>OY728143.1:2056870059-2058260892 GCA_963277665.1 Viscum album | reverse complement strand
TAATGATTAGTAATGAATAGTAAATCATTTAAAAAATATAAACTTCACCCATTAATGTATAAATACAATTTAGACATCTAAAAATTGAAAAAAGGATCATAGTATAAGTATTGGTAATTTTGTATGACATAAATATTTAAATTAAAATTTTTAGATTAATTTAATAATTTAAAATGAAATTTTATTTTAATAAAATGTAATCACATATTGTTACTTTATTTTCTTATGATTATAATGTAATTTTATAGGACCTTTATTAATTTCTCATGGTCTTCTAAAATGAGATATAGTTTAATAGTGGATATTTTAGAATAAATTATGATTTTATTTAAAATTTAAATTAAAAATATTTAGAATATTAATTTCCTAAATAAATCTCATTTTTTGGATTCAACATGTCGAAAAATGGTTCGGGTTAATTTTTCATATTTTTCTAAAATACATGAATTTTTTTGAATAGTAAAAAAAATATTTTTGAGTTTTTAGTAGTTTAATGACATCATAATGATATAATAATTAAAATAAAATTCTAGTAGACTTTTGTACAGTAAAATAGGATATTATGTGTCTTAAGTGTCTAAAACAATGGGTAAATAGAATGGGAAAACCCCGGGTTTTTCAAAAACCACTAATGAGGTGTCCCTTTGAAATTATTAAAAAACTCCCTCTCTTTTTATTAAATACCCACACATCAATTCGTTTTATTTAATTCCAAATCCATAATCATCAAATATTTGGTTTTTTTACCTCCCTTTTAGTCCTCCCAAGGTTTCCTTAATCTCCCAAGGTCTCAACCATCATGTTCTAGGAGTTACTCTACTAGGTAAGGGAACCTTTCAAAATCCTCTTTTATTCAACGCTTCTTTTATGTTAACTCTTTGTTTTTTCATTATCATATGTTGGGGTTTGATATTATGTATTCCTATTAATATATTGTTTATTTCCATATGCTGAGATATCCTTTTTCTCTCATCAATTAATTTTATGAAATTTTAAGCGACACCATTAAGGTGTCGAATTTTCATAAAGGATCTCTCAGCTTTCCTTTCATTTTCAAGGTTATTGTTTTTATTTTTCTATCCTCACCTACTATGTCTACATGAACATGATGAATCCATTATAATATATATACTATATTTATATAATTTTAATGAAAAAACCATCATTGATATTCTTACTCCCTCCCTTTTATTTTTATAAAATCAACGTTCATGAGGTTCCAATTTATAACCTTTGTGGACGATAATGTTTTTTTCCTAAATTTATACATCATTACAAGTCATGAACCCATTTGGATCATTTAAAAATACTATAATATATGTATTTTATCCTAATTAATATTCAGAAACTAGTATATATACATAATGTTAAATCGCATGACCAAACTAGTTCCCAATAATCAAAATACCGCTAAAATAATCTAAGTGAATGTAATTAATATTTCAACTAATGATTCATCCTCATTACATGTAAAACAAATGATATAAATTACCATTAAAACTTCTGTATGTTTATAAATTTTATTTAATTTTTATTCTGGTGATTTACATCTATTCTACATGAACTCCACTACTTAAGAGAAAGTGAACCGATTATGAAAATAATGAAAACGAACACTCTGGAATGATAGAATTCAATATAATAACATATGAATAAGGGAATAAATGAACTAAAAATAATTATGATAAACTAAATACATATCTAATAGGTTCTGAATTAAGTTATTAATGAGTATTATTTCATATTATAGGACTTTATGTTCAAGGGCGGAACACATTCGGACTTAAGGTAAGGGGTTTCTTCATCTCACTTCCATTTTTGTGATATTTTCCGTACTAACTAATATTACTTGTGTACATTGTATGTATTCTTCCCATTGATGTTTCGTATCATGAATCTAATTATTATCATGGTATTGAATGTATCATTTTATGATTCTTAATTATGGGTAATTCGAATCGATTGATTACAAAGTGATAGAGGTTTTCCACCCAAACCTCCATTTTTCATTCGGGTTGCTCTTAATCTCTATTCACCACAATGAAATTATTATTTAATCTTATATACTCTTTATAAATTCTGTTTGAATGGACTATATATTTTAACCAATCAGAACCCTTCTTCATTTTGTCGTATGTAACAAGTTTAAAAAAATCTCTCAAAAAGTCTTCTGAAATGCAAGCATGATTCAAGGAACTTCTAAAATTCTTACCTATTTTGATGTACAAACTATAATCTGTTTTAGGCCTTGTTTATATTTTTAAATCATGCATTTTAAATTTTATTTTGGTTTATTTATGGTTTTCTGAAATAAATCATGCCTTTTCACTTTAAAATATATTTAATGAATACTTTATACTGCACTAAAATGTTTTAATTCTAATGGTTCATTAAAATAAGTTTTTACATGATTTCACTTCAGTGGGACATCATTTATGCCTAAAATAAAATTACAATATCCTAGTCTTTTATTTTCTGGGATATTAATTTTTAAAATCTGATTTCATGGAAAATATAAATTATTTTCCAAAAGAACTATTCTTTCCAAATTAAAAAGGTTTTTTCTCATCTCACATTAACTTTTATGAGATATATTCATTGTTCATCACTTATTTCATTCTTGTGGTGTATGTAATACCTTTTTCTATCATATAAATACTCTAATTATTCTCATGATATTATAAAGGATTATGATTTGAATGTTTCAAGCAGGTAAGGGACACTTTGAAATGTCTAAGGATTATTTCCCCAAGAATTTTTCAATGGTATCATTTAAAAGTATCTTTATTTAAGTCAACATCTTTAATGAATCCATATCCTAAAATATATAAAGATATTGAGAAGACATATTTTACTTGTATTAAATCTTTGTATAAATAATTATTTGGACATGCAACGGTGGGTGGGGCCGTTATAGCCCCTTGATGCATCGACAGGTCTCATGAGACAAATGAGTTGGCGACAAAACCTTTGAGTTTGTTTCCAAAAATCAGATGGGTTTCTACCCATAGACGTTAACTGTTTTGACAGTATTATGGAATCATATTCTAGATTCATGATGTCCAATTAATAATCATTCTCTTTATTTTTTTTGATTTATTACTATCTGTGAGGTTTTCACTATGACAAAACCTATGGATGTAGTTTCATTATCAGTTTGTTAAAGGTGTGTGTTCTTCATTTAATCACAACGACATATTGAGTATGCCTAATTGTTTATGATTCCACTATTATTGATTCATGATTATTCTATTTGTAACCCTTACTAAGAATTTGAGCTCACCCTTTCATTTATTTACCTTCAACAGGTTTTGAAGAGGATACCATTTATTGAGTTCTCATGGATGCAGTCTATTAGTTTTTGTTTTGTGTTGCATTTTATTACCTTTCCCAATGTAATATGAGCTACATGTTTTTATCTAGTTTCTTCAAGACTACTAAACTAATCGGTCCTTCTTGATTTGATTACATGTCATTCTAATGTAATTAGTAATGCACCGACTCTGGTCTAGTGGGGTTGGGGCATTACAGTTTTTATAAGACCCTGGGCTTTCACTTAGGTATGGATCCTTTAAATTTCAGTGTAATTATTTATTTTAGACCTAATATGGATTTATAATGAATTTGAAAATATATAAATAGTTTCTACCATTGGTTTAGAGCTAGGAACAATCCTTTTTTATGTAACTAGGCATGACGCACTATTTCTATTAAACCGTGTAGGGAGGCTACCTGGTTAGAGAAAACCATATCAGGGAATGGTTTTTTGGATAAAGCCTATCACGACCCATCCCACGGGGTCTGTGCCTAGACTACCCCAATCTTGCAAAAATGTGTATCCCAAAAAGTAAACTACCACCAAAAAGACAACTAGCGCCAAAAAATAGTGATTAGGGAAAAAAGGAAACTCCCTATAATGGGAAGGCATTGACTTTAATCCTGTACAAACGCACAATCCTAGAACATAACAAGAAGCATCCTCGAAGTAAACTGTTGTAGTAAAAATTGTACTAAAATTAAAGGGTGTTGGAATACAATCCAAACTAAAAAGTAAAAGTACAACTGAAAAGAGGAAACAACTCCTAGATCATCCACCGAAGATCCTACCTTAAGGGTAGGTACATATGGTCTCCACAGCACTCCACATCAGCCCGTCTCCTTCATGTACCTCCTAGTCCTAGATCCCTCAAGTCTCAACACAGCTGCTCGTTGTCTACACAAGACACAACAAGGTGCGGGCGAAGCCCATGCATGGGTGAGTATAATAATAATCAGTAGGGACCTCAAACCCCTTGAAGGTCTCCCAGAGTTCCACAAAGAAAATAGCACAAAGAAAGACCTCAATCACAAATCACAAAGCTTTCATCAACTCTACCTAGGTATATTCCCATACATATACCTATGTTATCAAAATATACTCGTCTCTTACATGAGGAAACAAAAGGCTCCAACCTTTAAGCCATTTTTATAATTGATCCACGAGGGAAGTATACCACAAAGGTAACACCATGATGGTAACACCAGGAAGGTAAAATTACCACAAAGGTAACACCACGAAGATAAAAGTACCAAAAGGGTAACACCACGAAGGTAATACCACGAAGGTAAAGTACCATGAAGGTAACACCACAAAGGTAACACTGTGAAGGTAAAAGTACAACAAAGGTAACACCACGAAGGTAACACCATGAAGGTAAAGTACCACATAGGTAACAACACAAAGGTAAAGTACCACAAAGGTAACACCAAGAAGGTAACACCATGAAGTTAAAAGTACCACTAAGGTAAGGACTCAGCTCACTACAGTTATATAACTTAAGTACAAAAGTACATATGATTAGTCATAAATCTAGATCATCTTATTCTGTCGAGAGGCTCTGTTGTTGACCCACACAAAATCAGTATGCACTGACCCACACAGAATCGTTGAGCGTTGACCCACACAGGATCTGACTCGCACAGGATCTGTATGTGCTGACCCACATAGGATCACTAAGCGCTAACCCACCCAAGATTGATAGTTACTAAACTACACAAGATCGCTATTCATTCTTCATGTCACAGCCATCCACGGGATTCCTACACTAAGCACGCTTGATTCGGAAAGGATCAGTTCTTCAAGCTACCAGTCATACCTCAACAGCCAAGAAGTTCCACAAAGAACTATCCCAAAGGACCGCAATGCCATAAGGGTTCCAACACGACAGACGACGTGTCGATTGGACACCTGATCTGTGAGATATGGGCACTTTTGTCAAAAGGGCCCGATTAGATTCAATTCTGATTCAACTCGGTTCACATGTCAAACTCTGAAAAAAAAACTCACTTAGAGTTTCTCAAAATGGACTCCTTGTCACTAGGGTCCTTATGCCATAGACGACGCATCAACCGGATGCATGTTCTGTTAGTTATATCCCTTTCCGTGAAACGGGGGGAGATCACACCTCTATCAGGCCCGACTCGGTCGAGCCTGTCCGAATATGCCAAAGGGACCACTTCCCAAAGAAGGTCTCAACACCACTAACGATATGTCAACCAGACACCCGGTTTGTTAGTTATAGGTGTTTCTATATTTGGGTACCGGTTGGGTCGGGGCCCAATCCGACTTGGTCAGACCGGCCCGACGAAATGGGTCCTGGGGTTTACCTGAACCAACTCGGGTTTGGCCCACTAATAGTCGGCCTGGTTCACTGGGACCAGCCCGTCGGGGTCATCCTGGTTCAGATCGCATGCTCGGGACACAGTTGGCCCGGCCCACCGTGTGGGGCTCGGCCCACCCGTGCTGACCGACTGGGTTGCGGGTCCAGCCCGGCCTACCGGTAGGGTCTGAACCGCCTCATTCGTTGGCCCCATATTTGCAGTTTCATTTCTCCCAACCAGTAGGGCGCTACCCCACCGCATTAACAGGTCAGTTGTTCGGCCAACCGGATTCTACAAGTGTGGTGCAGCGCGGGCCGCGCTGCACACTCCTTCCATGGCCCTCTAGTCACTCCCTCTTCCGCCGGTGACACCTGTGGGTGCAGCACTTTCCTTGTGCAGCATGCTTGGTCCGGCCGCCCATGGTCGGTTTTCGCGGGTCTGTTCAGGCAGTCGGTGACAGGTTGTGCCAGCGGTTTCTTCTGTGTGTCACTAGACGTTCTCTAGGTTTCATTCATGGAGTGTTTTGAGCCTACAGCTCTTCTGCGTTGCCGAAGATATAGTGTGACCTGCTATTTTGTGTTGTCATTGATGTGGAAATTGTATCCCCAAAGCTAACATCAAGAATGATATGGAGGAGTGTTCGGGCCTTGTCTTTTTGGCCCGTGCCCTCTGAGTTAAGGTGGTAGCAAGCGGGAGAGAATTTCATTCATCAAAGACAACTTCATAATAAAACCCCTACCTCAACATTGTTGGAGAACATCCATTTTTTAAGAAGAGTTGGTGTTCTTCATTCTGTGGCACTCGTCACCGCCCGCTAGAACCGGTTCCTTCCTCCAAGTGGTTGGTATCGCGGTACTTTAACAATGATTTGTCGCTTGGTGAAGTCGTGTCAATACTTCTCCTCAAGCTCCATATAAATAAGAGAGTTATAGGGTGAGTAAGGCATGTGGAATAAATAGGGTTCAATTAATTAAGGATCCTTCCAAATTCCAATGGTACAGTTATAAAGAATTGAGGATTCAAGCCATTTAATAGATCGAAATGTCATTAGTCCCGCCACTACCGCTTGCCCGTTGGTGGAAAATAATAAAAAAATAAAATAACTTTGTAATTTTATAATTCTTATTAATGTCCAAAATCTATCTTTTTCTCCCGACCTTCTGCGGTCGAAGTGAAACCTCCCATAAGCAAATCCTGGCACTTCATATTCAACGGTTACCTAGGATTTTTAATCTGAAAACAGGATCAAAAGTTATAAAATGCTGCTCACGCGTTTACTGAACGTACCAAAAAATGTTCAATAAATTATTAACATTCACCCTCGACCTGCACAGGTCAATGTTAGGCTCATCCTAAGGGGAACGCACCCCAAAAAAACTCAACGTTACTCTCACATTCTCAACCTGATTTACTGTTTAAAAGTTATTGATTTTAACAAAAAAAATAATTGTAACTTAATTATTTTCTTTACGGCCAAAAAATTAACATTTATATTTGGCCCGTGCCGGCCAATGTTATTATCTTACTAAAGAATTCATACCCTCATGAGATCAACGGTGGTTTCATATTTTTAATCTGAGTCCCCGTTCATGAGTTATAAGCATTTGAAAAATAAAATAACATTATTTTATTATTTTATTTACGGTTATTCCATTTTAGTTTTTTCTCATCGGAGGCCTGCGCTGACTAAACTTAAGTTGCACCTAGGGTAAACCCGCTATCATGAACGCAACAGTGCCCTCATATTTCTGATTCAGGCATTCATTTAAGAGTTCTTCATCATTTTCAGGAAAACTAATCATGCATGCTAATTGAAGATTAACAAAATTGCGACGGATCATTTCAGGCACTCCAGGCCTCGGAATTTCTTCTTATCGTATTTCTCAAACTCAAAATAATCACAAATAATTTTAAAAAAAATTATATGGAATTTTTGGGTCATTACATTATCCATACCTTAGGGCCTTTCATCCTTGAAAGCCAAAATAAAGGCAAATCAAACAAATGGTGGTACTAAGCACAAATCTGAGCCTTCCACTCCCATGGGCTCTCCTAGAGGGTCTCATTCTGCATAGAACTCACGCCATAGGGATCATCCATCCACAAAGGACTCGCTCTTGTCGATCATCTATCTCAAATGGAAACTCTGTAAAAGTCACGCCATCGTCGATGCCTATCTTGCCTCAGTTGATAACGTGCGATGGATATTGCACATACCTCCTCAGCTATGACTCATGGAAAACATTATGCACACGGTGCATCAGTGGGGGAAGAGCTAGACAGTACGCCACCTCACCTACTATGCTGAGGATCTGGAAAGGTCTGATGAACCTCAGATATAGTTTGCCTCTCTAACTGAATATCCACAATCCTCATCGGGGTGAGACCCGTAGGAAGACATGGTCTCCCTCCTCGAACTCCAGGGGTCTACGTCTCCTGTCGGCGTTGAACTTATTCCTACTCTGCACAGTCTTCACTTTCTAACATGTGCATCATCATGATACAAATTCTTCCATTACCTTCTTCATCCTTGTCCACCAGTACTAACATCGGAGGTCCTAGTACATATTTTCCACTTCTGGATATACCGCTAAAGGGGATGTATAGAACTCCCTCAACACCTCCTCTTGGAGCATCACTGGTACCATGGTGTCTCCTCTGAAGAGAATGAAATGCTCCCTAACTTCTTAAAAATCCATCAGGTGACCGTCCTGAGGATATTTGACCACATCAAGCCTCGCAGTCAACGTCCCCATGTTAGGCCTCCTGAACATGATATAGAATTGGGGGAGAGGTAATCATATACTTGAGGTAAGCTTCTCCATATTTATCTACCAAGGATATCTGTAGTGTGACTAGGTTCTCTGATGCCTCACTCAGCAGCTATAGACCAGACATCCGGCTGAGTGCATCTACTACCACGTTCCCCTTCCCAGGGGTATAAACTATCTCAAAGTCATAGTTCTTGAGAAACTCTAGCCACCATTGATGTCTCAAGTTCGGGTAATTCTATGGGGAGATATACCTAAGACTCTTGTGATCATATTAAACATTATATCATTCACCCATCAAGTAGTGTAGATACATCTTCAGTGCAAATACCATTGCTGATAACTCCAGGTCAGGGGTAGCATAGTTATGCTCATGTTGTCTCAACTATTTTGAGCCATAGGCAATCACTGCCTGCTCTTAATCAGGAAACAACCTAGTCTAGTATCTGATGTGTCATAGTAGACTACATACCCAATGCCCTATTCTGGTATCCTCAATATGGGACACTTGTCAGTCTCTATCTCACCTCCTGAAATCTCTACTAACACTTCCCCATCCATAAGAAATTATCCCCCTCTCCATCAAAGCTGAAAAGGGTGTCTAAACCCTGGAGAAGTAAGGTAAAAATCTCTGGTAGTACTCAGCCAAAGCAAAATTCCCACTCCCTTCGGGGAGGTAGTCCTGGAAACATGTTTGATAATCATTTCCCCGCACTCTACCACTACTATTGGGAACTACAAACTCAAAACTCATACTGAAATGAGGGTAAGGCTGACTGATTCAAGGGTGATTGGCTACACCCTCCTATGCATGAGTTTATCCTATGTTTCATGGGATTCCTTTTTCGCCGACCATGGAAAATCGAATTCCAATGCTGTAGATATAATAAATCCTTTTTTCCTAAAAAAAGTCAATTTGAGTATGAACTGTGGATGTCCAGTCCATCCTCAAACTAACGTCGGAAGGCCTCGACACTTCCACCAAGGGGTTCCAACCGAAACTCTCCCAAATGTATCTCCAGATGTAATGGTCAAGTCATCGGTTTAACCGGAAACTCTAGGTCCTAAAAAAACTCTTAGCAAGAAGGAATGATTGGTACCTCTATCTATTAATATGGAACCTATTAGTAGATGCAGACTGTACCTCAAATCATTCTTGGAGCACTTGGGTCACACTCCCTGCCAGCATGAATCTACTCCCTTCCCATATCCTCCAGCTCCCAATTCCTAGTAGGGACCGCATGTTGAAATGTATACCACAACATGCTGATCTCCAAGATCAAATTACACATCTTCTACCCTGTAGATTCATCTATCTCTATCACTTCCTCTTCCTGAAACATTTTACAGACCTATGTCTCTATGACTGGCATCAGTGTCCTACTTTTCCACTACTAAAAATCACTGGTTGTATCCGCTCAGCCAAAGATAATTCAACCAAAAAGGTTCTCTCTATCACCCTAACATAAGTAGGAATTAATAGAGGAATAGTGATGGCTCGGATGTCCCTAAACGGACCCCGCTCGGAGGTCCGAGCCTTGAAACACCGATCATACTATATTCATTTTTTAACTGGGATGGTCGGTATGCCTCAATGAATACTTAGCTACCGGCATGCCATCCTCCCAAAGTTATATAATCTTTTGGGAACACTCACCCCTTAGCGTTTTATGGAAATATACCCCATTATCTGAGGAAGGTTCTCAATCTTGTCCAAAGAAAAGTCACATCTTCACAAGATAAGGGTAATATAAACCCTCTCATAATCCTGTTGGGCTATGAAAAAGGCTCTCTACTAGGATGTCCATCTGATTGAATGGTTCCCTGGCCAGATGGAAACTCATCCACCTCCTCAAGATAGTACATAGCTGCTTGTGAGTTGGGCTCCCCTCAAAACCTAAGGCGTATCTGAGGCTAAAACAAGTGTAAGGCACTAATCATACATGTGTCCTCTACCGGTACCATCGGTTATAACTACTGACCAACGGGAAATGATATAGCAGGTACACTATCCAAAGGTACCATATCATGAAAAGGTCCATGTATGGAATCCTCATCACCATGCAGACCATCCTCATGGTCAGGCACTGATAAAGACTAACTGTTAGGATCACCACCATCTAATCTGTTGGTGCCCCAAATAGGTGTAAAACTCTATTCACAGCCTCCATCCTTTTATCAGTTGCTTGGGTATCTGTCTTGCCTCGAAACCTCAAAGGCCTCTTCCATTGGAGCTCTTGCAATGTGCTTAGTTGGTGTTCATGGTCCACTTGTAGCATCTGTTGCTTATCCACACAGGATCGATAGAACGTTGATCCACACAGGATCACTCTATGGGCCATCATTTTGTACTCTCTCGGGAATCCTACCTGGCTGTCTACGTGGAGGAATCCTGATAAGGAACCAGTGAGACACATTAATTTAGTTATACGTGGTGATATAACCCCAAATAAACTAAGGAAAAACATTTCCAAAACACACACAATCAGTGTTTTCATGCACCAAGTCAGAAATCAGAATTCAGGGTCCTGGTATATGGATACGTCGGCTGTCGCACCAACACTGTATTTCCCAAACTCAAAACCACACTAATAACACTTACCACTATTGACACATTGAAAAGATCAGAGTCTGAGTGCTTCGGTTGAACCAACTCCTCAAATATCACTTTGTCACTACTTGTCCCATAGGGCCCATGTCGTGGCTACCCCAATCCCGCCATCCATAGGCTAGGGGTTGGTGACTAGAACCAAAAATGTGTATCCAGATAACATAAGGCATTTCCATTAAACCTGTACAGACACACAATCCAAGAACACAACATGACACATCCATGAAGTAAACTGATATAGTAAAAAGTGTATTGAAAGTAAAGGGCGTCGGAATATAAGCACAATAGAAAAGTACAAGTACAACGGAAAAGAGAAAACAGCTCATAGATCGTCCACTAAGGATCTTACTTTAAGGGTAGGTATATATCATCTCCCTAACACTCCACTTCAGCCTGTCTGCTCCGTGTACTGCCTGGTCCTAGATCCCTCAAGTCTTAGCTCATCTGCTCGTCGTCTGCATGAGAAAAAACAACGTGCTGGCGAAGCCCATGTAGGGGTGAGTATAACAATAATCATTAGGGACCCAGAGACTCCCAAAGGTCTCCCAGAGTTCCACAAAGAAAATACCACAAAACAAGACCTTAGTCACAAAGAAAGAAGGGGTCAGCAACTCTACTTAGGTATATGCCCATACATATACCTATGTTAACAAAATATACCCGTCTCTTACATGAGGAAACACAAGGCCCCGACATGTAATCCATTTTCCTAACTGATTCAAGAGGGATGTATACCAAAAAGGATACACCATGAAGGTGACACCACGAAGGTGACACCACGAAGGCTAAAGTACCACAAAGGTAACACCACAAAGGTAACACCACGATGGTAAAAGTTCCCCAAGGGTAACACCACGAAGGTAACACCATGAAGGTAAAGTACCACAAAGGTAACACCACGAAGGTAAAAAATACCACAAAGGTAACACCCTGAATTTAACACCTCGAAGGTAAGAATCACATAGGTAACATCATGTAGGTAACGCCACGGAGGTAAAGTACAAAAATGGTAACACCACAAAGGTAAAAGTATCCCAAAGGTAAGGACTCAGCTAACACCATGTATTTAACTTAAGTACACAAGAAAAGATGATTATTAATAAATCTAGATCATCTTATTATTTTGAGAGGATCTCTTGGTGACCCGCATAGGATCGGTATACGCTAACCCACCCAGGTTTGCTGAGCGCTGACCCACATAGGATCAGACCCACACAGGATAAGTATGTGCTGACCCACACAGGATCGCTGAGTGCTGACCCACACATGATCGATAGGTATTGACCCACATAGGATCGCTATTCATTCTTCATGTCACAACCAGCCATGAGATTCCCACACTAAGCATGCTTGATTCTGATATGACCCTCTCCTCAAGCTATTGGCCATACGTCAACTACAATGATGTTCCAAAAAAATGTATCCCAAAGGACCACCATGTAGTAAGGATTCTAATGTGATAGATGGTGCATCGATTGGATGCCTGGTCTATGATGTAAAGACCTAGAAATTTCAAGGAAAATTTTTTCTTAAATAATTTGGAATTTTACGAGTCTGCGGTTTCTGACGGCACTTGATTCTGAGGCTCGGTGAGCCCGAAATCAATTTCTAAAGTTTTTTTGGGTATGTTTAGTAAACATACGTGTGGGTTTTTCTATCTTTTGAACTGGTGCTTAGAATTGAAATCTGAGGGCACCGATAAACTCACAGCACCGATATTCGTTTAAGGGGACCTCTATTACAGTTGTGTTTTGTCGTATGTGGTAGTTAAAATTTGGGGATTCATTAAGAATTAAATAAAAATGTTGGGTTATAATTTTATTTAAAAGTTTTTAGTTATATCCCACAGGGGTAAGTTATAGGTTGGTCCCACACCCACATAACCTCCCATGAGAGGATGATGTGAGGTGGGGCCCACAAAAACCCCTAACCTTTCAACTCCCTTATACCCACATTAATATTCCCTTCATTTATTATGACAACTTCCCTATTAATGAGATCTCTTCACCTCCCTCTTAATAAGTTTTCCAACACAATTAAATTAATGACTTCATTAATTAAATTGGCACAACTCAATTTGAATATGATTTGCATGGAACTTCTTTAAAAGTGGATAAGTCTTTTATAATATTGGCGATAGCAAATATTTTGGTGGGGAACCTCTGGAGAAATAAAAATAAAAAGTGTTCTTCTCTGACGAAGAACACGAAGAACGCTCCACGAATCGAAGAATGTGAAGCAACTTCATCATTTCTTCTTTCCCTGGCGTCAATGGAATCGACATTGTCATCCGCGACGCTCGTTCTTCCACGACGCTCATCTTCTAGGGCTCAACGACGTGCGATGGAATTTTTGAGGTAGGCGTTGATATTGTTTGATTAAAATCCTTGTACCTCATCGTTTATTGTGGTTCTTGTTAGCCAATTTTTTTTATCTTACGCAGAGGGTGCGGGCCGAACAAACCTGGCCCAACGTCCCTCTGGTGGTTCTTGATTGATTAACGACGGCGGTGGTGCATCCGCATCACCGATAGAGTGAACCATGGAAGATATCGATAGCGTACTTTTCACCGGGTCGCCGGATCTATGTGAAGAATAGGACCACGACCACCACAGGTCGCGACAATCCCGGAGGGGCGCGGTGCCATCGCACCGTGCTAGAGGAAGAGGGTCGCGGCCAGGTGAGCCACAGCGGTCAGATGAAAGCATGGCACTGTCACACCACGCCAGTAGGGAAAGCTGCAGCTGGGCCGTGGAGGATAGGCTGGAGGATGACCGGCTAAGTGGGCCGCCGGCCAGGGTGCGCCAGGGTGGAACCCAGTGGGTTCCGTGGAGATGAATCGGCGTTTTCCAGTTCTGTTACGGGAGATGGGGGGCGCAAAACTACCCCTTGATTGATTAGGGTGAGCCTCGCAGGGCACCGCCACCACCTGGTCACACTAACCAGGCAGGCTTCACCGCCCCATCCATGCGGCTGGGCCACCACGTCTCGCGGACCGGGCCACCGCGTCCCGCGGACCGGGCTGCCGCGTCGCGCGGATCGGGCGCCGCGCCACGTGGGTCGGGTAGTCGTGCGTCGGGCCAGCATCTTGGGCTGGTCCATGCCCTACCGGGCTGAACTCGGACCCGGGTCAGGTTGACCCTATTCCGGCCAACCCAGGGTGGGTCGGGTCGGGTCAGATCGGGCCCAGACCCCCCTCTTCAGACTATTTTTGGTAAATCGTCCATAAATTGAGCTACGAACCTCCGATCAACACACCATCAGTTGCGTAGGATTCCTCGGATCAAGATGGTCCTTTTTGTATATTACAGTCAAGGTTTTGGCGATGTTTGTGTATGGCTGGGTTGGTTCGAACCCGAGACCAACCAGGCCCTCTAAGCGAAAACGCTTATAACTTAAGGACCAGACGTCCGATTGACGTGCCGTCAACTACGTTGGTTTCATTTTGATAACACCGTTCTTTTGGAATACACCACTCGAGGTTCAGATGTAGTTGGAGTATGTTTGGGTTGGTTTTATCTTAAAAAACAACTGGTCCCCTGGAACGGAATAGCCAATAACTCACAGACCGGGCGTCCGATTAACGCGTTGTATGTTGCATTGAGACCCCTATTTCATGGCGGTCATTTGAGATACTTCTTTGTGAAACTTCATGAAACTTGTTGTATCAACCAGTATCTCGTGGAGCAGATCCTCCTGGAGACTAGCATACGGAGTATGGAGACCTTGTAGCTGGCTGAGACCTGATGACTACTTGTCTGATTCGTTTTGGAGTTACTTGACTAGACCAGTGAGGAGCACTACTGTGTGAGGTGGAAGACCCATGGACGAGCAGCGCTACTTTGTGAGGTGGTAGACCCACGGTACTCAACAGAAGGAGTACCTCTGTAGGCTATCAGGGGTAGCGCTACTATGTGAGGCGGCAGACCCATGGCGGGGAGCACTATTGTGTGACCCGGCAGACCCTAAGTACTTGACAGGAAAAGTACCACAGCAGTCTAAGGTTAATGAGTAGAACCTTGGAGTCATGATAGGACTACTGTGCTCGATAGAGAAATATTTCTCCATCATTCGTGGCTTCGACATCACGAATAAAATCCTGGTTTGAGCTGAGTCAATGACCTTTTTGTTTTCCTAATGACTGAGATGGGTTACTTGATAACTTAGGTATATGTATGGGCATATACAAAATTAATGGTTATCTGTTGAAATCATACTTTGTGGTTTATGTTGAGTCAATATGGTTTTCCTTATGACTTTTCCATTCCTTCTTGTTTTGAAATTCACAAACACCTTATCTTTAAGAAAATCTCTTTTATAAGAAAAATATCTTTTATAAGGAAAATCGCTTTTGTAAGAAAAATTATCCTTATCATATTTTCATCCATATTTTTCTTAAGTATAAAATTTGGATTCATTTCTGTTTTCTCGGATTTGTTTGAAACTTTGATATAAAGTATTCTATTTTAGAATCCGAATTCTGGATAAGAACTGTAATAATGTTTCACTCTGAAACCAGATGAGAACTGTGATAAAGTTTTATTCCGAACTCTGGATACGAAATCTGATTAAGTTCTACTCCAGATTCAGGATACAAATCCTTATAAAGTTCGACAACGAATTCTCATTACGAATTCAGATGAGGAATTCTCATTACGAATTCTAATGAGGAATTCTCATTACGAATCCTGATGATAAATTCTCATTACAAGTTCTGATGACGAATTCTCATTCCGAATTCTCATTCCTAATTCACCTATTAAACATAATCTGATCATCATTGTTTTATACACTCTGTATTTGTTTAGACTCCGAAAAATTGTTTTTGTTTTCACTCCGAATAGTCATTCTGAACATTTGAGTTAGATTTTAAATGGTGTCGTAAATTTTTTTACACTTGTTTTATTATAAAACGATGTTTATATTCTGTTATAAACTAACCGTTGTCTAAGTGACACGTGTACAGGTCCCTCCGATTTTTAAGGAAAATATGACCATTGGAAAGGAGGCCGATCGAACCTATAAATAAGAGCTCATTTGAAAGAGATCAGTGCTGAAAAATGTAAACTGATGAATAACTTCTTCAAAATTGTGCATACATGATGTTGAAGTGATTTCTAGAGAGAGAGGCTCTTATTAACTCTCAAAGCTTCGTTCGAATCTGAATATTGGTGATTACATTCGAGGACTTCTAGGGATAGGAAGACAAGGGTGCCGACTACCTTGAAGTTCGAGGGCTTCCTTGCTGAGGAAGACAGAGGTGACCAACTACCTTGAAGTTGGGGGCTTGCGGGGATAGCAAGACAGAGACTCCGATCTTCGTATCGAGGGCTTACCCTGGTGTGGGTAAGACAGACTTGCTTGAAAGTATAAATCAAGGGACCTTTATCCAAGGTTGTTGGATACCCTTCTCTTTGGGTTAAAATACTTATACCTTGTTACTTGTAGTCTTACTACTTGTTTATTTCTGCTGCATTTTGTATTATAAGGAAAATATAACTCTTTTATACTTCCTTACTTGTACTCTGTTTTATTTAGATTCTATACACTTTAAGGTAGAATCTCATATTGTAATATTTTGTTAAGTTTCAATTTCCGGAACCATATTTCTGGAACCTACTTTCGGAATCTCTTTCCAAGTTTTCATTTGGTATTAGAGGTGTTGTGAATTTTCTTAGTTTAAACCTTGTTAATACTTATCCCTTTCCTTTGCTTAAGGAAACCATAGTTATTTGTAACCAACATTAAAGGTTCCAAAGGAATTTTTAAAGTTTATAATTCACCCCCCTCTTGTAAATTGAGCATCTACATCATTATTTTGATCCTAAAATTGGTATCAGAGGAGGTCTCTATAATACTTGTACTCACGTATAAGTTTTTCTTTCTCACTTTATCATTCCGAACATTCCTATTCTGAACTTTCCCATTCCGAACTTTGTGATTACAAACTTTTGCTACTAACAAGTTTGTGTACCGAAGGTTGTTTAAGTATGTCAGGAATCAATGTCAGTTCAATTGATAATCTAAATCCTACAAGACCACCAATATTTGATGGTAATGACTATGAATACTGGAGAGACTGAATGAAGACTTTTTTTATCAATACTGGAGTAGACAACTTTGTTATGCTTACTGGAGATTATAAAATTCCTAATAATGAAGTTAGAACTTTTACTAACCAGGAAAAGCAAGAGTATCAACTCAACTATAAGGTATGCAATACTCTACTTTGTTCAATGACCAGAAATATATATAGCCAAATTTCTTCTTGTGAAGCAGCTAATTGTATCTGGAGGAAGTTAGAGGTTACACACTTTGGAACTTCTAAAGTGATTGAGACTAGAAGACATATGCTTAGAGCTGAATATCATGGCTTCAACTTTCCATATGGAGAACCAATTAGTAAAGTTCAACAGAGATTTATGACTATCGTCAATAGCCTACAGTCTATGGGAGAAAAAGGGTTAGATGATGAAGCACTTGTGGACAAGATAATTGATATTATTCCCAATGAGTGGGAATCCAAAAGAACTGTTATAGATGAGAACGGGAAGGTCACTCAAATTTCTCTTGATGAGTTATTTGGAACTCTTCTTCAACATGAGACCAGAATGAAGAGAGATGCTGACAACATCAAGAAGAAGAATGGGAATGGTACTGTTGCTTTTACAACAAAATCAAATTAGATGAAAGCGAAGACTCCTGAGAGAGTAACTAGATCCAAGTCTAAGAAAGTTATTTTCCAATCCGAATCTAGTGAGAATGAAATATCTGAGAATGAGTTAGCAAATTTTCTCGAAGGATGAACAAGATAGCTGGCCAAAGAAGTTTCCAATCCAAGTATAAGAAGAAGGAAAGGAAAGATAAGAAAGATGGAGAAGTCACTTGTTATGAATGCAAGAGAGCTGGATATATTAGACCAGATTGTCCTTTGCTCAAAAAGAAATAAAGGAAAGAAGGACATTCAGATAGGAACAGAAAGAAGTATTATAAATCCAAAGCTAAGAATGTTTTGAAAGTTAATGACACATGGAGTGCTAGTGGTGGTGACTCTTCAGATGAATCTTCTTATTACGAATCTTCAGGACAGAAGATTCTTGGTCTTATAGCCAGTTTACCTATTGATAATCATTGTTTTATGGATAAGGAATGAAATGTTGAATCATTGACCAATGTTTCTTTAAATTCCAATGATAGTATGTATTATAACTCTTATGATGAAGAATCCTCTTCTAATGAAGAAAATATTTTACCTACTTATGAAGAAGTCTCTAGGTTTGCTGAAATTCTTGAGATTGAGAATTCTAAACTCAATAAGAAACTTGATAAGAAAAACTCAAGGAATTCTATTCTTACAAAAGATATATCAGTTCTTTCTAAATATCGTGATAGAAAAAATGCTGATTTTGAAAGTATTTCAAAAAATCTTGAGGATGTAAGTTCTGAGAAGAACAAACTTTCTAAAGACATGGAAAAAGTAATTTCTAAGAAAAATGTTTTCGAGCCTAACTCTAGTTCTAAAACTAATGATTTTGTGGATAAAAACTTAGTTATAAAACTCAAGTCCGAAATTTTTTCCTTAAAGAACTGTTTATCAAACTTTACCCACGGTAATAAAATTTTTGATAAAATGTATTCCCAAATACGACCTTTAAGAAATAAATCCGGATTTGGTTATACCCTTGCAAAACCTATTTTTAGTAACAATTATTTCATTCATCAAATTGCCCCATTTTGTACTAAGTGTCAATGTGGTGGTCACTGGGTAAAGAATTGTTCCTTAGACAAAACTCAATCCTTAGGATTTCACAAAGCTTACTTTTCTAAGAAAATGTAGGTTCCTAAAATTTGGTTATCTGAAAATCTCGAATCCAAACAATTTTGGATTCCGAAAGTCTAATTTTCTTTTTGATTTCAGGAAAATAAGGAGAATAACAGCAACAATACATGGTAAATGGATAGTGGATGTTCCCGACACATGACTGGTAACAAAATCTATTTTGAAAAGATCATCAAAACGAAAGGAGGAAAGGTAACTTTTGGAGATAATGCTAAGGGAGAAATTGTAGGTATTGGTAATATTGTTCTTCTTGGTAAAACCTTGATTTCAAATGTTCTTTTTGTTAAGGGTCTTAAGCACAACCTCATTAGCATAAGTTAGTTATGTGATGAAGTTTACCTTGTGAATTTTAGGAATGATATGTGCTTAGTTCACAATTCCAAGGAAGAATTTATTCTCTCAGCTAATAGGCAAGATAATGTTTACACTTTAAACTTAGAAGACCTTAGATGCCAAGATTTACCTTGCCTAAGTGCAATGGAAGATCATTCCTGGTTATGGCACAGAAGACTAGGTCATTGTAACCTTAGGAACTTATGTAAACTCTCTAAGAAGAAACTAGTTAAGGATCTACCAGAGCTCAGATTTGATTCTTCTAAAGATTGTGATCCTTGTCAATATGGAAAGAAACATAAATCCAGTTTTAAATCAACTTGTAAGGACTAGAAGTTCCTTAAGAAATGAAGTAGAACATCTAGAATTTCTTTCCCAATTAGAACCTAAAAGCACTAATGAAGCTTTAGGTGATGATGATTGGATCAAAGCCATGCAAGATGAACTAAATGAATTCGAAAGGAATAAAGTCTGGACTTTGGTTGAAAGACATAAGGAAACTTCTGTAATTGGAGTAAAATGGGTTTTCAGAAATAAATGTGATGAAAATGGAGTCATAGTAAGAAATAAAGATAGACTTGTTGCTAAAGGCTATAATCAGCAAGGGGGAATAGACTATGAAGAAACCTATGCTCCAGTAGCCAGACTTGAATCTATCCGTATTCTACTTGCCTTTGCAGCATTCTTTAATTTTAAACTTTTTCAAATGGATGTGAAATGTGCTTTTCTTAATGGTTATGTTGAAGAGGAAGTTTTTGTTGAACAACCTCCTGGATTTGAAGATACAAAACATCCTGATTATGTTTTTAGACTTACCAAAGCTCTGTATGGCCTTAAAAAAGCCCCACGAGCATGGTATGATAGACTTACTAGATTTTTGCTTCAAAATAACTATGTTGAGGGAAATGCAGATCCAACCCTTTTTATAAAAAAAGATAAGAAAAATGTTTTGATTGTTCAAATTTATGTTGATGACATCATATTTGGTTCAACTCACCAATCTTTGACCAACTCTTTCACAAGTCTAATGAAATCTGAGTTTGAAATGAGTATGATGGGTGAGTTAACTTTTTTCCTTGGTTTTCAAATTTCTCAAAAACCAGAAAGAACTTACATATCTCAAAATAATTATATTAAAGATCTTCTTAAAAAGTATGGTTATGACAACACCAAGAGTATAAGTACTCCTATTTGTACCTCAAACTATTTAGATCTTGATGAAGTTGGGAAACCAGTAGATCAAACATCTTTTAGAGGTATGATAGGAAGTCTACTATACCTAATAGCTAGTTGACCAGACTTAATGTTTTCAGTATGCTTATGTGCAAGATATCAATCCAATCATAAGGAATGTCACTTAAAGGCAGTAAAAAGAATTTTTCGCTACCTTAAAGGAACCATGGATCTAGGATTATTTTATACTTCTGGAAATGATTTTATCCTAAAAATCTTTTCTGATGCTGACTTTGGTGGATGTAGAATGGATAGAAAAAGTACATTCTGAACATGTCATTTATTAAGAGATTCACTAGTTTCTTGGTCCTGCAAGAAGCAACATTCTGTAGCACTCTCCACTGCTGAAGCTGAATATGTAGCAGCTGGAAGTTTTTGTGCTCAAGTGTTGTGGATGCAACACACACTCCCAGACTATGTCTTGAGTTATACTAAAACTCCAATTTTGTGTGATTACACAAGTGCCATTGCCCGTAGTAAGAACCATGCACATCAATCTCGTGAAAAACACATAGATATTAGGCATCACTTTATTAGGGATCACACACTTAAAGGAGATATTATTCTTCAGTTTATCGGATTGCAAGATCAACTTGCTGATATTTTCACAAAATCCTTGCCTTCTGATAGATTTTAATACATTAAAAAGAAGTTAGGAATGATAACCGTAAGGTAATCCTTCTTAATTAACTTTCTGTTGAAAAAGTCTCCTTACAGTAAAAAACTCCTTTTCATAGGGGGGGTACATTTGATTGTTAGATTAACAAAGTTTTTCAAAAAAAATTTTCAAACTTTTTGGAACTAAAATTCCGGAATGATAATTTTTGGAACTAAAATTTTCTAGAATGGATATTTTCGTATAGAAAACATCTGGAATGGAAATGTTCGTATTGAAAACTTCCGGAATGGAAAATTAGTACTGGTATTTTCGTAATGGGACTTTCGTACCGAATCTTTCAAAATGAGTTTTTCGTTTTCAAATTCTGTAATGAAATTTTCGTACTGAGTTTTTCATTCTGAGTTTGTTTTATATAGTGAGTTTTTCAAACTATGTCTTTTAATAATAAATATTTTTCGTAGTCATTTTTATATTACCCATTACGAATAATCCTCCTAAGCCAATCCGAAAGGTATGATTTCCTTACCCAAATTTTCGTAGTCATACTTTACTTGCTGGTATTTTATTATACTTTGTTTTCGGATTATAATTTTCTTAAATATTTGTTTTAATAAAACCTCAAAAAGATCGGATTCAAGATTTCATGACAATTGGTTTTCGACCGTCAGATTTGATCTCATATTGTCACAACCGTTCGATCAACCGTGGAAGATGAACCGTTTTCTCGTTGCCTATATAAAGGGGACCACAAATGTTTGTTCTGCATTGATTTCAAGCTCCAGCGTCCCAAAACTCTGCCTCTCCGTTTTAAATCCATTCCGAACTTCAGCTTTCACTGTTCCAAACTTCTCAGAAGTCTTTAGACCCGAATGTCTGTAGAATTAGCTTCTCAAGAAATGTCATCCTCCAAGCCAATTTCACAATGGTTAGTTTACAGAGAAAGGTTGGTTCATCCGGATATCTTCAACAACTATGATTCTCTTATTTTGAAGAACAGAAAGTTGAACGGGTGGGAAGATATTGTTGTTTCCAAACCGGAGAATGAAGATGTTATTTTTTCGGAGTTACTTTTTGAATTCAACGAAACAATTTCCTTCTTTAAGGAAGATAATAGGGTGAAATTTTCTTTTAAGTCTTATGGCAAGACTTATAAGCTTTCTTATACCAAGGAAGAAAGCTTGGTAGGGATGACCTATGAAGGAGAAGACGAGTTCATATCTCACGTTTTTTCAGATTCTAAAGGAATCTTCAACAGGTAAAAAGATTTGGAAACTCTCGGACTGTCAGACGACAAGGCTCCAAAGATTGCTAGCTTGCCTACAAATTTCTGGATTCTAGAGTTGTGGGTACAAGGTCTTATCGTACCTAGGAAAGGTGATAAAGACAGTCTGAAGAAGATTGAAATCTATATCTTAGATTTTCTGATAAATCTAAGGAAGTTTAACTTCATGAGGAAAATTCTTATAACTATTGAGAATGTTAAGGAAATCTCAGAGCCCAAATCGTATTGTACCCAGCAATTTTATCAAAGTTAATAGTTCGGTGCCTTGAGTCTTTCAAGGAAGCTTGCAGAACTAAGCCAAGGGTTTGCAAAATTTTGTTGGTGAGTGATGATACTCTTAAGAGGATGGATGCAGCTTTCAACAAGTAGACTGGTGAGTTCTTCGACTTGCCAAATCAAGAAGAAGCGGTTCTGAAGGCTTCTGAACCGAAATCATCTAAGCCATTAAATAAAAGAATGCTGAAAGAAGTTGCAGCTGAAGTAGAGGATCCTAAATCTAAGGAAGTTCAAACCGCACCTCCAAAACCGAAGAAGAAGAAAGACTATCCTGATGAGTTAGTTGCAAAGTGGAGTGTAGATAAAGAGAAAAGGAAAGAAGGGGATCCGCAGTTCGGATTGGATCCTGCGGAAGCTAAGGCTTTGAAGGATAGGACAGAAGATGAATTGGTAAAACTAGCAAAAGAAAAGAAGCTCAAGAAGAAGATTTCAAAAGCTAAGGTAGTCCAAGCTTTGTTAAAATTTAATGAGTTGGTTTCCGGAAACATCCCAGTTCCGAGATCCTTCTCCTTGGATTCTCTACCCAAGACTCCAGGAAGAAACATTGATTTTCCGGAAGAGATTAGAGCTGAGCATGTTGAGCAACTTGAGCAGATTCAGCAAGTGGAAGAGGAATAAGCAGTTGCTAAAGGAAGTGGTGAAACTGGAGATCTGCTGAAAGAAGTAGATGATTATAAGGGGTCACCTTCGGAACATCTGTCACTCCGAACTTCAGAGGATGAATCCTCTAAGTTAGTAACTCTAGAGAAGGATAATAATGGGGAAAATGTTGTTCAAAAAGTTGTTGATGAAGTTATTCAAGTATCTACTAGCAAGCAGAAAAATCCAGATCAAGAATCCATTCCGAAAAAGGAAAAAAGAAAGCAACTCCTTATTGATACTCCGAAATTAGTGGCAAGCAAGAAAAGAGAATTTGGTGATTCGTCTAAAAGGAAGTTGGAGCTTATTGAGGAAGAAAATTCTCCAAGCAAAGTTTCGGATTCGGAGTCATCCTCGTTGGGACATGAGTTTGTTGTTCAATCTTTGAGGAAGTTGGTGGGTTCCATTCCGACCATCTCGACTATTGATTCAAGATGTCAGATGCTCCAACATACTTTGAATTAGAAATTAGACTATGTAGCCATGGTCATGGATAAGTTTGTCGAGATAGAATCTAAATTCAAATCTTTTCTTGTCGGATATGAAGCCCACAAAAGATCTTGCAAGAGGATGATGAGCTGGTCGAGGAAAATTATAGAAGATATGAGGCTATTTGATGAATTTCAAGACAATGTTAAAGATGCTTTTGAAACTGAGGATAGGAATAAAAATGAGTTGACTTCTTCCTTTCAAGAGAAGTTGACAGATGAAAAGAACTTCCAGATTCAAGAATTCAGAGATCTGAATGGGAAGCTGAATTCCATTTCTCAAAACTGGAAGTTTGAGAGGGATCACCGGATTGAGTTTGAAGAGAAATTAAAGGCTCAAGAAGAAAAGTTGAGGGCTCAGGAAGAAAATCTTAAGGCCCAGGAAGAAAATATTGAAGCTCAATCTGAAAGAATAGTGGTCTTATAGAAGCAAGCTGAAGAAGATCATAAAGACCTAAAGAAGATCAAGACTATTCTTAAGGGGATCATTTCAAAATAAAAATATCTGAAACAGTTAAATCCGATCTTTTTGTTGTATCTTTCATTCCTTAAAATTAATGAAACTATTGGTTGCTCGTATTCTGTTATTATTAATACTAATTTTTCAGGTACTTTGATATTTTTTTCCATTCCCTCAAATTATTTTTGAAAATCACAAAGGGGGAGAAGGAAACGATCCTTAAGGAAAAAGAACTCTAATAAGAGCTTATCTAAGGGGGAGTTTTTCATTAAAGAAGACTTTCTTATTCGTAATGAAATGTCACTCCGGAAATCTAGAATGTGATCCTTAGAGTTTCAAAGCCTAAGTGGGAGTTAGTCGTATTCATCGATATCCTTAAAACAAAGGGTGATAAGACTTAATGTTTTTCTCTCTTCTTAGAATTTCTTTTTCAAGGATGTTTGTGCTTTCCAAAAAGGGGGAGATTGTTGAGTCAATAAGGTTCTCCTTATGACTTTTCCATTCCTTCTTGTTTTGAAAATCACAAACACCTTATCTTTAAAAAAATCGCTTTTATAAAAAAAATTGCTTTTATAAGGAAAATCGCTTTTGTAAGAAAAATTATCCTTATCATATTTTCATCCATATTTTTCTTAAGTATAAAATTCGGATTCATTTCTGTTTTCTCAGATTTGTTTGAAACTTTGATATAAAGTATTCTATTTTAGAATATGAATTCTGGATAAGAACTGTAATAAAGTTTCACTCTGAAATCAGATGAGAACTGTGATAAAGTTTCATTCCGAAATCTGGATACGAAATCTGATTAAGTTCTACTCCAGATTCAGGATACGAATCCTTATGAAGTTCGACAACAAATTCTCATTACGAATTCAGATGAGGAATTCCCATTACGAATTCTGATGAGGAATTCTCATTACGAATCCTGATGATGAATTCTCATTACAAGTTCTGATGACGAATTCTCATTCCGAATTCTCATTCCGAATTCACCTATTAAACAGAATCTGATCATCTTTGTTTTATACACTCCGTATTTGTTTAGACTCCGAAAAATTGTTTTTTTTTACACTCCGAACATTCATTCCAACCTTTGAGTCAGATTTTAAACGGTGTCGTACATTTTGTTACACTTGTTTTATTATAAAACAATGTCGTCTATTCTGTTATAAACTAACCGTTGTCTAAGTGACACGTGTACAGGTCCCTCCGATTTTTAAGGAAAATATGACTGTTGGAAAGGAGGCCGACCAAACCTATAAATAGGAGCTCATTTGAAAGATCTCAGTGCTGAAAAATGAAAACTGATGAATAACTTCTTCAACATTGTGCATACATGCTGTTGAATTGATTTCTAGAGAAAGAGGCTCTTATTAACTCTCAAAGCTTCGTGCGACTCCAAATGTTGGTGATTACATTCGAGGACTTCCGGGGATAGGAAGACAGAGGTGCAGACTACCTTGAAGTTCGAGGGCTTCCTTGATGAGGAAGACAGAGGTGACCAACTACCTTGAAGTTGAGGGCTTGCGGGGATAGCAAGATAGAGACTCCGATCTTCGTATCGAGGGCTTACCCTGGTGTGGGTAAGACAGACTTGCTTGAAATTATAAATCATGGGACCTTTATCCAAGGTTGTTGGATACCCTTCTCTTTGGGTTAAAAGACTTATATCTTGTTACTTGTAGTTTTACTACTTTTTTATTTCCGCTGCATTTTGTATTATAAGGAAATTATAACTTTCTTATACTTCCTTACTTGTACTCTGTTTCATTTAGATTCTATATGATTTTAAGGTGGAATCTCATATTGTAATCTTTTGTTAGGTTTCAATTTCCGGAACCATATTTCCGGAACCTACTTTCGGAATCTCTTTCCAGGTTTTCATTTGGCATTAGAGGTGTTGTGAATTTTCTTAGTTTAAACCTTGTTAAACTTTGCCCTTTCCTTTTCTTAAGGAAACCATAGTTATTCATAACCAACTTTAAAGGTTCCAAAAGAATTTTTAAAGTTTACAATTCACCCCCCCCCCCTCTTGTAAATTGAGCATCTACATCATTATTTCGATCCTACAGTTTATCCTTGTTGGATTATTGTGAGACCTTGAGGGTCTCGGGGTCCCTACTGAGTAATGTTATTCTCACCCTTGCACGAGCTATGGCCGCACCTCATTGTGTTGGATGCAGACGACAGACAACACTAACCGAGGTGGAGTGTATGAGGACTGGATGGTACTCGGAGGTGGACCTCATCACGAGACGGTTCCTGGATGGGATGGATGGACATGGAGCACTGAGGAGGCTATCTATACCTACCCTTCAGGTAGGAACCCCAGAGGATGATCAACGAGATTCTTTCACCTTCCAGCTATTGTCCCTTTTTAGTTGTACATGATTTCATTTGTATTTGTACTTTACAGGTGGGCTTGTATTATGGCCCCTTTAGTTTCAGTACTCTTGTTATACAGTTTTCACTTAGTGTTTTCTTCTACTTGTACTCTGGTTGTGTGTGTTACATTTCATAAAGGCAACACCTTCCCAGAATTGGGAAATTACGCCTTTTGTGCTAGTCACCAGCCCCTGGCCTATGGAAGGTGGGATTGGGGTAGCCAAGATATGGGCCCCGGGGGCGGGTCGTGGAAAATTGGTATCAGAGGAGTCGGTTCTACCGCAGAACATAGGAATCTGATTTTTCTTTACTATGAAGCAATAGTGTTAAGGGTACAGAGTTTGGTCTTTAGTTCAGGGAGTCCAGTGTTGGTGCGGCGGCCGATGTATCAATACACCAGGACCCTAACCTTTGATTTCTGACTCAGTGCACAAAAACACCGATTGCCTGTGTTTCTTCAAAAGTTTTCTTTAAGTCAGCTCACCAGGAATAGTCTTTTGACCGTGTCACATTAGTTCAAGATGCCTCCACGCAGACAGTCAGTTGGAGTCCCGAGAGAGTACACGATGATGGGCCACCGAGAAACGATGATCCGGTGCAGGGCCCTCTTACTATGTTGGCACCTACAGGTGGTGTACCAGCACCACCACCACTCGTTGTGCAGGAGATACCACCAGCCGTACTAGTGGGCAGTGCACGCTGACTGAGCGGGTTGCATGAGATCCAGTGGCAACGGCCTCTGAGGTTCCTAGGCGAGTCAGTTTCCCAGGCAGTAGAGGACTGGATGGAGGCGATTGCTAGATTTTTTCTCCTAGTTGAGAAACCATTAGAGAAAACGGTGATATTAAATACTAGACTTTTTTCTGCGTGACCACGAGGTTGGTCCGCTTAGTGATGAGGCTTCGTTACGTGGACCGATGTCTGAGATAGTACCTTCAAGTAGTGTGACAGCTATATCACTACCCTTTGATCAGTAGTTACGACCGGCAGTACCAGTAGAGAAAACTTGTATGCTTAGTGCCTTACATGTGTTTTAGCATCAGATACCCCTTAGTCCCGAGGTGAGCCTGACTCACAGGCGGCTGAGGTCTGGCTTGAGGAGGTGGCTGAGAGTTCTCTAGAACTTATACAGCTTCTTCAAGATGACATATCGGTAGCTGAGTATTCATCGAGGCATACCGATCATTCATGGTAATCTATGAATACGATATGATCAGTGCTTTGGGGCTCGGAGTACCGAACGAGGTTTGTTTAAAGGATATCTAAGACGGCACTTTTCCTCTATGCATTCCTACTTAAGCTAGGGTACTAGAGAGAACCATTGTGGTTGAATTTTCTTTCGCTGAATGGATACAGCTAGTGAATGTTAGCAGTGGTAAAGCAGGGAACTGATCCCAGTCTCAAAAACGTGGGCGTGTAAAATGTTTTAAGAAGAGGAAGTGTTAAGGACAGATGAATCTACATAGCAGCTGACATGGAAGTAGAGCTTAGAGGGCAGCATGTGGTGATGTACATTTCGACATGTTACAACAAACCACCTATGTAGTCCCCGCCAGGTTCATGGAGTAGTAGGGAAGGGGAAGAGAGTAGCTACATGCGGTCAAAGAGTGTGACCCAAGGGCTCTAGGAATGATTCATGGTATGGTCTATGTCTATTTCTAGTTGTCGTATCAATATACATAAGTACCAATCATTCCTTCCTACCACGGATCTTTTCCTAGACTAAGAGTTTCTGGTTAAACCGTTGACTTGACCCTCACGTTTGGAGAAACCTTTGGGAGAAGACTTGATAATCACACTTACGCCCATGGTGTGATCTGACCATTGAGGTGAGAGTTGTGGTTGGAACCTCTTGGTGGCAGCGTAGAGGCCTTACGACGTTAGTTTGGGTATGGACTAGGAAACAACAGTTTATACACAGATTGATTGTATTAGGAGAAAAGATTGTGGTTTACCTACAACATTGGGATGGTTTTTCATTGGTCGTCAAAAAGGAAACATCATGCAGCACATGATGGAATCATGCCTAAGTGGGTACAGTCGATCTCTCATGAGTCAAATAGACATAGATTTGTGCCAGACATCTCCAAAGTTGTTGCACCACTTCCAGCATTGATGAAGAAGGGGAAACCCTTCATGTGGTTAGAGAGATGCGAGCAGAGCTTTCAGGAGTTGAGGCAGAGGTTGGCTAGTGTGCCCATCATGAGGCTACCGGAGAAGGTGTAGATCATCCAGGAGAGGATGAAGATAGCACAGAGCAGACATAAGTCCTATGCTGATAGGAGACGGAGACCACTGGATTTTGAGGATGGAGACCATGTTTTCCTATGGGTCCCACCTTGACGAGGTCTACAGAGATTTGAATGGGGTGGAAAGTTATCTCTACGCTTCATCGAATCTTTCGAGGTCCTCAGCAGGATAGGCGAGGTGGCATACCGCTTGGCCCTTTCACCTCAGTTGCACTGGGTGCACGACGTCTTCCACCTATCTCAGTTGAGGAGATACGTGCACGACCCCTCACACATCATCGACCATGGAGAGGTGGACATCGATGACGAGGTGACATTCACGGAGGTCCTAGTGGAGATCGAGGATTGACAAGAGCGAGTCCTACATGGACGGTCGATTCCTCTGGTGCGCATTTGCTGATAGCAAGGGAACCTCCAGGAGAGCACATGGGAGCGGGAGGCTCAGATGTGAGCTCAGTACCCCCATTTGTTTCCCTAGTGTCTGTTGTAGCTTTACAGGGATGTAAATCCTTGAGGTGGGAGTAATGTAAAGACATAGAAATTTCCATGAAAATTTTTCTTTTAAACTTTGGAATTTTACGAGTCTACGGTTTCTAACGGCACTTGATTCCGAGGCTCGGTGAGCCCAAAATCCATTTCTGTTGTTTTTTCGGTTACGTTCAGTAAACATACATGCGGGGTTTTCTATCTTTTGAACCGGTGCTCATAATTGAAATCTGAGGGCACTGATGAACTCGCAACACCAGTATTCTCTTAAGGGGACCTCTAATACAGTTCTGTTTTGTCGTATGTGGTAGTTAAAATTTGTGGATTCATTAAGAATTAAATAAAATTATTGTGTTGAAATTTTATTTAAAAGTTGTTAGTTATATCCAACAACAGGAAGTTATAGGTGGGGACCACACCCACATAACCTCCCATGAGAGGATTATGTGAGGTGGGGCCCACACGAAACCCTAACCTTTCAACTCCCTTAAACCCCCATTAATTTTCCCTTCATTTGTTATGAAAACTCCCCTATTAATGAGATCTCTTCAACTCCCTCTTAATATGTTTTCCAACGTAATTAAATTAATGACTTCATTAATTAAATTGGAACATCTCAATTTTAATTTGATTTTCATGGCACTTCTTTAAAAGTGGAGAAGTCTTTTATAATATTGGCGATAGAAAATATTTTGGTGGGGAACCTCTGGAGAAATAAAAAGAAAAGTGTTCTCCGATGAAGAACACGAAGAACGCTCCACAAATCGAAGAACATGAAGCAACTTCATCCTTTCTTCTTTCCCCAACATCTACGGAATCTACATCATCATACGTGATGCTCGTTCTTCCGCGACACTCGTCTTCTACTGCCCAACGATGTGCGACATCATTTTTGAGGTAGGGGTTGATATTGTTTTATTTAAATCCCCATACCTCATTGTTTATTATGGTTTTTTTTATCCAATTGTTTTTATCATACGCAGAGGGCGCGAGCCAAAAAACACGGCCTGACGTCCCTCCGATGGTTCTTGATTGATTGACGATGGCCGTGGCGCATCGACGTCACTAGTAGATAGAACCATCGAAGAAATCAGCAGCGCACTTTCCACTGGGTTACCGGAGCTGTGCGAAGAATGGGACTGCGACCACCGTGGGCTGCGACAATCCCTAAGGGGGGAGGTGCCATCACACCACACCATAGGAAGAGGGCCACAGCCAAGAGGGTCGCGGCGGTCAGATGAAAGTGTTGCGTCATTGCGCCGCGTGGTAGAGGGGATGTTTTCATGTGGGTTGCGGCGGTCGGAGATAGCGCGGCACCGTCGTGCCACGCCAGTAGGGAAATCCACGGCTGGGACGTGGCGGATAAGCAGGAGGGCGGTCGGCTAAGCCAGCCGCCAATGAGGGTGCGCCAGGGAAGAACCCAGGGGGTTCTGCGGAGAGGAACTGACATTTTCTGATTCCGTTAAGGGAGACAAGGGGTGAAAAACCGCCCCCTTGATTGATTAGGGTGGGCCCCGTAGGGAACCTCTGCTGCCTGGTCATGCGAACCAGGTGGACTTCACCGCCCCAACCACACGGCTGGGCCACCGCGTCACGCGGTCTGGGCCACCGCGTTCGGCGGACCGGGCCACCGTGTATCACGAACCGGGCCGCCGCACCTCGTGGGCCAGACCGTCGTGCCCCATGAGTCGTGCTGCACCCTACCGGGCTAGAATCAGACCCGGGTCGGATCGACCCGGTTCGGGCCGACCCAGGGTGGGTTAGGTCGGGTCGGACCAGGCCCAGACTCCCCTCTTTGGACCATTTTCGGTAAATCGCCCATAGCTTGAGCTACGGACCTCTGATCGATGCACCATCAGCTGTGTAGGATTCCTTGGGTCGAGAAGGTCCTTTTGGTATATTACACTCAAGGTTTTGGTAGATTTTGTGTTCGGCCGGGTTGGTTTGAACTCGAAACCAACCGGGCCCTCGGAGCAGAAACACTTATAACTTAAGGACTAGACGTCCAATTGACGTGTCGTCAACTACATTGGTTTCCTTTTGATGAGATGGTTCTTTTGGAATACTCCACTCGATGTTCAGACTTAGTTGGAGTATGGTAAGGTCGGTTTTAGTTTAAGAATCAACCGGGCCCCTGGAACGGAATAGCCCATAACTCACAGATCGGGCGTCTGATTGACGTGTTGTCTGTTGCATTGAGACCCCTATGTCATGGCGGTTCTTTGAGATACTTCTTAGTGGGACTTCGTGACACATGGAGTATCGACCAGTAGCTCATGGAGCAGATCCTCCCAGAGACGAGTATATGGAGTACGGAGACCTAGTAGCTAGCTGAGACCTCATGACTGCTTGTCCGATTCGTTTCGAAGTGACTTGAATAGCCCAGTGGGGAGCACTACTGTGTGAGGTGGAAGACCCATGGCAGAGGAGCGCTACTTTTTGAGGCGGAAGACCCGTGGTACTTGACAGAAGGAGTACCTCTGTAGGCTATCAGGGGGAGCGCTACTATGTGAGGCGGCAGACCCATGGCGAGGAGCGCTACTGTTTGAGGCGGCAGACTCGCGGTACTTGACAGGAGGAGTACCTCAGCAGTCTAAGGTTAGTGATTAGCACCTCAGCGTCACGACAGGACTAATGTGCTTGAAATAGGAGGATTTCTCTAGCAGTTTTGGTTTCGACATCACGAATAAAATCCTGGTTTGAGCTGAGTCAATGGCCTTTGTGTTTTCCTCAGGATTGAGATGGGTTACTTGATAACTTAGGTATATGTATGGGCATATACCAAAGTAATGGTTATCTGTTGAAATCATGCTTTGTGGTTTATCCCTGTTGGATTTTTGTGAGAACATGATGGTCCCGGGGTCCCTACTAAGTATTTTTATACTCACCCCTGCACGGGATATACCTACACCTCATTGTGTTGGATGTATACGACAGACAGCGCTGACCGAGGAAGAGTGTACGAGGACTGGACGTTACCCGGAGGTGGACATCACGACGAGACGGTGCCCAGATGGGATGGATGGAAGTGGAGAATAGTGGAGGATATTTGTACCTACCCTTCAGGTAGGAACCCCGTAGGATGATCCAGGAGCTGCTTTCACCTTCTAGTTGTTTTCCATTGTTTAGTTGTACTTGCTTTCAGTTGTATTTGTACTTTACAGTTGGGCTTGTATTCTGGCCCATTTACATTCAGTACTCTTGTTATATAGTTTTCACTTAGTGTTTGATTCCACTTGTATTATGGTTGTGTGTGTTACATTTTATAAAGGCTACGCCTTCCCCAAATTAGGAAATTTCGCCTTTGGTGCTAGTATCTGGCCCCTGGCCTATGGAAGGCGGGCCTGGGGAAGTCACAATACCGACCCCGGGGGACGGGTTGTGACATGTGAGATATTGGCACTTTTGTAATAAGGGGCCGGTTGGATTCAAGTCTGATCCAACCCATATCACACGTCAAACTCTGACAAAACTCATTTAGAGTATCTCAAAAGATCTTCCATGTCTCTAGGGTCCTTATGTCAGAGACGGCGTGTCAATCAGATGCCGAGTCTGTTAGTTACATCCCTTTCCTTAAAACCCAGGGAGATCTCAACTCGGTCTGGCCCAGCTTGGTTGGGGCCGCCAGCATATGCCAAAGGGACAGCTTCCTAAAATCAGTCCCAACTCCACTAACAACGTGTCATCTGGACACCCGGTTCGTCAGTTATGGGAGTTTCTTTATTCGTATACCGGTTGGGTCTTGGCCCGGCAGACTTGGTCCGACCGGCCTGAGACAACGGTCCTTGGGTTTACATAACCCCTCTTGGGTCTGGCACACTATGGGTCAGCTCGATTCACTAGGTCTAACTCATTGGGGTCAGCCTAGATCAGTTCGCATGGATGGGTCATGTTCGGCCCGGCCTTCTGGTTAGGGCTCGGCCCACCCGCACTGGCCTGTTGGGCCGCGGGTCTAGCCCGCACCGGCTCGGTCTGCCACAAGGTGGACCACCTCCATCATTGTCCCCCTAGTGGTGGGGCTGTTTCACCCAACCGGTGCGGTGCTGCCCCAGGACGTTAATTGGTCAGTCGTTCGGCCGATCGGGTTCCGCCAATGAGGTGTGTTGCGGGCCGTGTCACGCCCTCCTGACACGGCCGCCTCCGCCAGTAGGTGCCGCACTTTTCCCACGCCGCTAACTTGGGCCGGCCTCCCTTGGATTTCATGGTGCGCCATTGCACTCCCCCTTCCACCACCCGCGGACGGTTTCCGCGGGTCTCCCCCGGCCACCGTCGGCCGCCGCCGACATGGCGCACCGACGGTTTCTTCCACGGGTCACCGGACGTGCTCTGGTGTCCATTCATGGTGCTGTTTGTCGCTACGGCTCTTCTGTATTGCCGCTGACATAGTGTGACCCACTATTTCATGTTTCCGTTGATTTGGAAATTGTTTTCCCGAAGTTAACATCCAAAACAAAGTGGTGGAGGGTTCGGGCCTTGTTTTTTTGTACCATGCCCTCCACGTTAAGGTGATAGCAAGCAGGATAGGATTTAATTCATCAAAGGGAACTTTAAAATAAACTCCCTACATCAATATCATTAGAGAATATTAGTGTTTGAGGAAACTTTAGTGTTCACCGTTTGGTGGTGCTTGTCATCACCCACTGGAACCGGTTATGTCCTCCAAGTGGTTGCCATCACAGTACTTTTCCATAGTTTCATCTCTTGGTGAAGTCCTACCAATACTCCTCCCCAAGCTCCATATAAATAGGAGAGGTGGAGGGTTAGTAATACACATCCAATTAACGAGGGTCAATTAATTAAGGAACCTTATTAATTCTAACGGTTCTGTTAAAAATAATTTAGGAGTCAAGCCATTTAATGGATTGACATGTCCTTGGCCCCGCCACCACTGCTTGACCGTTGGAAGAAAAGAAAGAAAGGAAATAAAATAAATTTGTTATTTTATAATTCTTTTAAATATCCAAAATCTAACTTTTTCTTTCAACCTTCTATTGTCGAAGTGAAGCTTCCCTTAAGAAAATCCTGGTGCTGCAGATTCAATGCTACCCTAGGATTTTTAATCTGAGCACCGGTTAAAAAGTTAGAAAACATTGCTCGCATATTTACTGAACATACCTAAAAAAATTCAACAAATCATTAACATTCACCCTCAACCTGTGCCGATCGAGGATAGGTTTCGCCTAAGGGGAAAAATCCCCAACGAACTCAACTGTACTCTTGGATTTTCATTCTGAGTTACTATTTAAATGTTATGTATTTTAATGGTAAAATAATTGTTACTTAATTATTTTATTTACGGCCAAAAACTAACATCAATAGTTGGATCATGCCATCAAATGTTAGTATCTTCCTAAAGTAATCATACTTTCACAAGCTCAGTGGTGGTATCAGATTTTTAATCCGAGTCACCGTTCGTGAGTTATAAGCATTTGAAAAATATGATAACATTATTTTATTATTTTATTTACAGTTATGCTATTTTTGGGTTTTCTTATCGGAGGCATGCGCCGACTAAACTTAAGTCGCACCAAGTGTAAACCCGATATCTTGAATGCAAAGATTCCCTCAGATTTCTTATCTAGACACCCATTTAAGATTTATTATACATTTTTAGGAAAACTGCTCATGCATGCTAATTAAAGTTTAACAAAATTTTATGGATCATTTCTGGCACTCTGGGCCTCATAATCGTGTGCTGTCAAATTTCGTGACCGTGAAATAATCGTAAATAATTTAAAATATATATATATGGAATTTCCAGGTCTTTACATAGCCTTACCATAGGTTTACTGCATGATTTCTTCTTCCATGCATCATAACAAGGTGATTTCCCCCTCTTCTTCAAGTACTCATTCATAGTTTGTGAATGGTTGGGAAAACTATGCATACAAATCATGCACAAGCTAAAATTTGGGCGCTTTTACGTTGTTACAACTAAGGATCTAATTAAGCCCATCCTTATTCCCTAATATGATATTTAGTAAGATTAACCTCCATTTACCCCATTTTTTTATCTTTTTGATTGCATATCCTAGAGATCAAGGAATCTCTTTCATCCAAAATTTGTTTTCACTTATGCTCAGCACACTGAATGCACAACAGTAAGTACTCGAGTCCTTTTTATCCATTTTTCATCTCTCTTTCTATCAACCTACTTATCAAGGTGTAAGAGTTATTACCATTTTATTATATCGAATACATTCCAAGAGGAATTAAATGGTATGAATGGAAGTGGAGTTTCATACAATACTATGGTGGTGGTTGATAATGCATCCCACAATTTCATTGAATTTAGAATTGTCACGTCCGGAAAGCTAATTTCATCGGGTGTTGTCTGTTGAATTTATAGGTCCTGATTATAATATTTAGAACTATATGGTTATTTTCTTTCAAACTGTGTGATTAGTTTTTAGTGGTTATTTTTAAAACTCATTCAATCCCAGGTAATGTTTTTTCCATAATTGTCATTTTAGTGTGTGGACATGTTTGAGCAGATATTCAGGTATGCCTTGTGTTGACCTTTCTAAGGGAAATATTTTCTATATTAATTGGATTATTTTAATTTTTAATTTCATAATTTAAATTTCCATTTTTGGTCACTAATTTTACAACCTGTGGTATGTGATTCAATTTGATAATTAAATGCGAAATTTAAATTGGAAGGTATATTAAGTATCTGGACTTCCATTTTTAAATAAAATTTAATAAAATGTTGCATTTCTATAGAACCCCTTAACATGTTAATGGACGATAGATGTGTGAAACATGATTTATGAAAATTCTTGAAATGAATTAAATTAATGGTTTTACGCTACTAGGTTTTATCACAGTAATGAAATGCGAGGCTTGAACCAAATGAAATTATTGATTTTTTAGGACATGATTAAATAGTTGAAAGGTTAATTATCCTCCTAAAATTAATGAAAGGTAATGACCTTAACATTATGAATTATATATGAATTCATTATCCAAATAGGAGTGGGCTCACCCAAGCTCGCCTTGTGTTCTTGAGGGAATTCCTTGATCACTTGAGGACTCCATTCTAAATTCAATGATATCACATGAATTGGTTGTGACCTGTCAACAATGCGATCCTTTTCATACTCTAGATTCTTGTTTTGACACCATAGGATCCCTGATATAGTACTACCTTATTCATTGGATACCCTCTATGGATCCATCTCTGACAAGTAGTTTACTTGGTTAAATCCATTGGGACTATTAATTTCTTTTCCATGTTTTATTGTGGATAAATTCCTTAGACTCAATAAGGGTCTTATTATGAAATTTCTTCGACCATGATCCTTGGATTAAACTCATACCCTTAGCTATTCTACATTAATTACTGACTTGGTGACCCTTTATCTCTATGTTACCTTTGTTTTATCCTTGTCTCTTCATTATTAAATATCATTACAGGTTTCATTTTACAAAGCGGAACCATTACTATTTCTAACATATGAGTTATTTACAAACTCGTAATAATAAAATAATTAACTAGTTACATGTTCGGACATCATCTAATGACTAAAGAAGGTTCCTGGGTATTTTGTTACACTATGATTCTTTACGTTATATCTTCATTCTTATACACTATTACATTCCAATTACTTGGGGAGGATGTTATATACATCATTGGTAGTGGCCCAATGAGATTTATCTCACACCCTCTCTAGGAACCATTTGGTATCCCATGTTGATTATATTTATGTAGGTGTTCGTAAAGTGGAGTATAATGCTCAGATACATTATTTTTTGCTATTCTATGATGGGTCTGAAAGCATATGACTGAGGTGAGGCTCCAGATTCTTAGGATAGTTTAATTATTTCCTTTTCATACATGGGTTTTTCATGTATTCCTTCTACATTGAATCCATGATTTATATATTACTAGATACATGAAATATAATGATTAGATTTTATATGTTATTCTAATTATTTCAATTATTTTTATTCATTCCTATTACTATTGTGACATATATTTTCATATATTGATTCTACTATTTAACAATTCTTATGATTATTCATCGTTCTATAATCTAGTAATAATGGAATAGTCTCTCACAGACACAACATAAGCCCTCATTGCTAGTCGGCAGCCTCTGGAATTTTGGGAGAAGCTCTTGACACCAAGTGTCCCACCAGGCTCATGGAACCTATTAAGTGGAATACAGGTTCGGGACACTACAAAGTGGAATCAGATGTTCTCTATTCTTGATTTACTATTCGCATATGATATTCATGAGATTAATAATTCTGTGGACTTGGTTATAATCAATTCATTGGAATTACAAATCGGGATTCATGGTAAAAGCCATATTACCCAAAATATGAGTCTTGTTCTATTTTTCATATTACAGTTTACATTATTTCACCATTGGGTAATGCAAGTGTTGTATGATGTTTTTGATTATTATTCTAATTGAGATTTTATTATATCAATTTTTAGATGAGATGAGGGGATGGTACATTGTCGTATGCATCATATAAGAACCTACAATTTTCATTTCATGCATATTTCCATGCCATATAGGTCAATTTCACTACCTTTAATTGCATTTTATTCTTGTGATTGATTAGTAATCCTTTAAATTTTTATATATTTCTTGTGCTTATATGAGCTGTGACTGACAGGTTTCATATTTCAATTCATGGGGATTTATGGCCCTCATGGTTGGGAATGAGTAATTTAATGAATCAATCCATTAATTAGAAATTAAAATGGGAGTTATTTAGAGTTATATGGAGTATGAGCCTTTATTTACATAGATTGACAGTACACTTTAATGTAATTTCTATACATGTTCTTAGAAAATTAAAATATAAAAGTGGAAAAATTAGGGCATCGATGGTTTCACGTCCTTATCACTCAAAACAACATGAAAACCATCAAAATGTGAAAAAAATTAGGGAACTAATTTCTGCATCAGTATATCGTATGGATTTTATGGAGCTTCATGAGAAGGGGGCATATGTGGGGTACTCATAGAGGAAGGTCTTAGTAAGACCTACTATTCGAGGTTATGTGTGGCTTACCGCCACTTTAACCAAGTCGTCATGAAGAAAAATTAAAAACTACCAATGGGTCGATTGTCACATCAATCAGTTAAAAGGGGTATCCATTCATGTGGATGGAAAGGTACCCATTGGATTTTTAGATTTTGAGACAGAGATGGTGGATGGAGTTACTCTAGGTCTATAACTTCAATGTAGTCCATACACTTGGTAAAGGAAACTGGGTATATTATGCTCTCAGTAGGAGACACAGTTCACAGCTACTGATCAAGGCCTCAGAGTAGTTAGACTCACTTTAGATATCCTTTTTAGATAGAGTGGAGACTACTTTTCTTTAGTCAATAGTGGTTTCCCCTCCACTCGTACAATTAGTCGATTAGGCAAAACTCGGAGATGCCAACTACAAGACTAAACGTACCCAGATGTCTAAAGGGCATGCCCTGATGGATATTTAATGGGTGGGAAGAACTTCATCCTTTTCAGAGGATGCACTGTAGTACTAGTGACATTGAGGGAGGAGGTGTTGAGGGAGTTCCATACATCCCATTTTTGGTACATCCTGGTGTTGCGAAGATATACCAGGACCTCTAAAGTCAGTACTAGTGGATAGGGATGGAGAAAGCGGTGGATGATTTAATTTCACAATGCCTCACTTAAAATCAAGTGAAATTTAAGCATTATGTACCAGCAGGGTTAGCCCAAACACTTAAGGTACCGGAGTGGAAATGAGATGATATCTCGATGGACTTTGTATTGGGGTTGCCACACACATATAAGGGCCACGATTCTATCTAGGTGATCGCAGAATGACTCACCAAGTTGACTCACTTTCTACCCATCCATTAGTAGGGATTGGTAGAGGGATTATGATGTCTCTAAGTCCAATATATAGTACGGATTCACGAGGTTCCTTCTATATTCATCTCAGACCATGATGAACCCTTGACATCCTGGTTGGGAAAGGTATAACTTGAGGCATTCAGGACTCAGCTACGCTTGAGCATAGTATTTAACCCTCAGACAGATGGTCAGATAGAGCAAACCATACAGTCCTTGGAGGACATGCTTTATTCTTGCGTCCTTTATTTTTGTCGTATTTTGGAGGACCAACTACCACTGGTGATGTTTTCATACAATTATAGCTATCACTCCACCATTGGGATGAAACCTTTTTAGTCCTTGTACAAGGGTCCATGAAGATAACCTCTATGCTGGATAGACCCAGGGAAGTTAGCACTAATGGGTCTAGGGTTGGTACGGGCTACCACTAAGAAGGTGAAAATCACCCAGGAGCAGATGAGGAATGAACAAAGAAGGTAGAAATATTATTTATAAAGGAGACAGAGACCCATGGAGTTCAAGTGTAAAGACCATGTCTTTATTCAGGTCTCACCCCGACTGAAATTGTATAAATTTTGGTGGGTTGGAAAGTTATCTCCTAGGTTAATCGGACTGTTCCACATTCTTAGTAGAGTTGGCGATGTCACATACCGTCGAGATCTCCCCCCACAGATGCATCTGGTGCACGATGTTTTCCATGTGTCACAACTAAGGTGGTACGTTCATGATCCTTCACATGTCATTGACTAGGGTGAGCTGGACATTAATGATGTGGAGACATTTGTGGAATTCCGATTGGAGATAGAGGATGGATAGAAGCAATCCTGTAACGCGCCGACCCTAGAAGCCCAGATTCGGTGCATTATTACGTATCATTGGTATGATCATAGAAGATCAAGTCTCAAAAGGCTGATTATTTTAATAGCCTTGGAAGTACTAGATACATTCATAATGTTTACATTACATCATAAAATGGAAAACTACAACAACATTGTTTCCATAGACAACACTGAGATCCCATAGACTATCCCTAGAGGTCAGTCATAATATACTTCTTTGCATCCTAGGAAAAATAAAACATTGAAAGGGGTGAGATCAAATGCTCTGTAAGGGTAAGAAATATATTGGAAGATAACATAAATATTAAGCATGGTGAATAATTGAAACCAAATTCCTTTACCAATAATAAACATGAATACTTTTATGGAAGGAATATGAACTGAGTAAATAATTCCATAATAAAACATAATCATTGTTATTATAATAGTAGAATGACCACATGAACCATCAATATTATTTTCATAATGAGGAAATGTATAATTCCAGACATTCTGAAACATTTTTTCAAGGCCTCGGCCAAGAATTCTAAAAATGATTAAGGCCTCGGAAAATACCATATATCAAAATTGGAAATTGTCCTCAGCCAATTAGACGTCTGGTTGTCTCATTAGACCTACCTATGCATCTAGGAGCTATAGAGGGATAAACCCATCACTTACTAAGTCCAATACATTCCTCATATGAAAATGTTTAAACATAACATAAATATTCGTCTTAAAACTAACATACGAAATGTCAATACTTTATCCACAAACCACGAATTGTATAAAAATAGCACACCCACAGTCAAACATAACTCATTCGATACAATATGGAATATTTTATTGTATTAGATTAACCTCAATTAATAATAATGAAAGATATTTACATAGATAAAAATAATCATCAAAACTATTATAGAATAATATCCCCCTTTTTCTTTAAAAGTCACACTATTTGTCAAGAAGCCATTTAAAAAAAGATTTTTGAATCAAAGTGTCCCCTAACACTTTGAAACTTTTAAAAGAAATTTTAATTTTAAAACTTTAATGTCCATATAAATAAATCCTTAAACCCATTTTTAAAACAAGGACATTAATGAGGAATATTTAGAGTAATAAATCTTTAAAACATTTAAAATGATATTTTACATAGAGTTCCTAACCAAAAGAAAGACACTTGAATACAAATAATTGAGGTAATAAAAACATTATAATATCATGAGAATAATGGGATTCATGATATAATATGTCAAATTACATTATATACACTATATAAAAGTTATTTTGTGTATAACAACAAATAAGTCTCAATGTAATGTAAATTGAGAATAAATCTCTTAAAAAGACCGTATCCTTCGGTTAAGGATAATTCAACGACATAATTATGTGTGAAAAATATAAATACACTCAATATGATTTGATATTTAGTGTTAATCAATCATAGTACATTCACACATATTCTTGTAAAAACAACACCAATTAATTGGATATTTAACTCAACAAATAAAGATTGAGTTAAAAGTACTCCTATCAAGTTCATATCGATGACTTGAGAATTTATCAATGGAGTGATTATGTGTATAAAAAGTATATCCATAGAAAGGAGAGTGTATATTAAGACATAAGAAAATGAATATTGATTTCACACATAATCTTGGAGTAAAATAATCAATGAAGTATGTGTAAAGCCGAATGAGTGGAAATTGAAATTTGTAATTCACATTCCAATTTGGTAACTTACGAAACATACATCCCATTAAAGATGGATCATAAAATTATGACTTGAGTATACATAAATTAAATTATATTACACAATGAATACAATCATGGGAATTACACACACCACATGAAATAAATAAGTGGTCAACAATGGAAATCTCACGGAATTAAAAGTGATATAAGAAACCCCTTACCTCAAGTCTGAATTGTCTTGTGTGTTCCTTGTTCTTCCTGAATAATAAACATAAGTTAATTTCTACTTGATTAAGAACAATTTTTAATTTTATTATTCCTTTTATATCACTTATTACCTTTCTATAATAATTAGTTAATTATTTGAGATCATATTGGATATTTTATTGTTATTCGGAACTTGAGTCAAAAATGAACTTGTTATAATTACAATTTGTCCATGTGGTCAAAATTCCATTATCTCCAGAATTATATAAATGATTTAGATATCATATATATATTATATATCCAGTATATATATGTATTTATAACAGTATATAACATTTGGAGATAATAAATTAAATGCACCTTTCATGGAGACGGTAAGTCGTACATACGCATGAACGCTACATTCATTTCTATTTTTTATTATAATGGAATTAAAAAATAATGATACATAGGTATATTATAATTCCAGGATAATATCATATGATATATGTTTTACATAATTTAATTAACTCTATCCTTTATACGTTTTATGAATGTCATGAACGAATCATATCACCTTGAGGGGGCGGTAGTTCGCACTTCCTCAAATGAAATTACCGTGGTCACACATATTGGAAAGCAAATTGGTGTGTTTTTAAATGAAAGTTACAGAAGCATAGAGAAAACATAAACATAATATACATAATATATAAATACAGTGCCATCATAATGGACACCATAAGAGGCGGTAGGAGATAATCAAACAATCATCGTTTCGTGAGGCGTTAGTTTTCTATCCACAGAAACATTATGTTCTTCACCAATTAGATGGAAGTGTGTGTAGGTGTAGCTCAAATACTTATTATAAAAACATCCTATTATATTTATGATACTGGTGTTGTTACAAAATAAAATAATAAAAAGAGTTCATGTGGTTGGAGAGGTATAATAAAATAAATGAATTTAAGAGAAACTGTTACCTTTAATTTTGGTAACTCCCTTTGGTTTGAACCAAAAGGACTTCTTGAAGTGGCTTATTCCTAAGGTAAGGATTCTTGGTGTAGGATATAAATCTATGGAGCTTAATTGGTCAGAGTTTGGATGAGAAAAAAGGCTTTGGAGGTGTTAAGAATTGGTTAGAAGTGGTCTCCTTTTATAAGGGAGATGAGGGGCACTTTAAGAATGTGTGAAACTATTATTTTATTATAAACATATATTTGGTTTAAAAAGGTCAAAATCACATTAAAATCTAAGATAAGATGGGTGATATTCTAAATAAAATCATCCAATAATAATTGGACATGTTTTGGATAACATTTTAATCATTATAATCTTATTTATTTAAATCATTTATTACTGAGGTAAACACTGCATCATTATTGTGTCACAAATAATTTAATTTATTTGATGTCTAAAAATTATAAAAAAATACGATGATGTAGGAAATAATTTTATATTTACAATAAATATTTATAATATAAAATATAACTTATATAACCCCATGTAAAAATTAATTTACTAAAAGATATTTGTTTGTGTCATTTTTGTCTTTTATTTAAATTAATTTATCTAAAGAGTCGTTATCACTCTCAAGTTGCTCCATGGGGTCCCAAAATCGATCCAAGTATGCCCATGGTCGGCCATGACTCATTAAATAAGCTTATGACAAGTGTTAAGGTAATTTTGTATTTTTATAATATACGTTTTACCTTAAATTACCCAATTTACTTTTAACCGCGGTAAATAAAAGTCAAAAGTTACTATTAAACAAAAAAATTCATCTTATTGAACCACATTTTACTTCTTTATATTAACCGTGTTTCTAGGATTTTTTAAATTCAACTCACAGAAGCGGTAAAATTTCATTTAAATGTAATATTCACTTTTTTAACTACTACTATGTTGTTTCACTATTCATCAAAAATTGAAGTTTTTCAGAAAAATACAAAAACTTCAGTCTAAGATTTATTTGATATTCTGAATTCAAAATTGATGTGTATTTTGCCAAATTAAAAACATAAAAGTGGCATTAATTAATTTAAAATTAATTCCCGTTGTTAAAACAAATAGCGTGTTTTTTAGAAAGAATAACTATCAAAAGATTGACACTTGTTTGTGTCCAATTTCAAAGTGAAATTATTTCCAATGGACAACATTGGATTAATTGGTAAAAATATATTATAATTAAACTTTAAAACAAATTAAAAAGATAATCTAACCATATAAATAAATTATACTAAAACACAGTTTTGAATTAAAATACAGTATTTTTTACTATTCATCAAAAAAATGAGTTTTATCAGAGAAATACCAAAATTTTACCCAAAGTAAATTTTGATGTCCCGATTCTAAAGCAGAATTTTATTTTGTCAAATATAGTATATAAAAAGTAAAAAAACTATATTTAAAGAGGCTTCGCCATCAAAAGGTGGTAAATCTGCCCTTTAATGAATATTAGAGTGTTTATGCTTAAAATCGAATTCCTTTCTTATTTTATGCCTCTAACTTTTATTGGATAAATGTAAAAAAAAATTAAAAAACATTTATACTCATATTTTAGTTAGTTCTTTTCATTTCCACCAATATAATGTCTCGACGTTAAATACCATTTAAAATAATAATATTATATTATTAGTGTGCAATGTAATAATTCAAAGAAATATGTTATTGTGTATTGGGTAAGCTATCGAATATAGATCCCCTTTAATTTAAAATTAACATTTAATTCACAAATATTAATAAATATTAAAGTTTATTATTCTTTATTTACCGAGGATGTTCCATCCTTCCCCCCTTTTGGTAATTGTGTCCTCACAATTTTAAAATTGGGATTGGAAACTTCATTGAAAGCCCCACATCGAAAAAAGAGTCAATAAAACTATCACATTAAAATAAATTAAGTGAAGTAAAATGGTTACCCGAGACAACAGATACTAGGATTCCATGAAAACATGGATATGAAGGAGAAACAAAAGTGTCACGTTCTGATGGAGAGGGATAGAAAACATGATCAGGAGAAAGTTAACAAAAAGAAAACCACAAACTTGTGATGGGACAAATGGTAATTAGTTTCCTAGTAGGAAAAGTAAGTGGAAATTTTTTTTTGTTTTAAGTTACATTTCATAAAGATGAGGAATTTATTTATGAGATTGACTAATAACATAAAGAGATATACTTAGTTTTTATGTATAGTTTCATTCTTTAATAAATTTTTACCACTAAATATTTTTTTTAAATGATGAGTATTCAAGAAGACTTGGTCACACCGTAAGAGGTAGAATAAACTTCTAGAGAATCACATGATCTAAAAAGGATAACCAATAGGTTTACCTTGTCTTTAAAGATTAATCAAAATTAAAATGGTTAGTAAAATGTCTGGTGATCCCACAAAAGGATATTCCTATAGAGAAAGAAACACTAATCTTAATTTCTAAAATTAAACAAACAATACCCCAAAGTTAAATAAATACCACTCAATAAACAATTGTCCTTAAAATCCTTCAATATAATCCAAACTAATATTGAACCCAAAACTTAGAAGAATTTGGTAATGTAGTCTTCCATGATAAATTTTATCTCCAAATGACATCAACTACCCTTAAAGTCACATACATAAAAGTAATTAACCTAATCATGTATTCTCTATTATAGGTTAATCATTTACATAAATAACCCAAATCACTAGAAATACACAATAAAAAAATAGATAAAAATACACCATTACTCCTCAAATGAAATCCCAGAATATTCTATTTTCCTTGGGCATACTGTGTTCCCAAAAAATCGAACATCTTCCAAAATAACATTTATCACTTAATCACAAAATCATTTTCCTATACTAAGGGTATTCATTTTATAAGACAAAAGATCCCAAATCAAATTATTATTGATCAATAAAATCATTTAACTGAAAATAATTAGTCACACCAACTAGGGAATTCACATAGTCCAGTGGTAGGTGATAAATCCCAATCACACTTTGGTTGTGGGTTCGATTACCACAGCTTTGTCCGACATGACAGGTTGTCACACGGTCTGCGTGTTGTCCTTTTTCAAAAACTATATTTTATAACACTACCAAAATGAGAGAAATTCTTCAAAATAACCAAAACACAATTTAACCACAAATGTTATCTCATACCTTGAATTTTCATCCCAAAATATAATAACTTGTAATTGCCTCAAACCCAATGATCATATAAAACCAAATGGTTATTTATAACTATATCCACAAGAGAAAAGATATGAATTCCTCAAATATCATCTTCACATGACAAACTGCAGGCTTACAAAAACAGGAGAAAATTATTCCAAAGTAATCCCATCAACAAGGAGTACTAGTAATTTTAAAAATTTCTCCAACCATTTATTTCCACATAGCTTCTTATTTGACCAATAAAATATCCTATAGAATAGTACATTAACTCAGGTAATGTCTAGGTCCCCACAATTTACAGAAAAAGACTGTAAATGGATTCTTGGGACCATTTTTGTTTTCTTCCATAGTACTCTTCATTTTTCCTTGGAAATTCTTCACTTTATATCCTTCTTCCCGGTACGTAAAGAATTTCTTTGTTCCATTAAGACACTTTCCTGGGTGTCTCCTTCCACATTTCCTGCATGATGGAAATTGAGGATTCTTTTCTCCATGGTCTCCACTACTGGAGCTCTTATCATTCATCACCTTTGTCTTCTTTTTTGAGTTTAGGAGTTGGTTAATATATATGTTATTGATCATATTTTTGGAAAAGTGATTTGGCATGAACACGATATATTTTACTTCAATCAACATTCTAGTTTGTTGCTCATTTCCACCATCGTTTCCACCTTCTACATCATTCTCAAAGGTAATAAGACTTCCTTAGAATCCATCCGTTGACTAAAACCATAAAGCATTGTGTGAGTAACAGTAGTCATAAAATCATTTAGAGAATATCATGACATCGTATTCTTAATTAGAAACACCTTAGGATTAACCACGATCATTTATTCTCATCTTATATTAAAATACTTCAAATCAGTTTGTAAAGAAAATGTAAAGTATCTTAAGCATATCCCCAGAGAGTGTCGTAACCAAGAGTGCAGCAACGCCCATTGTCGTGCACCAGTTCCCGTTTGAGTCTAGCTCAAAGTGGTGTTTTGGGTTTTACCCCTAGGTACATATGTGCCAGAGCTGCCTCTACCTGCTCGTATCCAGACAGGGATGTATTGCTCAGAAAACTCAAAAAATCTCTACAATACCAAAATTCTAGGAAGTTTGTAAATAATAATCCTTAAAGTCCATCATAGGTATATGTTCTCTAATAAGAGTTTATCTAAATCTAGTTTCCAAGGTTTTTAATAAACTTCCTCTGATACCAACTATAATGCCCCGACCCCAGAAGCCTAGAGTCGGTGCATTATTACATATCATTGGCATGATCATAAAAGATCAGGTCTCAAAAGACCAATTATTTTAGAAGCCTTGGAAGTACTAGAATCATTCATAAGGTTTACATTACATCATAAAATGGAAAACTACAACAACATTATTTCCATATACAACACTGAGATCCCATAGATTATCCCTGGAGGTCAGTCAAAATATACTTCTTTGCATCCTGGAAAAAATAAAACATATAAAGGGGTGAGCTCAAATGCTTAGTAAGGGTAAGAAATACAGCAGAAGATAACATAAATATTAAGCATGGTGAATAATTCAAACCACATGCCTTTACCAATAATAAACATGAATACTTTTATAGTAGGAATATGAACTGAGTAAATAATGCCATAATAAAACATAATCATTGTTATTCTACTAGTCAAATGACCACATGAACCATCAATATTATTTTCATAATGAGAAAATGTATAATTTCAAACATCCTAAAACATTTTTTCAAGGTCTCGTCCAAGACGTCTAAAAATTATTACGGCCTCTGTCAAAACCATATATCAAAATTGGGAAAGGGCCTCGACCAATTCCACATCTAGTTGTCTCATGAGACATACCGATGCATCAAGGATCTATAGCGGGCTCCACCCATCACTAACTAAGTCCAATACATTCCTCATATGAAATGTTTGAAACATAACATAAACATTCAAATTAAAACTAACATACTAAATGTCAATAATTTATCCACAAACCATTAATTGTATAAAAATAGAACATCTACAGTCAAACATAACTCATTCGATACAATATGGAAGATTTTATTGTTTCATATTAACCTCAATCGAGAATAATGAAGGATATTTACATAGATTAAAATAATCATCAAAACTATTAGAGAATAATATCCCCTTTTTCTTTAAAAGTCACACTATTTGTCAAGAAGCCATTTAACAAAAGATTTTTGAATCAAAGTGTCCCATACCACTTTGAAACTTTTAAAAGGAATTTTAATTTTAAATCTTTAATTTCCATATAAATAAGTCCTTAAAACCATTTTTAAAACATGGACATTAATGAGGAATATTTAGAGTAATAAATCTTTAAAACATTTAAAATGATATTTTACTTAGAGTTCCTAACCAAAAGAGAGACACTTGAATACAAATAATTGAGGTAATAAAAACATAATAATATCATGAGAATAAAGGGATTCATGATATACTATGTCAAAGTACATTATATACACCATATAAAAATTATTTGGTGTATAACAACAAAGAAGTCTCAAAGGAATGTAAATTGAGATGAAATCTCATAAAAAGAGTGTATCCTTAGGTTAAGGATAAATCAACGACGTAATTATGTGTGAAAAATATAAATACACTCAATATGATTGGATATTAAGTCTTAATCAATCATAGTACATTCACACAAATTCTTGGAAAAACAACACCAAGGAATTGGATATTTAACTCAACAAATGGAGATTGAGTTAAAATTACTCTTATCAAGTTCATATCGATGACTTGAGAATTTATCTATGGAGTGATTATGTGTATCAGAAGTATATCCACATAAAGGGGAGTGTAAATTATGACATAAGAAAATTAATAGTTATTTTACACATAATATTGGAGTAAAATAATCAATGAAGTTTGCGTAAAGTCGAATCAGTGGAAATTGAAATTTGTAATTCTCTTCACAATTTGGTAACATACGAAACATACATACCATGAAAGATGGATCATACAATGATGATGTAAATATCCATAAATTAAATTATATTACACAATGAATACAATCATGTCCAGTACACACACCACCTGAAATAAATAAGTGGGGAACAATGGAAATCTCACTGAATTGAAAGTGAGATAAGAAACCCCTTACCTCATGTCTGAATTGTCTTGTGTGTTCCATGTTCTTCCTGAGTAATAAAGTTAAGTTAATTTATACTTGATCAAGAAATATTTTCAATTTTATTATTCCTTTTATATAACTTATTACCTTTATATAATAATTATTTAATTATTTGAGTTCATATTGGATATTTTATTGATGTTCGGAACTTGAGTCAAAAATGAACTTGTTATAATTACAATTTTTCCATGTGGAAAAATTCCATTATCTCCAAAATGATATAAATGATTTAGATATCATATATATATTATATATCCGGTATATATATTTATTTATAATAGTGTATTACATTTGGAGATAAGAAATGAAATTCACCTTTAATTGAGACGGTAATCCGTACATACGCATGAACGTTACTTTCATTTATATTTTTTATTTTAATGGAATTAAAACATAATGATAAATAGGTATATTATAATTCCAGTATAATATCATATGATATATGTTTTACATAATTTAATTAACTCTATCCTTTATATGTTTTATGAATGTCATGAACGAATCATATCACATTAAAGGGGTGGTAGTCCGCACTTCCTCAAATGAAATTATCGTGGTCAGACATATTGGAAAGCATATTGGTGTTTTTTTAAATGAAAGTTACTGAATAATAGAGAAAACATAAACAAAATATACATAATATATAAATACATTTCCATCATAATGGCCACCATAAGAGGCGGTAGGAGATAATCGAACAATCATCGTTTTGTGAGGCATTAGTTTGTCATCTATAGAAACATTATTTTCTTCACCAATTAGATGGTGGTGTGTGTAATTTTAGCTCAAATACTTCTTATAACAACATCCTAGTATATTGAAGATACTGGTGTTGTTACAAAATAATGGAATAAAAAGAGTTCATGGGGTTGGAGAAGAAAAATAAAATAAATGAATTTAAGAGAAGTTGTTACCTTTAATTTGGGTAACTCCCTTTGGTTTGAACCAAAAAAACTTCTTGAAGTGCCTTCTTCCTAAGGTAAGGATTCTAGGTGGAGGATATGAATGTAGGGAGATTAATTGGGTAGAGGTTGGATGAGCCAAAATTCTTGAGAGGTGTGAATAATTGGCTAAAAGTGGTCTCCTTTTATAAGGGAGAGGAGGGGCTCTTTAGGAAAGTGTGAAACTATTATTTTATTATAAACTTATCTTCGATTTCAAAAGGTCTGAAACACATTAAAGTCAAAGATAATATGACTAATATTCGAAATAAAATCATAAAATCATAATTGGACATGTTTTGGGTAACATTTTAATCATTATAATCTTATTTATTTAAATTATTTATTAATGAGGTAAACATTGCATCATTATTATTTCACAAATAATTTAATTTATTTGATGTCTATAAATTATACAAAAAAATACCATGATATAGGAAATATTTTTATCTTTACAATTAATATTTATAGTCTAAAATATATCTTATATAACCCCATGTAAATATTAATTTACTAAAAGATATTTGTTTGTGTCATTTTTGTCTTTAATTTAAATTAATTAATTTAAAGAGTCATTATCACTCTCAAGTGCCTCCATGGGGTCCCAAAGTTGATCCAAGTATGACAATTGTCGGACATGACTCATCCAATAAGGTTATGACAAGTGTTAAGGTAATTTTGTATTATTATAATATACTTTTTACCTTAAATTACATTATTTACCTTTAACCGCGATAAATAAAAGTCAAAAGTTACTATTCACCAAAAATTATTTTCATCTTATTGAACCACATTTTAATTCTTATTATTAACCGTGTCTCTTTGATTTTAGAAATTCAACTCACATAAGCGGTAAATTTTCATTTAAATGTAAAAGTCACTTTTTTAACTATTACTAAGTGGTTTCACTATTCATCAAAAATTGAAGTTTTTTAGAAAAATACCAAAAATTCAGCCTATTCTTTATTTGATATTCTGAATTCAAAAATGATGTCTATTTTTTCAAATTCAAAACATAAAAGTGGAATTAATTAATTTAAAATTAATTCTCGTTGTTAAACCAAATAGCGTGTTTATAAGAAATAATAACTATCAAAAGATTGATACTTTATTATGTCCAATTTCAAAGTGAAATTAATTCCAATGACCAACATTGGATTAAATGGTAAAAATATATTATAATTACACTTTAAAACAAATTAAAAATATAATATAACTATATAAATAAATTAGATTAAAACACAGTATTGAATTAAAATAGAGTATTTTTCACTATTCATCAAAAAATGAACTTTATCAGAGAAATACCAAAATTTTACCTAAAGTAAATTTTGATGTCCCGATTCTGAAAAAGAATTTTATTTTGTCAAGTATAACATATAAAAAGGACCAAAACTATATTTAAAGAGGGTTTTCTGTCAAAAGGCGGTAAATCGGCCCTTTAATGAATATTAGAGTATTTATGCTTAAAATCGATTTCCTTTCTTATTTTAAGCCTCTAAATTTTATTGGATAAATGTAAAAACATTTAACAAACATATATAATCATATTTTAGTTAGTTATCTTCATTTTCACCAATATAATGGCTCAGCGTTAAGTACCATTTAAAATAATAATATTATATTATTAGTGTGCAATGTATGATTTCAAAGAAACATGTTGTTGTGTTTTGGGTAAGCCATATAACATAGCATCCCCTTTAATTTAAAATTAAAATTTAATTAGAAAATATTAATAAATATGAAAATGTATTATTCTTTATTTACCTAGGATGTTTCAGGTCCTTTATGGACGGTCAATTCCACTAGTGCACATTCGGTGTAAGCATGAGAATCTTCAGTAGAGCACATGGGAGTAGGAGGATCAGATTAGTTTTCAGTATTCCCATTTGTTTGTTTAGCCTTATTTTGGATTACGAGGTCATGAAGCCCAAAAATGGGGGGAGTAATGAAATGTCCCAAAATTTCAATGTAAGTTTTTTTAAATTATAAGGAATTATTTAAAGACCACATAGTTTGATGGAATATGATTCCAAGGCCCAGTGATCCTGGAATTGAATTTTGACATTTTTATTAATTTTTTTAACTAAACTTGTATGTGGGTTTTCCTAACATTTAAACCATTACTTAGTTCAAAACTTTTAGGGCACCGTTGAACTTGAAATACTGTGATTCATCTAGAAAGGACCTAACTTCGACCGGCAAGGTTCAGACATAATAGATAGTTTTAAGACTTTTCCGAAAATAATAAAATTACTTTAAAAGTTATTTTATTATTATTCCCTCACCGTTGAGTGGCTGACGGTGGCGATACAGTGCAATGACAAGGATAATTAAATGAAACTCATTAATGGATCATTTATGTGCAGTGTGACAATGCATTAATAAAATAGTAAAAGATATGATATTCCTTAAATGAAATAGGGTAATGAAGTGATGTCACTGCATAACAGAAACTCTATGATGTGTTCTCTTTTTAATACCCTAATTCATTTTTGAAACAATAATTAAACCGTGGAAATTCTCTGACGAACCTATGAAAAGGATTCCCTCCAACAATGAACGAAGAATGCCAGCAAGATCTCTAGCAATGTCGATGATTTACGAAGAACGGGATTAGGAAGCAATGAATGCCAACATAGCTTTATTCCTTATCGGCAGAGTGTTTTAATAACGATTGTCGATCGAGGTAGGAGTTTTCTTTGTGATAGATTTTCCAAATTATTTACTCTAAAAATGAATAACGTGAATCAACCCATGTATAGGTTGATACACAGATCCTTTGTTCTAGTAGGAGGGTGTCATTCTTAGGTTTTCTATCTAGGAGTTAATTATTTTGTTGATCGAACAATATCCCAAGCATCCACAATTTTAAATTTCTAAATAGGAGGGTGTGTGCTGACACGAACAAGTCCTGATACAATCCTCCTTGTGTGTTCTTCATGGCCGAGCATTCAAAATGGAAGGAATGAAAATTTGAGGCCATTTCTTGGAAGGCGACACCGCACAGAGGATGAAGGCATAGTCGGTGTGAAGAAATGACCATCAGTGTGGACCCGGTGGCCCGAAAAGGTGGTCGTGGGTAGTGGTGGCACGCCAGGATGGCACACTAAGGGTTTCGGCTATGGCCATCTCGGGACGCAGTGAATCGTGAGGAGCTACAGGCTGGGCTAGTGCCTAACTTCAGGAATGTGGCCCCTCGGGCACGTCAATGGAGTGGCATGAATCCATACATCATGGTTCTCAGGGGCACAAAACCTCCTAACCACATGTGGGGAAATAAAATTAGCAGCATAGAGATAGGGCCATGGTTTATTGATCAAAAAGGAGAAGGCATCCCCACGGATGACACGTGGGGCGAAGGGGACCTAGATGGGGCTTACAGCTGCGTTCCAACCGGGCGAAACCCATCTGCCTATGACGGTCCAGGTAGGGCACGGTCCGCCCTAGCGGGCTAGACCGGGCTGGACCCATACTGGGCCAAACCAAGGCCTGGCTAGGTCTGGGTTGGGCTGGTGGACCCAGGTTAGGTCGGTGGACCCCGGGCTGGGTCGAACGTGGCCCAGACCTAACCTGAGCCTTTTTGGGAAAATGCTAATATCATGCAAATTGGAAATTTGATCGATGTGCCATTTGCAGCATTGGAACCCTTGTTATGAGGCATGTATTTTTGAATAATTTATGGAGGATTTAATAAATTTTTATATTACATTAATGGCTTAATGAGTTTTTTCCTAGAATCAAGCAGAATACATGTATAAACCCTACTGTTGGCTGAGACCTAAAGACTTCTGACAAGGGACCCTATGTAGACCGGATGCTATGGCCCAGTGGGAAGCGGCATATCTATGACCCAGTAGGCGCATGGTGGGTAGCGGCTTCAGTGTGACCCTATAGACCCATGGTACCCGATAAGAGGATCACCTCATTATAGCCATGGTGGAAAGCAGCTTCTATGTGACCTATCATTCCCACAGTGGGGAGCGGCTTCAGTGTGACCATGAATACCCGTGGTACTCATCAGGGATAAGTACAAAAATAATCCTAGGTTTGTGGGAAGAAGATTCTGTGTAACTCTGTAGGCCCACAATACTCATTGAAGAAGATTTCTCCAGCATCCCATGGTGTCCGACATTATGGATGATGGTCTTGCCTTTCTAATCTAGAATATACATGGTGTGAGCTATATTCTATCGTGATCATTCTTTATGATCATCTTCCATGGTTTTCCCTATGGACTGGTTTTTGGTATTTCCTTAGTGTTTTGGGGTACCTAATGGTTATATTGTTACTCACAAATGCACAAGGTTCACCAGCATGTGTTGTGTCTTGTGCAGAATACCACCATCGTGATGGAGGACTTGGTGGCCCATGACATGGTGGTGCCCAATGAGACAAAGCTGGCGGGGTGTACTTCGTTGGCTTCCAGCAGATACTCTATATTTATGCATCAAGTAAAGTTCCCAGTGGATTACTTTTCGAGTGGTCATTGTACTTTCCTGTTTTCATTTTATCTTTTGTTGGGTTTGTATTTTGGCCCATTTGACCTGCAGTTTTACTTTTACTCAGTGGTTTTTTTAGTGGTATTCATGTTTAATTTTTTTCCTTTGGGACATGGTTGTGTGTACGTTCATGCAGGTAATTTTGAAAAGGACTTACACTTCTAGAATGACGCTTTTGGTGTCAGTCGCCAACCCCTATCCATTAGGAGGCGAGCTTGTGGTATGTCACGACACATGCCCCAAGTAGTCCATAGTATCACGACAACAACCAGACTCTAAGATCCGCATTTTCCATGCTCCAACATCACAAAATAGTCTAAATAATCATGACGTGTAGCTAAATAACTGTGATACATTACCTTTTACCATGTCCTGGAAGGTGGAATCATTAAAAGGACCAATGTTCCAAAGCAGGGGTTATTATATAACTCATTCGATTATCTCAATGACTACCCTACTCATTCCACTAGGATAGAACAGTTACTAAATTATATAAAATAGTATATATTCCATTTTTAATTACCCACTAGTTCCCATTGGCTTGAGAGTATGATGAGTCATTACTAGGCCTTATGCGACACCCCCAAGATGCCAATGGATGTCAATAAATGCCGAAGGATTTCAAATATATTTGGGGACAATTTACCCTTTAATGCCTAAAAACAACAACTCAACAAACCATCCACAAACAGGTCACTATATGATGCATGAAATAATCAAAGACATTTCAAATCATTCACTTTAAAATAGGCGACCAAGGTATATGACAATATAACACAACCCAACATCAAAGTAAACAGTGGAATGATGACAAATAAACTCCATGAAGACCAATAGAATCTAATCACCACAATATCTATGCTCCAACATCACCAAGTATTCCAAAGTATCATGACGTGGTGATAATGTGTGATACTTTACATTTTCCCATGTCGTAGAAGTTAGAATCTGCAAAAGCACCAATGTTCGAAAGATGTGGTAAGTATATAACTTAGTATGTTTTCCAAATGACATTTCTAATCACACAACTATAATTGAATGTTTAGAACATTATATAAAAAACATTTTATAATATTTTTAATGAATTGCTAATTCACATTGGCTTGAGAGTACAACGAGTCATTACAGGGCCTTAAGTGACATCCATAAGATGCTAAAGGCTGGCGATAAATGTTGAAGGGTTTCAAAAAAAGTGGGGGGACGATTTACCATTTAATATCTATAAACAAAAACTCTAAAAACTATCCAATAATGTCTCAATATATTTTGAATGAAATAAACTAAGACATTTCAAATCATTCTACTTAAAACAACCAACCAATGTATAGTACAATAAAAGACAACCCGACCTTAAAGTAAACTATTGAAAGAAGAAAAATAAACTCCATGATGATAATCAGACTCTAAGCTCCACTATATCCATGCTCCAACATCACGAAGTATACTAATTTATAATGATACAGTTCTAAAGAAGTGTGATACTTTACCTTTTCCCATGTCCCGGAAGGTAGCATCTACAAAAGTACCAATGTGACAAAGCAGTGGTGAGTATTTAACAGAGTAGGTTCTTTAAATGACTTCCCTACACATGCTGCTAGGATAGAATAGTTAGAACATTATATAAAATAGTTTATATATAAAACAATTTATCAAAATAGTTTATAACCAACTATAAACAAGTTCAAAATCCAATAATAACTAAGAGAAATCAAAATTAAATGAAACAAATTTTTAGAAATTTATTTTCAAGAAAATTACTAATCAAACCATAGAAACCAATTATTATTATAATTTTGGGATACCCATTCCATAGTTCAGAGCACACCCACAAATGCATTCTTCATTCGATAGTTCCATACTGATAAGCAATCACTTGTACAATAACTTTGTGTACAACTAACACTCGCCCCTGGTCAAGGGTCACGTACCTTGTACCCCATTGGTACTCATCCCTTATTTAGGTCCCATTAAGCATGAAATCACACAAAAACCATTTATTCAAAAATATTTCCATTACAAAAATAAACCACTTTAATAAAACTGAACTTTTATTGAAAACCAAATCACAACCAATTTCAATGAAACATTTAATTTTCATAAAACATTAAATTTTATTGAAAACAACTAATCAAATTCGGGTGCCAAAAATCCTGAAAAATCCCCTTTTTAAAATCAATATTTTTAAACCAAGAACAAAAGAACTCATTCAAAATCCCCTATTTTACAGATTTCACAAACCATCACTCAAGAAGGTTTACAATAAGTGTTCAACAACCAAATAGCAATAAATTCAGAACAATAAATTCAATTTGAAAGCATTACAATCATTTATACTAAGTGGAGTCAAGATTGACGCCACCTAACTTGATGGTTTTGAAAAAACACAACAAAGTACGAAGAACGCTAATAAAAATCGGGTTGATTCTTTAAAAAATGGCATTAGATCCCTTATCCTGTGCAAAAAAAATGCAACTCGGAACTTAGTTGGAAAACACAAACCAAGATCAACCCGTAAGGGGCATAGATCATATAAACAATAAGATAAGAGAAGTAGATCTAACAGAAAACTTACTCGGAGAGACTTACTGCAGACGCAGTGAAGATCCAAAGCCGATCAGATCGATCTAGAAGGAGAAGTGCCTTAAAAAAATCTAGGGAGAGTCTAGGGTCGATATAAAAGTGTTTTGGAAAGAATTGACTGAGCAGAACTACCAAACACGTGACATTATGTTGGGCATGGTCCATCTCATGATATGTAACCCATGTTAAGGACTTGAAGGCCACACTGGATAAGTGTTCCAAAAAAACTATTGCCTCAAGTTAAAATATATATATACAAACTACCCGATATATACCTTAGTTACCTGACGTGTATTAGCTCCTGGCATGACCCCCGCTTCTTGAATTGAATCTGTCTCTAATTACATGACTTGTACTTCAGGTACATGGCATGTACTTTAGGTGCACAACCTTAAACCTGTAGTAAACCCTAGAAAACTGCACTTAAGGATTCTTAATCAAAATGGGACTTAGAAAAAAAGGAAAACATACTCTATAAAGGTAACATGATATCACAACATTGAAACTAGGGGTACTACATTCTCTAAACCATTGGCATTTCCATCCTCAAAAAGTATAAAAACCATGCTGCACTGAAAGAGTTCCAGTCATTGCTCTTTCATTTCTTTATTGCATTCCTAAATATCTTCTTGAATCTGACCATGCTGCCATAAAACCCTCCTTAGACTGATGCTTTTTCCATACAGGACTTTCTTTTTCTTATCTAGAATACGTATGAGGATATGTATAAATGAAGCATCTAGCTCTAGCCGATGTGATCCCATCTGATCTCATGGTCATGATCAGGATGCTACTTTTTCAACTATGATACATGGAACACATTATGAACCAAACAGATCTATGGTGGTAATTCCATATGATATTCCACCTCTCTGACCCATTATAGTATCTCCAAAGGGCCTATCTATCAATTAGATAACATGTCATGCATCCCAAAACGACGATGTCTATAATTTGGAGATATTAGCATGAACACGTGATTACCCACAGGGAACAACAACTGCCTTCGTCGATGATCTTAATATGATTTTTGAAAACTCTGAGCCGTATCCATCATCTTTTTAATCAACTGGATCTTTTCCTTTGTTTCTTGTACAAGGCTCGGCCCAACTTGTGAAGTCAAACCTGTTTCCACCCTACATAGTGGAGAACGACAATGAAGCCCATACAGTGCCTCAAACAGATTCATCTGTATCGAGTCTTGATTGATATTATTGTATGATAAATCCACCAAGGCTATATTCTCTTCCCATGAGCCACCAAAATATTTTACATAAGCCTGCAATATGTCTTCCAATATCTTTATCATCCTCTTAAACTGAAATTCTGTCTGAGGATGTATGTTATGCTCATTCTAAATTGATTCCCAAGGGATTTTTGTAGGGATTTCGAAAAAACGAGATGTGACCCTTGGGTCACTATCTGAGATGATTGAAACTGGTACGCAATGTCTCTTTACCATATCTTGGATATAAAATTTGGACAGATCCTCCACCATATGAGTTTCGCTAATAGAGATGAAATGGGCTGACTTGTTACGTCGATCAACTATTACCCATATGGAATTGTGTTCCTGAACCATTCTTGAGGGACCTTTAATAAAATTAATCACTATATTCTCCCATCTCGACACTAGGATAGGAAAAGACTCCAACATACCCACGGATCTCTAATGCTCTGCTTTAAGCTGCGGACAAGTTAAGCCATGTGAGATAAACTCAACCACCTTACTTTTCATGACTCTCCACCAGAATTATGCCTTCATCTCCTTATAAATATTCAATGTTCATAGATGTACATCCCATCTCGAAATGTGGTAATCATGAAAGAGTTATTCTTGAATAGAAATAGGTACAACCATCTAACCTCTAAAACACAAAATTGAACTCTCATAAAGTTTCCAGCCCGCAATTGTCTCCTAGCCATTGAGTTTTGAACTCATAACCAGACATTATGAATTTGACGTTTTTTCCTTTTTGATGATATTTTCAAAATTAGGAACAAGAATAATGGAAACAAAAACTGAAAAATCACCCCGATCTTCACATTCCACTTTCATGTCATCTTCGACTGACATCAGCATCCATTCATCTGAAGCTTCTTCATCCAACTATCCATATGACTTTCTACTCAATGCATCTGCCACTGAATTTCCTATCCCTGGTGTATACATCATATCAAAGTCAATTATTTGGAGATACAGCATCTATCTCCTTTGCCTCACATTCAAATTTTGCTATGAGAATATGTGTTTCAAGCTTTTGTGGTCCGTGAACACAGTAAATTTCATACCAAAGAGACAATGTCTCCATGTTTTCAAATCATGGATGACTGAAGCTAACTTCAAATCATGTGTTGGGTAATTATTCTTGTGCATCCTCAACTTCCGTGAACCATAAGAAGCCACATGGTCTTCTTTCAGGAGAACATAGCCTAACCCTGATCCCTATGTATCACAGTATACCACATACCCCTATCCTGATTCTAGAAAAATCAAGATAGGTGTTTATGTAAGAAAACCATTTAGTTCCTGGAAAGATTTCTAGAATTCCTATATCCATTGGAATGGAGAATTATTTTTTGTCAGATCTGTCATTGGTGAATCTAGTCAAGAAAAATCACACACAAAGCGTCGGTAGTATCCTTCTAGAATAATAAAATATCTTATCTCAAAGAAAATATTCAGTGGTTTCCATGAGATAATAGCTTCTATATTTTTAGGATACACCGAAACACCTTTTTTAGAAATCACATGGCCATGAAAGAATACAAATAGTGATCTCTCAACATTCCCAACAATATTTCTAAGTGTTCCTCATGGTTAGCCCTTGTCTTTGAATACACTAAGATTTCGTCCACAAACACCACAAAAAAAAGAGTATAGATATCACTGGAATATTCAATTCATCAAATACATGAAGGCCATTGATGAATTCGTCAGACCAAAATCCATGAATACATATTCATATTGTCCATATCTAGTTGTGAAAGCTATATTTGGAATATCTTCCTTCCGAACTCACAAGTGGTGATATCCTGATGGAAATCCAATCTTGGAGAACAATTAAGATCCCCTTAATTGATCAAAAAGATCATCAATGAGTGGAAGTTGATATATTTTCTTTTTTGTAACTTGGTTAATCATACTATAATCAACACACAACTAAATAGTTCTATATTCTTTCTTCATGAACAAAGCGGGTGTTTCCCACTGAGACATACTTGGCCGAATGAAAACCTTGATTTCCAATTCTTCAAAATACAATTTCAATTTCAATAACTCTGTTGGTTATATCCTATAGGATGGATTGTAAATAGTATTGGTCCTTGTAAATAGATCAATCGTATACTCCACTTCACATATTGGTCGCAACCCTAATTTTTTTTTTAGAAATACATCTGTAAATTGGTCCACAACTGCTGGAAAATTATTTTCATTGATCACTTCCAAGGATGTCAAATTCAACACTGACAGCTGGTATGGGATCATTCCAACCATAGGTGCCAACAAGATCTTTTCACCTTTCTTTATCATCCTCTCTCCTTTGAAGAGACGATCGATTCCATCCTCAGTCATGAAACATAATTTCCTACTATAACAGTCGATGTGAGCCTTAAACATTGTCAACCAATCCATACTAAGGATTATAACAACCCTGATTTTTATTACACACTTAAACATGATTTATTATATAAAATATTCACATGATACAACATAGAAAATCGAGAGTTCTAGTGTATTTTGGGATTATGAACATTAAATAATGACTTAAAACATGAAAGACAACATCTTTATTGAAAAATTCCATCACATGACCACTACATTCCCTCGTTCTTAGCACTGAATGGGATAACCTGCAGAAATCAATAAGGAAAGGGTGAGATATAAAGCCAATTAATGGAGTAAACAAGGCATAAAATGAGGAATATATTACATGTTAGGAAATAGGCATATCAAATGAGAATATGAGATACATGAACATAAAGGCATGATATAGAATTATTATTATAACATTGAAATATGTCAACAACACTTAACATGGTATTATCCTGAGCCAAGGCTCCTTACACATGGAGCATGAGTAAACCCTCATTGAACTTGTATTAGCATGATTAAACCCTCATTTCACTTAACATATCATGATACTAATCTTTACCCAATAAATTGGAGTGATATCAGGGAACACCCTTCGTAATCATTTCATTTCATGCAGAAGTGTGCCAAATGTATCATATAACATTGAATCATTCAACAAAATCTTTTATTCCACGATAATGGAATATGGAATACATACATTAAAATCTATAATCAATAAGTAATTGTGCATAAATATGAATACCATTTATATAAAAATGGTCATGGTATTCACTACATAATGTCTTTGTCTTAGAAAATCACGGTGCAATTTTGACAATATAAAAGAGTGAAATTAGAATTCATAAAAGTGTTTGATGAGAGATAAATGGGTTTCTCATCATATTTACATGAAATGGACAGTAAGTGGTTCATATAATTAAATTTTCCAACATATGTAGTGGAATTTATATTCATAACACAAAAGAATTCCTTGAATGTAAATGACAAGACAGAAATTCGTATGGAATTTTAGCATGGTAATGGGTGTATATGGGAAGCATTAATGAGAGAGTAAAGGGGTATCTCATAATTAAAACATAATTAAGGAAGTATATGGGTGGTTTAAAATCATACCCCAACATTTTGAATTGAAATTAAAAGTGGATAACAACATTAAGAAACATGGACAAAAATGAGAAAGGAAGAAATCCCTTACTTGGATGTGTGATCCCAAAGGCTTGGGACAGGATTGAGAGAGGCTTATTGGGATCTTGGGGAACCTTGGGAGGATTCTAGAGAGATTAGGGCATAGGTTATTCAATCTCAAAATGGTTTGAGTGAAGAGGAAGTGGGAGCATGGACGGGTTTATATAGGAAAAAAGAGGGAATGCTTTATTTTTTTGGTTTTGGACACCACACATTAAACTAATCAAAACAAAAAACCACCCCTTTTTTTCAAAGGGGATTGGAAAAAATTATTTTATAAGGCCAATGTTTGAACCACTTAAAATATTAGGCTTGCTTATGTGTAGGTGAGTCCTACTCTTAGGGAAATCAAATAAATAAGTTAAAATGTTTTATAAGTCTTGGTGGGTCTACTAAGCTTTGTAAAATAAATAAAACAAACTTAAATCATAGTATTTTAATGGTAAAAAATATATTTTCTGAACATAATGTTTATATTATTTTATTACATCACTATTGGGTTATTTTTTTGTCATAAAACAAATTATATATTTAAACGGTATTTAATTTTTACCCAAAAAGTCGATTGTCTAAGAAAATTATGAAAAATTCACCATTGGATAATTTTGACATACTCATTCCAAAAATAATATTCATTTTTTCAAAAGAAAATTCTAAATGTGTGAATTTTAACTTTTAAAATAAAAACCAATATTTATCGAAAATTCATGGGTTTTGAAAAATATAGCTTTCAAACCTTAATAAAAATTTCAATTGTACTCACAAAAATTATATAATTATTTATATTTAATAAAAAATAATTTAGTAATAATATTTCATTAAAATAATTTTTACTTCAAAAATCAATTAATTAATTAAAATAGATTTCTTAATGGAATATTAACTTAAAAATGGTATTTTTTCTTTAAAAAATATTTACAAAGTATCACTAATAAAATGAATGTATATTCTATATAAAAAAATATTGTACATAATATTAGTGCTATGGTATTGTTAAATAACCCCTTATAACACCTGCATAAGACTGATGTGTAAGGTGTGTGATGTTGACAGACTCTTGGGGTGGCATGGATAACAACGCTAGGAAGGTAATCTATATCAAACTCCACTTATCTAGTAGGAGGTTCCACTCAAGCTTAATATGTTGAAGCTCGGCTTGGGATTGGTCAAGAGAGAATCTTAATGAAACCACCACCTTTTCTAGATCTCACAAATGGGCTTCGTACGGGGCAAGTTTACTGGATGAGGCCATCACTTCCTTTGTCTGGGTAAATTTGATTTATTAAATCCATATATTTATACTAATCATGTTATCATTTTTCAAAATTTACATTATCAATGGTAACGATTATTAGTGGTATCTAAAAACATAAAACCAAGTAATTTCATATTTCATATAACCATTTTACATAATATGTCATTTAATAATATCAAAATGAATTTTCATTAATAAATGTTTTTGGTCATTACAATCTCCCACCCTTAAGATATTTTACCCTCTAAATTTTCTTTTCCCACATGAAAATAGATGTGGGTGACTCTGCTTCATCACTTCCTCAGATTCCCATGTTTTTATTTATACTTTTGGTTTTGCCACAACACCTTGATGAGGAGAATTGTCTTATTTCAGAGATCTTTTTCACTAAGATCTTTGATATTCACTACATTCTCATTATTAGATAGGTCATTTTCCAATGTTACCACCCCTGGATTGAGTACATGTTATGGTTCTGGTATGTTCTTACTCAATAGTGATACATGGAATACATCATGTACTTGAGATATGTTGGGTGTGAGTTCTAGTCGATAGGCCACCGCTCTACTGAGATCAAAGATCTCAAAAGGGATGAAGTTCCTTGGACTAAGCTTTCCATTCTTCTCAAATCTCATAACTCCATTCCACGATGATATGTGGAGGTATACCATGTCTCTAACATCAAAATCTATGTCTTGTCAAAGATTATCAGCATAGACCTTTTTTCAACTCTGATAATCTTTAATATACATCTGGATGGTCATAACCTTCTCCACCATTTCTTTGACTATTTCCAGACCTACGAGTTTTCTCTCCCCAACTTTATCCTATCATGTCAATGTTATACACCACTTCCCATACAGGGCTTTATAATATCCATTCGGATGCTTGAGTGGAAACTGTTGTTGTTAGAGAACTCAACTAGAGGAATATGTTGATCCCATCATCCTTTAAAGTCCATATATCATGCTCTAAAAATTTTCTCAAGTGTTTGGATAGTCTACACAGATTGGCCATCAGTTTGAGGATGATAAGCCATACAGAAGTTTAGCTCAGTATTCATAGCATGTTGAATACGCTTCCAGAACATGGAGGTGAATCTTGGATCCCAATCGGATAAAATCGATAGTGGTACTCCATGAAGCCTTACCACTTCTCTAATATATATTTTTAATATTTGATCCAATGATAAATCATCTCTAATTACAATGATGTGTGCAGTTTTTGTAAGACAATCCACAACAACCCAGATAGAATTTTTTTCTTTGGATGTCTTAGGATATCAAGTGACAAAGTCCATGGTGATGTTCTCCCATTTCCATGTGGGTATGGGTAATAATTGCATCATCCCCATTGACTTCTACCTCTCAGCCTTCACTTTTTTACATACTAGGCACTTTGATGTATAATCAGCGATCTCCTTATTCATGTTTTTCCACCAATAATGGTCTCAAAGATCTCAATACATAATTGTGTTCCCTGGGTGAATGGAGAAATTTGAACTATGTGCCTCATCCAAAAGTTCTTTTTTAACTATATATCTAATGGAACACATAGTCTTAACCCAAATTTTTTAATTCCTTCTTCATTGACATTGAACTATGAGGATTTCCCTTTTTTGATAGTTTCCACCTTCTTCTAAATTCCACATCATCCTTTTGAGCATCCTTTAACCTTTCCCATAGATACAGTTGAGAAATAATTTGTGAATGGATTGATTATGTTCCCTTTTATATGATTACCATGTCCAAATTCATCAAATCAATGAAGATTGGATCCTTTTCAATTCTCATCAATGATAGAATTTCTGGATCCTTTCTACTTAGAGCATAAGAAACCTTGTTCTCTTTCCCAAGGTGGTAATTAATTGAGCAATAATAGTCTTTGATAATATCTAACCATCTTCGTTGGTTCATATTAAACAATTTTTGGGTGAATATATAATTGAGGATTTTGTGGTCCCAATATATTTCACACTTCTCCCCAAAAAGGTAATGTCGCCAAATTGTTTAAGTGAAGATCACTGCAACGAACTCTAGATTGTGTGTTGTACAGTTTTTCTAATGAAATTTCAATTGCCTTGAAGCATAGGCAATGAATTTGTCATTTTTCATCAACACAAAACCCAGGTGCTTCTTCGAAGCATCACTAAATACCATAAAATTTCCCCACTTGTGGGTACTATGAGCACAGGCACAGTGATAATCCTACTTTTCAACTCTTTAAAGATCTCTTCGCATTCATCACTCCATGAAAACATTACTACCTTCTGAGTTAGCTTGGTAAGAGGGTTGTACAATCATGATCAATTTCTCACAAATCAGCGATAATATCCAGCTAACCCCAGTAATCTACGAATATCTGTTACCGATGTTGGCCTCGACCATCCCTCAATTGTATCTGTCTTAGAGGGATCCACAGATATCCCATTGCTTGTGATTATATGACCTAAGAATTATGCCTCCTTCAACTAGAACTCACACTTGTTGTACATTTCATAGAGCTTATCCTTTCGCCAGGTCTCTAGTACAGTTATTTTATGCTCCTCGTGATCCTCCGTGGTTTTGGAGAATATTATAATATCTTTTATAAATACTACCACAAAGTTTTCGAGGTAATCTATAAAGACTCTATTAATCATTTCCATGAATATTTTTGGAGCATTAGTGAGTTTGAAAGGAATTACTATGGATTCATAGTGCTCGTATCTTGTATGAAAAGAAGTCTTGCAGATATCCTCCTCCTTCACCTTTACTTAGTAATATCCCATTTACAAATCCACTTTGGAGAAGTATTCTGCTCCACGTATAATATTGAAAAATTCATCAATTCTATGTAAAGGAAAAATTTTCTTTATCGTTATTTTTTTAATCTCATGATAATCAATGAAAAGGGTCATTGACCAATCATTCTTCTTGACGAAGAGGACTGGTGCACCCCATGGTGAAGCACTTGGGCATATAAACCCTTTACTGAGAGTCTCATGTAGTTTTTTCCTCAGCTTCTCAAGCTCCATAATAGTCATTCTATATAGATCATTCGATATTGGATATTCCCCAGGTATAAGATCAGTTGAGAATTCAACATCTCATCTAGTAAAAAGACTATGAAATTCATCGGGAAAAACATCAGTGAATTCCCTCACAATAGGCATGTCTTTAAGGATGGTTTCTTCCTTGGAATCAATCATCTGATCTAGATACACATGCTCATATGGTAGTAATATCAACACTTGATATGATGGTTCTAAAGAAGATTGATCTTCTTCCTTGTACTTGTATAGAATTGGGGGTCGATTAACCATATGGAAAGTGATTTCCCTCTCATGGAAATTTATGTTGTCTCTATATATGTAAAGTCAATCCATGCTAAAAATTGCATTAAATTCCACCAAAGGGAGTATGATGATGTTTTCTGGAAAGTTCAATCCACATATTGTGACCGGGGAGGATTTATATTCATGGTATTTAATAATTTCTCCACTTTTCATTCTCATCAACATCTTTACTTCCCTGATTTTTGGTGGTGTTGGGATTGTTCTAATAAAATTTAGGGATATAAAATAATTCATAGAACCATAATCAAAAAGTAAGTTCTATATTCTTGAATGAATAACTAGTGTTCCAGTCACCACTTTGTTTTCGGGGTTCGCTTCACTGTTAGTGATGGAAAAAGCTCACCCTTGCTACCTTGGAAGTTATTTGTTTCTTCCGAAAACCCATGGCATGGGTCACTGATTTTCAAGGTGCACTGGTTCATTATAGTTAACGAAATGAACTACACGTTGAGGGTCTAATGGAGTGTTCCTCTCCTCTACTGCAGCCACGGGGTTTTCTTGTTGATAGTTAATCTCTAGGTTCCCTTCTCTTCCACACCTAAAGCATTTCCTCTTCCCCTTCAGGCAATTTCTGGGGTGTTTCTTTCCACACCTTTGGAAAGTGGGGTGCTGGATTTTCATAGAACCACTGGATTTATCCAATGTTTCACTAGAATTGAAGTCCATATTATGTTTCTTATCCCCATGATACCTCTGAGATTCTCCGATCTCCTTTTCGACTTTTAGGGCACATCAGACAATTTCCTCGTAGCTATCAAAGTCACTGATCACCATGGATTTCCATAGGCTAGGTTTCATCCCACAAAGATGAGTAAAACATTGCATTTTGGGTAATGTCAATGTCACACCCCGACCTCACGGACCTTCTATTATTAATTACTTTAATTATTACTTTGGGTTCTAGACAATTTTCCACTGTTGCATGATCACACCGCGTGGTTAGAAGTAACAGCGCGGTGCCTGCACGGACTTCCAGGTGTGTCAGAGTTATGGCACGCGACTCACGCGCAATTTCTAGAACCGCGCGGTAAACACATGACATGACCCTGCAAGCGAGTAGTGTCGGGTGGTACGGTCTGAGCGTGGTTTGCTCAAATGCGCGCTCAGCGACACACGAGCCGTGCAATTGGCCAACTTTTAAAACGAATGAATTTGGTTTTTATTATTCACACTTGTTACTATTATCCTTTATATGTTAATATTTATATTATTTATATTGTTATTTATATTACTATTATAATCATTATTAATATTATATTATTATCATTTATATTATCATCATTATTATTGTATGTTTATTTAGGATATTAAAGATTTTAATGACATTAGTATTATTAATGAATTATTAGTGTTTTTATTATTATTATTATCTTAATTTTTCTTTTGTTGTAATTTATATTATTATTATTATGGTATATTATTGTTATTATTATCTTATTGCTATTTTTAGTATTTAACTATTATATTATTATAATGAAATGAAAAAAAAAGAAGAAAAAAAAAACCTTCAAACCCTAATGTCCGCCGCGGGCCCCCCCCCCTGTTCTCTGCGCGAACCGCCTCCCTCACCCACCTTTCCAGCGCCCCCTGGTTTGCGGCCTCCCCTGCCGAGCTCTCTCCACCTCTCCTCGCCGCGCCAACCTCCTCTTCCAGCAACCGCCGCCCGAACCAGCCCTCCTCTCCACCTCTCCTCGTCGCGCCAACCTCCTGTTCCAGCAACCGCCGCCCGAACCAGCCCTCCTCTCCACCTCTCCTCGCCGCGCCGCCCTGCCCCTCTGGCACCCCGCCGTGACGGCCTCCTGCTTCGGCGAATCAGCCACCCCGAGCCGCCTCCTCACTGAGTCGAGCAGACTTCACCCCGCCGAGATCCGCCGACTCCCCTCCTTGTTCACTGCCCAGCCAGCTCCTCCCTCACCCGCCACTGCTCACGCTCCAGCCTCGCCTCTCTTTCCGGCCATACCTGCGATCCCGGACATCCGCTGTCCGGTGGTGTTCCAGTGTAAATCACAGCACCTCCACCTTCTCCCCGGCTGGCAGTTTCATCTCCGTCGGTGCTAATTCCTTGTGATTGTGCGTTTTTATCTCTCAATTTGATAGAACGTAAATCTTGAAGCTGGTAATTTGTTTGACTTGCTCTTTGTCTAGGGTGCGCGTTTGATCCATGGGTCATTGCTTTTACTTCCATTGATGTTTGTCACGCTCGCTCTGCTTTGAGGTAGGCTAATCCGCTTACTCCTTTCCAAATAAGTCCATATGATGCTTTCATGTCTTTAATTAATTCATTTGCTTGATTCGTGCCTTTGCAAGTTAATTGGTCAATATGTTTTGATGATTTCAAGTTTGTTTAAATCTAAAATTGTGTTCTTTGTTTTTATTTTGTGGTGCGTTAGATGTTTTAAAGTGGTTTGGGTTTCTCTTTGTAAAATCGTTTTATAAATTTTAGTGTTTTGGGAAATACTGTAGATGGTGTGTTTTTCATTCTGGTCTTGTTTTGGTTACTTTATAGAAGTGTGTAATCAATTTGTTATTGGGTGTGAATTATATTTTTAAGGTGGTGAACATGTGTAAGTGCTGCGAACATTTCTTTTGAAAGCGGTGATGTTTTGTGTGTGCAAATGGGTGCGTTGTTTTATAAAATGTTTTATGGGTTGGTTGTTAGGTGTTGAGTCATGTTTTGGTGTGAAAATGTTGTGTGTTTTATTTTAAAGTGCTTTCTTATGTGAAATTGAGTATGATTTGATGTGAACCTTGGTTTCACCATCCGCAAATGTTTTGTAAGTTATTCAAATGGTTTATTGTTTAAATCATGTGGTGTGTATGATATTTGAAAAGTGGTTAGTGTGTCTAAAGGTCGCGATTAGATTCAAATATAGATTTTGGTTCTGTTTTGATACGTGCTTTGGATGGGATATTTTCCAAACGTGTCTAGCTGGTTATTTTGCGTTGTTTGTTCATTTGGATTGTTTTAAGTCGGTGTTTACGTATTTCGGTTATCTTTGCGGTTGCAGCGTGTTGGCAAGGTCTTTCCACACTCATTCGATCGTCATCTGGTGCGCACGCTTGCGCGCCCATGCGAGGGGCGTTGCGCCGTTGTGTTTGGACAGCGAGTCGAGGTAGGTCCCCCATTGCACTCACCCTTAAATTTAGAATTTATTAATTGCTTGATGTTTTTGTTAATTTTAATGAATGATAAATAATATTAGATAATTAAATTTTAAGTGATTATTAATTTTGAAATGAACCGTTTATTTTATACCGAACACCTGGAACATTTTCTTGACGGGCGGACACCCAATTTTGAAAGAGTGCCCGTTTGGCCTTTAAACATAATTCACGGAACTTCAAATGTGCTTCTAGTTTTAAAGATAAATAATTTCTTCTAAACAATTGTTTTGAGTTTTTTTTGAGAAAAGAGGTTTTACTTTAAAATTGGTGAAGGCCCGTTTGGCACTTTAATGAAATGGATTATCTTGGAAATCCCACTCGGGGGTGATCTTTGGTGTGCGTTGTTTGCGTGAGCTGTACGTGATGTTTGTGCATCGTGACTGATTTATTTACATTGTAGATGCACCCCCTTTTTATTGCTTGTGATGACATGGGAACCTGGCATATTGAGTGAATTTTCTGAGAACGATTGCTGCACTAGTTTGGACCACGCACTGGCTAGTGGCCCCATAGCAGGGGAATACTGAGTTATTGCTGCTGTGGGGATTGGGCCCCTCGGTTAGGCCATGCAGGGCTATGCCGGGTAGTATTATGGGCGTTATGACGTCATCGAGTTATGGCATGCCTCAGGATGAGTCACACGTATAGTACGTTCTGGATTGTTCACGATCTCCTAGGTTCGACCCATGTTTCTTTTAGTGTTTATTTGTGTGTGGCGGACGATTGAGAGGTCGAGTTCGGTTGCTGACCCCTGGTGTGCCACTTTTACCATTGCCCTTAGTGTGTGTTGTGTGTGATTTTCCTTTTTGACTAACAACTGAAGTTTGAATTTCTAAATTGTTCGCAAAATGTTTTGAAAATGCAACGCACCTGTTCTTTTAACATTAAACTTGTTCTAAATTAAAAAGGGCAATGGACTGTTACTTGTTTTAGAAATGAAAGTGTGTGGAAAACATATTTTATATAATTTAGTTCAAACCTGGAATTGATAAACTCTTTATTTATTGGTATGTGCTTTGGGATAGAATTAGTCGGGCCTACCTACTGAGTTTTAATACTCACGCCTATAGTGTTTTCTTGTTTTTAGTTCTGTTGCAGGTTCCAGATTTAGTTGTTCGCCTCGAGCGATGGTGGTTGTGGTATTGGGGAGTGACCCATGAGGTCACCTGGAGTTTGGATCGTGGTCAGGTTAGTAGTGGTGTTGCTTGCTCTGTCTTTGTTCATTTTGTTGTTCTGTTTTACTTTCCGCTGTTTAGTTTATCTTTCATTTGGGCCAAATCGTTCCCACCTGTTTACTTTGATGCCCGGCACTAGTTGCCAGCCCGTGGGGATCGGGAACGCCTCTCGGGCCATGTCGCGGGCTGGCTCGGGTGACCGGTTCAGGGTCGACCCGGGTTGGTTCGTGACAAAATGGTATCAGAGGGTGTGTTTTGTTATTTTGGGATGTCTGGTAGAAGGAGATTAGGATTGTCGGAACTCGAGAGGTAGGTACGGGAAGGATGTCATGAACCCTCGCCCGTTCCGCACCTCGAGTCGCCAGGGATAGTCCGGGAATTGAGTCTTTGTTTCATTCTTGCTTGTTTTGGATTGAGGGATGACAACGGAGGTAAACCGATGTTACATCGTGATCTTGCATGGAGTAGTGACCCATGTGGAGTCTGGGTACACGGTTTGAATTCCTCCTAGTGGTTGACGCTCACTTGGGGCATGACCCACTATCATGTCGCCATGTTAAGTGTGACCGCTGGTCCCTCACCCTGATGGTTTGATGCGAGTTGAGTGTCGTTTTCGTTTTGGTTAGTGTAAGGGCATTTTTGGAAATGGAAAAAAAGGGGGTTTTGAAAATGAGACTGATTTCTTTTAAAGGACTTTAAATTTATGAAATGGGTTTTAAAAACTAAAAGCATTTGGTTTCGAAAACTGTTGTTTTCTTTGAAATTGGTCGAGAATGGTTTGAGGTGAAACCGCAGGTACCCCTTATGAATGTTTGCACATGTGAGAGAATGCATACAATTGCGTGCTGGTGCGTGCATGAATGGAATGTGGATAATGACATGTGCAACAGGTCATGAGATTACCTGGGTGTTTATTTGAAATTAAAGGCTTGACCATGTTTTTCTAAATTGGCTTTTAAAGAGGAAAATGGTTTTAGAAAGTGATTTTGGTTTGAAAGGGGTTTGGTATTTGGAAACTGGTCTTGAAGCGAGAATTTAAAAAAAAATGGTGGTTTTGGAATCTAAAATGAAACGGGAATTTTGGACAGGGAATTTTGGGTTATGTTTGCGGTTGTTTGTTTCATTTGAGTTGGTTGTTTTGGATGAAGCCACTTTCTTTGATGTTGCTTCGATTGATATTCGTTTCGGCTTGGTGATATATATGCTGTTCAGAAATGCCGCCCAGAAAGGTCCCCAGAGTTGATGATTCATGCCCAGTTTTTGGTCCTTCTCGAACGTTGTTTGTCCTTCATGGTGATCAGAGTCTGTTAGATATAGTGCACTGGATTGAAGAAGTCGAGCGCGTCTTCAGGGTATTGGGAACTCCCAAAGCGATTAGAGTGCGTGTTGTTTTGGGTCTATTTGAAGGTCCAACTCTGGACGAGTAGGAGTTGTTTGCCCCGCCTCTACTGCAAGTTGGAATGATGTGGTATGTCTTTATAGCCGTCTTCGTCCAATGGTATACACTTGTGGAGGTGAAGACGAAGAAAAATGGAAGATCTCATGTGTGTTCAACATGGCCAGTAGATGGTGAGAGTGTATGTTGACCATTTCAAGGATCTTGTGTCTCTTTTTCTGGGGATAGTGTCGCAGGACTGGGTGAAGGCTTCTCCCTTCATCAGGGGTCTTCGTCTAGAGATCAATGAGTGAGTCCTCCCTTTTGGGAGCATCACTTTTGAGAAGTGGGTGCATGAGGTGTTCTTAGTTGAGTTGGTCTCCGGAGTGCAAACAGTTGACAATCCACTGTACCCAGTTGCCCGTGAAGGTATCCTATCTGACGAGCAGAGCATGTTAGGTAAATTTGTTTCTAAAGAGTTCTTTGTAGTGGCTCTAACTTCTAGTTCGTCGGACTGTCTAATGGTGTGCCGTCAGTGTGGACGTTTAGGGCACGCAAAGCCATAATGTCACACCCCACCGAGGACGTGCCATTATTATAGATGTCTAGGTCATCTAGAGAAGCTTTGCAGGAAGCGTCGTCTAAGGAAGACACCGTGACCTGAAGGATTCCAGTGCCTGACTGTGAGGCAGGAGATGCTTCGGCCATCAGAGCCCCAGCCATAGGTCTTGGGGTGAAGCTCGCGCGCAGTCAGGAGTTGTCGGGGGTGTGATACCTCAGTTCGGGTTTCGCGTTCCATGTTGGCAACAGAACATTTAAGGTCTTCGGTTCTCGTCCTTCCACTGTTAAAGTTTTGGTGTTATTATAGGTTCATTGTGTCGTTGTAAGGTTGGGGATAAACGTGTTCGTTTGTAATCCAAACAGTCTTGTTTGTCGGATTATGGTGTCCTGGGTAATGCGTTTTCTTTTTCTTAAAAGTATGTTTGGACCTTGCATGGGTTAATCTTGGTTTAGCGGTATTCGTTTGGATATATAAATGGTTGTGGAGGGGTACAGGTTTGCGGTAATGCTCGAGTTTACTTCATGGGTTAAGTTTATCTCAGAGGTTTCTTTCTTGTGTTCAGGATTTTGGTCTATGTCTAGAGTTCCAAGTTTTAGCAGAGGTGTTATTTTGCTCGTGCTATAAAGGTTAGTTTGGGAGTTCCCGCTTCGCCCCCCCTTTTTCTGAGGTGGTATGGTCGAATGTTAATTTTCACACTAGTTGAGTTCTTGTGGTGGGGAGAACCCTCTCGTGTTCTCATATTCTTTTATGTTGTGGTTTCTCTTGATTTTATTTGGGCATGAATTCTTGTTTGGTCTATCGTTTGACTGTGTGACTTTCTGGGGGCAGAAAGTGTCTGTGGTGGGGAGAATTGTCACACCCCGACCTCACGGACCTTCTATTATTAATTACTTTAATTATTACTTTGGGTTCTAGACAATTTTCCACTGTTGCATGATCACACCGCGTGGTTAGAAGTAACAGCGCGGTGCCTGCACGGACTTCCAGGTGTGTCAGAGTTATGGCACGCGACTCACGCGCAATTTCTAGAACCGCGCGGTAAACACATGACATGACCCTGCAAGCGAGTAGTGTCGGGTGGTACGGTCTGAGCGTGGTTTGCTCAAATGCGCGCTCAGCGACACACGAGCCGTGCAATTGGCCAACTTTTAAAACGAATGAATTTGGTTTTTATTATTCACACTTGTTACTATTATCCTTTATATATTAATATTTATATTATTTATATTGTTATTTATATTACTATTATAATCATTATTAATATTATATTATTATCATTTATATTATCATCATTATTATTGTATGTTTATTTAGGATATTAAAGATTTTAATGACATTAGTATTATTAATGAATTATTAGTGTTTTTATTATTATTATTATCTTAATTTTTCTTTTGTTGTAATTTATATTATTATTATTATGGTATATTATTGTTATTATTATCTTATTGCTATTTTTAGTATTTAACTATTATATTATTATAATGAAATGAAAAAATAAGAAGAAAAAAAAAACCTTCAAACCCTAATGTCCGCCGCGGGCCCCCCCCCCCTGTTCTCTGCGCGAACCGCCTCCCTCACCCACCTTTCCAGCGCCCCCTGGTTTGCGGCCTCCCCTGCCGAGCTCTCTCCACCTCTCCTCGCCGCGCCAACCTCCTGTTCCAGCAACCGCCGCCCGAACCAGCCCTCCTCTCCACCTCTCCTCGCCGCGCCGCCCTGCCCCTCTGGCACCCCGCCGTGACGGCCTCCTGCTTCGGCGAATCAGCCACCCCGAGCCGCCTCCTCACTGAGTCGAGCAGACTTCACCCCGCCGAGATCCGCCGACTCCCCTCCTTGTTCACTGCCCAGCCAGCTCCTCCCTCACCCGCCACTGCTCACGCTCCAGCCTCGCCTCTCTTTCCGGCCATACCTGCGATCCCGGACATCCGCTGTCCGGTGGTGTTCCAGTGTAAATCACAGCACCTCCACCTTCTCCCCGGCTGGCAGTTTCATCTCCGTCGGTGCTAATTCCTTGTGATTGTGCGTTTTTATCTCTCAATTTGATAGAACGTAAATCTTGAAGCTGGTAATTTGTTTGACTTGCTCTTTGTCTAGGGTGCGCGTTTGATCCATGGGTCATTGCTTTTACTTCCATTGATGTTTGTCACGCTCGCTCTGCTTTGAGGTAGGCTAATCCGCTTACTCCTTTCCAAATAAGTCCATATGATGCTTTCATGTCTTTAATTAATTCATTTGCTTGATTCGTGCCTTTGCAAGTTAATTGGTCAATATGTTTTGATGATTTCAAGTTTGTTTAAATCTAAAATTGTGTTCTTTGTTTTTACTTTGTGGTGCGTTAGATGTTTTAAAGTGGTTTGGGTTTCTCTTTGTAAAATCGTTTTATAAATTTTAGTGTTTTGGGAAATACTGTAGATGGTGTGTTTTTCATTCTGGTCTTGTTTTGGTTACTTTATAGAAGTGTGTAATCAATTTGTTATTGGGTGTGAATTATATTTTTAAGGTGGTGAACATGTGTAAGTGCTGCGAACATTTCTTTTGAAAGCGGTGATGTTTTGTGTGTGCAAATGGGTGCGTTGTTTTATAAAATGTTTTATGGGTTGGTTGTTAGGTGTTGAGTCATGTTTTGGTGTGAAAATGTTGTGTGTTTTATTTTAAAGTGCTTTCTTATGTGAAATTGAGTATGATTTGATGTGAACCTTGGTTTCACCATCCGCAAATGTTTTGTAAGTTATTCAAATGGTTTATTGTTTAAATCATGTGGTGTGTATGATATTTTAAAAGTGGTTAGTGTGTCTAAAGGTCGCGATTAGATTCAAATATAGAGTTTGGTTCTGTTTTGATACGTGCTTTGGATGGGATATTTTCCAAACGTGTCTAGCTGGTTATTTTGCGTTGTTTGTTCATTTGGATTGTTTTAAGTCGGTGTTTACGTATTTCGGTTATCTTTGCGGTTGCAGCGTGTTGGCAAGGTCTTTCCACACTCATTCGATCGTCATCTGGCGCGCACGCTTGCGCGCCCATGCGAGGGTCGTTGCGCCGTTGTGTTTGGACAGCGAGTCGAGGTAGGTCCCCCATTGCACTCACCCTTAAATTTAGAATTTATTAATTGCTTGATGTTTTTGTTAATTTTAATGAATGATAAATAATATTAGATAATTAAATTTTAAGTGATTATTAATTGTGAAATGAACCGTTTATTTTATACCGAACACCTGGAACATTTTCTTGACGGGCGGACACCCAATTTTGAAAGAGTGCCCGTTTGGCCTTTAAACATAATTCACGGAACTTCAAATGTGCTTCTAGTTTTAAAGATAAATAATTTCTTCTAAACAATTGTTTTGAGTTTTTTTTGAGAAAAGAGGTTTTACTTTAAAATTGGTGAAGGCCCGTTTGGCACTTTAATGAAATGGATTATCTTGGAAATCCCACTCGGGGGTGATCTTTGGTGTGCATTGTTTGCGTGAGCTGTACGTGATGTTTGTGCATCGTGACTGATTTATTTACATTGTAGATGCACCCCCTTTTTATTGCTTGTGATGACATGGGAACCTGGCATATTGAGTAAATTTTCTGAGAACGATTGCTGCACTAGTTTAGACCACGCACTGGCTAGTGGCCCCATAGCAGGGGAATACTGAGTTATTGCTGCTATGGGGATTGGGCCCCTCGGTTAGGCCATGCAGGGCTATGCCGGGTAGTATTATGGGCGTTATGACGTCATCGAGTTATGGCATGCCTCAGGATGAGTCACACGTATAGTACGTTCTGGATTGTTCATGATCTCCTAGGTTCGACCCATGTTTCTTTTAGTGTTTATTTGTGTGTGGCGGACGATTGAGAGGTCGAGTTCGGTTGCTGACCCCTGGTGTGCCACTTTTACCATTGCCCTTAGTGTGTGTTGTGTGTGATTTTCCTTTTTGACTAACAACTGAAGTTTGAATTTCTAAATTGTTCGCAAAATGTTTTGAAAATGCAACGCACCTGTTCTTTTAACATTAAACTTGTTCTAAATTAAAAAGGGCAATGGACTGTTACTTGTTTTAGAAATGAATGTGTGTGGAAAACATATTTTATATAATTTAGTTCAAACCTGGAATTGATAAACTCTTTATTTATTGGTATGTGCTTTGGGATAGAATTAGTCGGGCCTACCTACTGAGTTTTAATACTCACGCCTATAGTGTTTTCTTGTTTTTAGTTCTGTTGCAGGTTCCAGATTTAGTTGTTCGCCTCGAGCGATGGTGGTTGTGGTATTGGGGAGTGACCCATGAGGTCACCTGGAGTTTGGATCGTGGTCAGGTTAGTAGTGGTGTTTCTTGCTCTGTCTTTGTTCATTTTGTTGTTCTGTTTTACTTTCTGCTGTTTAGTTTATCTTTCATTTGGGCCAAATCGTTCCCACCTGTTTACTTTGATGCCCGGCACTAGTTTCCAGCCCGTGGGGATCGGGAACGCCTCTCGGGCCATGTCGCGGGCTGGCTCGGGTGACCGGTTCAGGGTCGACCCGGGTTGGTTCGTGACAGTCAAAGTTGGTGGTGTATTGTGCAAGCATTGTGAATTTTTCCTCGTACGCTCTGATAGATTTTCTGTCTTTTTTCTTGATGTGAAGGAAGACCATTTCCATCTTAAGCAATAGGGTGTGAGGAAAATATTTATTGAAAAACATTTTCTAGAAATCTTTCCATTCCAACACCTCAATAACCTCCTCAAGCTTCGTATTTATTATCAATGACCATCATTTATCAGCATCACCCTCCATATGATAAGCATTAAGAAGTATCTTCTCTTGTTTAGAACATTCAAGGACGTAGAATATCTTCTCAATAGAGTTGATCCATTGTTCAGTGATTGAGGGGTACGTTGATCAATTAAAAGTAGGAGGCCATTGTATCATTAAACTCTTGATTGTGAATTATTATTTCTTGGGGGGGGGTTGAACATTCTTCTTGACCCATGATTCCATTCAAATCTTGAGTTAACTGAGAGAGTATCATGATAATGTTCATGATTCCCAATCCCATTTGATTGGGAATATCATTAAGAAAATCATCACATTAATCATCACATCGGTTGATATCTTGAGTCCTTCTATTACCTACCATTAACTGGAATAAAAGTAAATTTATGGGTAACACATAATTAGTAATACAAGGACAAACATTGATGACTTATAAATAACTTCTATTTCCCTAACTTGTGAATCTATAAGCTTTAATCTATGTTATCCATGATAAACTTCGCAACATTTATTCTTAGGTGAATTTTTTTAATTCCACAAAAAATTGTTCATACTAAGTTTGTTAATTTACCCAATCATATCCCTTAGGAGTGTCATAACCAATAGTGAAACAAGGCCCGTTGTTATGTGCTCGGATACCTCGGGTCAAGCCCGAAACTCCTTGTTGGAGTTTTGACTCCTAGGAACATCAGTGTCAGAGCTTCCTCTACCTGTTTTTATCTATAAAGGGATATATTTTCTTGATAAAACAATTACTTAATACTCAACAAAACATTGGTATGTTTTTATTACACTTAGTCTTATCCCTAAGTCTTTCACTAGGGTTTTCTAATCCTAATCACAAAAATAACTTAACATATCCTCTGATACCAACTATAAAAACCCTACTTTTTACTACACACAAAAAAAATGATTTATTACATAAAATATTCACTTGATACAACATAAAATATGAATAGGTATAGTGTATTTGGGGCTTGGAAACATTAAATAGGGACTTAAAACAAAAAACACAACATCTTTATTGAAAACGTCCTTTACATGACCACTACATTCCCTCGTGCTTTGCATAGCAATGGATAACCTGAGGAAATGCATAAGAAAAGGGTGAGATATAAATACTAGTAAGAGAGTAAACAAGTAATTACATGAATAATATAGTACATGTTAGGGAATAGTCATATCAAAGGAGTATAAGAAAAACATGAACATAGAGGCATGATATAGCATGATTATCCTTACATGGAAATGTGGAAACAACGCATAACATGGTATTAGCATGATCCAAGGCTCATTGCACATGGAGCATGAGTAAACCATTATTGAAATTTAATTATAATGAGTAAAACCTCATTGAAACTAAATTATCATGACACTAATCTTTACCCAAGGCATTGGAGTGCCATTAGGGTGCACCCTTCTTAGTCATTTCATTCCATGCATAAGTGTGCCACATGGATCATATAACATTGAATCATTCAACAGAATCATTTGTTCCCAGATAATAGAATTTCAAATAAATACATGAAACTATATAATCGATAAGTAAATGTGAATAAATTTGAATACCCATGATATTGAAATGGGAATGGTATTCACTACACAATGTCTTTGGTTTAGAAAATCACGGTGCAATTTCGGTGGCATAACAACATGACATAAGAATTCATTAAAAATTTTGATAAGAGATAAAGGGGTGTCTCATAATATGAACTTTAAGTGGAAATTAAGAGGGTTATATAAATAAATTTCACAACACATGTAATGGAATTTAGATTCATAACACAAAAAAATTTCATGATTGTAAATGAGAAAAGAGAAATTCCATATAGAATTTCGGCATGGTAACGAGTGTACATGGGAAGCATTAATGAGAGATAAATGGGTATATAATCATTAAAACACAATGAGGTATGTATAGGGGAGGTTATAATTCATACCCCAACATTCTTAATTGAAATTAAAATGGAATAACTACATTAAGAAACTTGGAAAAAAATGAGAAAGGAAGAAATCCATTACTTGGAAGTGTGATCCCAAAGGCTTGGGAGAGGCTTGACAGAGGCTTCCTGGTAGATTGGGGCACCTTGGTAGGATTATAGATATATTTTGGAAGATGTTGGTAGAGATCTAGAGTCTTTTAGTGAAGAGGAAGTGGGATCATGGGTGGTTTTATATAGGAAAAGAGAGGGAATTATTTATTATTTAGGTTTCGAACACTACACATTCAACTAATCAAAATCACAAACCAGAAAAAGGTTTTTTCCCATTTTGTTTTGAAAAATGGGAGTATAAAACATTATTTTATAATTCCAATAGCCTAAATTCTTAAAATATTTCGCTATGTGTAGGTGAGTCATACTCTTAAAGAAATCAATTTAAAAAGTTAAAATGTTTTATAAGTCCTGGAGGGTACACTAATTCTTTGTAAAATAAATCAAACAAACCCAAAATCACATAATTGAAATGGTAAAAAATATATTGGCCAAACATAATGTTTATATTATTTTATTACATCACTATTAGTTAATTATGTTTTCATAAAACACTTTATATATTTAAATGGTATTTAATTTTTACCCAAAAATTCAAATGTCTCAGAATATTATGAAAAATTCACCATATGATAATTTTGATGTCCTGATTCCAAAAATGATATTAATTTTATCAAAATAATTTTCTAAATATCAGAATTTTTAATTTTAATATAATAACTAACATTTATCGAAAATTCATAGGTTTTGAAAAAACAATGTTCCAACCTTAATAATAATTTCAATTGTTTTCATAAAAAATATATGATCATTTATATTTAATAAATAGTAATTTAGTAATAATATTTCATTATAATATTATTTAATTCAAAATTCCATTAATTAATCAAAATAGATTTTTTAATGAAATATTAACTAAAAGAAATCATTTTTTCCTTTAAAAATTACTTACAAAGTAACACTAATAAAATGAATTTATATACCCAGTACAAAAATAATGTACATAATATTAGTGCTTTGGTCTTGTTACATAACCCCATATAACACCCGCATAAGACCAAAGGGTATGGTGTGCGATGGTGATAGACTATTGGGGTGGCTCGGATAACATCGCTTTGGGGGTAATCTTTATGAACTTCCACTTCTCTCGTAGGCTGTTCCGCTCGAGCTTAACATGTTGAAGCTTGGCCTGGGTGTGGTCAAGAGCGAAGCCCAATGAAACCACCTTCCTTCCAAGCTTTGAAAAATGGGATTCGTATAGGGTAATTCTACTGGATGTGGTCATCACTTCCTTTTTTTGATTAAATTGGATTTGTTAAAGCCCTATATTTATACTTATTAGGTTATCGCATTTCAATGACTATATTAGCAATAGTAACAATTCTTAATGGTATCCAAAAACATAAAACCAAGGAAATGCATATTTTACATAACTATTTTTCAAAATAATACATTTAATTAGATCAAGTGGAATTTTATTGATAAATGTTTGTGAAATTACAAGGATTATACCATAGGCATCCAATTTCCAACATTGAGAAATCCCATTTCAGCTCAACTCCATTAATAGTTATACCAAATTCTCTACACAAAAAGGCTTGACATTCCCTTTCCTTAAGAGGAGTTTGGATTTTCAAAACAGAAGGCATCATTTCCAACATTAAACATAGAAAATCAATAGAACGAGTAGCAATGAAATAATTTGATGCACCAGTATCAAATAGAACTTTCACAATGGTAGAATTCAAAAGAATCATACCTATCACTATAGATGGTCTTGCCTGATCAACGATAACAATCTTCTCACCTCCATAAAATTTCTTTGTCACTACATTGTTCTCCATGTTTCCTTGCTGAGATTGTTCTATTTGAGGATTCATCATATTTCTAGAATCACCATGGCTATCTATACTCTATTGAAGATATTGATTCTGTTGTGCTCACCCTGTCAAATCATACAATGCCTGCGATGCCTGATAAGTGTTTAGGCACCTGAACTTGGAGCACTGTGACAATAGTTCTGAATATTCACCATTTTCTTATAGTTATGTAATGATCTAGGTTTTTCCATACACTCTCACATTATGGGGACATGCGAACCAAATTGAAAACAACATGCTTTTTTTCTTTGGTCATGGAGGAAGGTTCACTAATCTAGCTGTCTGATTCTGATTTCCACTTCCACCTTTGAAATATGTGTCCCTTTTTCGCTTTCTCCAAGTGTTTGAGTTCCCACCATTCCCTGTAGGTATCATCATACCTCCTCCCATATATCCCAGGATATCATGTTTATCAACTATCACTCTATTCACCATCTCTAAATAATTAATAATACAGAGCCCCACAATCTTTGATTGAAGCTCCTGTCTTAGCTTTGATTCAATGATACATTCTTCAAAGATGCACTTTCCACAGATTCTGGTGAAAAGAGCACCAAATAATTAATTTATCCATATACTCTGTGAAAGAGAGATTCTATTGCTCCTGGTTGATGAAATCCGTCATTTTCAGGATCATGAACATGTGAGGATAGAATTGTTTGTTTAACATCTCCTCAAAATCCTCCCATGTAAGGTCTTCATCTAGTTTAGCCTACATGACTAAATCCCCCCTTTAGAATGAATGATCTTCGAGCATATAAGTCTCCAGATTGACATTGAGCTGTGATGGTGGGCCGATGAAATCTAAGATATGATTCATCCTACTCAGCCACACCTCTTCGTTTTTGGGTTCTGCGTCACCCCAGATGTTAGGAGGATTCTTCTTCATGAACTGTATTATATGATCGACATGCATTAGATCGTTCCTCTAGTTCCTGGTATCCATAGTTTGAAAACAATAGACAATACAATGAACCATTTCTTTCCTCACCTATGGTTTAGGTGCAACCACATTCTCCAATACTAGTTCAGTTTTTATTCAATGACACCTACCGGGTACCATATTCTAAAAAAAATAAATCCTTTGTAATTCTCAAAATCTTGTACCTAATGGATTAGGATATCAAATTCTATCACATAAAATATCACAAAATTGTCTTCTAAAAAAATATTTTCCCATGTTAAACCATTTAAAAAAATCAACCTACATTTTGAAAATTAAACCATTTTCAAAAAAACCCTACTCATTTACTTTACCAAAATTATTCATTTTAAAAAAAAATCGTACTTTTTCAATAATATACATTTTTTCACAAAATAAATCATTATTTGAAATGATATATTCACTCCTGGTGGGAATTAATTCCTCTACAATACATTTAATTCTCATCTCATTGGATAAACCTATGACAATGAGGTTTTAAATTCCTAAAAGTGTCTCCAAACACTTATGTACCTAAATACTTTGTAACTTGATGTTCAACATAATAGGGTTAGTTACATCCTTTCATTCTATACATTTAAAGTTATGATAATTCTACTCCATTATAGGATTCCAACCCATGGAATAGACATGAATTATTTCCAACTCAAAGACCATGAACATTGATGACCACTTTTTAGGAAAGGACCAAACAAGATGATACCATTTGTACCACCATGGAAGGACAAGATTGGTTCTATTTGAAATGACTCGATAATTCCCATTGGCATGAAAGTAAAATGATTTATTAGTGGGCCTTAAATGACATACCCAAGATGCCAATGGCTAGAAATAAATCTAGAAGGGTTTCAAAGAAATTGGGGGAAGATTTACCCTTTAATTTCTATGAACAACAACTCGACAAACCATACAAAAACATCTCACTATATGATGCATGAAATAAACTAATACATTCAAAATCATTCTCTTTAAAACAACCAACCTTGGTATAATAAAGTGGAAGAAAAATCAACATCAATGTAAATAGTATAAAGATGAAAAATAAACTCCAAGACGACAACCAGACTCTATGATCCACAATCTCCATGATCCAACATCACCAAGTAGTCCAAAGTATCACGATGTGGTGCTAAAGAAGTGTGATAAATTACCATTTCCTAGGTCTCAGAAGGTAGTATATGAAAAAGAACAAAATTTCTGAATCAGGGGTGAGTATATAACTCATTAGGTTTTTCCAATGGCTTTCCTACTCATAACACAAGAATAGAATGGTTAGAACATTATATAAAATAGTTTATATATAATTGTTTTTACAAAAATAGTTATAACCAAATAGAAACAAGTTTGATAACCAATTATAACCATGTGCAAAAAAAAGTAAATGAAACCAATTTTTATAAAGTTATTTTCCATAAAATAATTAATCAATTCTTAAAAACCAATTCTTATTATCATTTTGGCATACCCATTCTATAGTTCACAACACACCCACATAAGCATTATTTGTTCAACAGTTCCACGGTCATGAGAAGTCTCTTGTCCAATTCCATTGTGTCCCACTGACATCCACCCCTGATCCAGGGTCACGTACCATGTACCCCATTGGTATTGGTCCCTTATTCAGGGATCGTTAAGCATGAACTCACACAAATACAATTTATTCCAAATATTTCCATTACCAAAATAAACTAATTCAATAAAACTGAACTTTTATTGAAAATCAAAGCACAACCTATTTCAATGAAACAATTCATTTCAATAAAAAAGTTCCCTATTATTGAAAACATATAATCCAATTCATGTTCCAAAAATCCAGAAAAATACCATTTTTAAAATCTATATTTTAAATCCATGAACTCACACAAAAACCATTTATTCCAAATATTTCCATTACCAAAATAAACTACATCAATAAAACTAAACTTTTATTGAAAACCAAAGCACATCCTATTTCAATGAAACAATTAATTTCAATAAAAAATTCCCTCTTAATGAAAACATATAATCCAATTCATGTTCCAACAATACAGAAAAATACCCTTTTTAAAATCTATATTTTAAATCCATGAACCAAATAACTCATTCAAAATCCCCAATTTTCCATAAATAAAAAATCGTCACTCCATAAGGTTTCCAAAAAATGTTCAGCAACCTAATAATAATAAATTCTGAACATTACATTAAATTTGAATGCATTCCAATTAGTTCTACTAAGATGATATGAGAGTGAAGCCACCTACCTCAAAGTATTTGACGAAACAAAACAATAGACGAAGAACACTCACAAAAACTGGGTTGATTCTTCAATGAAACGGCCTTAGATCCCATCTCCTATCAACAAAAAAGACAACTCTCAACTTATTTGAAAACCCCAAACTAGATCTAACCATAACAGCCATAGATCATAGAATGAGGAGAAGATAAGTAGTATATCTAATAGAAAACTTACTCAGAAATAATAGACTGAGCAGTACTACCAAATTCTTGACATTAAGATGTATGAAGGCTGACTCATGATGTGTACCCCTGGTCATGATGTGAAGGCCATGCTTGATAAGTACACCAAAAAACATGTCACCTCGAGTAAAAATAATATTTAAAAACTACACAACGTGTACCTAAATTACACAACATGTACCAGGTCACGACGTGACCACCTATTCACGACCTGAATCTGTCCCCATGTACACGGCGTATACATTGGGTACATGGAATGTACATCAGGTACATAATGTGCACTTCAGGTACACGACCTGAAACCTGCGATAAACATTATAAAACTTATTTAAAGGATTATTAATGAAAAGGGGACATAGAAAAATGGAAACAAACTCGATCAGGGTAATAGGATGTCAAAACCCAGAATCTGGGGGTACTACACTGGTTGTCATCTTGGAGTTTTTTTCCGTCTTTTTGTTGTTCACTTTGACGATGGTTTTTTTTTCTGTTGAAGTATACCTTGGTTGGTTGTTTTAAAGAGAATGATTTGAAATGTCTTATATTATTTCATTAATAATATAGTGTGCTCTTTGTGGATAGTTTTTTGAGTTATTGTTTTTAAAAATTAAAGGGTAAATCATCCCCCACACTCTTTTAAACCCTTGGGAATTTATTGTCTGCCTTGGCTTCTTCTTATGTCACATAAGGCCTAGTAATGACTCATTTTACTCTCAAGATAATAAAAAATAGTGGTTCATTACAGAAATACCAAAGTAAAGAAAATAATAATAATTTGAACGAAGGAAAGATGCGATTATATTTAAATAAAGAAAAATTTCCTTAAACATGAGGATGTGTATATTTAGTATATCAAAGTCCTTAATCTAAAAAATTATAAATATTGAATGATTGTGTAAGATATCTATAAGAAATTTACTACAATTGAATATAAGGATTACATAACTCAATAACAAATATTAAGGTTCAATGTACCATAATATATATGAATTAAAATTTCAACAGTGATATTGAGATAAAAGATAAATCATATAATGCTATTGAGAAACCTTACTCCAAAAACCAAGTGAAATGTTGACCTACTAAATGTAAAAGTTCATATCATATTACTAACAAAGTGAGTGATATATGAACTATTGGGAATGTATATATTTAAAAAAATTATAAATCAATAACATAAACATAATTTGAGAATAACCTCTATAACAAATTCTCCCAATTCTACTAGAAAAAAATAATGATTACACAATCCATGAAAATCTGATTTTAGGGAATTATTATATTTCTTCATCATATATTTATTCCTTTGATATTTTTGGTGTTGTTTTATATTTGGGAACAAAGAATATAATTAATTTGACAATAATTATCTCACTAGAAGTATATATGAATTTAGGGGGAGATACAATAGGACCAAAGATTTCAACTTCATTAAGCCCGATGAATTATGACAAGAAAAATCATGAGACACAAACTTTTTTTCAAAAACATTTGTTTGGATACCTAGAGGAATATTATGTGATATGTGAATTATAGGTTTATATTGTGGAATAATTTCTAAAAACACATCTAGGACATTGTTTTTATTCTTTGATTGAAAATTATTCAATAATTATGAATTTTCAAGAAAGATTATTTTTTGTTGAGACGGAACTGGATGTAAAAAACAATGGATTTTTTAGAGTGTATGTTCCCCACTTATTTTAGGTTATTTAAAATCATTAAAGTTATAAGATATCATGATATATGAGTATTTAATTTTATAATTTAAAGATCCTAAAATAATATATGAATAGTAATAACTGAGATAGAAGCTAAGAAATAGAAATATAATGAATTTTTATATGTTCATGGTCTGAAGAAAAACTTACATAGTGTCATCCGATATTGTATTAAAGAAAATGAATTAATATTAAAAAAATCATGTATCATTAAATTTGTGAAAGATATAAAAAATATTTCTTATTGAGAAAGAACTTGTGAATATTTGTTTTAGAATTTAGATATTTTAAAACATATTATTTGACTATGAATGGTTATAACAAGTTGTGTCATCATGGGATCACCTATCGTGGAAAAAAATAATAAAGACTCATTAAAAACAATATTTTGAAGGAACCATTCTAAAATATAAATGATGTAATATTAAATTTTAAAAACTATATAAAAAAGGAATTTAAATGGTATTAACATGATGATTAATAAAATTTAATAGACAATACATAATGAGATTATTCACCCATACCATTCTAGGATAGTAGTATACGAATCAAAAAAGTATTTTTTATTCCTATTAATTAATATATAACCCATATGAATGATGTTATTTATATGAAACATATATCAAATTCTACAAATATTCTAACATTTTTAAAATATAAATTAAATAAATTTTTTGTGTTAATATAATGCAACTAAGAATGGGACATAGAAATTAGTTCACATGTAAGGATTCTAAATATTGTTTGATAAAACAAGGGATCAATCCATAATATAGTTATATATAAACTAGTTTAATAAATCATGTGGTAAAATGGAATAATATAATTGTAGTAGAAATTAGAAAATTTGTTTTGGTTGAGTATAAACATTCTATGATTTTGTAAGAACCTAGGTTTTCACAGAGGCATCAATCCTATAAATTTTGGTGTAATTCTTTATTGTGAACCTAATATGGATTTCTAATGTGCTTCAAAAGGTATAAATGGTTTCCATGTCTGTTCCAGAGACATGAACCCGTCTTTTTTAGTGAAATAGTCCCGATACAATGTTTGTAGTAAACTGTTTAGCGAGTCTGTCTAGTTAGAGTAAACCATGTGGGGCATGATTTTTTGGATAAAGCCTTAACGCTTGGGTGGTTCATGATTTCCCTACCCAGGTTTCCTAACCATGTTAGTTCCCCCTCTTATGTAGGTACTCGTGCGTGGTTTGTGAACGATTTAGAATAGAATGCATACAAATAGTGCACAGGATAAATTTTGGGCAATTTTACATGTTTACAATTAATGAACTAATTAAGACCCTCCTTATTCACTAATACGATATTCAGTAGGAATAACCTTCATTTCTATATTTTTTGAGATTTTTTAATTCCTATCCTAGATATTAATGATTATGATTCTTCCAAAATCTATTTTCACTTATGTTCTTCACATTGGATATGAAACAGTAAGTACTCGAGCCCTTTTTATCCATCCTTTGTATCTCTTTCTATCAACCTAGTAAACATGTTTTAAGAGTTATTACCATTTTATCAGATCTACTCTATACCAATATGACATAAAAGGTATTAATGGAAGAATAGAGTCATACAATTCTATGGTGGGTGGTCAATAACTCATCCTACAGGTTCGTTGACTTTGGAATTTTCGCATCAGGGCAGCCGATTTCATCAGGTGTCGTTGTCAAATTTATATGTCCTTATTATAATAGTTAGATATTTGTGGTTATTATCTTTCCAAATTTCTGATTAGTTGTTAGTGGTTATTTTTAAAACTCATTCCATCCCATGTATTATTTTTTCCCATAATTTTCGTTTTAGTGTTTGGACATGTTTGAACCGCTATTCAGGTATTCCTTAGTTTGACCTTTATAAGGGAAACATTTTCTATATTAAATAGATTGTTTTAAATTGGTAATTTCATAATGTAAATTTCCATGTATGCTCACTAATTTACATACCTATGGTATGTGCTTCTATTATATAATTAAATGTTAAATGGAAATTGGAATGTATACGAAGTATATGAACTGACCTTTTTTAATGTAATTAAATAATAGGTTGCATGTGTGTAGAACCCCTTACCAGGTTAATGGAAGGTAAAAGAGTGAAAATTGATTTATGAAAATTACTTAAATTTATTAAATTAATGGTTTCATGCTACATTACTTATTACACTAATGAAATGAAAGGATTGAACCAAATGAAATTTTTTATTTTTTATGACTTGATTAAACGGTTTCATTCTCAATTATCCTCATAACACTAATGAATGGTAATGAACATAACCTTGTGAATTATGTATGACTTAATTATCAAAATACGAGTGACCTCACTCATTCTTTATTTGTATTCATAAGGCAATTCCTTGATCACTTGAGGACTCCAATCTAAATTCAATGATACAACTTGATTAGGTTGTGACCCACCGAGAATGTAATCCTTATAATACTCTAGATTCATAGTATGAAACAAAAGGATACCTAATTTAGTAATAAATTATTCAATGCATACAGTCCATAGATCAATCTATTAAAAGTATGTTACTTGGTTAAAGATGTCAGGCCTAGTCATTACTTTTCAATGTTTTAACTTGGATGAAGTCCTTGGACTCTATAAGAGTCTTATTATGAAATGCCTTAGATTAAGATCCTTGGATTACACTTTTACCCTTAGCTAGGATTCATTCATTATTGAGTTGGTGACCCTTTATTTCTATGTTACCTTGGTTTTATCCATGGAGGTTCATTATTAAATATCATTACATGTTTCCTTTTTACATATTGGATCCTTTACTATTTCTAACATATGAATTATTTATTAACATGCAACAATAAGATAATGAACTAGTTACATGTACAGACATCTGCCAATGGCTAATGAACATAATTGGATATGTAGTAAAGTTGTGATTATTTATGTTATATATGCATTATTGCACGCTATTAAATTCCCATTACACGGATCGGATGTTATAGACACCATTGCTGGTGGACCAAGGAGATTTATCTCACACGCTCTCTATGAACTGTTTGCTACCCTGTGTTGATTACATGTATGCATTTATTGACAAATTGAAGTGTAATTCTTAGGCACACTACTATTTTCTATTCTAGGAAGGATCTGGAAGAAGATGACTGAGGTGAGGCTCTGGGTGCTTGGGATAGTTTCTTTATTTCCTTTTTCTATATTTGGTTTTTCATGATTGATTTATACTGTGTATATATGTTTTATATATTACTAGACACATGACATATAATAATTAGTTTTTGTATGTTATTCCAATTATTTAAGATATTTTTATTCATGTCTATTACTATTGTGACTTCTATTTACATTTATTAATTCCACTATTTATCAATATTTATATTTAGTCATTGTTCTACAATCTAGCAACAAGGGAATAGTCTCACATAGACACACCATAGGCCCTCATTGCTAGTCAGCAGCCTCTAGAATTTGGGGATATGTGCATAATGCCATATTTCCCACTGAGGAAAGGGAACCTATTAAGTGGAATAAATGTTTCGAATGCCACAAGGTGGACTTAAATTTTATCCCTTCTTTATTTACTATTTTTATATGATAGTCAGGTGATTAATAATTCTTGGGACTTGTTCATTATCCAATCTTGGTCATTTCAAATCTAGATTCATACTAAAATCCATATTACCCAAAATAGATGTGTTCATCCATTTTTTTTCCTATTAAATTTTACATTATTTTACCATTAGGTGATGCACAAGTTGTGGGGTGTTTTTTATTAATATTCTGATTGATATTTTATTTTATCCTTCGTCTGATGAGATGAGGGCATGGTGCATTGTCACATGCATCATATAATCACCTATAATTTCCATGTAATGCATATTTACATGCCATATAAATGAATTTCACTGCCTTTCATTTCATTTTATTCATGTTATTTATGAGTAATCCATTAATTGTCTATATATTTGTTATGCTTATATGGGTTGTGAGTGACTGCTTTCATATTTCAATTTATGAGGTTTTATGGGACGTTATGGTTTGGAATGATTAATTTCTCAATCAATCCATCAATTAGAAATAAAAATGGGAGTTGTTTTTAGGGATATGTAGAATGGTCCCAGTATTTACAACTAATGATAGTCCATTTTAAAGGAACCGTCATACATGTTCTTAGAAAATGAAAATATAAAATTAGAATGGATTCACATCCTTATAAAACATTTTCATGTTTCTAAAAGGTAATGGAGTGCACCTAGTAAGTAAATATAAAATTAAATGATACTTATTCTTGATCGCATACCTATACCTAGTTGTCTAAGTGGGTAGTTGGGGTAGTATACCTTGGGTATTGAGACATTTCTTCTTTAGCTTCCATAGGTTTCTCCATCTGTCTTCTTGGTTTTTTTTATGAGGAGTGTTATTATCATTTATAAACCAATGCCACCACGAATGCCTCGTATCATATGCTATGTGGGTGACAATAACCACACTCCAGACATCATGGGCCATGATCTGCCACTCTTATCTCTAGGTTTTCCAATTGAGGCACCACCTACTTTACTGAATCCAAGAACTGATTCTCAATTCCGTTATATTTTTATACATCTTATGTAGTCCATGCATGGTGATCCATGAGCTACAAAAATGATAGATGATCTGACTCATGAGTTACAGCTACAGCATCCTCCCACATATTTAGGGGATGGATGTCTGTAGGCTACTAAGTCATAGCTAGATGCCAAACAATATATCATTGACAATCATGAGGCTCCTACTGAGTAGGCAGTCAATCTTCCCACATACATTCTTTACGATTTAGAAAATCATTTGTGGGATGTAATTACCTAGGATGGTCCACATTAGGTCATTTTATGGGTATATTTCTAGTTTTCCTTCTATGATCAGTTCTTTCCACAGATGCTGAGAACTGATAGATCCACGTAGTTCATGCCTCTAAAGTAGGGTTATAGGTCTATTATGGAATATTCAACATGTTTAACTAAGCTATAGTTATTTTCACCTCTTCTTTCTGCTTATGAGATTTCACATTCTAAACGCTTCTCGGAAGGGATAGTTTATTCCATTTGTATTCATATTAATGTTTTTTCTAGAATAATTTTCTAGATATAGTCAATCTTGATCTTATCACGAAGCGAAAAATGATATATTATAATAGAAATTGTCATAGATGATTAGATCTATGATAGACTAGTAATTCATTCATTGATCAGAAACATTCCCTTGAGGATTATATTAATAGGAATTGACAAATATAGAACACATTTTGATAACTCCATGGTGTTTCATCACTGTGTATGATGGGGTAACCTGAAGGCTCATTGTGATATAGAACTAATGGAGTGTCGGGATTCCAGCCATATTGAGAATCTTAAGATATTATATTGGACCATTCCACCATTTTTGAGTAGAAATATATTTGGGTCACCTCAACAATTAGGATTGGGTTCTTTTGCATCACCCCAAGCAGTGATTTTCAATATCACCCACAGGACTGTATGAGGAAGTGGATGTGGTCATGGATTCCAGACCACTAATTACCAAAAACACCAACAGAAAATTTATTTCCATGATATTAAAGATATTTTTCGGGGATGTGGATCATTCCAGGTGCATGTGCTACCACCAATACCCGATGATTAGGTTGTGGGACCATCTATTATATGGGGTAGTATTCTAGTGGAATCTACTATAGTATCATCTATTTGGGATACAGGTGATTAAAAATATTGTATATCTGTAACATTCATGGAATGTATCGGACTGGATCTATAGTGTTAATATGTTGTAATGAATCAAGATACACTATTAGGAGTGGAGTCAGAGGGAGTACACCATTGTAGGGATTTTAACATTGAATTTGGGAATTTTACTTTGTTATGGGAGCTATTCATTTTTGAGATGAGAGGCTTCAATGTCATTCTTAGTAAGTATTGGATGGTTCAATATCATTTCTTTGTAGACTCATATCACCAAAGACAGTCGTTTACATAACCAGTGGGATGTTTTAATCTACATAATATTGAGTTGAATGTCCAAGTTGGTTGAGCAAGAATAGACCATCCTGGTCTAGGTGGATTGATCTCTCAAATTGAAAATATCTTCATGGAGGATCAAGGTTTAGGTGAAGATAAATTCCCTATAGTATTATATCATTTCCTAGAAGATTTTTATGATAAATTTTCTGTATTACCTCATAAGAGGGATGTATAGATTACGACTGAGGTTGTTCTAGGAGAAGCTCCAATATCCAATCCTCCATGTTGGATATCACTTTCTGAGCTCCATGAAATCAAGTGGTAGTTATCGGATCAAGTGGAAAATGGTTTTATACTACCCAATACATCCTCTTGGGGTTCACCTGTTCATTTCACCCATAAAAAGGGTTGATCCTTACATTTATGCATGGATTATAGAATGTCAAACTACCTTTTAATCAAGAAATGATATCCAATACCTTGAATATATGATCTCTTGGAATCTCTCTAAGGATCTAGGGTCTTCTATATGATCTAAATGAGCTTGTTATATCATGAAGTGTGAGTATGTCCATCATACATACCTTATATAGCCTTCCACAGATGGTATGGTTTGTATGAGTGACTTGTGTTCTATTCGGTCTAACGAATGTTCCCTCCATTGTCATGGATCTAGTTAAGAGTGGTTTCTATCCTTACCTATATTCATTTGATGTGGTCTTTGGGGATGAAATATTTTTGTATTATTATAAATTTCTAACAATTAAAAACACGTCGTGGTTATTCTGAGTACACATAGAGAGCAACAGGTTTTTGACAAGATTCATATGTTCCGCTTTTGGATCGACAAAGTTCAATTCTTGGGAAATATCATATCGAAGATAGGGGTATATTTTTACCTGGAAAATATTAGTGTTGTTTTTTACAAGGATAATCCCAAGAATGTATTTCATATATGGAGTTTCTTGGGTTTTTCTGGATATTAAATATGTTTTATATGAGACATTCCCCACCATTATTCACTACATACATTCCTTACAAAGAAGTGTGTTAAGTTCATGTGGTCAGAAGAATGTGATAAAGCCATTGTGACTTGAAAGAGTGGGTTTTCATGGAACATATTCTTATCCTTATAGATCCTCTAATAGGTTATTTCATCTTTAATAATGCTTCGTTAATTGATGTAGAAGCAGTGTTGATGTTGGAGGATAGAGTCTTTGTGTATGGATCTCGATAGTTGAGGTCGCATGAGAGAAATTACCCAACGCATGACCTTGGGCTATCAGAAAATGTCCTTGACTTATTTTTTCAGATACATTATATATTAGGTGAGTGATTTGTGGTGAAAATAAACTAAAAGATACTCAAATATATCATTACACATCCTTACATGAATATCAGCCAATGAATATGGGTATAATATTGTAAATCCTTTGATTTCAAACAAGCCTATATTATGTGGAAGGTAAATGTAGTCACTAATGGATTGTGTCAGAAAACACAAGCCCATGTCATATGGGAAGCTACTGATGAATGGAAATAAATGTCCCTCTTATCTGAGATGCATCTAGATTTTCATGATAGTAATGATATGTCATACCTCTCATCTTTGACAGTAACCTCTTCCCTCCTTAAGATAGTGATGTTTGTAAATTTTTAAATCCAGAAGGCTTGGTTCTCTATTAGATCATATCATAAGATAACCCACCTCTAGATTATTCTATAGACATAGACAACATCCTCCATATTCATGTGCATGTTTGGGGGCCAATATATATGCAAGGGGAGTTGATATAAGAGTACCACGCTTCTCAATGGGTATTTCATCAAGGCATTCCAAAGATGTGTTGAGCTATGTGATACTAGTATTGGTAGAATGGGATTAAAATTTAGATATCATGCTTTATCAGTAGGTGTTCCACCTGTCATTAGGTGAACAAATAGCATGATATACCTAAATGATTGTTATCTAAACTTATAGTTTCATAATTGGAATGTGAATATGTTTCCATGGACTTTATAGTCAGGTTACGTAGGTATATGAGGGAAAAATATGTTGTATAGGTTGTTATTGAGAGAATAACGAAAGTATCCCTCTTCATTCTTATTCAGGATACTTTACCATTTGATGATATTTGAATAATATATGTGTGTGAGATAATAAAACTACGCTAGGTCTTACGTACTATTGTTTCTGAGAGGTATTATCATTTCATGTAATAGTTAAGGTAGGGCTTAGCGAAATCTATTGGTTCATAGGTGATTTTTGGAAAAATATTTCACCCAAAGACCGATGGAAAATCAAAACAGGCAGTATATGTTTTAGAGGAAATGCTCCTAGATTGTGTCCTTGATTTTTGAATTTAATGGGAGAAGAATAACCCTCTCAGTTAGTTCTTCTATAATAGTAGCTTTCAGGCTACAATTCAGATGGCTCATTTTGATGCCTTATATGGTAGGTCATGTTTTTCACCCCAGTGGAGCATATATACAGGAGAGGAATCCCAACTAGGTGTTTGTCTAATATAGGAGACTTTAGATCATTTTTTCTAAACATGAAGAATATGACTACTGCTCAGTCTAGAAAAAAAATCTATTGTTGACCACTTCCAAAAACCTAGGGAGTTTTAGCACAGGGATCATGTTTTCCTTCAGTTATATCCTAGGATAGGGAATATATGGTCACAAAAGCAAATAATATATCAACTTATTATGTAGGGATTTGTTGATATTCTAGAGAGAGTAGGTATGGTATCCTATCAGTTGTTACTACCTCAATGGTATCGTGCCATGCATAAATTTTTTCATGTTTGAAAACGTTATAAATATCATTACATACCATCTCATACATTTGATCCCAATGAAGTTGCGTTATATTCTAATGATTCATTTGAGGAATATCCAATACACATAGTTGACCAGAGGCTAAATACTCTATGAGGCTGGTTTTCCCCTCTAGTACATTTACTATAGTAGCATGACTGTGTGTAGTAAGAGAGTTGGGAGTGAGAGGATGACGTATGTTCCAAGTGGATAGAGTTTTTATCAGACAGTGTTTCAACACCCATGGAAGGTGAACTTGGGTATGAGTTCTTTTTAGGGGGAAGACTTCAAGAACACAGTTTTCCACTCAGGTATGGGTCCTTTAAATTTTAGTCTAATACATTATGTTGGGAATAACATGGATTCCTAATGAGTTATCAATGGTATCAAGGCTACCTCGGTCTTTTCAAGATCCCAAAATCCATATTTTTTAGAGGACTAGGCTCGGATCATGGTTTGTAGTAAACCGTATGGGGAGGACACACAGTTATAGAAAATCAGGCCAGGCGCATGATTTTTCAGACATAGCCATACCCTATAGTTCGCACAGTATTTTCCAAACCATGAAGACAAACTATGTGAGTTCCCCCTCTTATATAGCAACCCATTCTTTTTTTGTGCACAATTTGGAAATCCATGCATACAACTTGTGGAGAGGCTAAATTTTAGATAATTTGGAATTTTTAACCTTAATGATATAATTAAGCCCCGCCTATTCTTTAATCCAATTTCAAGTAGGATTAAGCTACATTTCAAATATATTAGAGCTTTTGGAAGGACTAACATTGGTATCAAATGATATCCTTTTTCTGGGATTTGTTCCTACTTATATTAGTCATGTTACATGTGAAAAAGTAAGCTCTCGATTCATTTGTAGCCTTTCATTGTCTCTCATGCTCTCAAAATAGTTATCAAGGAGTAAGTGTTTTTACCACTTTCTAAAATATAAATTGTTCAATGATGAAATAGAGGATAATACTAGTAGATTATAGTCATACAAGCCTGTGGCAGGTGTTTTATAACTCAACACTCATTTTTGTATATTTTTGGAATTGTCGTGTGGGCCTGTTAATTTCAACGGGTTTCATTTGTTGAGTTTATATATCATTATTATAATTATTAGAACTATATGGTTATGCTCTTTCCAAATACGTGATTAGTTTTTACTGGTTACACCAATAGCTTCTTCCATACATTTTAGGATGTCTTTTTGTAATTTTCATTTTAGTGTTTTGACATGTTTGAGCCACCGTTTGGGTGTGCCATGGCTTGACCATTCTAACGGTAAGATTTTAAATATTAAATAGATTTTTTTGAATTTTGAATTGCATTACGGAATGTACCATGTATGCTCACCACTTGACCTGCCTAAGTAAAGTTATTTAATTTGATAATTAAATGTGGAATGGAAATTCTAAATTATACTTAGTATATGACTTGGTCTTTTTAAATGTAATTGAAAAATAGGTTAGAAGTATGTAGAAGCCTATATCATTTTAATAGAAGGTATTTAAGTGAACCTGGATTAATGAAAATTACATAAATTAATTAAATGAGTGGTTTCATGCTACTTGGCATTGTGAAACTAAAGAAATAATAGGCTTGAGTGAAATTTTCTTATAGATTTATTATGACTTGATTAAATTGTTTCATGCTAAATTAGCCTTGTTGAACTAATGGAAGTTAATGGCCTGAACTATATGAATTATATATGATTTCATTATCAAAATAGAACTGGTCTGTCTTGATTTTACCTTCTATTCTCGAGAGAATTCCTAGAGCACTCAAGGACCCCATTTATAATTCAGGTATACAAATTTATTTAGTCAATACGCACCTAGAACTAGATCCTTGTATAAATATGGATTCCCATTATGAAACCATATTGTCTTACATGTGGTACTACAATATTCATTGGATACACTCCTTAGATCTAAAATTGAAAAGTATGTTCTTTAGTTAAATCCCACCAGCCCAAGACATTACATTGTCTCCGTTTACCTAGGATGAACTCCATGGACTCGGTAGGAGTCTTTTTGTATAGTAGCCTAGAGTATGGTCCTTATATTAAACTCTTACACTTAGCCAAGCTACAGTCATTACTGATTTGGCGAACCATGAGATCTATGTTTCCTTGGTTTTTAACATGGAAATTCATTATTAAATACTATTATGAGTTTCATTATTACATATTGGAACATTAACTATTGATAACATATGACATTATTGTAAACTAGTAAAATCAAATAATCAACTGGTTACATGTTCACACATCAACCATGGGTTAAAGCAAGTAATCAGGTATTTAGTTGTAATGTACTACATTAAATCATATATGAATTCTTGTACACTATTATATTTCCATTACACATATCAAATGTTATAGACACCATTGGTGGTGGACCCCTATGAATTATCTCAGACCCTCTCTGGGCATCATTTGGTACCTGGGGATGATTAAATATATGTAGGTGTTCATAAAGGGAAACCAAATTTTTCTGACACTTGTTTTCTTACAGTTCTAGGATAGAGCTAGTACTAAATGACCGAGCTGAGTCTTGGGTTTCAAGGGATATTTTATGAATTTCATTTTTATACATTCTGTTTTTCATGTATGATTGATACATTGTATCAATTTTTTATAGAATACTATATACAAGACATGTCATCATAAGTTGTTATATATTAATCAATTTATTTTAGTTATTTTTATCCTTATATATTTCTGATGTTCCTTCTGTTTAATTATATTCATTCCCCTGTTTAACTCTATTTATATTTAGACCCTATTCTACACTCTGGTAATGAGGTTATAGTCTCCCCATAGACAAAACCTAGGGCCTCACTGTTAGTTAGCCACCTCTATAATTTGTGGAAATTCTCTTGAGGCCATGTGGATCACCAAGATCGGGGCACCTACTATGTGGCATATGGGTCAGGTACATCACAATTTATATAGAGATAATCTATTTGTACTGATATACATATACAGAATTTATTATTTCATAGCCTAAATCTAAGGTAACATCATTAAAAATTTTGTATAACATAAAATTATATGAAATATTTAATGGATTTTTTGTCAATTCTTACAGAAGAACAAACAAGCATATCATGAATAATTTGATGACAATGTTAAATAAGGAATTTTAAAGGGAAAATCACATAGTAGATTAAGTTTTAAATATACAAATATATGTTTACAATAGTTTGGGTATTCTGATGATGTGAATTTTTTAACAAATATAACTTTTTTAACAAATGTTGTTGAAAATGATATGGAAAATAAATTAGAAACTTATATTGATAATGGAAAATGAGAATATAAACCCTGATACAAAAAAAGATAATGATTATTTATAATATTTTTCTATTTTAGAATGTTAAAATGATTAGAAAACACTAAAATTTTATAATCTACACAAAAATGATGAGTTTGATAACACTATTAGGAATTAAAATGAATTAGATCAAACCAAATGGATGTGGATATTATAAAACCATACATCGCTTATTTTTTTGGTTTAACCAAAATATATTTCAGTAGGATTTAGTAACAATGAATGGGTTAATTCTTTGAATATAGAGTTTCATTTATTAAGAAGAAGGTCACAGAGGTTCATGTTCCATGACCATTGTGAATGAATATTAATAGGGAAAATTATTTTTGGGAATCAAGGTGATTTAAAATGGGGATTTTTCTTCATATAAATAAAAACTTGTCTCTAAAGACTATTCACATGTGTAAGGTGTTTATTTTGAAGAAAATATGTCCCTTATTAAGTGATTAGAAGGTACTATAACTTTCATATTAGTGTATGCACATCATTGTTAAAAAATTTATTGGATACAAGTAATGTAATATTTTTTAAATTAAGGAATTGAAGATTAATTTTATATTGGGAAACCTAATTGATTTATACAAAATAAATATTTAAACATCATCTGTATATTTAAAAAGAATATTTATTGTTTTTAACATTATTTGTGTTACTAGTACTAAAGACATGATAGATAATTTAAAATATAGAATTTTTATAATACGAATGTTTTAAGAAACTTCTATGCAAAGGAAATAAAATCATGTAACATGAATATGATTTTTTTTATGAGCTAATATTTTTCTTGATGAATAGAAAAAATAACCAATTTTCTGAATAAATGATGAATTTTTTAAACTTTTCAATTATTGGTGAAATGGACTTATTTCATGGATTTTTGTTCAATTTTGAGGAGGTTATATTTTCATATCACAAGAATATTATGCTAGGATGATGCAATATAATTTGGAATGGAATACTTCATGGAAGTTTCTAGACCGATTTTAGTTAGGATAAAGAGTATTACTGATGAATCTAGAAATATTTTTTATCACATATATGATTGAATGTTGATAGAAAACTATCTCTATCTTATAACCCCATTTATAGAAATAAGTCATTTTAAAATCATTCTTGGATATATTGTTGTTGATTATCATGAAAATTTAAATGAAAGAAAACTGAAATCATGATAAGACATTTTCTTCATAGAATGTTGTGTGAGAAAGAATAGTAAGAATCATTATTCAGAGACAATTGTAATAGTGGAAATATAATATTATATACTACCCAATAATTCACTCAAATGATTTGGATGACACTCCTATAGGAATATTAGTGTGTAAATGTTTCTACACCACTAAAAAATCATTACTTTAATTTAATTTCCATGGACTTCTCATAAATTCATGTTCAACATGCAAGATGAAAACCCACTTATATCATGTATCATTTTATAAAACAGATTGTTGATAGTGGATGTGTTATCCTAGAGAAAATTTAAAAAATAAAAAATTACTTAATTGTTTACAAAAATATTTCATTTGAATGGTTTATAGAATTGAGCTTTCAACAATATTTTATCCTCCACTAATTCTATCATAAAATTGTTAATTAATTATCCAATAGAGCCTTGGATGATGCTGATAAAGGGTCACATAATTTAAAACCATTTCCAAAAAGGGGATACTGATTTTTTTCCTAAAATGTGTAGTGTGTGTATATTTATATAAAAAATGAAGTTGAGGTTGTGGTTTTCATAAAATGGGGGAGATTAAAATTGAGATAATTAATAGAAGAGGTAGTTCATTTTTAGAAGGAAAAAAAATTATTTTTACTGACCAATTTAATTATTTTAAATAAATTACATTATCCAATAGTGTGGTGTCAAGAGTCTCTATAAGATAGTCTATATTTTGGTAAATTTTATAAAGAAATAGTCCTTAAATAAATGGTGAGTTATATAATAGAGCGATTAGTTTATAAAATTCATTAATGAATGTTATCAATAAATATAACGGTTGAGTTAGAAGAAACATTTTGGTATTTACATTAAAATTATTTAAAAAATTTAACAGTATACACATTTTTATAAGGAATTAGTTAAGAGGTTAAAGAAATATTTAGATTTGTTATTGAGTTATTTCATTAATAATGTTTTCTTATGAAGTTATCATAGAATTTTTTTTGTCTAATTCATACCAAATAAAATGATATTGTTTTTTCTATTCATGGATTAAAAAATCATTAATAATTTGATAAGACAAGATGATTTTTATTAAAGGAAGGATAAATTATAAATATATTCCATAGAAACAGTTTCTTGAAAAATACATTTGGATGTTGTTTTATTTATTTATTTCTATTTAGGTTTTCTGATAAAAAAATATGGGAAGTTATTGTTATGTTAAAATACGGAGTTTGTTCCAACAAATGAAAAATCAATATTTCATCAGAAAACCCATTCATATGAATGATTTTAAATAAATATATACTTTTATATTTCAATGTTTGTAAAAAAAATCATATATATTTTGTTGGAAAGCAATTCATGATATAGAATGTTTTTGAGTTTGTGTAATCTCATAAAATGAGAAAAATGGCATAGTGGCACAAGAGGTAGGTTTTGAATCCTATTGAAAAGACAAAGGGTTAAGACTATGAAATCAAATAAATTAATAGGATAAATAATTTTCTATATGTATAAAATAATTTCAATTTATATAAATTATTTTATCAATCTTTATTGGGTCATGAGAAACTTATGTTGGTTTATTATTTTCAATAGAGATAGTTATTTCTGATGTTTTAATAGAATGTTTTTGTTACAAGATGAGTAATGATAAATCTTGAATAAATTGTATTAAAGGAAAATTTAATGGTCAAGTATTAATTGGATAGAAAAAAACAGTAAAGATATCTCTATATGACCTTTTGTAGGCATAGGGAAGTATGTGATGCTTAATATTTTTAATAAAGAAATATTTCCATAATGATAAATAAAGATTTATAATAGAGGCAATTTTTCCCATTGAAAAAATAATATATATCTTAATAAAAGAAAAGATCGGTTGTTATGAAAAATAATTGTTGGATAGATATTTAATTTCAAATAAATTAAGATATCAACTTCACAGAATGATGTTTTGATTAGAGACATTGTATTACATTTTAAGTCTCCCAAATATTATAATTTTGAGATGATTATATGTTTTCTAGTTGGATTGAAAATTCATTATTTTTATGAGAAAATAATGTGTATATATATTCATTAACATCTATGGATAAGGAATTTTTATGAGGAAGCTAAATTCTGTAAATTCAAATATTTCAACTGAGTACTCTATAAGAATAGAAAAGGGTAAAATGAAATTAATTTATGAATGAATGATTCATTTTTTAATATCAATGAGTGGTAAAAATGATATTGGCATACAACCATTTATGTCATGGAAGATAATATTTAATGGGGTAAATTTTCAATAATAAAAACACTTTATATACATAATATAATTAATGAAACTGAAAAAGTTTTTTCAATAATTTTTTCAACTAATGTTTAATTTTGTGTTGAATAAGTGTAATATAATGAGTTTAGATTGGAATTACTATAGAAATTTGTATTTTAGAAAATTCAAACTAGGGGAATCATAAATAGTTTTTCAAATAAATGTTCGAGGTGTTGTGGTTTTGATTATTAGAAATATATCAAGTTATATATCATAATATTGATTTATTTATTTAAAATGAACCAAAATTTACTAGATATAATAAGTGAAAATAAGAAAACAATTTACCAGATAGAGGAATTGGTTGTACAATTTTCTTGAAAAACATTTTTTGAGAAGTTTTTACAATTTTTCATCATTTATTGTGGATAATTTTTTTAACAAAAACATTAAAACTAGTAGAATTAATCATAATACTAACTACTAAGATATATCAATAGACTAATTATATTTGGGTCATTGTTTTGTTCACTTATTTTTAATAGTGAATTTACTTGGTTAGACAAGTGTCGGAATGGAAGGTATGTAGGTTTCTACTCTGAGGTCGTACCATGTAAATATTTATTTTGATTTTTAAATTGTTATCAATTGAAACTTTTGAGTTTATTAAAAAATATTTTAAGGATAATACTGTAAATAACTATAGGGGTTAATTATTATAAACAATGAATAATGAAAAAAAGAAAACCATTGTTTCACCCCCACCATATCAGTGGTTCCAATGTTCCTATGGGTCATCAATAGAATGTAAAATATTTTTAAAATAACCATAAAAACAACCAGATGATTTTAAAAACACACCTTGGGAACATTCTATAAAACATGAATATGATGTGGGAAGAATCTTGAATTAAAAAATATGTATGTTTTTTGTAAAAATAACATGACCATTTTAAATTAAGAATAGATGAACATGTATAGAAAAAATTAAAAACACATATATAACTAAGGGAGAAGAAAATATATGGGTTTTAGGAAAAAAATTTCATCTAACACCCCTAATTGATATCTATTCAAAAAAATATTGATTAGAAATGAAATAGGAAAATTAACCCATGCTGACATGGTAACATTTATATCTTAAATCCATTGAATGAAATAACATAAAATAAATCATTAAATACCATGAAAATGTAGAAATATCATATATAATATATCGAATGTTTAGTAACTACACCATATAAATAATATTTAATAACATGAGTAATGATTCAGGAAAAAATATTAATATTATGAACCCATACCTCTTATCATGTGTTCCTAAATATTGGTTCAATCCTCATTTAAAAAAATATTGATTTATTTTAAATATATTCAAAAACATATAATTATATTTTAATATGTTTCACTACCTTATAATTTTTAATTATGTTTTTATTGAAAATTATTAACATAAATAATTATCTATATAAAAACTAGTCCATTTTCCATGATTTTTTCTATTTTACAGTTCCATTCCTTTAAAAAATCATAGTTTAATCAAATATAAAATCAAAATAGTATGATAAATAACATATTTATTCATAATATAATCCTTTATAAACTTCAATATTGGATGGTTATGGGTAATAAATTACATCCATTCATCTAGATGTATGTTTGTACATACACATGGGTAAGGATTCCATTTATTAATGGATGGAATGAAAGAACATTAAATAAGAAATAAAAAATATTTAATTAATATTTAATTACAAATATCATATATTCTCATTAAATATATCATTATTTCTATCATTCTAAATTAGAAAAAAATACTCACATTTCTCTCTAGAAATAGAAATCCAGACATATTCTTGATCCACTGGTATTGCCTTATAATGAATGGGAATGTAAGAGGGTATATAATATTTTAACATTAAAAAATATCTATCATGTTATAAAAATAATATAAATACAATAAATCTATATAAACATCAATGAGATATAATTATGAAAAAAAATACATAACTTCATGGTTGTTGTATTGACCTACGTATGTGCAATGTTATCATTTAACATAAGAAGGAAAAAAGAAAATAAAAAATGATTACATGGAAATGTTTTAAAATTTTAGTATATTGAAAAAAAATTCATTATTATTATATTATTGTTATGATAGTATTGAGGATTTATATGATGAAAAATACATGAACCATATTATTTAAGAGTTATACCTCTTCTCGAGAAATTTTTTCTGGCTTATTGATTAAGCCTACTATGATGGTATTTTGGTTGTATTTGGACATTAATGACATGGGATGATGGTTGGTAGGGTATTTAAATATATATTAGACAATATAAAGGTATAATGTTATTAAGATAAGTGATAATATGGGGTTCTCATTTATAAGTGATGGGGGTAGTACACTTGTTATTTCACTTAACAATTAAATATTATATGAATCCAAAAACATGTTCAAGTTGTCTAATAGAATTTAAATTTAAAGATAAGTTGATAATAATCTGAATACAATTATCCAAAAAAAATAAAGAGTTGTTTTTTTACCAAATATCACAATGTTTTATTTTTATTAACCACTTTTGCCATATTAAAATGGAAAAAATATTTACACCAAGTATACTATTCTTAAAGTCCTAACATTAAATTGACATCATTTATAAATATAGTCCTTCTTATTCAAATTATGTAATTTATTTTTATATAAATATTGTAAAATAATCCCCATATGATTCTTATATGTCTCAGTCTAATTCTTGGTTTCATAATCATACATTATAAATATGGAAACTTGTAAAGGTAGTGAATGAAATTGAAAATATAAAGATACCTACCAATAACTAAATTATTAAATTGGATGATCTAATGGGGTAACATGACTCAGTTTGGTATTAAAACTCACAAGGTATATAAAAAATATCTTCAAACATTTCAAAATGACAATCTGGAAAAAACTAATAACTAATTTCGAGAAAACCAAGACTTTAAAATTTTTGAAAGCACCAATGAAATTACATTGAAAAAGATGGTCCTACATGACTACTAATAAGAATAAATGATTGAAAAAAATAACATAAATGTAATTTTAAATATTATGATTTTATTTAAGCAATTAAAATTATAGTCTTGAATTTTACTACATCTACAATCTTAAATAAAATAATCATGAAGAATAATCTAGATACAAAACAATTAAAATTATCTTGAAAATAATGAAACATAAAATCAAAGTAATATTCCATGATTCTTTAATTTTTTTAAAAACTTATAATAAATCACAAAAATTGTTCAACTAAAAAAACATTGGTTGATTTCATGACATATAATCTCACATATAACTATAGTACAGTCCTACAAGATATAATACCTCTTAAAATTCACGCACTTATGATATTTCCATAATTATGACCTTATTGGATAGTTTTTTCATGTTTAGTCTACTTTTATATATTTTTTAGTAATAATATGACTATATTGTCACTATTTGAACATCATGATTTAGTAGTTCCACAGCACAATACTTTTTCCATTCCATTTTTGAACAATCCTGATACCAACACAATCATATGATATATCGACTTTGTTGTTACACTAGGGAAATCGTACCTACTAGTATATTTTTTTCATTGATATGGAGTGTAATTATAAGTTTCAATTATAATTTTTATTCTTTCTAAGATACATTATGATATTTATTTGATGTTTTTATGGACAAAGATAAATTAAAAAATAGAACCAAAATATTAATTTGATTTCTATAAAAGAAACAAATATATTCATAATTTAAGTCCAATATAAGTGATGTGTTTTGGTATTTAAAGGAATATAATGTTGACAATGAGGGGGTGTTTGAGAATTATTGATAAAATTAAAACAAACCACAATTATAACATGTCGTAAAATATTATCCACTAAGGTATATGATCATAGTGACAAATATTTGGGAGAATTCATAGTGAAAATTGATGTTTTTTCATTATAAAGAAAACTAAATAAAAATTTAATAGACAATTAATGTTAAATAGAAATATTAATAAAATTACTAAATAAAGGAAATATGAGTGCCTTGGACTTATTGGACTCAATTTTCATTATTCATATGAAGAATCTAAAAATCTAAAGTTAATACCACATCCATCTGAAGAAAAATACCAAATTAATTTTTTGAGATTGAAATTAAATTTCATTACCTCATTCAATATATAGGGATATAAAAAATAGAGTTAGCTAAATATATAGAGTATGTTCAAATCAATCATTAGATAGACCATATTCACCATAACAGAAAATTTTATTCTAACTACATGAATAAAATGACTCTGAATTGTTCCCATAGACCTAGAATTGATGTGAAGAAAACAAATAAACACAATATAATGAAATTTGTTTGGTACATGATAGTTTTGATTATAGTTGAAATATTAGTTTTTTTATATAGCTTTTGGGATATCCATTTTCTAATGGTCCATAAGAAGAATTCAGTGACATTTGTTTGAAAAATAGATGAATGATAAAAGTCTATCCATAATATAAAACATGTTTACTGTTTGTAATGATTACGGAGATCAAAATATTTCCACGGGGAAATTCATTTTCCTAGTGAAATTTCTACACCAAATGCTTTAGTGGTTGTCTAGACATGTTTTTTTATTTTGTTAATGTATAATATGGTTACCACTAGATTGATAAAACTTTTTATGATTAGGAGAATGCCTAATTTAGTTGTATATATGAAACATTTTGTTACAAGGGATTTAATGTTTTCTTCTGTTGTAGTCCGACAACATTTCAAAGTTTTATGACGTAAATTTAAATAATTATGATAGAAATAGTAATTTTTTTCCTTAAAGGATTTATAAATTGACAGTATCACATTTAAATAAGACATTAATAATTTTTAAACTATTTGGTATTGAGTTAAATATGTAAATTCTATTCTAAAAATGGATAGATACTAGTTTATAGTCAGTTTTGAAATATTCTAAAGGAGTAATGTTTCTAATAAGGGGATTTAGGTACAAAATGGTAAGATCTATGTTATCCAAAAATGATATAACCTAGTTTGTGATTGGGTCTATAAGATATTCATCAAGTAATTTTTTCATATTACCATTCCTTTATTCTTACATATGGTTAAGGATGTGTCCTTTTTGTTATTCATATTAGTTCATAAAATGATTCAACTGTGTGTAAGAGAAAAGTGAATCTAAATCAATTAATAATACCACATAACTGATGATTCATTATGATGTGTTGTGTGATTCTAATGATGCAGTTGTGTCTATATTTTTAAGGAAAATAATGGAATAAGATTGACACATGTTATCTTTTATTTTGTGATTTCATATTTTAACAAAGAAAATTCTTTATGACTAAATAGATTATATCTACTTTAATTTAATATATTAATAAATATACAAGAGTTTCTAATATTGACTTTGTTTATAATTTTAATTTCCCAATCTAAACTCAAGGATCATAATTCAATTAAATAATCCATTATGAGGATTATTATTTTGACACTTCATTTACTAGTTTTTTATTTGGAAATAAAATATATTTAACGAGATACAATTTTGGTTTTTTACCATTTATAATAGATTATCATTACCCATGTTCATGGTCCAAATGGGGAAAATCATTATTTCAATATGTGAAAATATTTTTTCCTCAATAAAAGTGTATTAATAATTTTTATGGAATTAAATTTCATTATTGGATTAATGCTCAAGTGACTTTCATTAATACAGTAGAAGAATGTTAGCATAGAATTAAAAGAATAATATATAAATCAACCTTTTCTATTTAGAATTTTTTTAATTGGATACTATGTATATTTATTGATGAGGAGGAAATAATTATCATTTTTGAAATCAGTCACTCCTCACCATGGGTGGAAATAAAGGGAGTGAGAATTCAACCTATATGGTGATGCATTACTAATTTTACATTCCCAATATATTAAAATATTATAAATGTATGGTGGTTGGTTGTGAAAAATATCAAAGTATTGGAAAATTATATAGGAATAAATAAATTTAAAAAAAGTGCAATATTGAAATTAATGTTTTTGATGTGTGGGCACCAGATATTATAGACCCAATTGTATAATCTTATTGTAATGAGTAAATTCATAGGATATAACTTTTTTAAGAGGAATAAAATTACGGAACTTTCAAATAACAAATATTTTGTTATTTTTAAACTCATCAAGAGGACTATATTCCCCTTACTTGGAGTTACTAAATAATTCATCATAGATAATGGAACTCATTTAATGAATTTTATGTTCATCACTTTTACGTAAAAATAAGGAAGCACTCATTAATCTAGAATAACATATCATCCATAGTCTAGTCGATAGGTAGAGTGTTCAAATAGAGAGTTCTTATAAATTATAGAAAAGACATTGTGTTGTTAGATAATGAATTGGTGTGTTCTATTTGAAAATGAATTATTAGAGAATGATGTCTTTACAAGACACCTATAGTGATATCTCCTGACATAATTTACTTTAGTAAAACATTTTATCTACTTGTCGAATTGAAAGTCAATTCCTATTTGTTTGTGAATTCCATTTTCTATGATTTCAATTCTAATAGTAAGGAATGGTAATAGAATTTAAGGGATTAATAGTAAATTAGAATAGATAAAATTGATAAATAAAGTATCAATAAATATCAAAATAAATCCCTTCAGGACAATATCATTTAAAATAATGATTTCATGGTTAGAAAAATGGCCTTACTATTTCATTCATGAATGAATTTTATTTGAGTAAAAAAACTAAAATAGTGTTTATATAATTCAACATTGGAGTAGACAATACACAATTTTTCATTAATTTTAATATGATAAATAACTAGTTCTATATAAAGAGAAATGGTTTGATTTCAATCACTTTTCATGAATGTTGAGTGTTTATTGAGTCTAAATGATGAATACAAACTTAGTGCATCCTGATATTTTACTCAAGGTTTATTAAATATGTTTTTTATGATTCTGTTTTGTTTAATAAAAAATATTTCCTTTTGGTTTGCATCAACACGGTAAAAATTATTTGAAATCATTCTTTCAGTGGTAATTTACATTGACCTCCCATGACAGTGAATATCCAAGTGCAAGAAAATATGTCCATGATAAAAATTTACACAGACATAATACTACAATAACTACCCAAGTGAAAAAATTAGTTTAGTGGAACTAATTTGGGAAAAGAATAATATTATAGTCTCTAAACTGACCATGAATTATTCTAGTTTGTGATGAAGATATTATGTTATGAAATTTACACTAAACAACCTAATAGCTAATTTGAATAATGGGTCATGAAGCAAGTCTATGTACCACATGAATTGATGGTCTATTTCCCATAGAATGGATACTATTTTCAATGTTAACCTTCCAAAATATGATTCTATTATTTTTCAAGTAAAAAAAACCTAAAATATGATGTTATATTGATAAGTATCCTTAATCTAATCATTTTGTGCATTCATATTGAGCTTTATGTAATAAATAGTAGTTTCAATTTATTCATACATTTTATTATTCGAAAAAATTAATAAGATGGACTTATCAATGAAAACCATAAAGTATATTTTTGATTAACATAAATGATGAATAATTTACCATTTATAAGTCTATTGTTCTATTTATTATCTTATAAAATAAATGCATTTAATAAATTATTCAAGTGTTTGTGGAAACTATGTCTGAGAGGAATGACTTTAATTTTTTGACTAAAAATATTGAAATCAATTTTTCTATTTTTTGGAGTATATATTTCTAGTATTTTTAGTATTTTAAATAATTTTTGATTCAATATAAAACCAATATTAACCATAAAAATGAATTATTATTCACATTTTCCTCATCATGAAACTTTATGAGATAACTTATGAATTATATTTTCTATTTTTAAGATAAATTTTATGAGATATTTCAAATATAATTTGTATTTAATTTTTATTTTATAAAATAATATATGATCATAGTAGAAACCCATCCAATATCCAATGAACTACCTAATCTAAAATCACTGATCAAAATGGTTTTAATTTTCTCTTACTTGGGATTAGATATTCCAGAAAATTATATGTTTTATGTGTGGGGGAGGGGCTCATAAAATATTTCTAAACTAAGATTTAGTGATTATAAACTTAAAAAATTCTTATTCTATTATTGTAATTTCTATATAATTTTTCATTAAATATCATTAATGATGCCAATCCTAATGAGAATTCCATTCTATATAAGAAGACATAAATGATTCTAAAAGTAGTTGAAAAACAACATTTTTTAGTTAATATATCAACTATTTTTATATAAATTACTTTTTATAACTATGAATGATAGTTATTTTAAAATGATTATAAATAATTGGAATTATAACATATGGGAATTGTATATTTGAAACTTTACCTAGGGGATGCATCCAATGTGAAGAAATACCGTAAAGACCCAACAAAAAAGGGTTTAATATAATTCAATTTAATCTAGTAAATAATCTACAATTAGGATCCCTAGTGAATCTAACAGTATGAGGGACTAAAAAGATAAATAAAAAATATCAAACCAGTATGTTTTTGGAACATTAATGGACAAAACTATAAATTAACATTACAAATTAATAAATAGAATTATTATGTCATGGGGAATATTGAACTCAAATAAAGAATAAGAAATTGTATTTAATTTTTTTATTTAAATAAATTATATGGAAGGATGAATATTTGTTTTATAAACCTAATAATGATTGAAAATATAATTTAACAATTTTTTAAAAATTGAATTCTAAATAAAAATTATTTTTCAACACTCAATAATTTATAAAATAAATTTAAAATAAAATAAGATAGTTAGAAAAAGTAATGCATATAGGATAATATTTTTCAAAATTGATTACTTTTTCCTTTCTTTTATTTAGGATTTTTTTTCAAAATTGTGCTATAAAAATCAGTTTGAAAATTTATTTCATCAATGGAATTCACAATATTTCAATGGATTAAAATTGATCATGTGTGGGGAAATATTATGTCACCTATGATTAATGTGTTGGGCTTTATCATTAATATTAATTGAAGGTGATTTTTATGGTAATAATTTGATATAAATTATGATTTATTGAATATGATTCAATATGCTGTGTGGTAAATAATTTGTTGAAAATTTCAAAAAATAGAGTTTGGTGATCGAATATTAATTTTCTTATTATTTATTTTTCCAAAAAATATGAAACAATATTTTATTAGAATTTTGAAAAATCATTCATTGGATATTTTATAATCAAGTATTGGAAATAATGTTTTCATTACTCCACTCATTAATTCATAAAAACCAATTTTTGGATGATTATTTATGTAAATTTTCTTGATATTTTTTTTCATCTAAAAATAATAATTTCACTGACATGTAATTATAAGTATTTTGACAATCTGTCACAAAGTGCGTCATTGTGTTTGGTTAATTTTCCATAATACATTTCTTAAATTGAACTTCTGATAAGACTGACTACTTGAAAAATACATGAAAGATCGTGGCGGGTTGTGACAATAAGAATAATAGATAACCAGCCGTATACCCATAACAACTAGACAATCAAATGGGAGATCAAAAACTGTCACAAATCCACAAAAAAATGATGGGGGATATCAAACAGTCCCCAGCCTATAATAAGATCATATCATTATATAATTATTCATATTCCTAATATATAATGTTATGAATCTATATGAATATGTTTCTGAAATACGTTAGTAATGAATACCTAATAATGAGGTTGAATTATTAATAAATAGTGAGTTTATAATCTATCCAACCAACCAAAAATAACATATTCTATCTCCATATGATGGAGAATTCAATGCATTAAGGAAATAATTTTTCAAATCATGAATAATCATGGATTCTGAATCATTAAATGACACTAAAGATCAGCATGGAAATAAATTTAAGTGGGGTGATCATATTTGAGAATTTGGAAACATTATATTCAATGGGAACTCGATGAATTCATAAAATTTTATGGAGGGTAATAAAGGGGATGAATCAAAATAAAATATTATATTTTATGAATCCCATTATAGAAAATAAATTTTCAACATAATTATATTTGTTGGAGATTTTCCAGGGAAAAATGAATCCAATGTTTAAAAATGAATAACATTTAAATCTATATTAGTTATTCTATCCAAGGAATTATTTCTTAATTTATTTTATAATTATGAATAACATAATTATCGCAGCCACAATCATGCCCAATGCTTTAGTTGTGAGCTTAAAAGGGGTTCCACATGTAGTGCTTGATGAAACTCAGCAAAAATAATATAAAAACATCTACTATAAAATGATTTTGAATATTAAACTATTCTATTAGAGACTAAATATGAAAAGTGTAAATTATTAAAAGGAGCTATGAATTTCAACACCATTTAATCCTTGAATGGAAAAAGGTTTCATATATGATCAATAGAACATGACTAGATGAGGATTCCCCCGTGAATAAATGAATGATGAACTGAACACAAAATTCACATGGGATGAACAGATCTACTTTGAGGACACTCTATGGGATCTATTGAGAGAAATAATACAACATTATGTAAAGATAATGTGACACTATTTTGATAGAGGAAGATATGAATAGAAGGTGTGTTGGGTTCGACCCAATGCCTAATTGTGGGGGGGTCATTTCATTCAAAATCATTAACACCAAGTCACCATTATAATTCTTAATGGAATATACCCATGGTTCCATAATGCTTAACGAAGTTCAAAACCTCTTTCCAAATGTAGGTAGTCATTTGATGGTTCAGACCAAATGATTCTTAGGGACTCACATTGGTTGAGAGGATGGGAGTTTGGGCTCATCTAACCTGGTTAGGGGGAATCATTATATACTAGATTTAATATATTTTTGTGAATCTCTTCCTAATATTTATAGAGTACTAGTTACCCTAAAAATCATTCTGGGTTATGTCTCTCTTTGTTAAAGTGCTGGTGATTTCATATTTGAGAATATATGTATCTATTTTATTTTCTTAATCATTTTATCAGTAATGAACATATTATTATGTGTTGAAGTGATATAACAAGGATCTCTGGGATTTATTACTTGATATGGAACTATTTTATATCCCAATGAGGAGAGTGAACCTTTTTGTGGAGAACTACATGTCTTGGTTTTTCTAGAAATCAAACCCCACATAGTTCTTTAAACCTAAGATGTTTAACATCGTACAAAAAAGGACATATACAATTGCATTGGGGTACTAGATATTCATGATCAATTCTTGAGGGGGACCTACGTATCCTGATTATTGAGATTATTTGAGTTTTCCTATGTTTTTTATTTGTCTGACAGTAATGGATTTGTAAGTATGATCTTCTCATCAGAATGATTGGTTCCGTATTGTAACGCCCCGACCCCAGCTACCCAGAGCCGGTGCGTTACTTCGTAACATTGGCATGATCACAAAAGATCAAGTCTTGAAAGACCGATTAGTTTAGTAGCCTTGGAATCACTAGATACATTCATAAATGTTACATTAAATCACAAAGTGAAAAACTATAATAACATAGTCTCCATAGTCCACACTTCTATCCTCTTCTGACTATCCCTGCAGGTCATTCAAAAAATACTTCTTCACATCATGGAAAACATTAAAACATTGAAAGGGGTGAGCTCAGATGCTCAGTAAGGATAACAATATTGCGGAAGCTTTCATAAATAATCATTAACATTTAAGGCAATGTATAACTAAAACAAAAGCCTTTTTAAACTTGAACTTTAGCATAATATGGCAAAAATAAAATGAGATAATGACATTTACTTACTCACATGGATATTCTACTAATCGAATAATCCCATGCAACATCAATAACCATTTTCATAATGATGGAATGCATAATGCCATACTATCATAACCACATAGACAAGGCCTCGTGCCAAGACCACAAATAAAATTTTGTCAAGGCCTCGTGCCAAGACACTAGTTTGTCTCATGAGACCTGCCGATGCATCGAGGAGCTATAGAGGGCTCCACCCGTCACTTATTAAGTCCAATGCATTCCTCATATGAATAGGTTTAAACATATCATAAACCATAACATAATTGTATCACATAAAACATGCATAAAGGAAACATAACATTTCCACATTTCAATCACAAGATATAAATACAACACATTGATATAATAAAAATGCTTTCAAAACCATTTTCAATACCAAAATAAAAGAAAGTTAAAACTTTGTATTTATTTTTCATTAAAAAAATCATGGCTTGTAGAGGAAGCCGAATCTCAAATAATGGTCACGGCGGCGGAGAAGTTGTTGTCGCCGCATAAGTACGGAAAGAAAAACATTCCCTTTGGTTGTTTAGTAAAACGCTTCGTATAAAAAAGATTCCTTTTGAATAAACGTAAAAGTCAAAGGGGTTTATACACCATATAAAAGAAAGTTGTGTATAAAACCAAATATGCCTCAATGAAAGGGGATTGAGATGAAGTCCTTAAAAAGATCATTTTTTTAAATAAAGTACATATATAATGTGTATTCACTATAAGTACACATAAATAATGTAAAAATACAATATAGGACATAATAATATCATGACATAATTTGAAAGTAGGAGATTAACCCAAAGAATGGAAGTTGGGTTAAGAAATTCCCTTACCTTGCGTCTTGTCCAGACTCGACCATTCTTTAACCTCCTGAATAATAAACTAGAGTTAATTTATATTTACTTAAGAAACTTTTTCATGTTCATTATTCCATTTATATCACTTATTACCATGTTATGAACATTATTTAATTATTTAAGTTAATAACGGTCGTTTTGTCGATCTTTGGTACTTGAGTCAAAAATAAACTTCTTATAATTACAAGTTGTTCATGTGGTGAAATATCCATTATATACAGAATTATATTCATGATGTAGATATCATATATATCATATATATACATTATATACATTCATTCATAATGTCACGTAACATTTAGAGGTATGAAATGAAATGCACCGTTCATGGAGACGGTAAGCCGTACATACGCATGAACGCTACTTTCATTTCTATTTCGTATTTAATGGAATGAAATCATAATGATATAAATTTATAATATAATTCCAGTATAATATATGTATAATAACATTTACTCCATCCTTTATACATCCAACATATGGCATTAACGATTCAAATCACTTTGAGGGGGCGGTAGTCCGCACTTCCTAAAATGAAATTATCGCATTTACCCATAATGGAAATCATAAATTATGCCATAAATGAGAAATACAGAAGCATAATTAAAACATAAACATATTATATATCATATATAAAAATAGTGACATCTTAATGGTCACCTTTGAAGGTGTTATATGAGTGTTGAACAATCATCGTTTCGTGAGGCAGAAATTCGCCATCCACAGAAACCGTATGCTCTTTAACCATTAGATGTAAGTGTGTGTAAGTGTAGCTCGAATACTTATTATAACAACATCCTAGTATATTGAGGATACTGGTTTTGTTACAAAAGAAATGAATAAAAAGAGTTTAGGGGGTTGGAGAAGAAAAATGAAACAAAACAACATTAGAGAAGACATTACCTCAAAATCGGGTAACTCTTTTTGATTTGAGACAAAGGCTTCCTTGGGAAGAGTTCTGCCCAAAGTGGGGCTTCTATGAGTAAGAGGGGGAAGTTGGGAGAGTATTTGGGTAGAGGTTGGCCGAACCAATTGGCTTGAAAGTGTGAATGAGGTGGGAGAGGTGGGGGCCTTTTATAAGTGGAGAGGAGGGGCTCTTTTGAAAAGATTGAAATGTTACATTATTACACAATGATTTTCGGATTATAAAGGTCCCACACTTATATAATTCGTGTCTAAGGTGATAAGGGTTCTAAATATACCCATCCAATAGTCTTTGGACAATTGTAAGCCTTGGATTTTACATTATCTTCTCATTTTATTTAAATCGTTAAATAATGAGGTCATCGCTGCATCATCATGATGTCATAAATAATTTAATTTATTTAATGTCTAAAAATTATAAAAAAATACTATGATGTAGGAAATATTTTTAGCTTTATAATGAATATTTATAGTCAAAATTTGGACTTGTGTAACCCCACATAAAAACTGTTTTAGTAAAATAACTCATGTTTGTGTCAATTTAATTTTAACATTAAATAAATATATATTAATGTCATTTTCCAACTAAAGTGGCTCCATGGGGTCCCCAAGTTGACCCATGGGTTGTCTTGGTCGGCCATGACTAATCCAATAGAAGTAGGACAAGTGTCAAGCTCATCTCATATTATTAAAACCTTATTTTTACCTTAAACTACACTAATTACCTCTAATCGTGATTAAGAACTTAAAAGTTACTATTCACCAAAAAATTATTTTAATCTCATTGAACCACATTTTACTTATTAATGACAACCATGTATGTCGGATTTTTGAAAATCAATTCACAGAAGTGGTAATATTTCATTTTAAGCGAAAAATCAGTTATTTAACTACCACTTAGTGGTTTCACTATTCATCAAAAATTGAAGTTTTCAGAACAATGCCAAAATTTCACCCTAAGCTATAATTGATTTTCCAAATTCAAAAATGATGTCTATTTTACAAAATTCCAAACATATAAGTTTCATTAATTAATTTTATAATTAATTCCCGCTGTCACAACAAATAGCGTGTTTTTAAGAAACAATTTATATCAAAAGATTGGCAATTGTTTATGTCCAATTTCAATGTTAAATTAATTCTAATGAACACCATTGGATAAAATGGTAAAAATATATTCTAATTATACTTTAAAACCACTAAATATTATAATTTATCACAATAAATTATTTTGATTAAAAAAGTTGTTTTAAGTATTTTTCACTATTCATAAAAAAATTGGAAGTTCTCAGAAAGTTACAAAAAATTCAACTTAGGATAATTTCGATATTAAGAATTCAAAAATGAAGTCCATTTTGAAATTTAAAATTTATATAATTTTAAAAAGTGGTTATTACTATTCATAACGGCTACTTTGATTAGTCGCGGTGTTTTAGAACTCGAAGTTGCGTACAATGCAAGCTATTGCATTATTGAATGAGAAGTGCATCGTGGAAGCTCGGGGTGTTACATTCTATCCTCCTTCAATAAATTGCGTCCTCGCAATTTGAAATTTTTCTTTGAAAATAAAAGGTTGAAAAGAGAAAATACCTTTGAGGAAAACCCACATCAGAAATAAGGTTAATAAAATTTAGCCTTAATAAGAGGGAAATGGAAATAAGAAAGTCACCACCAAATTATGATCTCGATAAGGAGAACATTGGTGGAAATTAGAGACATATAATTGGAGGAAAAACGTAAATATTTGTAGGGAGTGATTGAGGTCATCAATCACAATCAACTGTCAAATTGAGGGCCTCAAAGCCTTCAATCTATGTTGATTTAAAATTTCATCAGTTCAACAAGACATAAGGTATTAGGATAACACATTTTTTGTTTTAATATCCCTTTACTAAAGTTTAAGAATTAATTTATTCATTGAATAAGAGATAGGTATATATATATTTATGCTTGACCATTAGAGTTTCAACCTTCAACTCATCTTTCACTCAGAAAGATAATAGAACTCAAAAATATTATACTTATCCTAATTGTATATGGTTAAAAATGTTAACACATACCATTTAGGTTACTAAAATTATTTTGTAATAACCAGGGACTTCCTTTAGGCTAGTGGTAGGAAATAAAGGCATGTCGCACTATGGTTGTGGGTTCGATTCCTGCAGCTTTGTCCGACGCGACGGGTTATGCCCCACCCTGCAGGTTGTCCTTTTCTTAAAACTATAGTATCATAATATTCCAAAAATAATCATCCTAAATTTTTTAACCTTAAACAATACTATCCAAAGATCAACTTAATCCACTCCAAACTTTATAGTTATCCAAAATACCTCTGTCCAGACTTTCTCTAAAAGGTCTCTTAATTCCAAAATCAATTTATCAGATTCCCCAAACAAAGTAATGTTTCTCTTATTGTCACATACTAAAAATATAATTACCTTCATCATATTAAAACCTTACTGAACTCAACAAGTACTGCAGTACAATACTTATATATATATCACATTATTCTAATAACCAGAATATAATCCATGAGTCCAAAAGCACCAGTACATTAGTTATTCTGCTTCAACTGTAGTAACAGCATAAGATTGTCCTTGATCCCTTGGCCTTTTCTGAGGTAAGTTTCCCTAACGCTTAGGACATTCATTTGCGTAATGACCCATTTCTCTACAATTGTAGCATTCAACTTTGACAGCCTCTTTCTTTCCCTTGCAATCACGAGCCTGGTGACCTTTTTCTCCACATTTATAACAAACTCACATTCCTTTTAGTCATGTACCAGGGTGATTCTTCCCACAATTATCACATAATAGAAAATACTTCTTTCCCTTTTTCCCTTTATCTGTCTCTTGTTCCACCGTTCTCTTCTTCTATTTCTTTACTTTGTTGTCATAAGACTTAGAGAATTCCTTATCTATCTTGATAGCATATGAGACAATATCTTCGTATGATTAGAAGGATTGTGATACTAAAGCTCGATGGATAAATGGTTTTAACCCATCAAAGAAACGATCAATCTTACTTCTTGGGTTATGTATATAATTTGAAGCATGCCTCGCTAACCTTGTAAAGTTAGCCTCATACTTTGCAACATTCTCATCCTCCTTCTTCCTCAGACTCCGAAATTGCCTTTCCATATCTGCTCTTTGGTCACGAGGAAAGTATTTTTCTAGGAAAAGCTCTTTGAACTCCCTCCATTCCATATTCGATAAGTCATCATCTTCCTTGGTATTTTGAATCAATGACCACCATTGATTGGCATCTCCAGTGAGGCGGAAAACTGCCATGATAACCTTCTCCCTTTCGCTACTCCCCAAGGCGTGGAATATTTTCTCTAAGGTGTTTATCCATTGCTCAGCTACTAACGGATTTGTACTCCCATTGAAGGTTGGTGGTTGTTGCCTCATGAAACGGTCTAGCATTGATCCTCCATGTTGCGGATCAGGGTTCCCCATACGAGTAAGGTTATTATTCATAACCTGCGTGAGTTGTCCCAGTACGGTGAGAAGCTGATCAGCACCAGTTGTATCACTAGCTCCACCATAATTATCTTGAGGAGGAGGGAAATCCCTACACGGAGTGCGTGCATTGATACGGTTTCCATTCCTTCCACTAGGCGCCATTTCTAAACAATGGAATAAACTATATTAGTTTATAAATCAAAATACATAATTCCATACTTGTAAGATACTTAACATAAATTGAACTGTTTATGGATATAATCCATAAAAATGTTTTCTTTGAGGAAGTATATACTCATAACCCTTCATAGTGGTTTATAAAGAAAATGAGAATTATCCAAAGCATATCCCACGGGAGTGTCGTAACCAAGAGTGCAGCAAGGCCCGTTGTCGTGCACCAGTTCCCGTTCGAGTCTAGCTCAAAGCGGTGTTTTCGGGTATTACACCTAGGTACATCTGTGCCAGAGCCGCCTCTACCTGCTCGTATCCAGACAGGGATGTATTGCTCGGAAAACACACAACATCTCTACAATACAAAAATTCTAGGAAGTTCTTCTATACTAATCCTTAAAGTCTATCTTCGGGCTATGTGCTCTAATCAGAGTTTATCTAAATCTAGCTTCCAAGGTTAGTACTAAACTGCCTCTGATACCAACTGTAACGCCCTGACCCCAGCTACCCAGAGCCGGTGCGTTACTTCGTAACATTGGCATGATCACAAAAGATCAAGTCTCGAAAGACCGATTAGTTTAGTAGCCTTGGAATCACTAGATACATTCATAAATGTTACATTACATCACAAAGTGAAAAACTATAATAACATAGTCTCCATAGTCCACACTTCTATCCTCTTTTGACTATCCCTGTAGGTCATTCATAAAATACTTCTTCACATCCTGGAAAACATTAAAACATTGAAAGGGGTGAGCTCAGATGCTCAGTAAGGATAACAATATTGTGGAAGCTTTCATAAATAATCATTAACATTTAAGGAAATTTATAACTAAAACAAAAGCCTTTTTAAACTTGAACTTTAGCATAATATGGCAAAAATAAAATGAGATAATGCCATTTACTTACTCACATGGATATTCCACTAATCGAATAATCCCATGCAACATCAATAACCATTTTCATAATGATGGAATGCATAATGCCAGACTATCATAACCACGTAGCCAAGGCCTCGTGCCAAGACCACAAATAAAATTTTGTCAAGGCCTCGTGCCAAGACACTAGTTTGTCTCATGAGACCTACCGATGCATCGAGGAGCTATAGCGGGCTCCACCCGTCACTTATTAAGTCCAATGCATTCCTCATATGAATAGGTTTAAACATATCATAAACCATAACATAATCGTATCACATAAAACATGAATAAAGGAAACATAACATTTCCACATTTCAATCACAAGATATAAATACAACACATTGATATAATAAAAATGCTTTCAAAACCATTTTCAATACAAAAATAAAAGAAAGTTAAAACTTTGTATTTATTTTTCATTAAAAAAATGATGGCTTGTAGAGGAAGCCGAATCTCAAATAATGGTCACGGCGGCGGAGAAGTCATTGTCGCCGCATAAGTACGGAAAGAAAAACATTCCCTTTTGTCGTTTAGTAAAACGCTTCGTATAAAAAAGATTCCTTTTGAATAAACGTAAAAGTCAAAGGGGTTTATACACCGTATAAAAGAAAGTTGTGTATAAAACCAAATATGCCTCAATGAAAGGGGATTGAGATGAAGTCCTTAAAAAGATCATTTTTTTTAAATAAAGTACATCTATAATGTGTATTCACTATAAGTACACATAAATAATGTACAAATACAATATAGTACATAATAATATCATGAAATAATTTGAAAGTAAGAGATTAACCCAAAGAATGGAAGTTGGGTTAAGAAATTCCCTTACCTTGCGTCTTGTCCTGACTCGACCGTTCTTTAACCTCCTGAATAATAAACTAGAGTTAATTTATATTTACTTAAGAACCTTTTTCATGTTCATTATTCCATTTATATCACTTATTACCATGTTATGAACATTATTTAATTATTTAAGTTAATAACGGTAGTTTTTTCGATCTTTGGTACTTGAGTCAAAAATAAACTTCTTATAATTACAAGTTGTTCATGTGGTAAAATATCCATTATATCCAGAATTATATTCATTATTTAGATATCATATATATCATATATATATATACATTATATACATTCATTCATAATGTCACGTAACATTTAGAGGTAAGAAATGAAATGCACCGTTCATGGAGACGGTAAGCCGTACGTACACATGAACGCTACTTTCATTTCTATTTCATATTTAATGGAATGAAATAATAATGATATAAATTTATAATATAATTCCAGTATAATATAGTGTATAATACCATTTACTCCATCCTTTATACATCCCACATATGGCATTAACGATTCAAATCACTTTGAGGGGGCGGTAGTCCGCACTTCCTAAAATGAAATTATCGTGTTTACCCATAATGGAAATCATAAAGTATGCCATAAATGAGAAATATAGAAGCATAAGTAAAACATAAACATATTATATATCATATATAAAAATAGTGGCATCTTAATGGCCACCTTTGAAGGTGTTATATGAGTTTTGAACAATCATCGTTTCGTGAGGCAGAAATTCGCCATCCACAGAAACCGTATGTTCTTTAACCATTAGATGTAAGTGTGTGTAAGTGTAGATCTAATCCTTCTTATAACAACATCCTAGTATATTGAGGATACTGGTGTTTTTACAAAAGAAATGAATAAAAAGATTTTAGGGGGTTGGAGAAGAAAAATGAAACAAAACAACATTAGAGAAGACATTACCACAAAATCGGGTAACTCTTTTTGATTTGAGCCAAAGGCTTCCTTGGGAAGCGTTCTGCCCAAAATGGGGATTCTAGGAGTAAGAGGGGGAAGTTGGGAGAGAATTTGGGCAGAGGTTGGCCGAACCAATTGGCTTGAATGTGTGAATGATGTGGGAGAGGTGGGGGCCTTTTATAAGTGGAGAGGAGGGGCTCTTTTAGAAAGATTGAAATGTTACATTATTACACAATGCTTTTCGGATTCTAAAGGTCCCACACTTATATAATTCGTGTCTAAGGTGATAAGGGTTCGAAATATACCCATCCAATAGTCTTTGGACAAGTGTAAGCCTTGGATTTTACATTATCTTCTCATTTTATTTAAATCGTTAAATAATGAGGTCATCGCTGCATCATCATGATGTCATAAATAATTTAATTTATTTAATGTCTAAAAATTATAAAAAAACTACTATGATGTAGGAAATCTTTTTAGATTTCTAATGAATATTTATAGTCAAAATTTGGACTTGTGTAACACCACTTAAAAACTGTTTTAGTAAAATAACTCATGTTTGTGTCAATTTAATTTTAACATTAAATAAATATATATTAATGTCATTTTCCAACTAAAGTGGATCCATGGGGTCCCCAAGTTGACCCATGGGTTGTCTTGGTCGGCCATGACTCATCCAATAGGAGTAGGACAAGTTTCAAGCTCATCTCATATTATTAAAACATTATTTTTACCTTAAACTACACTAATTACCTCTAATCGTGATTAAGAACTTAAAAGTTACTATTCACCAAAAAATTATTTTAATCTCATTGAACCACATTTTACTTCTTAATGACAACCATGTATGTCGGATTTTTTAAAATCAATTCACAGAAGTGGTAATATTTCATTTTAAGTGAAAAATCAGTTATTTAACTACCACTTAGTGGTTTCACTATTCATTAAAAATTGAAGTTTTTCAGAACAATGCCAAAATTTTACCCTAAGCTATAATTGATATTCCGAATTCAAAAATGATGTCTATTTTACAAAATTCCAAACATATAAGTTGAATTAATTAATTTTATAATTAATTCTCGTTGTCACAACAAATAGCGTGTTTTTAAGAAACAATTTATATCAAAAGATTGGCAATTGTTTATGTCCAATTTCAATGTTAAATTAATTCTAATGACCACCATTGGATAAAATGGTAAAAATATATTCTAATTATACTTTAAAACCACTAAATAGTATAATTTATCACAATAATTTATTTTGATTAAAAAAGTTGTTTTAAGTATTTTTCACTATTCATAAAAAAATTGGATGTTCTCAGAAAGTTACAAAAAATTCAACTTAGGATAATTTCGATATTAAGAATTCAAAAATGAATTCCATTATGAAATTTAAAATTTCTATAATTTTAAAAAGTGGTTATTACTATTCATAACGGCTACTTTGATTAGTCGCGGTGTTTTAGAACTCGAAGTTGCGTACAATGCAAGCTATTGCATTATTGAATGAGAAGTGTATCGTGGAAGCTCGGGGTGTTACACCTATGGTTGAAATATCAAGGACATTGAGAGACCCACACTAAGGAGGATTCCTATTTTAGTTCAAGCCTTATAATGGCATCCAATATATCCTAGTTATTTCCATAATTAAAGTTATTATATTTCATAAATTCACATGGGATTAGTCTTATGGTATATTTTCACATTTTGAGGAGGATTATATCATGCCACTTATCAGTCCTTGGATACTAGAATTTCCCTAACTGATGAGAATTCATGATGCGAGTGACAAGAATATTGAAATTTTATGAGACCAAATTATAAATTATCAGTATGGGAATTAAGGGATGAAAATTAACTGGAATAATTGAATATGGATGAGGGGATAATGTACTAGGACTCCCCTTTGAATGATTGATATGGATTTGGGGCCCTAGGGAGGCATCCTACATATCTTGATTGTTGTAAGAATCATGGTTATCATTGATCAATAAATTTCACAGTATAATGAGGGAATAGGTAGAGTGATCAATCCTTGGTAATGATTGGGTACCATTGGTTGAAAAGTCATATGCATGGTAAAACCAACACCATTTTTGGTGCCTATTTGAGCATTGCCTTAGAAAGGAATCCTACATATCCATGTTAATTCAAGAATCATAGTTCTCATAGTTATTTCACACCCCTAGTACAAGAACCAAGGTATAATTCCTCATATTGAGTAGGTTTATATCATTCAAATTATCGATAATTACATATGATAATTTATATGGATTTTTGGAATTCATGATGCAGATTATATGACTATTTCAATTTACTATGACTACGTAACATATGCTCAATGTTTGAAGTAAGGGATAAAAAGTAATCAGTCTCACTGAATTTTGATGTGGGGATTATGTGATGGGACTTCCCTTGGGATGTTTAATATAAATCCCAGGTCATAGGGTGGCATTGTACGTATCTTGATTATGGAAGGAATCAGATTTATCATAGTTTAGTTAATTTATCTTTCGGCTAAGGGATAAGGTAGAGTGATCAACCCATTGGAATGATTGGGTCCCAATAGATGAAATTTCCTTGATATAGTGGGACCCATACTGAGGTCTTTGTTAGATTGAATTTGGTATTGGGACTTAGTAAGGAGTCCTATATATATCCTATTTGTGGTAATAATCATAGTCATCATAGTTCAATTAGGTGGGGCTTACAAACTAGTGTTTCACTTTGACATGTACTGGTCAATGGTGAAGAAGATATGGTTATTGAAACTCGCTATGTCCACATGGTCTATTCTCAAATAGATATAAAAGGTATTGTAAATAATAAATTTCATTTCTTGTGGATGTGGGAATTATGTGTAGGGACTACCCTAGGGATGTTAATATTTAGCTCAATCTTTGGGGAGGTGTTCTTTGTATCCTTTTATGTCTAAAATTAGATCATCATTGTTCCCTAGATCAGGGCATACACACAGATGTTTTTCTTATAATTAAGAAATATCATATTATTTCTTTGATTCGTGCTTAAACACTGAGGTTTACATATTGATTCAGTATGACACACCGAGGACAGACACGGATATCAATTCTTATGAGGCCCTTTTGACATGGAAAACTTTTCGTCTTGACTTGTGTTGATTCACCTATCTTCATTCTAGGATTTCATTTTTTGAAACACTAGAAAGTGTCATCGGGACATGTGTACAGATAATTATATGATTTAGTTATCATTTATAGAGGATTATAAAAATATTTATTGAATTCTTAAAGGATGTTGCATGATCAATTATGGATTGTTCATAGGACATCGCAAGACCAAAATGTTTGGTCATGGAAGCCATCACATAACCTAGATGGATGGTCCATAGGGTGTCACATGATCTGTTGTACTTGACCATTTTTTATCACAATATCTAGATGATAAAAATGAAGGACATTAGGAAATTCAGTGTGACACATCTATGAGGGTGTCAAATGTCCTACTAACATGTCTGGAGGGCATCGAATGACCTGAGATGTCTACTCGGAGGGCTTCGTGAGAGCCATTTCACATGCCCAGGTGATAGCATGAGACTTAGCTGACATAAACTAGTGCCAAAATATGAAACAAGAAACACATATTAAGTACATCATGAGACTTTAATGGGAATAAAATAGGGATTCATGTGACATGTGTAGTGTGCCTGAGGGGAACCTTGTTACTTTCATTGGCATGCCCAGATGACATCGCATGACCCAAATAACATACCTATGGAACATCTCAACATCTGGTCAACATATACTAGTCTAGTCATCTATATTTAGTGGTTAACTCAAAGCGCATGTGTGTCACCATATTTGTTCTTGGAGGAAGTGTCTCATCATTAGTTTTTTTTAAAGCCATTATATTGATAATACCTTATATTCATTCAGTTTTCTCTTGTATTAAGTCTCATGTTATGTAGTAGGTGTATGGGATGTTCTTTATGTGTCTTCCTAGGAGGCCATAATGTTATCTATGAGGGATCGTGTGAATATTCTATATATGTTTCATGATTTTAGGATTGTTCACCAATATCTTACTGGAAATAAGGCTTAATGATTGTGAGATCCACCGCTCTGAGAGATTTGCTCGACCACTTGATGAAAATATTCCGAGTTATCATTTGTTGTTTCATGGAAGAGGTTACCTTTTTCAATGCTGGGGTAGTAGATTTATAGTCATCGCCACCCTTGTTTTTTATTCTTTGGGTAGAACATATCACGTGAGTCCATGAAGGGTTCCTTGAAGGGCATCGGTGTCATGTGCATTCTTGATTCTCCATCATGGATTTCTCCAGGGTCGCCATCATATTATCAGTTTCCACAATTACACCCCATCAATGTATCATTTATGGGATTATATTTAATTAATGGAGTCTTCCTGATTCATGTAGGAATATCAAAGCACATTTGTATAGTCAAATTGACATGCCCAAATTCCCTTTCGAGACAAGGGTGTTTGTTGAAAGGAATTTTCATGATCTAACGTGACTTGTTTGGGAATTTCTATTAGAAAATGATGGTTTTTAGAGGGCCATCATGAGATCATGATGAATTTTCAGAGTTTGATGAAACCATGTTGTGGATGTCCTTATCATGTCTCAATAGTCTTATGATAAGGAGATGCTTTCACCTCCAATTTTTTTATTTTTGTTGTTTTATTCTAAACTGTTTGGGAGTCATGTGAGATATCATGAGTAATTTTAGAGACAAATACACTATCCATTCATGATAAATCACTTGAAAAATAAAGTCCATGTGGAGATTTAATAGTTTCTTAGGGAAGATACCATCTATTAGTCCATAAGGATCCAAAGGAGTACTTCAATGTGTCCTAGACATACTTGAGGCTCATCGCGTGATTAGGATGAAATTAAAATGGGATTTAATGAGATGATAAAACATGTCTACAAGGTCTCATAGTGTCATGCTGATCTCTTGGGGAATTTATCATGACATTTACGACTGCAAGTGGCTCCCGAATTCTCACCCTTTTCATTTTTTTAATTATAAAAATGCTCGGGGTCCAGTAGGTTTTCTTAAATTTTTTCAAGGACAATCATTTTAACCATCAGAGGACCATTGTATATCTATTATGAATATAAGGTGCCTCCGCATTTTAAAAGTTTTCCTCTAATTATGGATGGATTTTATGATGGGTTTCCAGGAACCATGGGTTTACAAACCACATGGCTAGGGAGAGCTCATCCAGACGTCGCCACATAACCACTATTTATTTTTGGTTCCTTCATGGGAGAAGAAGGCCCCATTAAATGTTATTCAAGGGATATTTTACAACTATGTGATAGAGATGGTTCCTTTTCATGAACTTATGATAGTCACATGATCATATTTATCTTCATGGAGTACGTTATCCATGAGCTTCGACGACCTTCACCTTCCTTCTATCTTGAGGGGAAAATAGTTCACATATTAAGGTGTTTCATCCTTTGTGAATTTAATTATTCTTATTTGGTGGGCCATAACTAATCAACCCTTCATGGTTACATCTGTGTGGGTGAAGTATTGGTTTTGAGATAATTCAATTCCCAATAGAGTCTTTGGAATTGTCTTGAACCATTGTCTAGGACGACGCATTGTCTTCTAGTTGATGTTGGGTAATCCAAAATATTCCCTAAATATAGTGGGGTGTAGAACCATTCATTTAAATATTTTAATACTTTTCTAGAGAATTATTTCCTTACTTTCTACATCTTACTTTTTCGGAATTCCCTTCCACATGAACTGATCATGAGAACCCATGAGGAGCCATTCCTTTTCATGGACTACTCTACAATACAACTATTGATTGGGCACCAATTAACACCAATTATAAAATATATATTTGTATTAATTGATCATCTACCATGTTGATCATAATTTCCTTGAAGGTTCAACGAGGACGATTTACTCGATCATATGATCATTTGGTTATAATGTTACTCATGTGACCATGTTCAGTTCATCTGATTACATATCTCAAAGGGATCAAGTGAATGTGTGATTCCATGTGGGGTTAAGTTACCTGTGAGATCATATGGAGTAATTGGATCCACAAACTCTTTATGGTATTCATGATTCTCTTGTTGTTTCATGTGATGCCCATGATGCTACCAGTTTAATATTTCTTTAATTGGACATGGATATTATCTTATCTTTTTTTCATATTCCCCCTAATATGATTCATATGTAATTCTCTTCTTTCCAAGGTTCCTTTCCTGCATCCAATAAAAGGGCCATGATTTCCTAAAATTTCAATATTGATGTCTGGTATCGTGAGTGTTATAATAACGATATTATAATGATTTTTCTCTCATAAGAGCTTCAATACTATCCTCTATCACATAGAATTCCTATATATGTGTTCATATTTCAATATGATGTTTTTTTCCCTCATTTGGATGAAAAACATTCATATTGATTGGTGTAAACATCATCTCAATATGTTCAGATAATAATTTTTTATGGTGTCCAGATGGTTGTAGTTCAACCCTAGGATTTCTCTATTATATTGAAAAACATTTAGTTGGGTCTAGATGGATATAATTTTTCTCATCATCCAATCACTTATAATTATATGAGTATATTTTCTTCCACTCTAATCAACCCTTTCAATATATTGAGTTAAAAATTGTATCTTCATCCTAGTGGTAATTTTGATGACAAATGGGAATAGCCCTTATGGATGAATGAATGTTTCATAGATTTTTCTAATTGGTTATATAGGGTACATCTTTATAAATACTTCTAGATTTTCCAATTCATTGTCTACTTGTATCCTGATCTCCTTCGAGAAATGAGCAGTCATTATAGACCTGGTACTAATAAATTCCATTTTTTCCCTGGTGAAGTGGGAAATATAGTAAGGTATATCTACCAACTAGTTGGTATTCCCCCTTTCAAAGAGATGTTAGATGAATTCCTCCTATATACAGATGTTTGGGATGATCCCTTTAAGACTCTAGTTTTTGTTAAGGAGTTTCATTCCATTGTGAAGTAAAAAATAAGGAAGGATATGATGATTTGATATGTCATTTGTTTCAAGGAATTGATCAATATTTTTCATTGTTGCAACCGGGTTATGCCAACATCCAATCGCCCTCATTTGTGACCTTATCAACAGGTCCACTAAAGTGTTGGATCGTATTTGGATATCATGGAATTAGTGAACTAAACCTTGTAGGGATACCATGTCAACTTAAAGATCTAACCAAAACAAAGGCTAGCTATCATTTTTTCAATTTTTTTAATGGATGGATTTCCTCGGTTGTGGATTCAAATTTCAGGATCTCGAGAAAGCAACTTGGTGATAGTGGTTTAGCTTGTGGATGGATAGCACCTCAATTTGGAACTACATGTACGTGTACACATTTATCAAATCATGTTCCATATTAAATAATAAATGAACCATTATTTTATTAGTGGTCCTATCCTATTATTGTTTCAATATAAATGAGAGAATTTATATTTTTATGAATACTAGAATTCCACTTCGATCTGAGATGCATTACTTATCCCATATTTTTGAACATATCTAGGGTTGATACAATGTTCCTATTCCTTTTGGGGTTAAGGATAAGATTATCCAATCAAAAAGCTTTAATTTTACCGCATACCATGCAATGTATGGGATGATTATCTTTAATGATAGTGGTTCCTCTAATAAAAATTCATATATGATCTCTCTTCATGGTGTGGTTCTTATTTCCAGGGTGGATGAGCTAATAATATATGATATTACATACTTTACCAATTCTTTAGTAAATTTGAATGAATCCATAGTCTCTACCCATTTCCCTTGGTTGGATTATGAGGAGAGAAACTTTCAATTTTCATTTTCTAGTTTAGGATGTTGTTATCATGTGAATATTATAAGCCATAGATCATTCTTCTTCTTACTGATGATCCCTCCATCTTCACATATGATTAATCTCGGGATTGGTAGAAGCTTATCTGGATGATTTTCAAAGCTAGCTGGTCCATCATCTAGACAATACTATTTCCTCATGAACACCCCAGTATATAGATACAATGGATTTTATTGATGTCCTGGGAATGACATCAAGGAATAAACCTCATTCTAGTGATTACTTCTTTAATAGTGAGATAGATCTTATTTGATAAATAATTTGTCCGAAATGGGATGTGGATAATACTTCTTTTGATAGAATAACATATTATACTTCTTCTCCTAAATACTTAGATCAACTGGTTGTTCCTACTCCTTCCACTCCATCTCCATCATTCATAGATACTTAGACACAATGTAGGATAATATGGAAATATATTCAGGCCTTCATATCTAAAAATCCTTTATAAGTATTCTATTACCAATGGGAACACCTTCATCAACTATGTCATGACTTTTGGAAATTGGTTATGACAGGCAACCATTGTATAAAATTGTAAAAAAAATTAAATATGAATGATTTTCCATCAATGAAATGGATTTTTATGATCATCCATACAAGGAACCTCATTAGGGTCTGATGAAGGAGATGTTGGAGGCATTGGAGCTGGGTCGCCCCTTGATATCTAAAGTACATGTTCAGATAGATACATGTACTTTGAAAATATGGATGCATAAAGAAATCATGTCCAATAATATTTCAGATCATTAAACATCATCATCCTCATTGGAAACTTCATAGAAGACAATTGAGGAGGAGACTACATTTTTCAAATTCTCCATATCCAAGTGATGATGTATAAGATATCAGAGAGTTTCCCTCCAACATTCAATTGATGCTTCATAGAAGACCCTCACCGACATGCCCAGTTCAGAAGCTCAAATCTTATCATAGTTTTATGTACTCTTTATTTGTTGAGATTGATTAACAGGCTTTGAAATGTGGATGTTCCTTATTTCCTCATTTTCAATGAATAAAAATTTCTGAACCTTCCATGTTGTTTTTTCATTTTTCTTCCATGCATGATATGTGTATCATTTCATTTCATTGATTATATATGAATCATAAACAATTCATATACATTTCATAATATTGATTAATCATTATTTTATAGAACTGAATGTTGATGTTATAAATTATTCCACTTGAAATATTATCATCAATTCCCACAAACATGAGATTCTTCAAGGATAATATGTTCTATTTAACTTAAGATCACATGATTGAAAAAAGGATTTATTTGGTTAGAAATATATGTCATGGATGGATGCTTCCCTTTATTTTACCAAAGTTGGTAGATTTGGTTAGCATAATTTGATTTCTGGTAAGGCCAAATGGTCGACCTTTTAAGCTCTTGTTTTCTAAATTTATATTGTGTTGTTTTTTGGTTCGTTTATCCTAGACCTTCTATTGCTTTATCATAGGTTATTTTATCTCAGACTATCTATTTCTTTAGTATATAGAATTTTAGCTTCGAACTTATACCACTATTTTTTAAGTTAATTTTTTTTGACCTTATGTCCTTGTATTTTATGATATTTCATCTATTACATGTTGTTGATGTAGTTTAGTGTCTTCTTTATTAGACCATCTATTTATATATTTTATTTTCATTTATCTTGGAACTTATATATTTGTAGTTATATGGTATTTTATCATGGAACTTCTATTGTTGTAGTTTACGGTATGTAAGCTCGAGCCTTCTATAACTGTAGTTTATGATCTATTATCATTGAAATTTTATTTCTTTAGATTATGGTTTTTATCTTAGACCTTCTATCAATTTAGTGTAATTTCATTTATCTAGAACATTATATAACTATAGTTTAAGATATTTTATTTCATATATTTTATTTCTTTAGTTTAGGGTTTTTTATCTCATACTTTATATCACTTTAGTTTATATTCATTTAGGTTAGACCTTCTATTTTTGTAGTTTAGGGTCTTTTTATCTTGGAAATAACCAATGGTAATGGAATATAGTGAAAAAAGGATAGGAATTACCCCCAAAACACTAAGGTGTTGGGTTCTTCCATGGGGTTTCTAGGTCCCGCAATGATTATAAATCCATTTATTTAGAGTGAAATATTTTATTTATGACCTTATGTTCATATGAAGGGGAAATATGCATATAGGTATAGTCAAGTTGAGGTTACTTTAAGTGGGTATCTTTTACAAGGTATTTATAATATTTATAAAGGGGATACTAATTGAGGGATAAATACTCGGGTTGTTATTCGCAACTAGATGGTTAGAGTATGGATGATGTAATTCATAACCCAATGTTTGTGTTTATAAATACGAATAGGGGAATACATGTCAGGGATGACCCATAACACTCTGAAGTTTTAGGTTCCATTGTGATGTTTCTACTGGTCACAATGATTAAATATACATTCCTATGAGTAGGATATTATTTTGTCTGGGTTTCCATGATCCTTATGCATTTGTATAATTTTTTAAAAATAATGATCTACAATCATTTCTGTGTTCCATACAAGATTTATGAAGACTCAAACATCCAGATGATGATGTTGGGTATGGGAGGAAACCTATCTAGGATAGATTCTAGAACCCTATGGTAATTTGGATCATATATTTTAAATACCACACCTTACTTCCTATGGTTTATACTCATAAGGTATGGGTCGTCTAGTGTTCAGGAATAGAGTGTCATGCTCATTTTTTGATAAAGGGTACAAAACATGGTGATGTACAATGGTGGAAGTAAAATATTCATAGATATTTTGGACCATATATTGTAAATAAATCTTCAAAGTACTCTAGTTAGGGGATTATAAGGGAAACTCATAATTGTAATGATCAAAAACATATTGTGGTAATGGGTGTATCCAAAGTGATGTGAGGAATCACAAGGGTCAAAAAATGATTTTGAAGAGTGATGCATTTGGTTGATGTTCATAGACCCATATACAGAAGGCATAAGAATACATGAATAATCAACCAATGGCTTCATTAATTTGGGTATCCTTTCCTGGGTCCTTGGAATGCTGAGGTGATCTAAGGAACTAAAATCATGATGTGTAAATGGTGTAATGTTTAATATCGTGGTAATTTTTCAACTCCGTAAATTTTGTTTCAGTGCATTGAAAACGTATTATTAGAGTAAGGATATGTGAATAATAATTACTCATACTTTTTCCTGAACCTGGGGTTCCAGTGATCATAGAATGGATTTTACTAGGTCTATAAGGTATACCATATGAGATTTATGTCTCATTAATTCAAGACCTATTTTTCCCCCTAAATGCAGTAGATGGAGAGTTTAGCTAGTGAGAACTTGTGTTTCTCTCAGAATTCCCCTTTATTGGATTTTTTATAAACATATTTTATGTTTCCTTCACTGGAATTATAAGGTGTTTCACTTTATACCATTATGTGATTGATTTTAAAGTTTTTACATCTTTTACCAAAGTGTATGCAGTTTACTGTCATGACGTGCATGGACCAAATATGGGAGATGATTTACAAGAGCCCAAGTTGGATAACCAATGTATAGAGTACACCAACTTCCTTCTGATGGGGGTGTAAATTATTTTAAATCATGGATTGAGGTCCCTAGGTCATTTGTAATGATATGGAACAACCATAATGGTAGTAGTTCTGATCTTACCAAGGTTTTGAGTTCTTCCATAGTGATTTCAAGGTTCCCAATGATTAGAAATAATATTTTACAGAGTGAATGATTTTTTTGAAGACCAGATGTACATATTCATAAGACATGGGCACAAATTCATAGTTAAGAAAAGTGAACATGAAGCTATATATATATTCTAGGGGACTTGGAAGGTTGTGGTGATTCTATTCACTCAAAAAATGAAGTGTCATTTATGGATTGAGGATTTTTTGAATGATTATTGAAGCAACTTGTACTATAGAAAACAAGGATAAGTCTTTTTTGATACTTTTATAATTATTGAAAAATGTTTTATGGCCTATATATTTTATCAACAGTTAGTAGGGAACTATTTCATATAGTTTAATGTCAGGCATTAAGGACATGTTCCTTTCAGTTTAGTATCACGCAGTGATGACATAATTTGTGTTGTTATAATTTCATGTGATTATGATGTTTTTCTTGTAGTTTAACATCATGGGTTAAGGACATTTGAACTATCATGAAATTTTTTTGTGAGAATTAATATATACACAAGAAATCTATATGAATATTTAGATCATAAGTAGGTAAAATTAGAATGTGTGACTCATCTCATATTTAGTTAGGGTGATTTTTCTATCGATTCTTGTAGCTGGAAAATGATTGGAGGATCATGATGTCACTACATATCCCATTATAATAGGAATCAAGAGATACATAGGTCTCGATCATGTGACACTTTACAAGTCTAGAACAAGTGTGGATGTGGATAGTGGTTCCTTTGATTAGTGTATATGGGCCCAGGATTGGAGATCAAACATCACTACATGTCCTGTGATGGAATGAATCAAGAGACATGTTTTTCTTTTGGAACTATGCTATTAAATGTCGCGTGGAAAGGATGTCATAATCCCAATGTGAGGAAGGGGAAATATGTCTTGAAACAAGGATATAAATATGGGTGTCGCTATGTATATCGTGGTAATGAGATTCAATCCATATATAGTTCCTGAAATCATGAATAGTCTAATTCCATGTGGGAATATGATGATGGATTGACATGAATGAACAAAAATTTTGTGATGGGACCCAAGATTTTAATTATATGAGTCGCTGCATATCTCATGAGAATATGAATAAAGGAACATTTGGATCTTATAGAATGATCTTCTGACAAATGTTTGGGCTATGCATGGAGATTGGAAATTATTACATTTGTCATGAAAATACCAAGGATTGAAGAGTTGAGATTCATTATGTATCATGTGATATTAGATATCATGTAACACGTGGTTCTTGAATGTAGGTGTGTTAAGAGACCAACACTAGAAACGGTGGTCCTATCATGCGAGGTCACCAAGAATGCATATATTTTTTCAAGAAAGGGACACTATCCATGTAGGTTAACATCATGTGCTGATGAATCATGGTTTCTGTTTTAAAAAATTCAATCTAGAACATGATGAGATGGTTTCAAGATTCTATTAATTGTTTTTGTTGGGAACTCCATACTCAAATTTCTAAGTCGACGTGAGATATTATCGATGTGAGAAGAAAGAATTAACAAGGGTTCCTCTCACTACACATATAAAATTAAGTACATGACATGGGTATTTTTTATCATTTAGTGGCTATGACAAGTTATAGTATCATGGATTCCCTAAGTATATCATATTAATTAGAATCAATATGTAAATAATTCTAGAAATACCATGTTGTTTAACTTCATGAAGAATGGACATTATCCATATAGTGTAACATCTTGTGGTATGGAAATTGAGCACCAGCCTCAAGGAAATAAGGAAGACTATGTGTGGGCCTATAAAAAATTGGTTCTCATGTCACTATATATCATGTAATGATAGAAATCATTTCAAAAGTATTTATTGGTGAACTGTGAAGGTTTTCTTCATTATGTGATGACCTCATCTGTGAAATTTAATTTCATATTGTATGGACTTGGGATATCATGAATATCAATGTATTATTGTTACGACTTGGGGATACTATGTTATTTATCATATTTATTCAAGGAAAATCATTGTATAGTTTATCATCATGTGGTTATGATGATCCTGTATAGTTTATCATCATGTGTTCAGGACGATCTATATATTAATTATCATTATGTGGTTGGGATGGTCTCTATAAGTTTCATTATCTTGTGGTCTGGATAAAGGATATGTATAGTGTAATTTTCTTAGGACATTTACACTTGAGGATATCTATTAAATTTATTTCTTGAGAAATATCGCATTGGTGGAATGTCACAACCCGTCCTCAGGGCCCGTGTCGTTACTACCCCAAGCCTACCTTCTATAGTCCAGGGGCTGGCGACTAGCACCAAAGGAGAATCCCTGATAAAAAGGGAATGCATTTCCTTTTAACCTGTAACACACACAGTATGAACACAAGCAGTAGAGGCAACAAGTACAAAAATAAGAAAGTAAGGTTTGCTGAAAGTAAGTGGGCCAGTATACAAACCCAACTGAACAAAAAGTACAAGTATAAGTAAAAGAGAAAACTGCTCCTCGATCGTCCACCGAGGAATCCAACCTAAAGGGTAGGTACATACCTCGAACAACTTGTCCCTATGGTATGTCCCATCTATTCCAGCTCCGAGCAGCCTCTGTCCGTCACCCTCAACCTCGATCACTGCTGTCCGTCATCTGCACAGAACACAACAAGGTACGGGCGAAGCCCGTACAGGGGTGAGTATAACAATACTCAGTAGGGGACCCTGAGACCCCCAAAGGTATCCTATAATCCAAAAAGAATAAACCACAGTAGAAAGATAAAAACATAAAGTATCAACCAAACCTACTTAGGTATATGCTCATAAATATACCTAAGTTACCAGCCACAGTCTCGGCTCCAACTCTCGAGCCTGACACAACCCAGTCAACAAAGGAAGTAAAGTCAATCAGAATGGTCATAATGGTTGAAAGACATGACTCAGCTCACACAGTTATACAACTTTCATAGAGTGATAGAGATGATCAGTTGTAGTCACTAATTCATCTAAGTTGTCGGACCCACACAGGATACAGGACCAGCTAAGCTGTCGAACCCACACAAGATATAAGACCAGCTATTATGTCGGACCCACACAGGATACAGGAACATAAGTCAGAACTGTCAGGCCCACAGAGGATCCTGGTATAGTATTCATCACTATCAAACCCATGTAGGATTCCGGTACAGTAGTCATCGTTGTCTAACCCACGTAGGATTTTGGTAAAATAGTCGTTGCAGCCACCTCTAGGGTTCCCACACACAATACACTTGATTCTGGGAGGGTCTACTCCTCGATTCAAGTGTCGATACATCAACTATCATGAAGTCTCAAGTTGATGTATCCAATAGTTCTATCTCATCAAAAAGAAACCGACATGATAGACTGCGTGTCAATCGAATTCCTGGTCTGAGAGTTATTGGCATTTCTGTTCCAGGGGCCCAGTTGGATTTACGCTCGATCCAAACCTGGCCACTTTCCAAATTTTTCCAAAACTCACTTAGAGTATCACAAAGGACCTCTTCATCGCTGGGGTCCCAATGTCATAGACGGCTCATCGATCGGATACGCAGTCTTGTAGTTATTCTCATTTAAGTGAAGAAAGGTCCCAACCCGTCAAACCCAGTGGGCTGGCGGGTCGGCCTGACCCAGTTCGGAGGGTCCAACCCGGCTGGGGGGTTGGCCTGGCCCGGTGGGGCACGGCCCACCTGCGGGCTCGGCCTGTGCCGTGGGCCGGTATGGTTCACCCGGTGGTGCCAAACGGCGCCGCCTCTCCCTAGCCCGGCCGGCCGTAGTCGGCCGATTCTGCCTGGCACATGCTGCCCGCTCAGCGGGCCGTGGTTCTTCCCACGCATCCCTTGTGGTCGTCGCGATTCTCCAGCCCACTGGCAGGCGGCCGGCCGGTTCGCTCAGCCGAGCGGCCCATGGATATGGGCCGCAGTCTCCTCCGCGCGGCGCCTACGGGTGCCATTGGTTTCCAACATGGCTGGAAAGCAGCCGGTCGGTTCTTCTAGCCGAGTTTCCCGTGGATGCGGGCCACGATTTCCCTCCACGTGGTCGGTGCCATGGCGATGTTCCACCAACGCTGTGGCCCATCCTAGTCGCAGCCTTCATCTCCACAGAGCATCGCGATGGTTCCGTGCCTCTTCATCCGCCACAGCCCTCCTGGTCGCGATTCCTCTTTCATCTGTCACGGTCCTCCTGGCCGCGGTTATTCTCCGGCGTAGTGTGACGGCACCGCACCCTTTCGGCTCCACCTTCGACATCATCAAATGGAAACAATAAAAGGGGGGGGGGGGTTGGGCTGTGTTTGTGCTGCCCAAACCCTCCTTGTCATATGATATCATTTGGTTTTCCTCACTAGAATTTTGTATGATGAAGAATGTAGATGTAATATCATATTTAAAATTTAATACAAAATTGCCCTACCTCGCACCCAGGGATCTCTTGATGTTTCTGCGGGAAGAAGGCTTCATTCCACTGACGTCGGAAGAGGAAGAGAGGTACTCGTCGTTGGCAGACGGGTGTTCAAAGGTGACGAAGTCAAAGATGATGTTGGTGTTCCTCGCAAGCGTCACTTACCTTTCCTTGCATTGGTTGAAGAAGGAAGAATACGGCGTTGATTATCAGTGGAAGAAGCGTTCTTTTTGTTCTTCATGGAGAGGATGAAGTTCTCCAAAGGTTTTTCAGGCTCCACAAAAATAATGCTCAACCAAAATAATAGAGAAAGTATCTATTATTTTTATGGCACCACAACACATAAGTTGCGCTTAATTAAATGAGGAAAATAATTTAATTAAATGGGGTGGAAGGGATTCAAAAATATTTGAATAAAATTGAATTAATTCTCTTCATTAATGGTAGAGATTTGGAAAGAATTAAACCATGGAATTTTAAAGGTTTCACCACTTATAGAGAGTTACAAGGGTTAAAGATCATGTAGGTCCCACCATAAATATCCTCCCAAGGTAGGTTAGGGTGTGGTGGGCCCCACCAATAACCTCCACATGGAGGTTTGAACCACTAATCAAATAGAAAAATTGTGTCACACATGTTTTTATTTAATTTATTTAGAAACCACAAAAATTAACTTTCACTCGTGATGAAACGCAACAGCGGTAAAGGTCTCCTTAATCGAATACTAGCGCTACGAGTTCATAGGTGTCCTCGGATTTCAATTCTGAGCACCAGTTCAAAATATATAAAATTCTGCACGTACGTTTACTGAACGTACGTGAACAAAACATTAGAAATTGATTCCGGGCACAGTGGGCCTCGGAATCAGGCACCGTCAGAAACGGCAGACTCAAAAAATTCGCATGTATTTAAGAAAAAAAATTACGGGATTTCCAGGTCTTTACATTCTCCCCACCTCATTGATTTACATCCTTGTAAGCTACAACACACACTAAGAAAACAAATGGGGTTACTGAGCACGCGTCTGAGCCTCTTTCTCCCAGGTTCTCTCCTAGAGGTTCTCGTGCAGCCAGCAAATGCGCACTAGAGGAATCGACCGTCCACGTACGACTCGCTCCTATCGATCCTCAATCTTCACTAGAACCTCCGTGAATGTCACCCCTTCATCGATGTCCAGCTCCCCGTGGTAAATAATGTGGGATGGGTTGTGCATGTATATCCTCAGTTGTGATACGTGGAAGACGTCATGCACCTGGTGCAACTGAGTTGGAAGGGCCAGGCGGTAAGCCACCTCGCCTACTCTGCCGAGGACCTGAAAAGGTCCAACGAATCGCAAAGATAACTTACCACCTTGTCCAAATCTCCGTAGACCTCATCAAGGTGAGACTTGTATGAATACGTGGTCACCATCCTTGAACTCCAGTGGTCTCCGTATCCTATCAGCATAGGACTTCTTTCTGCTCTATGCAGTCTTTATCTGCTCCTGGATGATCTGCACCTTCATCGGCTTAGCCTATACCATCTCTGGTCCTACAAGTGCTGACTCCCCTGGGTCAGTCCAGCACAGTGGTGATCTGCAAGGTCGGTCGTACAGTGCCTCATAAGGTGTCATCCTAATGGTGGAGTTATAGCTGTTGTTGTATTCAAACTCCACCAAGGGTAGGTGATCCTTATAGCTGTGACCAAAGTCAAGGATGCATGCATGGAGCATGTCCTCGAGTGTCTGAATGGTCATCTTCGTCTGACCATCCGTCTGAGGATGGAAGGCGGTGCTCAAGCAAAGTTGTATCCCAAAAGCCTCCTGCAACCCCTTCTATAGATGAGAAGTGAAACATGCATCCCGATTAGAGACTATCATCGATGGCACACCATGAAGTCGTACGATCTCCTATACGTAGAGGTGTCCCAAGATCTCTACTGAGTCCTGCTCTCTGATTAGTAGGAAGTGGGCCAACTTGGTGAGTCAGTTGAAAATCACCCAGATAGAGTCGTGTCCTCTAGATGTACGTGGAATTATTATAATGAAATCCATGGATATCCCATCCCACTTCCACTCTAGGACCTATAAGGGGTGAACCAAGCTTGCTGGAACCTGGTGTCTCGCCTTCACTTGCTGACAAGTGAGGCATCGCGAGACAAACTCTGCCACCACCTTCTTCATACCCAGCCACAAGTGCTACCGTCTAAGGTCCTGATACATCTTTTCCACTCCTGGATATACCACTAGAGGGGAAGTGTGGAACTCCCTCAACACCTCTTCCTATAGTGAAACTGGTACCATGGTACGTCCTCCGGATGATGTTCTCCCCACCTTCAAAAAAACCCATCAGGTGCCTGCCCTGAGGATATCTAAGCTCACCGCATCTCCCAGTCAACGTCCCCACGCTGCGCCTCTGTGACTCGCTGATGAAATGTAGGAATGACTATGAGATACTTTATAAAGGCTGCTCCATCTCTATCCATAAAGGATATCTGCTACGCGGCCAACTGCTCTGATGCCTATCCTCGCAGTTGAATGTCTGATCTCTTGCTGAGAGCATCTGCTACAACGTTCCCCTTCCCAGAAGTATACACTATCTCAAAATCATTTTCCTGGAGGAACTCGAGAAATCGTCTATGTCTTAGTTTTTGGTCCTTCTAAGAGAAGATATACCTGAGACTATAGTGGCCAGAGTAGACTGTAAAACGCTCACCATCAGATAGTGCTACCGCATCTTCATGGCGAAGCCACTTCTACTATCTTCAGGTCATGGGTAGCATAGTTATTCTCATGTTGTCACAACTACCATGAACTATACGCGATCACTACTCACTCATGCATCAGGACACACCTGAGTCCGGTCACGGATGCATCATAGTAAACTATAAACCCTATGCCCTCCTCTGATAGCCTCAAGATGGGAACACTGGTCAACCTCTACCTTAGCTCCTGAAATATCTGTTGGCATCTATCTGACCACACGAATGGTTTCCCCTTCTTCATTAATGATGAAAGCGGTGTTGCAACTCTAGAGAAGTCGAGCACAAATCTCCGATAGTACCTAGCCAGTCCCAGGAAACTCCGCACCACTTTCACACTCCTGGGTGGCTCCCAAGAAAGTACTTCCTAGATCTTCGCTGGATCCACTGCAACTCCATCCTTCGAGATGACGTGTCCTAGAAAGTGAACCTCTAGAATCCAGAACTGGAACTTCGAGAGTTTACCATAAAGCTGGTGCTCTCATAGTGTGTCCAGTACTACCCACAAATGGTAGGCATGCTTCTCCTCAGTAGTTGAGTAAATTAGTATGTCTTCGATGAAGACTACGTCTAAATGATCGAGTTAAGGTAGTAAGATCCTGTTCATGAGACTCAAGAACACTGCTAGTCTGTTGGTTAAGTCGAAGGGAATAACCAAGAACTCATAGTGTCTATACCGATACTTGAAGGTCATTTTCTGCACATCCTCATCTCGAACTCTGAGCTAGTGATAGCCTGACCTGAGGTCTATCTTCGAGAACCGTCGTTCTCCCTTGAGCTGATCAAAGAGTTCATCAATCCTTTGGAGTGGATACTTTTTCTTCACGGTCACCTGATTTAGGTGACAGTAGTCAACACACAGTCACAAGCTCCCATCTGCCATCTTGGCGAACAAAATCAGAGATGCCCAGGGTGAAACACTAGGTCGGATAAATCCCTCCCCCTAAAAGTCCTCCAGCTGTACCCATAGCTCACGAAGCTCGGAGGGAACCATCTGATATGCTGGAGTAGATATCGGTGTTGTCCTGGGGTACAGGTCAATATAGAAGTCTACCTCTCTATGAGGAGATAGTCTTGGAACATCATCAGGGAAAACATCCACGTACTAATCCACCACAACAAGAAAACTCGGACTCTACACATCAACCACTCTGAGGATGAGACTATACAACTGATGTGTGATCGGTTGCCCCCTCCTCTGCGTAAGTCCATCCTGTGCTGCAAAGGCTCCCTTCTCACCTTTGAAGGTGAACCTGGTCCCATCTGTGCGGATACACCACACTTTGAACCTAATATAGTCAATTTAAGCATGAACTGTGGATAACCAGTCCATACCCAAGATGATGTCGTAAGGCCTCGACACTGCTACAAGAAGATCTATGTCGAAGCTCTTGCCTCCTAGAGTAAGTTCACACTGCCGATACCAGTTCATAATCATTGATTCTACTCCTGTAAATGTTTCTAGCCATAAGTATCGAGCCAACAGCTTTGTTGGAATCTTCGAGCTCCGAACTAGGGAAGTGGAAATAAAAGAATGACTCGCACTTGTGTCTATAAGTACTACAGAAAGGGTGGAGTAGACACAGATAGTACCTTGAATCATCTCAGGTGTGCCATGGTCGTAGGCCTCAACTACTTGGAGATGAGTCCACATCTATCTTCCAGATCCCTATGGTCAGGATGGACCCCCTGGTGGTGGTGGTGGTAGAGCCTCGAAACGTCGTCCACCACCCGCTGCTCGGCTAGCTCCTCTGCCACGTCTGCCTCCTCCCAGCGGACCACCATAGTCGAAACTATGAATCCTCCTGGGAGGTCCCTCTACTGTCTTCTGCTCATCTGCATGGCGGGTCGGTCAGTCACAATCCATGTGGCCCTTCCCGCCGCATGCATAGCACTGCCTGCTCCACGTATAGCTAGCTTTGTCTCGTGTGCCCCACACAACTGAACCTGTATCTTGGGGTCGCCTACCTGATGGTCTGGTACACTTGTACCTCTGCATCATCTGTCTACTGCCGGCTGTAGAAGACTCTTCTAAGTGTCTCCCTTTGGTGGGTCTCACCGCCGGTGACTGCTCAGTAAGAAAACTCTCCATTAGAAGGGCTTCCTCCAGCACCCTCGCCTATGTCAGAATTATTAGGGGAATTGTCGAAGCCCTGATCTCATGCTTGAGTCCCTACTAGAAGGTTCGGGCCCTGAAGAACGGGTCTCGTACCATATCTGTGGAATAGAGTGAGAGGTTTGTGAACCATGCTGAGTATTGAGATACTATCATTCTACCCTGCTGCAGATGAAGTAACTCCTGAATCTGCACCGCACGAAGGGTGGCTGGAGCAAACTCTGAGCGAAAAATAATATCAAAGTCTGTCCACAGTAATGATTCCTCGTCATGCACCAGGAGCATCAGGCTCCACCATCTGCCTACTTCTACATGTAGGAGACTCATGGCAAGGATCACCATGAGGTCAGCTGGTGTTCCTACTAATCTAAAAACTCTCACGACAGCCTCCAGCCAATCCTCAGCTGCATGTGGGTCCGTTTCTCCCCGAAACCTGGGTGGCCTTTGGCGTTGGAACTTATGAAATGTACTCAGGTGGTGTGCACTCTATTCTGGTAGATCTGGTGGTATCGGTGGCCCAGTGGGTAGTGGTACCGCTGGTACCTCCGCTGTGATAGGGCCCTGCACTGAGGCCTGGTTGCTCAGTGGGCTACCATCAAGTACGAATCTTGAAACCCTGGCTGGATTCCTTCATGGGGCCATCCTGAAAAGAAACAGGTGTTCCACAGTTAAGAAAAATAGTATATCTAGTGAGATGACACAAAGTAACCACAAAGAAAAAAATTTCAAAGGAAATACACATGCAATCAATGTTTTCGAGCACTGAGTCGGAGATCAGAAGTTAGAGTCCTAGTGTATGGAAACGTCGGCCACCACACCAACATCGGTTTCCCTAAACTAATAACCCCACCCAAAACACTTAACATTATTTCTATTAAATTAATTAGAGTCCATGTTATAAGTTATAACCGACTCCTCTAAAACCAATTTGTCACGACCCATCCTCAGGGCTCGTGCTGTGACTACCCCAAGCCCGCCTTCCATAGGCCAGGGGTTGGCGATTAGCACCAAAGGTGAATCCCTAATAAAAAGGGAAGGCATTGTCTTTTAACCTGTAACACACACACAGTCTGAACACAAGCTGTAGAGGCAACAAGTACTAAAATAGGAAAGTAAGGTGTGCTGAAAGTAAGTGGTCCAGTATACAAACCCAACTGAACAACAAGTACAAGTATAAGTAAAAATGGAAAACAGCTCCGGGATCCTCCACCGTGGAATCCTACCTGAAGGGTAGGTACAGAACTCAAACAAATCATCCCTACGGTATGTCCCATCTATTCCAGCTCCAATCAGCCTCCATCTGTCACCCTCATCCATGATCACTGCTTTCTATCAACTTCACATAACACAAAAAGTTTCGGGCGAAGCCCGTACAGGAGTGAGTATAAAATACTCAGTAGGGGACTCTGAGACCCCAGAAGGTCTCCCAGAATCCATAAATAATAAACCAAAGTAGAAAGATACAAACACCAAGTATCAACCAAACCTACTTAGGTAAATTCCCATACATATACCTAAGTTACCAGTCACAGTCCCGGCTCCAACTCTCGAGCCCAAACACATCCCAGTCCACAAAGGAAGTAAAGTCAATCACCATGATGATAATGGTTAAAAGACATGAGTCATCTCACACAGGTATACATATTTAGTTGAGTAGTAGAGATGATCAGTTGTAGTCAATGATTCATCTAAGTTGTTGGACCCACAAATGATATAAGACCAGCTAAGTTGTTGGACCCACACAGGATACAGGTCCAGCTATTCTATCAGGCCCACATAGGATACAAGAACAGCAGTTAGAACTACCATACCCACGGAGGATCCTGGTATAGTATTCATCGCTATTGAACCCATGGAGGATTACAGTATAGTAGTCATTGATGTCAAACCCACGTAAGATTCTGGTACAATAGTCGTCGCAGCCAGCTCTAGGTTTCCCGCACATAGCACGCTCAATTCCAGGAGGGTCCACACCTCGAATCATGTGTTGATACATAAACTATCACAAAGTATTGATTTGATGTATCCCATAGTTCCATGTCATCAAAAATAACCCAACGCGATAGACGAAGCATCAATCAGACTCTTGGTTTGAGAGTTATTGGCATTTCTGTTTCAAGAGCCCGGTTGGATTTACGCTTGATCGAAACCCAACCATTTTCCAAATTTGTCCAAAACACACTTAGAGTGTTGAAAAAGGAACGCTTCTTCACGGGGGTCCTAGTGCTGGAGATGGCGCATCGATCGAATGCGCGGTCTTGAAGTTATTCGCATTTAAGTGAAGATGGGCTCGGCCCGTCAAACCCAGTGGGCTGGCCGGTCAACCTGACCTGGCTGGGGGGTCGGCCTGGCTAGGTGGGGCGTGGCCAACCTGTGGACCCGGCCCACGCTGCGGGCTGGTCCGGTTCACCCGGCGGTGCCATGCGGCACCGCCTCTCCCTTGCCCGGTCGATCGTAGTCGTCCTGTTCTGCCCAGCGCACGCGGTCCACACAGCAGGCTATGGTTCTTCCCACATGGCACCAGTGGGCATTACGATTCTCCAGCCCGGCCGGTTCGCCTATCCGAGCGGCCCACGGATGCGGGTCGTAGTCTCCTCTGCGCGGAACCTGCGTGCGTCGTGGTTTTCCCACCCGGTCGGCAGGGGGCTGACCGGTTCTTCTAGTCGAGCTGCCCGCAGATGTGGGCAGTGGTTTCCCTCCATGTGGCCGGCGCGACAGTGCTAGTCCACCGCCACCATGGCCCATCCTGGTCATGGCATTCATCTCTACAGTGCAGTGTGACGGCGTCGTACCCCTTCATCCATCGTGGCCCTCCCGGCCGCGATTCCTCTTTTGTCCGTCGGGGTCCTCCTGGCTGCGGTTACTCTCTGACACAGTGCAATGGCACTGCGCCCTTTTGGCTCTACCTATGACGTCATAAAATGGAAACAACAAAGGGGAGGGTCAGCACATGTTTGTGCGGTCTGAACCCTCCTCGTCATATGATATCATTTGGTTTTCCTATCCATACTTTTGTATGACCAAGAAAGAAGGTGTAATCTCATATTTAAAATTTAATACAATATTCCCCTACCTCGCAACCATAGATCTCTTGACGGTGTTGTGGGAAGACGGTGTCGTTCCATTGATGTCGGAAGAGGAAGAGGGGTACTCGTCGTTGGCGGATGGGTGTTCGGAGGTGATGAAGTCAATGACGATGTCGGCATTCCTTGAATGTGTCGCTTCCCTTTCCTTGCCTTGGTTGAAGAAGGAAGAAGGCATTGCTTATCGGTGGAAGAAGCGTTCTTCGTATTCTTTGTGAAGAGGATGAAGTTCTCCAATGGTTTTCCAGGCTCCACCAAAAGAATTCTCAACCAAAATATTAGAGGAAGTCTCTGTTATTTTAATGGCACCATAACACATAATTTTCACTTAATTAAATGAGGCAACTCATTTAATTAAATGGGGTGGAAATGATTAAAAAATATTTGAATAAAATTGAATTAATTCTCTTCATTAATGGTGGAGAGTTCGCAAGAATTAAACCATGTAGTTTTAAAGGTTTCACCACTTATGGAGAGTTAAAACGGTTAAAGCTCATGTGGGTCCCACCATAAATATCCTCCCAAGGGAGGTTAGGGTGTGGTGGGCCCCACCTCTAACCTCCACTTTGATGTTTTAACCACCAATCAAATAAAAAAATGTGTCACACATGTTTTTATTTAATTTAATTAGAAAACCCAAAAATTAACTTCCACTCTCAATGAAATGCAACAGCGGTAAAGGTCTTTTTAAGTGAATACTGGCGATGAGAGTTCATCGGTGTCCTCGGATTTCAATTCTGAGCACCGGTTCAAAACATATAAAATTCCCCACGTACATTTACTAAACGTACCCAAAAAAACATCAAAAATTGATTATGGGCACACTGGACCTTGGAATCAGGCGCTGTTAGAAACTGCGGACTCATAAAATTCCCATTTATTTAAGAAAAAAATTTCCATGGGATTTCCGAGTCTTTACATGGAATATGTAACTTGATACTCATCCATGGTGGCCAATGAGTAAGATTTGTTGTGATAGATCTTATATATGATATACGAACCTTCTTGACTGGGTTCTTGTTTTGGAGGATTCTTCTTTGGTATAATTGAGTTTCTGAGAGCCAACACAGGTTCTCTTTGGAAGAATGAATCGAGGTAACCTTCCTATTAAAGGACAATAAGATTTGAATTTGATGGAAGTCTGGGTTTTTTTAATGTGTTAAACCTTCTCTCATCAAGAAATTCCAATTCATCTATCTACTTTTTCAATTTCTCATCAACTTAGAACTATATTCAAATGGATATTTACAGATAGGGCATATATACCTCAATGGGTAACACCACTTCTATCCCAAAAACCACTGAGTTTGGTGTTTCTAGTGTAGCAGTATGTGTGGTGATACGATAGGCTCATAAAGCATAAAGAAGCGTGTCTTCCCCTAATATATTATCTTTTTTACCATCCTATGGAGTGTATTTGATTGAGTCTTATTGAAGGCCTCCATCTGTATATTTGTCATTGCATGCTATAGAGATGAATGTTTGGATTCAATATTGTACTATTGGTATTGTTTCTTCATCATTGTATAATTGATGTTGGTTTCTCTATCCTTCAATATTGTGTGTGGGAACTTAATCTTGGTGATGATATGAATTATTATGAGGTTGATAATGTTCTCTATCCAAAAATATTTGAGGGATATTTACTCAAAAAAAATTTTATGAACTTGATAGTTGTAAGGATGTACTTTAACTATGTTGTTATGGTAGGGGGACGTGGCCCCACAACATCCTTTCGCCAAATATAAAATTGCTTCAAATATTTTGATGTTTATAGAAATTATTTTGGTTGATGAATTTATATTTCATATATATAGAATTCTTGAAATATATCGGTGTATTCCATTCAATCCTATATCAGGGTTTTCTAGTAATACCACATCCCTCTGATTTGTTAGGAGAACCTGATCCCATATTGGTGGGCATCACAAGAGCCTGCAGAGATATCCTCCATGTTGGTGGAAATCTATCCTACTATCCATCAGAGGATGATTCCATTAAAAAACTTTTATAGAGGGTTTTTTTGTTCAGTTAGGCCATCCTACAGGGATAATTTCACTGCATAGTGCCAAATTTGTTCCAATCCTAATTGGTCTATCATGGGAGTACCGCTTTAGAGAAACCCAATTATGGACTCCATTCATTGAGGGGTGGTTATAGGTTCAACACACTCTAGATAATTTTTGAACTTATGATTTTATTCCATATCATATATGACTATGTATGATACCATTATTCAATGAGTGATATAGAATATTACCGCATCCTTATCTGGGTTGGCTGGGATCATGACTTAATTATCCAATGAAATGATTAAAGAATTTTTTGATCAGGGAACATGAAGAATTTGGGATCAAAAGGTATGTATTTCATTAGTCCACTAACATTGCTTTTGATAGGGTTCAATTAATCCTTTCTGATGAAATATTCACCATTGATCTACTTTATCACATGTTCTCAATCACAGTTTATGTGTAGGTAGGATTTGGTCAAATGTTGGGATAGTTCTAACCCAAAAATTAGGGATTTGTATTATACCTCATTGGTTGTGAATCCTTTACATTATGAGAAAGAATACGGGAAACAAAAATTGTCCGGAATGAAAAATACAATCCCTAGACCAATATGATTGAACCTTAGGATTTCATGTCCATTTGGTGACATGACTTTAGTGGAAACCAACCAACTATATCTCCCTTTTACAAGGAGTTTCATGAGAATAGAATACCTCATCCTCTGGAATCATTATGTCCATTGTTGTATATTAAGAGTAGGAAATGTTGTGAGTAAATCAGCCATATATTTCCATTTAACTAACTTATGTGATACGAATTGAATGTCGTATAGATATAAAATTCCCACCCATCGGGCCAAGCATCCAGTTTTCATAGGATAACAAATGATGAAATTTAGTTTTTCAATACTACTGACTAGATGTACTTCATGGTGTTGCAATTAATTCCTCATTTATTTCACTATGAATATGAGTAGAAGGATGTTCTTATCATCATCAATGTATCTGGTCTCATAGACTATAATTGTCATGATTGGGTATTAGAGACTATTATCACAACCAACATCACTTTTCTGTGTGAGTAGGGAACCTAGTGATCATTTCATGGTGGCCATATACAAGGTGATTGGCCTCTCTTCCACCAGTCGAATCAGAACTGGTGGTTGTAGTAAACACAACTTAAGTAATTATAAGGATTCAGGGTAATCATCAACCAATTAATAGGTGATTCCATTATTCATTTTCCTATTTAATAGGAATATCTTTCCATACATGTTGTGTATTAAACTCAAAATTTAGGCAGGGTTCCCTTGGATCCCCTAAGATGGAAACCATGTTGTGGTTGAATACCACAAATCCAAGTAACACCCCTAATGTTACCCTGATAGTGAATTTTAGTGGATTCATCTTTAAACTATGTTTTTGTAGTTTTTTATGACTATTTGATTATGTGTGAAGTGATCACATTGCTTTCAATATTTTATAAACACATTGTTTCTATAACATTCAGTTATCCTTCCTAGGAATGGATTAAACATATGATTAATAGAATGTTGGTATGCAGCACCAGCATTTGTTAACTCGCTATATCTATTTTTATGTAATAAGATACTACATAGTTTATTAAAGGAAGTTGATTCCTCATCTTCAAGGGCCATAATTATTTAGCTGAACCCTAAATACCTATCTTTGAAGGAATGAGCTTGGAGGCCATCAGTTTTATTGATTAAGAGATTTCTTATCTGTATTGGGATTTCTCCTTTGGAAAATGTTGTTTAAGGTCTCTGAAGTCAATGTAGAGGCTGATATCTTCATATTTTCTCATGATATGAATTATGTTGTAATGCCATCATAGGTTTTTCACTTCAATTACAATGTTGTATTTGATCAATTTATCAACACTGGCCTCTACATTGGTTTCATGAGTGGGGTGCATCATCCTAGCTTCTAGCATGAAGAATATGTGCTCTTTTGGTATGTATAAATGTTGTATACCAACATCTAGATTTAGTCCAGGAATTTCATAATAATTCCATGAGAACACATATCGATGATTCTTGAGAAATTTGAAGTAAATCTATTTCTCTTTGAAGGACATGGAAGAACTACTAATAGTATCTCACATGTAATATTCTATTTCAATATTAACCAATCATAGTTCATCAATGGTGGTGGAGACACATATTTTTAATGTTGGAAGGTGAATTTAGGAGGCCATCATAATATTTTTCCATCTATACGTGTTTAAAGACATTTTCATATGAATATATTAATCAGTGGGAATCCTCTTCACTATTTGGGCGAGTGTGGATATGGGAAAACATATTATAATCTTATACCACATGATTCATTTTATGTAGATGTTAGATATGATTTCTTTTACACTATTGATGGGGATAGAATGATCGTGGATCTGTATGATGATATATATTACCATTACAAGGTTTAAGGAGATATTATAGTAATAATTGATCATACTCCAGAGGTTATATGGGTTATCCCTAAGCCATTGGGAGTTTCAACCTATATATCATCATCTACCATTAATTTATTGTCTCAAATTTTGTAGAAACATTATTTGGAATTTTGGGTTAAATCGGTTTCAAAGGGGAAATCATCATCATTTGGTATTCTATCTATTTCATTGATAGGGAATTTCATACATTGATGGAATATTGAAGGTAACTCCATGTGGATATGGAGACAGATCCATCTATATTAGTCATTGTATGTAGTGTCTTACCAGATATCCATCAACTTATATTCATATGTGATCTCCCCAAACTCTTTCATGAGTTTATTACTCTGGATAGGTATCTACTAATGCTTTTCGTACAATTTATCTATCAACATTTTGGGATAAAATACCTTTTGCTATATCTAAATAATTAGATGGTTTTAATCATAATGTGATTGAACCCAGATCCATTAAAAATAAAAATGCTTAAGATGGTGAAAATATTGAATCATATCAAAACATATAGGGGTTATATATGTCCATGGATGACCTCTTCTAGATCATGAACTGTGATTGAGATGGAGACATGAAATTCTACTTAAATGTTCTCTATTTTATATATGATGGCTATCGTGACATCTATCTCAAATTTTTATGGGATTTGGATAGATTTAACAAGTTCTTCCATGAGATCTTCCTAATGATATAGTGTGTCAATGTTTTAAATCTTGGTTGGAAAAATTTCAATATTCTTTAAACTGTTGTACTTTTGTTCCAGAGGATGGTTCTTCATGATATGGGGTTCATTCAGGAAATGTGGACAATGAATTGATACATTTGAGGTAGAAGATTCATGTGTTTTGGTAGAGTCCATGGGATAATTATCTTCTAGCAGTGTCAGTCAGGTATGAATTCCATGATTTTAGTGTTGATGAGAATATAATACCCCCGCCCCATAGGTAGTCAAGATATACAATGTCACGAGGATGATTGGTGAAAGATTCTAAAACACCTCCATGACTATCTTGGGATTTCTATAGTTCCTTCCAATGGGTATCAACCACATATATGTCCTCTACAAGGATGTGACTTTAATATTGGGTATTTCCATGCCTAAGTTATCCCATGTGTCATCAATTTCGAAGTATGAATCCTCTCATTCCCTAATTATATGTGGGGAAGTCATATTAGTGGGAACATTAATAATCAAATAAAGGTTCCTCCAAGTATATCACAATGACAGAACCAAATATTACCACTTCATCAAATCATTTTTCCATTCAGTGCGGGCAGTTCTCATGCATTAGATATTATAGGGAAGAAATATACAAGAGTTAGATAATTATTTAAGTAGAATATGACTCTTTATATATTATTTCATCCAGCTTGTGGGGGTCATTACCACCCAAGGAAGGGATATCCGATCCCCCACCTTGGGATTTTGATCAATTATTGTTATGTGTAGCTATTATCTCGTAATGTCTTGATGTCATTCAATTTATTTTATGATTCACCAAGTTGTTGAACATCCATCTAGGTCTGGCTGGAGATTTCTAAAAAACATCATTTTCTTTTAACTAGGAAACGATTATACAGGACACCGACTCTAAGGAGTTATCTAACACCACATGTCCAAAATGGACAACACATTGAAGGATATCATTGAAGTGGAAAACCACTTGGTTATTAAGAACCAACCTTCTATGGATAGGTATGTGTTCTGGATGGTTGGTTAGGTAAACCACAAAAGACTTGTTCCCACTTGTTGATCTTGCTACTATATCATCGGCCTACATCGAAATACAATGTGTGAGGGATTTTATTCAAGATATCTTTCATTTTCAATATTAGATAAGGTTGGATTTTTGAAATTTTGTGGAGGTAAACTGGAATCCACACACTCAGCATATGGATTCCTTTTGGGAAGCATAATTATGCATCACCTAACCATATATTCTATTAGAGTATGCAAGGACTTGATGACATTATGTAACTCTGGGGGGTACTACTATTTGATCCCCATCTAGTCTATAGGGTGTAGTTTTTGAACTATGAGGTGGCCCCACCATCATCACCCTTTGATTATTAGTTATTTGTAAGACTAAATTATTTCCTAACTAAGGACAAGTAATCAATACAATTGAAGGAAGTCATGATAATTTGTGTCTTATTCATCTATATATAATGAATTCATGGGTCCAAGGATACTATGATGCACAGATTTATCTTTTTTTGTTGTGTAGTCTCTTATGGGTTGAGGTATTTTCATCTCTTATTGAAGAAAAAACCCAATGGGGATATTTACTCGAAGTAACTCCCCATTGATTTTTTGAAGTGTTTGTATTTCCCTCAAATATTGTTACATATTTTCATCCATGGGAGGAACCTCAACTCTTCTTGTTTTTGACTGAGATGTGTCCAAATATTTCCATTTTCCTTTGAATGTTTCCCATTGTTGAGGTGGAAACTTGTTATATAGAGACACCAAATTTTGGAGGCTTCCCTGATTCCGGGTGCATGTAGCCTTATTTGGTGCATCAAAATATCCCACCTCCCATGGTATGTTTTCTACATTGTGACTCACTGAATCTAATCCATGGTCATCAATATCTTTCATATTAATAGTGATGACATTCACATAAGCATATTAAGATTTTTTGTTCTTCTATTACATACAATGAAACAGAATGATTATGTGCTTACTTCATTAGGGTCGTTATTAGAATCCATTACCATATAGGGATATTTTGTCTTATGACCCCAGCTAGGTATGATTTCATTCATCATATGTTCCTCCCATCCTATGTTAATAACAATTATGGTGAGGGTTTTTTTTGAATTTGTTCTATGAAGGACCTGTGAACAGTATGGGTTTATGTTGTGGAAGGAGGAATGGGTGGGATATTGACCATTTACCATCTCCTACCAATATTGAGAACACAAATTGTATATATGGTGATAATGATGGTGATAATTCCCCCAACCCCATCGATTGGTGTCCTTGATGGATAAAATTAGCATCGATTGGTCCAATTGTTGGGGATCCAATTATTCTAGTTGAGAATTTGATGATTCTTATAACAAGAATTGAGATATAATTCCCCCATCACAGTAGGATGTGGGTGATATAGAATCATCATTGATATCCCCAAGAGCCTATCAGGGTATGATAAACTTGTTGATGGTGATGGACATATATATTCTCCCATCCCATTAGGTCAGGGGGGTTTTCATGTTTCTGAGAATATATCCTGAATCCTATTAGGAATTTAATATCTAAGGGGTGGAGGCCATAGTTGATACCCTCCTAGACCAGTTGTATGGGTATGATCCAAGAAAGATGTTATGGAAGCTACTACTATGACCCATTTTATGTGCCATAGTTGTTCTCATGTATTAGTGGGGTGAAATTGTAGCCTATAATGATAACCATTCATTATGGGGAGTTCTTATGATGATTGCAACAATAGTATCAATGACTATATTTAATTATCATTTACTTATAGGGCCTGATATGAATTTCTATGGTCCATACTCTCTCCCAACTCATGATGTATATGAATTTTTGAAGAAGGTAAATTCCATTGTAGTGACCAACTGGCCCGACCGTTACCTGGTCGCTTAATTTTTCTAGGGCATAAAAAAATTAATAGGATGCTAAATACGAGGGAATTTATTATTCCATTTGTGAGGTAAATTATAATGATCAATAATATCCACATCCTTGAATATGGATTCATTATGTGGATTTGGATATTAGTTGTCGAAGGTTCATGATTAAATAGTGGCATGTGTGTTACAAATTTTCACTCTAAATTCAGGTTTGGGATCCCATACATGGATATTACAGCCAAATATAACTAACAATAGACTAAAATGATTTTCCAAAGGTTACAATCATATCATGGATAACGGAGGTGTTGAGACCTTAATCTTTGATGAGTAAACCACCTATTTTAGTGTATATGATGCATTCACTCATTTTCTAACTCATCTAGGATCTCATTTTCAAAGTGGGGAGCGGCTAGAACATGATGGGGAGTTTGTTTCTGGAAAACTATTTCCAAAATATAATTTCCTTTGACTCTTCATCATACTTAAACACCTCCAGCTAGTCAGAAAATATAAGATTCTTATAAGGGTCACCTGGTGACTAGAGTGGAGTTCTTTTAGAATTAAATGGGGAACCATAAGTAGTTGACTGGTATGCTTTCAAAACCAATCTATATAATGTTTTCAGTTTTTTGAACACCTCTCTATAAGGAGGTGTATGTGAAAGGGAGGATTTCATTATTTGTGGAAGATATAATTGTGGGGAGTTTTACCACAGTGGATATTGTGAGAAGAGCCCACGCTATATATATCCACACTACCAGAAGGAAGACATTCATTGTAATGATCATCTTCTTATGTGGAAAAAATGTTTATGGGCCCTTGTGGTGTTTGGGATGTGTCCTGAATGACCTAAAGGACACTGGAATTTAGAAGATGGGAAAAATGGGTCTCAAACTACATCATAGTCAAAGAATGACGACCTGTAATTTTAAATTTTATACAGATATGAGCTTACTATAAAACAGTTTCCAGAACATTCTTAAAATTGTATAGGGATGCAAGAATATGTGCCCTCTTTTTACAATCATCTGGAATATTCTAATAACTATTCTCATTATTTATGGGAATATGATCCTATCCTGATGCATGATCCATTATCGCCTGATGAGACTCGATCAAAATAGTATTTTGATTCCAATCATGATCCTTTACTATATGTCGTAGTTATTTCTTCTCTAGGATATGATTCTTCCCTAAGGAATGTTCTAATGACCCAACCGTGACATACAAGGACATTACATTTATTTTAAGAAATAATTAATACATTAACAAAATATATTCCCAAAGACCATATTAGTTTAATGTATTTGGTAACTAGGAACATAATTATCTAACTTGGTGATTGTTCTTCAACATCTCCCATAAATATAGTCCCCTAATATTTTCCTACCTAAAAACATTTTTTATATCCAAGGGAAAAGAAAACATAAAAAGGTGAGCTCAAATGCTCAGTAAGGGTAAACATTGAGAACATAAAATAAAACATAAATATAAGAATGTAAAAACATCAACATAAAATTTATATATCAAAATATTGAGTCATGTAAGAAATCTTGTCAGTATATAAGGCATAGATCATAAAGTAAAGTTAACCATGATAAAATAGCATGGGCATAAAACATGGAATTATAGATAACAAATAAATACATAATATTATTTCTATAGTAACCAAGTCATGGCTTCCAAGACCATCATAGTGGAAAATGTCCATTACTAAATTGGGTTTACATTCCATTCCAGTCATGTATTACTGAACCATATTTACTTTTTGTTCCATCATGGTTTTACGAAACCACATTTACTTTCCATTCCAGTCATGTATTACTGAACAAGATATACTTTTCATTCCATCCCTATATTACTAAATTAGATTTAGTTTCCATTATAGTCATGTATTTATCATGAGATATAAATCTTTACCAAATTCATTGGAGGGAGATATAGGTCCCACCCATCTCATAATTAAATCATTCTTAAATGTGCCATCAAAACATATATCATTCATCATAGCATAACCCATGAAATAAAATGGGGTTCATAAAAATCATTTCATTCTAACATAATCCATATAAAATATCATTCCATCATCAACACACTCAAAAACTAGTAATTATAGAGTTATAAGCCTTCCCCTATTTAAATAGAATCATCTTAGATGGAAAATAATTTTGAAAAAATACTTGAACATAATTCTTCAGAAAAATGTCCTTTCCTCTTCAAAAACATTTTCTTTTCTAAAAATGTTATGAACTTTTAAAATGGAAGAATTTAATTAAAGATAAAATTTAAATATATTAATTTATTCGTGATGGGAATAAGTTTTTTTCAAATAATAAAATAAATTCTATCCATATAATTTAAACATTGTATCCTCGTACTTCTGTTGGAGAAGTCAAAAGTTAACTCGTATGGTAAATAAAAAAAGATTCCATCCAAACCATGTATTAAAATTAAAAAATGGGTAAAAATGACTTTAAATATACATATAATAATAATAAAAAATTTATGAAATCATTTTTATAAAACAATGACATGGATGATAAATAAACCCCTAATAATTACTTATGTATAAACAATCAAAATATCACTTACCTTAGTTCCAATTTATTTCAAATGTGTATGAAACTCTTGTATAGTGGATTTAAACATATTATTAACTTGTAACAGAACCATAATAATATTTATGATATCATATATTATTCAATTATTACTTTATATTACCTGTTTATTTATCAATTCCATGTTAAAACAATGTTTTGGGTAATAATAATTTTATTTATCATACCTATTTTGACCTTTAATTATCAATATTATTACTTAGATCATGATTTAATTACTTAAATAATGTAAAAAATGATTTATATATCATAAATATTTAGTATATAAATATATATATTACCCATAAAAATGAAATGAAATACACCATTCATGGAGACAGTAGGTCGTACGTATGCATGAATGTTGTTTCTGTTTCCCTATTGAATTGAATGTAAGAAATTAAATGATATATATATATATATACATAAATAGAGTATAATTATTATTCCATATATTTAATTCTTTATTTATTATATATACTTTATAATCATTATTGAATGGTTAACCTGGATAATGAAACTCGTTGTGTCGCAATGATGGTAGGTTGTTTGTACGCACTAGCAACGATATAATTCACTTAATGGTTAAATGGTATTGAATTGTGGTATATTAATTATATATAATAATTATTAATTTATATTAATTATTTAAATCCATTATTCTCATCATTATACCAATCCAAATTAAGTATTTTTGAATAAAAAATTGCACCCCGATGTGGAGACAGTAAGTCGTATGTACACAAACATGGTGATATTGTAATTCATAGTATGGATAAAAGGATTTATAATTTTTTCCCATAATTATAAAAAAAATCAAAGAATATATAAGTTATGGATGTTGGGAGAATATTTGGGTTGGTTTTGGATGAGATGAAGAGCATTGGAGGTTTAAATAAATGATAAGGATTTGTGCCTTTTAAAGGAGAGTTGGGGAACTTTAGGAAAGTCAATAGATATTAATTTATTATAAATTTATTTACAGTTTCTAATGGTCCCAAACTCATTTCGATCGAATATATTATGAGGATGGTTTGAAATACTCTAAAAACGGTTTTATACTAGTTTAGGTTACAAAATTAACCATATCTTTTAGATTTAACCCTTAGTTCAAAACTTTAACTCTTAACATGTCTTCTTGCATTTTCAGAATATATGGTTACTATAGTTACTATAAAATTCCAATAGAACCTGAAGTTGATCATTAGAGAGATTTGTAACATTATGTAAGTCATTTGTATGATACTCAGTTTTTAAGGACTATTAAGTCATTTAATATAATATTATTTCTTTTAAAAACACTTTTATATCAATTTTGATACTATTTAGTAATTTACTTTTTCTAAAGTCATAAAAATTTTATTTCTTCAAATAAAAGGAATTAAATCATCCCTAAAATGTCAATGGTATCAATAAAATTCGTGTATGGCATTAAAATTGTCAAATTATATTTATTTTATTATTCATAATATCATTTATTTGAATATTTCATTAATTAGGTAATTAATGTATCATCATTGTGTCATAAATAAATAAATGCATTTAATTTATTAAAATTAAAAATAATGTAAGATGATTTATTAAATATTTGTATATTTTTAATGATTATTTATAGTTGAAGAGAGAATTTATATAAACCAAAATAAAATTGTTTTTGTAAAAACATACATGTTTATATTATATTCCCCTTCACTTTAAATTAATTATTATAACATGTCATTTTGACACGTAAGTTGTTCTCAAATTCCAAAATTTCTACCTAAGGATTGTTTTGGTCTCCCATGAATCATCCAATTGGATTAGGACATTTTTTTGGGTAGTCTTAAATTATTATAATATTATTTGTTACCCTTATTTACCGGATTTACCATTTAACCATGGTAAATAAAAAAAATCCTGAAGTTACTATGCATCATGTCCAAAAATAAAAGGTACCTATTTTCACAAATCATACCCTTTGATTCCAAATATTGAATCCATTTTTCTAAATTCAAAACACATAATTGGAAGGAAATAATTTAAAATTAATTCCTATTGTCAAAACCAGAAAGCGAGTTTTTAAGAAGTAAAAACTATCAAAATATTGACACGTGTTTATGTCCAATATAAATGTGAAATTACATCCAACTACCAAAATTGGATCAAATGATTGAAACATAATCCCATTACACTTTAATACCAATAAGAAAGATAATTTATCTATATAAATAAATTAGATGAAAATGCAGTTTTGAATTAAAATGTAGTGTTTTTCACTATTCCTTAAAATATGAATTTCATTGGAAAATTACGAAAATTTAATCGAAGGTAAAATTTGATGTCCCTTTTACAAATAAAATTTTATTATTTAAAATATAACTTATAATATTATCAAAAAATATATTTAAAAATTTTTCTCATCAAAAGGCGTTAAAACTATATTTTTTGAAAAATACTTCTTTTATACGAAAAATTGAAATTGTTCTTATATCATTAACATAAAATACAAAACATGTATGTAAATGTTATATAAAATTTGAAATAGAGTTAATAAAATTCATAATTCCTAGTTTCTATCTAATTAAATAATATTATTTAAATAATATATCATCATTTAGTGAAACTTGTTATTGCGTAAAACCCAGGATATCAAGGAGGGTTTCTCTTATGTGTATGGATAGCCTAGTTAGTGTTGCTTTTAGTGTAGGATTACATTGGTTTTATGTAAAAAATATTCCAAACATATGTATTTTATATATTGATAAAAATAAATACTCAGTTTTGCTTGAAATGAATTCTATCAAAAGAACATGAAATTGGGTATAACAAAATCCAAGTATAGTGTTGTGTATACTACAATCTAATAAGGTGGTTCGTATATTGAAATATAATCTTGGTTTAGAGTACAACACAAGACATCAATGACATTAAAAAGAATACATCTCAAAAAAATTGGGGTGTTACATCAAACCCTCTTAAAATGAATTTCTCCCTCAAATTTTGCTAGGGTTATAAAACATTTACTACTTGAAAGTTAATTTCATGAAAACCCACATTGTAAAAAATAGTACTAAAAATTAATTTTAAAAAGGAATGTTAGAAACATAGTAGTTACCCAAGGTGACTCATTGCTGGGTTTCAACATGGGAGAACATAGGTGTGAAGTGAAAACATGGATATGGAAGAAAAAAAATCTAACCATTAGGTTATTATGGATAGTGATAAAGAACATGGTTTGGAGAAATTTAACAACCAAAAATACATAAATATGCAACGATTTAAGAGAACCATCTGATTCATTGGATAATAAGGTACTAATATAACATTTTTTGTTTTCAAGATTGTTTTCCTAAAGTTGAATAATTTTCCATTATAATAAATACTTGCGTGATTTTGGTACAATCTCATTATTTTTTGTGGCTTCAACAATTTCCACATCAACTATTATTTAAATAAATTAAGATAAATTTTTCATTATTTAAGTGTTATAAGTTCATGTGATAGAATATATGTCATTCCATCTGTCTTAATGAAAGTTTAGAATAGGTAATCAAATATGTATAAGTCCACCTATAGTGAGATTATACATTAATCTAAGAAACTTAAAATGGAATATAACTTATAAATTCCATAAATTCATAACATTACAATACTTCCAAAAAATAAAAATACAAATCATTATAAAGAGGTGAACTAAATTGACATAACATTTATTTCCCATATCTCATAAGTTAGTTCTTTATTGTCACATTCCAAATATGTTAATACCTTAATCATTTATTCAACATGGTAATAACATAAATTACCATAGAACCTTAGTGAAAACATGCATTATGTCAAAATTTACTCTTTCCACACACCAAAAATACCAATAATACTATTTTCTCAAACCATAATATCATATTTTCCTTATATCAGTCATGAGGTCATTAATACTATCAAATATCTCATTTTCTTTTTATGCCTTAATTATGCATATATCATGTTATTTCCAAAAATATTTCAGTCACTTTTAATGGTTATTGGTACCATATACATATGGAAAACCAAAATATACAAGTACATAGATATTCCAATATACCATAATAGTATAAAATAGATTCTACAACACTATTTTGGAATCCCATTACATAAACACTTAATAATTCCACCACGTCATTGTCATAGTCAACATCTCCAAAATTGATTTCATGTGATTTTCCTTTTTCTATGGACTTAAGAGGTTTTTTATGTTGATAATCATCCATACCCCTTTGGTTTAGTCATTTGTTATCATAATTCCCCATTTCCTTTCACTTGTAGCCCTGATTTGTGGGAGGTGCACTCTTTGGAGCTTTCTGTTTATTCCGATTACATCGATAATAAAATGGTTGTTGACCTTTTTTCCCACTCTTAAAATATTAATCAATCCCCTTAAGGAAATTTACTCCATGTGTCCTTCCACACATTAATCATAAAGTAAATCTAATCTTATTTTCCCTGTAATTTTTATTGTTTCATTTCAATTCTATTGTTCTTTTCCTATCAAAACCATGGGATAGATGAGAAACTAAAATATCCCTTTTTATAAGAATAATATGAGGAAGGTAAAAACTAAAACTTAATTTCATGAACTCCTCACAATATATGGAGTCAATTTTATATTTTTTCCTCATATTCTTGATTATGTTCCACCGTAGATTTTCTTTATCTTCCAAGCAATAATTACCCAACATAAACATTTCAAGTTCTGAACAACAGAGAATTAAAAAGATCTTTTCAATGGTAAAAATACATTTATCATCAACTAACGGATCAGTTGTTCCACTAAAATAAGGTGGATGTTTCCTTAAGAAAGATTCAAGAGAACTTTGTTCCCACCTTTGGTCATTTGGAAGCCAAGCATGATATGTGTTCATAGAAACAAGATTCTTTATTTGGGCTCCCATAACATTTGGTTGTTTAGGAGGACAACAATTGTATTTTCCATTGCATCCATCATTAACATGGTTTTTTTGGTTTCCACAAATTGTTTAAAACCCAAAAATAATAGTGTGGGAGGAAACAATCACACTAGGAAAACAAAATAATCAATGTAGAGTACTTTAAATATCTAACTTCATAGGTCTAGTTCTAGGTTATTCATGATTGTTACCATAATTATACGATTATAACATATAGTTATACATATCCTAAGGGACATCTCTAGACATACCATAGAAATATCTCTAGGGATCTCACTATAGATTTTTTATCCTTGTTTCCAAAGGTAAAATAAACCTTCTCTCTAATACCAACTCTAATGAACCAATCTTGATGTACAAGGACATTACATTTCTTATGCTGAATACATAATAAATTACACCAATATATGCCCAAATACCATATTAGTTTAGTATATTTTGAAACATGGATCATAATCTTCTGACTTTGTTAAAGATCTTCAACATCTCATATATAGACCTTTCACTTTTGTTTTCCAACCTAAAACCTTTATTTATATACTGGGTAAAAGAAAACATAAAAAGGGTGAGCTCAAACTCTTAGTAAGGATTAAAATTGATGACATAAAACAAAACATAAACATAATAATGTAAAAACATGAACATAATATATATATATATATAAAAACCATGAGTCATGAAATAAATTTTGTTAGTATGTAAGGAATATATCATAAATATACACTAATTATGATAAAATTACATTGGTATAAAATATGAAATTGTGGAAAACAATAAGCACATAATATGATTTCCATAGTAGACAAGGCATTACTACCAAGAACAACATTGTGGAAAAAATCCATTACATAATTGGGTATACTTGAAATTATATCCATGTATTACTAAACCAGATTTACTTTATTTTCCATCCCTGTATTATTGAACCAGATTTACTGGTCATTCCAGTCATGTATTACTAAACCGGATATACTATTCGTTTCATCCTTGTATTATTGAACCTAATTTACTTTCCATTCCAGTCAAGTCTCTCTCATGAGATATTAATATTTTCTAAATACATTGGAGGGAGATATAGGTCCCACCTATCCATAATGAAATCATTGTTACATGTGCCACAAAAATATAAATAACTTATTATAGCATAACCCATTAAATAAAATGGGTATCTTAAACATCAGTACATAATAAAATAATCCATATAAATTATCATTACATTATTAACACACTCAAAACCTAGTAATAATAGGGTTAGTAACATTACCCTTTTTAAAGATAATCATCTTATATAGAAAATAATTTTCATAAAACACTTGAACTTAATTCTTGAGTAAAATATCCTTTCTTATTAAAAAATGTTTTATTTTCTCAAAATGTCTTGAAATTTGAAAATAAAAGATTTTATTTGAAAATAAACATGAAATATTATAAAGTAATATTCATGTAAATAATTAGTTATGAAATTGTAAAAATCCATTCATGTTGTATATGTTAAAAATCATTTTCCTCTTACTTTTGTGAGAGGAGTCAAAAGGTAACTCGTATGGTAAAAAAAGAAATATTCCTTCCAAAATGTGTAGTGAAAGTAAAAAATGGGTTAAAATGACTTTAAAAATACATACATGTTTAGTAAAAATTTTATGACTACATTTTTACAAAACATGGACATGGATGATAAATTTACCCCTAGTAAATACTTATATATAAACAATCTCTAATGAAAATGAGATTGCAAAATTATCCCTTTCCATAGGTCCAACTTCTTCCATATGTGTTTGAAACTCATGTATATTGGATTTAAAAATATTATTAACTTGTAACATAACCATAATAATATTTATTATATCATATAGGATTCACTTATTAATTTATATTTCCTGTTTATTTATCAATTCCATGTTAAATAAATGTTATGGGTAATAAAAATTTTATTTATCTTACATTTTTTGACTTGTTATTCTAGATCATATTACGTAGTCTGTGATTTAAAAACTTCCAAAATGTAAAACATTTTTTATATATCATAAATATTCAGTATATAAATATATATAATAGCTAGATAAATGAAATGGAATACACTATTCATGGAGACAGTAGGTCGTACGTAGGCATGAACATTGTTTCTGTTTCCTTATTTAATTGAATGGAAGAAAGTAAATGATATCTATATTTAAATAAATAAATCTAGTAGCATTATTCATTCATATATTTCATTCTTATTTAATCTATATAATTTATAATCATTCTTTAATGGTTAACATGGAGAATGAATCTCCTCGCCTTGTGGATATGGTTGGTTGTACGTACGCACGAGCGATGATATCATTCACTTAATGGTTAAATGGTATAGAATTGGATGTAATATTAATTATAAAGAATAATTATAATGTTATATTCATTATTTAAATCCATTATACTCATCATTATACTCATCCAAATTATGTATTGTGGAATAAAAAATTACACCATAGCCTGGAGACAGTAAGTTGTGCATACGCACGTATAAGGAATATTGTTATTCATATGATGGACAAAATGATGAATATAGTTGTACCATAATTATAATAACATATCATAATTTATAATAATATATATTAAATAATTTATTATTTTACGAATATAAGAATAGGAAGTAGAAAAAGAAATGAATTTTGAGATAGGTGATAAAATAATTACCTCCTTTTGAGTATCTTCCATTGATTTGCACAAAAGTTCTCCCTAAGATAACTGCATTCATAATGGTTAGAGTATAGCAGTAATAAGGTATCTTGGGATGATATTTGGGTAGGTTTTGGCAGAGCCAAAAGACATTCGAGTTGTGATTAAAAGAGAAGTAGTTCCCTTTTGTAGGAGAGGTTAGGGGCACTTTAGGAAAGTATTTAAATATTAATTTATTATAAATTTATTTTCATTTTTTAATATTCTCAAACTCACTTATTTAAAATATAATATGCATATGGGTTTAAACCCTTTCAACCAACAGGTTTTAGACAGTTTTAGGTTACAAAATTGACCTTATCTTTTACCCTTTACCCTTAGTTAAAAACATTAACTCTTACCATGTCTTCTTGAATTTTCATAATATATTGTTACAATACTTACTATAAAATTCCAAGAGAACCACAAGTGGATCATTATTGACATTTTTTAAATTATATAAGTCCTTTGGGCGAATCTTTTATTTTTAGGACTATTATATCATTTAATAAAATTGTATATCTTTTAAAAACAAATTTATGTCAATTTTGACAGTATTTAGTATATGTTTTTTGTTAAAGTCATAACAACTCTATTTCTTTGATCAAAATAAATTAACTCATCTCTCGCATATCAATTTCATCCAAAAAAAATCTTTTATGACATCAAAATGTTCATATTATACTTATTTTAACATTAATAATATCAATTATTTGAATAATTCATTAATAAGGTAATCATTGCGTCATCATTGTGTTATAAATAAATTTATTTATTTAGTGTCTAAAAATTATAAATAAAATACCACTTTGTATAAAATAATTTTTTCTTTCTAATAAAAAATTATATTTGAAGAGATCATTTATATATAAAAAAAATTGGTTTTGTTAAAAGATACATGTTTATGTTATATTTCCCTTTACTTTAAATTAATTATTATAACATGTCATTTTCACACCATGTGGTTCTTAAATGAAAAAATTTGGGACTAAGGATTTTTTTGGTCACCCATGACTGATCCAATAGGATCAGGACATGTATTGGGGTATTTTTATATTATAATAAAAAAAATTACCCTTATTTACCTAAATTACCCTCTAACCATAGTAAATAAAAATAATTAATGAAGATACTATTCATAAAGTCTATCAATAAAAGGTAAATATTACATAGTTTGGAAAAACTAATTACAAATATATAATCCATTATCATAAATTCAAAACAAAAAATTGGCTGAAATTAATTTAAAATTAATTACCATTGTCAAAACCAAAAAGCATCTTTTTAAGAAGTAAAAACTATCAAAAGATTGACATGTGTTTATGTATAGATTAAAAGTGAAATTACATCCAATTAAAAAATATGGATCAAATTCAAAAATCATAAATAAATTACACTTTAAAACTAATTAAAAAGATAATCTTACTTTATAAATAAATTAGATAAAAATGCAGTTCTGAATTAAAATGCAGTATTTTTCACTATTCCTTAAAATATGAATTTCTTATGAAAAATACCAAAATCTCTCCCAAGTTAAATTTTTATGTCCTCATTGAAATTTATATGTTTATTATGTCAAATAGAATATATAAAAATTATCAAAAACAATATTTAAAAATGTTTCCACATCAAAGGCCTGTAAAACCGCATTTTATTGAAAAATACTTCTTTTATCTAAAAAATTAAATTTTTTCTTATATCGTGCATATAAAATACATAAGATGGATGTTAATGTTATATAGTATTCAAAATGTTGTAATCACTATTCATAATGTTTGGTTTATATCACATTGAATTATAATATTTAAATAATATATCATTGTTTAGTGAAACTCAGTGTTGTGTACAACACAAGCTATCGAGCAGGGTCGCTCTTGCCTGTAATTCATTCTAAGTCAGTGTTGCATTTAGGGTAATGTTCCTTTAGTGTTTCATATAACATAATCCAAAAACATTTCTTTTATACTTTGAAAAAAAATCAATACTCAGTGTTTCTTGAAATGAATTCTATCAAAAGAACTTGAAATTTTGTGTAACACAAGCCAAGTATAGTGTTGCATATAACGAAAGCTAGCACGGTGTTTCATATATCACAAGCTAATATTCTTTTTTCATACAATATAATACATCACTTAAATTAAAAATAAATCTTCTCATAAAATCTCAGGGTGTTCCCCTTGTGCCACTCTCACCTTGGGAGCCATAGTTGAAATAGTAATAGAAGTATTGTCTTAATATTAATTCCCCATAAAAATATGCTAATGAACCACCTAAATGGGATAAGGTATTTTAGTCTCCATGTATATTTTCTTGGAATGATACTAGTGATGTTGTTCGTTAGAGGAAGCAGGAATGTGTGCCTGGTATCCAAGTTATGATGAAATGTGCTAGGTAGATTCACTGATAAGAATATGAATCTATCGTGAGTCTTTTTCCATTATCAATTGGTTTTCCCTGGATAATGTAGGGATATATTCCTGATACTAGGACTTTGGAGTATGTTGTTAGTCTTATTCGACATGAATATGAACCTTTTCCACGGCTTGTTCCCCTCAAACATGGTTATCCCTAGAAAAAATGTGGATATGATCTAGATCCTAGTTCATTGGAATATGCCATTAGATTTTTCAACAGTCATGTTCCCCCATCTCAAAACATGTTCCACTCTCACCGGGTGATCCCTGGGTGAGACATGAGTGTGAGGGTGGAATGATGCATCCTCCATTATCATAATATGCTAATAATTCACTTGGATGGGTGAATGAAAGTGAACATTATTTGGAGCATCAACTTGTTTATGATGATCATAGTGTTTAGATATACTGGATGTGGGGATAATAATATTCTCCTTTCCTAGCATCTAAAATATTTCATGAATATGTCGATGGAGTTGTTCAGATGTTTCTAAAATATATTTTCATTTTACAAAAGTGTGTGAAGGGATAAAATGTTATACATTATTCATATCCAGTATTTACATGAAGATGTATTCAATTGATGTAGAGATATAAAACAACTTATTTACACTTTTTTGTACTAGAATATTACAATGGGATTCTCACACATGGCTTGGGATATGTGCCTAACCCATACCTGCTGCGGGAATATTCCCATAGACTTGTTTCAAGTGGGCATGAATATTAGCTTGATCTTTTTATATTTTCCTGATATACTGGATAAAATCATCAATGGGAGTGGTGATATGAGCCCACTCATGGGTATCCATCATCTTCTTCACCTGATGTACCTTCCTTGATTCCTCTTCATGGGCGCTAGTGGTGGAAGCCTGTCAGGTGGTACCCTCAGTAGAAAACTAATGGGAATCATAGGGATGGTGCTATTGATGGAGGTTTAAATATTACCTCCTCAGCATCACCTAAACCTAATGGGATATATATTTGACTCCCTTGTATACCTTCATTAGAGACTAAATGTTAAACTTTGTGCACTCTATAGATAATCTCCTAAAGAATTTGGTTGTGGAAATGAGGTACACTAGCATATTTACTGATTTTCCTAGGCTATGAACACTATCGGGTCTCCAAGGTTAGAGAACCATGAGAAAAACTTATCAGGTCAGTATTGTATCATGTATATGGTATTCTTGGACAATAGTGTTTTCTACCTTATGATGGATTGTCGATAAGGTGAGTTTAGTTTACGAACAATGGGGGTTGAAGGTGTAGGTGGACTACTGAAGAGACTATTGTATGAAGAATATATTTTATCATATCGGTATGTCGTTGATGATAGAAATATTTTCATTCTTGTAGACAATAGAAAACAACATCAATGATTAGTGTATTATCATGGTAATGATTTCCTCAATCAGATATGCATGGTTAACATAGTTGTTATTTAATTCCCAATATAGCCATTCCACTCCTCTTAACTTGTCAACACAATGATGGAATTATTTTCTGAGAACCCCATTTACAGAGTATCATCTATAAGATTCATTTCAGGATCGATTTATTTTTTTGTAAGATATTCTATAAAAAGTGTTATATTTTATTATTATCCAATCATTATAATATTTAATATTTTCATGGTGGATTTTTCATTTGTATTCATATAGTGTGGAAAAATAGCATGACAGATAATAACAAAACCATTTTTTCATTATAGATATTCACATAGGGTTCTCCATTTCTTTGACAGAATGATAGATGCCTTCTTGGTGTGATTCATTCGACTCGATGGATGATTATTGGGGGGGTTAATTTCTTTTATTATCATTATCACTGGGTCTATATTTTTTCTCACAACAAAAACTCCCAATGGTTTCCTCATCCATAACTGGGTATAACACTACTTTTCAATGGCAGGGGTCAATTTTTACTTTAGACCCCATGATGCATAGGTACTTGATTGGTCGAGAGGATAGGAGGTCGGTCTCATCACACCCTATTGGGAGAAATTTTTTCCCTACTCCTGTGCTCTCTTATATATTTATGATATGATCATGAATCTCTTCCTAATGCTAAAATGGGAATGATTACTCTAAAAAATGGATTATTTCATAGGTATCTCTTTGTGAAAAGGACAACAACCTCATCCATAAAACTATATATATATATATATATATATATGTGGGGTTCTTCATTAATTTATTGGTAATAAATAGTTTCTTATGCTTGGAAGACATATTACCAAGAGCAACGAATTTTTTTCCACATAAGGAGATGGGTAATACACAAAGTATGGGATTGAACCATTATGAGGAATCCTTTATATATTAGGTATTACAGGAATCAAACCCCTCATATTTCTTTCAACCTATTAAGTTTAACGTCATATAGAAAATAAATATATTGGTTCTCTAGGGAACTGGATATTCATCCTTGAGTCTCTGAGAGGGGGACATCCTGCATATCCCAATTATAAAATGAATTAGAGTTTTCATAGTTCATTTGATTTCATAGTCCAATAATAGGTGAGTTAGGATGATCAACCCCTTATAATGATTGGGTATCGATGGTTAAAATCAAATGGACATGATAGAACCCACATTAAGGAGGGTTCCTATTTGATCAAGGACTATAGAAAGGTGTCTTATATGTCCTAGGTATTGTAGAAATCAGAGTTATCATCATTCATTCATACCCTCAGGATTGGACCCAACGTATATTTTCACATATGGAGGAATTATATATCATGAAGCATAGTAGAGATTATATAATAGCATTTCCTTAGATGGTGGGAATTTGTGATGTGATTGATATGAATATTACAATTCACCATTACAATGTGATCTATGTTCAGTGTGGGAACCATGGGATAAAAATTAACTATCCTCATTTCATATAGATGAAGGGATTTTTTATTGGTACTTCCCTTTGGATGTTTAATATGGATCTCGGGCCTCATAGAGGAATCCTTCATATTTTTATTATGGAAGATATCATAGTTTTCATAGTTTAGTTAATTTCTCAGTCCATAAATGGATTAGGTGGAGTGATCATCTCATTGGAAGTATTGTGCCCTGACGGTTGAAATATCAGATACATGAATAAATGCTCAATTATTAGGGTTCCTATTTGATCTCAGGATATATAATGACATACTACATATCCTAATTATTAGAGTAATCAATGTTCTTGTAGTTCATTCACACCCTTGGGACTAGACCAAAGGTAGATGTCTTCATATGGATGTAGTTTCTATCATCCCACTTATCATTTATTAAATACTATAAAATCCTTGGCTAGTTGGAATTTGTGATGTAAGTGATATGACTATTTCAATTCCATAAGCTCGTGTGAGATATTATTGATGTGGGAAACAAGGGATAAAATGTAATCGATATCACTATATATGGATGTGGGGATTATGTTCAATAAAATCTCATGGAATTTTTTACAAAGATATTGTGCCTCATGAAAGTGTCCTATATATCCTTGTTTTTGTAGTAATCAGAGATATAGCAGATCAGTTAATTTATCAGTCTATTGGGGGATGAGGAAAGGGAACAACCCATTGGAATTATCGGGTCTCGATGGTTGAAATGCCAGAGACTTGGAGGGACCCACACTGAGGTGGATGACTATTTAAATTTAGGATTGGTATATAGGAATGTATCATGTGTACCCTAGTTATAGAATGAATCAAAGTCCTCATAGTTTATTTTGGTTTCTATTACACACTGGCATTGAATGGGACTTTTTAGTGGTCTATGGTAAAAATGAAATGATTATTAAAACACCATATGACCAAATGATCTTTTCTCATTGTGAATAGCAAGGGATAGAAATTAATAAATTTCATTGATTATGAATGTGGTACATATGTGTTGGGACTACCCATGGGATTCTACTATATATCTTGATCCTCCAAGTGGTTTTCTATGTATCCTTATTATGGAAGGAATCAGAGACATCATTTTTTCCTTGATCGGGTCGTAAAAAATGGCATTTCCCATATAATTGGGTCATATCATATTATTATACTACTCTTTTCTGAAACTATGGGGTTTTTTTATTGAAAGGGGAATACATACTATGTATATACAAGGTTAGAAGGTCCTATGATTACCTATTAACCATCCCTCCATGTCTTCTTTACGTACTATGATTGTACATTCATCTTGATTTTATTGTCTTCTTGACACATTAGAGGGTGCCTTCCTAACATGTCCAAAGACAATTATAATATCTCATTAACATTTCCATAGGGATTCAAAAAAATGGATGGAATGTCTGAAGGTAATAATGTGATCAAGGATTTCTTGAAAAGAGGACATCCCAAGACCTGGATTTATGGTCCTGAAAGTCATCGCATGACCTGGATAGTTTTTCTAGTGGGTGTCATACGATATTATAGAATTTCCTAGGTGTTGTTGCAATAGTTGTATGAAACACATTGAGGGAGTCATGAGATTCAGTTTGATGTGTTTTGAGGGGTCTATCATGTCATGGTTGATGTGTCTAGAAGGAATTGTGATGACTAATTGTCCTATACTGAGGGAATTACCATAGCCAATTTACATGCCCGAGTGCTACCATGAGACTTACTTAACATGTACTTTGGACAGCATATGAGAACAGTGAATCCTATGATGGGCATAGTGAGGCTTCAATAGTGATCTCATAGGGTTTCATAAGACTTGGGTGGCATTGTCGAGGCAAGCCATGTGACTTGATTTAACATTTCAAGAGGACTTTTCGTGACAAAAATAGCTTGTCAAAAAAAATCATGAGATCTCGGAGACATTTCGTAGCGTTTTCATATGACGTGGGTGGTTCACAAGATGCACATGAGGGTCAATGTATAGGTTTTTCTATTAAGTCATCCATATTTAGTTCTTTTCTGGAAATTTTTATTGTGATTGACTTTGATTCGTTCAGTGTTACCTTGTATCAAGTCTTTTATGATCTATTAGCTCAACAATATGTTATTTTTGTACCCTACTAGGAGGTCTTCGAGTGATCTATTAGTTATCACATGAAGTTCATATACAGGTTTCATGATTTCATTAACTATTTCCTAGAAACTTACCTTCCATAAGACATAACGGTCATGAGATCCTGCACTCTGGGAAATCCACTCATACACATGGCTGAAGAATGGCCAACAACCCATATTTTGAGTCATAGTAGTGGTGACATTAATAATGATGGGGAGGGGGATTTATAAGCCTCTCAATTCTGATTGTTCACTACATTTACTATCATATATAGTGCTAGTCCAGGATATATTAACTGAAGGGATTTAGTTTCATTCTTATTCGCAAATATCCATCGTGGGTTACATTGGTTTCGTCACCTAATGTTTAGAAATTATGACACCACATCATCAATGCATATTTTATTAGATCAATTCCAATTAATGGGGACTTGGTGATTCAAGAGGGAATGCCAAGGGAATTTTTAATTTTCATATTGACATTTCAAAATACCTTCATGAGATCTGGAAGCCTATCAAAAGGCATTTCTATGATATCATGTGACTTATCTAGGTCTTTATGTTAGACAAAGATGTTTTGTCAGGGTCCACCACAGGATCATGATGACTTGTCAAGTAGTCTCATGAGGCTATTTTTTGGTTGGTATTAGAACATCATAAGGAATTTATGATAATTAGGGGCTTCTGCATCCTATTATTTTTCTTTCCTTTGTTTTAATTTAAAATTTTCAGGATCCATGACATATTTATTAATTAATTTAGAAGAAACATACCCAACTATTTTTTATGCATCACATGACTAATAAAGGTAATATGGATATTAATAATGTATTCATTGAAAATTCCATATATTTATCCTTATGGAGTTAAATATGGAGCGCGAGTTCTCCTGGACATACATAAGGCTTCTCACGTGTTGAGGATGACATGCTGATAGACATTCATGAGATGAGGTGGACTTGTTTTCGTGGTATCGTCATGTCTTGAGGATCTCCATAGGAAGGTCTCATGGCACTTACAACTATTACTCACTTAAACCTACTAACCAATTATTTCTTTTGTTTTATTTTAAAAATGCATGGGTGTCTAGTGAGTATCTGGATTGATGTCGAGCAATAACAATCTTTCTATTAGTGGTCCATCATGTGAGTTTTATGGCATTAAGGGGGAACATCGTTAAAGACATTTTCTTTAAATTTTAAATGTATTTTATAATGGTTTTCCTAGAACCCATTGATTGACAAAACACATGGCCTAGGGGACCTCCTCTCATTGTCACTACATGACCACTATTTTTCTAATGTTCCATCATGAGAGTATTTGGGCATGTTGAGCGGGATTTGTGGGATTATTCACATACTATGTGCTAAAAATGGTTCCTTGAGGTGACCTTATGATGTTCACATGAACTAATGTCTCATAGAGGCTTATGTAATCCACAATATTCATCCACTTTCTCATTCATTTTCTATTTCTAGGGAAATAATAGCCATTTCAGGGTATTTCATCCATTGGGAATTAGTCTATGCTAATTTGGGGGGCATCAATAGACCCAAATGTCAAAAATGTTTCTTAACTCACACTAGTTAAATTTGATGACTCATTCCCAACCAATACAAAATAAACATGTCTAAGTTTTGTAGAAGATAAATAGATCTAAATTATAGAATAATTAAGGATGATATATATGATCTCCTAAGAATATCATTTCCAATGAGTTTGTTTATTATGAAGGTTTTCATTTCAAGAGGTTGATGGGGTTAATTTTATCCAAACCATGTTTCCTGTTTCATTGAGATAACTGCACAAAAAATGATGGGTGATGTGTTGATGTAAATAACTAAAGGGTAAATTTCTATATTTATGACAATATTAGGATGTATATCTTGTGGAAATCAACTAGATGTGGATTAATTTATAATTTAATACTTTCTTTATAGTTTACTTAAAATCTGATTAATGGAGTGAGTTAAGCCTAAATAAATTATTGGATTTCATACCATATATTTATTCAAGAAGATAAGTGTAAAGGTGAATATTTCAACAAGGTTCGATACAAAGGGTTTTAATTTATTGAATCTATTTCTAAGATATTTTATATTTAAGAATAAAATGGTATATCTATTTTTTTGATGATCATGTTGGTTTTGGGTTAAGAAAAGGTCATAGACTAATATATTATATGGATTATATTGTTAAATAATGATATCTTCCATCATCTTATGTGATGTAAGGTTACTTCATGGAAATAAATTTAAAAATAGTATCTCAATTAAAATTTATATAGAGTTAAAAATTTAATATTATATAAAAAAATTATATGAGATGATTAATGATTATAATATATAGTATATTTTTTCCAATGTGTAAATTTGTGAGCAATGAGATTATAGATGTGTGATCAGTCTAATTTAGTTATTATGTAATAACATTTCTCACTATTAGGTTGAATATTTATTGTGAATGTTTAAAATATAATTCATTTAAATGAATTTAGAGTAGTGACTATATGGGTAGTCCTTGGAATTATAATAAAGAAATTATTAATTGTTGAATCATGGAACAAATGTGTGTATTACTAAGGAGGGGAGATAGAAAGAAGACATCAATCATATAGGGGATGAATGGGGAATGTCTAATTTTGCAGAGCAGAATATATGGTGAAATATGGAATGATCTAGAAAGTATAAATTCAATTTTTTGTATGAATATGATAACTTCAATATAAAAGGTACCACATCCATCCATTATAAATTTCATTTTATAGTAGTAATTTATCCAATTGATAATATAGATTCAATTGATAAAAATTATATGTTCCCTTTATAAACATGTTTCCATAATGAGGCTATGTTTTTATAATTTTACTTTAATTATGTGTGATTATTATTGGATGAAACTCTGAAACATAATTTTTTTATATGCTGTAGTTTTTATAGAAAAAATCATGTTTCAATGTATAATGGTCATGAGGAACTCCATTTAAGCTACATGATACTATAAAAATCCACTAATAAGTTATTAGTTAATAATAATTTTATACAAATATCATTGAAAATTTAATTATTATGGTAATACAATATTTATTTTCTCAATGAAAGAAAACATAATTTGAAAATTTTAGTAATAAATAAATGATATGTTGAATAGATTATATAGTTTGATAGAAAATTTTATTTATTTCCAATTATTTTTAAAATTAATAAATAAAAACATGAATAAAACTACACAATATTATTTCCATATCTCATATATTTATTTTTCCTTTATAATCATGTGATTTTCTATTTTTTATTGTTATCATTGTTTCATCCAAATTATTTATTCATCACTATAATTTGATTCATCCACCACTGATGATTTCAGTTTTTAATAGTATTTTTAATTTATTCTATGTTCTCACACACTTTCATCACCACCCATGTTTATAATATACTCGTCTCACCATATATATTAGATAATCTAGGAAATAATTAATTAATTTGGCATAGCCTTCTCAACGACCAAGGTTTTAGTTAGCGATACATATATTATGAGTATATCCTATAACTGAAATATTTTTATTTTTGAGAATATCCAATATGTCTCACCCAATAAATTTTTATCATATCTATAAAGGCTCAACATAGAATTTTTGAGCATATCCAAGATGGTTTTCCATTTAATTTCTCATCAAATATAAGAAGGATCATACTATATTATCTTATTAGATATAAAACCATAACCAATTAATTGTATCGGGAAATAGGGATACATATAAAGAAATATTACATCTTTTTATATTTATATTCATCACATTAAAAAATACTTTCCCAAGGACCATAATAGTTTTTTATCTTTGGAATCATGTATCAAAATCATCTAATTGGGTGAAAGACCTTTAATGTATCCCTTGAAGATATTCCCCATTATTACTCCTACTTATAACTATGCTTCAAATCTTGGGGGATTGAAGAATATAAAATGGTAGTGATCAGAAGAATATTAAATGTAATAATAAAGAATATACAAAAAAATAACATAATAATAAGGGTATTAGAACATGAGAATAATACGAAAAATCATAAAACAAATGTCAGAGAGAATAAATATGAATCATGGAACAAATATTGTAATTTCATAATATATGAATCATAACGGAATAAAAATAATAATCCCTGAATGTATAACATAAAAATAATATATTTTATTGGGGAAGACACATAAACATATATGATTATGTCTACAATTGTTAAGTCATAGTTTCCAATGTCATATTAGATTTATAGGTTCACTCCCTAGACCATCTTTGTAGTAATGGTTCACTCCCAAGACCATATTAGTAGAACAAGCCCTTTACTGAACTGGGTTAACTTCTTAATATAGCCATGTATTACAAAAGCGGGTTATCTTCCCATTCTACTCCTATATTACTGAACTAGGTGGAATTCAAGATTCATCCTTGTCATACTTAATCGAGTTCACTTCTTATTTGATCCCTATCATAATGAACCATGTTCAATTATTAATCCATCCCATTCATACCAAACCATGTTCACTTCACATTCCATCCATATCATACTGAACTGATTTGACTCCCCTTCCTAGCTCGATCATATTCAACCGAGTTCACTTATTATTCCTTCCCTATCATACAAAACTGAGTTCAATCTTCATTCCAACCTAATAATACTGAAATGATATCAATCCTCATTAAATTACTATCATACTAAGAAGATAAAAATCATTACCCATTGTATTAGAGTGGGATATATGTCCCACCCGTCACATAATAAAATCATACATCTATGTTCCACAAAATAAAAAAACATATATCATATCATGACACATAAAAAGATATGGGTTTATAAAATATCATATAATAACCCAATTAAATAAATTTATATTATAAACACCTCATACAATCAGAACATTTGGAAAATATATAGGCTTTACAATATTCTCATCATAGAATAAACCCTAAAAACAAGTCGGTTTTATAAGATATTTATCATGGTATAACCTGTAGAATATAAACATGTTTCATAAGAATCTTGTCTTCATAAAAATGATCCATTAAATGTTATATTAATAATAGTTTCTATTGATACTATCGACAATATATAATAATTTATATCCAATTATTTTATCTTATGTGTAAAATAATTTCAAAAAGATTATTTAAAACATTTTTTGAGGAAAATAATTGTGAATCATTTCAAATTGTCCCATACCAATTTAAATCATTAGAATTACAATCCTAATTAAATTATAACAATAAATGGGTCTTATAATATCAAAAAAACTCCATTCATGATATAAAATTTCAAATAAAGTATATACATAATTTAGAATAATTTAGGTTTATAACATGACATATGTCTCAATGAAGAAAAATGAGACAAAATGACTTTACCAACTTCCTAATTTTTTTACTATATAGCTTATGAAAGATAGATAATATGTTGGATTTATAATAACCAATATATATAATATTCATAATAATATAATAAATTCATGGGTATTATATACCCCAAACAAATGAAATGGGTGGTGAATAAGGAATATGTCTCACAGAAATAAGAGTGAAATTAAAAATCTACAAACTACATGAGTAGAATTTCAATCATGATCCCCATGAAATAATAACATCAATTAAAACAATAAATATCAGTATATAAATAAAATTAATTATATAAAAATTCATAGGGATGTATATACCAATCATAATAAGAATAAGTGTTTAATATAAAATATATCTCATAGAAATAAATGTGAGATGAGGAAACCCTTACAAAGATCATATTATTGGTGTGAGAATAAATCAAAATAATAATTATGTGTGACAAATTTAAATCCATAAAATAAAATTTTTATTATATATTTAATATAATAATAGTTAATTTCGCACATATTCTTTGAATAACATAGGCATTGACATAGAAGTTTAACCCAATGAATAGAAATTTAGTTAAAAAATCCCTTACCTTATGTTTTAAATTTTTTTCATACTCATTCAAAATTTATATACAATAAGAATATCTTTATTATAAATAATATATATAAATATATTATCATATATAAAATCATGTATGATTTCATTATGTATTTATATTATCCTTTTATTAACATTTTCATGTTAAAGTTATATTTTGGATAATATCTACTTTGTTTATCATGTGTGTTTTGAAATGTTATTATCGATACTATTACTTATATCATGGTTAAATTATATCATTAATTTAAAATGTGATTTAAATAACATATAAATTAATTATATAAATAATTATATCAATCTATAAAATATATAAATATAAAATGGAATACACCATTCATGGATATGGTAGGTCATACGTACGCATGCACATTGTTTCCATTTTCTTTTCATATTGAATAAAAGAATGTAAATTAAATATATATATATATATATATATTATAATAAATTTATCATTAATATATCATATATATAATATATGTTTATAAAATCCATCCTTAATACATTCCATGAAAAGGGTTAATGATTCACAATGTTTTGAGGATACAGTAGTCCACACATCCACAAACGAAGTTATTGAATTTACAAGAAATATAAAGCTTAAAAGTATGTGTTATATAGTAATTACAAAAGAATAAATACATCAAAAATTTATAATATATCATAAACAAAAATATTTTTCTCATAATTCCCAACCATAATATGTGGTAAAGGAAAACTAAACAACATCATATTGTGAGGCTATAGTTCGTTATACACACTAATGGAAAAATTACCTATACCAATGGTTTGGAACCATTGGTATAGGCCCCCAAACCGTTGGTATAGCCTATACCAATGGTTTGGGGAGCCGTTGGGTGATTTGGTGTGGGGAAAGACCTTTTACAACGGTTTGGAGAAAACTGTTGGGAAAGACTTATCCCAACGGTTTTCAAACCATTGGTATAGGTATTTCCCAATGGTTTGAGGAAACCATTGGGATAGGTAAATATATATAAAAGAGTTTCAGTGGAGGTTTGAACCCACAACCTCCACGTTATATATCAATGACTTTACCACTATCCTAAAGTATAATTTGTGAATATATTTGTATAAATATATGTATATATATTTATATGTAATTTATATATTTATCTATTTGATGATATTAGATAAATTTACACATAAAACAATAAGGGAACCTATCCCAATGGTTCTCAAAACCATTGGGAAAGTCCTTTCCCAACGGTTTGGCCAAACTATTGGGAAAAGTGGCCTCAAAGTGGAATTTTCCCAATGGTTTGGCCAAACCATTGAGAAAGCCATACCCTTTCCCAACGGTTTGGCCAAACCATTGGGAAAAGTGGCCTCAAAGTGGCCTTTTCCCAACAGTTTGGCCAAACCGTTGGGAAATCCATACCCTTTCCCAACGGTTTTATAAAACCATTGGGAAAAGTGACCTCAAAGTGGGATTTTCCCAATGGTTTGGCCAAAGCGTTGGGAAAGAGGAACTATACAAACGGTTTTTACAAATCGTTGGTATAGCTACATTGGGAAAGGTTAAATTTCCAGTAGTGACTCAAGAAAGGTATGTTCATTTCCCATCTATTGGAAGTGTGTGTAATTGTAGGCATAACCCTAATAATAAATAATCACATCTTAATGAGGATACATTGTTTAGTATATAATAATTTAATAAAAATATTTGAGGGGTGGAGAAAAAAAATAAAACAAAAGTGCTAGCAGAAAGATGTCACCTCTTCTTCTAGAAATTCCATTTGGTTTGCAAATAAGTACCATCTTTGTTTTGATTTATTCCCAATGTGAAAATTATAGGTTGTGAGAAAATTATGTTTTTATCTTATTTTTTCAGTTTTTGGAAGATCCAAAATGCCTTTAGAGGTTTAAGGAGAGGTGTATGAGAGGAGGCCTTTTATAATTGGGGAAAAGTTCACATTGGGTATTCTTGAAAAGAATTGCCTACACAAAACGCTTAACTTTTCCCAAAACAGTTAAAAACGGATTATTATAGATGCATATAGGTTTTATGGTAGAAATAGGTCCAGAAAATAATTTTTAGATATGTGTATTGTGATTTTTAAAAAAAACATCTGTGTTTAGTCATTAATTAACCTCATTTTATGTTAATCATTGTAATTAATTTTAATTAAACTCACTAACATTTAAGGTAAAATAATAATATTTCCATTTTAAAAACTATGAATTACTCTAATTCCAAATATATAGAATCCATATTTCTATATTCTAATCCTAGAACTAGAAAAAAAATTAAAATTAGTTCGGCTAACGAGACAATAGGACATGTTTTAAAGAATGAATTTCCAAAAGTAATAAATGTTTATACATCCAATTTTAATGTAAAAATTGATATAACGAAACAAATTGGATTAATTAATTAATAGTGGACATAATTATACTTTAAAACTATGTTAAAATATAACTTCTCTATATAAATAAATTATAAGAAAAGTAGTATTAAATTAAAATTTATTATTTTTCATTATTCATCTAAAATGAATCTTCTCAGAAAAAAGACCAAATATTTACCCAATGTGAATTTTGATATTTCTCATTAAAATATGAGGTTAATTTTCAAATATAAAAAATATAAATGATTAATAAATTGTATTTTTAAATGAGATAACCATTAAAATGTGGAAAAGTTATCTTTTTGAAAAATACATCTTCTTATCCATAAAACTTGTCTTATTTATATTATAGTCCAATAAAATATATTGGGTGAATATAAAAAATTTTACCTAGTATTTAACATTTAAATTTTATTTGAAACTTTATTCAAAGTTTTTTTGTTTATTTTTTATAAATAATTGTGTTTGTACATAGAAAAATAGTATTATTAGAAATGTAATTTATTTTTATTCAAAGAGTTATTAATTATACTAATTGATAAACAGTGTATTCATTTTATTACATTTGAAAAAAATGTTTTCAAAATTTAGTTAATCTTATTCGCATCTTACATTAAAATAGTTAGGTAGTAATTATAATGATATTTTAATTACAATATTAATATTATATTGTACTTCGATGAAACTCATCATTCCATGTAACACATGTCATCAAAGGAACATGCAGTTGTGTGTAAAACAAGAAAAACATAATATTGTGTGTACTAAAATTTAATCTAAGTGTTGTGTGTTGTGAATGTTTATCCTGGTGTTTCATATAATAGAATCCAAACATAGTTCATTAATATATCAAAATCTATATTCATTATTGTGTGAAATAATAAATATCAAAAACAATTAATTAATTAAAAAATTATAAAATATCAGGGATTTACAATAATAATCAATATCAACACATTTTTTTCTATTTTAATTCAATAACTCATCATATCATAATGTACTTATGGAATTAAAATGGGGATCAAATAATTTAAATAATGGTATCATGTAAAATAATATTATGGATTAACATGGTTGATAAAAATATTTAGTCACACAGAAATCATATTTCATAGTGGAATTTATATTTCATTTAATAAATCAAATATCTATAGGTTTAGGATAATTTGATGAATTAAATGGAAACTATATCAGGAATGTAAGACATCAAAAAAATTATAACATTTTTAAGTATTTAAAATTATGAATCACACTTAAAATTAATATTAAATATTTTCACATGAGAAACACTATTAAACACCGCATTAAATTAAAAGAAACTAATGATTTCTTGAAATATACATAATAGTTTTTTGTGGGAAATATGGAGTGGGTTATTATAATAAAACAAATAAGGAAATAATGTTTAATAATTATAAACTATATTTATTGAAACTTAAGACTTATATTGAGTAATATGTATTTCATTTGAAATGATGTAAAGAGAAAGTTTTAGATAACTAGAAATAAATAGTAGTTTTATTTCTAGATAAGTTTTAAGAATATTCTATTGAAATTTGAATATGAATAAGGAATAGAAAACCATTTAAAAATAATAGGAATTAATCTTCAAATCACCATTTTTCTGAAAAACCCAAGTTCATAATTTAATTTCCCTATTGATGAATGTGGAAAGGCTTAATAATACCATAATAATATAAGATTAAATTCTTAAAAAACTATATACATAGAGGAATAATTATGTCCCTATAAATTATATTACTTTATGGAAACCAATTACCATATAAAACTTATATCCATGAAAATACATTAAAAGATTGTACCAAAATAAAAAATATCATAATATGAATCTTGGAAACATATTCATATAAAATTACATTTTTAAACCTTAATAATAATTATTTATCATACATTTATTAGTTAGTTACATTTTAATTTCACCCATGGTTATTACTAGTTTTTATTGTTTTTCTCATTCTAATAGTTTTTTATCTAGATTCTCTTCCATGAAACCATGTTTCTGACATTATAATACATTTATGACAGTTACAGTTTAATAATTTAAATATTTTTATATTTATTATTGAGGATGGGCCAGGAATTTATTAGAAGGATAACTATAATTGTGAAGTTGGGGATTTATTGTAATATTTTGTTTGAAGCCTATTGGTTATAGAGGCTTCTGGGAATTTATGTTCTATGTTATATGGTTATATGAATTAATAATTTTGATGTCATGTTTTTGATAAAATGAGATGGGGTTTTTTCTTTATATGGTTTGTTTCAATTATATGATGTGTAATTGTGGTACATGTCACGAAAATTCCCAAGAGTTAGTTTTAAGTGGGGGATAGAATGAAATTATTATTTACATCCACCATTATTCCATCCCAATCAACCTATAGCATTCCCCTTGCAATTTTGGTGATATCCAACATCTATGGATTGTTGATTCTGTTTGTTATCATTGGGTGGTCTTTGGTGAATCTCTCAAGGTAATAATTATTCTAGTCTCTCCACCTCTTTCTCTTTCTCTACAAGTAATTTGATAGATCATCGTGATATGGATTTTTGAAACAATATGTTGTTGAATAAAGTTTCTAGGTGTTTTCCATGATCTTTAATGAATTTTGTATTGTAACTGATTCCCATTATTGGAGTTTTGATTCTTTGAAATAGTTATGTGGTTCTGTATATATTGGGATAATTGATTTAACCATGTATTTCTTTATTGTTTATTATTTCTTTCTATTAAATTTTGAATGACCATTTCAGTGTGAATATAGATATAAAATTTATTTGGCATGGGATTTTGGGGAAACCCCCAACACAAATAGAATTAGACATTAGAGCATGATTTGTAAATTAAGAGAAATTGTGAAATTGATATGAAATTAGTATTTGATAAAAAATTCATTAATTATTTTGACAACAATCATGGCTTGTTCTACCCTGAAAATGAATAGATTGATTAAAACCCTATTTTTTTAATATATTTTATCAAATTCTTATAGAATATAAGGAAATTGTGTTTTAAATAGTTTGAAACAAATTTCCTATTATTGATTGTTTGATTAATGAACATGTGATCATGGGTAGTTAGTGAGTTATTATGAAAAAAATTCATAGTTGGAAATTCCCTTATAATGGATTAACACTTTACAACTCTAAAAAATAAAAAAGTTGTCAGATCTTATCCCTAGTGGATTGTTGATGAGTCATCTCCATCCAATTTCTGAGGGGTGTGTGTCCACATTACCATTATCGCTTTATGTGTGTTTGAGGATCACATAACCTAGAAATATTGTACATTATGGTATATGACCATGTTTCCAAGTATTATTAATTTTATATACATTCCATTGATAGTAAAATTTCTTTACAATTTCATTATGAATTTATATGAAATGTTTTATATAAATGATTAATAAACCATTATTCGAAATGTTTCCAAAAATTGAAATGAAAAGAATGATCTTATTTAAATATTTTCTTGTACTATCCTGACTTTTATGAAAAAAAAATTAAAGAAATAATTAAGTTAATTATTTTTTAATTTTCATATAGAATATTTTGCCAGACCCAGCTGAGAATTTAACTCACAACCTATCTCTACCATCAGGTATTTGTAGATTTCCTTTAGCCATGTTTGAGCAAGGGTAAAGAGCCGTGTAAAGGTGGAACATGTTGTTGACTCCTATGAGAAAAAACTATTATGTCCCTTTGGAATTGTTAATTATTATATTGTTTTTTTTGGTTCCTTATTGTTGTATTTTGGGTTAAAAGTTTTTTTTTTGAATTATATTATTGTTCTCCCTATGGATTTTCCTTTTTAGCTTTAAAACATGTAAAGTTTTCTTCTGCTGTTTATGTTAAAAATGTTTCCACTGTGTGTCAAAACCCCATGGGGATCAAGAATTCCCTTTGGGCCATTTCATGATTTTCCTGGGTGTTAGTGTGACAAGGTATCCAGGCCTCTTCATAAAAAATTGGTATTAGAGGTGCATGTTAATTATCTTGCCTTGATTTCACTATGCAGTTCAGTATTCTTGTCAGGACATAGGAGGTGGTTGTGATTGAGTTACTACCAATATCTCACCAAAATTAACCTTAAGACACCATGGTCAGTCTGGGAAGGGATTATGGATTATTAGATCTCATACTTTCCCTTGATTTTGTCTAGATATATTGAAATCCAAATCTGGCTTATCTGTCTGATGGGATTAATTTCACTTGTTTCTCTATTTGAGTGTTAATATGATGTATTATATATTGTCTATTGTTGTTTTTTAGATTCATGCCCTGAGAATATATGTGAATCATATCATAGAGAAATATTCTGATAAACCATTGTGATAAAATTAACGAATAAACTAGAATCTAGTTAAAGAAATTTGAGCATGATTTCTAAGATATAGGAAAAGTACCTTTAACCATTCAGATTCTAGCTCCAGTTGTTGAACCTCCTTGGGATTACTTAATCATTTATTCTATGGAGTTACTTCACCAAATCACACCATTTTTCCAATGAAATAATGATCATAAAATGGATAAATATTGGTTAAGAAATATTGATATTCTATTTTTGTTCCTTGAAACTCCTAATGAAATCAAGGGGAAATTCTTCACCATCAAACGAGAGGGACCAAGCTAGATATTGTGGGAGAAGATGATCTAGGTGAAGAATAATGGTGTCATATTAGTGATGTGCATTAAATATTATTTCATCTACTAGTTCTATCTATATTCTATGGTTTTATCTTAGGATATTGAGTTTTTCATACTCCAGAGGGCTGAGAGGACCATAGAGGAATTCTAAAATTGATTCACTCAACTTTTTAGTTTTCACATGATATTTTATCAAATGAGAATATAATTAATTATTGGATCTATATTTGACATAGATATACTATTCCTTGTTAGTTTTTCATGCTGATGTTTTCTTCATATTATAATGTACTAGATAGAGACTTCATGGTTTATATAGACCTGTTGTTATTTCATGGTTGGTGTGAGTTACTTTTTCCCACAATGTCAATTCGGTGAGTTCCTAGATATAGAAGGGGAAGTATGATGATTCTCATTTTGGTTCTCATTATAAGGGTTTTTCTAGAAATCCTATAGTACCTAGAATAGACCCTTTGATTTTTTACCAATGTGGAAAGCATGGGAACTCAAAATAGGTTTTCACTAAGGAAAAAAATATATGTAGTTCCTATAGATTCTCATGTAACTTTTAGAAGTTAAATCATGTCTTTTATACTCCACGTAGTTGTACGTTATCATCATCGTCTAATAAAATTATGATGCAATCAGATGATTCAGGAATAAAGGGGTTATAGCCATAGTGTAACAACACAAAATTATATCAATGAAATTTCCCTTCTTATAATTATTTTATATATTATAAATCTTATAATGTCACATTTATAACACAATACAAACTTTATAAATAAATAATGTATGAATAAAGTGGTTGTTTTATAAATTGAGGAACCTAAACTGATGGAATAGTAACATGAATTTTGGAATAGTAATGTGACCATTTGGATAAGAGAACATATTAATATAATAGTAACCGCCCATATAAATGTATAAATATAATTTAGGTATCCTATAAATGAAAATTTGATAAATTATTTCATTGTATCTATAAATAAATGTTTTAAAATTGATAAATTAAGTATTGGTATTTTCATGAGACAAAAAGTTTTATTTAAAATTTTATAATTTAAATAATAATTTAAAAGAGAATTAATTTTCATAAAATAGATTCCAAAATTAATATTTTATTTTCGTATGATTATAATATATTTTTATGAGACTTTAATTAGTTTTCCAAACTGTTATAAAATAAGTTATGATTTTAAAATATGTATATTTTGAATAAATGATGATTTTATATTAAAGATTAAATTCCTAGTATTTGGAAAAAGATCATTAAAATGGATTCAATTATTTATTTCCACACATCAAAAACTGGTTAGGGTTAATTTTTTGGTATTGTTCTAAAAAAGTTGATACTTTTGTGAATAGTGAAATATGGAAATTTTTGGTAACAGATAAATACACAAACTATTTAGTCATGAATGATGTATGGAAGAGTTAAGAACCATTATTTTGAACTCACATGATATATTAAATATATTTAGTAACATTAATTCCCATTATTGATATTCTTGATCCAAAATACTAAACAAATGAATAAATTAATCAAAAAACACCCCTCTACTCCACTATAAATACGACCCCTCACCACCCCTTCTCCTCACTCATAAAAATCATTTAAGATCACTTATATTACGTTCAATTACTATTAAGAACATCTTCCCCACATTAATATCTTTTTAAAATCACTGTATTACCATTCCCAAGTTCTATAAGGAGGTTCTAAATGATAAGATGTTCAAGAGGTAATATCCTTTTTCGTTTTCATATATTTTTTTTTCAATTTATTTTCCTTTATTATACTCTCATAAAATCCTTATACCAAACTATCATGATAAATTTAGTATCATTTATATAATGTAATGTTATTTTTTCATTGGTATATCTACTATAAATTCCCTTCTCATCCATTTGTTTTATAAAAAAATGAAAACATTTTCCATGAGGTGTCGATTCACCACCATCGTGGTTGATAATATTTATTTTATAATAAAATATTTAAGGATTGTAATAAAACCATTATAATGGTTAAAATAGATTTTAAAATTTATATATCACCATATATATGTTCTGAAACTAATATATAAATATTATTAATTAATAAAATAAAACTAGTTAACAATGATAAAAAAATCCAAATTAATTTAAATAGATATCATTAATGTTTTATCTATTTAATCTTGCTAATATCTGTATAAAGATTAATATATTTTAACATGTATAGATTTTAAGATAATTAATAACATAAAATTTCAATTCTTGAAAACTATTCCCATTTTATATGATCTTTTGTACATGTATACAAGTGATCCAATCAGGAAAACCAAGGAAACAGACACTCTTGAATGAAGAAATTTATTCTTAAAACTCATCAAAAAGAGATTAAATGAACATAATAAAATTATAATAAATAAAATAAATATCTAAGTGGTTCTCAATTAAATTAATAAATAATAAAATTTCATTTTACATGACATTATGTGCAACAACAACAAATATTCAGATACAAGGATATGATTCTCTATGAACCACCATTTTCCCTCAGGTTGATCTTTCTATATCCTTACCCAAATTTAATTCATAATTATTATTATGTAATCCTCTTAAATTTATTGTTAATGTTCCAATAAAATGTTCTTAGCTCAATTATAATTTCTTTTATATGTAAATAGGTGTTTTTATTACGTTCCTTTCTCAATTCCTCACGATAATCATGCCCTATTAACGGAAACTTCCCAATTTCTAACCCATTTTCAAGTGTAATATATAATATGTTTGAATCATCCATTATTCATCTAAAATTAATAATTATATCATGAAAATATATCTTGTTTAATTTATTGTTTTTTTTAAATGTGTATGGATTTTCCGCTTTAAATGATTTTTAATATGTTCCTTAAACCACACTAAAATGCCTCATTTTAAATGTCTCATAAACACTCTTTTTTCATGTTTTATTTTTAGTTGAACATATCTTAACATGATATATACCTATTTTACCTTATTAATGTGAATTTATTAGTTAAATCCATGTTTTCATTGACACTATTATGATATGTAAATTTTTAACATTTTATGACATGATTATGATATCCATTTTGTTCAATGGTTATCAGATATGTTTATTTTTGATTATTCATATGGCACACAAATACATGGAGATGTTATTATGGGTGCACCCACATGGTGATATATATCATTTTGTAATATTTTGTCTCATGAGACGTCATGTTGGGACATGGAGTAAACATGTTTCCATTATGGAACATTTTCCACCATGTCAAATGGTTTTGGTAATTAGCCTTGACTCATGCTCCTCCATATTCAATGGAAATTCCATTATCCTTCACTCACAATTATTTTCTCTTTAATGTTGTTTCCACATTCAATTGATTATATTATTACATTATCCAATGTTCAATAAGTTATGCTCACATATGTTTATTCACCATCCATACCATTATTTATCATCATGTTATTCCTTCTAATCCACGTGTTCTGCTTCATTCCAATATTTATTCCATTAATTGGATTTTAATCTCATCCCCATTTTCATATATTCCCCAAGTTATCCAGTGAATATGTAATGGCTAAAATCATGTTAGGAGATCGATATATATTATTTATATAATGATGTTTTATTTTATTTCCATGTTATTAGTTTTACCTGCCTAATCATACAAAGACACTAGACTTTACAATCTGTGGATTGTATTTCATCAATAATTATGCATATATTCATATAAAAATATATATAAAACGATATGGTCATTATATTTGGTATCAGAGCACATTGTATTTTTTTTATATTTTGATAAGAACACTTTATTAAGAACCTTAGGGATAATTCTATCATAGTTGAAAAGCTAGATTAAAACATACAGAGTTAGAAGATATGACTATGTTTTCATTTAAATGTTTATCCTTATATTTATAATGTTTCCACTTATATTCATATTTTCTAAGTATTAATGCACTATAATTATATTTTTCTAATCTATACAATGGTGGGAAATAAGAGAAGTACCCTCACCTGTTTTGACCTTATATTGTAAAACAATATTTCGAGGGAAAAATTTTAATGGGGAAGAATGTAACAACATAGAATTATATCAATTAAATTTTCATTATTATAATTATTTCATAGACTATAAATCACATAAAATCTCAAATAAGACACAATATAAACATTATTAATGAATAATGAATGAAATAATTGGTATTTTTATAAAACAAAGAACACATTACGATGGAAGAGTAAAATTATCATTGGAATAATATTGTGACAATTAGAAATAGTAAACTTGATAATAGAATTGTAACCTCTCTTATTAATGTATATATAATATTTAGGTACCATATAAATGAAAATATCATATAATTATATCATAGTATGACTATTGAAATGTTTTAAAAATGATAATTATGTATTGGTATTTATGTTTAACAAAAATGATTATTTATAATTTTATAATTAAGATAATGATTTAAAATAAAATTTATTTTAATAAAATAGATCAATAAATAATTAATTTGTTTACTTATGATTATAATAAAACATTTTGTGCATTTATTTAATTATTCAATGTTTTATAAAATCATATATAATTTTAAAATTTGTATTTTTTGAATAAATGATAATTTTAATTAATATTTTAATATCTCATATTTAGGAAAACAATTCTATAAAATGGAGTCATTTGTTTAACTATATTCACTAAAAAAATTGTAACAGTGCATTTTTTTGTATTTTTCTAAAATAATTTAATTTTTTGTGAATACTAAAATACACCACCTTATGCTATAAGATAAATACATGAATTATTGAGTCATGGATGATGTATAGATGAGGTAAGTACCCCTGGTTCTAACCCACAAGCATAGGTTAATATATTTAGTCACAATAATCCTCACTAATTATTGTCTTGAGCTAAAAAATTGGATAAAATAATCACAAAAAAACACTCATCTCCTCCACTGTATATACCACACCACCCCTACCCTTATCCTTACACCCCCAAATCCTTGAATTGTTCTTATATTCTAACCAATTTCTCTCATTATCATCTTCCAAACATATTGGTCTTTATAGTGTTAGAAAAATACAGTTCCATAGTTCCTTAAGAAGGTTCTCAAGGAGAAGAAGTTCAAATTTTAAAATACCATTTCGTTTTAATTTATTTTCATTTAAATTTATTTTATTTTCATTTCCTCAACTCACCTATATATCAAAAATACGAATTATAAATCTAGTATATTTTATGTTCAAAATTTTATTATATTATTGGTATAACCACCATCAATTCTATTCTCTTCTCATTTGGTTCAACAACTTAAAACATTGACTGTGAGGTGTACATTCACAACAATTATATATGACAATTTAATGTTTTTATAATATTTCCTTCAAGGATGATCATAAAACCAATTTAATTAAAAAAATAATTATAAAATGTATATTAAAAAATATATGGTGTTATGAAACAAGTATATAAATATATATTATTAATTGAAAAAACAATACTATTTTGTGATGATCGAAAGAATGCCAAAATAATTTGAACGATTATCATTAACGTTTTATCTATTACATCATTATTATATCTAAAAGAATGATGTATAATACCATTTAATATTTTTTTTGTTCATTAATAGACTTTATTCTAAATTATGTATAACTATTACCATTTTACGTGATCTTTTATACATGTTTCAAGGATAACCAATCATAAAAAATAAGGAAACGAACACTCCCAAAAGACAAAATTGAATCTAACAAATAATAAAAAAAGGATATGAATGAGTATAAAATTATTATAATAAATCAAATACTTGTCTAATAGGGTCTTAATAAATATATTAATGAATTTAATTTCATTATCCCGGAAATAAAGTGCATGTGTATATTACTTTCATACATATGGTAATGGATTCTCTTTGAACCTCCGTTTTTATTCAGGTTACTCATTATTTCTCATTACACTAATTTAATTATTAATTATTTCTATTTACTCCCCCTAAATTCTGTTTTATTCTTGAAAAATATTTTCCTAGATCAGTTATTTTTTCTTTGATGGGGAAATAAATATTTTTATATGTTTCCCTTCTCAATTACGCCCAATAAGTAAGCTAGATTAATAGAAACATCCAATTTTCATACTCATTTTCACGTACCATACATAATCCTTTTTAAGTCACCATTATTCTATAACATAAATAATTCTATATTAAATATCAATTATGGTTAATTTATAGTTTTATATAAAATATTATATTATTTCGAATTTAAATTCTCTTTAATATTTTCCTTAAACTACACTAAAATGTATCATTTATAATGTTTATTAATTACATTTTTAAATATTTTTATATCTGATAAAAAACAATTATCATGAACTATAACTATTTTACCATATTAATTTTGATGTATGATTTAAATCCATTCTTTATGGATGCTTTTATTCTACACCAATTTGTTATGATCTATGACATGATTATGATACCCATGTATTTCCATGGGTAACCATTATGTTTATTTTTGATTCATCATGTGGAACACATATAAGTTAACATGGTATGTTGGGTGTTCCTAGATAGCACTGAAATTTGTTTAGTCTCTTGATATTTCATGTTGGGACATGGAGTGAACTTGATTCCTTTATAGTAAATTGTCCTCCATGTGTAATGGTCATGGTATTTAGCCTTAACTTGTGCTCCTCCATGTGAAATGGTCCTAGTAGTTAGCCTTGACTCATGATCCCACAACTGATATGTTCTTTGTACTTATCCTTGAAATATTTTTATTTTATGTTTTATGTTGTAAATTCCTATTATTCTATGAGTACATGATCAAAAGTTCTATTTCTATGCTTCTATATGTTTATTCATGTTCCATTCCTTTTTATGTTATCATGTTATGCCTTCTAACCCATGTTCCATGATTTATTTCGATTTTTATTCACATACAATTATTTTTAGCTCACCCATTTTTCTATTGTATTCCCCAGGTTATCCCATGTATATATACAGGATAAAATGTGGTTAAGAGATCATTATGGATGATTAATCTAAATATTTTCTATTCCATTTTCTTATTTTCAATTTTACTTGACTAATATTCCAAATACACTAGACATTATGATCATTGGTTTGTTTTTAATTATTCAATATGCTTAAAATGATGTAACTTTATTGTTAAAATGATAGGTTCATTATACATAATAATCTAGAACGAAGCAACTTTACACTATGGAAGAGTATAGAGAAAAATTTTGTTTTTCATTATTCAATATACTTAAAATGATGTAAATTTATTGTTAAAATGATACGTTCATTATACATAATAATCTAGAACGAATAAAATTTACACCATGGAAGAGTATAGCGAGGAAGTTAATACAGTTCTAATAACCATGATCAGTACAATAAATATTGCCTCAAATCTGGTGACCATGTTATTTGATAATGGTGCATCTCATTATTTAATTTTACTTGTATTATTAATCTTATTAATCATCCTTCGAAGATCTTAACTTATGTAATGTATTTTACAACACACCTCATGATGAAGAGAGTACAAGTTCTTAGTAGACATACTTGTGTTTTCTAGTTATATGATTAATATCCTGATTTGGATTTTATGTGTCTATACATGAAGCAACATTAATTAATTTTCAAGATATATTGGATCATTTCTAATAAACGTAGATTTATCTTCAACATGTATCCTTTACTCTACCATGTCAGGTGTGTCTTCTTATTTAGTGAGAATTCTACCTGAGGTTGAGTAGAGATGGACCTTCATATCTAGATTTTGGAATGGGGATATAATATTTTCTTTTGAAATTGGGTGAGACACTTTAAGTGATGACCTTCCTCTAGTATTCTTTGAGCTACCCTATTTTTCCCATCTCAAATCTATGGTTTTCCACTGGTAAAGGAGGGAGTGTTTTATATTTAATTAGTGCATGATACACAACCAATATATATTCTTTCATAATGATTGGACCCAAATAAAATGAAAAAGTTAAAGATGTGGTTGGATGATCTTTTATTGAAAGGTTTTATACACTAATGTGTGTCATTATGGGTGGTACTTCTGAAATTTTCTAAGATTGTTAATGTGTCACTTAGCCTTTGTCTTGGTTATCAAAAACTCAATTGAGTTAGGATAATGAACAAATATCTATTTCCATGGACTGATGATTCTCCTATCCATAAAAATGGATAATTGGTTCTCGAACATTGATCTTCGATTTGGTTACCATCATTTTAGAATAAGAGAATATGACATTCAAAAATCTATATTCCATAGAATGTATAGCCATTTTGATTAAATTTTTATTCCATTTTCAATAACCAATTCTCCTACTAAATTTATATATTTAATGAATAATATCATCCATGAATATGTTGGTACATTCATGGTGGTCTTTGTGTATGAAATCCTTCTTTACTCCATGATAGTGTATGATCATGGTCGTTATCTGATAGTAGAATTGGAATTATCGATAAATCACCAAAATTATGACACAATATCAAAATATTATATTTGTATTTGAGTCTTGATGTTATTGGGACAAGAACTCTCAGAACAAGGTATATTAGTTGATCATGAGAAGGTGAAGGCTGTTATGACATGGTATAAAACATGAAATGTTTTCTTAGATCTATATCTTATTTGTTTTAGCTATATATTATCACTTATTTGAAAATTATTTCTTTAAGTTGGATTCTATGATCTTATGTGAGTATTATTTGTGTGGAATGATAAATGTTGGGGTTTTTTAGCTAAAATATCTTTTGACTTATACAATGGTTTTGACTCTTCCAAAAGTTGGGCTTGTCTATGTGGTATTTTTTGATGTGTCATGTTTATGTTTGGGATGTGTTCATATGCAGGGTGATTATGCCATTGCCTATGGATCTGATCAACTTAAACTACAATATATGAATTATCCCAACCATTACCTTGAAATGGATACTATGATGCATGCACTTAATATTTTTTGGAAATACCTTTTTGGGGAAAGGATTACCATGTTTTGTGACTATAAGAGTTGGACCTATATCATCACTAAAAATATTTGAATTTCCATAAGAGGCATTATGTATAGTACCTTAAATCTTTTGAATTTGAAAACACATTTACCCCAGAGAAAGGGAATGTCCTTGATGATTCATTAATTGGGATAATTCCAACCATAGTGATTACATAATCATTGGATGAGTGTTACATTATGCATATTGTTTCATATTTTCATATAAGGGTTCACGCAGTACCCAGACTTGGATGAGATACTTAGGTGACAAGAGTATGATGCCCTAGCATTAATGGTGGTTGTAGTAGCCCCTCCTCCACTGGGGGAGGGGTCTCTTCCTCACAGCGCTCCTCAGCAGGGGTCTCAGGATAGAGGTAGGGTTTTTGTTTCGTTACCTTCATCCGATGAACACTCACTCTTTCCAAGTTCCAATGAGGCCTCACAGTTCCTAGATTTGGAAGAAAGTTCCAACCATTTTCAATTTATGGGTTGTGGTCTTGAGAAGATAGTATTCCCAACCAAGACAATGCAAGCCCCACAGACCTCCTCTTATGATGAGAAGATTTTAGCAAGGTGGAAACTAGGACCTCCCAAAACATGTATGCAGTGCTTGGTGAAGAATAGTTCCTTAACAGTAAGGAATTTTCAGGGTTGGATCATGGCAAGGACCTATCAGTTGATGCAGAAACATCCCACGAGGAAATGGTTGAGGCCTTGGACTTTGATGAGACCAAGGAATGGGTAATAGAGGACGACTATTTTATATCCTCTATGTGGAATGGAAAGAACAATGTCATGGATCCAGATGGCTTCATTTCGAACAACGGGAGGGCGCGCAGAAGGAATGATTACTCCAACCTCCCTAGCCCTCCTATTACCAAATCCGCTGGTAAGGGCAAGTTGTCCCTGAAGGCCTCTACAAATCTTGGAAGCTCAACCCTGAACAAGTACAAAGACCTTGTTCAATAAGAGGTGTCTACCATCTCTAAGGACCTGGTTCTGGAAAGATGTGAGGCTGGTTCTCCAGAAATTTCCTTAGGTGATGTGGAACTGATGGGTCAGGGGCAGAAGCGTGAAGTTGGTTCTAAATATGACTAATAGCAACAAAAGGTCTATTTGTTGGAACATAGGGATCTACTCATTCATTCAGATGAAGAAATGTTTGAGGAAACTTTGGATATCAAATCTTTAAAGAAGATTAGACCAATCTATGTGGCTACTAAAAAGGAGAAAGGCGAGTTGCCAGATAATCAGGCGTGCATTCTGCTGAGAGGCTTTAACATGGGTAATATTATCAAAGAGTAGTACAAAAAATCTTGGAACAATATGGCTCTTGTTTTAGGACACCTTGAAGGATTTCCCTGGAATGAAGGTAAATGATACTCCCTGGGTTTTGTTCAGGGAAAACAATTCCAAAAAACTCACTCTTTTCTTTAATAGATCTGTCGTATCCTTTGGCACTGAAACTAGTTAGTTTTGAGGGTTCCCACTTTCCCCTTAAAAGTGATTGATCTTTAATAAAAAATAACTTTGGAGGATATAAGGGTTCACAAATCAGGGGGTGAATTTTTTTTTGTTAGTCTGTAGTTAAATTATGCTCTTCTCATGAATTGTATTTGGAACAGAATCTTGATAATGAATTTCAAAGAATTTGAGAATTTCAATATAGTGGGAAGACCATTTCTGATGGGACATTCTCTGTGTAGGGTGTCATATATTTTCAGAATTATTTTTTCATTAGCAGTAATGAATTTTTTTGATGGAGGATTATTGTAATTCCTACTGGATGTGAACACAAAAACAAAAAATTCATAATATTATGGGTGTTTATAGTTATGGAGGTTTGGTATGGTATGGGGAATTTTGGATTGGTCCTCTCTTTGTTTTACATGCAAACAGCTCATGGAAGAGCACTAGAGACTTTCAATTTTTCTTCAGCCACATCTACTACCATCATGGATGTGGGATAAATCTCTATCGAATTTTTGGTTGGGTTTTCATGTACCCAGGTAAATAATAATTTTTTATGTATTTTGATCGATCGGTAGACTTAAACAACTAAATGTTTACCTATTTATTATAAAACCAAAGTTGACGAGATCAAAAATCCATATGAGAAAGATATTGTTAATTTGAAATGATGTCCATATAATATAGTTTCTGATAGAGATCCCTGGTCTAATTCTCAATTTTATAGAGGCCTTCAGTAGGCCTAGGTATCTCAGGTTCGTTTGAATATGAAATACATTCCATAGTTAGATGAATATAGAGATAGAGATGTAATGATTCTTGAGCATATACTTCATGCCCACATCATCTATTTTCATGGTGCATGGGATGACCATATGGTCATAGTTGAGTTTTATTATAATTTTAGTTACAAGTACATGATAAAAAAGGATCATTTGATGTATAATATAGATGAGTGTTTAAATATCCACTGGATTGGTTAGAGATCGATGAAATTTCCCTTTATTGATCGAGCAGGTTTTAGGAGATGAAAAAAAGATTGAGTAGATTCATTAGAGGATTTTGATGGTAAAGAGACGATATTAATCTTATTTTGATCATCACTAAAGACCATTGGATTTTTCATTTGGTAATCTTTTATTCTTGAATGTGTCATCACATTTCAGACATCGAAAAATTGGGGGGGAAGGGAATATTTCTACCCATTTTGTTGGACCATTTTAAGATGTTGAGTAGGTGGGGAAATTAGATTACTATATGGAACATCCACCAAATGTGATGTTGTTTCACATCATGTTTTATGTATTCTATCAGTGAATGTATCTTTTTAATCCATATCAAATTATATGATGGTGTTATCTTGATGTTAATCTTCATTTATCTATGATTGAGCATCCAGTCAGGATATTTGATTCTAATGCAAAGGTATTTCATGGGAGGAAAATACCTTTGGTTTGAGTAATATGGCATCATGGTTCCAATTATCAAGAGACATGGGAGCATGAGATAGAGATTATAGAGAATTGGCTAATCCATTTCAATATATATGCTTCTTAATAGGCTTTTTGGGATAGAAATTTCTTTGGGTGGGGAGATTGTAGAATTACATTAACTTTTTGATAGGTACATATTACGATTTTTTGTTATTTTCTTTATTCATTGGTGGGGTATGTATGAGAAAGACTTTGGAGGATACTAGTAACTGTGGGCTCGAGGATTTTTTAGAATTTTTATCATAACACATATTGGTTGTGTAGTCATCTGGAAATTTACTTGTTTTGTAAACTTGATACATGATGTCTAAATTTTGATGTCATGTTTTTTATAAAATTAAATTGGGTTATTAGAATGTATGGGACATTTCAATAACATGACATGTAATTGGAATGTATGTCTTGTAATATCTCGAGTTTCAATTTTATGGAGGTGACTCAGTTAAAATTATTATTTCCTTCCACCATGCTTCCTTCCCTCTTAACCTAGAGCATTCCCTTTGAAATTTTGGTGATATATAACCCCTTCATATAATCCGTTCAGTGATTGATCATTATGTTTGATTTTATTAATGACCATGTATGTGGTCTTCTTATCTCTCCATCACATTCTCTCTCTCTCTCTCTATAGAGTTTTATATACCAACTCATTATTTATGTATCTAATAATCATTATACTGATTCCTATTTATAGGTTAAGTTCCTAGATATTCTGCACCATCATTATTATTAGTGACTCTCATTATAGGAGTTGTGATTACATAAAATATTTAGGTTGTTCTATATAAGTTTGACCTCTTAATTTAACAATGATTATCATTATTTTATTGGACTACTTTCAATTAAATAGTGATAACACAATTTGGTGTGCATGTGGATTTGATATTCATTTTAAGTGTGATTTTAGGTAAAACCCCCATTTTCAATGGAATTGGATATTGGGGTGTTATTTTGAAATTGAGTGAAATTGTAGAAATGATTTGAAATTGGTATTTAAGGAAATTGTCTTAAATTTTTTTCATAATAAGGTTGGTTATATTTATCCTATGAAATGAATGAATTTATTAAACCCTGTTTTTGTTTTTAAATTGAAATTTTAATATTTGAATTGAAAATAGAAAAAAAATTAACGATTTTTAAAAAATCACACATTTTTTACTATTTGATTAGAGAACATGTGTACCTAAGTAGTTGGTGTGTTACTTTGGAAAAACATGAATGGATGGGAATTCTATAACAATTTATTGATGCTTTAATACTCTAACAAGTAATTACCTTGGAAGATCTTATCCCCAATGGGATGTCAATTAGTCATATCTATCTACTATCGAAGGGAAATGCATTGAAAATTAAATTATTAAAATATTATTATGTGAGGATCCATTATCGTGGAATAAATTTACCATAGGGAATTTGATCATGTTTTGGGATGTTATTCCTTTGATATAAATCCTATTGATTGAAAAAATTCCTTACAAATGCCTTTTAAATTTATGTAATATATTTTATATAATATATTAATTAATCCATTTTTTAAAATTTTTATGTCAAATAAAATGAAAATAATTTTTTTTAAGTATCCTCTTATAATACCATTCTAATTCCTATTAAAATTCAAGTCATTATTATAGTTTATTAATGTGGTATATTCTTATGAAATCATTGGTTATACCCTACAAGGATTTTAGTTAACTCACAATATTTTCTATCTGGAGTTCATTGATTTGATTCTAATTGTTTCTGTTAATGGGAATATACAATATGTAGGTGGAAGTTGATGTTTAAATATTTGATCTTAAAGTGTTTTATCTGTTGGGACTTTGACTGTTTTATCATGCTATATCTGGTATATTATTGTCAAACATTTGGTGTGTATACATGTTTCAATTATGATATTATTATCTTTAAGATTTTCCTTTTAGGGATACTAACTTGAATCTATTTCTTACACATTTTATTATCGAATATCTTTTCCCACCTTTCTCTTGTGTGATACAAGGTGCTTATCGCCAACCCGTGGGGATTTTGAAGGCCCTTCTAGAAATGTCAGTATCATTTTGGGTATCATGGAACTGGGGTGCTGAGTAATATTTCTAACACTATTCATAATTCCAACATTATTTAATGAAATATAATATATTATTTATAATTTTAATAGTTTTTTTCTAGTTACATTATAATTTTATTCATGATTCGTAATGTAAAAATAAATGACATTTTTGTTTCAAAAAATCATGATGAATAGTATCTTGTATAGTAATGATGCATTAAATTTCAATATTACCATTAAATAACCTTAAATGAATTTTATTATCCAATTTATGACTACTAAAAAAATCAGAGTCATTCATGGTATAATGTTTTAACAATGATGATGTATGTGGTTAAAATGAACCTAACCAGAAAAATGTTATAATTAATTGATCAGTATATCTAGGAAAAACATTATTTTAAAACTATCTCATTATTAATGATTTATAATTATATTATTTGGATGGTTTAAGGTGGAAATTATATTTTAATTGAGTTTTATTATGATTATTATTCAATATGAAAAATGATATACGTTTCTTTGTGGAGGTCGTTGTCCGCATGTACATACATGTTTTGTTCTTGATTTATATTTTACATAAGGAAGATATAAATAAATTTTTATATTAAGAAACATAATAGTTCTATATTTTTAATATTTATTCATTAAATACCCCCTTTGAACCATCCTAGTATGGTTTCTATGATAAATGAACCACATCACTTATTGGGGTGGTAGTCCTTACGCAACATAAGATCCATTAAAAAATTTCGTATGGTTGGGTGGAATATAGAAAATGAATATCATAGAAACATAATGAAAATAATTTTAACATTGATACAAATGTATTATATCAAATTTGATGGTTTATATTTGTCTAACATATAAGAATTATGAATGGAATAGAAATGAAGAATGAGTAATCGAGTATTTTACCATTCCCCTAGGATGAGCTTCATTGAAAATTGTATTCATATTTTGATAGGTGGAATGTTGAGAATACCAAAACATATATTTAGTATTATAAGTTTGTTAGAGTTATTTTGGTTAATTTGTGACTAATATTAGATTCATGGTTTCTTAGGAGATATGGGTTGTTGATATATCCCTTTATAAGGAAGAGGAGTGGGATTTTAATAATAATATAATAGTTAGATTTTCAATTTAAATTGAACGTGGATAAACTAATAGAAAATATTTAATTTGGGGAGGCTTTATGGTTGTTAATGTCTCATTAATCGGTCATAACTCAATTTTTTTAACATTTTTATGTCTTTTACTCTTTGAATTTTCACTCTTACAATATATATTTTATATCGTGGAAATAAATTCTTACATAGGTAATTTAATTTTAACAACTAAAAATTAGAATAATTACATAAATTTTAACTAAAAATTACAAATTTAAAATCCATCATTTTGAAATATGATATATTAGGGGGAATACAATTTTTTTACATATTAGAATATGTTATGATTAAAACCAATTTGTAGGAAGTGTATTGTTAAGCATAAAGACAATTGTTAAAACAATGTTGTATATTTTTTTATTACTGAGAAATTTAGTGGTTTGTTACTAAAAAAATTTGATTTATATGGATTTATAAATATTTCATAACATATTTGCACCTTGTGGGTACATATCTTAAATTAACAGACCAAACTTAATTTTTATTGCTGTAAAATATTATATATATTTCCAAAACATTAAAAAAGGTATCATTAATTGAAAAACATTACATTTAAATTATTTAGTGATATTTTTATGTATATATTATTATATAAAAAAATTCATAATAATATAAATAATTATTATTTAATTAAAATTTCTTAAATGTGGTAGGATTTGTAAAATGTTTTTATTCACTTCTCATATAAAATTAAATTTTTTTATTAAAATATAAATAATTCATCATTAAGTAATTTTGAAGGAATGAATAGAAGATTTATTTTTTTATAAATTTAAAATTCTAAATTTTAGAATTTAGATTTTATGAGGAAATATAAAATATTATAAATAATTACCTATACATGGAAATGGATTTTTGAAAAATATAATCATTCCAATTCATTTTTTTCATCAATTTCTAATAAAATTATAGTTAATATATTATTCAGATAAATAATATATATTTTCATGATTTTTCTATAATAAATTTACATTATAAAATTAAAAATACACAATATATAAGTATAATGTTTTTTTTATAAAAATACGTTTTAAGCATAAAATGAATTTTTCTTTTTTTTAAAACAATGTAATAACTATTTGGTTGATTTTAATTTATTTTTTCTAAATAATATAAAAAAATTAAATTAAAATAATTCATTATTGAATAATATATAAAAATACCTTGCACGTTAAAAAATTCATTGAAAATGTCACTTTTATTGTAAAATAGTATTCACCAAAAGCCACCAAAATTAATTATTGATATTTTAAAAATTTTATTTCACAAATAAATTAATAATATTTTTTTCATGGAATTTTAACTATATCGTTTCATGCTTTAATAATAATTATAAGTCATAACAGATAGATAAATAATATATTATAATATATATATACATATTATTCAGAAAATTCATAACATAAAATTTTACAAGCATTATAAAAATATCTTCATGAAATTTGATATATGTCATTCTAACCACAATAATTTGAAAAAATATATTTCAAATGGAAATATTTATGACAACCACATTTATTTTTTATATATATACCATTATTACACTCATTAATTACATTAAAACTTCTTCAGGAATACTCCTCATTTCCGTAGTTTTCGGTTTATATTTAACAATATTATTACTCATTTCATTATTTAACTCCCTATTTTTTCCTTACATATTAGTGATCCTCAAGGGTGAGAATGATCATGGGGATCTCAATGTGTTGTAAATATTATTCATTTTTAATTATTTTCCCAATTTAATATATAAAAAATTATGGAATTTAATAATCCACAGTGAATAACAATACGTGATGTGAGAAAATTAGTTTTATGTTCATTTGTTGTATTTTTCCTATAAATAAATAATTTTTTGTTAGTTTAATTCATATAATGTGTTTATATTTTCACAATCAATTTCAATTAAATTGAAATAATAATAAATTGTATATAATTATAATTATATAGTTTATTAAAGGAATATTATTCCTAAAAACTCAGGGCATTACAAACAGAAATGGTTTACTATCAATATCACACCTAATGTTAATTAATTGAATAATTCATATATCATATAGAAATATAGGGAAGGAAAAATGATGTTATTAATAGAATGCGTTTATAAATTTCACTTAATCCTTCTAGTATGTTTATATTTTTTTACTACATTCATGGGAAACCAAGAAAAAGGACATTGTGATTATATATTTATAATTAATTTATGGTTTCATGATTCACTCTTATGTGGAATATAATACACCAATTATTATTCCCATGATTCAACTACCATTATATATCTTCATAATTTTTCTTATATGATTAACTCTATAATTTTTAACAATGGGTAATATCCATTCTATGTAACACCTGATAGATTGAAAAATAAGTCGAAATGGATCAAAGAGTGAGTCTCTACCTAATTATTCTTTTTTAAGTAGATAGTTATAATCTACCTATTAAATATGATTTTATTCCTTCTATGATTTTAATTTCAAAAAGCGTACATACATGGTTGCAATAAGTATGTTTTTTAGAGTCTGATACAACATATAGAATTTTTAGTGACTAATAATCTACCATTATGAATAGTACTATTACCCTTATGAATAGTAATATAAAAAAATTAATAGTAACCTCAGCAATGAATTTTTTTTAATAATTTATGAGACCTTGAATAAATTTTCAAGGTTTTATAAAATCATTTATAGTTTTAAAATATTAATTTTTGGAATAAATAATGATTTTGTTTAAAAATGAATTTTCTCGTATTTAGAAAATTATTTTGATAAAATGGTGTTAATTTTTCAATTATACACATCGAAAAATGGTTTGGCAGATTCTTAGGAATTTTTCTAATATACTTGAATTTTTTGTTAATAGTGAAATTAGATAATTGAGAAATGTAGTAAATAAATGAATTTCTGCATTATGATTAAGTCATGGATGATGTAAATGGCCATTGTTTAGAACTCCCATGAACTTATTTATCTCTATTTTCACAATAATAAAGACTATTAATAGTCTTTAGAAAAAAAATATTAAACTAATTATTAAAATATTGGAAAACCCCTACTCTCCTCCACTATAAATTACACCCTAACTCCCCTCTTCCTCTCACACCTCTAAATCTTTGATCATTGTCTAAATTCATCCAGATACCCTTAAAAAGTATCCTCCACACATCCATGGTCTTATGGTCTCACCAAAATGTCAAAACCAATGTCCTTTAGGATGATCTTCAGGGGAAGATATGAAGAGGTAAAAATCCTTTTTCATTTTAATGTGTCTTCATTTAAAATCTTTTCTTTTAATAAAATCTCTTATCCAACCCTTATAAAACATTCATGAAAGCTCCATTAACGTATATATTCTCGACTTATATCATTGGTATAGGAAAATTCATCATCATTATTCCTCTACTCTTCCTCTTATTCTAAAAACAAAAACACCGACTGTGAAGTGTCAATTTACCAACATTGAGGATGATGTGTATTCAATTTCCATTACATACATCAAATATGGATGTAAAACTATAATAATGATTGAAAAAGACATTAAATTTTATTATTTTTCCTCTCTTATTTTCTAGAATTAACATATGTGCATAATATAAAAGGTATCTGATGAAACAATTTTGTGATTATCCAAGAACTGTGAAAATGTTCTAAATAAATATCACTAATGATTTATCTAATGATTAATACTCATAACATATAACCAAAATGACTAATGGAATAAATTAATATTTTTTAAAAATATTAATAAAAATTCATTCCACTTCTAAAGATTCTCTTCCATTCGATAAGAAAATCTGTTACGAACCAACAATGGAAACCAAGTAATGAACGCACCCGAAACCATTTAAATAACAAAATATTATTAATGAATGGGTGGTGTGATATTATTAATTGATCATATAAGGTTTTATAAACATTATTATGTTTCTCTAAAATATTAATAACACTCTTTCAACCATTATAAATGATGGATAAACACATTTTAAGTAAGAAGAACTTGAGGTAGGGGAATTATTATCCCAATTCCAATCCATTGGGTTAACCATCTACATTATTCATTATGTGGCATTAATATTATTTGTGTGCTTAATTTTTTTATATTATGTTTTATTATGTTAATTTACAGTGTATAGACATATTCCTTTCATTCTATTAATTTCTCCCATCAATTATATGTTATTTTTTAAGTACATTCCCTCAGCAATCCACTTTTAAAATTCTATTTTAAAAAATTCCAAATCAATTTTTTTATAAAATAATTCATGTTTTACGATTATGTTATGGTTATTTGGAATTGTTTATGATGAATTTTGGGACCAATATCTTCCTCCAATTCATTTTTTTTTTGTATATTGGAGGTCAGCCATTTGGTTACTCCAGGTGTAACTGTGATGGTTACACCATAAGGTAGCTGTGAGGGTTACATTGAAAGGTAGTTGTGAGGGTTAAAAATCATAAGTTTTCCACAAGGGTTACAATATATGTAACTAATTCCCCAAGATACCATTATAGTTTTATTTATGATCATTAATGTTTGGGGAGAATCTCATGTTTCACAACGTATGTATATATGGTCTAGAAGTATCTCCTTGTGAAAATGATTTCATATGTTAATAAGTAATTTTTTCTAATGATTGTTTCGGGGCACACATCTGTCTATCGAGGAAGCACTGGCTACTGCCCTGCATTACCATTTTCCAAAGGTGGGGGTGGAATCTATCTCCTATTTAGGGACATTTTCTCCTTGATCAAAATGGGATGATGGGATGAATTTTTCTCCTTCCATGAATTCCTCTTCGAAACTCATTACCAAGTTCGGGTCTCCCTTAATGATTAAGATGTTGTTCGTGAAACTCTTCTTTGGTTCCATATCTTTATAGACTCCGGTTAATTACACTATTTCTGGGAGGACATTATAAGGGGTCAAGTCAGGTCAGCAACCTTCGATCGGGGGATTAGTCACGTTGGACATCACTGGCATGCCTTGACCCTGAAACACTGATGTCTCTGGGTTTTTTCCATTATGATTGGTCTTCTTGAGGGTGTGGAAGCCCGGGGAATCCCACTTCGAGTGCAGAGAATTATATTAAATAGGCATTTCTCTATGGTTTTCCACAACTTCTCATGTTTAACACAGTGTATTCCGAGAGATTAACGTCTAGCGGAGATGGATCAGACTAATCGGAAAACAGATAAGAGTGGATCAGATGGGTGCATCCCCAGGAGGGAACCCCTATGGGGCTTACTGGATGGGTGGATCAAAACATCCAATGAAGACGGATCTGATAATGTTTGGGTACCTAAAAAGGGTACTCCATAGTTTAAAATTATCTAGTATTGAACCTTAGTAAGGCTTCCTACGTACCATGTCCTAAGGGACAAGGATCAAAACCTATTAGTTTGGAGGGCATATGAATATGTTTGGGGTGTGGGTGTAGGACAGCGACCTGAAGATAATGTTGTCACATACATGTGGTTAGCATCTCATCATAAGAGGGACACTCTTGGTTGGATGGTTTTGTATTGTGTGGGGATTATGTGTGGTTAGAGACCTAATGGAATGGCATGATCTCACAAGGATGTGGCGTCCTAGGTAAGAATTAGGATATATGAGGAAGGGTTGAATGAAGTGGGTGGAGAATGAGATGTAACCACAGTGAAGAAGACGATATCATTGGGATTGAACCACAAGGAGTCTTACAACATATTTCCTTGGTGTAAAATCAATGTTCGTATAGTTTGGTGGTGTGATGGAACACCTAAAGAGGCAGCCCATGAGGATGGACGCATAGATGGGACCTAGAGGAAGTAGAGCCTCCTATTTATAGCATGACCTTCCCAAAACATAGAGGCTCGATGGAGATACTAGGATGAGACATGGTTGATCATCTTGAACATTATAGGGGATTACTATGTAACCCCATGGCCGGGAATCAATGTCCATATAGTTCAGGATGGGGCTTGGAATCGGGGTGTATGCATAGGACAGTGACCCGACAACATACTGGGGATGACATGTGGTTAGCGTATAAAACCCCTGATATTTATTACACACTTAAACATTATTTATTACATAAAATATTCACTTTATTCAACATATAAGATCAATATATCTAATATAATTGGGACTTAGGAATATTACATACTGACTTAAAACACAAAACACAACATCTTTATTGAAAACTTCCTTTACATGACTAAGACATTCCCTCGTACTTAGCATTGCATGGAATAACCTGAGGACATGAAAACCCAAATTTTGAGCTATAAAGCCCAGTAAGGGAGTAAACAAGGCATATCATGAATAATAAAGTACATTTTAGGTAATAGCAATATCAAAGGGTTATAAGAGAAACATGAACATGTAGGTATTATATAGCATGATTATCATAACACAGAAATGTGGCAACAACGCATAACATGGTAATAGCATGATCCAAGGCTAATTTCACATAGATTATGATTAAAACTTTATTGAACTTGAATTATCATGAGTAAACACTCATTTCACTTGATATATCATGATACTAATCTTTATCCAAATCATTGGATCGCTGTGAGGGCACACCATTCTTAATCATTTCATTTCACGCATAACTATGCCACATAGATCATACAACAGGGATTCATTAAAAATAAAATTTTATTCCACGATAAAGGAATGTGTAATTAATAAATGAAACTCTATAATAAATAAGTAAAAGTTCATAAAGGGGAATACCATTGATAGAGAAATGGGCATGGTATTTACTATATAATGACTTTGTCTTGGAAAATCCAGATGCAATTTCGGTAGAATAATGGTGTGACATAAGAATTCATAAAAATGGTTGATGAAAGTGAAAAGGGTGTCACATCATATGTACATGAATTGTAAAATAAGGGGTCGTATTGATACATGTCCCAACATGTGTAATGGAGTTTATATTAATAAAACAAAAGAATCTCTTGGATGTAAATTAGGAGAGAGAAATACCTTATTGAATTTCAGCGTGGTAATAGGTGTACATGGAAGGAATTAATGAGAGAAAAGGGGAATATCATAATTCAAACATAAGAAGGATAGTGTGGGGGAGCTGTGAAATCATACCCCAACATTTATAATTGAAATAAAATGGCATAACTATATTATGAAACTTAGATAAAATGAGAAAGAAAGAAATCCCTTACTTGGAAGTGTGATCTCGAAGTCTAGGGAGAGGCTTGAGAGAGGCTTATTTGGAGCTTGGAGAACCTTGGGAGGATTATTTAGAGAGGATAGAAGAGGTTGGTCTAGCTCCAAAGGCTTTGAATGAAGATTAATTGGGATATTTGTGGGTTTATATAGGAAATAGAGAGAATTATTTATTATTTAGGTGTTGGGCACCACATATTAAAATAGTCAAAACCAAAAACCAACCCATATCTTTTTCCCCTGGTTTTTCCCAAATGGGAGTGGAAAAAAATATTTTATAAGACCAATGGTCGAACTTCTTAAAATATTAGGTTTTCTTATGTGGAGGTGAGTCACACTCCCAATTAAATCATTTTAAAAAGATAAAATGTTTTATAAGTCTTGGAGGGTCCACTAAGGCTTTGAAAAATAAATAAAATACACATAAAATCACATTATTTTAGTAATAAAACATATATTGGCCAGAAATATCATTTATAGTATTTTATTACATCACTATTGGGTCATTATGATGTCATTAAACTCATTATAGATTTATACTGTACTAAATTTTTACCCAAAAATTCGACTTCATGAATAATTATGAAAAAGTCCCCATTGGATAATTATGATGTCCTTATTCCAAAAATAATATTAATTTTATATAAATAATTTTCTAAATATGTGAATTTTTACTTTTAAAAAAACCCTACATTTATAAAATATTCATGGGTTTTGATAAAAATAGCATTCAAACCCTAATAAAAATTTCAAATTTATTCATAAAAATTATATAATAATTTATATTTAATAAAAAATAATTTAGTAATAATATTTAATTAAAAAAATTAATTTAAAAATTCATTCTTTCATCAAAATAGATTTCTTAATTTAATATTAACTAAAAAATGTTATTCTTGCTTCAAATTAACACTAATAAAATGAATTTATATTCTCTGTAAAAAGAATAATGTACCTAATATTAGAGCTAGGGTCTTGTTACATAACCTCATATAACACTAGTATAATATCAAAGGGTAAGGTGTGCGATGGTGACAGAATATTGGGGTGGATTGCATAACATCACTCAGGTGGTAATCTCTATCAACTACCACTTCTCCAGAAAGCGGTTCTGCTTGAGCTTAACGTGTTGAAGCTTAGCATGGGCTTGGTCAAAAGAGAATACCAATGACACCACCACCAATCTGAACTCTGACAAATGGGATTTGTACGGGGCAAGTATACTGGATGAGGCTATCGCTTCCTTTTTCTGAGTAAATTGGATTTGTTAAAGCCTTATATTTATACTAATCATGTGATCACTGTTCAACAGCTATATTAGCAATGACAAAAATTCATAATGGTATCCAAAAACATAAAACCAAGGAATTTAATATTTTATATAACCATTTTACATAATAAGACATTTAATTAGATCAAGATGAATTTTCATTAATAAATATTTGGTTCGTTATAATCTTCCCCCTTAAGAAATTTTGCCCTCAAAATTTCCTTTTCCCATACTAAAATAGATGTGGGTAACAATACTTCATCACTTCATATGATTCCCACGTTGCTTCCTCAAAATTGTGGTATCTCAACAACACCTTGATGAGGGGAATTGCCTTATTTCGTAGAACTTTTTCCCTATGATCTAAGATCTTCATTAGCTTCTCTTCATAAGAGAGGCCATTCTACAATGGTGCCACCTTTGGATTGAGTATATGTGATAGTTTAGGTATTTACTTCCTTAATAGTTATACATGGAATATATCATGTACTTGATATAGGTTCAGTGGGGGTTCTATTTAATAGGCCACTACTCCAATGCGATCAAGGATCTCAAAAGGGTAGATGTACCTTGGAAAATGTTTTCCCTTCTCTCAAAATCTCATAACCCTCTTCCACGGTGATATGCGGAGGAATACCATGTCTCCTACAACATACTCTAGGTCTCATTGAAGATTATCATCATATCTCTTCTGTCGACTCTGAGTAGCTTTAATGTGCTGTTGAGTGGTCTTAACCTTCTCCACCATTTCAGGACCTAGGAGTTTTTTCTCCCCAACTTCATCCCAACATGTCAGTGTCCTGCACCTCTTCTTATAAAGGCCTTCAAAATAAGTCATTTGTATGCTTGAGTGGAAACTGTTGTTTTAAGATAACTCAACTAGAGGAAGATGTTGATCCCATCCAACTTTTAAGAACCCTGAGCATTCTCAAAACATTTCCTTAAGTTTTTGGATAGTCCTCTCAAATTGGACATCAGTTTGAGGATGATAAATTGTACTGAAGTGCAACTCATTATTCAGAGCATGTTGAAGACTCTTCCAAAACATATAGGTGAATCTTGGATCTTGATCAGATACAATCAAAACTGGTACTCTAGGAAGCCATACCACAACTCTGATATATATCAGTGTCAGTTGATCTGATGAGAAATCCTCTCAAATTGAAATGATGTGTTCAATATTTGTAAGATGATCCACAAAAAACTAGATATAATTGTTTCTTTTGGATGTATTTGGATGTCCACTAACAAATTCTATGGTGATGTTCTCCCATTTCCATGTTGGTATGGGTAATGGGTGAATCATCCCCTTATACTTCTGCCTCTCAGCCATAACTTTCTGGCAAACTAGGAACTTACATGTATACTCAGTGATCTCCTTATTTATGTTTCCCCCCAATAATGTTCTCAGAGATCTTGATACATCTTTGTTTTCCCTGGGTGAATGGAGAAATTAAAACTTTGTGAATCATCCAGAAGTTCTTTTTTCAACTCCAGATTTTATGTAACGCATAGTCTTGACCCAAATCTCACAATTCCTTCTTCATTGAAATTGAAATATGAGTATTTCTCTTTTATAATTGTTTGCACCTTAATCTGAATTCCAACATCATTATTTTGAGCATTCTTTAACCTTTCCAAAAGAGATGGTTGATCAATCATTTGTGAAAGGATTGATGATATTCCATTCTTTATGATTCTTGTGTCCAACTTCATCAAATATAAGAATATTGGATCCTTTTCAATTATCATCAATGATAGAATTGTTGGATCCTTTCTACTTAGAGAATCATCCACCTTTTTCGCTTTCCCAAGTTGGTAAGGGATTGAGAAGTCATAGTCTCTGATCAGATCTAACCATATTCATTGGTGCATATTCAACTCCTTCTGTGTGAATATATACTTGAGGATTTTGTGGTCAATATATATTTCACACTTATCCTAAAAAAGGTAATGTTTCCAAAATTTTAATGAGAAGATCACTACAGCCAAGTCCAGTTCATGCATTGGATAGTTTTTCTCATGAAATTTCTATTGTCTTGAAGCATAGAAAATGACTTTGTCATTTTTTAACAACACATATCCCATGACCTTCTTCAATGCATTACTGAATACAATAAAAAGTTATCCACTTGTGGGTAGTGTGATCATGGGAACAGTGATAAGCCTCTTTTTCAACTCCTTGAGGCTCTCTTAGCATTCATCGCTCCAAGAAAACTTTACTACCTTCCAAGTTATCTTGGTAAGAGGGTTGGACAATTGTGAGAAGTTTCTCACAATTAGGTGATAATATCTAGCTAACCCCAGGAAGCTATGAATATTTCTTACCAATGTTGGCCTCAACCATCCCTCAATTATAGCTGTCTTGGTTGGATCCACATATATCTCATTGCTTGTGATGATATGATGCAATAATGAGACCTCCTTTAACCAGAACTCACACTTGATGTACTTTTCATAGAGCTTCTCCTTTCATAAGGTCTATAGTACAGTTCTTAGATGCTCCTTATGATCCTACTTGTATTTGAAGTATATTATAATATCATCTATAAATACTACCACAAATTTGTCAAGGTTATCTCTAAAGAATCTATTCACCAAGCCCATGAAGATTACTGGAACATTAGTGAGTCTGAATGGAATTAATATGAATTCATAGTGCTTGTACCTTGCACGAAAAGCAGTCTTGGGGATATACTCCTTCATCACCATTAGATGATAATATTCCTACTTCAAATCCACCTTGGAGAATTATTTTTCTCCACATAACTAATCGAACAAGTCATCAATTTAGGGCAGAGGATACTTGTTCTTTATTGTTATTTTGTTGAGCTCATGATAATCAATGAAAAGGCATATTGACCCATCCTTCTTCTTGACGAAGAGGACTAGTGAAACCCGTGGTGAAGCACTTGGGCATATAAACCCATTATGTAGATTCTCCTTTATTTTTTTTATCACCTACTAAAACTCCGCAACATCCATTCTATATAGAGTCTTGGAAATTGTAAAATCCCCAGGTATAAGATCAATTGAGAATTCAACATCTCTTCTTTGAGGAAGACCAAGAAATTCCTCAGAAAACACTTCAAAGAATTCCCTCACAATAGGAATGTCTTCAAGGATGTTTTCCTCCTTAGACTTAATCATTTTATCCAGATACGCATGCTCTTAAAGTAGTAATATCCACACTTGAGATGATGGTTCTAAATAAGATCCATCTTCCTCCTTTCACTTGTATGTAATTTGGGGTCAATTATCTATATGGAGTGTTATTTACCTCTCACAGAAATTTATGTTGGTTCTATATAAGGAAAGCCAATACATGCAGATAATTGCATCAAATTCCACTAGAGGTAGTATGATGAGGTTTGCTGGAATTTTCAATCCACATATTGTGACTAGGGAGGAGTTATATTTAGGGGATGCAATGATTTCCCCATTTTCCATTCTCACTAACATCATTAATTCCATGATTTGAGGTGATGTTGGGATTTTTCTAATAAACTTTCAGGATATAAAATAATGAGTAGAACCAGAATCAAAAAGTATGTTCATTATTCTTGAATAAATAACTAGCTTACCTAGCACCACTTTTTTTCAGGGTTCACTTCGGAAGTAGTGATGGAAAAATCTCTCCCTTTCTGCCTTGGAGGTTTTTGGTTGCCTCTGGAAACCCTTGTCTTAGGGAACTGATTTACAAGGTTCACTGGTTAATTCCATTTGAAGCAATGAACAATGCGTTGAGGGTCAAACAAATCATTCATATCCTCTGTCGCAGTTTCAGGTTTTTCTTGTAAGAAGTTAGTAGCTAGGTTCCCTTATCTTCCATACCTAAAGCATTTCCTTGTCCCCTTTAGGCAATTTCCCAGGTTCTTCTTTCTGCACCTTGGGCAAGTGGGGTGCTGTATTTTCTTATCACCATTGGATTTATCCATCGGGACACCATAATTTAATTCCGTCTTGTGCTTCTTATCCCCATGATACCCTAAGATTCACCAATCTCTATTTTGACTTTGAGGGAACATCGGACAATTTTCTCATATCTATCAATGTCACAGACCACTAGGGATTTCTGTAGGCTAGGTTTCATCCCACCAAAGAAGCGGTCAACTTTGATTTCAGGGTAACGACAAATCTAGAGGCATATTGTGCAAGCCTTCAGAAGTTTGCCTCATACGCTTTGATGGATTCGTCGTCCTTTCTCGTGAGTTCAAAGAATTCTATTTCCATCTTATGTTGGAGGGTGCACAGAAAATATTTATCGAAAAACATTTTTCAAAAATCCTTCCATTTCAACACCTCAATATCTTATTTAGGATTCATATTTTTTATCAATGTCCACCATTGGTCACCTTCACCCTCCATACGATAAGCATTCAGAAGAACCTTCTCTTTCAAAGAACATTGAAGGATGGAAAATATCTTTTCAATGGAGTTGATCCATTTTTTATCAACTGAGGGATCAGATTATCCATTAAAATTAGGATCCCTTTGTCTCATGAAGCTCTTGATTGCAACTTTTTCTTTCTTAGGGGGGTTGAATGCTCCTCTTAACCAATGTTTCTATTCAAATCTTTAGTTAACTAAGAGATTATCATGGCAAAGTTTTTGATTCCCAATCCCATTGTATTGGGTATCTCATTTGAATATTCATCACATTGATCTTCGCATCGGTTGTTATCTCAAGTCCTCCTATTATAGGCCATTGGATGGAATAAAATGAAAGTCAGAGGTAATACATAAAGGTTAATCCAAGTACAAAAACTAATGACATATAAATAACTTTATTTTCTTTAACATATAAATCTATAGGCTTCAATATATGGTATCCATGATTTATATCCCGTCATTTATTCTTAGGGATATTTTTTATTCCCTTAGCAATAGTTCATTATAAACTTTTGAATTTACCAAAGAACATCCCCTAGGAGTTTCGTAACCAAGAGTGCAGAAAGGCCCATTTTTGTGTACCAGGATACCCCAGGTCAAGCTCGAAACTCCTTGTCGGAGTTTTCACTCCAAGGTACATATGTTCCAGAGCCGACTCTACTTGTTCAAATCAAGATATAGAATAATTTTATTGATAAAACATGTACTTAGTACTCAACAAAACTTAGGTGTGTTTTTATCATACATAGTAATATCCCTAAGGCTTTCTTTATGTGTTTCTAATCCTAATCCCAAAAATAACTAAATTTATCCTCTCATACCAACTATAACAACCATGATTTTTATTACAGACTTAAACATGATTTTTTACATAAAATATTCACTTGATACAACATAGATGATTGATATGTATATTTTATTTGGGGATTAGGAACATTACATAATGACTTAAAACACAAAACACAAGATCTTTATTGAAAACTTCATTTACATGACAACTACATTCCATCATACATAGCATTTCATGGGATAACTTGAGGACATGTATAAGAAAAGGGTGAGCTATAAATCCCAGTAAGGGAGTTAACAAGTAATAACATGAAGAATAAAGTACATGTTAGGCAATAGGTCTATCAAAGGGTCATAAGAGAAATATGAACATAATGGCATGATATGGCATGATTATCGTAACACAGAAATGTGGAAACAACACTTAACATGGTATTACCATGAGCCAAGGATCATTGCACATGGAGAAAGAGTAAAACCTCATTGAACTTGAATTTTTATGATTAAACCCTTATTTCACTTGATGTATCATGATATTAATGTTTGCCTAATGCATTGGAGCGCTATCAGGGTGCACCCTTCTTAATCATTTCATTTCATGCATAAGTGTGCCATATAGATCATAGAACATGGATTCATTAAACATCATAATTTATTCCACGATAAAGGAATGTGGAATTAATAAATGAAACTATATAATAAATAACTAAATGTTCATAAAGGTGAATACCCTTGATAGAGAAATGGGCATGGTATTCACTACACAATGACATTGGCTTAGAAAATCGCAATGGAATTTCGTCAGCATAATGGTGTGACATAAGAATTCATAAAAATAGTTGATGAGAGTGTAAATGGTGTCTCATAATATTTACATGAAATGGAAATTAAGGGGGTTATATGGATACATTTCTCGGTGGTTCGGTGGCTCTACACGGTGACGACGAGCGAGTTGGAAGTGACGACGATGACTTCCTCAGTGGCAACATCGGTTTTCAGTAGGGCGAAGGTGTTATGCTTTGGTTTCGATGTCGATGGTGGTGTTTCAAACCAATGAGGATGATGACCGAGGTGAATTTTGACGTGTTGTTGGGCTGGTGATGAAGTCTTTCTCGGTGGATGGAAATGTTATGTCAGGTACAACTTAACGTGGTTGTGCGAATCGAAGTGGACGTGTGGCATTGGTAATGATTCTGCTCGATAATTTGAATTTTAAAAATTTGAAATGAATTCTGGAATGTTCGAGTAACACTGAGGATCTACTGCTTTTGAATCTCGGTATTTTTTTTGTAAGGTTATCGGTGATCCTTAAACTGGATTTCTAGAAAATAAAAAAAATGGATTGGTGGTGAAATAATTACTTGGATGTAAATAAGGAGGGAGAAATCCCTTATAAAAATTTCTTCATGGTAACATGTTTACATGGAAGGAATTAATGAGAGATAAAGGGGTATATCATCATTAAAACATAAGTAGGTCAGTATGGGGGGTTCTAACCCATACCCCAACATTTATAATTAGAAATAAAAGGGCATAACAATATTAAGAAACATGGATAAAATTATAAAGGAAGGAATCCCTTGCTTGGAAGTGTGATCCCAAAGGCTTGGGAGAGTCTTGAGAGGGGATTATTGGGAGCTTGGGGTGCCTTGGAAGGATTCTAGAGAGAGCAGGGAAGAATTTGGTGGAGCTCCAAAGGCTTTGAGTGAACAGGAAGTGGGATCTTGGGTGGTTTTATATAGGAAAAGAGAGGGAATTCTCTATTATTTAGGTTTTGGGAACCACGCATTAAACTAATCATAACCACAAACCAACCCATGATTTTTTCCAATGGTTTTTTCCAAAGGGGAGTGGAGAAAAATATTTTATTTTTCCAATGGCAGAACATATTCAAATATTAATCTTTCTTATGTTGAGGTGAGTCACACACTCAAGGAAATCATTTTAAAAAGATAAAATGTTTTATAAGTCTCTGAGGGTCCACTAAGGCTTTTTAAAATAAATAAAATAAACCTAAAATCACATTATTTTAATTATAAAACTTATCTTTTCCAAAAATCTCATTTATAGTATTTTAGTACATTGCTATTGGGACATTATGATGTCATAAAACACATTATATATTTAAATGGTATTAATTTTTTAACAAAAAATTTGACTATCTCTGAAAATTATGAAGATTTCACCGTTGGATAATTTTGACATCCTAGTTCCAAAAATAAAATTTGTTTTATCTAAATAATTTTCTCAATATGTGAATTTTTATTTTAAAAAAATACATTTATTGAAAATTCATCAGTTTTGACAAAAACAACTTTCGAACCATAATAAAAATTTCAATTATATTCATAAAAATTATACGATCATTTATATATAACAAAAATTATTTTAGTAATGATATTTCACTAATATATTATTTAATTCAAAAATCCATTAATTCATAAAAATAGATTTTTTTAATTAAATATTAATTGAAAAATTCTATTTTTTCTTCAAAGTAACACTAATAAAATGAATGTATATTCTATATAAAAAATAATTTACATAATCTTAGTGTTATGGTCTTATTTCATAACCCCTTATAACACTTGAATAAGACCGAAGGGTATGTATTGCGATGATGAAAGACTCTTGGGGTGGCTGAGATAACATCGCTCGGGTGTTAATCTATATCAACCTCCACTTCTCCCGTAGGCAGTTCTGCTCAAGCTTAAAATGTTAAAGCTCGGCCTGGGCTTGGTTAAGAGTGAGGCCCAACGACGCCACCTCCTTTCTGAGCTCCGAAAAATGGTTTTAGTACGGGGAAAGTCTAATGGATGAGGTCATCGCTTCCTTTGTCTGAATAAATTGGATTTGTTAAAGCCCTATATTCATACTAATCATGTCATCACTGTTCAATGGCTATATTATAAATGGTAACAATTCTAAACGGTATTCACAAACATAAAACCAAGGAAGTGAATATTTTATATAAATATTTTACATAATAAGACAATTAATTATATCAAGAGTAATTTGAATTAATAATAGTTTGGGTCGTTACATAGAGACTCGAGAGCTGGTTTGACACCACTTGGACGGACCAAGGATGTGCATCCCAACAAAGGGACACCAAAGTTTACCAGTGTTTGACGTTGAACTTCAGGGAGGATTCCTACATACCCTGTATATGAGACAAGGATAAAAACCCACATAGTTTGAATAGGTTTACCAGTGTTTGGGTTTTCACCTCATGGAGGATTCCTTTGTACCGTGTCTAGAAGATAGAGATCAAAACCCACGTAGTTCAGAATTAGTCATAGGATCAAGGTTTGCGTGAAGGAAAGCAACCCAAAGATGATGTTGGGGCTTACACATGGTTAGTGGCCCAAAAGTGGGTCTGAAGCCTGAGGGTCAGACCATAGAAATGTATCCCAACAAAGGGGAATGCAACGTCTTACCATATATTGGGATTGAACCTCAGAGATTCTTCTTATGTACTCTATCTAGGAGACTTGGGTCAAACCTACCTAGTTCCTATACAAAAAGTTTAACATCCAGCAGGATGAATGGGGGCATACAGTTTAATGTCATATAAGATGGGGTGAACTGGCATGAAGTGGTCGAGGCTGATGGGTGTTGGTCTTGAACCTCAGGGAAGCTTCCAACATACCTTTACTATAAATGGGAAAGATCATAGTCTGTGTAGTTCAGAAGGGGGCTTGGGGATTACACACTAAGGAGTTTTAGAGAGGATTCCACTGTCGATGCTTACTCTATGACCATGTGAGTCATGATCGGTGTGAGAAATAGAAGGCAGTAAAGACCTGACGACCACATCATGAAAGTTGTGTACGCGAGTAATGAAGTGGGGCTTACAATGGGTTGGCTTCCCAAAGAGGAAACAGGGGCATAAGAATGGTTAGCGGCCTAAGGATATGGAAATTGGGACTTAATCCAGGATGGAGTCCTGATGGAGATAAATCCCAATGGGATAGGGATAGGGTAACAAAGGCCCCTATTCCAATCTATCCAATTCTCTTTTCACACCGAAGAATAATGGAGGATCAAGAATTCCACCACCTATATAAAATGCTTGGGTTTACACCAAGATGGTTTCCCTTACCCTCAGATAGATTCCATTATAGAGAAGAAAATATCATTCCTTGTGAAGAACAATCTCACTCCCATGGAGACCAGTGGGGGTGGAAATGTTCAAGGAGGGGCACCTAATGTATATTGAACGGGGTGAGGTTATAGTTTATTTTCATGTGCAGAGGATGAAGGTTCTTGGGATTATACAGTCCTTCATCTCAGACGATGTGGATTCACTCCTCACCCCTTGGACTTATATAACTGATATGCACCGAAACCTGGGGAAGGGAAGGAATCAGTAATTCCTTGTGGAGATGGTGTTATGGAGTGATCCATTTAGGGGATCATTTAGTGTGGATATGCAAAGAAGAAATAGATATTATCATGCCTATGCAAAGAAGTATGAGGCTAAGCAATGCAATATGAAGCCTGCCCAAGGGACTGTGAAATAACTTCATATAATACTGAATGGTCATATAGGATAAGAGTTTGCGAAGAAAAGAGGATCACAGGAAGGGACCTTGCGAAGCTCTGGTGCCCCCACAATGCGGAGAGACTCTGTGAAGGATTATGCTTAGCGAAGAGGGGAGTCCTAGCCTAGGAATGGGGTATACATGCATATAAAGGGTGATTTGTGAAGTAAAAGTGATTTCATGGAGTAGGACTTCGCATAGCAGGGGTTCCTTGCAAAGCACAAAACTGTGAAGCAATGTACATCACGAAACACAATGACCCTACCTTAGTAGGGGGGTCACATGTTCATGGAAGGTACATAGAGAAGCATGAGTGCTTGGAAAATACCTGAGTTCCCTTAGTGAGCTCCTTTTTTTGCAGGGGCCCATGGGCTCTGCGAAGGGAATCCATTCTTGAAGAGGAGTTGTATTTAAGCTAAGGAAAGGGTATTTCTCAATGCTCAAATACCTTGAAGAGATCATTTTTCTCAATGACTTGTAGAGAAGAAGTTACATTACGAGTTGAAAGATGAGAAGGTGATAGGTCAGGGTATCCGTCCTTTGAGAATAAGGGAAGACATGTATTATAGGTGAGGGGTGGTGTGAAGCTCTAACATCTCATTGGGATTCCAAGTGGCACTTTCTGATCATTCATAGATTGCGTCAAGTTTTTCATAACCACATAGTCGACCTTTATCCCCTCCTTGGCACAGTGGCCTCCTAAATTCCCTTCGCGACACTCATGGAGGATTTTGTCAATTTCCATGAGATCGTTGAGGTGATATTGTTCCCTCTGCCGCAAGAATCTCTTAGTCAATTGTGTTATAATCATAGATCCTTATGCCTCTTTTACTCTTCAGCTATCACATAAGGGGCCTTAGCTTTAAACCGGTCATGGTACTGAGGGGATTCATGAAGGAGCTTTGTGATGCATCCCACTAGGCACTGGTTTTCTCATTGCGAATTGTTTCCTATGCAAAAAAATTGGGGCCAAAAAATTCCCCCCATCAAACATGGAACTAAGGAGAAAGCAAGGGTCAATGTCTGAGGGTAAATCATGAAAAAGTTTTGTCTAATCAGAAATAAATATCACAAAGAAGGGTCGTGATATGGAGAGATTATGCACGGGTTGAGAACTCCGCGAAGCTCACTGATGTTGGGAATTCCGTGAAGCTTAGAGGTCATTCCCTGTAAATAGGGGTATGACCATTCTTTTTTCCTTACTTATCTCGGCATTTTTTGTGATCGTGATATTGATTAGTGAATCTCCACACACTCTATGATCGTGCTTTGTGAACCATGCGTGTTTTTCTCTGAGGTGCACAACAAGTCTACTAACTCCGCCATTCATCACTCTGTGGATTGTGCTTGCGAGGTCTGTGCCAAGGCTCCATGATCCATCTATATGATCTATCTCTATTATCAAGCTTCATGATCAAGCTTTACGATCTAGAACAAAAATTATCTAATGTTTGAGTAGGAAATGGACCATCATGATGCTTCGAGTGGGGTCCTTCTGGATGCTGCCCAGAGGGAATAGGTGGCTGGAAACCTAGGTATAGGGGAATGTGTGTGGAGCCATTAGGACCATGAGTCCCTGGTGGGGCTACTGTAGAAAGGAAAAAGAACTACCATCTCTGAAAAATACTTCCCCTATACATATTTGGTTTAAGGGATGATATTCTCATCCCTAAAGCGAGCAGGGATGAGCCAGACTATTGGTTTAGGAGTACGATGTGCCAGTGCCAGTGGTCCAGGGCTACTGATGGTTATACATGGGAGTATTGTACACATTTCAATGCCGATTGTTTGTATAATCATGTAAAACAAATTGATGGGAAGGAGTTCCAGATAGAGGTTTCTCCCCCACAACACCACACCATTATAAAGGCGGCTTTGGGGAACCCCGATAAGGGGTGGACCGATTAATTGGATCTGCGCCAGGGCAGAAATTTCACAGATTACTAGGCACGGGTTTACTCGTTATGTGCCTCTTGCAAGGATTTTGGGGTGGATATGAGGAGAGTGGGACTATATGAGGCAGCATGGGCCTCCCAATTCCACATTTACCAGTTGATGAAACTGATTCCAGAGATGTTGAGAAGGTGTCCATCGAGGCCCAACACCTTTCATCTTCACCACATGGAGGTTGGTATCAGCCACTGGGACCTATAAAATATATCAGGGATTTCAATACTAGGGGCTATGTATGAAGAGTCTGGGAGGACCTGAAGTAGATGTCGCCACTGAAAAAGGTATTTAAAGACCTGGTGCTAGGAGTGGACAAGAATTCCATTTGGGATGTCCACTTTAAGTTGTGGTTAAGGCGATTCCGGCATTCTCTTCTAGATGGGATGCTTCTTGTGAGGCCTCCCACTTTCCCGAAGGGGGTCCAACACAGTAAAGAGAAATCATATTGGTTACTCTTAGAGGATAGAGAGTTCAAGATATGTGGATTCAGTGTTATCAAATAGTATCAACTGGTGGTTAGGTTGGTTGCATTCATCTTGGCACTCATCTGCGACTTGATACTACCAGTAAGGGACACAAACATGGGTGTGAAACCGATCACTTTTATCATGGAGTTCATGTTAGTGATGGCGGAGCATATCAACCTGGGGATCCCAATGCTTTTTGAGCTCTAAAAACTGTTAGGGAACATCAGTGATGGGAATAAGATGCATAGGGTGTGTGGGCCACTTCATATTTTTTATGGGTAGATAGAGGTTCATATGGGTGCCTCTGAATACCCAAAACCCATTTCCCCTCTAGGGTCAGACTTATGAACATCTATTTTGAATGTGGTGTGGAGTTTCCCGACCAAGATGGCCCTACCGATAGAGCTGAACAGTGTCTGGAGGGCGGATGACTTCAATTTCCACCCATTCCCATTGCCAACGGGTGTGTTCAATGATGATAGTTAGGTGACTGAAGATAATAGTTCCTACCTCTTCGCCTTTCGGGATGGAGTCCTGGTGGCATAGGTTGAACTCGAGCATCTCTATAAGCCGTACACTCTACACCACTTTGCAAGGCATTTCCAGTGCATGTAGAGGCTCACCCCAAGGGTCTAATTGGGAGTACGCCACAATGACCATCCATGTGTGATGAGGTTGATGTGGATCATGTTCACACAGGAGGATAGGAATATGCGGAATGAGTTGCATCCACCCAAATTTGTCTATGGTCTGGTGAAGGAGTATGATAAGAGCTGGGAGGCAGCCTACCAGGGGGAGAAGCTGAAGCAGTGAACTAGACGTGTCTTTGATAGGGTTCCTTTTCAACCTCGAGGCTTGGGCCGGAATGATGAAAGAACATCATATGGTTACAGGGATACAGCAATTGTGAGGACTACACCGACCACGAGGAAGGCAGCAGCGGCAGGGCTGGCTGTCCTAGAGGAGAAAAGTCATCCATATGGGAGGCCACACAAGGGGTTCTGTAGGATACCCACTCAGGATCTGGGGAAGCAGATGGGCCACATAGATATGCCTAACTATGTTGTTTTCTAGGATGCTTGGGATATATGGGATTTCAATAGACAATTCCTCAACCCTTCCTTGATGTGGCACCATCTAAACCATCTTAGGATGGATTTTTCGAGGATTGGTCCCGCCAGGGATGGATTTGTGGTATTGCAAGAAGAGGGGGAGAAGTACATATCTAGTCTGGAGGAATTTGGGAAATATTGGCGTGCTCTGTGTCCAATGAAGGATCGGGTGGATGTGATGCTCGATCAAACAGTCCCTTCATACCTATTTTCTATCTACTTGAGGGAGCGCTTCCCCCTACCAAAATAATTAGAAGGGTTCTCCTGGGGGAGGAGGCCAGTAGAGGGATCCCCCCAAAGTAAGGTGAGTTTGGTAACTCGAAGCTGAAAGAGTTTTTAGAGGCTCTTGAGGTAAACCCTAAACTATTATCTTATAGCCATCATTTAGTTAATTTAGGACTTATCAACTAACATTTTACCTCTACATGATGGCCTCATATACAAAACCCGCTCCTGCAAAATAGTAGATGCAGTTGTAGGATCTTTAGGATCTGTACCCATGAAAATTGTGATTATTATGCCTAGTGGGGTCGTGACACCCAGGGTGGTTCTCTCGGAGCCTTCAGATTTCCCAACCATATATGGGAGGCCACACCTCAAATTCCAACAGTAGTAGCTCAGGGGTGAGACCAACTGTTTGATCTCTATAAGTATTCTCTATATAATTTGTAACTTTACTTCATTGAATCTGGAAAACTAACATATGTGTATTCTCACATGAACAGTTTATCAAATGTCATGACCCACATTTCCGAGGATGACGGGATCTCCTATTACTTCCTTTCACAGGGGAACACTGGTCATCATGGAAGAGGACGCCCATAGATACTAGGCTGCAAAACTCCCAATCACTAGAGGGACCATCAGTAGGATGGAACATGAAGTCATTGAGGTGTAATCGGATAATGGGGATCAATCTGATGACATGGGTCCTGAGATACCTAACCAGACACTAGATAAAGATCCTACTAATGAGTTATTAGAGGCATTCCTTACATATGAACCCGCCGACCCTGAGGACTGGGACAAGACAACTTATGATGAGGAGGATTTCAAGGTATTCTGTCACCGGTCATGGAAGATGATCAAGCACTTCATTAGGGAGACCCCACAAGCACATTGGATAGATCATATGGAGAGGCTTTGTTCTTTGATGTGCAAACTATTCACTGGAGGAGTAGATGCCTGACATCCTCATATTCTCATCTGAGACTTCATGGTGGACAAAATACATGAACATGACCATGGCCTCAGTGTGGGATGGTAACGGAGGAATTCTGTGAACATAAAGAGACTCCATGAGGCTGAGAATGAAATCCAATGATTGAGGGTGAGATCAAATAAGTATTCTTATATACTAGATGCAAAATTGGGACTCGTATCGTGACTAAATACCCAGTTGGAAGAGGCCGAAGAATACGGATGTCATCCTCTGAGGAGATGGATATTACTTGAGCTAACGAGGATCAGGCCCAAATCGAGGTTTATGAATTTATCTCCATTAACATCGAGGATGATCGAGAGCTTAATCGGTGACAGCGGGTCCTAGATGCTACCATCTAGAGAGTGTTGGAGTTGGGAAGCATCATTATGGGAGAGGCCAATCCTTGGGCACAGTAATTTTTCATGAACAGATAAACATTATTTATGTTGGTTATAGGAATGAGTCCAATTATTTATTTTATTTTGCTGCATCTTCATAATAATCGTGAAATATCCAGCAATCAATCCCTATGATCACAAGGGTTGTGCCCGATATGAGAAGCAAGGGGTGACCAAATTATTATTCCTCTCAAATATGAGAGCACAAACCAGACTCTGTAAATCTAGGTTCTGAACAACCTATCCAAATTTTTTAGAAGAAAGGGTGTGGTCTAACTAGAAAATGAAGTTCTCATAATAGTAGAATTTCCATTTTCCTATCATACTCTAGTGCATGAGTGGTGTTACACCTGGGGTATTAGAATCAATCCGAATAGAGGGGAGTGGAATTGTGAATCACAATACCTAAAATTGGGAACACTGTAGGGATGGCATGGCAATGAAAAATAACTATTGACCATGTTCTAAACATAGTATCCCTATTGCGTTATCCTAAAATGGGGACAACAAATGATGGATGACTGCTGACTATGATTGAAACATGAGGCGTGACTTAAAATGTCATCCATTATTCTTCCAGAACGTTATCCCAGAATAGTAGGCAAGCCATAGGTTGATCATCTTTACTTTTATGGGGTTTCATTAGGCATGAAAGATGATAAGGGTCCCAATAAAGGGTATGCAGAGCATGGAGGATGGAGTGTTGGGTTGTTCGAATGGAGTCCAACAATCATGAAATTACACCACCGTGATGGAAAAACCTTATATAAGCACATCGATCTGATCAGGTATCATACCTACTTTCAGGCAGGATCTCTCTGGTGAGGACCTAAAATGTCTTTTAGTTTAACATCATTCCAATTAGGATAACAAACATGTTTTTTAATGTCTTATAGTGAGTATAGAGGCAATGAACAATCCCTAAAGAGGGGATAAGGCTGGGAAAACCGTATATAAGGTTTAAAATCACAAGGTAGGGTGTAGGAATTAGGAATCCAGATGTTAGTATGTATCCTTATAGGGTATAAATGAAGTCATACGTAGTGTTTATCCACAGTGCGGTTAGTGACCAATGCTGGTGGGGGAAACTCTATTTGTAGAGGAAGCTGAAACATTCCATGATGAACATGGGGCATCCTAAACTTGTTCGGGGTAGAACCGTAGTTTAAATTCAGGTGTTGAGGACATGGGTACCACAAAGGAAATGTGTATTTCAGTACATATCCCGACGTGAATGATGACTATAAAATTAAACACCATACCATGTGTTCCCAGTGGGATTATTTTTACCATAGACCATAGGTGGCCTCCCTTGGGGCTGGACCTGAGAGAAAGTTCTTGGGAATTATTACGCATCCTAGAAGGATGGGAATCAAGCCATACATAATTCTAAAGCACCCGTGTAGTTTAACATCGTATGGTAGGAGGGAGAGTGAAAGGGGAGATCCCAAAGGAGGAGCACGCGGTGCACCCATTATAGACCTGATGTGAATGAGGACCAAAGTGGTCCACACCACACCAGGTAATCCCGGAGAAAATATTAGGTCGAGATACCAAGGATAAAGAAATTTAGGCTAGGACCATGAAAAAGTGTCATGGAATTTCTAAATACCCCATTAGGATGGGAATCAAGCCATACATAGTTCTCATATTATAGTTTAATGTCATACAAGATGAAGGGTATGTGAGATTCTGCTGCACAAGTACACATCCTACCAAAACAGCTAGGCCCAAGTGAGTTGTGCATGATGTGGGAAATAAATAGTAGTGATGGGATTTTCTTTGTATGGTGAGTTACACATTAGGGGAAATGGAATCCTAGGTGAATAAAGTCCCATTATTATAAACTCGCCTTCTTAATGCACATAGATGCGCAAAGGAGTAAACCTGAGTGTGTTGGAATTCTACTTGAACATAAGGGAGTGGGAAAATGTGAATCACAGGGCCCGAGAGCTGCATCACAATGGTGGTGGCATGATGATAAATGATAACTATTGACCATGTTCGAAACACAGCATCTGTTTCACGTTACCCTGGCACGGGGATAGACAAATGAAGGTTGACTTTAGATCATGTTTTAAACACAAGACTTATTGCAAAATGTCATCCAAGGCCTTCCGGGGTGTTTTCCCAAGATGGTAGGTGAGCCAATGTGGCATAAGACCTGGCCGTAAAGGGGGTACCTTCAGGAATGGAAGAGGACGGGGATACATATAAAGGGATCATAAATCATGGATAGGAAACAAGTTGATGTCCATGAAAAAATTCCACATATTGGGATCTTTACCACAACAAATTTGAGTATGCCAATGAGACTTGTTAGATAGAGGGAGTCGAATCCCTTTCTAATGACAAGGGTCCTAGGGGTAAAAAATCATAGTTTCTAGGGTCATAGAGTGGAATATTAGGAGGGAACTTGGTTTAATGGAATGTGTGTAGGGTGGTGAAGTAACCAAACCATGCGTGTAGTTCCCGAAGGAAGATTATAGTTTATGGTTGTAGAACTCAGACCAGGATAGGAAGAGACAAGGGAGACATCTGGTGTAGTTTTCACAATCCAACGTAAATGAGGACCCCATAGGTACTCACCACACAACATTCTTCCAACATAGTTTGGTCCAAGGGGGGCCAAAAGAGGGGAGGATTTGATATATTTGGGGATAGACCCAAAGACCAACTATCTGGGCATTCCTACGTATCCCATTATGATGGGAATCAAGCAACATATAGTTCTAGAAAATGTTTTCTAGTTTAACGTCATGTAACAAGTATGATTGGATCTTAGTTTTATGGTCTTAGAGATCGAACAATATTTGATGGGATTTGGAGAGATACATGGTTCATCTATTGAAAACCCCAACCAGAATGAGGACAGTAGGAGTCTGTATCACACCATGTGCTCCCAGGGGAGATTTTGGGTTGAAGGACAAAAACATAATGTTTGGATGGGCCTAAGGAAAAGTGCATGGGTGTTCCTATGTATCCCATCATGATGGTAATAAATCCATAATTATTTATAGGAAATGGAATGGTATGGTACCAATGATAGGGAAAATACAATCGTGTAGGATTTTCCCATTAACCAAAAGAAGTGGAATTTGATTGATCTTGTTTTTTGTTTTAGAGTGAGTGTGTATTTTTTTATGAAGAAATAGACATGTGATAGAGAATCTGGGAATTTCTATAGGAATCAATCCATATGTATTCCTTGATAAATGGCATATTGGAGAATCGATACCAAACATGATGTCCCCTCGGGTGAGGACACCACAATGTGGTGCAATTTTTAATCATGCGGCCCAGACTATAATTTCACAGTTTAGGGTTGTATGCTAGGACCTACCCATGTATTTTAACGTTTCACAGAAAAGATGCAACAATTTATTTTAATGTGGGACTAGTATGCATTGTTTAAGGTCATATGGATTGGATTCATATAGAAGAACGTGGTTTTAGATGGAATGTGCAAGGTGTGATAAATCACACCACACCGCGTGCAACTCCAGAGAAGAAATTTCAAGATGAGGGTCTGGAATAGGTAAAAGGATATGGAGATGAACCTGAAGACAAAACGTCTTGGTGTTTCTATGTATACCATGAGGATGGGAATCAGGCCATACATAGTTCTAAGAGTGGAGTTTAACGCCATGCAGGATGCGAGGTAGGAAAGAATAGCTTCTAAAAAGGGAGTATGTGTTGCAGCTATTGAATACCCAACGTGAATGATGGAATAATCCCATACACGCCACACTATGTTGTCTCATAAAATCCAAGGATGAAAGGAATAATATAGAAGATAATTTATAGAGCTTGACCTGGAACCAAAGATGAAATGTAAGGGCATTCCTATGTATCATGCGGGGGTAGGAATCTAGACACATCTAGTTCTGAAATTGTTGTATATTTTAATTTCATACGACAAGAACATAGGGAGATCCTAGTTTATGGTCGTAGAGCTCATACCATAGAAAGTGATAATCTTCCAAACGGGCATAAACCTTGACCAAATCCCTAAGCCCATGTGACCTATGATCGATGTAGGAAAAAAGGGCAGAGCAGGTCTTCGTAAGATGTAGAATACAGTGAAAAGGGGAAACGGTGTAGAGCCTTAAATGACACCACACCACAGATTCATCCTCTTAACGTGCAAGTTTTCACTAATTGACATCACTAAGAGTGTCAAAACTCCACTTGGATATGATGGAGTGGAAAAGTATGTGAATCGTGAAACCAATATTTAAGGCTTAAAGGAGGTGGTGTAATGGTGGAGGATGACTGTTGACCATGTTTGAAACACATCATCCATATCGTGTGACCTGAAAGGGGAACAACATATGACCATCAACCTATGATCATATTTTTAACAAAGGACTTATATAAAATTTTCATCCAAAATCCATGAGGACGTTGGCCTGAGATGGTATGAGAGTCATGGGGCCTAGTATCCATGTAGTTTGAGGGTCCATTAGGATGTGAAATATTATGTAAATCCCAAATAAAGGGGAACATGAAGAATGAAAATGGGAGAAAACATGTCTTTGTGGAATCCAACACTCTAGGTCTTCAACCAGAGTGCTCCTGGAAACATTGGTGAATTTCAAAAGAGGTTGGAGGGGCCCAATTTGAGAGAATAAGACTTGAGAAGATGAGTGGAGGAAAAGGATAAAGAGCACTGAAGAGGGAGGGATGTGGAATGGATATTGAAAACCTGACATGAATGTGGGCATAAACCCATACCACACCACATATCTCCCTATAGGACTCGGGCTAGGGGTCTATAGGGAAGAGGAGGTTTCTATGAAATAGGGCTAGACCCAAAGTCTAAACATCTAGGAATTCTTACATATCCCATAAGGATGGGAATCATTCTATACATAGTTCTGAAGTATCGTTCAGTTTGACATCATGCGGTAAAAATGAGGTGGGTGATATCAAGCAGGAATGTGTATGGAGTGGTGAATAACCCAACGTGAATGAGGAAACAAGCCCATATATGCCACATTGTTCATAATTCCTAGAGAGAACTGGGGCCAAGAGTTAGAGAGAAAAGATAGATCAACCTGAGATGTACACGAAGACAAAATGTAAGGGTTTTCCTACATATCCCATGAGGATGGGAATCAAGAAAATCAAATTTATCAGATTTCATGAAGTTTAACATCATGCAAAAAGGACAGGGTAGATCTTTGTTTATGGTCATAGAGTTCGGACCGTAGATGCCCTGTTTAATGTTATGTGCATGAGACAGATGGGTGGAAAGGATGACTCATTGTTCCAGTCATTTGGGAGATGATAGAATGGAAATAATGATTAAGGATAACTATTGAACATGTTCATAACACAGTATCCATATCATGTGATTGGGGATGGGGACAATGAATTGAGCATCGACCACTAACCATATTCATGACACCGTACTTGTATCAAAATTTTATTCAAAATCCTTGTGATGTTGTCCTGAGATAGTAGGAGATCCCTGGGGCCTAGAATCCCTACCTTTCGAGGGTCCTTTCAGATGTGAAAGATGATAGAAACACAAATGATGGGATGCGTAAAGCGTGGTGGTACCTATGTAATTTAATGACTTGTGGTAAGGATGATAATGCAAGAGGGGTGTCTTAAGGGGATGTGTGTGGCATAAGACAAATTTTCTGATGTGAACGTGGACATGGAGTTCATACCACGCCGCACAAGACTATGTGAGAAATTATAAAATGGGGTCAAAAAGGTTGAGAAACCTGAGGATGGGCCACGTATGGGAATTCCCAGCCATCTTGCAGTTTATCATCATGTGAAACGAGTGTTGAGTACTTGTATGTCCTTCAGTTTGCATGGATCACATAGTTTAACATCCTATGGTGAGGATGATGGTGATCTTTGTTTAAGGTCATAGAGCTTAGACAATGAATATGTGACCCTTTATGCGGGTATCGCCAAACCCAATCTCTTAATAACACCTGATCAATGCTCAGTGTGGGAAACAAGGAATGGGATCAGGTTCTTCATAGCATATAAGGGCACAAAAATGAAAGAAGTAGATTAGGTGGGGTCGATCCCAAACAGACCAACATCCCTGGTCAAGGAACATTATTGTATGAAAGGATAACAAGACAAAATGAGTCACTACACCCAGTATTTGGGACATAAAGGGATGGTGAGAATGATGGTGGATGGATTTTGACCATGTTCAAAACAGAGTATCTATATTGTGTGACCTGAAATGGGAACAACAAATGATCATCGACTGCTGACCACATTTGAAATGAATGACTTGTATAAATGTATCATTCTATATCCTTGGGGACACTGTCCTACGACGATAGTAGAGCATTGGGGTCTAGAATCCTTACCATTTAGGAGTCCATTCAGATTTGAATGTTGATGGAGACCCAAATAATGGGAATGCATGAAGCGTGAATATGCCCATTCAGTTTAATGTCATGCGGTAAGGATGAAAAAAGTGGAGATATCCGAGGAAAGGGATACATGGTGTGGTAATGATAAATATGATGTAAATGGAGGAACGAAATGGCTGCACCAGATCATGTGTTTTGAGAAGCATCCGGACCAAGGGACCAGACCCAAGGGAAGGTCTTGAAGTTTGGGGTTGGGCCTATAGACAAAATTTCCAGGCGTTCCTACGTATCCTATAGGGGTAGGAGTCAAGCCATAATTATTTCTGAAAGGGCCTTGCAGTTTAACATCATGTGGTGAGGACTTCAGAAGATAGAAGAATGGGAGGGAAACATGGTGTGATCATCATAATCCTGGCATAAATAGGTGCCAAAGAAGTCTACACAACACTATGTGCGATCCTCCAAAAGAACTATACCCATGGGGGCAGTCGAAGAGATGAATTTGGGGGATCTACTCTAGGAAGAAGTGTCTGAGAGTTCCTACGTATCTTATGAGGATGGGAATCAAGTCATACATAGTTTTTGAGATGTTGAGCAGTTTAACATCATGTGGCAATGATGCAGGGAGATATTAGTTTATGGTCATAGAGCTCAGACCATTTCTGTAGTTTACCGTCATGTGGGACGAGTACTGGGTAGTTTTACATCCTTCAGCCTATATAGATTATGCATTTTATTGGCATGCATTGGAGAAGGAACTGTTTCAGGTCATGTATGACTGGATTATCTAGGAAAAGTATTTCTTTAGTAATTTTTTATTTTTGGGAGGAGTGATACTCTCACCATCCGTGGTAAAAATGGAGTATGTGTTGTTGGGGAAAACATTGTGAATAACGTAAGGTCCTTCCCATTTTGGCTCCAACATTGGTGGCTTCCATCGGAGTATCTCTGCCATTCTCCGATCCAACACCATTTCCCCTTGTAAGAAAGAGAGGAGGAAAACTTTCTTGTTGAAATCTCTAGTTATCTTGTTCTGATGCCTCTCCATATTGTGCAGGGCACAAAGCCTATTCTCTTAGAGTGCTTCCAGTTCATCCAGATGAACTTCAAATACCTTATCTGGTGCCTTCTAATTGTTTCCAGCTGGGCACAATGTGGGAAACTGAGTCCTGATGGGAAGGACTACCTCTATTATGTACACCAGGGAATATGGGGTCACCTGAGTGGAATTACAAGTCGTCATCCAATAAGGCCATAGAGAATTGGGGAGTTTATCCAGCCAACACTTCTTGTTCTGAACAATAAACTTCTGAAAACTAATATAGAGGGTTTTTTTAACACCCCATCCATCCCATTTTTTTGAGAAAGATAGCAGGAGGTTTGGTTAGAATGGATGTTGTACATGGCTTACAACTTCTTCAGTTCATCTGACTGGAAGTTGGTGTCATTATCGGTGACGATGACGTAAGGGACATTAAATAGGTTATGATATTGGATCTCAAAAATTAAAAGATAGAACGGGACTTTACCACCTTGAGCAGAACTTCCTCTACCCACTTGGAAAATAAATCACTAGCGGTCAGGATGAAGTAGTACTGGCGAGCTGTTGCCGGTGGACATGGTCCCACAATATTGAGTCCCCAGTCCCAAAGGGCCAAGAGTACTTGGTATTGTGGATTGGCTCTGGATTCCTATGTACAAAATTATCATGGATTTGTCATGAATGGAACCTAATGGAAAACTCAATGCAGTGACGGATCATGGGAAGTCAAAAATACCCCAATATTTGAATCTGGTGAGAATGTTTCATCCATGTTTGGTGAGCCCCGTAGGAACCGGCATGATCCTCTGGCATGACTGGAAAAATCTCACCTCCTTGAATGCAGATAAGGATAACCCCATCAAACCCATGTTGTAGAGGATCTTCTCAAGATCAAGACCACATTGGAGGGTAAATTTAAATGCTCTCTATTAGATTTTTTCATGCTCAGCTCGATCTTCTAGTAGAATACCATGCTGGAGATACTTGATAAAGGGTGTCCTCCAATCAATAGTCACTTCTAACACTATGGAAGAGGGACCTGGGGGTCCCGGTGTATAGGTATCAGTGGTAAGGTGGAATACTTGTAGGATATCATCGCAGTCTGAAGTAACTGGATCAATGACTACCCAATGCGATGTGTGGATAATCAAATCATCCTCATCAAGATCTACAAGAGATGCATTCCGGCTGTCCAAGGCATCAGATTGACCATTCTAGGGCCGAGGGACATGAGTATATTCCAGACGAGATGGGAACTGACCCATAAACTTGCAGGTACATTCTAACAGTGGTATGTGCTCCGACTTCCTGATGATGTATTCACTATTGATCTTCTATATGGTTAGTTCAGACTCTCATTTCACATTCAAGTGGGGAACGTCAACTTCAAGGGCTAGCTTGAGACCGGTAATGAGATCTCGGTACACTTCCTCATTGTTGGTAAATCCTTACAAGAATATGAATGTGTATAGCATAACAGCTTGTACTGGCATGATGGAGACGATACTCGGGTCCACTTTGTTTAGTTTGGGATCATTGATTCTTCTACCGGTAGGGCTCTAGGAAGCACCATCAATGTGCATTTTCCAACATGGAATGGATTGATCTACTGATAGGATTGCCTCATCTTGAAAATCAAGATCCAAAGTCTAGTATGGGGGAACTGGATGGTTTCCAAAGAAGTCTTCTAATGCATGTCCCTTGATATCCTTCTGGGGGACAAACATGATGTCAAACTACTAAAGGATCAATTCCCACCAAGCTATAAATATTTTTAACATGGGGTGGTTTATAATGTACTTCAGTGGTTCCACTCAAGATACTAGCTGTATCTAATGGTACATTAGGTTGTTTCATAATTTCTTCAATTTGAATACCAGCGCAAGGAATCCTTTCTCGATAAAGTAATATCTGGTCTCTTTATCGAGAAGCATGTAGTTGAGATAGTATAAACTTTTCTAGGTTCCCTCATAGATTTTTTGGGAAAGAGGGGTGCCGAAAAGAAGATTAAAAAGTGGTAACATAAATGACTATAGGATTTTTGAAAACATGTGGCATCAAAACCAAATGATGTAACAAATATTTCTTGATTTCCTAAAATTCTCTCTAACACTCCTCGTCCAACTGATAATCGATTCCTTTCTTCATGAGAATGGAAAAGGGCTTACAATTTCCAGCCAGATTTGCAATGAATCGGTGTATATAGGCTAAATTTAATTGGAAGCCTCATTGCTCCTGAATTTTGGTTGGAGGAGACATCTAACTGATGGCCTTGATCTCTCCAGTTTGATCTCAATGCCTCTATACCTGACAATGATGCCAAAAAACTTTCCATAGGTGACCCCAAAGGAGAACTAAAATGGGTTCACCTTCATATGGAAGGATTATAGGAATCCAAACACTTTCTCGAGATCATTGAGATGGTCCTAGAACTCGAAATATTTAACAACTAGATCATCTATATAGAATTCCACCAATTTCCTGAGGATCAAAATAAATATGTGATGCATGGAATGCTGATAGGTGGAACCTATATTATTCTGACCGAAGGGCTTTACCTGGAAGAAGAAAGTACCTTGTGGTGCCCTATAGGTCATTGACTCTTCATCCTCAGGGGCCATCCAAATATGGTTATACCTGGAATACCTATCCATAAAGGAGAGATCCAGGAACCTAATGGTGGTGTCAACCAATGGTTCTGTTGTAGGAAGGAGAAAATCATCCATTGGACTGTGACAACTGAGATCGTGGATGTCGATATAGACATTGATCTATCTATTCGTCTTTATGACGGTTACAATGTTGGATTACCATCTGGGGTACTATACCTCCTTGATGAAGTTGTGTTAGATGATCTTATCATCCTTGACTGTGAGCATGGAACATCGAGAAGGGTTCATCTTTCTAGGAAGATGTTTGAACCTGTGATGAATTGTTGTAAGACCAAGGAAGTGGATAGAAACATGAGCATCTAGTCCTAGAATTTCATCATAACTTTAGTAAAATAAATCTTGATTCTGTTTTAGGAAGTCCACGTATCATTTTTTATTTTTTACATGCATAGCCGCATTGATCAAGGTTGGATTTGGATTCATCACATTACTGAGGTTCACTTATTCCAATTCATCAACAGTGGTAGAAACACACTATTAAAAAGTGATAGGATCATCCTATAAGTCCTATTATTCACTCAGAAAGGAGGGATACACGGCGGGAGGTTATTCTTCCAAGTCTACATATCCTGATGGGACACTGGCGCCAGCTTGAGCGACAGTGTACACAGCATTGGCGAGCTCTTATACTACCGAGACCATAGTAATGAAAGATTCCAACCTAATCCCATATACCCTTAGACCCAAGGGGCCATTCTTGATGATATCAAATAAATAGTTGTGCATCGACTTTAGCTGGTTTATCCCAGCCTGGCGAAATAAGAAAGTATGATGTATTATCATTTCCATGGGGTGGATATCCAGATACCTTATGGGAGTAGGAGGCTATGGGATCACCCGAGCCTGATTTTTATAAGAATATGAGGTGATCTTACAATGTCCCATATACATGGAAATGTGATACCTCCTCATTCTAGAAACAATAATGCATTTCCCCAAATATGGAGTTTTTTCTGCAATTAGTGGACCAGAAAAATGTAGGCAGTATCCATGTCTACCCACGGGTCGGTCGCATCCATAGCATTTTCAACGTCATTATACTAGATATGATTATCTGTAGTCATATAATAGTCATCATCCAAGTATTGGGCTTCACAAGAGGCAAAGGGAGACACATCACCATGGAGTATTCCTAATCAGCCGTTAAGAGAGTATTTTAGGCACTGGTGATACAAATAATGGACCACCGCATACAGGTAGAGCCATGGCCTACCCATCAGTGAAATGTAGGTGGTGTCTTGTAAGAAAACCATGAAATCGGTGATGGCTACCTGACCACCAAAATGGTTCTTTAAGTGGATCATTCCAAATTATATATGTTTCTTCCTATGATAACCTTGAATTTTCAGGTCATAGGGACTCATATCATCCTCAGACAGCCCCATATTTCAGAGTATCCAGGTCAGGATGAGGTTGATCCCAAACCCTATGTCGAGATGATAGTGGTGAACCTCCACGATGTTGAAATGTCCAATGATGTACAGTGGACAAATATGCCCCTGTATAGGAGAAACCTTGTCTTCCACAGAGAAAGAGATAATGTCCTAACATTTAGTATGCTCGACTTCCTGAAAAAGGAAGGCTTCTATATCTACAACCTCCATCTCAAACTAAAGGGGGCTACTTAATGCCTCGGAATGGGCTTCATGCATATCTACTAACAGGAGAAGATTTTAAAGGATAGAGAGCCTCACGAGAATGCTGGAAAGATGCTTAAGGATATCATTATTCTATGCCAAACATGAAATTTTACTTACATGAGGCCGTTTTGTGGAAGGGGGTATGATGGGCCTTTCTAGCTAAACCGACGACCGACGGGTGCTGGGAATGTCCCACTTCTCACTAGTCAAAATGCATGGAAGAAATACCAAATGGGGTCCAGATGGTGACGGCCAATCCACAATAGATCTTGGAAGATCATATTGTCATCATGGTGGTTTTTCCTAATCATATAGCACTAATAGTGGTGAAGGTGGTCCTGATGAAACAAGTTGATAAGGTTGTGCATGATGATCTCTACACTAGACCTGTTGTCTGGTTTTGGTGGCATGCACAACTTGATTGGAGGCACCGACCAATGCATCCCAGTGACTAATGTAACCGCGGATCTGTCAATTCTGGCACCGACTGGGGACATTGGGAGGATCTGTCGGGCTCTCTTCGTCATCAAGAATCATGTGGGGGTTTACCAGCTTCATGGTGTGAACCCATGCACACCCTTGGTCATCACTTGAACAATCCTCCATCACTAGGCAGATCTTGGGGGCATTCACCAACTCCGGGGGTATGAAATTACTGAGGGAATGGTATGACAATAGAATCATTGGCGAAATATTTATCCCTTATGTCGCTGATTCTCTCCCTTCTAAGAAGAGAAAGGCTGAGAAGTCAACATAGAAGTAGTGGATTTGAGTGTTGCTGTAACATCTGAAGTCTCACTTTGGTTCAAACATGAATGAAAAATACCATGAGCATGGGTGACTGCCTTATGATCCATCCAGTCATCATATTTTTTAGACTCGTGGTTGGTAACCTTCTCCCACTCACCTTTGATTTCACATTCCCTGTTAGGGTGTATGAACACACATGAAACTTGTACCGGTGTTGGTCCTACCCTTACTATGTTGTTATCAACCTGGTCTTCAATCCATTCTTTAAGCACATAGCACTACTTGAGTGTGTGCTCCAGAATTTGGTAATATGGGTAGTAATTGGGGCGATCAGTAAGATATTCCTCTTTAGGTCTTTTAAATTCTGTTAACCGTATAATTCACTATTCTACGGCACTTCAGATATAATCGAGGACCTTAAAATCATTGAATGAGTAAGTTGGTTCCTTCTATCTAGAAAGGGGCTTTGGGAGACTAGCCCTGATGGGGAGCTAGTGGAGCCTATCAAGGAGGTGGAACCTGGTTATCCCACCTAGGTGGTGGAAGCGTATTATGCGGGGGTAACTGTCGATTCTGAGTTGGTCATTGCTGGGTAAGAGGTTGCGCCTAAGATAGAGGGCTCTTGTGAGGCTATGCAAGTGGTTCCACTGGTAATAACTTCAGCTACCTAGGGACCTCTGTTTATACAAGCATGGTGGGATCATCCTTAATTGATCTTCTCATAGAAACTATAGGAGTCAATATATGTTAATGCTTTTCCTACTTCAAGGATTCCTCTAGACATTGGGATTTTCAGAGAAATCCCGAAATCCCCCCGGGAAGTTATATGTAATAAGGGAAGAGAGCATTTCAGTTTTGACATTTCCCACACACACAATTAGCATCTATTCCTGAGTCAGTGGTATATCATGGGTGTTGGTGAGGCCTTTCCATTGAGAGAAAAAGTCCGTGACACACTCGGCAGGCCCATACTTACACTTGAAGAGGTCTTCAATACTCGTCATTCGGGTGGTGGAACTAAAATTGTAAAGAAACTTCCTACAAAGATCCTCCCAGCCAGCGACTGGCCTAATGGGTAGCTAGAAATACCAAACAAACACTATCCCTTACAATGTTAGTACGAAACACTAGATTTTGGCAGCCCCTTGCTGCACTGGAGTTCCCAAAATGGGTCCACACCTTGAGATGATGTGGGCTAGATGCTACAGCAGATCACCCGTCCCATTAAAGGGGGAAATGTTTGTGTTCCTGAAACTGGGGTGTGCTGTCATATCATCCACTGATGTTGGATATGGCTTCTCTTAGGCCATATCTCCACCTGTCGAGTTTCTAAATCCACAAGGATAGAAATAAGTGCTTCCATCTGATCATCTGGGCGGGGATTCCTATATTTGTGAGGATCTGTGACCACCATTGTGTTGGAAGGTTCTTCAAAATGATAAGCATGAATGGAGGATTGGGGAGCGGCTGGTGGAATTGCATGTGGAGCAGCTGAGGGAACCTAATATGGGTCCTGAGGCAGGTTATCATGCAATTCTGGTGGATTTGGTGAGGTATATCCCGGCCTCATTCCATAAATTATGGTATCTACCATTTCTATATGGTCCAGATGGTAAGTGTCACCCAGAGGTGACTCTTTGGGGGGAGGGTGTACCTGGCCCTTCTCCCCTGGTTGAGGGTTACCATAGTCTGGTCACAACTCTGTAGCACATTCACTGATAATGTCATCGACCATATTTTTATGCTCCATGAGCTGTTGACGAAATGTGACCTTTTTGGGATCATCCTTCATCTTTTGCATTGATTTATATGGGGCAAAGGGTTTGATTGTCCATATATTCTCTTTTCCCTTATTTGGATTCTGACTGGGGGCTAATGATTTGGTAGGTATAGAAGGACTCAGTAAATATTTTTTCTAGCGAGTGATCCTTCCCAATGGATCTAATATGTTTGGCACTCCCCTGAGAGGTAATCTCTCCTCAAGGATCTCTAAATCGTTCTCTCCATTTGATAGGTTGACCATGTTAATCATGACTATTCCTGAAGTCATGTCTTTAATATCGCCTGGAAAGTTGGGATGGAACTGGATAAAATTGATATTAAGGGCTTCATACTTCCCCCAACCACAGATTTGAAGGTGGGGTGAAGCCACCTTGATAATTCTACAAAGCACTTTAATGTTCTGAACACATCATTGCTGGAGGGTCTGATAAAGACCAAGAGACTCAAGAAGTTTGGATAGAGGGAGTGTATCCAATTCGATCATACGAAATTACTAGACAATATCTTTAAAGTGTGACTGACTCCTGTGATAGCCCACCCTCTACTGACGGAGGCAGAAGTGCATCACCCAAAGGCTTTGGAGAAATCACATGAATTCCTCATGTGTAATAGATTCCAGCGCACTGATGTTCGAGGTTACAATAGGCCATAACATCTTTGGGAAATGGTCCACTGCAAAGATGTCCCACATTTTTCATGGCTCAGACTCGCGGTCCGACCCTTGGTTTCCCCATTCATCGACTGGGGGAAGCTAAGGGACTAGTAATGGAACTGAATAGGACCATTGATATGGTATAATGGCTGGTGGATAATATGATGAGTGGGATAACAAGTCTCTGCATCTTGGGTTGTCCTCCGAAAAATGAAATTACTAAGCCACCACATCCTATAAGAGGGGATAGCATCCACATGTTCCCGTGCATGGGATAAAGTTATTGGTATTGGTTCATGCTATTGTTCGTCCTTTATTGGTCCCCAATATAACTCTATGTGATCTATGGTTGACTATGTGAATGATCATGTTGATGATAGGGAGGATTTCATGGCCATGCCCTAGAAAGAGGCCAAATATTCCTCCTCATAAATGTATCTCTAAAGGGAGACATGAATCTATTTGACCTAATATTCAGGGAAGATGTAGCTTATATTCCATTTTCCTTCCCCATCCCCCGACACATAAGATCGGGGTGAGGTTTCAATTTCTGAATTGCTTTTCGCCTCAGAATCTGAAAAGAATACGGTTTTAACCACAGTATCAAACGTCTTGGTATTCTTCTTTTGGTGGTGGGGACCCACCCTCCTTCCCTAGGATGGTTGTTCAGGACATGAAAGGTGTTCTTCATGAGGAGGACTTTCAGCCGGATTGGTGGTGGGGCAGAGAGGAATTCTTCCTAGGTGAGTTGGGGTGTGAGGAGTACACGGGAAAATGTAAAAAGTAATGCGGGGAGGGCCTTTGTGTCCACTGGCTGGTGCATGGAGAGAATCCCCACGGGAAGTGTCAGAGAAAGTAGGACCTCTGCTGAAACTAGTGGGAGCATGTGCAGTACCTCCATGCTTGTTTCCCTTAGTAGTGACTGTATGAGGAGGGCCTTCGTACTGGTTAATCTTAACATGTTTAATACCATTGTGTTGGATGTAAATGAAGTGAGGCGGACCCCCACTTCTTAGATTTCTAGGATGAGGATGACCTTCATCTGTTTTGTTAAGTACATTGGGGAGACCCCCATACTGGTGGTTAACCAAACAAGGAGGATCTTCACATCGGCGATCTGCGACAAGAGGATCTGCTCTATACCTATGATCATGGGTTCGTAAGAAACCATCGTTTTGGATGTTAGTGTGAGGGGAGGGCCTTTTCTCATACTGATGGTGGCATGGGTAGGACCTTCACGATGATCTTGGGAGTAGGGAGGACCTATGATCTCATTGGTGGTGGCACAGGGAGGACCATTGTGCTGAACTCCATTACTGCAGGTCAGTCCGTGACGAGCGGTACCTGTGTTAGAAACTAAGAGAGTCATCCCAACTATCTCGTGGGGTGTTTGGGGCCTCAAACTTGGTTGATCATATAAGTTTTCCCATTTAGTATAAATGGGTCATTGATGGTATACATCGATGGTGGTACAATCCATTGTAATAGTTAATTATGACACCCCCTAGCGGGCACCCTCCTCAGCTTTCACCCGATGTTGGCGTCAGGTTAATCGGACTAGGGCCGGTGGTACATGTGTATAATTCAGCTAGTCTTTAGCTTGTAGGGTTCAGTATTGGTGCTGAAGTGGCTTAGTGGGAGACCTCCTTGGTGGACCCTGGGATGGGATCACAGCTGGGCTAGCCCGTACTTCCCTAACCTCATTAGTGTAAGGTAGAATGTTGTCAAATCATTCCAAGGAGAAGCTTCTGAAATAATTTTAGGTTGCACTGGGGAGCATTGGTTCCCTACGTGGCCTTTGGGGGTGGCGGCAATGGAGAGGTGTAGAAGCCTCTAGATCCCATCTGGCCATATCTCGAGTTGGGATAATCCCTTTTTCCCTGTTTCTTCGGAAAAGGTCATTGATCACTCTCATTTGAATGAGTTCAGATAGTGAAATAAGGCGTGGGAATCTTGAAACCATGGATGTGGAGTCCACTGTATAAGAGGTAGAGACACATGGTATTTCCACATTTTTATTTCCCCAGCCCCTATATCGATGGGTGGGTGGATATCAGTTTCCTGTTATTACATCTTGGGTCCGGCAAAGCAGTGAAATTTAACTATTAGCATTGAAATAAGGAAAGGGACATCCAATTCCCCATCATCGTCCCATATCCCATTGTTGGAGAAGTATCCACGCTAACAATTTCACAGACCAAGATGTCAAACTTCCAACAGACCCAATCTATGGGGAGTTTCACACCAAGCTCACTATTTTCTTGGCAGGACCTAGCATTGGATAATTGGATCTGGTGACCAGATTATCCACGGATGTCTCGAATGCTACTAATATCCACATTGAGGATAATGGATTCATGTAGAGTTCATCATTTCTATTTCCAATTATCTCTTCGGGGTACACATCCATCTTTCAAGGATTCCATTGTTTTTTCCCCGCATTTCCACTTTCCAATGGTGGAAGGAATCCATCTCTTATTCAGGGAAGTTTTATCCTTGATCAAAACTAGATGATGGGATTTCGGTTCCACCTTCTATGTATTCCTCCTCGAAACTCATTACCTAGTTCAGGTCTCTCTTAAATATTAATACATTGTTCATAAAAATTCATCCCTGGTGCCATATCTTCATGGATGCCAGATAATTACACTGATTCTGTCAGGACATCCCCAGGGGTCTAGTCAGGGCAACATCCTTCGATCGAGGGAGTGGTCATGTAGGACAGTGATGACGTGTTTGGAAGCTGAAACACTGATGTGTCTAGGATTATTCCCCTTATGATAGGGGTTATTGAGTGTGTGGAAGCCTGAGGCATACCACCTCGAGTGCGGGGAATTATATGCCATATCCATATCTCTGAGGTTTTACTCATCTTCCCATGTTTAACACAAGGTATGCCCTGATTTTAACAGCTAGCAGAGATGGATCAAACTTATTGGAACTCTGATAGGATTGGATCATATGGGTGCATCCCTAATAGGGAACACATAAGGGTTTACAAGATTGTTGGATCAAAATGTCCAATGAAGATGGATCTAAGGATGATTGGGTCCCAACAAAGGGGATTCCAGTGTTTACCATTGGATGGGATTGAACCTTAGGAAGTCTTCATACGTACCCTAACCTAGGAGATAGGGTTCAAAACCCACGTAGTTTTATAGGGTGATGGGACACCTGAGGAGGCAACCTGTGAGGATGGATGCATGGATGATACCCATATAAAGTAGATCCTATGGGATAGATCATGACATTCCCAAAACACATAGGCTTGAGGGAGAGACTAGGATGGGATATAGGTGATGTGCTTGAACCTCAGGGAGGCTTCCTATGTATCCCCATTAAAAGGGAATCAAAGTCTGTGTAGTTCAGTATGGGGCATGGAATCGGGGTTTACACATAGGATAGCAGGCTGAAAACATACTGGGGCCGACGCATGGTTAGTGTCCTAAGAGCTGGTCAGATGCCACATGGACAGACTAAGGATACAGGTCCCAGAAAAGGGGACACCAAAGTTTATCGGTGTTTAGGGTTGAAATTTAGGGAGTCTTCCTATATACCTTTCCCAGGAGACAAGGATCAAACCTGTAGAGTCTTGAAGCCTGATGTACATGGACATTACATTACTTTTGCGGAATATTTAGTACATAACAAAAACACACACACAAGGATCGTAATAGTTTAGTGTCTTTGGAAACTCGGAATATAATCTTCTAATCCTGGTGAAAGATCTTCAACATCTCCCATAAAGATCTTCCTTTTTCTTATACCTAAAACCTTTCCTTATATCCTGGGGAAAATAAATAATGAAAGGGTGATCTCAAATGCTCAGTAAGGGTAAACAAAAGAAATATCAATCACATCATATACATAATCACATAACTTTTGGAAATCTTAACCTGTAAAAGAGATCATAATTTCATAACATGGAATAACTCATGGCAGTGAAATGTAATCACAATAATCATAACTTAAAACATTAAACTTTGTGGCATACACACATAATCATAGAGAATCATTTCTTGTTAGTCAGGACTCATTGCCAAGACTATCTTAGTGGACAAAGTCCCTTTCTGAACCGAGTCACCCTCATTTCAGTCCTGTTTCACTGAACTGGTATAACCTACCATTCCAGCCATGTCTATCTCATGAGATATAATATCATTACCCAATGCATTGGAGGGAGATATAGGTCCCACCCATCTCATAATGATACCATTCTTATGTGTGCCAAAAAATCATAAACCATACATCATAGCATAACCCATGTAATAAAAATGGGAATCATAAACATCATGACATCATAAAACAATTCATATAAGATAAAGGAATTATTAAAAATAATTCCATCACAATATAATCAAATCAATGTAATAATAGGGATAGAAACAGAACCCTATATTATCTTAGATGGAAAATAATTTTGATAAAACACTTGAAATGAATTCTTGAGGAAAATATCCTTTCTTCTTCAAAATCAATTTCTTTCCACAAAATGTCATGCAATTTTAAAAGAAAGAGATTTTATTGAAAATAGTCATGAAATCTTTTGGAGGAAGCTTCATGAAAATAAGGCTTTATAAAACCGTAAAAATCCATTCGTTCCATTTAAGATAAAAAAACATTCTTCTCATACTTTTGCCGGAAAAGTCAAAAAGTACCTCGTACGAAAAACGACAAAAGATTCCTTTCATATCTTTTACTAAAAACTCACCGAAGGGTAAAATTGGATTTAAATAATTGTAGGTGGATGGAAATAATATTACATGTTGAGGAAACATGATGATAAAATACACCCCAGTAAATTTCAAAGTATAAACAATCTCGGATAAAAATTGAGATTGCGAGATTTTCCCTTACCTTATGTCCGATATGCTTTGTACGTATCTGAACCTCCTCTTCTTTGAAGCGCCTCTTTGAGACCTCATCTTAGGGTACCAAAATTGGTCTTTGAGGAAGACCAGAACCTCTAGGATGTTTCTAGGGAAGTGGAGAAGAGAATTTGGCAGGGGTTGGCCGAGCTTGAAGGCTCAAATTTGTGTAAGGAAGAGAGGGAGGAGGTGCCCTTTTATAAGGGAGGAGAGGGGCACCTTTGGAATAACTAAAAATATTATTTTATTATAAAGTCAAGTTCGGTTTTAAATAGCTCCAAATTGATTTATTTCGAGGCTAAGGTGGGGATGGGTCGAAATCCTCTCATCCAATAGAATTTAGACAAGTTTAGGTTCCTATTTTAACCTTATCATTTAGATTTAACATTAAGTTACTTTTACCGTGTCTTCTTGTGTTCTTATACTATAAGGTTAATAAACAAACTATAAGAAGACAAACGAACCCCAAGTTGTTTATTATTAATATATATAACATTATCTAAGTCATTTGGCCGAACCTTAGATTTTTAGGAATAAAATAACAATTACCAATATAATATTAGTTTTAAAAACTATTTTATGTCAATTTTGACACTATTTAGTAATTGATTTTTGTGAAAATCATAAAAGAATTATTAGTTCGAAAAAAGTTAATTAAATCAATACTAACATGTCATATTAACCTAGAAAATTAGTGGGATTCATAAAAAGTCTCAAATTACATTTATTTTGGTGTTTATAACATCAATTATGTCAATATTTCATTAATAAGATAATTACTGCATCATCATTGTGTCACAAATAAATAAATTTATTTAAAGTCTAAAAATTATAAATAAAATATCATTATGTAGGAAAGCTTTTTAGATTTCTAGTGAATATTTATAATCGAATTTATCTTATGTATAACCCCATATTAAAAATGTTTTAGTTATTAAACATTGATTTTAACTATTTTAACTATTCATTAAATACAATAATATTAAATGTCATAATCTAATCCAAGTGGACCTAAATGGTCATATTATATTCATAAGGTTGTTTTTGGTCGAATTACACTTATCCAATAGAATTAGGACATGTGTTAGGGTAATAGTAATATCATATTTACCCTTAGTTACCCTATTTACTATTAACCGCGGTAAAAAAAAGTAAAAATTTACTATTCATCAAAAAAATTATTTTTATCTCATTGAACCACATTTTACTTACTGATATCAACCGTGTCTGTCAGATTTTCGAAATTCCATTCACAGAAGCGGTAAAATTAAGTTTTATGCAAAATTCAGTTTTTTTAACTATTACTTAGTGGTTTCACTATTCATCAAAAATTGAAAGTTTTCGGAAAAATACCAAAAATTAGGCCTAAGAAATATTTGATTTTATGAACTCAAAAATGATTTCTATTTTACCAAATTCAAAACATATCAGTTGCATTTATTAATTTAAAAATTAATTCCCGTCGTCAAAACAAATAGCGTGTTCTTAAGAGATAATAACTATCAAAAGATTGACACTTGTTTATGTCTGGTTTAAATGTGAAATTACATCCAATGACCATAATTGTATTAAATTGTAAAAATATATTCTAAATATACTTTAAAACCACTCAAATTAATAATTTATCACTATTAATTATTTCGATTGAAAAAGTTGTTTTTAATTAAAATTTAGTAATTTTCACTATTCATCAAAATATGAAAGTTATCCGAAAATCACCAAAATTTCACCCTAAGCTAATTTCGATATTACAAATCCAAAAATGAATTCCATTTTGAAAAATAAAATTACAAAATTTCAAAAAGTGGTTATTACTATTCATAACGGCTAGTTTTAATAATATTTTAATAGCATATTGTTGTTTAGTGAAACTCGTTATTGCGTACTACACACGTTATCGAGGAAGGTCGTGATTGCGTGTAATGCAAGGAAAATCAAGGATGCGTGTTGTGCAATCTCATTTTGGGGTAGCGCACAACACAAGACATTAATGAAATTAAAAATAATATTTTTCATAAAATCTCGGGGTGTTACATTCTACCCCCCCTTAAAATGAATTTCACCCTCGAAATTCGTTGGGGTTATAAATGGTTTACTACTCGAAAGTTTCTTTAATAGAAACCCACATCGTAAAAAGGAATACCAAAACCAATCTTTAAAAACAAAAGTATGAAACGTAACGGTTACCCAAATAAACTAATCACTGGGTTTCCACATAGGTGAAAATATGGATATGGAAGAAAAATCTAACCATCATGTTCTGATGGGGAGTGGTAGAGAACATGGCTATGGAAAAGCCAACAATCACAAATCCATAAATTTGTGACGATCTAAGGTACCATCTGATTAATTAGATATAAGAGCACTAGGACAACATTTTTGGTTTTCAAGATCATTTCCCTAAAGTTGAAGAATTCGAATTAGAATAAATACTTACTTTATTTTGGTACAATCTCACTGTTGTTCGTGCCTTGAACAATTTCCACATCATCTCTTAAATAAATGAAGTTGAATTTGTTATTCGTGAAGTGTTAATTGATCATGTGATAGAATGATGGGTCATTCCATCTGTTTCAAACAAAAGGTTAGAAAAAGTTATCAAATATACATAAGTCCATCTATGGTGAGGTTAATCGTATACGATTCCAAGAATGAACCTATACCTCATATATCATACCGCATAATAAAATAAAACTAGTTTCTACTAAACAGGGACTTCCTGTAGGCCAGTGGTAGGCGATAAAGGCCAGTCGTACTTCGGTTGTGGGTTCGATTCCCACAGCCTTGTCCGATGCGATGGGTTGTCGCTCGTCCTGCAGGTTTTCCTTTTTCTAAAACTACATTACTATAACATCCCATCAATAATATTGAAAAACGTTTTATCCTAACTTATGTTCAACATAATCCATTCTAATCTTTAGGCTTATCTAAAATACTGCAGTCCACTCTCATAACATAGTGAAAACGATTACCAGAGATTTAATACCATCGTTGATCCCCATATATCATAAGACATGTTTTGTTGGTCACATTCCAAACATTCAAAGGCCTTAATCATGTATTCTATTGAATACCCATTGAACCTTAGTGAAAACATGAATGCAGTTAAAAGTTAACACTTTCCATAAACCAAAATCCTCAAAATTATTTATACTCAAACCATTATATCACTTAGTCCTTATATCAATCATGAGCTCATGAATACTATTAAACATTTCGTTTTCTCATTTTCCCTTCATTATGCACATATCATCTACATTCCAAAAATATCTGAATAACCTTTCATGGATACTGATAACATTAATCATACATTTTCAAAACTCAAGGAAAGACAACAGTGTAACAATCCTTAGATGTCTCTTTATTCCATAGTACCATGAGATTACTTATACAACATTACACATGATAAACATGTAATCATTCCACTACATTCTTAAACCATTGACCGAGATTCAACAATTCTTTCATCTCACATATCATTTGTAGTCTCTTCATCATCATCCACATAAATACTACCCATACGACTATACTAATTCTCTTCATGAGACTTTCCCTTAGGGCATTGGTTTTCATAATGCCCGTACATTCCACATTTAAAACATTTAACCATTGTTGATGTCGTATCAATACACTTATCCTCATCCCTGGTGTTAACTGAACCTTTTCCTTTGCACTTACTGGCTTTGTGTCCTTCTCTTCCACACCCAAAGCATCTTCCAGTTCCTTTGAAACATTCTCCTTGATGCCTCTTCCCACATGATTTACATAGGGGAAAGTGAACTTTCTTTCCTCTATGATCATCATGAAACTTCATCTTTCTCTTATTAGCCGAGTCAGGAAACTTACCAAATTTTACTTTATTGATCATATTATGAGATTGCTGATTCGGAATAATAATGATGTTTGGACCTCCAAATCCCATTTCATTTGGTTTCTCATGAAGAATATCATTCCATTATCTATCATATCCTCCATTATCGTGAATCATCTTGTTTCCAGTCATTTTCTAAAACCCAAAAAGAATAGTGTGAGAGGAAAAAATCATAATAAAGGGGGAGTAACTTCAATATCTAACATCTTTGGTTAAATTATAATATCCTTAGCGCAATTATAGGACTATAAACTATACGTATACTTATCCTTAGGGACATCCCTAGTCATACCTTAGAAATATCTCTAGGGATCTCACTAACGTTCTCACATCCTAGTTTCCAAAGGTTGACTAAACCTTTCCTCTGATACCAACTGTAGAGTCCCGAAGCCTGACGTACATGGACATTACATTACTTTTGCAAAATATTTAGTACATAACAAAAACACACACACAAGGATCGTAATAGTTTAGTGTCTTTGGAAACTCGGAATATAATCTTCTAATCCTGGTGAAAGATCTTCAACATCTCCCATAAAGATCTTCCTTTTTCTTATACCTAAAACCTTTCCTTATATCCTGGGGAAAATAAAACATGAAAGGGTGAGCTCAAATGCTCAGTAATGGTAAACAAAAGAAATATCAATCACATCATATACATAAGCACATAACTTTTGGAAATCTTAATCTGTAAAAGAGATCATAATTTCATAACCTGGAATAACTCATGGCAGTGAAATGTAATCACAATAATCATAACATAAAACATTAAACTTTGTGGCATACACACATAATCATAGAGAATCATTTCTTGTTAGTCAAGACTCATTCCCAAGACTATCTTAGTGGACAAGGTCCCTTTCTGAACCGAGTCACCCTCGTTTCAGTCCTGTTTCACTGAACCGGTATAACCTACCATTCCATCCATGTCTATCTCATGAGATATAAAATCATTACCCAATGCATTGGAGGGAGATATAGGTCCCACCCATCTCATAATGATACCATTATTATGTGTGCCACAAAATCATAAACCATACATCATAGCATAACCCATGTAATAAAAATGGGAATCATAAACATCATGACATCATAAAACAATTCATATAAGATAAAGGAATTCATAAAAATAATTCCATCACAACATAATCAAATCAATGTAATAATAGGGATAGAAACATAACCATATATTATCTTAGATGGAAAATAATTTTGATAAAACACTTGAAATGAATTCTTGAGGAAAATATCCTTTCTTCTTCAAAATCAATTTCTTTCCACAAAATGTCATGCAATTTTAAAAGAAAGAGATTTTATTGAAAATAGTCATGAAATCTTTTGGAGGAAGCTTCATGAAAATAAGGCTTTATAAAACCATAAAAATCTGTTCGTGCCATTTAAGATAAAAAAAATTCTTCTCGTACTTTTGTCGGAAAAGTCAAAAAGTACCTCGTACGAAAAACGACAAAAGATTCCTTTCATATCTTTTACTAAAAACTCACCGAAGGGTAAAATTAGATTTAAATATTTGTAGGTGGATGGAAATAATATTACATATTGAGGAAACATGATGATAAAATACACCCCAGTAAATTTCAAAGTATAAACAATCTCGGATAAAAATTGAGATTGCGAGATTTTCCCTTACCTTATGTCCGATATGCTTTGTACGTTTCTGAACCTCCTCTTCATTGAAGCGCCTCTTTGAGACCTCATCTTAGGGTACCAAAATTGGTCTTTGAGGAAGACCAGAACCTCCAGGATGTTTCTAGGGAAGTGGAGAAGAGAATTTGGCAGGGGTTTTCCGAGCTTGAAGGCTCAAATTTGTGTAAGGAAGAGAGGGAGGAGGTGCCCTTTTAAAAGGGAGGAGAGGGGCACCTTTGGAATAACTAAAAATATTATTTTATTATAAAGTCAAGTTCAGTTTTAAATAGCTCCAAATTGATTTATTTCAAGTCTAAGGTTGGGATGGGTTGAAATCCTCTCATCCAATAGAATTTAGACAAGTTTAGGTTCCTATTTTAACCTTATCGTTTAGATTTAACATTAAGTTACTTTTACTGTGTCTTCTTGTGTTCTTATACTATAAGGTTAATAAACTTACTATAAGAAGCCAAAAGAACCCCAAGTTGTTTATTATTAATATATATAACCTTATTTAAGTCATTTGGCTGAACCTTAGATTTTTAGGAATAAAATAACAATTACCAATATAATATTTGTTTTAAAAACTATTTTATGTCAATTTTGACACTATTTAGTAATTGATTTTTGTGAAAATCATAACAGAATTATTAGTTAGAAAAAAGTTAATTAAATCAATACTAACATGTCATATTAACCTAGAAAATTAGTGGGATTCATAAAAAGTCTCAAATTACATTTATTTTGGTGTTTATAACATCAATTATGTCAATATTTCATTAATAAGATAATTATTGCATCATCATTGTGTCATAAATAAATAAATTTATTTAAAGTCTAAAAATTATAAATAAAATATCATTATGTAGGAAATATTTTTTAGCTTTCTAATGAATATTTATAATCGAATTTATTTTATGTATAACCCCATATTAAAAATGTTTTAGTTATTAAACTTTGATTTTAACTATTTTAACTATTCATTAAATAAAATAATATTAAATGTCATAATCTAATCTAAGTGGACCTAAATGGTCATATTATATTCATAAGGTTGTTTTTGGTCGAATTACACTTATCCAATAGAATTAGGACATGTGTTAGGGTAATAGTAATATCATATTTACCCTTAGTTACCCTATTTACTATTAATCGCGGTAAAAAAAAAGTAAAAAGTTACTATTCACCAAAAAAAATTATTTTTATCTCATTGAACCACATTTTATTTACTGATATCAACTGTGTCTGTCAGATTTTCGAAATTCCATTCACAGAAGCGGTAAAATTAAGTTTTATGCAAAATTCAGTTTTTTAAACTACCACTTAGTGGTTTCACTATTCATCAAAAATTGAAAGTTTTCGGAAAAATACCAAAAATTAGGCCTAAGAAATATTTGATATTATGAACTCAAAAATGATTTCAATTTTACCAAATTCAAAACATATCAGTTGCATTAATTAATTTAAAAATTAATTCCCGTCGTCAAAAAAAATAGCGTGTTCTTAAGAGATAATAACTATCAAAAGATTGACACTTGTTTATGTCTGGTTTAAATGTGAAATTACATCCAATGACCATCATTGTATTAAATTGTAAAAATATATTCTAAATATACTTTAAAACCACTCAAATTAATAATTTATCACTATTAGTTATTTCGATTGAAAAAGTTGTTTTTAATTAAAATTTAGTAATTTTCACTATTCATCAAAATATGAAAGTTATCTGAAAATCACCAAAATTTCACCCTAATCTAATTTCGATATTACGAATCCAAAAATGAATTCCATTTCGAAAAATAAAATTACAAAATTTCAAAAAGTGGTTATTACTATTCATAATGGCTAGTTTTAATAATATTTTAATAGCATATTGTTGTTTAGTGAAACTCGTTATTGCGTACTACACACGTTATCGAGGAAGGTCGTGATTGCAGGTAATGCAAGGCAAATCAAGGATGTGTGTTGTGCAAGCTCCTTTTGGTGTAGCGTACAACACAAGACATTAATGAAATTAAAAAGAATATTTTTCATAAAATCTCGGGGTGTTACAAAACCCCACATAGTTCAAATAGGATTTCCATTATTTGGGTGTGCACCTCAGGGAGGCTTCCTACGTACCCTACCTAGGACACAGAGATCAAATCCCAAGTAGTCCAAGATGAGTCATATGATCGAGGTGTGCATGGAGGATAGTGACCCAAAGATGATGATGGGTCTTATGCATGGTAAGCATCCCAAAAGTGGGTCTGACGCCTGAGGGGCAGAACAGAGAAATGGATCCCAATAAATGGTAATACAATGAATTATGTATATTGGGATTGAACCTCAGGGAAGCTTCCTACGTAACCTTTCTTGGAGATACGAATCAAACCCTAAAAGTTCATATACATTTAGTTTAACATCATTCAGGATGAAATGGGTGCATACAGTTTGATGTTTTGTGGGATTGGTTGAACCGTCATGAAATGGTTGGGACCGATGGGTGTTGGGATGAACCTCATGGAGGATTCTTAAGTACCTTTCATGGAGAGGGAAAAGAACAATGTTTTCATAGTTCAGAAGGGGGCTTTAGGCTTACACACTATGGTTTCCTAGATAAGATTCCATGGTCAATGCTTACTCTAAACCTGTGTGAGTCGTGATCAGTGTGAGAAACAAGAGGTAGCAAATACCTGATGACCACATCACGATAGTTTTGTAAATTAGGAACGAAGTGGGGCTTTCTTCTAGTTGGTGTCCCAAAGAGTAAATAGGGGCTTACACTTGGTTAGAGTCCCATGGAGATGGATATTGGGACTTAATCTAGGATGGAGGACCAATGGAGATAAAGCCTAAAGGGAGAGGGACAATGTAATGAAGGTTCCTATTCCCATATATCCTATAGTATTTTCACACTAAAGATGAAAATAGGAGCACGAATTCCACCTCCTGTAAGAATGGATAGGGTATTACACCAAGAAAGTTTCCCTTCCCCCAGAATGATTCCATTCCATCAAATAGGATATCATTCCATGTGAGGAACGATCTCACTCCCATGGAGACTAGTGTGTGTGTAAAATTTATAAGGAGGGGCACCCCATGTATATTTAATGGGATGAAGCTATAGTTTAATGTCATGTGCTGAGGACAACGATGCTTCTCAGTTTAACATCCTGCAGCTCGGATGATGAGGATTCACTCATCACCCCCTAGGACGTACATAACTGATACCCACCCACACATGGGGAAGGGAAGGCATCAACAATGATGTGTATAGATGGGTTTATGGAGTGATACATTTAGGGGATCATGTTTGCATGTCTATGCGAAGAATAAATAGACATTAGCAAGCATATTCCAAGAAGCATTATCCAAACCAATGCAACATGAAGCACCACCCAAGGGACCTTGAAATCACTTCATAAAAACCTAGAGGATAGTAAGGGAGAATGGTTTGTGAATAAAAGATATTCACAAGAAGGGACCTTGTGAATCTCTAGTTCCCCACAAAGTGAAGAGAATCTACGAAGGGGTATTCTTTGCGAAGTGGAGTGTCTTAGCCTAGGCATGGGGTATAAATGCATATAAAGGGTGATTTACAGAGTGTAACTGCTTTTGTGGAGTAGAAAATCATGGATCATGGGTTCCACAAAAATCACAACACTACAAAGTGATGTGATTTGTGAAGCACAGTGACCCTGACTTAGCATGGGGTTCACATGTGCATGGAAGTTACTTCACGAATCATGAGTGCTTAGAAAATACCCAAGTTCCCTTAGGGATATTCTTCCCTTGTAGTGGCTCGTGGCTTATATGAAGGGCATCCCTGCTTAAAGAGCGGTTTTATTTGAGCTAAGGAAAGGTTATTTTTCAAATCTCAAATATCTTGAAGAGCTCATTTTTCTCAATGCCTCACAGAGCATAAGTTACTTCGATATTTGAGAGTTGAGAAGGAAAAATGTCGGGGTACCCATCCTTTGGGTCCGAGGGAAGCCTAGTATTGACAAGTGAGGGGCAGCGTGATGCTTTTATAGCTCATTGTGAATCCACATGGTTATTTGTGATCGTTTTTAGATAGAATCAAGTTTTTCATAACTGCAGATTCAACCTTCATACCCTCCTCGGCAAAGAGGCATCCTTAATTCCCTCTGAATCACTCGCAGAGGCTTTCATCAATTTCTACATGATCGCAGAGTCGATTTAGTTCCCTTCGTGACGTGAATCTCCCCATCAATTGTGTCATATCTGCAGATCCTTCCACCACTTTTACTCTGTAGTGATCAAATAGGGGGCCTCATCTTTTCGTTGTGTGTGGTATTGAGGGGATACAAAAAGGATCTTCACGAAGAATTCTTATTTTCATTGGTGTGCTCTTTGCGAGTGTTTTCCTCTGCACATATTTTGGTGCCAATAGTAATCAAGGACTAATGGTTTCTTTCCTTCTTTTTATATCCCTTAATGTGATTTTTATGATAAACCCATGTTTTTAAATGTCCTTTATAAGTTATAAGGATGTGTACGAGAAATAATGAATTCATTTTAAATGTTATAATGAATTTTCAAATAAATCATGTAGTTGTTTTTTGTTAAAATAATTATGTTTTTGAACACATAGATACTGTTTTAATGGTTCCTAATTTTTATACATGTTGGTTGGAATTTATATTTTATGTCCTAAAATTGAAAAACTATAAAATAAAAAGATCTTTGGGAATGTGAAGATGTGAAATATAGTTGAAATAGATAGATAATGTAATTTTTAAGGCCATATGTTATAGTTGGTATCAGAGCACAATTTAGATATGATGAGAAGTTAGTATGATGAAAAAACAAGACCATAGATGATTTTTTTTCCTTATGTTTATGTTGAAATGGTATAGAATTTAATGATTAACATGTTTCTTCACATATGGTATGTCTATTTAAAAAATTTTCCACAGAAGAAACTAGGGAAGTTGAAGATGGAAAGAACCGAGAGGTTGGTATCATTCCGAATTTGTAACCGAGAATGGTGGGGATTGGAATCGAGATGTTTGTGACAGTAATGGATCTGCTGATGTAGTAAATAAATGGTGGTGGAATCCATGCACGAGAAAGATTAGATCTATCACAAAGAAAATGATGATATTGGAACATTTTATGATGCAACACCCTCCTTCTTTCAGTGGATCTTCTAACCCAGTATTTGTTAATGATGGATTAAATCCCTTGAAAATATATTTGATGTTATTGGATGTTTAGATAATCAAGAGGTTAGTATTTCCATTTATCATTTTTAAGGTGAATCTAATTATTGGTGTTCAATGGTCAAGAATATCATTGATTTAGAGGAGAATCATGCCTCATCGTGGGATGAGTTAAAAATTATTTTCCTTAAAAAATATTTTCCAATGGTCATTCGACTTAGGATAGAGAATCAATTCCTTAAATTAAAGAAAAATGGGGAAGATTAATTGGTTGTGTATGAAGAAAACTATACCCCATTGGAAATTTAGGCTCGAAATATTATTTGGTATCTAGATAGCCAAATCAATGGTTTTTACTCAGGATTTTCCAATGATACTAAAGTGAATTGGCCTCCTAAGAATTCAAAAGTTGTGTGACACTTATCTGATATTCTAAGAGGGTAGAAATGGAGTTTGCTGATGATCACTTGTACTTATAAAATCAATAGAAGAAGAGGTCTAGATGTAAAGTGATGTGTAAGAAAAAATCAAAGAAATATGATGATAAGAATATCAAGTTTCTAGTTTGTAAATAGTGTGGTAAAAATAACCATGGGGTATGTCTTAAAAAAATTAGGATATGTTTTTGATGTGGTAAGTTTGGACATATGGAAAAATATTGTAATTAAAATGATATTACAATAAAATTTGATAAGAAAACTATAATGTGTATCAAATTTGGTGAGATGTTTCCTTAATAAAATTCCTCCCCAAACATGATCTTAGTGATAGAAAGAAGACAGACTATATGAAGAAAGGTGTACTGAGATCCTTTGAAACTATATTAGTAGATTTCAGGACATAAAATGAAGTGGTATCAGGTACTTTGTTTGTTTACTCAGATTTTTCTAAAGTCTTATATGATATGAGTTCTACACATTCATTTATTTCTGATAAATGTTTTGTTAAATTTGAAATATCACCTAAAAAAATGAGACCATAACTTATTTTTATAACACCATGGGGAAATGTCACAGAAAAAAAAGGAATTTTATGAATCATTTTATTGTTATTTGTGGAAATACAACACTTGAAAACCTTGTTGTTTTTTCATTAGTATAGTTTTATGTAATTATGGGTATGAATTTTCATTTTATTTATCATGCTACAATTGATTGTAGAGATAAACAAGTTGTTTTTATGAAATAGCTTTAGTTTGTATACAAGAATTAACCCATAAAATTTATAACATTTCATGAATATGAGATACTATTGAACAATGGAAATTAAATTTATCATGATCATATTGTGGAAAATAAGTGACTTGTTCATATTAATGATGTCCCTAAGCTAAATTAATACCATAATGTTTTTCTTGATGAGTTTCATACTATTATAACTTATCATAAATTTGAATTCCCAAATGAATTAGTTCCTTATGCTAAGTCCATTTCAAATCCCCCCTATCAAATGTCTCAAATAGGACTTCTTGAATTGAAAAATTAGTTTTAGGAGATTCATGATAAAGGATTCATTCATCTTAGCACTTCACAATGGGGAGCTCCTTTTTTGTTCTTTAAAAAGAAACATGGTTCCATGAGAATTTTAAATGATTATAGACCATTCAATAACATTAATTTTAATAATAAGTATCTCTTTCTTTACATCGATTACTAATTTGATCATCTCTAGGGATCTCAATATTTTCCATGGTTTACATAAGATATGGGTACCATAACATGAAGGTGAAAAGGATAACATTCCAAAAATAGCTTTTCGAACTAGATATGTTCATTATAAATCTATTTTTATGTCGTTATGGTTAAATAATGCACCTACTATTTTCCTAGATCCTATGAATATAATATTTCATGAGTTATTGGATACATTTTTGGTTTTGTTTATTGATGACATACTGGTTTTTTCTAGAAGTAAATAGGGGCATGAAAAACATCTTAGGGTTTTTTTGAAAACCGTAAATGAAAAGAATACATATTGGAAATTCAGCTATTGTGAATTTTGATTGCAACAAATTTCATTACATGGTCACATTGTTTCTAAAGATGACATAACTATTGATCCTGCTAATTAAAAAGTTTTTGAAGATGGACAAGACCTAAAAATATTACCGAGATTCGTAGTTTTATTGGATTGGAAGTCTATTACCAGAGGTTTGTTGAAAAAATTTCACAGTTATCTATTACTCTAACAATGTTAACATTAAAAGGATTTAAATTTGACTAAAGAAAATAGTGTGATTATTATTTTCAAGAATTGAAAAGAAAATCGGTGACTTCTCCATTTTTTAACCAACCTTCCAGAAATGGAGAGTTTTTCATATACGGTTATGCTTAATTAAAGGGACTTGGTTGTGTCCTTATTTAGAATGATCAGGTAATTTCTTATTCTTTACAACAACTAAAACCTCATGACTTAAATTTTCCCACATATGATTTGTAATTATCAGCTATGGGTTTTTGCTACAGAAATTTGGAGGAGACATTTATATGTAGCGAAATGTGAAATATATACTGATGAAAAAAGTATGAAATATATATTCAGTCAAATGGAATTAAACATGATAAAGATAATATTCCTTGAATTGATAAAGTATTATGATTGTATGATATATTTTCACCCTAGAAAAACAAACATTGTGGTGGATTCCTTGATCCAAAAAACATGCATCTTTAACTATGTTAAGTGTGGAAGATTACCCATTGATTAATTATTTGATGAATTTTGTCTTAGAATTTGTTGGAGTTGGAAATTACTCTATTTTGGTTTAGGTTTTATTGAATTCATCATTGTTAGAAAGAATTATGAATGTGAAAAAGGAAGATAGGAAGTTGCAGGAAAAGTTAGAATTGGATAAAATGGGTAATTTTCCAGTATTTAACTTTATTAAAGATTAGGTATTGATATTTAGAAAACGTTGTGTGGGAATTGTGATTCACGGATGAAGAAATAGTTGTTGGGAAAAGATCATAGTACTCCATTTTCAGTTCATCCTCACATCACAAATATTTATAGATCTTTTTGGGTGTATTACTGATGGGATGGAATAAATATAGTTATTTCATATTTTAATTTTAAATTTTTGACATTTCTGTAGGTTAAATAAGAGTGATAGTTATCTATGGGTATGGTTCAACCTTACAAGTTCCATAGTGAAAATGGTAAAATAAATCCACAGGCTTTGTTGTGGGAATACCATTGACTTCTTGAGGTAATAATGCAATTTGGATTATTATTGATTGATTGACTAAATCCACTCATTTTCTTACAATTCAAGATACTATGTATTTGTATCAACATTATCAATTTTACCTTAGATATATTTTCATGTTATGTGGTGTTCCTCTTTCCATTGTATCTGGTCGTGATCCCAGGTTCACATCTAACATTTGGATAGGCCCTCATAAGTCGTTGGGAGTATAATTAAATTTATGTAAATCTTTTAATCCTCAATCAGATGGGTATTCAGAACGTATCATTAAAATCTTTTAAAGATATTCTTTGATCATGTTTAATAGATTACTACGGTATTTGGGAACAACATATTTCTTTATATTAATTTTCTTATAATAATAGTTTTGATTCTAGTATACATATTGAACCTTTTTAAGAATTATATGGGAAGTGGTTTTGAACTCTAGATTCATGGGATGGTGTTGGGGAAAGAAAGTTGATGGGATAAGAATTATTCAAGGAAGTGGATAATAAATTGAAGATGATCCAGCTATACATGAAAAAATCTCAGATCATGCATAAATGTTATGAAGATAACAGGGGTAAAGGCATTTATTTCGAGGTAGGTGATCATGTTTTTCTTAGAATCCCACAATGGAAAAGTGTTACACATTTTGGTATGAAAGGAAAGATTAGTCCACAGTTCATTAGACCTTATGAAATCCTAGATAAAGAAGGAATGGTTTCTTATTGAGTAGCTTTGCCTTCGATTTTATCTTATGTACATAATTTTTTTTCATGTTTTGATGTTTACAATGTATGTTCCAGATTCATCTCTTGTTTTTTCCTAGGAGCTATTCAGCTAGAAGAGAACAATTCTTATTAAGATAAAACTATTTAGATTATTGATTGGAGAAAAAATGTATTTCGGAATAAGTTAATATACCAGGTAAAGGTTTTGTGGAAAACCACATGGTTGAATAATCAACATAGGAATCTGAAATTTCAATGAGAAAAAGGTACCCTCACTTGTTTAATATGTAAATAGAATTACAAGGACACAATTTTAAGAAGGTGGGGATAATTTAACACCCTAAGGTTTAAAAAATTAATTAAAATTTATAAAACCTAGCTTCTCTACATAATAAAAAAATATTATGGAGATATTTATTATATATCTGTTAAATATAAGTTTTCTTCTTTTATGATTTGAATTTCAAAAAACATGCATAGACATTTGTGATTAGTATGTTTTTTGGAGTCTGATAGGCCAAACATATATTTGGTTAATAGTAACATACCCTTATAAATATTAATTTTACCATTAGAAACAATAATATGAATAAATTAATATTAAACTCACCAATGGATTTATTTATTATAATTTGTGAGATCTTGATTAATTTTTCATGGTTCTTATAAAATTAGGTATATTGTTAAAATTGTTATTTTTAAAAAAATTAGGATTTTATTTAAAAATTAATTTTCATGTATTTAGAAATCTATTTTCATAAAATGGATTTCATTTTTTAATTCTACACTTTGAAAAAAGGTTTGTGTGAATTTTTGGGATTTTTCTAAAATACTTGAATTTTTTGTCAATAGTGAAATTCGATAATTTCAAAATATTGTAAATATATGAATTTCTTCCTCATTCATGAGTCATGTCTGATGTAAATGGACATTAGTTCAAACTAACATTCGATTATTAATTTTTTTGGTAATAAAAATCAAGACAATTCATAGTCTTGAGATAACATATTATATTAATGGTTAAAAAATGGAAATTCCCTCCCCTCCTCCACTAGAAATACCACCATCACCCCATCTTCCTCTCAGACCTCTCAAGATTTAATAATTTTCTAAATTAATCCAAATACCTTCCCCAAGGATATTCCCCAAGACCAATACCTGATGGTCTCAACAAAAGGCCAAAACAAAAGGCCATAAGGTGGATCTCAAGAAGAAGAGGTCAAGAGGTAAAAATCCTTTTTCATTTTCTTTTGTTTTCTTTTTAATTATTTTATTTTATTATACTCTATACACCTCACATTATCCAATAGGAATAAAAGATAAAATATCATATATATTATTTATTGATGTCATGTTTATGGGAAAATTCCTAATCATTCTTTCTCTCCTCTTCCACTTATTTTAAAAACAAAAACACTGACTGTGATGTGTCAATTTACCGACATCATAGAAGATGTGTCTTAAATTATGTTACTTCCTTAAATGATGGATGTAAAACCATTTTAATGGATGAAACCCATTTTAATGTGTATTTTATGAACTCTCCTATTTTATAGAATTAAATTATGCATAATATTAAAGGTATATGATGAAACATGTTCATGGTTATCCAAGAACCGCTAAAATGATCTAAACGAATATCACTAATGATTTATCTAAGGATTCATACTCATTCCATATAACCAAAATTATTTATGGAATAATTTAATATTATGTATACATAATAATAACAACTCATTACACTTCTGGATATTCTCTTACTTTTGACATGAAAATCTGTTAGGAACCAACCTTGGAAACTATGTAATGAACGCACCAGAAACAATGTAAATAAAAAAAAATATTAATCAATGGGTGTAATGATGTATTAAAATGATAATATATGGTGTTATAGACATGATAATGTTTCTATAAAAAATTAATAAAAAACGTTTAACCATTATATAAGAGGTTTAAACACATTTTATGTAAGATGAACCCAAGGTATAGGAATTCATAACCCAATTCCAATCCTTTGGGTTAATCTTCTATATAATTCCTTACACGGTATTATGTTTATTTGTGTGATGAATGTTTGCTTATATTATTTTGTATTATTTTTATTTACTGTTTTTACACATATTCCTTTTATTCTATTATTTTCTGACATCAATTATATGATATTTGTAAATGACTTTCCTTCATAAATCCGCTATTAATATTCTATTTTATGAAATTCAAAAGAAATGTTTTTATGAAAAAAATCATGTTTTATGATTATGATTAATTTCATGGGAACTATTTATGATGAAGGGTGGGACCTATATCTCCCTCCAATGAACTGGGTATTTGTAAGTTGGAGGTCATCCGTATGGTTACTCCAAGTGTAGTTATGATTGATACATCATAAGGTATCCATGAGGGCTATAATGTAAGGTAGTAGCGAGGGTTAAAAATAATTTGTTATCCATGAGGGTTTCAATATAATTATTTAATACCCCAAGATACCCTTATTGTTTTATATATGTTCTTTAATGTTTTATTGAAATATCATGTTTCAAAGAGTAAGTATATATGGGTGACAAGTATGTCCTTGTGAAAATGATTTCATATGTTTATATGTATTTACTAACTAATGGTTTATTTACTTCTTTTTATATACCTTAATGAGTTTTTTATGATCAACCAATGTTTTCAAAAAAATTTCATTGGTTATAAGGATGATTAAGAGAATGAATCAAGTCAAGTTAAATTTTATAAAGATTTTTCAAAGAAATCATATTGTGGGTTTGTGTTATAAATTTTATGTTTTAGAAGAAATAGATATTGTTTTGATGATATCCACATTTTATACTTGTGGTTTTATATGTAAGAGTTATGTCCTAACATTAAAAAACTATAAACCGAAAAGATCTTTTAGAATGTAATGTAGTGAAATCTAGTAGAAATAGATAGTTTATGTAATTTTTAAGGTCGATTCCTTATATTCTATACATCTTTTTTCACTTAGTAACAATATTATTTTATAAAGGTGGGAAGGCATATGGCATGATGTAATAGGGATTAATACTCTAAGGTATATTATAGAAGGCATGAGATAATCATGTTGGTTACCTACTACTTCACTTATTCAATTCTATATAGATATCTATTCCACATGAGGATATAAAATATATATTATTTTATTCTAAAATAGTTTTTCATCACTATGATCATAAATTAATGACATTTCATACAAATTCTCATCATTAATTTAATGTAAACTTCATTGTATGAATGCATTAAGGGAGTTTTGGAACGTTTTGAGGAAGGTATTATACACTATTCTATTTTGATAATCTATCTATATATAACATCTTCATGTTATAAAATTGAAAAAAAATATTGGAAATTTCACGAGACTAATAAAGATATACGGTCTCTAAATTTATAATACAAAAAATACTTTTAAACATTGTTTATCAGTTTTAGATAAAATGTTAAAAATGTGGGGGTCGAATATATAGATGTGTAATGTAATCGGGATGGGTGAGTTTCATTTTGAGTAACATGAAGCCCCTTTGATCTAGGGTCATTTTATAGTTGATGATTTTTATTGAATTATATCAAATGTTGTAAAATAATACAAAAATAGTTATTATATTTTTTTTGTATAATTTCATTGATCAAATGTGTCTTAATTTATATGTATATTAATTTATTATCCATGGTAGTGGATCCAAAAGATGTCATCAAAGAACTAGAGAGGATATTTTAGGAAATTATATGTTAAGGTAGTGGAAAAAATAGGACATATTGGTATTTCTAGGTATCCATTTATATTCCCAGGGATTATGGTGTGATTAAATTAATATCCTTGCATTAGAATATTAATGCTCCCGAAGAAATGATGGCATAATATTTAATGGGGGTATTTTACTTCTGGGTTCTATTTACTAATTTTATTAATGGAAACATATATTAGGTGGATACATCAAAAAAGGGATAATCAATCTATATAATTTTGTATCAGACTACACATTTTATTTCTCACATCATTGATATGGAATGTTCAGTAGTAGGTGGTATTGGATATGTATTTTTTGAATTGGTGGGTGGGTGGGTTCTCTTTTTTTATTATAGGATGACCTATACAATATATTTATTTAATGTTTAAATTTTCATATTAGGTTTTTCTATATACAAGGATGGATGATGAACAAAATTCCCTATATACAGAAATTTTTAATGTCTTTTAAAAGGAAAAGTTTAGTTTATCTACATAGTGATTTTGGTATTTAATCCTCATCTACATTCATTTATTCTATAGGTACCAAAATATTAATATTTTCTATTGGGGATTCAAACGGTAATGTGTAATTCCCATTAATTTTTTCCCTTATTTAGTGTATCATGAAAAATTTAAATACATATAAATGTTTCTATTCAAATTTGAATGGCCCCTTGGCATATAGATATTGGTGATGAATCATTCAGAATGATGATTAATTAGATAATTTATTTATTTATGTACCATGGGTAGATTAATATTTTAATTACTCTAAACTCATTATATATAAACAGACTATACCACAATAATTGGTTACATTACTTGTTTCATGGTTTAGTTAGTTAGTGAGGATGTATGCCGATAATCAAAACCTATGTGTTGATTCTTTTATGGGATGTAAATGTTATATGAGGGTAATTAGGTCCAACATAGATCCATTTAATTTTATTTTTAACTTCATTTTATATATTTTTCCTAATCATGTTTAGAGATTTATATTGAAAAAAATATCCCTCTAATGTAATCCTTATTCATCATCTACAGATGGGGGTCCAGTTGACCGTGAATCATTGTATGAATATTTATAGAATGATATAGGTCTTATGGATTTATATGTGACACTATTACGATGTGAATATGGATGGTTTTGTGTGAAATAATATTTTATAATATATATATTAAGTGAAAGATATCATGGGATCAATGCTATTGGATTATATAGAACTCTTTTAATAAAGATATTCTCATATAACAAAGGTTGGGGTATTTATACATGGCCAAAAAAATTATTGTCTCATAAAAATTATCATCTCATTAATATATTTGTATTTTTAATTCATAATTATTTTTTAGAGTAGCCTAATCCACATAAATATCATATCCTTTACATGATATATCCAATCACATTAAAGGTGGTAGGCATGCCCACTATCACTCAAACATGGATTGAAGGAAATATATTCTCTCGATTCTCTTTCAATGCATAGACTATTGCACAGTGATATAAATATCCTTAAGTCACATAAAATCCCCTCATAAATATATAATTATATATCTAATTTAATAAATGAGGTGTGTGTTTATTTCATCACCCTGGTTTTTCAATATATTAGTTTTATTTGTTCCTCCCGATTTGTTTTTACTAATATTGATTCAATAAAAGTTGACATTTACTATAAGAAAAACTTGTAATATCAATGATTATTCTTGTTAATATTATAATTAATTAGAATTTTTTGGATGAGTTTACTTAATTTTTTTTAGATAAACTAAATCTTTCAGAATAATATGAGATGTTCCATATAATAGTTTTAATATATCAGGACTGGTTTAGAATTGGGTAAAAATTTAAAAGATTGTTTTGATGGTGCTCTGAAATCCATTTCTAATTTATGTACAATGAGTTGTGAATATATGTGTTCTATGGAGAATTCATAGTGATAGTTCTTATATCTCTATTAGGATTTAATTTTATATTTTCAATCCATAAGTTTTTCATGAATTCTGAGGTAAAAAAAGACAATTCTATGATAAATAGAGTCTAGTTATAAATTGTTCTCCAATTGAATGATTTTTTATTCTTAAAATGGATTTGGAGGATTTTTTTGAAAGAAAATATTTCCTACTCTTACCATCTTATACACATAATTATCCAACGAATCGTGAGGTCACATGTTCATGGTTGAATGTGGAATCTAACTTAGAGTTGCTATAGAGGAAGTAAACAAGTGCAAGATACACTATATGTGTAACCAATATTACATAGATTCAAGGTTACTTGAGGGGGAATCACAATGACCCACAAGCATATGGAGGGAAGAAGGGGTTTTTAATGATAGGTTTCCATTCTATGATATAAATGTGGAATATTGAATAAATTATTAATCTTGGATTTCAAAGCACATGCACTATCTATAATTAAGATGATTTATGATATCACGGATAAATAAAATTCATGTATATTGATGTCGGCCAAATAATGATCAGAAAAACAATAAAGAAAGAAACATCCAAATGTGGATATTATTTTCCACACAAGATCATTGAAGAAGATTACAAATAAAGAATCATATTTTTGTGACATCTAAAAGTCCATGAGAAGTCCAATGAAAGGTGCCTAAAGTGTGTAAAATCATGTGGAGCCCTCCTAAACTAGTACCCTTGTTCACCAGTGGCCGAACAGTGAAAGATGGATGATCATCCCCTAGGCCATGTAATTTTTCATTGGAAAGTACCTGGAAAATTGTACGTAATCCTTTAAAAACTACAGGGAATAAAAATTTCAAATAACAGACCCACAGTAGTCATACAGACCACATACCAAATCATAATTGGGAAGAATTAAATCCCTAGATGATATCTGAGCCATATCATGATAACTATCAGCCTTCTTAACAAAGAATAAAGGAGATAACTATGAGGAGGTGAGGGGGGTTCACAGTTATTGAAGGACATATGGTGCACCCCTAAAAACATGTGATGCACCACGATCCATCTCGTGAACCGCCCAAAACCACTTCGGCTAGTCAACCACACCACATGAAAACATCTTTAAATTTCTGCATCACTCAAAGGACATATGCTTGATTTTTTTTCACAATACATGGAACTCCCATATTTCCTACATTGGTCATCAAAGACACAACTGTAAAATCAAGTAAAAAATCCCAAACATTACTCAAGAAAACTCACATACCTTTAAACCATTGTCCTATAAATCAATGGGGATCAAAAGGGAGGAGGTTAGTGATGTTTTTGGTTGCTGAATGACATATTCCACATGCCTCGAGTGATATGTGATTCACCATTAGACAACAGTGATATGATCACCTCACCTCTGGATGTCTCTTTTTCTTGACAAAAACACCGCTTGGAACCCCTCACATGAGTCCAACTAACAATATGGAGCTCTAAAGACAGACATACATACTTGTACCCTACAAGCTCAAATGATCTCCATATTCCCCATATTGGTCAAAAGAAACATCACCCAAAAAGTAGGCATAAAATATATAAATTGATCATGATATCCCACATGACCACAAAACATTGTGAAATAAAACAAATGAGATAGAAAAATAGGAGTCCAAAAGGGTTCATGATTGATAAAAGGCATGTGGCACACCACTGATGACTCAGAAAATACCATGAGACCTTGGTGACATCCCCTCCTCACCTCATAGAATCCAATCAGCTAAAGGACTTGTCCAAAAAAATTCTCATGCACCATATAATGCATACTGGTCACATGATGCCTCTCCAAAAAAAATAGAAATACCCTCAAAACCATATGTAAAATCTAGCCTAACTTCTGACCTTCGTCACATAAAAAGATGAGATAGGAAAGGGGAAGGCGGGGAGGGTTCGTGATAACCAAAGTGAATGCGATGAACCCAACGCACCCTCAGTATGGTCATTCAATACCCTGATACATGCCACCCAAGGGATCATGAATGCCTTCTATTAGTTATTTGGATATCATGAATACCCTTAGACATGACGACATGACAACATTGAATTCATTCATAGAGAAATTCCTCAATAGTTGGTAATAATATGATAATGCATGGATGGACTTGAAGCTACTGAATATCAGGTGTCGCTATTGACACAGTCCACCATAGAGACTACTGAAACTGTGTAACACTAGACCATGCCTCGACTCCATTTTAAACTCACACCAGATGCCTCATAGAAACTGGAGAGTAAAAATATGGCTACACCTATAAATTCCCTAATAAAACTCAAAAAGGGTTCTGTTGTTTGTTTCATTGGTTGGAGGATCAAAATCTAGAAGTTTTGACCCAAACCACTTCTATGCACATCGGCACTCAGACTCTAGTATTCTTCACAAATATAGTCATGCGACCAGTTGACTTTCTGCGAGGTGATACCTTGGTGGAGTGCTAGAATAGTCATGCGCTAGGAATAAAAACCTTTGCATGATTAATAAAAAATTACATGAAGTACTTATAGAGGGACATGTAGAGACCATATAAAAATTTCCCCTAGATCACGTGAGACCAAAATAAACTAACACTGAACCAAACCAAGGCTCTCACAATATGAGTACCTTGCAAAATCCCTTCAACATGCCATCTGGGATATCCAGAAAACTCTAGACATGTTTGGAAAAGTATTGTGCACCCTTCTCGGATACCACTTAGATACTAAGAACCCTCTAGGTTCGTCACCATGGACTAGATACATTATCCTGATGCACCTCCTATCTCATGTAATGGAGCCCACTCATGTCAGCCAAGTCTCGTTGACACAATTGGACATGAAAAACCATATCTCATGGTGTACCCTCTAGAAATGTCAACCTGGTCCCGCAAGACCCCCTATAGTTTCATCCCAGAAATGTGAGACCCTCTGGACATGTCTTCATGGTCCGGAGATGTCTTCCTGGGGTGGTATCCATATTACATGACACACCTCAGATCACACAATCATGACTCCAATGACACCCACCACATGTGTTGAGCTAGGTCACATGAAGACCTTCAGGGTATGCCAATAGGATCATATGACACCTTCCTAATAATAATGCCTATTCACTAGGGTATCCATAGTGTGTAAGACCCAACATATCTATATGAACTATGAGGAATTTTATTCCTTCCATAACTGGGATATATAGGAAGCCTCTTTAGAGGGCTAAGCTCTATATCAAACACTCCAAGGATTCTGCCAATATGTAGGCCCCAGATCCATACTCCATGAATATGATCATGCACTCCCCCTTTTTTCTCATACTGATCAGGGATCACATAGGCTTAGGGGGATGCAACGAACACCTCATTAGGCATCAAATACCCATTCACTAGGGTAGCTTTAGTGCATAATCCCCAACATTTCTAATAGAACAATAATGACTCTAATTCCTTCCACAACTGTAATATGTAGAATGCCTCCATAAAGTCCTCATCAACATATCAAAAACACCAAGGAATTCCTCAATACATTGATCCCAAATCCTTACTCCATGAGGATGATTATATACTACCCATTGATTCTCTAAACTACCATGGCACACATGGGCTTAGGGGGGTGTAATGAACACGTCGTTAGGCATCAAATACCCACTAAACAGGGTAGTATTAGTGTGTAAACCACAACATCGACCAACTACGATGAATTTTATTACTTTAATAACTAGGATACCAAGGACATCTTTTCCACACTCGAGCTCAAATATTTTTTCTTCCAACACCCCCCCCCCCCCATATTAGTCCTTACCGCATGACATTAAACTATATAGACCAACCGAACTACAATGACTCTGATTCCTTCCATAACCAAGATACGTAGGATGCCTCTTACAGACTCGAGCTGAAATATTTGTTTTTTTAACAAACCCCATATTATTATTTACCACATGATGTTAAACTACATGGAGAAACCAGACTACATGGGTTTTTATTCCCATAATAACGAGGATATGTGTGACACCTCATTAGGGCTCAATCACATCCTCAAAATATCAACCACCTCCATAAAAAGGGGCATGGCCGAAAGCACTTGGTCATATGGTTTCATCATATAATCAACAACTAATTATTTAAAAATGATGAAGATTATCATATACATAGAGATGGATTCAAAAAATAGATCCCAATATATCACACATAAAAGAGAGTTTACTCATAGACTTTTTGGTTAGGGTAACTGGTCCTACATTGGGATTAGGAAGACATTCAGAAAAATGTCTTAAATAAATAATAGAGTCCCATAGTAGACACAAATTCCCCACAAAAGGGTGAGATGAGACCATCCTATTAGCATGCCGACCAATTCGAGTCCCCAAAAGTCACAAGGCCTAAACACCCAGAAGACCATCGACTATTGTAATGCAGGTTTATACCCAACAACCAATGGGGGAACCATTAAGTGTTTCAAGGAAAAGTGAAAGAGGTAACAAAACAACTGGAATCCATTCCATGAAATTAAATTCAGATGAAATAAAAATGGTTAACCCGGTTTGAATCTATGAATGAAAAAATGATCATTTTATAATCCATAATACCATTCTGTTTTTCCCCATATACAAACAAAAATGATGAATCTGATGCAAATCCCTCTAATAATAGAAAATTGGGTTATAATTCAACAAGAAATTTTTCTTTCCCCTTATGAAAAAAACTCTGATAATCTCAACATGAAACTCTTAGGACAAATTTCATAACAAACCATATACAAAAAGAAGCAGTAAGACCATCATTAATAGGGATTCCTACTCCCGATACGAGAGAATGTCTTCATCTTCCTTCACTCGTTCTGATACACCATATGCTTACTTAAAACTCATGGGTCATAAAATGGCATTTCCATCCAAATAGCTCCAACAATAGGTAGCAAACACGATGATCTAGGAGTACCACTAATATGGTACAATTTCGAATATGGAAGCTACTCATGAGATTCTGAAAGCGCTTCAGTCAAGGAGTCCATGTTGCTTGACAAAGGTTGCCACTAAACCGGTGGCCTCCATCACCATGACTAATATCATCAGGTGCCTATACCTGTAGAATAAAAACTATAAATGATTTTACCTAATAATGGTGGATAAGAGGTCTGGATCTGGATTCCCCACATATCAGGCACCTCCAAGGAGGGAACCTTCTAATTGTCATCGCCAGCATTATTAATTTATTAACTATAATCCACCAACTAGGTGTACCTCCCGACAGATAGACACCTTATATATCCATGCATGGGCTCCATTGATGAAGAATCACCATATAAAGAATATTTTGGATACCCTAAAAATGGATAGTACCCCCACTCCTACTGAAAACACCTACGAGTATACTCTGAAAGGGACCAGTCAATTAGCCCATATACATACTCACTAGAAAAAATTTGTGGGAATATTCCTATATAAAACATGGGGGGGATGATACTACTTCCCCCCATGAGTGAATCACATTGGGATATCCTAATGGCACATAGAGGAAACATGTGGGCGCATATCTCGGCTTAAATAGAATATATCTGTCAACATGTCATGGAGATAGAAAATGTGTGGGCATACATCCCCACACACATTTTCTAAAATGATAATACATTTTAGAAATAGATGAAGAGCTCTACTATCATATTCCAGAACTATTTCAGATCAAGGGACATGCACATACTCTTATTTCTACAGCCAAGATAACTGAACACTCTTGTCATCATGATCTAGTGGTCATATTGGAGTAAGCACACATTCTTGCTCTAGCATGCGATGATTATTGAAATATCACAATTAAGGGTGACACATTATATTGGGATAAAAATCAAGTTACAAATGGGGCCAACTAGGTGAGAGAGGCACACGCCTTTGGATTGGGGCACATGCATGTCTGAGAAGTCATGTTGCTTAATCTGGAAGCCCATGATCAGGACCATGTCCCTATTCTAGCCGAGGCTATATAGGTAAGAGTGGAACAAGACTTGGGTTATCCTAATATTCCTGTAAATGAATATGCTCAGCATACTCCAGCAGTTCACAGAAGCGAGATGCATATTACTACTTCTAGCAATGAATGACTAAGCCATCATCATTCCAAGGAAATATTGGAGGATGCTCATATTCCTTCTCCTATTATTGAGATATTTCAGCATATTATGGACGAGAATGCTTATTCAGACCAAGAATATACTCCCAATCTAACTGGGGAAAACTAGGTGAGACTTGTACATGCCTCAGGTCAATATCATACTCCTTCCAACAAAGACTGGCAACAGATCACAAAGGCTCAAGATCAGGCCCATACCCCCCATCGTGAGTGAGGCTCGCCAAGGGAGAGTAGAACGCACCTCATTACAGTCTTATATCCCTGTCAACAATGAGGAAAATTATCAACATATAACGAAATCTCCTCAGTAGTGGGATCATATCCCCAAAGAACCAATATATTATATACATATTTCAGTAACTACCAAACAACTAGAACATGTCTCTACAAAACCATGAATTGCAGGTCAACATACTCTGACCAAGATGCAGAAAATGACTCATATTTCTAATTTTCTCAATTCTAATGTCCTTGAGGTTGTTTGAGACACACTATCAACACCACAAGGGTCCGTCAACTATTCGATCGAAGTAGAACCAGGAGACGTTCATTACGAAGATAGTTGTAGAGACCCGTATCTTGACGTACATGGACATTACATTACTTTTGCAGAATACTTAGTACATTACAAAAACACACACACAAGGACCGTAATAGTTTAGTGTCTTTGGAAACTCAGAATATAATCTTCTAATCGTGGTGAAAGATCTTCAACATCTCCCATAAAGATCTTCCTTTTTTTTTACCTAAAACCTTTCTTTATATCCTGGGGAAAAGAAAACATAAAGGGGTGAGCTCAAATGCTCAGTAAGGGTAGACAAAAGAAATATCAATCACATCATATTCATAAGAACATAAAATTTTGGAAATCATAACCTGCAAAAGAGAGCATAATTTCATAACATGGGATAAATCATGGCAGTGAAATGTAATCACAATAATCATAACTTAAAACATGAAACTTTGTGGCATTCACACATAATCATAGAGAATCATTTCTTGTTAGTCAAGACTCATTGCCAAGACTATCTTAGTGGACAAAGTCCCTTTCTGAATCGAGTAACCCTCGTTTCAGTCCTGTTTCACTGAACCGGTATAACCTACCATTCCAGCCATGTCTATCTCATGAGATATAAAATCTTTACCCAATGCATTGGAGGGAGATATAGGTCCCACCCATCTCATAATGATACCATTCTTATTTGTGCCACAAAATCATAAACCATACATCATTGCATAACCCATGTAATGAAAATGGGAATCTTAAACATAATGACATCATAAAACAATTCATATACGATAAAGGAATTCATAAAAATAATTCCATCACAACATAATCAAATCAATGTAATAATAGGGATAAAAACAGAACCCTTTATTATCTTAGATGGAAAATAATTTTGATAAAACACTTGAACTCCATTCTTGAGGAAAACATCCTTTCTTCTTCAAAAAAATTTTTCCTTTCATAACATGTCATATGAATTTAAAATAAAAGAAGTTGATTAAAAATAAACTTGAAAACTTGTAAAGGAAGCTTCTTGGAAATAATGTTTTAAAAATCCATTCATTCCGTATAAGTTAAAAAAACATTCTTCTTGTACTTTTGTCGGAAAAGTCAAAAAAGTACCTCGTACGAAAAATGACAAAAGATTCCTTTCATATCCTTTACTAAATATTCACCGAAGGGTAAAATTGAATATAAACTATTTTATAAGGATATAAATATTACATATTGAGGAAACATGGATTTGGATTATAAAATACACCCCAGTAAATGCCAAAGTATAAACAATCTCAGATAAAAATGAGATTGAGATATTTCCCTTACCTTAGGTCCGACTTGCTTTGTAAGTGTCCGAACCTCCTGTATAATGATTTAAATCATGTTATTGAATTATTCCAGAATCATATTCATTGTTATTATATCATATATGGTCCACTTATGACTTTATATTACCTGTTCTTTTGTAAATTCATGTTAAAGTGGCGTTTTGGGTAAAATCGTCTCATTTGTCGTTCGTGTTTTTAACTTGTAATTATTAATATGATTACTTGGATCATGATTACTTATATCCAGAATGTAAAACATGATTTATATATAATATATATTCAGAATATATATATATATATAATATCGATAAATGGAATGAAATACACTGTTCATGGAGACGGTAGTCCGTACGTACGCATGAACGCTGTTTTCGTTTCCTTATTGAAGTGAATGGAATTAAGTAGATGACATACATATAAATTTACATAAATCCAGTATCATTATTATGTCATATATTTCATTAGTACTTATTATATATACTTTATAATCATTCATGAATGGTTAATCATTGAGAATGAATCTCATCGCGTCGTGGAGACGGTAGTCCGTACGTACGCACGAGCGATGATATCGTTCCCATGGTCATGGAATTGTGTTGAAGTGTATGTAGACTATTTCAGTATCAATATCACTTTATAATAATCATATATAGTTACTCATTACACCATTATACCCATCCTTGTAAGGTTATGATGGAAAATAGATTACACCACGGCGTGGAGACGGTATTCCGTACGTACGCACGCGCGGTGATTTCATTTTTCCGTAGGATGTATAGAAGGTGAATTAGGGTTGTTTCATATTTATAATAACATATCAGTATGTAAGTAATACTGATGTTATTACTTTATCATGAAACAACTAAAGAAGAAGAAGTTGAATAAGAAAGAAATTGAAAAGATCGGTAATGGATATTACCTCTTCTTTGAAACGCCTCTTTGAATCCTCCACTTAGGGAACTAAGATTGGTCTTTGAAGAAGACCAGGACCTCTAGGATTATTCTAGGGAAGTGGAGAAGGGATTTTGGCAGGGTTTGGCCGAGCTTGAGTGCTCAAATTGGTGTGAGGAGGAGGGGGAGGAGGTGTCCTTTTATAAGGGAGGAGAGGGGCACCTTAGGAATATCTCAAAATATTATTTTATATTAAAGTCAAAATCGGTTTATAATGGTTCCAAAGGGTCTTATTTTGAAGCTAAAGTGGGGATGGGTCGAAATACTATGATCCAATAGGATTTATACAAGTTTAGGTTATTATTTTAACCTTATCAATTAGATTTAACTCTAAGTTAAATAATTTAACTTTTACCGTGTCTTTTGGTTTTCTTACACTATATGGCTAATACACTTACTATAACATGCCAAACAAACCCCAAAATTGTTTATTATTAATATATATATCCTTATCTAAGTCATTTGGCCGAACCTTAGATTTTTAGGAATAAAATAACAATTAATAATATAATATTTGATTTAAAAACTATTTTGTGTCAATTTTGACACTATTTGATATATGATTTTTGTGAAAGTCATAACAGAATTATATGTTCGAACCAAGTTGATTAAAGAAACACTAATATATCATAGTAACCTAGAAAATTAGTGGAATTCATAAAAAGTCTCAAATTACATTTATTGTGGTGTTTATAACATCAATTATGTCAATATTTCATTAATAAGATAATTACTGCATCATCATTGTGTCATAAATAAATTAAATTATTTAATGTCTCAAAATTTCAAATAAAATATCATTATGTAGGAAATACTTTTATATTTCTAATGAATATTTATAGTCGAATTTATCTTATGCATAACCCCATATTAAAAATGTTTTAGTAAATAAACTTTGATTTTAACTCTTTTAACCCTTCTTTAAATAAATTAATAATAAATGTCCTAATCTAATCCAAGTGGGCCTAAATGGTCATATTTTATTCCTGAGTTTGTTTTTGGTCGAATTACACTTATCCAATAGAATTAGGACATGTGTTAGGGTAATAATAATATCATCTTTACCCTTAATTACCCTATTTACTTTTAACCGTGGTAAAAAAAAGTATAAAGTTACTATTCACCAAAAATTATTTTCATCTCATTGAACCAAATTTTATTCCTTGATATTAACCGTGTCTCTCGGATTTTCTAAATTCCACTCACAGAAGCGGTAAAATTAAGTTTTATGAACAATTCAGTTTTTTTTAACTACCACTTAGTGGTTTCACTATTCATCAAAAATTGAAAGTTTTCAGAAAAATACCAAAAATTAGGCCTACGCTATATTTGATATTATGAACTCAAAAATGATGTCTATTTTACCAAATTCAAAACATATCAGTTTCATTAACTAATTTAAAAATTAATTCTCATCGTCAAAACAAATAGCGTGTTTTTAAGAGATAATAACTATCAAAAGATTAACACTAGTTTATAACTGGTTTAAATTTGAAATTACATCCAATGAACAACATTGTATTAAATTGTAAAAATATATTCTAAATATACTTTAAAACCACTCAAATTAACAATTTATCGCTATTAATTATTTCGATTGAAAAAGTTGTTTTTAATTAAAATTTAGTAATTTTCACTATTCATCAAAATATGAAAGTTTTCCGAAAATCACCAAAATTTCACCCTAAGCTAATTTCGATATTCCGAATCCAAAAATGAAGTCAATTTTGAAAAATAAAATTTACAAAATTTCAAAAAGTGGTTATTACTATTCATAACGGCTAGTTTTAATAATATTTTAATAGCATATCGTTGTTTAATGAAACTCAGTATTGCGTACTACACACGCTATCAAGGAAGGTCGTGATTGCATGTAATGAAAGGAAAGTCAAGGATGCGTGTTGTGCAATCTCCTTTTGGTGTAGCGTACAACACAAGACATTAATGAAATTAAAAAAAAGAATATTTTTCATAAAATCTCAGGGTGTTACATTCTACCCCCCTTCAAATGAATTTCACCCTCGAAATTCGTCGGGGTTATAAATGGTTTACTATTTTAAAGTTTCCTTAATCGAAACCCACATCATAAAAAGGAATATCAAAACCAATCTTTAAAAACGAAAGTATGAAACGTAACTGTTACCCAAATAAACTAATCACTGGGTTTCCACATAGGTGAAAATATGGATATGGGAGAGAAATCTAACCATCATGTTCTGATGGAGAGTGGTAGAGAACATGGCTATGGAAAAGCCAGCAATCAAAAATCCATAAATTTGTGATGATCTAAGGTAATATCTGATTAATCAGATATAGGAGCACTAGGACAACATTTTTGGTTTTCAAGATTGTTTCCCTAATGTTGAAGAATTTGAATTAGAATAAATACTTACTTTATTTTGGAACAATCTCACTGTTGTTCGTGCCTTGAACAATTTCCACTTCATCTCTTAAATAAATGAAGTTGAATTTGTTATTCGTGAAGTGTTAGCAGATCATGTGATAGAATTACGGGTCATTCCATCTATCTCAAACAAAAGGTTAGAAAAGTTATCAAAAAATTCATAAGTCCATCAATAGTGAGATCAATCATATATGGTTCCTAAAATGGATGTATACTTCATATATCATACTACTTAATATAATAAAACTAGTTTCTACTAAATAGGGACTTCCTGTAGGCCAGTGGTAGGCGATAAAGGCCAGCCTCACTTCGGTTGTGGGTTCGATTCCCACAGCCTTGTCCGACGCGATGGGTTGTCGCCCGTCCTACAGGTTGTCCTTTTTCTAAAACTATAACATCCCATCAATAATATCGAAAAAACTTCTATCCTTAAACAATACTAACTTATGTTCAACATAATCCATTCCAATCTTTAGGCTTATCCATAATACTGCAGTCCACTCTCATAACATAGTGAAAACGATTACCAGAGATTTAATACCATCGTTGATCCCCATATATCATAAGATATGTTTTGTTGGTCACATTCCAAACATTCAAAGTCCTTAATCATGTATTCTCTTAAATACCCATTGAGCCTTAGTGAAAACATGAATGTAGTTAAAAGTTAGCACTTTCCACATACCAAAATCCTCAAAATTCTATATACTCAAACCATGATATCACTTAGTCCTTATATCAATCATGAGCTCATGAATACTGTTAAACATTTCATTTTCTCGTTTTTCCTTCATTATGCGCATATCATCTTATTTCCAAAAATATCTCAATCACTTTGAATACCACATTAGACCAATACATAAATATTCTAATACTTTATGATACAACATTATTTTTGAATTCACATTACATAAACACTTAATCATTTCACCACATCGTTGTCATATTCAACATCGCCAATAGTGATTGCATGTGACTTCACTTTGTCCTTTGCCTTAAGTGGTTGCTCATGTCGATCATCACTAACCCTTGGATTAGGGCATTTATTAGCATAATGCCCCATTTCCTTGCACTTGAAGCATTGAAGTGTTGGTGGTGCATTCTCTGCAGTGTTTTCTTTATTCACATCATTAGAAACCCTTTTTCCATTACCTCGACACTCAGCTACTCGATGACCTTCTTTTCCACACTTAAAACATTTTCTAGTCCCTTTAAGACAATCTCCACCATGCTTCTTTCCACACTATGTGCATAAGGAAACATTCATCTTCTTTTCACCATTATTTTGAGATTTCTCCTTGAACTCCATCTTTCGTTTCTTGTCAAACTATGAGATGGATAAGTAACACCAACTTCCATTTCTACTTTGATAGCACAACACACAATTTCTTCATAGCTACTGAAGTCTCTTATAGCTAATGCCCTTCGAAGACTTGGTTTTAAGCCACTGAAAAATCAATCAACTTTACTTTCAGGTTGGATGATAATGCCAGATGCATACCTTGCAAGTCTTGTAAAATTCGCTTCGTATATACCAACAGATTCATCATCCTTCTACTTCAGCTCAAGAAACTCCTTTTCCATCTTTGTTCGAAGAATACGAGGGAAGTACTTACTGAAAAACAAGTTCTTGAACTCGTCCCATTCCATGGACTCAATTTCATCTCTTGGCCTCGTATTCTTGATAAGATTTCACCATTGATCAGCTTCACCTTCCAAACGATATACTGCTAAGATGACTTTATCATGTTCAGAACATTGAAGAACTGAAAATATCTTTTCAGTGGTTCTGATCCATTGTTCAGCAACAAGTGGATCGGAAGTCCCACTGAAAGAAGGTGGACGTTGCCTCATGAAGGACTCAATAGAATATTGTTCCCTTCTCTGCTCATTTGGATGTCCAGAATGATTCATAGCTTTTGTAAGTATAGTAGTAAGATTTTGCACTCCATCTCCCATAACATTTGTTTGTTCAGGAGGGAAATCATTGCATTGTCCATTGCATTGATCAACACGATTCCTTCGGGTTCCAGCCATCGTCTAAAACCCAAAAAGAATAGTGTGAGAGGTAAAAATCATGCTAGGGAAAACAACATAGTAAAGGGGGAGTACCCTTAATATCTAACATCTTAGGTTAAATTCTAAGATCGTTACCGTAGTTCTAGGACCATATCCTATACGTATACTTATCCTTAGGGACATCCCTAGACATACCTTAGAAATATCTCTAGGGATCTCACTAACGTTTTCGCATCCTAGTTTCCAAAGGTTGACTAAACCTTTCCTTTGATACCAACTGTAGAGACCCGTATCTTGACATACATAGACATTACATTACTTTTGCGGAATACTTAGTACATTACAAAAACACACACACAAGGACCGTAATAGTTTAGTGTCTTTGGAAACTCGGAATATAATCTTCTAATCGTGGTGAAAGATCTTCAACATCTCCCATAAAGATCTTCCTTTTTTTACCTAAAACCTTTCTTTATATCCTGGGGAAAAGAAAACATAAAATGGTGATCTCAAATTCTCAGTAAGGGTAAACAAAAGAAATATCAATCATATCATATTCATAAGAACATAACATTTTGGAAATCATAACCTGCAAAAGAGAGCATAATTTCATAACATGGGATAAATCATGGCAGTGAAATGTAATCACAATAATCATAACTTAAAACATGAAACTTTGTGGCATTCACACATAATCATAGAGAATCATTTCTTGTTAGTCAATACTCATTGCCAATACTATCTTAGTGGACAAAGTCCCTTTCTGAATCGAGTAACCCTCGTTTCAGTCCTGTTTCACTGAACCGATATAACCTACCATTCCAGCCATGTCTATCTCATGAGATATAAAATCTTTACCCAATGCATTGGAGGGAGATATAGGTCCCACCCATCTCATAATGATACCATTCTTATGTGTGCCACAAAATCATTAACCATACATCATTGCATAACCCATGTAATAAAAATGGGAATCTTAAACATAATGACATCATAAAACAATTCATATACGATAAAGGAATTCATAAAAATAATTCCATCACAACATAATCAAATCAATGTAATAATAGCGATAAAAACAGAACCCTTTATTATCTTAGATGGAAAATAATTTTGATAAAACACTTGAACTTCATTCTTGAGGAAAATATCATTTCTTCTTCAAAAACATTTTTCCTTTCATAACATGTCATATGAATTTAAAATAAAAGAAGATGATTAAAAATAAACTTGAAAACTTGTAAAGGAAGCTTCTTGGAAATAATGTTTTAAAAATCCATTCATGTCGTATAAGTTAAAAAAACATTCTTCTTGTACTTTTGTCGGAAAAGTCAAAAAAGTACCTCGTACGAAAAATGACAAAAGATTCCTTTCATATCCTTTACTAAATATTCACTGAAGGGTAAAATTGAATATAAACTATTTTATAAGGATATAAATATTACATATTGAGGAAACATGGATTTGGATGATAAAATACACCCCAGTAAATGCCAAAGTATAAACAATCTCGGATAAAAATGAGATTGTGATATTTCCCTTACCTTAGGTCCGACTTGCTTTGTAAGTGTCCGAACCTCCTGTATAATGATTTAAATCATGTTATTGACTTATTCCAGAATCATATTCATTATTATTATATCATATATGGTCCACTTATGACTTTATATTACCTGTTCTTTTGTAAATTCATGTTAAAGTGGCGTTTTGGGTAAAATCGTCTCATTTGTCGTTCGTGTTTTTAACTTGTAATTATTAATATGATTACATGGATCATGATTACTTATATCCAGAATGTAAAACATGATTTATATATAATATATATTCAAAATATATATATATATATAATATCGATAAATGGAATGAAATACACCGTTCATGGAGACGGTAGTCCGTACGTACGCATGAACGCTGTTTTCGTTTCCTTATTGAAGTGAATGGAATTAAGTAGATGACATACATATAAATTTACATAAATCAAGTATCATTATTATGTCATATATTTCATTAGTACTTATTATATATACTTTATAATCATTCATGAATGGTTAATCATTGAGAATGAATCTCATCGCATCGTGGAGACGGTAGTCCGTACGTACGCACGAGCGATGATATCGTTCCCATGGTCATGGAATTGTGTTGAAGTGTATGTAGACTATTTCAGTATCAATATCACTTTATAATAATCATATATAGTTACTCATTACACCATTATACCCATCCTTGTAAGGTTATGATGGAAAATAGATTACACCACGGCGTGGAGACGGTATTCCGTACGTACGCACGCGCGGTGATTTCATTTTTTCGTAGGATGGATAGAAGGTGAATTAGGGTTGTTTCATATTTATAATAACATATCAGTATGTAAGTAATACTTATGTTATTACTTTATCATGAAACAACTAAAGAAGAAGAAGTTGAATAAGAAAGAAATTGAAAAGCTCGGTAATGGATATTACCTCTTCTTTGAAATGCCTCTTTGAATCCTCCACTTAGGGAACTAAGATTGGTCTTTGAAGAATACCAGGACCTCTAGGATTATTCTAGGGAAGTGGAGAAGGGATTTTGGCAGGGTTTGGCTGAGCTTGAGTGCTCAAATTGGTGTGAGGAGGAAGGGGAGGAGGTGTCCTTTTATAAGGGAGGAGAGGGGCACCTTAGGAATATCTCAAAATATTATTTTATATTAAAGTCAAAATCGGTTTATAATGGTTCCAAAGTGTCTTATTTTGAAGCTAAAGTGGGGCTGGGTCTAAATCCTATGAACCAATAGGATTTAGACAAGTTTAGATTATTATTTTAACCTTATCAATTATATTTAACTCTAAGTTAAATAATTTAACTTTTACCGTGTCTTTTTGTTTTCTTACACTATATGGCTAATACACTTACTATAACATGCCAAACGAACCCCAAATTGTTTATTATTAATATATATATCCTTATCTAAGTCATTTGGCCGAACCTTATATTTTTAGGAATAAAATAACAATTAATAATATAATAGTTTATTTAAAAACTATTTTGTGTCAATTTTGACACTATTTGATATATGATTTTTGTGAAAGTCATAACAGAATGATATGTTCGAACCAAGTTAATTAAATAAACACTAATATATCATAGTAACCTATAAAATTAGTGGAATTCATAAAAAGTCTCAAATTACATTTATTGTGGTGTTTATAACATCAATTATGTCAATATTTCATTAATAAGATAATTACTGCATCATCATTGTGTCATAAATAAATTAAATTATTTAATGTCTCAAAATTACAAATAAAATATCATTATGTATGAAATCCTTTTATCTTTCTAATGAATATTTATATTCGAATTTATCTTATGAATAACCCCATATTACAAATGTTTTAGTAAATAAACGTTGACTTTAACTCTTTTAACCCTTCTTTAAATAAATTAATAATAAATGTCCTAATCTAATCCAAGTGGGCCTAAATGGTCATATTTTATTCCTGAGTTTGTTTTTGGTCGAATTACACTTATCCAATAGAATTAGGACATGTGTTAGGGTAATAATAATATCATCTTTACCCTTAATTACCCTATTTACTTTTAACCGTGGTAAAAAAAAAGTAAAAATCTACTATTCACCAAAAATTATTTTCATCTCATTGAACCAAATTTTAGTCCTTGATATTAACTGTGTCTCTCGTATTTTCGAAATTACACTCACAGAAGCGGTAAAATTAAGTTTTATGAACAATTCAGTTTTTTTTTAACTACCACTTAGTGGTTTCACTATTCATCAAAAATTGAAAGTTTTCAGAAAAATACCAAAAATTAGCCCTAAGCTATATTTGATATTATGAACTCAAAAATGATGTCTATTTTACCAAATTCAAAACATATCAGTTGCATTAACTAATTTAAAAATTAATTCTCATCGTCAAAACAAATAGCGTGTTTTTAAGAGATAATAACTATCAAAAGATTGACACTAGTTTATAACTGGTTTAAATGTGAAATTACATCCAATGACCAACATTGTATTAAATTGTAAAAATATATTCTAAATATACTTTAAAACCACTCAAATTAACAATTTATCGCTATTAATTATTTCGATTGAAAAAGTTGTTTTTAATTAAAACTTAGTAATTTTCACTATTCATCAAAATATGAATGTTATCCGAAAATCACCAAAATTTCACCCTAAGCTAATTTTGATATTCCGAATCCAAAACTGAAGTCAATTTTGAAAAATAAAATTTACAAAATTTCAAAAAGTGGTTATTACTATTCATAACGGCTAGTTTTAATAATATTTTAATAGCATATCGTTGTTTAGTGAAACTCAGTATTGCGTACTACACACGCTATCAAGGAAGGTCGTGATTGCGTGTAATGAAAGGAAAGTCAAGGATGCGTGTTGTGCAAGCTCCTTTTGGTGTAGCGTACAACACAAGACATTAATGAAATTAAAAAAAAGAATATTTTTCATAAAATCTCAGGGTGTTACAATAGTCCTCATCGTTGTAATGTGGAGATGGATCACAGGGACTCTACTTTTGAAATCCACCATGGTTAACCTCAACATGGTGATATATACAATGGGAAAGGTAGTACTCTCTTTGTCTAGACACCTCTATATAGAGAGGTGAACCAAAAACTAACACCTTCTTATAAAGAGTTTCCCAAAACACTAGGGTCAACGGTATAGAGTTCCCCATTAACATCTGGCAGCACTCCACTACCATTAGTAAGCAACCGTCAGTGTCATCTACAATGGTCTAAATGGATGGATGTGTGTAATTATAATGAATAATAGGCTAAAATTGACATTTGGATATAGTTAACCACAAATAACCTCCACATAATGTTTTATCCCCTAAATGCATCAAGCTATGAGATATGTGACTAGAAAGAAAATGATTGAATTCCTTATCTATGCCTTTATTTGTGGGATAATCATCAGTGACTGAAAGATAGACATCTCCCTTATCCAAGATAAGAGTGTAAACTTCATTCAGTCCTGATACTCTGTTGCAAGATTAGCTTAGCTGTTATCTCTATGGCCTGAGATCTAAGATTGGAAAAGCATGGTGCAAATTTACAACACGCTTTCTTCCATTGCATCATGACACTTTAGAAGCTGATCTCTAAAGCCACATAACGAATAAGTTTTCAAGGATAGGGTTAGTATAGAGTGTTACACTTCGACAATCCCCTGGAATGGAAGGACCCCTTAGAAATTCCATCCTATAGTGTTATAGCCTCAGGAGAAGTCAGGGGATAAGAAAATTCTTGGGCTAGTTGGTTGCTGCAAAATAATTCTCCCACTCCAACAATGCTTATACATTATTGAATAGGATAAAGGACAAACAATAATACATATAACTAGGCTTCTTAAGATAAAAGAATGACGTTCTGAAAATAGAGGTCAAAGTTGCGATCACTTGGAAAACTAAATGCATGGAATAATCCTCACAATGGACTACCATCACACCCAACTATCATACAAGCACAAATGTGCCGCATCACATAGACTGCATTAGATACTGCCATAGCAGCTATCTAGGAATGGATATAGCCACATGGATTAGGTGAAAAATTCTTATTTCCTTCAACCCTTGGTTCATCAGTTCCCTAGAAAATTAAGGATTCACTTGGAGGAGTCCTAGACAGTCCCTAGGACATAGAGCTAGAGGTATTTATATCTCAATCTCTATATCCAAATTTATTATCCCCTAAAAAGGTATGGGATACATCAGTGCAAATTATAAATGAACTCAACCCCAATGTGTTGGGGATAGAACATCTTTATTTATATTAAAATCCCCATATAAACCCTAGCCTATAGGGCCTGTTTTTTTATTATCATTGGCACCATAGAGGGAATCAGTATACTCTAGGTTGGGAGGAATAGATCAACCATTGGAATCCTGGTAGTTCCTCCCACCGAAAGGCAATCCTTTGTTGGTTTTCTCTTATTTGGAAACCTTGATCAGAGATTCCCTCAAGGTAACCATTCATAAGAAAAGTGGAGAGGAGCGTATGGTGAAATAAATCAAGCCTCGTCGGGGTCACAATCCAAAACATCCAAATAATACCAACTATTTTAATAACTACCCTAAAAAATGTCTTATAAAACCATCTTTCCATGTATAAAGAAATGCCACAATCACCATAGCTCTATATGTATCTGTGAACTTCAGCACTATTAACATGGTGAAAATGGATCAAGATCCAGATGCAGAAGGTCACAACAGGGAAGACAGACCCCAAGAGGAGGGTGATTTGGATGCACTAAATGAGGATGTGTGCCCCCAAAATAAATGAGGGATCCATAATTTGGAACCACCAAATAATGAGTTTCCACCTCCTCATAGGAATATCTATAAATATAAAGTGAAATAATCAACCACACCTAGGTTTCTATAATTGGATGAGGAATTTTCACAATATGAGATTGAAATATGAGCTCTCTGAATTCTCAATGAGGAGCTACTGACGGGAAATATTCCAATTGGTTATCATATCTTTCCAAAGGTTAATATTCTCCTTATATGGTTGATCCACCTACCAGAGTAGTTTCTTGAATATGATATGTGCTTCAAGTTAAGAAAACCCATCCATGTAAATGAGGAAGTCAGGAAAGATCATGATTATGCCCTGAAATGGTGGTAGCCTCTCCCTCCCCAGGATAACTCCTCATTCATAGGAAAAATAGAGGATTTTTGGATATTAATGTAGGACAACCTTATCAGCCCCCACCCACTCCCTATGGATGGGATGTGAATCAAAAAATAGCTCCTCCATAATTTCTCACTACCATTGAATCCCAGACTACTTAGATTGAAGCCATATAAGGGTGATGTGCACCAGTTTAGCCTAAGAAGAATCCATATACCAAATGAGTAGATGAAACACCTTCAACACCCAACTTCATAATTCCTACCTTTTCCAACATCAATTGTGTAGATGATCTCGAGAAGAATCTCACAAACATCGTGTCTTGATGTGGGCCAATAATGGGACCTCACGAGCAGTTGGATGTGACCAAGATGAGGTGTTTCATATAGACATTGATAGGTCTAACCATCGTCAGGTATAGCAGTCTGCCCCTAGGATCTATCACAGGATTGGGAGACCTTCTTCATCAATTCCTTTACCCATTCACTTTAACACTGAGTAATAAAATGATCATTGACATCATGAACTTCAACCTACATGAGAATGAAATGGTTTCCAACTTCATATTAAGGTGAAAGGTTCTGACCTATTGACTCAACATTCCTCTCTCACAGGAAAACCTACTAGAAATCTATGATGAAAATATAAGGGATAAGCTAAAAACACTCCTAATCCCCATGAAATATCTACGTGGTTTCAGCGTGTTTACTAAAATAGCACAGTGAATTGAAGAGGATATTCAATGAACTCAATCCATATCCCATCCCAAGCCACCATCATAAGGATAAAATCTATGAAGTGAGGAAGCATGAAGTTGTCATCCTCAATCCCACAATAGTCCAAGAACCCAGGAAAGTAGTAAACCACCTATCACCTTCATCTGACCAACAATAGATACATGATCACCCTCAAACAGAAGAAAATATAAACCAGGACCACCCATTATTTTAGGAACAAATAAACAAGGTATACTCCAATTGAAAAAAAGGACCTAGGATACTTCTTCGAAGAAATGTATAACAACCTTCTCAAACATTCACAACTTAGGAAGTCTGATGAAGTCAACCTCACCAATCGTCCTGATAACTTCCCTATCCATATAAGGCAGGTTCATAATATCTAGAACCATTTCATCTTTAAGGTAATCCTTCAAGGCATGGTCAACTCTAGACATGTGACATTAGATGGTCCACTATAATAAGTGGGTTTCATAACTATTGATCAGTTAGAGGAAGAGGAATGATGGAGGAAATTTCGTACCAGGAAATCACAAATTTTTTAATATCGGGATAACTTTTAAAGCTATTGATTGAACTCAAGGCGCGTTGAGGACACAACAACACAAACTCTCAATAGATCCACCACAAAAAAATTAAAATTATGATGTACCGCCCATGAGTGTTCATGACCACTATATGTATGAAGAAATAGAAGCGGAAGATTCATATTATTCTCCAATGATGACTCTATCACTTACAGATTTATTCCTTATAACAAATTTAGCACATGCACTACCCCACCAAATAGAATCCACATTAGGAGAAGTGTTCATATTCGGTTTAGTAAAAATGATACACTTGAAAAACCCCTTATTTGATGATGATTAGTCCCCCAAATATGAGTTTCGACCATAAAACAATGGGACAAGAGGCCTCATTCTCCAAAGTTAAGGATATAGGTGATAATAAAAATATGTCTACAGATAGTACGCTCACCATATTCCCAAATAATACACATATGAAGTCAATACCTGTGAGAAAGCACTCCACTAAGTTTAAAGGATGCAGGGAGGTGCCTTAAAACCCTCCATTAGTCATCTGCACTAGATTGTCTTTCATGACCACTTAGCAGGGGTTCAAACTGATCATCCCAGGAAATGGGGAAGGATGGAACAACCTATTTCACTAGTGGTGGATACTCCCTCAACCTCCACCTAAGCCCCAGGTCCATCAAAAATAGCTACTCTATATTCTGATCCATATGCCTTAAAGAAGCCCCATGTCAGGAATCGAAGACTATTGAATAAAATGTATGATATTCGAAAATATCTAGCTATGATCCCATCCAAACTCTCAATCCTTTATGCACGTAGACATTTGAGAGAACATAGGGTGGACCTTATTGAATCCCTCGTAATCCCATATGAATTAGAGACAGTAGTCATTGCATCTGAGTTCTATTGGGTGGCTACCATGACCTTAGGCTATCATTTTTCCATAACATTCAATGATCAAGATCGGGAGGAGGCCATTCATGGACACATCTGTCCCTTTTACGTCTCAGTAAAACTAAATAAAATCAATTTCCAAAGGGTGTTGGTTGAAAATAGATCTAAAATATTTCTCATACCATCCCAAACCCTCCAATGATTTTTGTATAGATAAAAAAGACTTATTCCCCAAAAAGATGACCCCAAGTCTTTGATAAGAATGAGAAAAGGGTGCTCGGGATGATTAATCTAGAGACCCAATATGGGTATCTCACATATTATGATGAGTTCATGGTAATCCTACAAGACACTTCATTTAATGTCTTACTTTAAATGCCTTGACTCCATATCCACTCGATGATACCATTAAAATTCCTTCAATTTTTGATGTACCCCATTTGCGACAATGCCCCTTCGAGACATGCAGAGACATATATGCTGAAGCAGAATTTTATAAGAAAGGATGAAAACAACAGATGGTAGATGATGTTATACAGGTTTCCAACCCTGATGGTTTAGGGAAGACACTTGTAAATCCTTAGTGAATTCTTGATGAGAATTACATGTTCCACATAAACATGGTCAAGATAGAAGACCCAATCATTGAGGTCCATGCCTCACCTAACCCTAGTGATAGTCATCTTCATCATCTCTTTTCCGAAACTCAAATGAAGAGAGATAACTTATAAATGGAAGAATATAGGGATGATCTCAGTAATTCCCCTCCATCATTCAAGGAAGGTGTTTCAAATATAATATATGTACTCTATAATATAAACCTTAGGAAAGAAGAAGACCCATGCCCTATTGTGATTATCGTACCCTTGCCTCTGAAAGACCAGGGGATGTATATCGAGTTCCTAAAGCAAAACTGATATGTTTTTTCTGAAACTACATAAAAATTCCCTGATTAAATAAATATGTGGTTTCACACATTGTAAGACTAACCAAATTACATTGGGTATTCAATCTAGAATCAAGATGAATGCACTGCTATCATGCTACAAACCTAGAGACAGAAGTTGACATGTTGATTAATTCTAATTTTATCCAAGAATTGAAATACCTTAAATGGATTTCCAGCATCATCCCTATAAAAAAAGAATGGGAATTTTAGGTTATTAATTGATTGTATATACCATAATCATCATTTCCAAAAGGATGATTTCCCATTTTTGAACAGAGATCTTTTGATCTACACCACTGATGGCTTCCATTCCCTTTTCTTCCTAGATGGTTACTCGGGGTTCAATCAGTTCATGATGGCCCTCGAGGATGAATAATTTTCCACCATCAGGGTTCCCCAGGGGATCTTCTAACACCAGGTCCTTCCCTTCAGAATAAACAATCATGACACCACATATCAGTGTGCTATGCACCGCATATTTAATCCATTCTTGGAAAGGGTAAACAAGTGTTATATTGACGACCAGGTCATCAAATTTTGATAGTTATGTGATTACTTCATGGATTTTCGATAATGATTCAACAAATTCCGACAACTTAGTCTAAATTTGAATCCACTATAGTCCTCTTTTGGTGTAACGTCATGTAAATTCCATGGTTGTGGGGTACACCACCATTGTATCAAGGTGGACCACGAGAAGAATAGTTCTATCCTAGAAATATATCCCCCAAATAATTTTAAAGAACTAATGGGGCTCCAAGGGAACCTCACCTACATTTGGCGACTCATAGACAACCTAGCCAGCAAATCCCTTCCCTTCACAATGCTAATGAAAAAGGGGTTCAACTAATAATGGGATGATGAGTGTCAAAAATATTTCAAAAATATCAATCTTTATTAACTACACCAACAAGTTTTTTTGCCTCCGGTGGAAGGGAGGACAATTGTCTTATATGTGGCCACCATGAAACACTCACGAGGATCCCTCCTTACACATAATACTAATGAAGATAGAGAGAGAGAATAGTCTTTACTACCTTAGGCAGACTATGATGGGTTCCAAGACATGATATTCTGAGGTTGAAAATAACTACCTTGCACTCATATTCACAGTGAAAAATATGAGGAATTACTTAAAGCACCATGAGGTCCACCTGGACTCTCGTGTTGACCTGCTTCGATATATCCTTGGCCGCCTTATGTTTACCAACCTATTTTCTCGATGGTCATTCATTTTGTAGTAGTATGGCATCCAGTTCATATCCTAGAGGTCAGTAAAAGGGTAAGATCTAGTTGACATCCTGGCGGCACATCCCACTCTATAAAATACACCGAAGGACAGTAAACTCCCATACTATGTGATCCTTTATGCCTGTGATACTCCACAGACATGGGAGATGTATTTTTATGGAAACTCCAGGAGTCCTACCAACATATGAATGGAAAACCTGAAGCTCAATCGAGTTGGGCTCGGGGTTATATTTGTCTCTCCAGAAAAAGCAGTTCTGGCCTACTCTTTCTCTTTTCCCCAAGGCTACACAAACATTAAGGGTGAGTAACATACCCTCATCACTATGTTAGAACTAGATTTACATTTTTAAATATTTTACCTAAACATAAGGGGGGATTCATAACTGGTGATAAAGAATATAAATGTTGAATATGCCATTAAGAAGGAAGAACTACCCCCCCCCCCACCCCCCCACCCCCCCTAAATTTCTATGTCAAGGGAATAATGGAGTAATTCTGCTTTGATCCAACATTTCATTACATCCCTTGATCATAGAACCTTGTGATTCATCATTGGCTAATTCAGCCGCCATTTAGGATGACCCTAATCAAGAGGAGGAGACTATCCACATAGAACATCTAGGAATGGTCTCATCGATCATCATATGTGATACGAAGGAGATCAATTAGGTCAGCACCACCCCTGAGTATGAAGAACAAGTGAACTCATCTGGGTGGATGGATCCCATAAACAACTATCTTTGAGAAGGAATTCTTCCAAATAATCGCACTGGAAAGGAACATATTTGGCACCTGTAAGAAAACATCCCCTTGCAGGAATTCCCAGATGATCAAACAATCCTATAAAATCATGGTTTCGAGGTAATTATACTCTATTGAATATCATTTTTGAGAAATCCTCACCATCATTAAAGAGGTCCAGACATGCTTCTATGGTGAATAAGGATGTTGAAAGTATCTAATGGTGAATTTTTCATAATTTTCTAAGACAATACATTTTTTGGGAAAAAAATAACATATAAATGTATAATGTGTTTTATTAAATAATAATGACCAAATAGTGGTGTAATAAAATAATATAAAATATATATTTGGCCAATATATGTTTTACTTTTAAAATAATGAGATTTTATATTTTTTTGTTAATTTTACAATGCTTTATTGGACCCTCCAAAACATCTAAAATATTTTATCTTTTTAAAATACTTTCCTTGAGAGTGTGACTCACCTCCACCTAACCAAGCCTAATATTTTTATAATTTCGTCCATTGGCCCTATAAAATAATTTTTTCCACTGTTATTTGGAAAAATTCATGGGCAAAAATCATGGTAAGGTTTGTGGTTTTGAATATTTAATTATATAAATTCCAAATCCTAAGATTGTGAAATATTAAATAATACCTTATCATTTCCTATATAAACCCACCCAATATCTCACTTATATTAAATAAAAATATTTTTATAATTTCACTAATCCTTAATACTCTCTCTATAATCCTTACAAGGTTCCCCAATCTCTCATTAAACCACTATTCAAGCTCTTTAAGTCACACACTCATGTAAGGGATCCTCACTTTTTTCTCCTCCTTTCAAATTCATACATCGTATTTGAAAGTAGTTATTGTAATTTAGAATGGTTATAATGTGATTTATTTATAAAAATTCTATTAATTACAATTTTATGTTATTCTAATTATGTGTCATTTTTCCTCCCCCATTTGGACCCATACTGAATCCCTTACTATGCTGAAATTCCGTAAGGGATTTCACTTTTCTCATTTTCATTCAAGCTACTCTTTTACATTATACATTTAAGTTACATATTTATATGTTGGTTTATGATGTTCCACAACCCCCATACTATAACTTTTATGTATATATTAATATATCTTCCTTTCACTCTCATCACCCCGCCCCCCATGATCCTTTAAGTACACCCATTACTATACCAAAATTCCATATGGGATCTTCCACCCTCCTCTTTTATCAAGCATTATTTTCATATTATGTATTTTAATTTATTGTATTACTATATTGGGATATGTAAATAAATATCCTAATTACTTCACATTTGATATATAAATGATGATATCCTCTTTCAGACTCATTTATTCGACTTATGAACCCTTATGCACACCCATTTCCATGTAGAATTTTCATAAGGAATTCCTTCCGTTATCTTTTTTTGTTCAGGTTTACTTATGTTTTTATACCCATTTATATTCAATTAAAAATTTTGGGGTATGATTTCTCACCTCCCCCATACTTCCCTCTTTTTTGAATTATTAGAGACCTCTTTCCCTCTCATTAATCCCTCCCATGAACACCTGTTACCATGCCGAAATTTCATAAGAGTTATTCCATTTCTCCTCTTTATTTATGTTTTGTTATTATGTTATGCTTTATATTTACAAATTCTTTGTGTTGGTACAAGTATATATATAACCCCTTACTTTCTATTTCATTTAAATATTATGAGAGACCCCTTTCTCTCTCATTAACCATTTTTATGAATTTTTATGTCATGTCATTAGGCTGCCAAAATTGCACCATAATTTCCCATGCCAAAATCACCATGTAGTGAATACCATGCCCATTTCATGAAAAAGGGTATTCAAATTTTTGAAAATATTATTATTGATTATATAATTTCATTTATATATTCCAAATTATTTTATCAAGGAATAAATTATGGTGTTGAATGATTCCATCTTATATGATCCATGCGGAACACTTATGCATGAAATGAAATTTTTATAAAGGGTGCACCCTGATAGCACTCCAATGCATTGGGTAATGTTTAGTATCATTATATGACATGTGAAATGGGGGATTACTCATGATAGTCTATGTTCAATGAGGTTTTACTCATTCTATCCTTGTTCAATGAGGATTTACTCATGTTAATCCATGTGCAACGAGCCTTGGCTCATTCTTATATCATGTTGTATGTTGTCTCCACATTTCCATGTTATGATAATCATGATATATCATACCTTTATGTACATGTATCTCTTGTGATCCATTGATATTTCTATTTCTTAACATGTATTGTATTGTTCATGTTATTCCTTCTTTAACCCCTTATTGGGCTTTATAGATCACACTTTTCTTATGTATTTTAATAGAGAAAATTTACATGCATATTTTTTATAAAATAATGGGTATTTTTTAAGTTTTTTAAATGATAAACCCCATGTATTTTCTGGTTTTATTAAAATAATGGGTAATTTGAATTTTATGATGAAAATGAGAAAAATTGAGAAAAGTGCATAATTCTGGATTTTGGACAGATTTTGACCACAATGGTATTTTTTTCATTTATTAAAAAATATAATTCCAAATTTAGCAATTCCATTTTTTAGAATCCTTATTTAAGTTCCTTCAACTTTTTCCTCTGGACCAGGAGCTGATTCGGCCATCCAAAGGACTCAAAAATCAATTAGGTTTATGAATTTTCCTTGAGGACAGTGTGGACCCCACAATTGTAACGGAATCACAAATCAGCCTAAACACATTAATTTTAAGTTCTCACACCTGTGATATCACTAAGACATATAGGGATGGATCTTAATCAAATTTGGTAGAGTTTTGAAGTCATTAAAGCTACAATTGGAGGTTATATTTTTGAAGGAAGCTTCCTGGAAGTTGCATCCAAAAAAATAAACCTTCAATGAAAAATTTATAACTCATTAATACGGTATCCAAATGAGATGAAATTTAGAGGATGAACTAACAACATATTTATAAACAACTTTGAAGAAGGGGTCCACACATGAATCTGCCATTTAAGGGTACCAAAATGTGAAAACTTTCGGAGAACAGAAATATTCCTATAAAATGAGGAACTCGCCTCCTTCTCAAATCATTAGTTCGACACCCACAGCTAAGGAGGTATCCCACTAAGGCATAAGCCATTGCTACTTCTCTCTTCCCCCCTCATTTATTGTTTTTTATTTTATTTTAATTTAATTTTTGTTTTAGTTTTAGTTTAAATAGTAATTTCAATTTATTTTAAATTAATCCATGCATTTTTGTTTCTCTATCCGCTTTTCTTCTTTTATTTCATTCCATCTCTATCTCTATCTCTCCTCTTCCACTCACTCCACCAAGTAATCTCTTACTCTCGGAAATGAGAGGCTAACCCTGAGTCTTAGCATGGGGGGAGTTCAAGGTGTTCTTGAATTTTCATTACAGTTTATTTGAGGTTTGTTGTAGATTTGAGTAGCATGCATTGGTGAGGCGAATGTCCCCAATTGGGTGACGGCCCCCAATGACATGTAACTTAAACTATTTCTATTTTGGAAAAGATTAGTGATCAAAATTTTATATTTCATGTTTGGATTTTCAAACTTAAGTCAACATATAAAAGAGAATAATGATTGATCCTAAGACTAAAACCCCAAACCAAGTACTTTCTTCTTAACTCATTATGTTTTCATTACAGTCTTGATTATATTTTTAAATCAAAAAACAAAAAAAACATTTTCATTATTTTAATTACAAAATAAAAACACCAAAAATAGATAGTCTAAGTGATATAGAAGAAGTAGGTGAACTGCATTGAGAAGGCTCCTTAAGAGAGACGACCCTGGTCAGCCACTGTGATGCACTAGGAAAAAATATAATTGTTTTTGTCCATGACCTATGACAAGCGTGCACCAAAACTAGTGTTGTTTCTAGGGAGCAAATCAATTTTCCATTTAATTTTTCTATTTTTACACCATAGTTAGATTTCAATTATTTTTAAAAAAACATAAAAAAACTTTCATGATGTATTCAACTTCAGAATATTATGCATGGAAAAATTACTCATAGGTGCAGAAGCAGCAAAAACAACAACAACAACAAGATTTTATAAGGGCTCAAGTGAAATAACATAGAGAAAGCATTAAACAACTGATGAGAAAATATGAAAGACAATTTGACTATGTTTTTGCATTAATGGAGAAACCTAACCCTGAGCAGGATCAAGAACCTGATGTGGAAAAGGGGGAAGACGTACCTGCTGAGCCACAAGTGGGAGATCAACAAATATTGGATGAGTTCATTATTAATTGTGAATAATTTCCTGATCTTCCCATAAAATACAAAGAAGAAGAGATAGCACCACTAATGGAAGAAACCACCCATGTGGTGGAATTTGAAGTCAAGATGGAGGAGCCCGACTACCTGCCTCCATCTTCAGAGAGTCTACTCCAAGAGGCACTTACCACTAAGGCAGCGATTGATACTAAACCGACTCAGGGAGTTGAACCATCATTTGACTCTATCTCTTCTAATTTTATTGAATCTGAATTCTACATCACTCCTTGTGGTTTTGATTATATAGAAACAGATAATCTTTGTTATGCCTTGGAGGATGACAAAGAACCTGGATGTGAACCTACTAAGGAACATATGGAGCTCTTTGAACACGTTGAATATTTTCTCAAGGAACTTCATGATGAGATACAAGTGGATTTTCCTAAAGAAACCATGCCAAAATCTGCTTACTTTTATGGGGAAGAGTTTGATATTAATACCTCATGTTTTAATTTTATTCAAATAGAATTACACTCTGACTTTCCCATTGACTATTATTTTTATGCAGCATACCTAGAAGAACCATTGGACCTAGAAGAAGGGGTTGCACAAGTAGCTACTAAGGAGGATGATGGTCCATACTTCATCCTACACCCACTATGCAAGATTTATCTCATTCTAAAGTGGGAGGATATGGTTTACTCTACCCATGGATCATTACTCACCCATAAGGATGAATCACAAGTTGGGAAAAGCCACATGTGGTGGTTTAAATCAAAGAAGCTTCATCCACCATCAAACTTTCGATAATAGCTGGTACTGCCCTCTAGAGGCAGTAAAAAATCAGGTCCCACGTGGGGGATCATACCAAGATTTATCTACACTTTATTTCTAGGATGTCAATTTCTTTTCTTAGAAGTGGTGTAGCATGCATCCCACTCCATCTATCTTTTTTGAGATTAAATGACATGATCCTTATGAATAATTGAGTTGTTTTCTTTTATAGGTTCATAATAGGTAGCCCTAGACAGTGAAGGGGAAGGAATAAATTTCATGGAAAATGGGAGTTCACTTTTAGTGTTTTATCTTATAAACTCTCTACGTTTTTTCCATAACATGTTTTGAGCTTTAATGATAAAATTGCATGCCCACACTTGAATTCATGTTTTACTTGACTTATCTAAGTGACATGAGTTTCTTAGAAACCCAATGATGCCATGTTTTAGATTTCAATGTTTATATGATTAAATGATTTAAATGAAGAATTTAATTTTTAAAATGAAGCATGGATATTGAAATAATGACCCATGATTTGAAGGAATTAATTGATTAATTTAAATGAAATTTCCCTACCATCTTTCATGCTTTGAATATTTTAAATTTTGGTAAATTGCTTTTTTATTATTAGTCAGGCCATGAGTGATTGTCCAATGTTATATTTATCATTCCTGAGAGGATTTTTAGACCAAGTACTTCCTATTTATTCTTGAGCATATTTCTTGAGTGATATTGGGACATGTAACTGACCAGAACTTGTATTGAAACTTTTCAAACATCTAACTGTGCAAAAACACATTTAAAATGATTGAGGAATCCTTTGAAAATCCACTTATCCTTAAAAGAATAACTTAACATCAATCCATCTTTTAGCCCATAGAGACCATGAATGATCTTTATAGGGATGAGCCATTTTTCAATCCATTTTTATCCATTCCTACCCTACTATTGGTATTTTCATGATATTTTAAATTTTAAGTGTGGGGGTAAAGGGAATAATGGTGGATGGGATGATACACATTTTAAGGAAGAAGTGTGAGGGTGTTATTGTGGAAATTGTAAAAGGTTGTGGAATCAATAATTATACTCTATTGTTTTCCCCTCATGAATTATAAAAATGAAAAAAAGACCCAAAAATAGAAAAATGAGTTTTGATTTGGGGGAACCAAAAATCACCTTTTTTCAGACTGACAATATTCTGATCATATGTGGTTAGGTGATGGATGTGAGGTTTGATCTAATTATAACTTTTGAAAAATGAAAAAAAAGTACAAAATAAAAAAAATATTCAAGAGGGTTCACAAATCATTCATTATGCATAATTTGATCATGACCTTACTTTGAGTTTTTGGAAGTGGGTGTTTCTACTTTGAAGGGGAGAATTTAATTACACTTTTACTTTTAATATTATGCATTTTACTTCAGATATTAGCCTCCTCCTTAAGAATTAATTTTTAAAGCATCAAATCCTACCAACCTTAAGCCTCAGAGTCATTTGAACCTTTATTTCAAGTCCTCGTGATTTTATGTGTCTTTTGTCTTTACAAAGTGGAGAAAGTAGTTCATTTATAAGCCTATGGATAAGAAGCATGTTCTCATGATATGAACATAACTCTACTTGAATTGTATCATGAATGATGAGAGATAAAAAAATCAAAAGTGAGGTAACTCATGACATGGCATGTTTAATAATAATGAATCAAGGAGTTTGAATGAATTAAAGGAGAAGTTCTATCAAATTTCAAAGGGAAAAATTAAAATACATGAATTATTTGTCTCATTAAAAAATGAAAAAATAAATTGATATTTTATGCAGATTTTTGAAAGTTTGATTTCACATTGAATTTTTTTTGATTTTATTGCATTGAAATTTGAATATTGGTAACATTGGTGTCCTCTGATTTCCATGTTGAGATTTTATGCTTGAGGACAAGCATAGTTTAAGTGTGGGGGTATTTGACAGAGAAATTTTAAGTGCATATTTTTTATCAAATAATGAGTATTTTTACTATTTTTAAATGATAAACACCATGTATTAACTTATTTTATTAAAATAATGGGTAATTTGAATTTTATGATGAAAATGAGCAAAATTTCGAAAAGTGCTGGATTTTGGACAGATTTTGACCACAACGGTATTATTGTCATTTATTAAAAAATATAATTCCATATTTAGTGATTAATTTTTTTTTATAATCCTGATTTTATTTCCTTCAACTTTGTCTTCTGGACTAGGAGCTGATTCGGCCATCCAAAGGGCTTAAAAATCAATGAAGTTTATGATTTTTCCAAGCAGACTGCATGGACCCCACCATTGTAACAGAATCACAACTCGGTCTAAACACATTAATTTTAGGTTCTTACACCTTGGATATCACTAAGACATATAGGTTCGGCTCTTAATAAAATTTGGTGGAGTTTTTAAGTCATTAAATCTACCGTTGGAGGTTATATTTTTTAAGCAAGCTTCCTGGAAGCTGCATCCAGAGAAAGAAAGATCCAATGAAAAATTCATAACTCATTAATACTGTATCTAAATGAGCCTAAATTTGTAGGGTGAACGAAAAAAAATTATGAACAACTTTGAAGAAGGGTTCCATGCGTGAATCGTCCATTTAATGGTCCCACAATGCGCAAACTTTCGGAGCACATAAATCTTCCTATAAAAGGACGCCCTCGCCTCCTTTTCAAATCATCAGCTCGACACCCACAGCCAAGGAGGGATCCCACCAGGACACGGGCCACTGTTACTTCTCTATTCCCCCCTCATTTATTCTTTTTGTTTTATTTTAATTTTAGTTTTAATTTAAATTGTAATTTCAATTTATTTTAAATTAATCCATGCATTTGTGTTTCTCCATCCACTTCTCTTCTTTTATTTTGTTCCATCTCTATGTCTCTATCTCTATCTCTATCTCCTCTTCCACCCACTCCACCAAGTAATCTCTTACTCTTGAAAATGAGAGGCTAACCTTGAGTCTTGGGTTGGGGGGAGTTCAAGGTGTTCTTGAAATTTTTTTACAGTTTATTTTAATTTTGTGGTAGATTTGAGTAGCATTCATTGGGGAGGAAAATGTCCCCAATTGGATGACGGCCCCCGGTGATATGTTACTAAACTATTTCTATTCTAGAAAATATCAGTGATTCAAATGTGAGATTTCATGTTTTGATTATCAAACTGAAATCAACATATAAAAGAGAATAATGATTGAACTTAAGACTAAACCCCCAAACCAAGTACTTTCTTCTTAACTCACTATGATTGCATTTCATTCTTGTTTATATTTTTAAATCAAAAAACCAAAAAAACATTTTCATTGTTTTAATTCGATAATAAAAACATCAGAAAGATATAGTATAGGTGATATAGAAGAAGTAGATGAACTACATTGAGAAGGATCCTCAAGAGAGACGACCCTAGTCAGCCACTATGTTGCACTAGGAAAAAAATATAATTTTTTTTCTCCACACCCGCGACAGGAGTGTGTCATATTTCCTCAGGTTATCTCATGTAATGCTGAGTATGAAGGAATGGTGTGGGCATGTAAAATAATTTTTCAATAAATATATTGTATTTTATTTTTTATGTGGTTATTTAATGCTCTTAATTTCCTAGTACACTAGACCACTCAAACCTTAGAGTTGTCATAAGTGCATGTTCATGTAATAAATCATGCTTATGTTTGTAATAAAGAGTAGGGTTTTTATAGTTGGTATCAAAGGATATGTTTAGTTATTTTTTTGATTAGGATTATAAAACCCTAGAAAAATATTTAAGGATAAGAATATCTATAATATAAACATCCCTAAATTTTGGTTAGTATAGAGTAGGTGGTGTATCAATAAAATACATCCCTGTCTGGATACGAACATGTAAATGTGGATCTAGAACTGATATATCTAGGGGTAAAACCCAAAAACACCAATTTGAGATGTGAACTGGTGCACGAAAATGGGCCTTGTTGAACTCTTGGTTCGACACTCTCAGGGGATATGCTTTGGTAAATTCATAAGATTAGTATGAACAATTATAACTGGAATAAATAAATTTCCCCTAATAATATATATTGGGAAGTAGATCATGGATAACATAGATTAAATCCTATAAATTCATAAGTTAAGGAAATAAAGGTAATTTATACGTTATCCCTTTTTCATTGGATTCCCCTTTATGTTTTACCCAAAACATTCCTTTTATTCTTGCCAATAGTTGGTAATAGGAGGACTCGAGCTAACAACCGATGCGAAGATCAATGTGATGATTGTTATAATGAGATGCCTAATCCAATGTGATCGGTAATCACAAAATTTTTCAAGATACTCTCTTATTTAATAGATTTTTTTAATAGAAACATGGTTAAAGAGGAATTTTCACCCCCCCCCCCCCAATGAAATAACAAGCCGCAATCGAGAGATTCATGAGTTAAAGCCCTCCTAATTTTAATGGATTATCTAATCCCTCAATCATCGAACAATGGATCAACTCCATTAATAAGTTCTTCTCCATCATTCAATGTTCCGAACAAGAGAAGGTCCATTTGGTTTCTTATTGTAAGGAAGGTGAATCTTTTCAATGGTGGACATTGATCAAAAATATGGAAAGTGATGGAGAGATCGAGATAATGGAATGGATGGATTTCTGAAAAAAAATTGATAAATATTTTCCTCGCACCCTCCAACTTAAGATGAAAAGGGACTTCCTTTCCCTCAAGAAAAAATATGACGAATCCGTTGAAGTGTAAAAGGAAAAATTCACCTAGCTTGAATGATACACCTCTAGCTTTCTCATTACCCCTGAATGCAATGTTGGATGCTTCTTTGGTGGGATAAAACATAGCCTATGGAAATCCCTAGAAATACATTACATCGATAGCTATGAGGAAATTTTATATTTTTTCCTCAATGTCAATATAGAGATTAGTGAATCTCATGGGTACCATAGGGATAAGAAGAAGAAAGTGCAATTTAATTTTGGTGGTTTGATGGATAAATCCAACAATGCTATGAAATTATATCACCCCACTTACCAAATGTACAGAAAGTAACACCTCAGAAATTGCATGAAGGGGATGAGGAAATACATTAAGTGTTGAAGAGAAGGGCATCCAGCCCTTAATTTTTTAAAATAAAAACCCACTCATACGACAGATGAGAGGAACACTCCATTCGACCCTCAACGCATTGTTCATTGCTTCAACTTCAAAGACCCAGGGCACATTGAAAACCAGTACCCTAAGACAAGGGTTTTTGGAGGCAACCAACAACCCCCAAGGCAGCAAAGGATAGATTTTTCCATCACTACTACTAAAGTGAATCCTGAAAACAAAGTGGTGACATGTACTCTAGTTATTCATTCAAGAATAGAGAACGCGCTTTTTTATTCTAGTTATATGGATTCTTTTATATCTAAAATGTTTAGTTAAACAATTGAAACCCCACCACAAATCATGAAATTATAGATATTGGTGATAACATAAAATGGGGAAATTATTGAATCCCATGAATAAAACTCCTTCCCTATAAAATTTTTTGGATTGAACTTCCTAGCGAACCTCATAATACTCCATCTATTTGAATTTGATTTAATTATTGGCATGGATTGGATTCCCCAATTTAGATCCAACATAAATTTCTATGAGAGGGAAATCACTCTCCATATGGAGAATCAACCCTTGATTATATACAGGTTCAAGGAAGAGGTTGAATCTTATTTAGCATCATCATCCTAAGCATCTATATTACTTCCCTATGATCATGCGTATCTTTCTCATATGATTGAGTCTAAGGAAGAAACTATCATTGAAGACATGCCTATTGTGAGGGAATTCTCTAAAGTGTTTCCCAAGGAATTTCCCGGTCTTCCTCCTATAATGTATGTTAAATTATCGATTGATCTTATACCTGGGTATTTTCCAATATCCAAGACTCCATATAGAATGGTTGTTGTGGTGCATGAGGAGCTAAAAACTACAAGAGAATCTAGATAAAGGATTTATACAACCATGTGCTTCACCATGGGGTTCACCAGTCCTCTTCATCAATAAGAAGGATGGGTTAATGCACCTTTTCATTAATTATCGTGATCTCAAAAAAATCAATAAAAAGAACAAGTATCATCTTACACGAATATATAACTTGTTTGATCAACTACGTGGAGCACAGTACTTATCCAAGGTCGATCAACAGTCAGGATATTACCAAGTAAGGGTGAAGAAGGAGGATATATCCAAGACTGATTTTCATACAAATTAAAGGAACTATATATTCATATTAATGCCTTTCAGACTCATTAATGCTCCAGAAATCTTCATGGAATTGATGAATAGAGTCTTTAGATATTAACTTGAAAAATTTTCAGTAGTCTTTATAGATGATATTCTAATATACTCCAAAAAAAGGAGGAGAATGAGAATCATCTAAGAACTGTACTAGAGACCTTGCAAAAGGAGAAGCTCTCTAAAAAGTATAGAAATTCTGAGTTCTAGTTGAAGGATGTCTCATTATTTGTTCATATCTTCACAAGAAATGGGATATCTATGGATCCCTCTATGAAATATGAAATTTAGGGATGGTTGAGGACAACATTTGTGATAGATATCCATTTCTTCCTTGGGTTAGCTGGATATTATCAACAGTTTGAGTGAAATTTCTCAATATTTTCAAACCCTCTTAGTAATATAACTCTGAAGGGTGTCAGGTTTGTTTGGAATGATGTATGCGAAGATAGATTCAAGGAGTTGAAAATGAGGCTTATCACTACGCCTGTGCTAACACTACCCAAAAGTGGAGAAGTTTTTGTTGTATTTATTGATGTTTTAAAGAAGTGCCTGGGCTGTGTGTTGATGAAATATGACAATTTCATTCCCTACGATTCAATGCAATTGAATTTTTGTGAGAAAAAATATCCAACACATGATCTCAAGTTGGATGTAGTAATATTCTCTTTAAAAATTAGGTGAAATTATCACTTTGGGGAGAAGAGTGAAATATATACTGATTAAAAAGCCTTAAGTGTATATTCACACATAAAGAGTTGAACATACAGCAATGATGATGGTTATAGTTGCTCGAAGACTATGACTACTCAATTCAATACCATCCGGGGAAAGAGAATAAACTGGAAGACAATCTAATTAGAAAGTATCCACTAACTCTTTTAGTGATGATAATTGAAAAGGATCTAATTTTCTTAGATTTGATGAAAATGGACATGGGAATCAAAATAAGGGAACATCATCAATCCTTTCAAAAATGATTTCTCAACCATCTCTTTTGGAAAGGTTAAATGATGCTCAAAAAAATAATGTGGGAATTCAGAAGAAAGTGGAAACTATCATAAAAGGGAAATCATTAGATATAAATGTTAATGAATATTGAATTGTTATATTTAGGTAAATAATATGTGTTCTATAAAATCCGGATTCAAAGAATGAAATTTTAGATGATGAACATATTTAGAATTTCTCCATTCACCAAGGAAACACAAATATGCATCGAGTTCTCTAAGAGCATTATGGTTGGGATAACATGAAGAAGGAGATCGTTGAGTATTCATCAAAGTGCATGGTATGTCAGCAACTAAAGGATGGGAGAAATATGTCTTAGGGGGTGATGCAACCATTACCCATACCATCCTAGAAATGGGATAACATCACCAAATACATTTCTCCTGAACATCTGAAGACATCCAAAGGAAACATTTCTCTCTGGGTTGTTGTGGATCATCTTACAAAGATGGCACACTTTATTGTGATTTAGAAGGATTTCTCATTGGATCAAATGGAACATATATAATCAGAGAAGTGGTAAAGATTTATGGAGTTCCACAATCGATTATATCTGATCAAGATTCAAGATTTACCTCTAAGTCCAGAAAGAATTTCCAACACGCTCTGTATACTGAGCTGAACCTCATTATGTCTTATCATCCTCAAACTAATGACCAATATGAGCAAACTATCCAAACACTTGAGGAAAAGTTTAGAGCATGCTAAATGTACTTTAAAGGAGGATGGTATCAACATCATCCTCTAGTTGAGTTCTCTTACAATAACATTTTCCACTCAAGCATCCAAATGGGTCCTTATGAAGCCCTTTATGGGAAGAGGTTTAGAACACCGGCATGTTGGGATGAAGTTGGGGAGTGAAAACTACTAGTTCCAAAAATTGTCAAAGAAATTATGGAAAAGGTTAATACCATCCAAGAGATCATAAAAAATGCTTAGAGTTGACAAAAAATCTATGCTGACAACAATCGACGAGTCCTAGAGTTTGATGTTGGAGACATGTTATTCCTCCACATATCAGTGTGGAAGAGAGTTCTGAGATTTTGGAAGAATGGAAATCTTAGTCCAAGGTACATTGTCCCTTTTTAGATCCTTGATCGTATTAGATTAGTGGACTATCGACTATCACTCCCACCAAACCTATCTCATGTACATGAAGTATTCCATGTATCACTCTTGAGGATGTACAAACTTGACCCATTGCATGTACTCAATCCAGAGGTGGTACCATTGTAGAATATACTCTCCTAGGAAGAGAATCTAGTGAAGTTATTAAATCATAGGAAAAAATTTCTACAAAATAAAACAATGCCCCTCATCAATGTTTTGTGGAGAAAAAAAATTTTGATGAGGCAATGTGGGAACCAGAGGATGTCATGAGGTAGAATTACCCACATCTGTTTTAGTGTGGGAAAATGAAATTTTGAGGGTGAAATTTCTGAAGGGTGTATTGTTGTAACGACCCGAACATCCATGAATAGAATTCCCTTTATTTTAATTAATTAAATGTCATATGGATATTGAAAATACATTCACTTTTTTATTGTTTCTAAATCACTATTAAGAATCATTACCATTGATAATATATCTGTTGAATAGTGATCACATGACTAGTATATAGGGTTTTAACAAATCCTTTAGAAATAGTCAAAGGAATTGATGTCATCAACCAGTAAGATTGTTACCTCTAAAGCCCATTTACCGGATCTTTCAATGGAGATAGCGTTTCTAGGATTTTACCTAGACCAAGCACAAGATGAGATCCAACAACATAAGCATGAGAAAAACCATTTACATGAGAAGTTCATGCTCATCGAGATCACGACCCAAACCATGTTCATTGAATGGCCCCAAGAAAGCCCAACCATCATACACCATACTTGTAGGGAATATTCTATTTTAATAAAGGGATATGTAACAAGACCCTATAATTATGATTATGTGCATTATTTTTTATAAAATTAAGAATATACATTCATTTTATTACTATTACTTTGTAAATGGATTTTAAAGCACAAATAGTATTTTTTTTATTAATATCTAAATTCAATTAAGAAATATATTTTAATGAATTAATGGATTTTTAATTAAATAAAATTTTTATAATATATTATTAATAAATTATTTTTTATTAAATATCAATGATCATATAAGTTTTATGAATACAATTTTAATTTTTATTAAGGTTTTAAAACTATTTTTGTCAATACCCATTAATTTTAAATAATTATTGGTTTTTATTTTAAATGTGAAAATTCACATATTTAAAGATTATTTAGATAAAATGAGTATTATTTTTAAAATAAATATGTTGAAATTATCCAACAGTGAATTTTTCATAATTTTCCAAGTCAATCAATTTTTTTGGTAAAAATTAAATAACTTATAAATATAGAATGTGTTTTATGACATCATAATGATCCAATAGTGATGTAATAAAATTCTATAAAAAGGATATTCAGCCATTATATGTTTTAAATTTAATATAATTTGATTTTAGATATGTTTGGTTAATTTTACAATTCCTTAGTGAACCCTCCAAGACTTATAAAATATATTATCTTTTTAAAATGATTTCTTTGATAGTGTGAATCACCTCCACATAAGCAAGCCTAATATTATAATATGTTCGTCAATTGGACTTATCAAATAATTTTTTCCACTCCACTTTGGAAAAAATCATGGGAAAATTCATTGTAAGGATTTTGTTTTTGAATATTTATTTATAAATATTCCAAAACCTAAGTTTGTGAAATATTAATGAATTACCCTCCCATTTTCCTATATAAACCCAACCATAATCCAACTTCTCTTCACTAAAAATCCTTGGAGAACGACCCAACTCTTCCCTCATCTATTTATATTTATACCATGGTTCCCCAAACTCTCATGAAGCCCCTCTTCAAGCTCTTTAAGTCACAAACTCAATTAAGGGATCCTCACTTTCCTCTCCTCCTTTCAAATTCAAGCATCTTATTTGAAAGTAGTTCTTGTAATTTCAAATGATTATAATGTGATTATTTTATAATCCTTATATTAATTTCCATTAGATTTTATTTGAATGAGGTAACATTTATCCTCCCCCATTTGGACCCATACCTAAGTCGTTACTATTCCAAAATTATATAAGGGGTTTCACTCTTCTCATTTTCATTCAAGATACTCTTTTACATTATAATTGTCATGATGCATATTTATATGTTTCGTTATGATGTTACAGGACCCCCATACTATTAATTTTATTTATATATGATTATATCTTCCTTTAACTCTCATCAAGCCCCCCTATGATCCTTTAAGCACACCCATTACTATGCCGAAATTCCATCAGGGATCTTCCACCATCCTCTTTTATCAAACATTCTTCTCATGTAGGTATTTTAATTTATTTTATTCCAATGTTGGGATATGTTACTAAATATTATTCTTAATGAAAATTTGATGTATAAATTATGAGATCCTCTTTCACTCTCATTTATTCCTCTTAATCACCCTTATGATCACCCATTACCATGTCGAAATTTTGTAAGGGATTCCTTCCTTTTTCTTTTTTTCTCCATGTTTAGTTATATTGTTATACCCTATTAATTTAAATTAAAAATGTTGGGGTATGATCTATATACTCCCCCATACTTCCCTCATTATTTTTAAATTATGAGAGACCGCTTTATCTCTAATTAATCCCTCCTATTTACACCCATTACAATGCCAAAATTTCATAAGAGTTGTTCCATTTATTCTCTTTCTTCAAGTTTTTTTATTATGTTATGCCTTATATTTACAAATTAAATGTTTTGGGACATGTATCTATATGATCGCTTTACTTTACATTTAATGTAAATATTATTGGAGACCCCTTTCTCTATCATTAACAATTTTTATGAATTTTTATGTCACGCTATTAGGCTGTTGAAATTGCACCACAATTTTTCATGCCAAAATCAGTGTGTAGTAAGTACCACGCCCATTTAACTATCAAGTTTGTTCACCTTTATGAACATATAATTATTTATTATATAATTACATGTATGTATTCTACATTATTTTATCATGGAATAAATTATGATGTTAAATGATTCCATGTTATATGATCCATGTGGCACACTTATGCATTAAATGAAATGTTTATAATGGGTGTTCCCTGATAGCTCTCCCATGCATTGGGAAATATTTAGTATCATGATAATCCATGCGCAATGAGGGATTAATCTTGATAATCCATGTACAATAAGGTTTTACTCATTATAATCCATGTGAAATGTGGGTTTACTCATTCTAATCCATGTGAAATAATCCTTGGCTCATGCTAATATCATGTTGTATGTCATTGCCACATTTTCATGCTATGATAATCATGCTATATCGTGCCTTTATGTTCATGTTTCTCTTATTCTCAATTTATATGATTATTGCCTAAAATGTACTGTATTCTTCATGTTATTCCTTGTTTACTCCCTTACTGGGCTTTATAACTCACCCTTTTCTTATATATGTCCTCAGGTTATCCCATTCAATGTTTTGTATGAAGGAATGTTGAGGCCATGTAATAGAAGTTTTCAATAAAGATGTTTTATTTTATGTTTTAAGTTGTTATGCAATGCTCTTAATTTCCCTAGTCACAAGAACTCTTGATCCTTGGAGTTTCCTTAAGTGAATGTTTATGAAATCAGTCATGCTTATGTTGGTAATAAAGAGAAGCGTTGTTATACACACCTCACTACAATGTGGTGGAAAAGGGATTGATAGATAACTTTAATAAGACAGTATCAAACATACTCCAAAATATGGTGAACAAGGATACGAGGTATTTTCCAAAAAAACGTCTCCATGATTTATGGTCCTACTATACCACCACACTTACTAGTAGACATGTGACACCATACAAGTTGGTGTACAGGACTAAGGCAGTGCTACCCATAGAGGTCTGGCTTCCCTCACTCCTAATAGGAATTTGTGGGAAACTCTCATATGATGTGTAAGCACATAAATGGATGGATTAGTTGGATCAGTTAATGAGAAAAGGATGGTCCCACTTCACAACCTTGAGATCCACTAGAACTTAAAAACATGATCCTTCAATAAAAAGGTTCACCTTTATTTGTTATTATAGGGAGAACCAGTGATAGCTCTCAGAACCCCAATGATACTAGGAAAGAATACCCTGAAGTTGGATCCCATGTGGGAGTGACCTTATGTCATACATAAATTCCATCATAATGGATCATATTCAATGGACACCATGGATGGGGATCATGTCACATCACCCACCAATGTAAGATTTCTCAATGAATACTTTTCATAATTTCTAAAAATATGGAATCTAGGATATTTTATGTCCCATAATCATCATTTTCATATGATGTTAAACTGTATGGAATTTCATTCACATGATAATAAATTGTGCAGGTTCTTCCTCACTGCATGACGTTGAACTACATGGTATCTCTAGAACTATGTTCTAACTAATTCTCATTTTCAACGAGATACATAGGGATGCCTTGATCCTATATCTTGTCCCAACCACCCCATAATATAAATACTCATATCTTGTCCTCTATGCATCTAAATATTACAAGGGACCTTTTCCAGTCCTCGTTTCTCAAATAGAGAATAGATCACATGAGCATAGGAATTCCCATAAGGTTTTCCCCTTAAAAAGGGAATTAAGTCTTGGGATACGCTCATTCTCATCCAAAATGAAGGATGATAAATGGAATTTCATGAATTCATACCTCTTGATGTTAAACTTCATGGTCAATTTCCCCTATAAAAAATGAAATTGTAAGATCTTATGGACCCCTCTCAAAAGGAAACCCATAACTGGTGTCGGTCTTCTACCACACCAGCATTTCCAGAACAATATATGGATTGACTCCAATCCTTATGGAATACATAGTGACACCTAGAAACTTTGTCTCTGGGAACAATGATATGCCTTTATTGGGAATATTTGGTACAACATGGGCCTTCATGGCCCTAATTCATGATAAGTTATAACAGTTCGTTTCATACATACCCCTTTGGAGGTATTCCTTCTTTAAGCCTTTACCACAGGATGTTAAACTACACGGTCCACCAAGAACTACACACGGCTAAATTCATGTCATTATAGTATACACAGTGACACCGGGACCCCTATATCTTGGACCAACCATATGATTATCATCCATTCACATCAGGTGATCCATTGTCTTTACCACGTGACCTAAAACTGCAAAGACTCGTGACATCAATCACCACTCATGTCAGGTGACCCACTTCCTTCCCTTATAATGATAAACTAAATGGAAAATTTTCTTTTTCGCGTTACATTAAATTGCACAGTGCTTCTAAAACTATGTGTGCCTTGATTCTAAACCTTACGGGATATGTAGGAATGCCCATGCATTTAATCCTTAGGTCCAACCCCAGGTACTGTAAAAAATACCTTTTTAATTCTCTTAGCTTAAACCTCATTAAGGGATGTATGATATAGTGTAGATCTCTCTAGTCTTTATTCATGTCAGTTTGGTTTATCACGCCATGAGCATCCCCTCATGGGCCTCATTCCCACCACATTCATCCTTACTTCATTCCGTTAAACTACACAAAATTATATGAACTACGTGTAGCTTGTTTTCACTCCCATGATATTTGTAGTGACTCTTGGATCTAAAATCCTAGGACCAGTTGCATATATCAACCGAAGATAATGCTAAAAACTACATATGGGCCAGTCCTGAGTAGAGTACCCATGATTCCAAGAACTATGTGTACATGGATTCCTTATTAGCTGGTATGCATAGGAATCCTCCTTGGGGTTTAAGCATGATGTTCTATGGACCTTATCTGTTTCATTATCTTCATGTCTATTTGCCTACGTCCTCACCACATGATGTTACACTGCATGGAATATCTTCATCATTACTACATGACCTTAAAATTAATATAATTATAAGCACTATGCATGGAATGATTCTCATCTTCATTGGATATGTAATGATTCCAAGGCATTTTTTCATCAGGACCAACCATGTGTATAACATCCCTTTTCCCCAATGGCTTGAGTTCACTTAGAAAGATGCTCAGTGTGGCTGAGACCTATTCAGGCTTTAGTCACATTGGATCACTTCATGGAACCACATTGAGCATCAACTTCAAGGAATCCATCATACGGTCTGAATGACATAACCCCAAACATTCCAAATATGTCCCAAAAATGTAATTAAACTGTTCTACATCATCCTTACCGCATGATGTTAAACTACATAGAAGTAAATCATTACTGCATGAGGTTAAACTTGACGATCTTTCAAAAAATACATGTGTATTGATTTTCACTCCCATGATATATGTAGGAATTATCATGTTCTAAACCTTAGTCCCATCTGCAACATTTATTCCTTTCATGTTAGTTCTCTCATCTATATCACATGACGTTAAACTACACGAAGATCAATGTACCCATTAATTCATGATGGGTGTCATTCATCCTTGCTGCATGACGTTAAATTTCATGGATTATTCCAAGTACTACATGTGTATTGATTCTCATTCCTATGGGATACATAATTACTCTCAATTCCTCATCCTAGGGCCCAACCAAAATATTATTATCTTTCACATCTGTTCTCATGTCCTTATAACATGAAATTAAACTGCAAGGAAGAGTCCTCACCGTAATACATTAATCTTCATAGAAATTCGTCCTTACCACATGATGAAAAACTACATGGAAACACATCCCCACTATAATATAAAAAACTTTGTAGGTTATCATCCATCAACCCTCTTTATCATAGGACATCAAGAGCCTTACCCAGGCTAACAAGAGAATGGAGTTCTTCCATCATATTTTTAAGCACCTCTATCCATGTTCCACGCTACATGTCTCAAGTGTCTCATATTGTTGAAAACCATTTAATATCCTGGAATAAGTAAAGAGGTCCTACTACAAGGTCATGCTATTTATGAAAGGTATTAGACCCACAAACGAGATACATCTTGGCCCAGTGTAAAAAGAATTCTGATTCTTGTGAGCATGACATCACCAAGGTGTAACCCAACACCCCATTATGTTATAGGTTATCCCTAGAATTATTGTCCCATATCATCACTCATGATCTGAGATCACTGATCCATGATTTATGACATCTATATCACCATATCAAAGGGATTTTGGAGAACTCTTTACCTTAGGTATCCAAATGAGACTCTTGTATAACATCCCAATAATAGGTCCAAGTGGCATGACCTTAAACTACTCACACCTTGGTCAAAGATTTATGGCCATAAACTCTAGTACACAATAGTCCAAATCTCTTGACCATAAACTGCCAATGAATGAGACACAAAACATGATAGGTCCAAAACCCGCAAAGGGTGGCTTGAGAAAAAGTCACATCTCTGCATGCAAAAGTCACCATCTTCAAATTTTAGGAAAAATTAGGGCACAAGAAAATAAGGTATAATGGTTGTTGGTTCTATTATTTATCCCTTGAAAATTTCACACTATTATCGTGGACCCCCTTGTCCTGGAAACAATTAGAATGATTATTCTTCACTTTTCCTTGCTGTGAGAATATGTTTGACAAGTGGTGGCACAAATTTTGAGGGTGCTCAAACCCTAATTTTATTTAATATTTTCAAGATGTCCCACTTTATGATAAAAAGTTTCTCAAGATGTTCCAAATCATTCATTTCCCCTAGATAAGAAAAGAGATCTCTCTACTTCTCTATGTTATTGATGTGAGGGATTATACCCACCAACTAGTGACATCTTGGCCTGGTGTAATGGGATTTCTGAATCTTGTGAGCTTGGCTTTATCATGGTGAAACCCAGCACCCCATTGTGTTATAGGTTACCTCTGGGGTGGTAGTCCCATACCTTCTTCATTACATGAGTGATTTGGATAATAATTTGAAGTCTTTATATTAGACTGTCCAAGAATATCTGATATCCTCAACTTTGTGTCACCATTTTTTGTACCCATTCTCAAAGCCAGAATGTGACCCATTATTCTTCATCCTTTTTATGGCTCACACCTCATGATTCTAAACCAAAAGGCATAGGGTTCGACCTATTATATTAAGATATACGATTCCCTAGGGTTATTGAACCCTTCCTAGATAGACTTCCTTCCATAACCAACTTCGTAATATTGATATTTGAGCCTTCATAAATATTTCATACCCCCGGGACTGGAAAAGGGATCTCTCCAGCAAACCATGCTATTGATGAAAGGGATAGGACACACTGACTAAAAACATCTCGTCCTGGTGTAAAGGTCCTCCTAATCCTTGTGAGCCTAAACGAAATCATGCTAGAACATGACAACCCCATAGTGTCAAGGGTAATACATGGAATTTCTACCCATTCCATATTACATGGATCAATCTTTTGGATTCTAACTTACATCATCCACATTCCAACTATCTAGGAAGACCTTTCTACCCTGGTAGTTTTACATTAACCATATTAACCTCATAAAATCCTATATATCCCATGGAAAAGAGTGGATATCATATTTCCTTTTCAATGAAATTGAGTCATAAGGGATTTAACCAGCCAGGTAAAAGTACCTCTCCCTTTACATAAAAGGAATTTATATTCTATCCTTTATTTTCAGTACCAGGTAAGAACTCAGTACCCCATAGTGGTTTGAGTCATTTATGAACTCCCATCCCATTATTCCATAAAGGTCTGAACAAAAAGACCATAAAATAAAGAAACAGAAGGTCTGAGCTAAGGGACTGTAATATAAAGAAACAGAAGGACTGAGTTAAAAGATCATAAACTAAATCAATAGATAGTCTAAGCTAAAAGACGCTAACTAATTCAATAGGAGGTCCAAACTAAAAGACCCTAAAATAAAGAAACAGAAGGTCTAAGAAAAATGACCCTAAACTAAATAAACAAATGTTCCGAGCTAAAATACCCAAATCTAATGCATGTGAAAATTATCATGGATCCTGCTATACATCCCTATCGCTCCCAAGCCTCTCTCTACATGCATTAAAAGTACTCATCCATTAAGACATATCTCTAATACAATGATTTCCCCACACATAGAACATTCATGTTCATATATCTCTATGTAATATATGGTCCCTCACAACAATTCCCAATGGAACATAATTATAGATAATCATATGAAGAAAAAGATTAGATAGTAAAATACTCACATACACTCATAGTATGGAAACCATGGAGGAATATCAACATTTATGAGTCGCTCCAAATACCCCAAAAAGTGGGATTTAGTGAAAAATTATAGTTTCTGGTGAACTAAAACAGAATTTTGGAAACAAATTATCAACAATGCAAGAATGATTGTAAAGGGTTTGATGGGATGTGTAAATAGATAGTTGAAGTGTCAGCCTCCCTTATTCCTCCAACTATACCACAATACGTAGAACATCGATCTGTGTATAAATATCTTAAACTAACCTTTGAGAAGTTTCCAAGGAAACCCATGGTGTTGAATGATTAGACTTCAAATGAAAAATCATATCTTCATGCCTCCATATCTACTCCTTCGAAGGATCCATCCGAGCTAGAAATCCAAACGGTAGCTGATGACCCTTCTCCAGTGCCTCTATTGTATCTTTCAATTATTGGGGTAAAAAGGACTCAATTGAAAAATCATTCAATATTCTCTCATGTGTCATCAAGTCTCCCAATTTTAGATCGATCCATTGCATAATCTCGAATAGAGGCTTCCAATCAAAACTATCTTCCTCCATATCATGGAATAGTTGGTGAATCTACTCCCTTTGATGATAGTATTTATCCATAGGGGTCTTAGTAATCAAGTCCTAGATACACTACCATACCATAATATAGTGTGAGAGAGCCTCAGCAACCAATGAAGTAGGAAAGGTAGAAGGGTCACCCCCAATCCAATCTGAAACTTCCCCCAATTGGAATTCCAAGTTAGAGATCCATCCATACGTTTGATCAGTTGCTGATTATCGTATTATTGAGTGATACATGAGAATATCCTAATAAGATATACAATCATTCTAGTAAAATTCTCTCTTTATGAACGTGAGAATATGAATATACTCATGGTCACCCCTCAAGATAAAATGGCCCCCGAGAGAAATATTAGTATGTATGGTGTTCTGAGCTCTTTGGTTCCAGGAGGAGGGTATAAATGATTACTTCAGTGGCGGGATAGATACTTCATCACTAATTACAAATCCATAGAGATGAATGTAGTTTTAAAGGGGTTATCTCATGAATTTTGATCACATAAGCATTAGTAATCCCTTCTAATATGACTAGGATGAAAGGCAGTAGGTGGGATCCATGCCCACCACCATAGCATCACAACGATCCATCACTAATATCACCTACCTATTTTAAGTCTTGTGTGTTGATTGATTGGATCTTCAATACATATGAAAATAAGTATATGGAACATTTCAGATGAAATAATATAAAGTCTTGACAAACATAAAGTTGTGATAATGCCCTGATGGCATCATTTGTGTTGCATGACCCATTCAAGGGTCTATGAGCCACATCAATATATTAGTGAACCACATGGTCTCTAGGAAAACTCATATGGTGAATAACCCTTGATATGCCTCAAGGGAATCACTTGAACTCCTTATTGGATTTAAGTCGCATGACCTAGACATGGTCACACAAAATCGATCAAGAGTCTGAGCCAGTGCAACTAACAAATCACTCATGACAACTACCTAAGTTTATGTAACTACCAAATCTTATTATCTACTCAATACATGTGATTGTCTCAATAGAAATTAGTCTTGGAAAGATAAGGGATTGTGATCGGGACTCATGATGTAGACTCTTAAGAAGGACTCATGATCGGGATTTGTGAAAAGGTCTTGTGACAAGGTAGTAGTGGGAGTGCTCTGGAGAAGGAGGTGATTAGTGCAATGAAATTTCCTCCACACCCCCTATATATAAGCGGTTTTTGGGATACCAAATATATCTTGGTAGACCAAATGTTTCTTGAGATAATGGTTTTACAACACTTCCAATACTCTAGTGGGAATTATGTTTTCCACAGAATTTAGTCCTTGTCCCGTCAAACGTCGCTCCTAAGGGGAGGGGGTTTTTTTATGCCCGCCAAAAATGAATTATAAAAATCACAAAGGAAGAAACCTTAAAATATGGATATTATTTTCCTCATAAGAGAAAGAGTGAAATTTATGTTTAAATACTCATGATTGCGTGACCACTTCAAGGTCACATTAATTCTCCATGCAAGGAACCTAACATGAAGTGGGTCCCATAGATTCCTCATCATTCAGAACCCATGTTCACTAGTGGTCGAAAAATGAAAACTGGATGATCATCCCCTAGTATGGGTGGTTTTTAAATCCTAAGTACCTAAAAACCCATCTAGAATCCTTTAAAAATAAAGGGAGGAGACATTTCAATAAAGATACCCCTAGTGGTCACAAAGATCACAAACCAAATCGTCATTGGGAAGAATAAAATCCCTAGATGATATCCATTCCATATCACGAGACATCCGAACCTTTATCACAAAGAACAAATATGAAGACTGAGAGGTGTTTAGAGGGCATCACGGTCACTGAAGGACATGTGGTGCACCCCAGAAAACATGTTATGCATCATGAACCAACTGGTGAACCACAAAAAACAACTTTTTCAAGTAAAATGTTCCGCAAGGAATCTTGAAAAAATTTACGTTGTGCTCTATGGATAGATGCATGGTTTTTTCCACAATACTTATAAAATCTCATATGCCCCACATTGTCCATGCGAGACACCACTAGAAAACCAATTAAGAAATTGTAGATGTTAAATGATAGAACATGCATACCGTCAAACCCTAGTCATCTAAAATGAAGGGGATCAAAAGGGAGGAGGTGAGTGGTGTCTGAAGTTGATCAAGGACATGAAAAACACACCATGACCGATCTGAGAGACACCATGAGACCTCAAAATCATGACCTCCCCACATCAAGAAGTCCCTTTTTCTTGTCAACCTATCCTCTCAGAAGCTTTCACGTTTATCCGATCAACTCTGAGGTCTTCTAAAGATAGACAGAAAAACATGTCCCCTACACAATCAGATGATCTCTATATGCCTCATAGTGGTCAAGCGAAGCCTCATCAAAAAATTTGGCATAAAACCAATACATTGATCATGAAATCATGCTTGACCCCATACCTTTTTGAAATAGAACAATATATATAGAAAAATAGGAGACGAGTGGGGTCTTTGATCACTGAATTACATACGTTGTTCCACTGACGAGCCTCACAACACCTCAATCCCTCAGTGACATTCCCACCTCACCTTGTATAATCCCTTTGGCTTGAGTAATTTTCTATAAAATCCTCTCATGTTATATGAAACATATTGGTTACAATACACATATCCAAAAAAGATGAAATACCTTCAATACCATATGTAAAATCTCATGTGACTTCCAACCTTAATCACATAAGACTATGGAGATAGGAAAATAGAATGTGAGAATGGTTCTCAGTTGATATAGGGCATGTGATGTACCCAACGCACCCTCGGCATAGTCCCTTGATGCCCCGAGACAAGCCATCCAAGGACACAAAAATTCCTTCAAACAATCATTTGTATTTCACGAATAACCTTGGACATTTTGACATGATGGGGTGGATGTACTTTAATGTGCATGTACTCAATTTTGGTCAATAATTTGATAAAAGACGGATGGACTTGAAGCCGCTAAAAATCAAGAGTCACCATAGATGCGGTCAACTGTGGAGACTTGTGAAACCGCATAACACCAGACCCCACATTGACTCCATCCTGGACTCATGCCAGATACCACGCACAAACCAGAGAGTACATGGAATAATATTCCTATAAATTCCCTTATCTAACTCAAAAAAGGGTTTTTTTTGTTTGTTAGTCGGTTGTTGGGTCAAAATTTGAAATTTTAGACTCAGATTTCCATTACGCACATCGGTGATCATAATCCTAGATTCTACCAACATCTGATCATGTGACAGGTTGAAATTCCACCAGTTAATACTCTGGTGTACATCCAAAACAGTAATGTTCCAAGCATAAAACCCTTTTCCTGATTAATAAAATATCACATGAAGAACTAATGGCAAGATATAATAATACCATATCGCATTTCCTCTAGATCACTCGAGTCCCATAAAATGACACTAAACTAAACCAAGGCACTCGAAACATGAGGACCTCATGAAATCCCTTAAACATGTCATTCAGGATATTCATAATTCTCCAACAATGTCAGGAAATTCTTTTGTACCCTTCACAGACACCACTTTGATCATGCGAACCCTTTGGGTTTGTCACCCCATACTAGTGACGTCCTTATGGTGCAATGCCTGGCTCATATAACTACACCCACTCATGAAAACTGAGTCTCTTAGACACATCTATACATGACAATCTAGATCTCACAAAATACCCTTTGGACATGTCGTCTTGGTCCTATGATGTCCCCTTGAGGTGACAACCAAGACATGCAACACCCTCTAGACATGTCGGCATGGTCCTGTGATGTCCTCCTATAGTGTCAACCAATCCAAGCGACACCCCTCAGATCAAGCTACCTTTACTATCATGACACCCTCCACATGTGTCATGCCAGGTCATGCGATGACCTCCATGTTATTCAAAAAGGATCATGTGAAATAATCCAAATAAGAAGGCCTATTCACCAGGGCGGCCTCAGTGTGTAAGCCCTAATATATCTATAAGAACTGTGAGGACTCTGATTCCCACTATAACTGGGATATGTAGGATGCCTCTATAGAGACCTGAGATCTATATAAAACACTAAATGGAAATTTCCAATATGAATATCCCATATCCATCTTCAATGAGGTTGATCATGAACTCCCCCTTGTTTCTAACAACAATCATGGCTCACATGTGCAAAGGGGGATGCAACGAACACCTCATTAGGCATCAAATACACATTCTCCAGGGTAGCCTCAGTATGTAAGATGCAAAATATCCAAGAGAACTACGAGGAATATTATTACCACCATTTCAGTGATACATAGGACACCTCCTTAAAGGTCCATGCTCCATATCAAACACTCCAAGACTACCCCAATACGTAGATCTCATATCCATTCTCCATGAGGCTGATCATGAACTCCCTCTTGTTTCTCACAATGAGCATTCTTTATGTGGGATTAGGGGGATGAAATGAACACCTCATTAGGTATCAAATACCCATTCTCTAGGGAACCCTCAATGTTTAATCCCCAAAATTGATAGAACTACACTAACTCTAATAAATTCCATAACAAGGATATGTAGGATGCCTCTTCAAGACTTGAGATCAAATATTTGGTATTCTGACACACCCATATTATTCCTTACCGAATGACATTAAACTCCATGGATTAACTAATCTATGATGACTCTGATTCCTACCATAACCAGGATACATAAGAAGTTTCTTCCATACTTGAGCTCAAATATTTGTTATTCTGACACCCCCCATATAAGTCCATACTGCATGACATTAAACTACATGGATCAGCCTAATTATGAGGGTTTTGATTCATGCAATAACTAGGATACATAGTATTCCTCATAATGGATCACTCACATAATCGGAATATATAACACCTCTATAAAAGGGAGCATGGATGACACACATAGTCATATGGATTCAGCATATGAGCAATCACTCATTAATAGAAAATGAAAATGAACCTCAAATGCATACGAATGGATTCAAAAAAGAGTTCCCAGTCTATCCCACTTTAAATTGAGTTAACCAATATTTATTTTGTTAGGGAAACTAATCCCACATCAGGATTAGTAAGATATTAAAAAACATGTCATAAATCTATATGATAGTCCTGGAGTGGGAAATTGTTCCACCCAAAAGGGTGTGATGAGCCTGACCTCCAATATACTCGACCAATGGAATTCCCCAAGAGTCCCTGGGCCTGAAAACCCAGATGATCATCGACCATTGGAAATCAGGTCCATACCCAATTATGGATGGAGTAACCATTTGGAGTTTTCGGGGAAAGTGAAAATGGTAAGATAATGAGTTAAATCCAATCCATGCCATGAAATCCCAATGAAACAATGTAATTTACTGGATTCTCTATGTTTATGAATACACACAAGTCAATATATTATCATGTGATTTTTTTCATTAAAGGGTTAGGTGAACATTTTAGTACAAATATCATTAGTAATATGTGATTACGTGATGATCTTAGAAATTCAATGTACATTTACATAGAGTATCTGATATTCATAGGTGATAAAGGAGATTAAGAAGAACCTGGATATAGATAATTAGAATAAGTTAGTTTAATTCCATATAAGTTCAATGACACTATAAGTACACCATATGAATTAGAAGTTGTTATAAGACCTTAATGGAGGGTTATAAAATAATCGTATATATCATATAATGTTTCTATCAACATGATATACATTTTTTTCATAAGTATGTTTTATAAAGATGTGTAATATTATGATTTTATGATGTTTTTTTGGATCATATATAATATTTTAACATAATATAACTTATAAAAGTCATGAAATATATTTTTTTTATAAAAATAAAATTAACTCCATACTCTCAAATATATTTATCATTTATATTAATATCACAATGTTGTAATCAGAGTTGATGTATTTTGTGATGAATGCAGAATCCAAAAATATAGAGACCATGTAAGACAGTTCAATCTTTTAAACAATTGACTTGAATGTAGTCTTCTCCAAATTGTGTTTTTCATGAGAAAAACTCATACAATATTAGGAGACTATGGTGTATTTCTAGTAATTGAATTATATTATTTCATGTGATATCAGTGAATCCCTAATCAAACAAAAAATAATAGGATTTTTTAATAGTTTACCTTGTAAAAATATATTATGCCTATTATGTGAGTTCTTTCAATATATTTCACACAATGTAATGTGATATATGATAAAAATAGACTACAATTAATGATGATATATGGTAGTGGTAAAAGGAAAATGGATAATAACTAAAATTTTGATTAAAATTAATAATAAATGATTCAACTCCTCTATTTTATTATTTCCTATCAATAAATAACACCATATACTTATATTAAATCATCGATCACCACTAATTATATTCACTACTTTTAATGTTTTCCAATATTGAGGATTTTATTGTCGTTCTACATTTATCATGAAGTGTAGTTTTGGAAAAGAGATATCAACTAAACATCAAAATTAAATCTATAGAAAGGAAATGATAAATGGGATAAAGAAATTGAAAATAATATTAATGACGTTATCTGTATGAGTATTTATAAAATAAATTTCAGTTACAATATTCTATAGTACTAATGGAGGTAAATTTTTCATTGGAGGAAAAGAAAATGTGTTTCGGTGTACCACCATGTAAAAGGACTACACTTTTATCTTCTATCAATGATTGGGTTAATTTTATCATGATTTATGTATAAGTTACAGGTTAAACTATGCATATAAAAGTTCAAAAATTAGTAGAAGTGATCATATTTTTATGGATTCACATGAATTATCAGTTGATATATTTAATGTCTTTCTATATTTTTTTCTCAAAGAAATAGATTATTTCCATTCATTAGTTTTTTAATGTTGATGAGAAATGATTAGGAAGCCTTAATAAAATTGATCCAATGCAGGAAAGGATTTTTTAAAAGAAATCCAAAATAATTATGAGTCACTTTATAGTCTATATATACATTTCTAGTATTTGGGGAAATATTATTATTCATACATAGATTTGAAAAATGGACAAGTCGATTTTGTGGATGATAAGATTAAATAATAGGAATAAGTTATATAGGGGAAGATCAAAATATATATGTATTGGTATGAGAATAAAATTAATGATAGTAAAGATATTTTTAAATCATAATAAATTGATAATTTAAAATTTTAACATGATATGGCCTGAACATGAGATGAAAATATCCAATTATTAATCATTTAAAGTAACGTATTTACTAAATGAATATAGAAAACATGTTAATTAAAATAAATAATCAAAGAATGGTTTTTATAAAAAGGGATACTATATGACTATAATTTTTTTGATAATAATATATTATGATCAGTCATCAAAATTATAAAACATTGATGTACCATCCATTCATGACACAAATGTATCTTTCAAAACCTTTTCCACAAATGATACAAAATTAAATAAAAAAATGTAAAATTATGGATATGAAAATTGTTGGGGAAACTATAAATATGTATATGGTGGATTAGAGAATATCTAAATGATCTATTTAAAAATGATATTACCAAGAAATGGAATTTAATAGAAATAGTAATTTCATCTAATTTAGTAAAACGTGAAAGCATGTGACTTTGAAAATATTTTTTTATTATATTTTTATTATTGAAATATTATTGTTCATATGTAATTGGTTTTTTAGGAGAGTCAATTAATATCAAAGGATTCATATAATCCTATTTCATGTTAAGAAATAAATTATTAATGGAATAATAACAATAAAAAATTAACAGTCTATGTGTTACTGATATATTTTAAATAAATAAAAATCACTTTGTTATATGCAATAGATTAATTCTTAGAATTGATACATGATAAATAATACAATATAAAATTTCACTAAAAATAATGATTAACATTCTATTATAGCTATAGGAATAAATAATATTTTCTAAGAATAAAACTATAAACACCAATCATATGTAATTGATTGAGAATGATAATGTGTTTCCCTTTTGTAATATTTCCAAGTAGGATATAATAAAAACTACACTGAATGAAAATATTGTGATCAAAATAATATTGATGTATCCATATATAAAATTCAAAAGGATTTCAATATTCCAATGGGTTTTTTTCATTTGGAAAAAGGGATTGGAAATTAAAAGATAAATGTAATAAGATAAATTACATCTTTTTATATGTGAAAAGAATATTCTACACATTAATGTATTAGATTTTATTATAGGATGACATTAAATTACAACCAAATTTCTTGAGATGTTTTAGTTGTAACGTTAACTATGTATGGAAACATTTATATATATTTTTTATTTATACATACAGAATAATAAAATAGGATAATAGAGATGAATAATGCAATTTGTGATACATAATCCAAGACTACGTGTGAAAAGTGGATAGTCTATAATAATGTGTTTGAATATGTGATGAATATCATGCTACCCAAAAAAAAATATCTAAAAAAAGTTATTTCATAATTTTTAATAATGAAACATTGATGATAAAACATTATCATCCTATCCATTCTCATGGAGTAACAATATATTCCACCTTATAAAATTTCAATTGTGTGTTGTTTTTAAAATGTATGGAATTAATTTTAAGCTTTTCATTAATAGATGAACATGATAATTAGTAGTTTTTAGAAATAAAACACATTAATGTAAAGAATATAACATCAATGATTTATCTCTAATGTGGTATATTGAATAGAAATTAATGAAAATTCCATCTTTAAGAATGTGGAATATTTTTTTATAATAGAATATAATATACATGATCCAATTTTTGTGGATTATCAACATTTGATGTCGTGAATCAATTAAGGTAATAGTTACACAATTATAAACAAAATTTGGTGTGTAACCATAATGTGTACATTAGTGTATAATATCATAAAAATATACTAGAATTACTTATTATGTAAGCTTAGAAAATTCATGAATTAAATTGATCATATTTCATTGGAAAAAGGTTTTATTTACTAATATAAAATCTATGGAATCTAAATCACGATCCTAACTATGTTGGGGATAATTTTTTAACCAATGAATGTGGTTTATTAATTTGGATAAGATTAAATTATATCATTATACATTGTTATCTTATATATTTTAATTTAATTGTATGATCATTTTTGATGATACGATTATTGGAATTCGTGTTAATAGTTTCCATGAGAAAATTTAATCACAATTCGTATCATAAATTATCATAGCATGAAAAATTATTGGATAGTTTTTGAGAAATATGAATATTATCACATATTATTTTTTATCAAATTCATTTGACAATGGTTTAATTTATGGTCTAAATCAAACAATCAATTTGTAACACTGATCATGGTTTATGTAGATGTGAATGGTAATAGTTTAAATCATATGAATTATGTTTGAAATGATACCATACACTCTGTCATGGTATTTCTATTAATTGTCCAAAAAATGGTGAGAGTAATATGAAATAAATTTTTAAAGATATTGTGGGAGATATGTGATGGTAAAAATATTGAAATATTATTTTATGATGGTATTGAAAATAAATAAAATGGGTGATATTTTTGTTCCCAATTTTCCTATGTGTTATTTTTTATTAGCGGTAGATAAGTAATATGGGTCTCTTAGTGATGTTTAGTATTAATATGATGATCATTAATAATTATGATGAAATATATGACAGGATGCTTGAATTAGAATCACTATATTATAAGGAATAAGATATTTTCCAATGTGTTGTTTTAAATTATATTGTGTCTATCCTTATGGGAAGACACATCTTAAATCTGTTGATTAAATCCATTAGGATATTAATTAATTATTAATGGATTATAGTTTAATTTTTGGGTCCCATATAGAGTTTATAATGACCATTCATATATAATAATGAAGAATAAACGTAATTTATTCAATTTTTATAATGATGTCAGAATTTAAAAATAAATTAAGTGGGTTTGAAGAAGAAGAATGAATTTTGTTTGTGATTAACCTTTTTTTGTCAAACGAAATGACGCCGATTAAGGAAAATGATATATGAAAATAAATTCATCACATACACCTATACATAAATGGAATTTCAAGGACACAATTTGAATCCTGATTTGGTAATATTTTAAGGAGTGCCTATATAAGATATATAAAGGTTAAAATCCATTATTATGGTTAGCCCAGTTCCAAGGATGAAAGGATACACAAGCTGGTTGGCAAGGTGACCAATCGATCCCGGAATACACTTAATTGATTTGAACAAACCATAACCACATTCCTTATATGATATAAAAGAGGAAACATGATTCAATATTTTATTTGGGACATAAATAAAATTATATCTCCATATATAAAATTACATGTGCTATTGAGGTTGAATAAATGTTGTGAAACTCATTGTCTTCGTTGAGATAATGATATACCATGGATCATCTGATTATTGGTATAATTTTTTGTAACAAAGAAGTGGGATATAACTCAAGGATAAAAATCATGATAAATGTGGGTGTGTGAGAAGATCATAGAAACCCCATGCACGTTGAAAATAATATCTGAAGTCCGAAATGGGGGATGATGATTTTTAAGTCTTCAAATGTAGATATTTAAAAGATGTTATCTAAATTCCAAGAACACTCATGAACAATATAATAACATAATTTTAATTACATGTAGATGTGAGGCTATAACATAAGGTAATAATGCATTTATATGATATTTCTGGAGTTATTCCATGTCAGGAATGATATTTTCTATCATTTGATGTTTTATCAATGCCTCGGGATATTTTGAGTCTCATACAATACTTTTATGTTGTGTATGAAAACATTAATTTTTAAAACATAGAGAATTAATATGATTTTATTATTTTTAAATCAATTAAAAAATGTTAATTCATTGTATGTTATTCATATACTTCATAAATATCATGATGTTTTAATTTTGATTAATGAATTCTATGATGAATGAGAGAATCTATGTAATACATGGGGTTCGCATAATAATTTTTATTCACATAATTCATATAATCATTGAACAAAATATCTGAAAAAAATAGGAAAATTTCATGAATTTATATGGACATAAATATGATAATGTGTAGTAATACTTATAGTTCATAATTCTATAATGAATTAATCTGAAATAAATATTTAATTTTTCATGAATTTATATTTTTATCTATTCTAGAATATATTAAAAATAATTAAGAAGAAAGTTATGATAATTGGTGGAAAATTCAATGGAAATATATTTAATTTTATATACATTTATTTATTGATATAGTAATTTTAAATGATGAAGCTATTCTTATGGGAGTATTAAATTCCAAATATTCATGAAATTAAAGACCAATAATCCAGGTGATGTGAAATAATGATATTTATTACTATTTTAAAAAATTATTAACATAATATTATTAATATATATGTTATAAATAATGTATAATAAAGTATATCACACTATTAATAACTATATACTATTTATTTCTGGTGAAATAAAACATATTTTAAGATATCTGATATAGTTATGAAAAGAAATATCTATTATTATTGAAGAAACATAACACTGTTGATATTTTTTTGAATATTTTTTATAAATAAATTAATAGAATAGTGATATAATGTTCGATATTTTTTTCACTAATATATCCAAGGAAAATTAGGATAAGGAAAAATAAATAGATAATGTGAATTGTATATATTTCTTTAGTAAAGAGGAATCATGCAACCAATGAAAGTGATGAAAAAGAAGAAGAATATCACATAACATAACCATTGATTATGATGACAATGTTTTTTAACTACTGTGCATTAAAAATATGACATTTTACATTCATGATCTTTTTAATGCATGATAAGAAGATGAAAGATAGAAATAAAGAACTTAATTTATTCATTATTCACATGTTTTTGTTCACATGTGGTGAAAATCCCTAATTGATATAAAACATATTTCATTTTAATGTGTGAGATAAACCTATTTATGGGATGCACCGAAAATATGTGTGCTGGATGAAAACTCATACACTCTGGGGAGACTGTGGACTTAAAAATATATCTAAATATTCATGGTTAATGTGATATCGGTGAATCCCAGATCAAACTAAGGATTATAATCTTGAGAGGTGAACCTTCTAAATATATCATATTCTTCTTTAGACTGTTCAATTTATTTTATAATAAGAAAATGATTATAATATGAAATAGATAATCTTTCAACACTACATATTACGTAGGTGAAAATAAAATGGATTGAAAGTATAAGTACTATTGAAATTCACTAATACTATTTAACATCATTTTTGTTCATATTCTGAAGAATTACCCAAATAAGTGAATGAATATTTGAAAGAGAATATTTTTTATGGTTCTTTACAACATATTAATGAATTAATCATATGCTATAATAGATTAAAGATACTGATAATGGTTTTTAGTTATCATTGAAGTGGTGTTGTTGGACATCACTGAGTAAGCCTTAGTATCTTTGTTTACACTTCTCCACTCACAATTTCCTTAACCTATAATCATTGTTTTAATATTAACTTTTTTTTAATTTTTAGACACTATGAATTGTAATTTACATGAAACAAACATCACTAGCGGGCAACACTAAACGTGTAATCATTTCCTTATATACCCTCAAAAGTAGTTTCTCATAAGGTCTTATAAATAGAAGTAGATAAAATAATATTTTTTTAAAAGATAAGGTTTTTAATATTGAAAAAATTCTCATGATTTTCCAATACTTCATATAAAATGAATTAAGAATGTTCATGGGGGTAGTTGGGATCAGGGGAAGTGGAGGGGAGGACCAAGTTGTGGTTAGTTTCTTATTTTATCCATAACAAGGCATGTCGGTGTTTATTCAGAGTACCATATGTTTATCATTAAACATTTTATCTAGTTTTATTGAATTTGTATACTCATACATATTTGTAGTGAATTCATGAGTCAATTCTATTTTAATTAATATAGAGAGGCTTTTGGTTCCCATTGAGATGATTATACAATTTAGTGTCCAAACTAGTTTTTATGAGTTTTTTGGGTTATTAGATGATGTTTTTTGTATCATTAATCTTCAGTTGATATATTTATACTATAAAAACAACCATATATCTTCATTTTCATTTTCAATTGGTATATTTTTGTTAATTTATTTATTTCATCAAGAGTATTTTTTATTTTATTTAATGACAAAGATGATCATGTTTTGTTTGTTGGATATTAGAATCATAAAAATAATCAAAATTATATGGATCCATTATCTTCTCAACTAAAAGAGGTGATAATGAGATATAAAATTTATTTTTTAATTGTTTTTCACATGTTCCTTGAGTATTTACGTAGTGTTTTTATATATAAAATGAATTCTAAACCCAATACATGTCATCATGTTTCAAAATCAATTTAAACATATATTTTCTAGATTTTCATGTCTTTTTTATACTGAAAACCCATATAGTTTATATATTTTTTGATCCAAATCCATGATCTATTATTGAAGTTTTTAATATAAAACATTTTGTCCCATATGGGGTCACTATTATATTTCTCCTTCACATTGAACAATACATTGTGGTTGTGTACATTTCATTAGATATTGAAACATGCGAGGGTAATGAAGCATTAAAAACTCATGAAGATTGAAAATATATTAAATGAATTTAATGGGGTGTATTTTTCCTCAACTATCGATCTATAAATTGGACACATTTGATATAGGTGAAATATTAGTATATACTGATAACCTATTTCTGGTGTTATTGGTTCAATTTAATAAAGTAAAGAAGAATTAATTATGTAAATATTTTCAGGGGATTTATGAACATAATGTTTAATGAGTGCATGGAAAATTTTATGGATTTATTCATCAATGAAATTATTATGTATTAGATATTATAAAGGATAATGTTATGAATAAAATTATTATTTCCTGCTCCTATGACAATATAATCCTTCTTAAAAGATAACAGTGACTACTTTTTTGATGTGTAGTGTGAATTTTGTCAAAAATATTTTTTCATGTATGTGGGGATTATTGGATCCTTTCATTGATCTAGCTTTTTTACTTTAGATACTTAGTGGAATTTAGAATAGATTTTTATATTCATCATATATGTATGTTATTAAGGGAGGTACATTTTTTTATTTCACATTGATTGTGGTAATTTTGATATCCTTACCTATAATTGACAATGAATATGTATAGACTAATAATTTTTCATGTGGAGTTTTAGTACATTGCTAAAATTTGGATCAATTATCAAATTTATATTTTATCAATGAAGTTTTCTTTAATTATTTTAATGATGTCTCTCATCACAAACATGGAATTTTTTTGATGAAATATTGGGGTGTGATCTCTTATTATTCTTTTTAGTTACATCACCAAGTGCATATCAACGACACTAATGATCTCAATATGGTATAATTAGTTGTTTCTATGTTTTTATTGTGACCAAACATTATACCTGGCTTACTTTTTGTTTCAATAATAATATAATAATGTAGTATATTTTTTGTTTTCTATATATTGATATGAGTTATTAAAACGTATATTGTTCCAAAATGATTTTTTTTGTATCCTACACCTAATAACATGTTAAATTGTTAGCTAATTCACTCAGCATGTTATCTCATTGTGGTTTTTTTCATGTGTTGATAATCATATGGAGGGTAATAGTAGAGTTTTAATAAATATATAATTACTGAGGAATCCCAATTTAGTAGGATTCATATGTATAGTTATAGTGAAATAATTATTATTTTTTCATAAATATGGGAAGCTATCTTTTGGTGATCTTTAGGTGGAGGTGTATAGAGATTATATTGTCTATCATGGTTTATTTGAGTAACATTAATACCATGATCAAAATATGGTGATATTTTATGGTAATTTCTTTGCTCTGATGGTAAAGTGAGAGTTTTTTTTCACATGGTATATATATATCATATTAGTAAACTTTTACATATCCTTGATGTAACATTCATTGAGAAATTGGTTTTAATTGCCTCAAATAATGAGTATGAAGGAATTGTTTTTGTATCTCTGTGTGGCGTGTTAGAAGGTGACACCAAGCATCATGTTTTGAGATGTATACATCATCCATTAAATATTAAAATATGTCATTGAGAGACCATATTAATTAATATTTTTAATGTATTTCAATGATATCCATAAGGATATGATTCCATATGGGTGATCATATTCATGTTGATTATGTTTTCACATTTCCTAGTGTTCATGGAGTCAAGTAATTGCTGTTCAATTGAGGTTTTATGTAGAGGTGATTATGGGTGTTCAATGGATTCATATAAATCTCATCTATAATCATTATTAAATTTTTACTATTTGATTATTGTAGGTTCTGTAATATGCTTTTGATTCTCACCATTTCAATAAAAAAATTTCCATCTATAGTGGGATACTCTAATTAATCATATTATCCTTACAATAGACCCATGTTTCATGCTAGTTTCCCATAATTTATAGGTACTTGAAAAATGATATTCCTGTTGTTTTTTTCTTATAATAATTACTATTAATAATCCATTCTAATGGATGTATTTTTAGTTTTTTTGAGATTTATGTAGATATCTATTATGTTAGACAAAGGTTGGGTTGTTATTATTATAAGAGATATTTTTAGTATAGATAATGATTGAGTGGGTTTAATTAGTAATTTGATAACTGAATTTTCCTAAATAAAATTAAATGTGTAAAAGTTAATGTTGGAGGAGACCTCAGTAATTTTAGATCTTTTATCTGGTATTGTTATTCTATTCACCTCAATAGGTATAGATGTGGTTTATTCAAGGAAATATGTTGTATTCTTAGTACATGAAACCATTGATTGTGGTGGATCATATTGTTTATTTGGGATATCAGTTTTATCATCATTCATAGTAATATTAGATTCATGATTTATTAGCGGTTTCATAGATAAATATTTATATTCATGATGAATTATTGGTATAATTTAGTTTAGTAGAAAATCATGGAATATGTGGACCTTATAGATAATCTAGTATAGATTCATATTTATATGTTAAAGGTGTATTATGGGTATGTCATTTGATTGGTCTATATCTTCTTGATACACTTATTCATGGTGGACTCTCTATGAATGTTCGACTCATAGAATCACTATTATTTTCATTTTTTTTACAATCCATGTTATGTTAGATTGGTATTTTGATATATTTGATTCTATACAAATAAGATTTATATTTTTACTCATTCAATAGAATTAAAATCATTTAAAATGTTTATATTATTCCTTAAAAGGTACCTCCTAGTGTAATTTCAAATTTAGAATTTTTCCTATGGGTTTTTATTTTTTTTTATGATAGTGAAGGATGATAATAATTCATTTGGAATATCATGCAATTTCCTCACTTTTCAATGGTCAACTACAATGAGTTAAAATGGATAAATATGTTTTTAGTACAGATTTATAGCTGAATGGATTAAAAATGATGTATTTATAGTGTGAATTAATGGTGGTATCTAATATCACATTTTAACACCTCAAGCATCCATGATACGCTTCACTTTGAAAAATATAACAGCTTATGTTGTACGCAGCTTCAAGTTCTAGCACACCACGACCAATCAAACTAGCTATTTAAAAAGTAGTTATGAATATTAAGACCTGCTATTTGAAATTTTATAAATTTTATTTTTCAAAATGGAATTAATTTTCAGATTCATAATATCAAAATTATCTTATGGGGAATTTTTTTAATTTTTCTAAAAACATTTTGTTGATGAATAATGAAAAGCACTGCGTAATTGTTTAAAACAAAATTTTTTTCGAATAATTATTTTTAATTTTAATTTCTATTTAAAGTAAAAATAGTTATATAATTCATATATTAGTCCAATGTAATTAATTGGTGTCATTTTACAATAATATTAGATATATAAAATTTTATTGAACTTTTTAACGTCTTTAACCCACCTTCTAAGCACATTTGGAAATTTGCATAAAACGTAATTTTACCCCTTCTGCAAATTGCATTTCAAAAATCAAACAGTCATGGTTGTCATCAGTAATTATAATTTGCTTCAATAGGATGAAAATAGTTTTTGGTGAATAATATCTTTTGAATTTTATTTGTCATGGTTAAAAGTAAATAGAATAAATAGTGGTAAAATTAATATTATAATAATATAAAATTACCCCAATACATGTCCTAATTCTATTGAATAAGTTTTTTTTACCAAAATAAACCTTATGACAAAAATATGATCCTTTTTGATCCACTTGGATTAGATTAGGACATTTATTATATTTAATTTAAATAAGAATAAAAAATGTTAAATTCAATTTTTAATAACTAAACCATTTTTAATATAGGGTTATGCATATGATAAATTGGAATATAAATATTAATTAGAAATATAAAAATATATCCTACTTCATGGTATTTTGTTTATAATGTTTATACATTATATAAATACATTTATATATGACACAACGATGATGTAGTAATTACCTTATTATTGAATGATTGAAATAAATGATATTATATATATTAAAATAAATATAAATTGAAACTTTTGATGCCATACAAGAATTTTCTAGTTGAATATGACATGTTATAGTTGATTAAATGTATTTTGTTTCTAAGGAATCAAATTTTTATGAATTTAACAAAAACCAATTATTAAATAGTGTCAAAATTGACATAAATGAGTTTTTAAAACAAATAGTGTTTTATTAAATTATATAAATTTTTAAAAAATATACACTTCATCCAAATGACTTAGATAATGAAAAATATGTCATTATTTAAACACATCAGGTTCTCTTGGAATTTTATTGTAACTATATTAACCATATATTTTAATAATATAAGAAGTCATGGTAAAAGTTAAACTATTTAACTAAGGGTTAAATCTAAACGATAAAGTCAATATGGTGAACTAAACATGTCTAAAACCTATTGGTTGAGAGTTTTCATGCCCATCCAAATCTTATCTTCAAATTAAATCAATTTTTATATTTTATAAATTGAAAATAATTTTATAATAAGCTAACATTTTAAGCTTTTCCTAAAGTGCACCTCAGCTCTCTTATAAAAGAGAACCTCCTCTTATCTTACATTCACACCTCCAATGGAATTTGGATCAGCCAAACCATGCCAAATTCTCCTCTAAATTACCCTCACTTCATCCTATCAGCCTTGCATTGATCATAAATTAAACCTAAGGATCCCTTTTTTCAAATCAAAAGGAATCACCCGAAGAAGAGGTAATTATATTATCTCCTCTTTCAAAAATCTTCTCTTCTTCTACTTCCTCTTTCGTTGTTGTTTACATAATAAAATAATAACTTCAGTACCTTCTACATACTGTGATTTTATTATAAATATGGTACAACCATATTTATTATTTTATCCATCCTATTAATGAAAATTTCACCATGTGTGCGTATGTACAGCTTACCGTCTCTGAGTCGTGGTGTAGTTTCTTATTCAAAAATACATTATTTGGATTGGTATTATAATGAGTATAAATGGTGTTAATAATAAATATAACTTTTTAATGTTTATTTATATATAATATAATATATAATTACATAATATTTCACCATCAATAGAATGATATTATCGCTCGTGTGAACGTACGGTTTACCGTCTCCACGAAGCGATGAGACTTCGTTCCCCATCGTAACCATTCAAGAATAATTTTCATTTCATTATTAAGAATAATGTTTAAGAACATAAGATCATTCTAGATATGAATAAAATACATCCTATCCCTAACAAAAATTACTTACGTAACAAAACATATAAAGGAAAATGAATCAGTTAACACCTGAAACAATGATAATACTGAAATATTATTAACAAAGCAATATTAGAGGATCATTTATGATATTGTAATTTTGTATGTTGTTTTTGAATAATTTAATAACAATTATTTAACTATTATATAGGATTTTAATGTACCTTCAACTAAGGAAAAGTACAAGGTAAGGGTTAATTTTACCATCTTATTATTATCTGAGATTATTTGTACATAAGTATCTACTGTGACTTCTTTGTCATCCACATCCATGTTTCTTAAAAAGGTATTTTAAAACATTTTTACTATTTCCTAGACTATGGTTTAAATTCATTTATACCCTTGTTTTAATTTTTATTAAAAAAATTAAAATGAATCTTTCCGTCATTTTCCAAACAAGCTACTTTATGGCCTTTTCGACAAATTAAGGAAAGAATGTATTTTTATCATATACGGAGGGTGCGGCAATTTTCTATCATTATAACACCTTAGAAGATTCCCTTATAATATTATATGAATATTTTCAATATATATGTTGTCATTTATAATTATGCGACTTTTAAATTATTTTAATGTAGAATGAGATATTTCTCTCAAATACTTTTTGGATTTATTTCATATGTGTCAACATTTATTATGGGATTTTATGTTTAATTGAAGTTGATTTATTATGATAAAATATTTCATATTGTATTGATATTTTTATGATATGTTTGACTATGGATGTGCTATTTTTATTTCATTCACAGTTTATGGTTAAAGTATTAACATTTTGTATGCCAGTTTAATATGAATGTCTATGTTATGTTTCACCCTTTTCATATGAGGAATGCATTGGACGTAGTAATTGTTAGGCGGGGCCTGCTATAGCCCCATCGATGCATCGGTAGGTCTTATGAGACAAACTAGTATCTTGGCAGAAGGCCTTGACAATATATTTATTTGTAGTCTTGGCACGAGGCCTTGACTATGTGGTTATGATGTTCAACATTGTACATTCCATCATTATGAGATTAGCTATTGATATTACAAGTGATTATTAGACTAGTAGAATATCCATATGAATAAGTTAATGGAATTATTTGATTTATCTTTTCCATATTATGCTGAAGTTCTTGTTTAAAAGGATTCTGTTTTAGTCTTATACATTTTTTTAATTTTTTATTCTTATTTATGATAGTTTCCACTATATTTTTATCCTTACTGAGCATCAAAGATCACCACTTTCTTATGTTTTATTTTTCCCTGGATTTGAAGAAGTATATTATAAAATAATTGTAGGGATAGTCTAATAGATATGAGTGTGTTCAAAGGAGAAAAAATGTTGCTTTTTCATTTCATAATTTAATGTAAAACTTATGTATGTATCTAGTACTTACATGGCTACTAAACTGATCAGACTTTCAAGAATTGATCTCTTGTGACAATGCCAATGTAATGTAACAAAGCACAGACTCTAGGTTACTGGTTTTGGGGAGTTATAGTTGTTATCAGATGAAGTTAGTATAAACCTTGGAAACTAGAATTAGAAAAACTCTGATTAGAGAATAGTACCATAAGATAGACATCGAGGATTAGTATAGAAGAATATCCAAAAAAAATTAGTAATGTAGATATCATGTGGGTTTTCAAAGCAATGCATCCCTGTCTAGATAGTACAAGTAGACATGGTTCTGGAAGAGATGTTCATAGGAGTGGAAACTCTAACAAGGAGTTCCAGGCATGACCGAGGGTATCCTGGTACATGACTAAGGGATTTACTATGAACCTGGTTTGAAACTCTGGGGGGATATGGTTAGGATAATTCAGATTTTTTTACAAACCATTATAATGGATTTATGTGTAAATAATTCCCCAAAGAATTAATTTTTATGATTATGTATTATATGCATAAACTATTCAAATTATGTTATGTATTTTACATGTTTGGAATTATGCATTTTGATTCATAAAATAATCTAGTGTATTTCACTTTTTAGAAATGGTGCCTAGTGTAAAAAATGGAAATCGTATAAACTCATGTAATACATGTAGGGATTTCCATCCTATTCAATATAATTATTGTGAAGTTGGTGATGCAAGTGGTGCTGAATAACTAATAACCATACTGGGACAACTCACTTAGGTTATGAACAATAACCTTACCCATATGGAGTACCCTAAACCTCAACACAGAGGATCAATGTTATACCACTTCATGAGGAAAAAACACCATAATTCAATGGGACTACAAATCCATTTGTTGCTGAGAAATGGCTAATTTTCTTAGAGAATATATTTCATGCTTTGGATGGTAGCAAAAGGGAAAAAGTTGTCCTGGCAGTTTATCACCTCTTATGAGACGCATATCAATGGTGGTCATTAATTCAAAACACAAAGGAAGATGAACAAGTATCAAATATGGAATGGAGGGAGTTTAAAGAGATTTTATTAAAAAAATACTTTCCTCATGAACATTGATTGGATTTGGAAAGGCAATTTATGAGTCTGAGGAAAAATGTGGATAAGAATGTCTCAATTTATGAGGCTAACTTTAAAAGGTTATCAAGGCATGTTTTAGATTATATAAATAACCAAAGAAGCATGATTGATCAGTTATTTCATGGGTTAAAACCATTTCATGGATGATCATTAGTCTCATAATCCTTCTCATCGTACGAAGATATAGTCTCATGTGATATTAAGGTCGAAAAAGAATTATCTAAGACTTATGAATTTAAAGTGAAGCAAGAGAAGAATAGATCTAATGAAAACTCTAGAAAATTAAATAATGAGATGAAGGGAAAAGTTAAATTTCCACCTTACAATAAATGTGGGAAGAAACACCCCAGTACTTTCTTGAAGGGAATGGAAGTTTGTTACAAGTGTTGAGAGAAAGTCCACCAAGATCGTGACTGTAATGGGAAGAATTAATCTACAAATGTTAAACACTATAATTTTAAAGATATGGGAAATTATGAAACTGATTGTCCTAAGAATCAAGTAAATTTTTCCCAGAAAAAAAAATCACAGGGAGAATGGCCAAGTTTATGCAATCCCTACTGATAAGTTTGACATTCCTAAAGACATGGTGGCAGGTACTTTAATCGATTTCTAAAAATTATCAAATGATTTATTTTATTATGGATCATAGCATTCATTAATATATTCCTAGTTTTCTAATAAAATTAGATATTTCCAATTTGACTTAATAAGGGAGTTATTAAGAAAAACATCTAAGGGAAGTATCATTATAACAATATTTTATCAATAAGTTACCATTATGGCATATAAATGTGTTTTACCTACTAATTTTATTGCCATACCCATGATTTAATTTGATATAATCCTTGTTATGGATTGGATTTTAGACCATGATTTTAAAATGTATTATAAGAAAAATGAGGTTACAATTTTTAATGATGATAAAAAATCCTTTATCAATAGAGCAGAAATATCACCATATTATTCTCATCTTGATTCACCCCCATTATCTCTACTAAATTCAATTATTGGGGAGGAAGGGAGTGAAATAACTATGGTTGAGGAAATCAGTGTTTAAATAGAGGATGCACCTATTTTACAAGAATGTGTTGATTTTTTTTCATAAGATTTACCTGAACATCCTCCAAAATGAGAAATTGAGTTTTCCATTGACTTAATTCCTTGTTCAAGGACCATACCGAAGACCCTTTATAGGATGGCCACTGTAGAATTAGTGGAAATAAAGAAACAACTAGAATAATTGAGTAATAAATGATTTATTCTCCCTAGTGTTTCTCCACGGGAATCCTTGTTCTTTTTGTTAAGAAGAAAGATGGATCTATGATGATTTCCATTGACTATGTAGAGATCAATGCTATAACAATAAATAATAACTATACCCTAACTTAGATTGATGATTTATTCGATCAACTTCATGGAGATCAATATTTTTCAAATATTGACCTTTGATCTGGATATCATCAATTCTGTGTGAGGAAGGAAGACATTCCAAAGACAACATTTCGATCCAAGTATAGGCATTACGAGTTTACAATAATGCCTTATGGACTAACTAATTCACCCTATGTTTTCATGGATCTATGGAATATAGATTCAAGGAATATCATGATGAACGTTTAGTGGTATTTATTGATGATATCTTAGTATACTCCAAAATCTACGAAGATCATGAAAATCACTTGCACACTATTCAGAAAACTCTTAGAAGAAATGAAATATATGGGATGTTCAGAAAGTGTGAATTCTAGATTCAGGAAATCTATTTTATTGTCCATATTATATCTAAGGATGAAATCTCTGTTTATCCTTCAAAGACAATGGAAATCCCTGAATGGCCAGCACTGATGAGTATAAATGAGGTACGCAGTTTTATTGGTTTAGCAGGTTACTGTCAATGTTTCATCTAGAATCTTGCCCTATTGGATAAAACATTAACCATGCTCACACATAAAGGGGTAAAATTTAATTGTAAAAAAGTGTCTGAAGAATTTTTTTGAATAATTTTGGAGAATATTAGTCAATGCTTAAATCTTGACTCTACAATCAGGGAATGATGGGTTTTTTATTTATAGTGATGCATCGAAGATATGAATTTCTTTTGTCCTTATATAGAATGATAGAGTTATTGTTGATGCCTTATGGAAGCTAAAAATACATGAACAAAACTATCCCACTCAAGATACTAATTTATCAGATGTAATCATTGCTCTGAAGATATGGATACACAATCTCTATGGTGAAAAATGTGAGATATATACTGATCACATGGGTTTGAAATAAATTTTCTCACAGAAATAACTCAACATAAGGTAATTTCAATGTCTTGAACTACTCAAGGATTATGATTTAATATTACACAACCACCTAGGGAAGGAAAATACGGTGGAAGATGCTTTCAGAATATATGATCATGGAGTTCTGAATAAGATGATAGTAGAAAGGGATCCTATGTTCATGGATCTAGTAGATATGGATATAGGAATAATCATGGAAGGTGAAACATAAATACATTTTCAAATGGTTTCCAAACTATCTTTACTATAAAGGATAAAATGTTCTCAGACTGATGATGAGGAGTTTCAAAATGGTGTGAATGATGGGAGATTGATTAAATTCGTATATGAATATAGAATTTTGAAATTTTGGGAGAGGTTTTGTGTTCCCAATATACATAATAAAAAAAGGAATTATTGGATGATGGATATAGCTACAATTTCTCTATACACCCTGGTAGCACTAAGATGTACAGATATTTAATGCAACATTTTTGTTAGGACAATATGAAGGGGGAGATTTCTGATTATGCGTCAAGATGTATGGTTTCTTGATAGGTGAAAGGTGGAAGACAACATCCTAGAGGAGTCTGGAAAAATCTTCCCATACCTAAGTGGAAATGGGATGATATTATGATGGACATTTTCATGGGGCTACCAAATACACCTAGAAAGAATGATTAATATGGGTCATTGTTGATCGTCTTACCAAGTAAACACATTTTGTTACTATAAGATTAGATTTACCACTTGAATATTTAGAATTACTATATATTAATAAAGTTTTAACACTTCATGGTGTTCCCCTATCGATTTTTTCTAATTTTGATCCCCATTTTACATCATGATTCAGGAAATTTCTTCAGAAATCCCAAGATACTAAACATTATTTATGCATTGCCTACCACACTCAAACTGAGGGAAAATCATAAAAGACTGTTAAATCCTTATTAGACATGTTGAGATCATTCTCACTAGTTTTTCAAGGTATGTGGGATCATTATGTACCTCTGGTAGAATTTTCCTATAACAATAGAATCCATTCAAATATTCAGATGGAAATGAAGCTTTATATGGAAAGATATGTCACAAACCAACTTTTTGGTATGATTTTAGTGAAAGAAAACTCATAGGCCTATAAAATGTTTAGAAAACAATGGAAAAGGTGAAGATTATCCAAACTTAAATCAATGTATCTCAAATTAGGAAAAATAGATATGCTGATAACTGATGGAAGGATTTGGAATTTCAAGTAGGAGATCAAGTTTTCTTGAAGGTATATCCATGGAAGGGTATTATACAATTCAGTAAGAATGGTAAATTATGTCCCAAGTACATCCAACCTTTCGAAATTCTAGAATGAATTGGATTTGCAGCTTACCATTTGGCAATGACACCATGTCTCTATAATGTTCATGATGTTTTCCACGTATCATTGTTGATAAAATACATGCCAGACCCAACACATATACTCAACTATGAAGAAATATAACTGGAACATGATAAATATTTTTGTGAAGATCTTATCAAGAGTCATGATATTAGAGAAAATTTTTTGAGAAACCAGATGACTCATTTGGTAAAGGTTCTTTGTAGAAACCATAAAATGGAAGAGGAAATGTGGGAACTTGAAGAACATATGATGAATAACCACCCAAGTAATTTTATGCAGTAATATTCTAGAAATTTTGAGGAAGAAATTATTTAAAGGAGGATTTAATGTAACACCACAAGCTTACATGGAACAATTATCTTTGAATAATACAATATCTGGCGTTTTATGCAGCTCCAAGTTATAGCACACCACGACCAATCAAACTAACCATTTAAAAAGAACTTATGAATAGTAATACCCACTTTTTGAAATTTTATAAATTTTATTTTTCAAAATGGACATCATTTTTGGATTTATAATATCAAAATTATCTTATGGTAAATTTTTGGTGTTTTTCTAAAAACATTCAATTTTTGGTGAATAGTGAAAATCACTGCATTATTGTTTAAAACTAATTTTTTTTAAATAATTATTTTTTATTTAAATTTATTTTAAAGTAAAAATAGATACACAATAACTACATTAGTCTGATTCTTTATTGGATTTATTTTATAATAATATTATATATATATATATATATACTTTTATTAAACGTTTTTAATGTCTTTTACCCACCTTATAAGCACATTTTAAAATTTGCATAAAAAGTAATTTTATTGATACTAAATTGAATTTTAAAAATCCAAAAGACATGGTTTTCATCATTATGTAAAATTTGGTTCAATTGGATGAAAATAATTTTGGGTAATAGTTACTTTTGATTTTTATTTACCACAGTTAAAAGTAAATAGGGTAATTAAAGATAAAATAATATTATAATAACATAAAATTACCCCAACACAAGTCCTAATTCTATTTGATAAGTTTTTTCAACGCAAATCAACCTTAGTAAAAAAATATGATCCTTTTTGATCCACTTCGATAAGATTATGAAATTTATTAAATTTTATTTAAAGAAGAGTTAAAAGTGTTAAATTCAAATTTTATTTTCTAACCCATTTTTAATATAAGGTTATTCATAAGATAAATTAGACTATAAATATTCCTTATAAAGATAAAAATTATTTCCTACATCATGGTATTTTAGTTATAATTTTTTTACATTAAATAATGGAATTTATTTATGGCAAACTGAAGATGTAGTAATTACCTTATTAGTGAAAGATTAAAATAAATGATATTATAAATATTAAAATAAATTTAAATTGAAACTTTAGATTCCATCCACAAATTTTCTAGGTGAATGAGACATGTTAGGGTTGATTCAATGTATTTTTTTTTGATGTAATCAAGTTTTTATGAATTTACCAAAAACTAATTACTAAATTGTGTCAAAATTGACAAAAATGAGTTTTTAAAACAAATACTATTTTATTAAATTATATAATGGTCCAAAAATCTTGGTTTTGGCCGAATGACTTAAATAATGTTACATATGTTATTACTAAACCACTTGATGTTCTCTTTCCATTTTATAGTAAATATTTTAACCATCTAGTATAAAAATACAAGAAGACATGGTAAAAGTTAAAATATTTAACTAAGGGTTAAATATAAATGATAAGGTTAATATTGTGACCTAAACATGTATAAAACAAATTTTATGAGAGGTTTTCTACCCATATTATTATTATTCTAGAAATAAATCAATTTAGAGCTATTAGGAACTGATAATAATTTTATAACAAATTATTATTTCATTAATTTCCTAAAGTGACCCTCTCCTCTCTTATAAAATGGCACTTACCCTTATCTTAAATTTAAACCTTCAACATTGGGGCCTTAAATTGATTATAAAGCCAATTTATGGATCACTTTTTTTCAAATAAAAAGTAAACACCCAAAGAAAACGCAATTATTTTATCACCTCTTTCAAAGTTATTCTCTTATTCTACTTACTCTTTCTCTATTTTTTCAATACTAAAATAATAAATCCAGTACCTTCTACATATTGGGATGTTATTATAAATATTGTATAGCCATATTTATTATTCTATCTATCTAATTAATGGCAATGTCACAATGCATGCTTATGTACGGCTTACCGTCTCCACGTTGTGGTATAGTTTTTTATTCACAATACATTATATGAATGGGTATAATAATGAGTATAATTGATGTAAATAACAAATATAACTTTTCAATGAATATTTATATATAATATAACACCCGATTTCATATTATTTCACCATCAATAGTATGATATTGTTGCTAGTGTGTATGTACATCTTACCTTCACCATGACACGGTGAGATTTCATTCCCTAACATAACCATTCATGAATAATTTTCCATTGATGAATAAAAATAATGTTTAAGAACTTAATATGATTCAGAATATTAATAAAATACATTCTATACATGACAAACATGACTTATGTAACAAAACATATAAAATAAAATGAATATGTTAGCACTCGAAACAATGATAATGCTGAAATATTATTAACAAAGAAATTTTAGGGGATCATATATGATATCATATTTATGAATGTGGTTCTTGTATAATATAATAAAAATTATTTAACCATTATACAGGAGGATATCAAAACATCTACTAAGTAAATGTACAAGATAATGGTTAATTTTACAAGCCCTTTATTATCCAGGGTTGTTTAAACGTAAGTATCTTCTGAGACTTTATTATCATCCACAACTATGTTTCTTAAAAATTTATTTTAAAACATTTTTAATATTTTCTAGAATGTGGGTTAAAGTCATTTATATCATTTTTCTAATTTTTATAAAATAATTTGAAAGGAATATTTTTGTCGTTTTCAAATTAAATTTACTTTAGGACATTTTTGACAAATTAAGGAAAGAATGTTTTTTATCATATACAGTGGGTGTGTCTATTTTCCACTGTTATAACACCATCAATGCTTCCCTTAAAATATTATAAGAATATATTAAAAATAAATGTTTTCTATTATAATTATGCGACTATTAAATGATTTCAAAGTACAAAGAGATATTTCTCTCAAAACGTTTTTGGATTGATTTTATATATGTCAACATCTATTGTTAGATTTTATGTTTAATTGAATTTGATTTATTATGATACAATGTTTAATATTATATTTATAGTTTTATGATATGTTTGACTAGGGATGTTCTACTTTTATTTCATTCACATTTTATGGTTAATGTATTAACATTTCGTATGTTATTTTAATACGAATGTTTATGCTACGTTTCACCATTTTTATATGAGGAATGCATTGGACATAGTAAGTGACTGGTGGGGACCACTATAGCCCCTCGATTCATCGGTATATATCATGATATAAACTAGTGTCTTGGAACAAAGCCTTGAAAATATTTTTATTTTTAGTCTTAGCATGAGGTCTAGACTATGTGGTTAGGATGTCTGACATTATGTATTTAATCATTATGAGATTATCTATTGATATTACATGTGATTATTCAACTAGTAGAATATAAATTTGAATATTTAAATGGAATTATTTTAATTATCTTTTTCATATTATGATGAAGTTATTTTTTAAAAGGATTTTGTTTCAGTCTTACACATTGACTTAATTTTTTATGCTTATTTATTAAAGATTCCACTATATTGTTATCCTTACCTATCATCTCAGCTAACCCATTTCTTATGTTTATTTTTTCCATGATGTGAAAATTTATATTATGGATTACCTATAGGGATAGGCTAATGGATATGAGTGTGTTCAAAGGAGAAAAAATGTTGCTTTTCACTTCATAATGTAATGTAAAACTTATGTATGTATCTAATACTTCAAAGAATACTAAACTGATTAGTCTTTCGGGGAATGATCTCTATTGACCATGATATTGTTATGTAATAATGCACCGTATCTAGGTAACTGGGGTCATGGAGTTACAGTTTCTATCATCAGAAGTTTTGTACAAACCTTGGAAACTAGATTTAGAAAAAAAATATGATTATAGAATAGTACCCTAAGATAGACTTTGAGGATTATTATAGAAGAACATCCAAAAAATTTGGTAATGTAAATATTATGTGGGTTTTATAAGAAATAAATACTTGTATGTATACTACATGTGGATGTGGTTCTATCATAGATGTACCTATTAGTGAAAACTATGATAAGCAGTTTTGGGCTTGGCCTAGGGTATCAGGGTACACGACTACGGGCCTTAATGTGCACCTGGTTTGAAACTACTAGGGGATATGATTAGGATAATTCACATTTTCATTAAAATCCATTATTTAGTATTTATGAGTAAATAATTCCCCAAATTAAAGATATTTATGATTATGGATTATATTCATAAACTGTTCAATTTATATTAAATATTTTACAGGTTTGGAATTATGCAATGTGATTCATAAAATAATCTAGTGTATGGTATTGATTAGAAATGGAGCCTAGTGGAAGGAATTGAAACCATATCAATGCATGTAATCTATATAGGCATTTACCTCCCATTCAATATAATTATAGAGGATATTGTGATGCAACTGGTGCTGAAAAATATATAACCATACTGGGACAACTCAATCAGCTTATGATTAATAACCTTACCCATATGGAGCACCCTGATCCACAATGCATAGGATCAATGTTAGATTGATTCATGAGGAAACAACCACCAACTTTAAATGGGTCTAAAAATACATTTGTAGTTGTGAAATGTATATGTTACATAGAGAAAATATTTCATTCTTTGGGTAGTAACGAAAGGGAAAAAGTTTTCATAGAAGTTTATCGCCACTCAAGAGATGCAGATCAATGGTGGTTATTAATTCAAAATACAAAGGAGGATGAAGAAGTATAAAATATGGAATGGAGGGTGTTTAAATAACTTATCTTAGAAAAATACATTCCTTATGAACATCGAGCGGATATGGAATGGAAATTTTTTAGGTTGAGGAAAAAGGGGGATTAGAATGTCCCAAAGTATGAGGCTAACCATAAAATTTTAGCAAGGCATGCTACAGATTATATACCTAACCCAAGAAATAATATTTATCGATTCTTTGATGGGATAAAACCATTTATTTGGTGATCATTAGTCTCACAATCCTTCTCACACTATAAAGATATAGTCTCATGTTCTATCAAGACAGAAAAGGAATTCTCAAATCTTATGACTTTAAATTGAAGCAAGAGAAGAAGATATCTGATGAACACTATGGAAAACTAAATAAGGGGAAGAAGGGAAAATTTGAATTTCCACCATGCAGTAAATATGGGAAGAAACACCCTAGTACTTTTCTAAAGGGAATGGGAGTTTTTTAAAAGTTTGTAGAAAAGGTCCACCAAGATTGTGATTTCAATGGGAAGAAAGAAGCTACAAATGTTAAATTCTATAATTGTAAAGATATGGGACATTATTCAAATGATTTCCCTAAGTGTAAAGGAAATTTTTCCCAGAAAACGAAAAGGTAACAAGGAAAAGCTTATATGATCACTACTACTGAGGTTGAAGTTCATAATGATATTGTGGCAGTCACTTTAATTATTTCCTCAAAATTAGCCAGTGCTTTATTTGATTCTGGATCATCGAATTCATTCATATCTTCCCAAATTTCCAATAAAATTAGATATTTCCAATTTTACTTAATAAGGGAGTTATTATTCAAAACTCTTAAGGGAAGTATCATTCCAACAATGTTTTTTAAAGTAGCTACCATTATGCAATATAAATGTGCTTTATCTACTGATTTTATTATCATACCCATTATTTAATTTTATATAACCCTCAATATGGATTGGATTTCTGACCATGATGAGAAAATTTATTGTAAGAAGGAGGTTACAATTTTTTATGATGATAAGGAATACCTTATCTATAGAGAAGAAACATCACCATCTAATATGTCATTTATATCCACCCCCAATAGCTCTACTAAATTCAATTATTTACGAGGAAGGGATTAAAATAACTATGGGTGAGGAAAGGAATGTTCAAATAGAGTATGTACCTATTGTTCAAGAATGTGTTGATGTGTTTCCATTGGATTTACCTAGACATCCTCTAGAATGGGAAATTGAGTTTTCCATTGACTCAATTCCTGGTTAAAGTCCCATATCAAAGACCCCTTAAAGAATGGCCATTGTGGAATTACTGGAACTGAAGGAACAACTAGATAAATTGAGTAATAAATGATTTATTCTCCCTGGGTTTTCTCCATGGGGACCACATATTCTTTTTGTCAAGAAGATATATGGATCTATGAGGTTTTCCATTGACTATAAGGAGATCAATGCTATAACAATAAAGAAAAAGTATCCTCTACCTCACATTGATGATTTAATCAATCAACTTCATGGAGCTCAATATTTTTCAAACATTGACCTTCGATTTGGATATCATCAGTTGTGTTTGAGAAAGTAAGACATTCCAAAGACATCATTTTGAACTAAGTATGGGCATTATGAGTTTATAGTAATGCCTTTTGGACTGACAAATACCCCATCTGTTTTCATAGATCAAATGAATAGAGTTTTCATGGAATATCCTAATGACATTTTAGTGGTATTTATTGATGATATCTTGGTATAATCTCAAAACTACGAAGATCATGAAAATCACTTTTTTGTGATATAGAAAACACTTAAAAGAAATGAAATATATTGAAAGTTTAGCAAGTGTGAATTCTAGCTTCAGGAAATTTCTTTTCTTGGAAATATTTTTTCTAAGGATGAAATCTTTATTGATCCTTCAAAGATAATGGAAATCCAAGAATTTCAAGTACCGAAAAGTATAACTGAGGTACATAGTTTTATTGGTTTAGCAAGTTACTGTATGTGTTTCATCCAAAAATTTTACCGATTGGATAACCCATTAACCAAGATCACACATAAAGGGGTTAACTTTATTTTTACAAAAGAGTGTGAATAATGTTTTGAAGAATTGAAAAGAAGATTATTCAATGATCCAATATTTACTCTACCATCAGTGAATGATGTTTTTGTCATTTATAGTGATGCATCAAAGAATAGACTTGGTTGTGTTATTTGATATAATGATAGAGTAATTTCCTATTCATCACGACAACAAAAAATTTATGAACAAAACTATCCAACTCATGATCTTGAGTTAGCAGCTGTAATATTTTCTCTGAAGATGTGGAGACACTATCTCTATGCTGAAAAATGTGAGATATATACTGATCACAAGAGTTTTAAGTATATCTTCTCATATAAAGAACTCAACATGAGACAAATTTGATGGCTTTAATTACTCAAGGATTATGATTGCACAATACACTACCACCCAGAGAAGTAAAATAAGGTGGTATATGCATTGAGCAGAAAGGATCATGGAGTTATGAAAAATATTAGAGTTGAAAGGGATCCTATTTTCATGGATCTAGGAAAGATTGAAATGGGAATAATCATGGAAGGTATAACATAAATACATTTTCAAATTGTTTCCAAAATACCTTTATGAGAAAGGATAAAAAGTTCTCATACTAATGATGAGGAGTTTGAAAATAAAATTAAATATGTGAATGATGGGAGATTGAATGAATTCTTATATGAAGATGAAATTTTGAAATTTTGTAAGGGTCTTTATGTTCCTGATATACCTCAATTAAAAATTGAAGTTTTCGATAATTCTCATAGCTCCAATTTTTCTATACACCCTTGTAGCACTAAGATATATAGAAATTTGAAGGAACATTTTTGGTGGAACAACATGAAGAGTGATGTTGCCGATTATGTGTCAATGTGTATGGTTTTTCAGAAGGTAAAGGATGGAAGAAAACATCCAAGATGATTCATGCAACCTCTTCCCATACCTAAGTGGAAATGGGATGATATTACGATGGATATTGTCATGGGGCTACAAAAGACTCATAGAAGGAATGATACAATATGGTTCATTATTGATCGTCCTACCTAGTCAGCACATTTTCATCCTATAAGAGAAGATTTACCACTTGAACGTTTATCAATACTATATATTAATGAAGTTTTATGACTTTATGGTGTACCCCTATCGATTTTTTCTGATCGTGATCCCCATTTTATGTCATGATTCTGGAAAAGTCTTTAGAAATCCCAACATATTGAACAATGTCTGTGCACTCCCTACCACCCACAAACTAATGGAAAATAAGAATAGACTATTCAAACCATAAGTGACATGTGGAGATCTTTCTCACTTGTCTTTCAAGGTATGTGGGATCATTATTTACCTCTCATATAATCTTCCTATAATAATAGCTTTCATTCATGTATTTATATGGCACCATATGAATCGTTATATAGAAAGAGATGTCACAAACCAACTTGTTGTGACGATATTGGTGAAAGAAAACTCTTAAGACTAGAACTTGTTGAGGAAACAATGGAAAAGGTTAAGATTATCCAAACCCAAATCAAATTATCACAAATTTTGAAAAAGAGAAATGCTGATAAGCGAAGGAAGGATTTGTGATTTCAAGTAATAGATCATGTTCCCTTGAAGGTATATCTATGGAAGGGTGTTATATGATTTAGTAAGAAGGGTAAATTAAGTACCACATGCATCAGACCTTTCGGAATTCTAGAAAAAATTGAAGTTGTATCTTACCATTTGTAAATTCCACCAAGTCTCTCCAAAGTTCATGATTTTTTCCATGTATCACTTTTGAGAAAATATATGCCAAACCCAACACATGTACTCACCTATGAAGAAATAGGACTGGAACATGATCTGTCTTATTGTGAAGAGCCTATCAAGATTCATGATACCAAAGAACAGCTGTTGAGAAACTAGACAACTTGTTTTGTAAAATTTTATTGGTGAAACCATAAAATGGAACAGGCAATGTGGGAACCTAAGGAACTTATGCTAAAGAACCACAGGAGCCTTTTTATGTAGTAATATTCAAGAAATTTTGAGGAATAAATTATTTTTAAGGAGGGAAGAATGTAACACCCCATGATTACACCTTATGCTTTTTTTAATAATATAATAGCTTGTGTTGTACGCAGCACTGAGTTCTGGCACACCACGACCAATTCAAACTAGCCATTAAAAAAGCAGTAATGAATAGTAGTACCCACTTTCAGAAATTTTATAAATTTTATTTTTTTAAATGGACTTCATTTTTGGATTCAGAATATCAAAATTATATTATGGTGAAGTTTTGGTATTTTTCTGAAAATATTCAATTTTTCATGAATAGTGAAAATCACTGTGTTATTGTTTAAAACTGACTTTTTATTTAAATAATTATTTTTAATTTAAATATATTTTAAATTAATAATAGATAAATAATATTATTATTATTCCAATGCTTCATTGGAGTCATTTTATAATAAGATTATATATATAAAATTTTATTGAACTTTTTAACATCTTTTAACCACCTTCTAGGCACATTTGCAAATTTGCATAAAACATAATTTTACTGTTTATGTTAATTGAATTTCAAAACTCCTATAGACATGGTTGTCATCAATAAGTAAAATTTGGTTCAAAAGGATGGAAATAATTTTTGGTGAATAATATCTTTTGAATTTTATTTACCACGGTTAAAAGTAAATAGGGTAACTAAAGGTAAAGATAATATTATAATAATATAAAATTACCCAAAACATGTCCTAATTCTATTGGATAAGTATTTTTTGACCAAAATAAACATTAATAAAAAAATATGATCCTTTTTTATCCACATGGGTGAGATTAGGACACTTATTATAGTTTATTTAAAGAAGAGTTTAAAGTGTTAGATTCAAATTTTAATAAATAAACCATTTGTAATATAGGTTTATTCATAAGATAAATTCGACTATAAATATTAATTATAAAGATAAAATTATTTCCTATATTCTAGTATTTTATTTATAACTTTTATACATTAAATAATTATATTTATTTATGACATAATGATGAGGTAGTAATTATCTTATTAATGAATGATTAAAATAAATTATATTATAAATATTAAAATAAATGTAAATTGAAACTTTTGATTCCATCCAAGAATTTTATAAATGAATATGTAATGTTATAGTTGATTGAATTTATTTTTTTCAAATTAATCAAGTTTTTATGACTTTAACAAAAACCAATTACTTAATAGTGTCCAAATTGACATAAATGAGTTTTTAAAACAAATACTAATTTATTAAATTATTTAATAGTCCAAAAAATCTATGCTTCATCCAAATGAATTAAATTATAATACATATGTCATTAATTAAAAACTTTAGGCTCTATTTTAATTTTATAGTAACAATATTAACCATGTAATATAAAAATACAAGAACACAGGGTAAAATTTAAACTGTTTGAGTAAGGGTTAAATCTAAAAGATAAAGTTAATATGGAGACCTAAACATGTCTAAAACCTATTAGTTGAGAGGTTTTCGACTCATACTCATCTTATCCTAGAAATAAATAAATATGGATCTATTAGAAACCGAAAATAATTTTATAATAAATTAATATTTCATGTTTTTTATAAAGTACCCCTCATCTCTCTTATAAAAAGGAACATCCCCTTCTCTTAAATTCACACCTCCAATGACATTTAGGTAGCCCCAACCCTACAAAATCTCCTCCCAACTACCCTCACTTCAACATAGGGGCATTACATTTATCATAAATCTAACATATGGATCCCTTTTTTCCATATCTAAAGGAAGCACCCGAAGAAGATGTAGTTATTTTATCAACTCTTTCAAAGTTCTTCTCTTCTTCTACTTACTATTTCTTTTTGGTTTCCATACTATAATAATATATATAGTTCCTTATACATAAATATATATTATTATAAATATGGTACAACCATATTCATTATTCTATCCATCTAAATAATGAAGAAGTCACCATGCGTGCGTGCGTACGGCTAACCATCCCCACGTCGTTGTGTAGTTTGTTATTCAACAATACATTATCGGAATGGGTATAATAATGAGTATAATTGATGTAAATAATAAATATAACTTGTTAATTATTATGTATATATGATATAATATCCAATTACATATTATTTTACTATCAATATAATGATATTATTGCTCGTACGTACGTACGACTTACCATCTCCATGACACGATGAGATTTCGTTTTCCACCGTAACCATTGATGAGTAATTTTCATTTGATGAATAAAAATAATTTTAAATAACTTAATATGATTCTGGATATTAATAAGATAAAACCTATCCATAAAAAACATGAATTATTTGGAAAAACATATAAAGGAAAATGAATCAATGAACACCCGAAACAATGATAATACTAAAATATTATTAACAAAGAAATATTAGGAGATCATATATGATATCATATTTATGTATGTGGTTCTTGTATAATTTAATAATAATGCATTAAACATTATATAAGAGGTTAATGTTCCCTAAACTATAGAAACTTAGTAGGTAATGGTTAATTTTAAAATGTCTTTATTATCTGAGGTTGTTTATACGTACGTATCTACTAGGACTTCTTTACCATCCACATCCATGTTTCATAAAAATGTATTTTAAAAAAATTACTATTTTCTAGACTATGGGTTAAAGTCATTTATATCCTTGATTTAATTTTTATAAAAAAACTTAAAGGAATATTTCCATCATTTTCCAAACAAGGTACATTATGACATTTTTGAAAAATTAAGGATGGAATGTTTTTTAACTTATACGGCGAGTACGGATACTTTCCACCGTTATAACACCATCGAAGCTTCCCATACAAGATTATAAGAATATTTTGAAAGTAAATGTTTTGTTTTATAATTATTCTACTTTTAAATTATTTCAAAGTAGAAAGATATATTTATCTCAAATAGTTTTTGGATTGATTTCATCTATTTCAACATCTATTGTTCGATTTTATGTTTCATTGAAATTGATTTATTATGATACAATATTTCATATTGTATTGATATTTTTATGATATGTTTGATAGTTTATGTTTTATTTTTATGTCATTCATGGTTTACGGTTAATGTATTAATATTTCATATACTATGTTAATACGAATGATTATGTTATGTTTCACCCTTTTCATATGAGGAATGCATTGGACGTAGTAAGTGATAGGCGGGGCCCGCTATAGCCCCTCGATGCATCGGTAGGTATCATGAGAAAAACTAGTGTCTTAGAACAAGTTGTTGACAATATTTTTATTTTTCGTCTTCACACGAGGCCTTGAATATATGGTTATGATGTCTGGTATTATGCATTCCATCATTATAAGATTAACTATTGATATTACATGTGATTAATAGACAAGTAGAATATCCATGTGAATATGTAAATGGAATTATTTGATTTATCTTTTCCATATTATGTTGAATTTGTTGTTTAATAGGATTTTTTGTTAGTCTTATACATTGTCTTAATTTTTTATGCTTATTTATGATAGTTTCCACAATATTTTATCCTTACAGAGCATCTGAGCTCACCCATTTCTTATGTGTTATTTTTATGAGGATGTGAAAAAGTATATTATGACTGGCATGTAGGGATATTCTAGGGGATATGAGTATGTTCAAATGAGACACAATGTTTATTTTTAATTTCATAATGTATTGAAAAAATTATGTATGTATCTAGTACATAAAAGGCTACTGAATTGATCGGTATTTTGGGACTTGATCTCTTATGATCATTCCAATTTTATGAAATAATGAACCAACTCTGGGTAACTGTGGTCGGGGAATTACACACATTATCTCCAATTTTATTTTACATTAATTTTTTTGATATAGGAGAAGAGTTTCTATGATTTGGTTTGTAGAATAGTTTTTAGTGAGGTTTTAGGTGGCATGTTGTTGTGTGATGATTGTGTCCAAAGAATTTTGTATGTATATTTTTGGCTAAATGGTATTCAATACATCATCATTAGCTTGGATATGACATAAAATATTGTTTTGTGACCTATATATTTGATTATCAAATTTTAGTTTCTCTTATATTATATATAGGTTAGTATTGTGGCATTGTGTGAGATGTTGTACAATAGATTTTCAAATAACTCATACTTTAATAAATGAAATTTACTCCTTGTAGTAATAAGTTCCATGATAATAAATGTAGTCATAGGAAACAGATGCACTATATTTTAGTTTTCTAATTTTTATCATTATAAAATATGGCCTTAATTTTACTTTGAGTATTAAAATTACATCGATACTCATAAACATTATCAATATAGCTATTGTAAAATGATCCTTAAGATTACCATATATTTAGGATTATAATGAAATATAATTAATAAATAAAAAATAAGTGATTTTATTTACTATTTGGATCATTACTTATGAAGCCCTATTAATTCAAAAATGTAACAATGAAATCTACTCTTCTTGGATATATACCATAGGGAAACCCATGGGATGGTTTGTGTTTTTGATTATTTTATCACTAATAATCCAAAATATTTGTTTAGAAATTAAAGAATAACTTCCCTCCCCTTAACTATAAATACCAACCGAACCTCTCATTACTCTTATCTAGAAAACAATTTTCATTGAATTCACTATCGATATACCTCTTTAATTACCTCCCAAGGTATTTCTAAGATAATAAGAAAATCCTCCCATTCTTTTGGAATAAACCCCTCAAAGTAATGGGTTCTCCCATCATTTTTTATATTCAAATACATTATTTTCACTTTTCATTTTCATTTATTTTTTCTCATTTGGTATTGTGTTTTTATGAATCACTTTACATTCCTTATGATTCCTATATAATGAGAGAAAATATTTCACTCTCATTAATACCTTACTTGAACCATTATATAAAAATGTTATGATGAAAAAATTATCCCAGTATTTTCCATTACAAAATTTTATATTTTAATTAACAATCACAATTACACTAAAGGTTATTCTTCTATTTGTTACTATCATCATTTTATTGGGGATATCCATGTATGTAACTCACAAAACATATTCTTAGTTTTAAAATATATTTCATTCTTTTAATGTTGTATGATCTTTATGGCACACAAATCCATGTACAAAATAAGATTGTAATGGGTGGGCCTAGAATTATATATTCATACAATTAACTATGTAATGTTTTATCTCATGGGATACTATATATGGTTCATGGTTAGTGATTTTTTTCATATTATTTTAGGATGTCTCAGTGTATATCCCTGACATAAGGTTAAGATTACATGTTTTATTTTTTGAACACATTCTTATGTTTCCTTGATTCTATAATCTTATATCATTCCTTAACATTCCTGAATATTATTTTCACCCATATATGTCAAAATAGTATTGATCTTATGCTAAATTAATCATGTTATTTTTGTATTATTCCATTATTTGTCATTATAGATTTTCTCTTTCTTATGAATGAACATAGGTAATCTCATCCTGTTTTTTAAAATTAATAGAAATTAAAGGAATGATATGGTGTTTTCAAATAAAAATATTTATCCTTGCTTCATTTTTTGATGATATGTATATAGTTACTGAATCAACCTTCGACTCTCATACCACTGGGATATTTTTATGTGTATAATTATTTAATAATTCAATTAAAAAATGTATAAAATATATGAGTTTTCATAGTTTTTATCGATTAATGATATATATATATATATATATTATTGGGGATTTGGAATAATAAACCTTAGTGAAGGCCTTATGAACAAGACTAAACCTTGGAAAAAACATTAAGTTTTTTGAATATTATAAACTGGGAGATTTTAGAGAAATAAATCCCTATCATGATACTATAAATGGATGTGTATATAGAATATGTGTAGCTAGGGGTAATGAATATCGGGTATTAACTCAATGGCCACCCCATACAAAACAAATAGGCCTTGCAACACTCTGGGTTTTAACATCCATGGGTATATTCCGTGGTCAAATCTCAATATTTTTATATAGAATTATGAAGGAAAATTTTCAAATTTAAATAAAAAAAAATTTAAATAGAATTTGGATAACATCGATTGGAACTTGTAAATTAATTAGTTAAGGAATATACATAATTTATTAGTTATCAATTCAATATTAACAATTAACCATTAATATGATTAAATATTTTAAAATCATTATCATAATGTTGCTATTGGATGATATCATTGATTATAGACATAATAATATAGTGAAATACATGCTTATAATCCCTAGTTATAAGAATTAATTCTTATCATACATGCTTTTTATAACTATTAAAAAACATACATAATATATGTATGTCAATATATCAATGAAAACTAAAAATTTCCCAAGTATATATCTTCAATCCGATCAATATTTGTAGACATAAATTCCTTGAAAATCATATGTTACACCATTTTTAAGAATTTAATATTATTCTAGAAATGTATTATATTTAATTTTATAGTTGAAAAATGATTTCCAATAGATGGATATCACCCTTATTATCATAAATCACTCACCATTTCAGTATATTGATTAAAAAAAACATAAATATTTATAATTGGTTTATATACTCAAGTTTATCATTGTGGTCTGTGTTGCTTCTTTTCATCAAAAATAAGGATTGTTCAATGTTCCACTACATTGGATATTATGAGAAAAAAAGTATCACGATATAAATGTATAATATTTTATGGATTTAGGAATTTTTTGATTTTCTATGTGGATCCTAGTAGTTCCCTATAGTTTATATTAATTAGGGATATTAACTTGTAATGTTGACGAATGAGAATACATTGAAGACTAGATTCCTTATAATGTATCTAAACTCCATGTTCACAGTGATTTCATTATGACTCACATAATATTCTATTATCTTCATGAATTTATTGAATTGTGTCTTTATATATTACCTTATAAAATTTATGGTAGTCATTATAAATTATATTGGTATCTTCTCTAAAATAATTTAGGAAGATGAGTAGAATTTGAAAGATCTTTTTCAAAACCCTTTGATATGAAAATATTTCTAAAACATAAAATAAATAAATGTTTTGGATATAGTAATTGAAATTACATTGATTTTTTATCAATAAAAATGGAATATATGTTGATACTTTTAAAAAAGAAAAAATTGGAGGATGAACTACATGCACATCTTTGATAGAGATTCGTAGTATTCAATGATCGGTTTCGACTTATCATATGTTTATGAGAATCATTTAATAATTTACAATCCCTCCAACCAAAATTACATGGAAAGGGGTTATGTTTTTCATGATTTAATAATGTTATATGATAATTATAGTGTTATATATGGGTTAATCACTACACCTATTCTCAAATTACACACCAATGTGTAAGGATTAATGATATACAATGATGCATCTAATAATGTTTTGGGTTGGCTAATCATGCACCTTGAGAATTTGAAATGATATACATCCTAACAATATATGGTATATAGGAATAAATACTCAAGTCATGATCTATAATTCCCTTCACCGGTCATTATATTGATTATTTAGAGACATTATGGCTATAGGGATAGGTGTGACATATAAATTGATCACAAAAAACTCAAGTATATCTTTACATAAACATATCTTAATATGAAAAAATTATTGTACATTTATAATATCAAGGATTATGATTGTTCAGCCCATTACTATCTTTGTAAGGTAAAAAATGTGGTAGATTCTCATGTTTTAAAGGATCTCAGAACCATATCCATAATGAGTATTGACAGGGATCTAATATTCTTGGACATGAAAAGGATTTAAATTTTAATCATAAAAAGTAATTTATCCAGCATTGGTCAAATATATTTTTAATATTCTATTCATAATAGGATCATGGATCCCAAAAAAGATTAACATCTACAGGGAATGGTAGATAATATTCATTAGTGCAATATTTATAAAGATAAAGTAATATTGTTTAAATAGGGTATGTGTCCCATCAAAACCCAAAATAAAAAATGGAAATTCAGGATGATGTATATAACTAATCTTTCTCTATTAATATAGGAATCTATAATATATATATATATATATGAAAATAAATTTGGTGGGATAACATGATGTAGGATATTATAGAATATGTATCTTAATACATGGAATGTCAAAAAGTCAAGAGTGAGTGATATAAATATAAGAGTCTAATGAATCAATTTCTCAATCTAGTTTGAAAATAGGGAAACATAACTTTGGAGTTCATCATTGGACTCCCCTAAACATCTTTAGGTAATAAAATTATAATTTTTCTAGTCACTCACCTTAAAAAGTATCCACATTTCATTGATATCACTATTGAATATATCTCTATAGTTAGATAAGATATGTGATAGGACTACATGGTGCATCACTATCCATTATATCTTATCATGATTCGATTTATACCTTGAGCTTCTTGGGAATCCATTAGAAAATGATGGATTTGGAGATGATATTTTTTACTACTTATCACACTCAAATGGATAGTCAATCTCAAATATCCATTGAATCTCAAGAGCATTTAATGATTTTTTGATCAATGGATTTCCAAGGATTTTGAGATATCTACCTTACCCTAGTAAAGTTATCATATAGAAATTGTTTCCATTTTATCATTCAACGGAATCATTAAGAGGCATTGTAAGGGAATAGGTTTTTAACTCTAACATGTTGGGATGAATTTGGATTGAGGATGGTGATGGGACATGATATTATCTATAAGATGATGGAGAATTTTAAATATTTTCAACATTATATTAAACCCATAAAATGTTGAATGGCCATATATGAATACAATCATCGATGAGACTTGGAGGTTGAGTTCAGAGATATTATGTAACATCATATATCCCCATGATAGGAAATCATGAGGATTTGGAAAAAGGGAATGCTTAGTCATAGATACATTATACACTTTGATATCCTTTATCACATTTATGTCGTGTCATATCGATTAGACTTCCAACCTGACCTATATCATGTATATTATGTGTTCCATGTATATATCCAAATGATGTATGTACTAGGCCACACACATATATTGAATGTAATGATGGTACCCTTGGATAATGATCATTCATGTGTGGTGATACTCTTTAATATATTATTTCACATATAAAAATGTTTAATAAACTATAAAACTCACTTGGTCAATATACTATGGTGGATCTACCGGTTTGAGGAGGAAGAAAGTGAATAAGAAGAGGTGATAAAATAGAATTAACCTTATCTTTATAATTTTATGAAATTAAATCTCAATGGAATACTTTTTTATGGGGAGACGAATACAATGACCCAAACATTCATAATTGGAATTCCTTTTTTAAATAAATAAATTCAATTATATGAAATATTGACATAGTAATAAAATCCCAACATTTAATTTTCCAATTTTAATCATTAAAAAAATGAAGCCAAAAAATTATTTTAGGTTTGAAATGAAATTAAGAATCAAAAATTTTATCAATATATTAATTGTAAAGTGACAATTATGATTGGTATTAATTAAGGGTTATGATAAACTATAATTGAAAATGAGGTAAGATGAAATTTCCTTCACCAATAGTGTCAAATCTTATGATTCTCATTTATGAATTCTTACAAGGAATAGGGAATCACTCTAATTTTCAATTATTCTATCCCAAGATGATATTCAGTAGTTAATAATTGAGATAAATGATTTATAAGAAAATTTAAATCTTATCAACATCATGACCAAAACTATTTTCATTGAACCACCCCATGAAAGTACCAACCTCATAGTCCAAACACTATTGGAGTAAGTTGGTGCAATAATGTGCCAGGTATCTAAACCCCAATAACATTATTTTTTTTATTTTCATTTAAATAATTATTTATTTTATTTATACCTTTTTAATTATTAAATTCTTTTTATGATTATAAAATTTATTTTATAAAAATTATATGTTGTTATGAAGAACTAAAAAATGTCCTTGGAAAAATATATTATCAATTCAACCACTCTTGTTTTATAAATTTATGAATCTTTTCAATAAATTTATTTTTAAAGAATATTTTTCATTGAAGAAATTCATTCCTATATATATGGTAATAAAATTAAATAAATCACAATGAAATTTTCATATGGTTCAAAAATGAGTTAGTATCATAGAAAATGGTATCTTATAAAAAAATAAGTATTTTTAAATAAAATTTATCATTATCATATTAATAAAATAAGTTTTTAAAAATGAATATAATTTTTGAAATCAGAACATCGATATTAGATAATGATGATTTATTAATCATTTTCTAAAATATTTAAAAAAATTAAATTAAACAAAATGTAAATATTTAACAACTATTATGACATTATAATAGAAGTAGTGTAATGCAATTCAATACTGTAAAGTGGAATCAATAATAAAATTATTATTTATGATTTTATGTAATATTTTTTTTAATGATATTTTATTAATTTTTTACTCCTTTAATGAATCCTCAAGAAAATCTATAAAAATTTTTATACTTTTAAAATCAATTAGTTATAAAAATGACTAAATTCCACATAATCGATGGTAATATTTTATAGATTTTAATTCTAATCCTAATAATTTTTTAAAAACCACTCTAAATTTTAGAAAACTATATGGAACCAATTTTACGGCTTTTAATTTCAATTTTTTATCATATATAGTCAAAACCCAATGTTTATAAATTGAAACTGAATTCCCTGGTATTTTTCAACAAATACACACCCACAATCTCATTCCTCTTTAATAAAATTATATTGATCATGAATTTATTCCACCTATCTCACTCTAAATGCCTACCAAGGTGTTCTCGATATCTAAATAATATCATCATATGATTTTAGATGTTCTCTCTCAAGGAAAGGTATTCTCTAATATTACTTTTTATTTGAGTAAATTATTTATACTAAGGCCATTATTTCGAAACATTTCATTTATAAATGTTTTCTAAAATCCACTTAATATCTATACAATTACAATGTAATTTTATAGTAAATTTCACTATTGTTAATCCCTTCCATTATCCATTATGTACAACTTTTATAGTTCCAAGATTATCCCATGATTTTCTATTCAAACATTTATTATTATGAATATCATTCACCATTTCCACCAAACAGAATTCACCTAGATCTACCCATATCTTATTGATTTGGAATTATATGAATATAACCAAATATCCCTAATGATGGTACTAAATGGGATGAAATATATTCATATTGTGTACCGCTGATTGAAACACAAATATATCTACAAAATATAAACGTGGTAGGTGGGAAAAGAATTATGTATCCCATAAATTCATTTGTAAATGTATCTTTATTATGAGATACCATGTCTCCTTAATGGGTGGTAATACTAAGAACACAATTTTATTATATATCTTATTCATAATTGACTTATTATTATGATGTAATGTTCTATGTTGTTTTGAAATTTATGGCAACCCTGCCTTTATTACAGGCTTAAACATGATTTATTACAGACTTAAACATGATTTATTACATAAACTATTCACTTGATACAACATGGAAGATTGAGAGGTCTAGTGTCTTTGGGGCATAGGATCATTGCATAACAACTTAAACACATGAAATACAACATCTTTATTGAAAACTTCCTTTACATGACTACTACATTCCCTTGTACTTAGCATTGCATGGGATAACCTGAGGACATGCATAAGAAAAGGGGTGAGCTATAAAGCCCATTAAGGGAATAAACACGGAATAAATGAGGAGTAAAATACATGTTATACAATAGGCATATCAATATAGCACAAGAGAAACATGAACATAAAGGCATGATAAATCATGATAATCATAACATGGAAATGTGGCAACAACACTTAACATGGAATTAGCATGAGCCAAGGCTCATTGCACAGGAAGCATGAGTAAATTCTCATTTCACATGAAGCAAGAGTAAACCCTCATTACACTTAAATTAGCACGAGTAAACACTCATTGAACATGACATATCATGATACTATACTTTACCCAATGCATTGGAGCGCTATAAGGGTGCACCCTTCTTAAACATTTCATTTCATGCATAAGTGTGCCACATGAATCATAAAACATGGATTCATAAAACATAGTCATTTATTCCATGATAAAGGAATGTGGAATTCATACATGAAAATTTATAATCAATAAGTAAATGTGCATAAAGTTTAATACCCTTGATGGAGAAATGGGCATGGTATTCACTACACAATGGCATTTGCTTAGAAAATCGGTGCGATTTCGGCAGCGTAACGACGTGACATAAGAGTTCATAAAAATGGTTGATGAGAGAGAAAGGGGTTCCTCATCATATTTACATGTAATGGATAGTAAGGAGGTCATATAGATACATTTCCCAACAATTGTAATGGAATTTAGATTCATGATACAAAAGTGTTGCTTGAATGTAAATGAAGAGAGAGAAGTTCCTTTCGGAATTTCAGCATAGTAACGGGTGTACATGGGAGGCATTTAATGAGAGAGAAAGGGTCTATCATCATTAAAACATAAATAGGGTAGTATGAGGGAGGTCTGAAACCATACCCCAACATTCATAATTGAAATTAAAAGGGAAAAACAACTTAAAGAAAATTGGAGAAAATTGAGAAAGGAAGAAAAAAAACCCTTACTTGGAAGTGTGCTTCCAAAGGTTTGAGAGAGGCTTGAGAGAGGTTTCTTGGGAGATTGGGGAACCTTTGGAAGATTTTAGAGAGATTAGGGCAGATTTTGGACGAACTCCAAAGGCTTTGAGTGAGGAGGAAGCGGGAGCTTGGGTGGGTTTATATAGGAAAGGTGAGTGAATTCTTTATTATTTAGGTTTGGGACCCCTTACATTAAACTAATCCAAACCACAAATCATCTCATGGTTTTTTCCCATGGTTTTTGTAAAAGTGGAGAGGAAAACCATAATTTATAATGCCAAAGTACGAACTTCTTAAAATAATAGGGTTTCTTATGTGGAGGTGAGTCACACTCCCATGGAAAACAATTCAAAAAGACAAGGTGTTTAATAAGTCTTGAAGGGTCCATTAATGCTTTGAAATGTAAGTCAAACAAATCCAAAATCACATTATTTTAATTTTAAAGCGTATATTGGCTGAACATAAAGCTTATATTATTTTATTACATCATTATTGGGTCATTATGATGTCATAAAACACATTATATATTTAAACAGTATTTAATTTTTACCCAAAAAATTGACTGTCTCAAAAAATTATGAAAAATTCACTGTTGGATAATTTCGACATCCTAATTCCAGAAATAACATTTATATTATCTAAATAATTTTCCAAATGTGTTAATTTTCACTTTTAAAATAAAAACCAATATTTATCGAAAATTCACGCGTTTTGACAAAAATGGATTTTAAACCTTAATAAAAATTATAATTGCATTAATACAATTATATGATAATTTATATATAATAAAATTAATTTAATAATAATAATAATAATATTTTATTAAAATAGTATTTAATTCAAAAATCCCTTAATTTAATAAAATAGAATTCTTAATTAAATAATAACTAAAAAACACTATTTTCACTTTAAAAACTATTTACAATGTATCAATAATGACAAGAAAGTATATTCATTATTATATACAAAAAATAATTTACATGAACATTGTACTAGAGATTTGTTACATAACCCCTTAAAACATCCGCATAAGATCTAAGGGTAAGGTGTGTGATGGTGACAGACTCTTGGGGTGGCTCGGATAACATCGCTCGAGTGGTAATTTCTATCAACTTCCACTTTTCCCATAGATGGTCACGTTCAAGCTTGACATGATGAATATCAGCTTGGGCTTGGTCAAGAGCGAATCCCAAAGACGCTACCTTTTTTCTAAGCTCTGACAAATGGGCTTCGTGTGGAGAAATTCTACTAGATGAGGTCATCGCTTCCTTTGTCTATGTAAATTGGGTTCGTTAAAGCCTTATATTTATACTAATCATGTGATCACTGTTCAATGGATATAAAAGTAACGGTCACAATTATTAACATAAAACCAAAGAAGTTGACATTTTATATAAACATTTTACATAAAAAGACATTTAACTAGATCAAGAGGGATTTCCATTAATGAAACTTTGGGTCATTACAATATTCCCCCTTAAGAAATTCCGCCCTCGAAATTTCCTTTTTCCCACACTAAAACAGATGTGGGTAACTCAGCTTCATCATTTCCTCTGATTCCCAAGTCGCTTCTTCAAACTTGTGGTTTTTCCACAACACCTTGACAAGGGGCATTGTCTTATTTCATAGAACTTTTTCTCTATAATCTAAGATCTTCATTGGTTTCTCCTCATAAGAAAGATCATCCTCCAACTATACCACCTCAGAAGAGAGTACATGTGAAGGGTCTGGTATGTACTTTCTTAAGAGGGATACATGAAATACATCATGTACTTTGGCCATTGTAGGTGGAAGTGCTAGTCGATAGGCCACAGCCCTGACATGATCAAGAATCTGGAAGGGTCGATGTACCTTGGACTTAACTTCCCTTTCTTTCCAAACCTCATGACCTTATTCCATGGAGATATGCATAGAAAAACCATGTCTCTAACTTTAAACTCAGGGTCTCATCGACGATTATCTGCATAACTCTTCTGTCAAATCTGTGCTGCCTTGATATGTTGTTGAATGGTTTTCACCTTCTCCACCATTTCCGTGACCATTTCTGGTCCAAGCAGCTTACGTTCACTGACCTCATCCCAACATGCCGGTGTTCTGCACCTTTTCCCATACAGGGCTTCCTAAGGTGCGATTTGGATGCTCGAGTGGAAACTGTTATTATAAGAGAACTCAACCAGAGGAAGATGTTGATCACATCCTCCTTTAAAGTCCATTGAGCATGCTCTCAACATATCCTCAAGTGTTTGGATAGTCTACTCGGATTGGCCATCAGTTTGAGGATGATAGGCCGTACTGAAGTTCAGTTCAGTATTCAGAGCATGTTGAAGACTCTTCCAAAACTTAGAGGTGAATCTTGGATCTCGGTCAGACACAATAGATAGTGGTACTCCATGCAACCTTACCACTTACCTAATATATATCTGTGCCAATTGATCCAATGAGAAATCATCCTGAATAGAAATGAAGTGTGCAGTCTTTGTAAGATGATCCACCACAACCTAGATTGCATTGTTGCCTTTGGATGTCCTCGGAAGTCCAGTGACAAAGTCCAAGGTAATGTTCTCCCATTTCCATTCTAGTATGGGAAATGGTTGCATCATCCCCTTAGAATTCTGCCTTTCTGCCTTCACTTTCTAGCACACCAGGCACTTTGATGTATATACAGTAATCTCCTTCTTTATATTATCCCACCAAAAATTTTCTCGGAGATCTCGATACATCTTTGTGCTCCCTCGGTGAATAGAGAAATTTGAACTATGTGCATCATCCAAAAGTTCCTTCTTCAGCTCCAGACTTGATGGAACACATAGTCTTTTCCCAAATCGCACAATTCCTTCTCCATTAACATTAAACTTTGAGGATTTCACTTTTTTGATAGCTTTCACTTTTTCCTGAATTCCCACATCATCCTTTTGAGCATCCTTTAACCTTTCCAAAAGAGACAGTTGAGCAACCATTTGTGAAAGGATTGATGATGTTACCTTATTTATGATTCCCATGTCCATATTCATCAAGTCTAAGAAGATTGGATCCTTCTCAATTCTCATCATTGATAGAATCGTTGGGTCTTTTCTACTTAGGGAATCTTCCACCTTGTTTGCTTTCCCAGGGTGGTAATGTATTGAACAGTCATAATCCTTGATGAGCTCTATCCATCTTCTATGGTGCATATTAAGCTCTTTCTGTGTGAATATATATTTAAGACTCTTGTGGTCAGTATATATCTCAAATTTCTCCCCATATAGATAATTCTGCCAGATTTTCAAGGCAAATATCACTGCATCCAACTCCAGATCATTCGTTGGATAGTTTCGCTCATGGATTTTCAACTTCCTTGAGGCATAGGATATCACTTTATCATTCTACATTAGCACACAGCCTAATCCATTCTTCGAAGCACCACTGAATACCACAAACATTTCCCCACTTGTGGCTAAAGTGAGCACGGGAGTAATGATAATCCTCCTTTTCAACTCCTTGAAGCTTTCTTCGCATTCATCACTCCGGGAAAACTTTACTCCTATTCGAGTTATCTTGATAAGAGGGTTGTACAATCGTGAGAAATTTCTCACAAATTGTCGATAATATCCAGCTAACCCCAAGAAGTTATGGATATCTGTTACCGATGTTGGCCTTGTCCATCCCACAATTGAATCTATTTTGGAGGGATCCACAGATATCCCATTACTTGTGATGATATGGCCCAAGAATGAGACCTCCTTCAACCAGAACTCACAATTGATGTACTTTGCATAGAGCTTCTACTTGCGCAAAGTCTCTAGTATAGTTCTTAAATGCTCCTCATGATCCTCCTTGGTTTTGGAGTATATTAGAATATCATCTATAGAGACTACCAAAAATTTGTCGAGGTAATATCAAAAGACTCTATTCATCAAGTCCATGAAGATTTCTAGAGAATTAGTGAGTCCGAAAGGCATTAGTATGAATTCATAGTGCCTGTATCTTGTACGAAAAGCAGTCTTGGGGACATCTTCCTTCTTCACCCTTAATTGATAATATCCTGACCGAAAATCTACCTTGGAGAAGTATTGTGCTCCAAGCAGCTGATCGAACAAGTCATCAATCTGTGGCAGAGGATACTTTTTCTTTATCGTGATTTTGTTAAGTTCACGATAATCGATGCAAAGCCGCATTGACCCATCCTTTTTCTTGACAAAGAGGACTGGTGCACCCCATGGTGAAGCACTTGGGCGTATAAACCCTTCATCCAGATTCTCCTGTATTTGTTTCTTCAGCTCTTAAAGCTCCACGACAGTCATTATATATAGAGTCTTTGATATTGGAAGCGCCCTTGGTATAAGTTCAATTGAGAATTCAACATCTCTTCTTGGAGGAAGACCAGGCAGTTCCTCAGGAAACACTTCAGCAAATTCCCTCAAAATAGGCATTTCTTCAAGGATGGTTTCTTCATTGGACTCAGTCATCTAATCCAGATATGCATTCTCATAGGGAAATAATATCCATGATTGAGATGATGGACCTAAAGTAGATTCATCTTACTCCTTAAACTTGTAAACAATTGGGGGTCGATTCTCCATATGGAGTGTGATTTTCCTCTCCCGACAATTTATGTTGGCTCTATATAAGGAAATACAATCCATGCCAAGAATTGCATCAAATTTTACCAGAGGGAATATTATTAGGTTCACTGGGAAATTCAATCCACAGATTATAATAGGGGATGACTTATATTCATGGGATGCAATGATTGCCCCATTTTTCGTACTCACCGACATCTTCACTTCCATGATTTGTGGTGGTGTTGGGATTGTTCTACTAAACTTTCGAGATATAAAATAATGCATAGAACTTGAATCAAAAAGTATGTTCACTATTCTTGAATGAATAACTAGTGTATCTGTCACCACTTTTTTGTCGGGGTTCACTTCGGAAGAAGTGATGGAAAAAGCTTTTCCTTGCTACCTTGGAGGTTGTTGGTTGCCTCCGAAAACCCTTGGATTAGGGTACTGATTTGAAAAATGCCCCGGTTCTTTGCATTTGTAGCAATGAACAATGCGTTGAGGTTCGAACGGAGCGTTCCTCTCCTCTATCACAACTGCGGGTCTTTCTTTCCGACAGTTAACAGCTAGGTGCCCTTCTCTTCCACAGCTAAAGCATTTCCTCGTACCCTTAAGGCAATTTCTAGGGTGCTTCTTTCCGCACTTTTGGCAAGTGGGGTGGTAGATATTCTTAGAACCATTGGATTTATCCATCGGACCGCCAGAATTGAAGTCTACCTTACGTTTCTTTTCCCCATGATACCCATGTGATTCTCTGATCTCCATTTCGACCTTGAGGTCACATCGGACAATTTACTCATAGCTTTCGAAGTCACGGATCGCTAATGATGTCTGTAGGCTAGGTTTCAGCCCACCAAAGAAGTGGTCGACCTTGCATTCAAGGGTAATGACAAAGTTGGAAGCATATCGTGAAAGCCTTGTAAAGTTTTCCTCGTATGCTCCAACAGATTCTTCGTCTTTTTTCTTGAGGGAAAGGAATTCCCTTTCCATCTTAAGCCGGAGGGTGCGTGGAAAATATTTATCGAAAAACATCTTTTGGAAATCCTTCCATTCCAACGCCTTGATCTCCTCCTCAGGATTTGTATTTTTGATCAACGTCCACCATTGATCAGCTTCACCCTCCATATAATAATCCTCTAGGAGAACCTTCTCTTGTTCAGAACATTGAAGGATGGAGAGGATCTTTTCAATGGAGTTGATCCATTGTTCAGTGATCGTGGGATCGGATGATCCACTAAAAGTAGGAGGCCTTTGTCTCATGAAGCTCTCGATAGAAACTTGTTCTTTCTTCGGGGGGGGGGGGGGGGTTGAACGTTCCTCTTGACCCGTGTTTCTATTTAAATCTTGAGTTAGCTGAGAGAGAAGCGTGACAAATTTCACGATTCCCGCTCCCATTGGATTGGGCATCTCATTAGTACAGTTATCACACTGATCTTCACATCATTAGTTACCTCGATTCCTCTTATTATGGACCATTGGCTGGAATAAAAGGAAAGTTAGGGGGTAACACATAAATGATAATCCAAAGAAAAAAGTTGATTAATTATAAATAAACTTTTATTTCCTTAACTCATGAGTCTATAGGCATCAATCTAGGATTTTCATGATCTGCTTTCTAACATATATTCTTAGGGGAATTTTTTTTATTCCCTTAATATGGGTTCATACTAAGCTTGTGAAATTAATGAAATGTATCCTGTGGGAGTGTCGTAACCAAGAGTGCAGCAAGGCCCGTTGTTGTGCACCATTTCTCGTTCGAGTATAGCTCAAAGGAGTGTTTTCGGGTTTTACCCCTAGGATACATATGTGCCAGAGCCGCCTCTGCCTGCTCGTATCCAGACAGGGATGTATTTGTTTGATGAACCACTAACTCAGTACTTACCAAAACTTAGGGATGTTATTATTATACTTAGTCTTATATCTAAGGATTTACTAGGGTTTTCTAATCCTAATCCCAAAAATAACTAAACCTATCCTCTGATACCAACTATGGCAACCCTGCCTTTATTACAGACTTAAACATGATTTATTACACACTTAAACATGATTTATTACATAAACTATTCACTTGATACAACATGGAAGATCGAGAGGTCTAGTGTCTTTGGGGCATAGGATCATTACATAACAACTTAAAACATGAAATAAAATATCTTTATTGAAAACTTCCTTTACATGACTACTACATTCCCTCATACTTATCATTGCATAGGATAACCTGAGGACATGAATAAGAAAAGGGGTGAGCTATAAAGCCCAGTAAGGGAATAAACACAAAATACATGAGGAGTCAAATACATGTTAGACAATAGGCATATCAATAGAGAACAAGAGAAACATGAATATAAAGGCATGATAAATCATGATAATCATAACATGGAAATGTAGCAACAACACTTAACACGGAATTAGCATGATCCAAGGCTCATTGCACATGAATCATGAGTAAATTCTCATTGCACATGAAGCACGAGTAAACCCTCGTTGCACATAAATTATCATGAGTCAACACTCATTGCACATGAAGTATCATGATACTATACTTTACCCAATGCATTGGAGCACTATAAGGGCGCACCCTTCTTAAACATTTCATTTCATGCATAAGTGTGCCACATGGATCATGAAACATGGATTCATAAAACATAATCATTTATTCCATGATAAAGGAATGCAGAATTCATACATGAAACTTTATAATCAATAAGTAAATGTTCATAAAGTTGAACACCCTTGATGGAGAAATGGGCATGGTATTCACTACACAATGGCATTGGCTTAGAAAATCGGTGCGATTTAGGCAGCGTAACGGCGTGACATAAGAATTCATAAAAACGATTGATGAGAGATAAAGGGGTTCATCATCATATATACATGTAATGGACAGTAAGGAGTTCATATAGATACATGTCCCAACAATTGTAATGGAATTTAGATTCATGATACAAAAGTGTTGCTTGAATGTAAATGAGGAGAGAGAAGTTACTTTCGGAATTTCGGCATAGTAACGGGTGTACATGGGAGTCATTTAATGAGAGAGAAAGGGTATCCCATCATTCAAACATAAATAGGGTAGTATGAGGGAGGTTATAAACTATACCCAAACATTCATAATTGAAATTAAAAGTACAAAACAACTTAAAGAAAATTGGACAAAAATGAGAAAGGAAAAAAACCCTTACTTGGAAGTGTGCTTCCAAAGGCTTGAGAGAGGCTTGAGAGAGGCTTCTTGGGAGCTTGGGGAACCATGGGAGGATTCTAGAGAGAGTAGGGAAGAGTTTGGACGAACTCCAAAGGCTTTGATTGAGGAGGAAGTGGGAGCTTGGGTGGGTTTATATAGGAAAGGTGAGTGAATTCTTTATTATATAGGTTTGGGACCCCTTACATTAAACTAATCCAAACGACAAATCAGATCATGGTTTTTGCCCATGGTTTTTGTCAAAGGGGAGAGTAAAACAATATTTTATAAGTCCAAAGTACGAACTTCTTAAAATAATAGGGTTGCTTATGTGGAGGTGAGTCACACTCCCATGGAAAACAATTTAAAAAGACAAGGTGTTTAATAAGTCTTGAAGGGTCCATTAATGCTTTGAAAAGTAAGTCAAACAAACCCAAAATCACATTATTTTAATGTTAAAACATATATTGGCCGAAAATAAATCTTGTAGTATTTTATTACATCACTATTGGGTCATTATGATGTCATAAAACACATTATATATTTAAACAGTATTTAATTTTTACCCAAAACGGACATTTATCGAAAATTCATGGGTTTTGATAAAAATGGCTTTCAAACCTTAATAAAAATTATAATTGCATTAATAAAATTATATGATCATTTATATATTATAAAATTAATTTAATAATAATAATATTAATATTTTATTAAAATATTATTTAATTCAAAAATCCATTAATTTAATAAAATAGAATTCTGAATTAAATAATAATTAAAAAACACTATTTGCACTTTAAAAACTGTTTACAATGTATCAATAATGACAAGAAAGTATATTCATTATTATATACAAAAAATAATGTACATGAACATTGTACTAGCGATTTGTTACATAACCCCTTAAAACAGTCGTATAAGACCTAAGGGTAAGGTGTGCGATAGTGACAGACTCTTGGGGTGGCTCGGATAACATCTCTCGAGTGGTAATTTTTATCAACTTCCACTTTTCCCATAGATGTTCATGTTTGAGCTTAACATGATTAATCTCAGATTGGGCCTGGTCAAGAGCGAAGCCCAAAGACGCCACCTCTTTTCCGAGATCCGACAAATTGGCTTCATATGGAGAAATTCTACTGGATGAGGCCATCGCTTCCTTTGTCTGAGTAAATTGGGTTCATTAAAGCCTTATATTTATACTAATCATGTGATCACTGTTCAATGGATATAAAAGTAACAGTCACAATTCTTAACATAAAACAAAAGAAGTTGACATTTTATATAAACATTTTACATAAAAATACATTTAACTAGATCAAGATGTATTTCCATTAATGAAACTTTGGGTCGTTACAATATTCCTATATTTTCTTCATTATAACATCACATAAATAAATTTGATTTTCATTTTTATGATTCTCATATATATATGTCACATTGGAATGCCTTATTTTTACATTCTTCATGTTATTATTTGATTATTTCATTATTGGGCTCCATATATATCCACTTTCTTATGTACACCACCAAGTTATCCAGTGAATTTTAAAATATAAATGGAATTTAATGGAATTTAGTGGAATTCATTGGATACTCTTAACAATGTTTATGTATACATGTTTTGATCTATGATGATATGTAACTAATCATCCTGAAGAAGCAAGGCCTCTATATTTATTAGGATTATAATAGGTGTATCATTCTATAATAAGTTATTAAATAAATCATATAAATGTTATGGGTTTGCATGGGGTTTTTTTGGGGTATGTAAGGTTCATGTTGTATAGGGAATGTTTGATTAGTGATTATTAGGGATTCATGATTTTAGTTTACATGTAACTTGAGTTTATATGATTATCGTATTTTGTATCGAATATAAATGATTTTTAAATTTTATGATTTTTATAGATCATGTTGTTGTTATATATTCAATCCACCATTCCTATATGGAAATTCTCATCATGTCATCATTATATTTTTGAACTTATTAAAATAGGTTATAGTTACATTATTGAATTTGTAAAATTTTTAATAATTACTTTAAAAACAATGAATCCTTAAATTGGTTAATGAAATTTTTCTCAAGTTTATAAATAGACTATATGGTGTCCTGAGGGTTTAGGAAATAGAAGAAAGGAAAACGAGTCCATCCATTCCATGTTACATGGTTGGTTCATGGTAAGTAGTAACCATGCATCTTAATCATTATTGAATGTAGATCTTGAACATGGTTGATAAAACTATCCACAGGGAGAAGACATGTCATGTAGGCTTGGATAGAGCCATACCACATGGTTACCGCATAGTTTGAAAAACTAATGTGGGCTCTATAGTAAACATTTCATCTTTTCCCCCTCCTAGATTGAGGGTGGCGAGCGGTTTGGAAAATCATGCGGCCAAACTATACGGTCCATTAAAAGTATGGGATTTTTTTATTTTCCACACATGGTTGAAAAACATCCACCCAATTCTAATCCCCACTTCACTTTCAGTAGAATATGTGATGAACCAAATCTCCCTAAACTTTTGAAGGAATGATCTACCACATTTCTATGCAGTTTGGAACACCCTTGGGTGTAGAATAAAGGTATAGGGGATTTGAACACTCCTATTTTATCTATTTTCTGAATTAGGTTCTATAAAATATCTCAAATTATTCAGAATCCCTAAAATCATCTATTACTAATGGTACTTAGGTTGAGGATTTGAATGGTGTTTCAGTTCAAATCAAAGGTTAAGGTTATTTGAGTGTTTGTCTTTGGAATTTAGGTAGGTGTTCTACAAGTTATATCACATAGGAATGTTTATTAATAATAGTAATGTAGCGGTGCATGGGTGTTGTTTTGTTTTCCATTTGGTTCCTTATTAAAAATATTAAATTATTTGTGTAAACGTTTATATGAACCCATCACGATCCTCTTGGGATTCGTTGAGGTCTAATTGGATCAGGATAAGGGTCACCCATGGGGTGCGCTGCTTCCAGAGTATGGAAATTTAATTCTTAAATGTTGTTTCCCTCAGATTCCGGGGATGACCTCCTTTTGATGGGAGATTCAAACATTTTGATCGGTTTCTAATGGGTTTGTTCATAGAACTGGAAACATCCAATGATTCCACATCCATTCGGACCTACTTTCCAAAGGTAGGCACTTATTAGTTTGTGGACTGATGAGTCTTAGGAATTTGCATTGGTCGAGAGGATGGGAGGTCGGACTCATCACACCTTTTTAGGGGAATTATTGTCTACTTTGGGACTCTCTTTATAGATTTAATTTATGTTCGTGAATCCTTATTACATTACCAAGTATAAAATGAGTTTTCCTTTATATCTGACAATTAATGATTGATATGTAGGAAATTTAGAGAATCTTTTATATGTATTCGAGGTTCTTCATCGATAGAGAATCATCTGTATTTATTGGAGATTCTTGGTCAATGGTACCCTTCGACACATTTATATAGAATTCTATTGGTCATTATGATTACCATGATGGTTTTAAAGCCACTCAGTGGGGCACTTGAAGTTTATTGTCATTCATAAGGACATGGATTATTTTAGAGTTGGGATCGAACCCGCAGACGGGCTACCTATGTGTCCTTTGTTTAGAAAAGGAATAAGAACCCACGTAGTTCGAGTAATGGAATATGATGTTTATGATTGATGGCTCAAAGAAGTATGTCATAATTACTTTTACACTCTAAGCTCACGTGAGTCATGCTCGATGGGAGAAATAAGAGGTATTGGTAAAAATTAGACAACGGTGCCATGAAAGATGCAATCATAAGAAATAATGTGGGGATTATGTATGTATGACTGCCCAGATAAATGAAGGTTAGGATTTACTTTAGGGAAGAAATCCAGGAGTAGGGTCCATAAAGGTATATGTGCTTCATGGAGATTTTGAATACTCTAACTTGGGGCTTACTCCTGAAAAGGAGGCCCAAATTAGGAGAAGACTTGTGATTGGGTTTTACTCCTGAAAAGGAATCCCAGATCAAAGGTAAATTAGGACTGGTTAAGAGAAATTAAGACTGAGGCTTATTCCTAAAAAGGAGGCCCAGGTTAAGGGAATTAAGGTTTGGGGCTTACTCCTAAGGAGGATGCCCAAATTAGGGGACTGGGGCTTACTCCTAAGGAGGATGCCTAGATTTGAGACTGGGGCTTACTCCTGAAAAAGGAGGCCCAAGTTAAGGATTATTACTGGGCTTAGTCCTCAAAAGGAGGCCCAGGTTAAGGAGTATGACTGGGGATTATTCCTAAAAAGGAGGCCCAGGTTAAGGACTATGACTGGGGATTATTCCTGAAAAGGAGGCCCAGGTTAAGGATTATTACTGTGGCTTATTCCTAAAAAGGAGGCCTAGGTTAAGGATTATGATTGGGGCTTACTCCTGAAAAGGAGGCCCAGGTCGATTGAGTTCTCTCATCTTAAAGGATGAGGTTGAATGAATGAAATCTCAATCTTTAGTGACATAAAGATGTGTAAATCACTAGGTTTTGAGAGATATTCTATAGAGTTCCTTTCAGATAAGGAATCAAAAATCAAGAAATCATTCCATAAATGGATTTTAAGAGTGTCTTGAAGATTGAATCTTGAATAGGAGATGGGGAATGGCTTAAGAGGGGTGAAATGGGCAAGAAGGGCTCCCAAAAAGGTAGGGGTGCGCAAGTCCTGGCAGGCGCGCAGGTACTGCATGGGAACGCAAGTCCTGGTCGCGTAGGTATGCCTGCGCGACACATGGTGTACTTGCGCGACGGTTAACCAGCAAGGTAATACTTGAGAGACTCTTGATTAAATCCTTTTGAATCCTCTTGAGGTTCTTCCAGAAAAGGGGTGTGCAAGTTCTATTGAAGGAGTAAGGTGGCGCACAAGTGTGACCTTTTCCCTTAAGGGCTGGTCACTCAGGCGCGCAAGTGTTGATGAGTTTCAACACTTAGGCCTTCCTTCCCCTCTTTAGATCTTCCGTTCTAGGTATGAAATTACCTTAGAAGTGTTTCGGAAGCTTTGAGAAGAGACTAGGGCATCGGAAGCTCAAATCTGAGTTTCTGGAAAAAATCCTCCTCAAATGGGGGGCCCACAGGGTCTATTTATAGGCAGGAGAAGACCCCAAGCGGTTATCACTTAGGTCGCGCAAGTCACTTGCGTGACCATTAGGCATTGCGCAAGTGGGCTTGCGTGACTATGAGGGAACTTGCGCGACCTATGGGAAATGTTCTCCTTGTCCATCCCTTTGTCAATTTTTGATATTTTCTTCAAAGGTTGAATCAATTTGTGCTAAGTCATTTCCCTTTACATTCCTTTGGACTCTGTGATGAAAAAGGAGCGTCAACAAAATTCCCCCCTCAGATTTGGATCCGAAAGAAATGAGGATGTGACTATGAGGAAAAAAGAAGACATCCAAAGGAAAGGTGGTGTGCATGTCTTGATAGCGCAGAGGGCGGCGCGCAAGTGAGCTTTAGGCACGCAGGCTTGATTCACGCAGGGCTTGAGCACACTGGTTGTAGGCGCGCAGATAGGCCGCCTGGCCTATAAATACGCGGTCATTGGCCGCGCTTAGCATCTCGATTCCGAATTATCGAGCTCTCTCTATAAAATTCATCTTATTTCTGTTGTTTCCTTGTCTTCGCGCTGCTGTCAAGGTAATAGGACTTGTGCGGTGAAAACATGCGCGACAAAAAATTACGCGCCGCATTTAATACTTGTGCGACACATCCATACTTGCGTGCCTTAATGCCTTAGCCATTTTTTTGGATTTCTTCACAAATTTTATGAAAAAACAATCCATTTAAGAGTTAATTTATTCAACTCTTGTGCAGAATCAATGGTTCTTAGACCTAGAATAATTGATGAACTAGCTAGAAAGCGGATAGATGATATGATGAACATCATTGGACATGATTATTATACTGTCAAAGATATCACTCTTCCGTATTTGGCTAAGTATCTGAAGAAATATCATTGTGACTTCCCACAGAGCACTTATCTACCATTGTATGGCTATGGTCATCTACGAGAAGTCACCATTCCAGAAGCAAAGAACTATCTTCCATTTTTGTGGTTTCAGAATTACACCAACTTTGCTTCAGCAAATATCTTATGTGGAGGAATATTTCTAAGTGTTGGAACAGTGGAGAAGGCCTACATGATGCATCATAGCCCTTGTACACCAGATCTGAAAAATCATACACCTGATCTTCAACCACATTGTCATCCTTCAATCTTCCGAAATGCTCAGATGGATCAATCCAAAGGCTGGAAGAAAAGTTGGGACTTTCGTCCTGGGGGAGGCTTGAAGCCAACTTGGATGTGGGTATACTGGGTGCGACAAACCTATGCAAAGTTTTTCGAGGTTCTGAAGGGAGCTGCAAGATCTCAGGGGCTCCAATTTTGGGCGATATGTCTGATGAATTCATTCCTCCCAAGGAGACTTGGAATGATTCAGAGAAAACTCTTGCTTTAGCTTGAGAATTATTTAAGATCTTCCACAAGCTTAAGTGTTCAGAGACCTCATTAACTCATTCTAGAAAGGATATTCATCTGGAGGAATGGATGAATATATTTTTTATTGAGAAGAAAGAGAGGGATCCAAAGGAGAAGGAGCTGAAAGAAAAAGGATCCAAGAAAAAGAAATCCAAGGATAAGAGGCCCAAACGTCCTACCACCTACCCTAAACCTAAGAAGAGGGGTTCTCCTGGAACATTCTGGCCAACTCTAGAAGCAGGAGAGTTAGATAAGTGGGGATATGAGGTGAATCAAAGAATCCCAAAGAAGACTCATCTGGCGGGCTTCTTAGAAATGTGGCTCAGTTTTTATCTCTTTCCAGTCAGGGATTCGAAGGGAGGCGTCAGGCCAGGGACCTTCATCATTGCGGAAAAGTTGGATGAGGGAAAAAATGGTTGGGTTGGCTACACCCATTTTAGAAAAGATTCATAGGAGTTTACTTCATGTCTTCATGGGTAAATCTCCTTTAAGAATAGTGGGACCATTCCAAGTTTTATGGGGATGGATCGCCACTCACTTCAGGACTTACAATGTACAGAATGGATTACAAATTCCTGGATGTTCTTTCAGGCCATCAGTGCAATAATTCTCTAGAGTTTCTCCGTTAGATGTTAATGCCTATGACATGAAAGTGAGTTTGAGCATGTTTAAGGAATTCAACTTCTTTCCCTATGGAAGTCCGCCAACCGGGCAGTTTGTTGATGATGGAACAGCCCATTTAGATTTGAGGGCATACATGCTAGCTTGCAGGGATGGTGTGTTAGTTGCCAGGATTGACGGAGAAATCATATGTGAGGCCTATACTCCATATAAATTTGCACGTCAATTCAAATGTCTGCAACAGATTGTTGTATCTCCTCCAGTACATGTCAGGTTAGATCAACATCCAATGGTTGCTCGGCAATTATGGCTGCTGATGTCAAGGGAGAAGACTGGGGCAGTATTTGATCTACCAGTTGAAAAAGCGGCACATAATTTGACTACATATTATGCCGACCACTGGATAGCATCATACCCCAAAGGGATATTGAATCACCCAGTTTATCAGGTGGGGAAAAGGAAGAAGACTATAGAGAAAGAAACCCTTCCTCATGAAGGTGATGCTTCCCCACCTGAAGTTGATTCGACAGACTACTCCTCTAGAACTGATTCACCGGATTCCCATGATGGGGATGATGAGGCACAACCAGCAGAAAACCGGTTTCGTTCCCGATATAATCCTCCGGTCATAATTAAAAGACCCACTCCATCAACTCCTGGTGAGTTACTTTATTGTAGTAATTTAATCACTGCTACTTTATAAAGCAATAAGTCTTACTTTCTTATTCTCTATCTATAGTTATAGGAGCTGGGAAGAAATTGAAGTCAAAAATTGTAGGGCCTTCCTCACATCCTTCATATATAAGACCAAAGGCTGTCCAGCTATGGCAGAGTTTATACTGTGGTACTCAGACCGCCTAGCTGGATTTGTGTGAGGGCCTACAACTTCCTGGAATAGGGAATCTTGTGGATTCTACAAATATTCAATACGAGTATGACCTCAATGAAGTGCGGGCTTACATCAGAGATTTGGAAATGCTCATATATTCCACTGATGAGTCTGTTCCTGTCACCAGGCAGGTGAAGGAAACGATTGATCGTGGCACCACTGTGGGGGCTGGTGGTTCTGGAGATGAGGAGTGTCATGAGTATGTGGCTCCTGAAGATGTAAGTTTTCTTTCTTTATTTTCTTTGCAACGTGATTTCAGTCGAAACTTTGTTACTTAAAGAAGATATTTTCTTCATCTTGCATCTTTCAAAGAAAGGAAATGTGGTTCCTTCGCCACAGTATAGCCCTGGTGGTACTGCCATTGGGGCTGCTGTTGATTCTCCTCGCGAACCAGGTGAGATATCTCCAGGCCAGCAGGCCATGAATGAGGCGCTGGATATAGCCTTCCATTCTCCAATCCAAGTGCCAATAAGGGAGACTACCGATACTCCCAAAAAACCAAAGAAGAAAATGAAACGAAGGAGGAAGTCCATAGCTAAACGCTTCATTAGCAGTGGTAAGTCCTTTGAGTAATCATGAGTTTATACCCATGACCACATGGTTACTCATATTTCTGGGGATTGCAGGGGCTTCTTCAATTTCCCCCCTGAGGGAAAGGACTGATCCTACTTCAAAGACCACAGAGGGTGCTGTGGAACAATCATAGATCCAAGCTGACTTGGCTGCTCCTGGAGAAGAGCTAGAATATATTCCCAGTATCCCTCATGCTGCTGTTTCAAGAAGAGAAGAACCTATTTCCGGTAAGTCAACAATGCTTCATAAAAATGTTGAATGAAACACTGACTAATTTCCATTCTATGATACTTCAGGTTCAACTCCTGCATTAGAGCTTCTGGAGACTGTTGTAACTGATGCAACTGATGCTGTGATTTTACCCAAAGATAATGTCTAGGGTCAGGGGCTGCAGGACGTATGTCGTCAAGAAGACACACCAAACGCTCCCACTGGTGAGACTAACCAGGATTCTGAAATATCATTGGATGAAATGATGAATCATGGCATGTCTTTCGAAGAATTTTATGATCATGATAAGTTGTCCTGTGATTTATAAGACCTTGGGCGTGAGTGTTATCCTTCAGCCAGTAAATTTTCTTATAATTTACACTTCTAATCATGACTTAAAATGATACGCAGTTCCATCCATAGAAACTGCTGAACTGCCAATGCCTGAAGAGGGTGTGGACATTGATGACAACCCTACCATTGAAAAAACATTATCTCAAGTAGAGCTAAACCCAGTATACCCTACTGAGACCCATCTTGAAGATCCTGTTGAGACTAGGAAAGATGGGGGGGAGTCTTCTCAGGTTGTTGACCCACCGTCGGGTAAGGGATAACAATATTTGTGATTATACTTAATTTTCAAGACAATTGATTCTTTTGTTATCCTTTGAAGCTAACCAAATCTTTCAATTAATTATGTAGGGCTGTCAACTGCAGTGGCTAAGTCTGGAGGTGAAGCCTTAGCCTCTGCCCCCACAGGAATTGAAAGCGAAGAAGCACAAGTCAGGGGGGAAAGAACAGAACAAGGCACTTCCTTAAGTGCATTAATCCCAGATTACCTGCCCCCCTGTGATGATGATGTTGAATCAGACCCAGAGATGCTTAAAGTGTTCATCTTTTCACGATTCAAGGCATGGAACAACATATGGAAAATCATATCTGAGGTGCCTTTAGAAGAGTTATCATCAAAAATTCCTCAATTGTCCTCCCAATTTGTCATACTAGGACTTTGCGGTTTTGGATATGAAAAGATCCATACCACAGTGAAACAGATCATCTTCAGGAGGGAGCAGGAGAAAAAGTGCCGCGAAGATCTGACCAGGGTGAAATTCTCAGTTAACATCGGCGAATTTGAGGTTGTGGTATCCCAAGCTGAGGCTGATTATACTTCCAAGATGAAGGAGCTGAAGAATAAAATAAAAGAAAATTTTTTTCAGCAGGTGTAACTCTAGCAACAGTTAGATACTGTTACTGGGGAACTTGATCAGCTCAATAATTCATTTGAGGGAGCTCAAATGAATGGTATGAAAGCCATTGCAGATGCCAAGAAGGCACTCTATCAAGCTGAGAAGAGTGAATTTGATTGAGTGCACAAGCTTCAAGTAGTTGCTGATGAAGCTCGGGATGTTGTACATCAAATGAAGACTTATGTTGATAATCTTTTGTAATCTCCTTAGAAAAGAGAAGAGACTCCAATCTGTGGATGTCCTTCTAACTCTTGTGCATCAATGAAAAACACTTTCACCTTCACTCATTTGTACCTGAATTCTCTTTTTCCACATGCTTTATATTTTACCTAAGCCAATGGGCCTAGTAAGCATAGTTTGATTTTTACTAGGATTAATGTAAATAACCCTACAAACTTCGAACCTTTTAATTTCTCAATGTTACCTAAATCATAAAAAATGTATGTTTAGTGAGCTGGGAACTTGACTTTTATTCAGAGATCCCTTGTCTTTTGTGGGAAGTTTAAATTCATGCACGTCGGACATAAAAAGGATAATGTTTATGGTCGAAATAGCTTGGACCGAAATGGATTAGAATTGACTCAATTCCTTGAAAATTCATTTAAAAAAATATTACCATACTCAAGTATGAGGGAAAATATGTAAGCTATGACTTAAGAATATTTGAATCTGAGGAATGATATGAAAAAGAGCTAAAAGGCATTAGAAGAAGTAGTTTCCAAGAATGAAGTTACCATTATTTAACAAACCCGTTAGGGGGTTGAATTATGCAGGGCCACCTAAGGGCATTGGCTGTATAGTTAAATAAAATAGTATCTTTTGGCTAACAAGTCTGTTATGTAGACTGTTTATGCAAGGCCACCTATGGGCACATACTACATAGTCAGGAAAAAGAACTCTCAGAAATTTACTTTCCTAGTGCTAAAAGCCAGTGAAAGTTTATGGAGATTCAAATATTCCAAAGTATAGAGTTTGTTGTATGGAAAGAGGTACTTGAATATGGAGAAGATATTTCCAAACAAGATTATCGAAGAACTGGATGAATATCACTCCTACAAAGGTCTGACCCAAACTTAGGGAAGAAGAATATAAACCATAGACTTGAATACTTTCAGATCATGAAAAAAGGATATGGGACAAATATGTTAAGGATGGATATTTTTTGTGGATCCCTACATACAGTCATTTAAGAAAAATAAGGACAAAAGAGGAATTCTTCCCAAGAATGAAGTTACCACTATCCGAAAAACCCATTAGGGGGTTGAATTATGTAGGGCCACCTAAGGGAATTGGTTGCATAGTCAAATAATAGTATCTTTTGTCTAATAAGTCTGTTATATAGACTGTTTATGCAAGGACGCCTATGGGCACGTGCTTCATAGTCAGGCAAACGAATTCTCGTAAGTTTGAAATTTTTGCGACTAGAAGTAAAGAAAGGGGTTATGAAGATCTGAAAATATTTAAGGTTAGGATTATGACACATAAAGATGGGTATTGTTCAATGTATACAGAGATACACAGATCAATGCTAACCATAATCATGTTGTGGCTGGATCTTGAATTGAAATATTGGACTTCACTACGTATCCCATAAGGATGGAAATCAATCCATACATAGTTCTTAAACTACAGTTTAACGTAGTGTGGGACAAAATTATTAGAGATCTTAGTTTAGGGTCATAGAGCTTGGACCATTGTAATAAATACATAGTGTGTGTTCTCATAGGGACTTTTCAGCCAGGGAACTGAAAGTGGAATTTGGGGTTAGGCCCAAAGACTTGGGGCTGGATTCAAGGGACACTTGAACATTCCTACATATCCCATAAGGATGGGAATCAATCCCACGTAGTTCTAGAAATACCCTTTGTACAAATTTGGTTCGTACATGTGAAGGGTGAAAGGGGACTTTAGTACAATGATGGTTTAACCCAAGATAAAAGGTTTGGGCATTGCCATGTATGCACATAGTCTTTGAAATGGAACATGATTGAAAAATCAATGTAAATCATGGTTCCCTCCCAGGTGATGGTATCAAAGAATATTGTAGTTTATTTTCATACTGGACAAAAGTGTTGTATAGTTTAACATCATATAACAAGGACGAAAGTGAACCAATGTAAAGATATTGATTCTAGGGGCGGTTTCACGAATCAACATCGTATGAGATGGAGGTGAACCAATGTGAAGAGATTGGTTTTGGGCTTGAACCTTGGGAGGTTGTCTACATGCCCAGCCTAGAAGGTAAGGATCAAAGTCCGTGTAGTTCAATTAAAGAATGAATTAATGATCAAGTTGTTCTTGGGGACTATGACCTAAAAAATGATGTTGGGACTTACACATAGTTAGCGGCCCAGAGAGAGTGTTATGGTTGAGGTTTGCTCTAAGATCACATGATTCATACTCAGTGTGAGAAACAATAGGTAACAATAACCTTAACAATTAATAGTTTAATGTCATGTAGGACATATAAAGGGACTATGCAGTTTAAATTATTGCAGTTAGGACTATTGGCGCTGCACATTTTAGTGTCATGTAGCAGGTACAAAATACAGTTTAATGTCATATAAGACGTATCACGGACTTTCTGTACAGTTTAGCATCATGTAGTTAGGACGATGGAGACAATAGAGTTTAACGTCATGTTGGACGAAAGGGGGACTATGCAGTTTAATGTCATGCAGGGAGGACAAAAGAGTACACCATTTAACGTCATGTTGGACGCATTGGGGATTTTTTCCACAGTTTAGCGTCATGTTGGATGAAAGTGCAAGTAGTTTAAGGTAATACAGGACCTTTGATGATTATGTAGTTTAACGTCTTTTCGGACGTAAGGGACTTTTATACAGTTTTGCATCATGTAGTTAGGATGTCACAGTTTAACGTCTTTTTGGACGTAAGGGACTTGCAAATAGTTTAGGGTCATATGCATGGACCTTTGATGATGCATTTTAAGGTCATACAGGACCAAGTTGCAGTTTAAGGTCATACTGGACCATTACTGTATAGTTTAACGTTATATAGCAAGGACAAAAGAGGGACTTTGTAGTTTAATGTCATGCAGTGAGGAAAAATTAGGGAAAAAAAATTTCATAGTTTAAAGTCATGTGGGACGAAATTAATACAAATAGTTTAAGTTCATATGTATGGACCGTTGTTGTATAGTTTAACATCATATAGCTAGGATGATTGGGGTTTTTTGTTTATACAAAATACTTCTTCAAAAATATGGCATTGGTTGGAGTAGTGATGAGTTCTCCATCCATAGATATTAATTAATAAGCTCCATTGGAGTAGACCCTATGTATTGAATAAGGTCCTTCCCATTTTGGATCAAGCATGGGAGGTTTCTTTCCTGTTATCATTGGAGTTCTGAGAACTAATACCAATTCTCCCTAAGTGAATGAACGAAGACGAACTTTTTTGTTAAAATCTCGTGTTATTCGATTCTGATAGACTTCCAAGTGGTGCAAAGTGCACAATCTTTTCTCATCTAACCATTCCAATTCATTCAATTGCTTTTGAGATTGTTCATCTGTAGATGATTGATCACAAATTGCAACTCTGAGTGAGGGTAGTTGAACTTCAATGGGAAAGACGGTTTCTATTCCATATACCAATGAATATTGAGTTGACCAAGTTGCAATGTGGGTGGTAGTCCGATAAGTCCATAAATCATGAAAGAATTTATCAGGCCATGACCTCTTATCTTTATCTACCATCTTTTGTAGTATATTTGAAAGTTTCGTGTTAAAGGCTTCTATCTGGCCGTTGGCTGCTGCATGATACCGAAATGAATGGTTGGATTTGATGTTGTATTCTTGATACAACTTCTTCACCTCGGATGAACAGAAATTGGTGCCATTGTCCATCAATATGGTATGAGGGACACCAAATCTGGTAATGATGTTAGATTTGATGAAGCTAACAATGCATTTAGAACTAACTTCCTTGAGAGGTATTGCCTCTGCCCATTTGGAAAAGAAGTCAGTAGTAGTAAGAATGTACTTAAAATTCTTGGCCGTAGCCGAAGGGTAAGGTCCCACCACATCCATTCCCCATGTGGAAAATGGCCATGAGTATTTAGCTGTATGAAGCAACTCTGGAGGTTGATGAATGAAGTTGGAATGTACTTGGAATGAATGACACTTCTTTGTGAAATCGATACAATCTCGTATCATTGAAGGACAAAATTATCCAAGCCTTCGAATCTGATCAGACAGTCTATGTCCAGACTGGTGGGCACCACAGACTCCTACATGCACTTCTTTGATGACAGCCATTGTCTCTTCACCATCAATGCATCTGAAGAGAACTCCATCAAAACCACGTTTGTAGAGAATTTTCTCTAGGTGATCTGGGCTATCATAAAGAGTAAAATTAACCACACGTCGCCAGATTTGTTCTTTCTTAGCTCTATTAGGTGGAAGTGTTCCATTTGAAGGTATTCCTTGATAGGTGACATCCATCCTGTAGTATGACCATACGGTTCAGGAATGGGACAAATTTCATTAATTTCCTCTGTTCTGATTCGAACATAAGGTGAAATCACACGACGGTGGGCAATACTGATGGTTGTCTCGTCCCGATTTGGATCTGCCAAAGCTGTGGCTATATTATCCAATGCATCATCTTGAGCATTTTGTGATCTTGGGACATAAGAAAATGTCGGTTCCAAAGGGAATTATTCCATTAACTCTCTAACGTAATCATACAAAGGTATTAGTTCTTCTTTTCTGATGGCATAATCCCCATTGACTTGTTTGATTACCAGGTCTGAATCACCTTTCACTTTTAAGTGATTCACTTGTGCTTGAAGTGCTAATTCCAAACCTACGATGAGAGATTGGTATTCTACTTCATTATTGGTACCACCTTCCCACAATAAGAAGGAATAAGGTAACACTGCCTTTTCTAGAGAAATGAGCACAATTCCTAAGCCAACTTTGTTGAATTTAGGATTTTCCATTTTCCTCCCTATTGGACTTCTGGAAGCACCATCAAAATACATTTCTCATGCCTGAGGACTTTCTTGAATAGAGAATACTTCTTCATCAGGGAGTTCAATATCTGAAGATGTGTCTTCCACTGAAGGTTGTTCAGCTAGGAAATCAGCTATATCTTGGCCCTTTATCGCCTTTTTAGACACATACTGAATGTCGAATTGCTGCAAAATAACTGCCCACCTTGCCAAACTTCCTGTAATCATTGGACGACTTAGGATAAATTTGAGCGGGTTATTGTGAGATACCAATTGGACCTTGTGATGTTGCAGGTAGTGTCTCAACTTCTGAACTGCAAAGATTAATGCCAGGCAGCACTTCTCAATACTTGAATACTGGGTTTTTGCTTCAAGCATGGTTCGACTGAGATAGTAGAGACTTTTTTCATTCCCAACATCATTCTTTTGAGCAAGAAAGGCACCCAATGATCGCTCTAGAGCTGTCACATAGAGGATAAGTGGCCTTCCTTCAACAGGTGGCATGAGTACTGGTGGACTCAAGAGGTATTTCTTGAGAATATCGATAGATTCTTGACATTCTTCAGTCCACTGGTAAGTGACTCCCTTCTTCATCAATTTGGTGAAGGGTAAATTTTTCCTACTAAATTGGTGATGAAACGCCGAATATAGGCTAAGTGTCCTTGAAGTCCTCTTAATTATTTCAAATTTTGAGGAGGTGACATACCAAGGATTGACTTGGTCTTCTCAGGATCAACTTCAATACCATGATGGCATACAACAAAGCCGAGAAATTTTCCTGAGGTTACCCCAAAAGCACATTTTAAGGGGTTCATCTTCAAATTATGTTGTCGAAGCTTACAGAATATGACTTCCAAATTAGCCAAGTGATTAGAACGTTGTTTGGATTTAACTACCAAATCGTCTACATAGCATTCAACAAACTTCCCTAAGAAGGGTTTGAAGATACGATGCATGGCACGCTGATAAGTTGCACCTGCATTCTTTAAGTTGAAGGGAATTAACCGGTAGAAATACACACCCTAAGGGGCTCTGAAGGCTATAGATTCCTCTTCTTCTAGGGCCATTCGGATATGATTATATCCGAAATATCCATCCATGAAGGAAAGTGCTTCATAGACAGTTGTCACATCAATTAGAAGTTCTGTAATCGGAACTGGGAAATCATCCTTAGGAAAATTCCGATTAAGATCTCTAAAATTGATTAAAACTCAAATTTGTCCGTTCTTTTTCTTTACAGGGACAATATTAGCCAGCCATTTGGGATATTGAACTTCTCTAACAAAGTTAGCTTTGATAATATTATCCACTTCAACTTCAATTTGGAAGCATAAGTTGGGTGTGTTCTTCTCGCGGCTTTCTTAAATCCTAGATGTTCTTCTGGTAAACCCAAATGATGAATAGCAACATCAGGATCAAGCCTAGGAATTTATATATAGTTCCAGTCAAATATATCTCTATTTTTCTTTAGAAAAGAAATATACATCTCTTTCTCTTCAAGATTCATGGCCACACTGATTAAATTAGGTCGTGGATCTCCTTTTGTACCCAGATTTATTTCTCTGAGTTCATCCACAGTGGTAGAGATACCCTCTTCAAATGCTGGAGGAGCATCTCTGAGATCTTCCTCTTCTTCTTCATCATGTGTTATTTCTTCCTTTTCTACTTGCATAGTAGATGATAAAGTAGAATTATCATGATCCGAAGAGATGTCAAAATTTGCATATATTGAAGAAAAAGCTTCCATTTCCGACCTGATTGATGATGAAGGGTCTTCTTTGGGTAATAAAGAGGAGATGATGGATTGAGAATCGACATCATTGTTCACCTCCTATGTTGCTATAACTTATTCTGGCCTAATTGGCGAAGCATAGACTTGTTGGATTTTAGCAGATGAAATGAAGACGTCACCATTTGTGTTTTCATCACTGCTTGGTAGATTACCAATTTCTCCCATGTTGTCTGGCTCGATTGTTGTAATTGACATTATGGATCCTTCCATAAGAGTATTTTGATTTGGGTATATCTTGTCAATTTCACTGATAGGAAACACATAATCTGTACTCACATGTGTAAATGGATTTACTAGAATTTTCTCCAAACCATATGAAGCATTAACTTTGGTAATCTCCTTTGTTATGGATTTCTCCCTTCCCTTCATGTGATAGAATTATGCCTCAATGTATTGAGACTCACATGTCTTGAATGGGGCCTTATCACCATAAAATTTCCCAACTTGACCATCGAAACAATATTTAAGACATTGATGGTATGATGAAGGGATAGCCGCATGTTGATATAGCCAGGGTCTTCCAAGCAAGATGTTGAAGGCTGAGTCTTGATCAACAACCATGAAATCTGAATTGGATACAAGATCTCCAAACTGAGTTCTGAGTGTAACTTCACCCATTGGTTCTTGTTCATTTTTATCATATCCCTGTAGCATTATGGTGGAAGGAGATAAATCAGATTCCATGAGGCCCAATCGACAAAGTGTATGAATGGTCATGAGGTTGACTCCTGAACCATTGTCAATGAAAGCTCTTCGAACATCCATGCCATTGACCTTGCCAGATAAGTACAATGGTCTAATATGTCCATGCACAATATCATCTTCATCTTCATCAGTAAAGGATATTATTGCATGGCATTCTGTAGGATTATTCTCTATGTGATAGACTTCAGCTGCAGCAATTTCAGTTTCAAACTCCTGAGGACTTGACAAAGACTCGATGAGTGCTTCCCAAAGATCTTTTGATAGATTCAGAGCATCCAGAATTGATAACTTGGCTGGTACTTGGGCCAAGTGTTTCAATATATCATACTTTTGATCTAGAGGTCTGTGTTTCCCAATAGAAATATGTGGTTTAGCAGGTACCTTGGAAGCAGATTCTTTGGAAGTTGATGCATCTTGTATTGGGATAGGAGTTGGTAATATTCCTGGTTTTAGAAGATTAGACCAATTAGATCCATTTACTTTCTGAGAGGAAGAAGATGGAACCTTCAACCAGTCTTCCAAAATAACTATGCCAGGACTAAATTTTCTATTGGTAGAAGAACTTGTTTGTTCTTGCTGAGCTCGCTGAAGGGCTCTACCACGAGTTTCTACTGCATACACAGTTCTAGCCGGGGTAGAATTGGAATATTGGCTTCTGAAAGATCCACGTCTTCCCATGTATCCTGAGCCCCTAGAACTTCCTCCGATTCCTCTATATGATATAGGGAATTTAGGCTCATTGAAATCAAAACTCCGACTGGCATATGGATCTGTTAATTGAATCATATTAACAGAACCAAAGATTAACTCTTCATCTGATGAAGACTCTGCCTTATTAGCCTGTTTAGGCTATTCCATTTGTTGGGGTTGTGCCATTTGGTGGGGCGGTGCCTGTGGAATTGAAGTAGATGGCATGAAGTCCTCCAAAGTCAAAGATAACTTAGGCTTTGACACATACTCATCTTCTTCTGATTCTTTTTCTTTCTTTGAATCATGTCATTTCTTTGAGGACTTTCCCTCTGACGAAGAGGGTTTTGCCGCAACATTCATGGCAGAAGACACAATTGGTTTCTTTAATTGTGTCCGAAAAATAGCATGAGTTTGATTTATTGTCTTTCTGACCATCCAATCATCATACTTATATGCATTTTTTCTTTTGACTTCTTGCCAGTCACCTTCCTCCTCTGGAACTGTAGCAGTGACACATGCTACCTAGGCTGAGGAGCCTTTCAATGTGACTTTTCCTGAGTCGAACATCTTTTGAAGGAGGTCTTTGAAGACAAAACACTACTGGATGGGATGCCCCAACATTTGATGAAAAGGGAAATAATTAGGACGGTCCTCATATCCTTTCTTGTTTGGGCTCTTGGGTATTGGAAATTGAACCAAATTGTTTTCCAGATCTGAAACGAAATAACCAGGAACTTGTTCATTTCGGAAAGCATATGTTTTTCTCTTCATATCCTCAAATTTTTTTCGTCTTTGATCTTTTTGATCGTCTGGATGAAAAGGCCTTTGTTGTTGGCTCTCAGAAGGTGGATCCTTTTGAGAAGATGAAGGTTTTGAGGTAGAAACAGGTACAGATGCTTGTTTAATCATAATTGTAGTAGTTTCTATTTACCCATTCTCTTTCCTAGAGCTGATGGAATTACATGAGATTTAGCCTTAGACTATATAAGGGAATCTTCAATCTGCTGAGCGATTGAATTAAGGTCTCGAAACCCACTTGTGTATTTCACATGGATTAACGGCATGCATAATTCGTCACGTAGATTTTCCACACAGATTGGAAAAAATTCTTCTTGAGGGAGTGCTAAACTCAAGGAATATGTTAATCCCTTCCATCGAGAAATGAAATTAGAGACCCTTTCATTCTCCCTTTGCTTACAGTTTTTAAGATCAAAAACTGTTGTCTTTGGGAAAGTTGAGCTGAACTGAAGGAGGAATTTTTGGAAAATATCCTCCCATTCGGTAATTGGCCGGGATTGCAAGCTTGTATACCAAAAAAAAGCTGGTCCTTGCAAGGTTCGCACAAAGCATCTGAGTTTCACTGCTTCTTGATGCTCCGGAGTTCCCATCATAGGATAGCAACAAGATACATAATGCGTCAAATGTTGTTCAAGATCGCCTGATCCATTGAAAATAGGGAATACAGGGTTCCCAAAACTAGATGGAGGAGAAATTGAATCTACCCATTCAGGTTAAACATTCTTTTCTGGTTGAACTTGTGCACTTTTCCCTTCCATAGTTTCTAACCGAGCTGTTAATGACTCAATAGTAGTTATTAACTTTTGAGAAACATCCAGTTGAACTTGGACTTGGGTAGGTGCAATGACTGGAGCTTGTACAGATGTGGCGATTGGTGCTGCAACTGATGGTAGCACTGCCAACTATTGTTGCACTTGACCCGTAGGATTAGACCTATGAGGGTGTACTGAGAGAGGAGGATATTCTTGATCCATCTCAGTAGCTTCAACAAATTCCTTTGGCTGACTGACTCCAGCATGCTTAAAAAGAAGACTACTCTGAAGTAGTTCTACATTCAACCATATTAATTCCTTTACTTCTTCTTCCTGTTGTGCAAACCTTTTCTCTAGTGAGAGCGATTGACCTTCTCTAGAGGAAGGATATGTAACCTGGTTAATTCCCTTCCCTTTTTTGGATCCTTTTCAAATAGGGGGAAGTGGGTTACTCGAAGGATTACCTAGGTTCTGAGTAATCCTTTTACTTCGTGTATGCACACCTTCTTCATTTGTGTCGGTGCTTACATCTTCTTGAGCAGGAACCTCTTCATTTGAATCCCTTGAGTGAGCCTCATCTGGTGGATCAGCAAAAACGGCATTGATGGCATTGATTGATTCATAACTCATCTTATCCCTTCTATCATAATTTTTGTGATATTGTCTTATTCCATGTCTTTGATGAGACATTTCCTTTTGTTGACTCAATCCCTCAGGAACTTCTTGACGAACTGTAATTTGGAGGGAATCTCCTGATAATTTGGCTCTTCATTCCTCTTGAGGTTTCTTCCCCAATTGAGAAAAGACCGAATTTCTCTGAGTAGGGGATTGATTATTTGAAAAAGTCCCCAGTCTAGTGGACTAGGGTTGTTCCTGCTGTTCTTGCTCAACTCCCTGAATCCTTTTTGTTGATTCTGAGGCTTGGTTTAAAAGAGTCCACAGTCTGGCGAGATGGGGCGGTTCTTGACATGATATGTCTGAGACTTTCTTGAAAGTCCTCCTAATCTTGCGAACCTTAGTCCAGAAATTAGCTGGATGCATTAACCTGTATCCTCTTTTATCACCCGGTTCAAAAGACCGTTGGATGATTTCTAACACTTCTGTCACTTGGTGATGTGCTTGCTCCAAATGAGAGGCATGTTTAATATTCTCGTTTTCTTTATGGAAGAGTAATTCAACAACTTGTTCTCGGTATTCTTGATTTTGAGAGGAACTAGTTGAAGCCTGTTCTTGGGCAAGCTTTTGATTACAAACAAAGCCCATTGACTGTGGCCGGCCATGGGCAATAACATTGCATGAGACCATTTTTGGCGGGCTTTGCTGACTGGAGAGCACCGTGAAATACAGTGCTCCATGAACACCCCATCCTCTAACACGAATACTAGATGGGGAATTGGCAATTAACTGACATAATCTTCTTAGTGCGCCAAGACATGAACGTTGAAGGGCTCTCTGCTACTTTTCAGCCTTAGGATATCGAGAGACTGATAGAGACGCCAAATCAATCTGACGTTGTAACCCTTCTATTATCTTAAGATGATCTTCATATTCTTCATAAGATAATACTTTATTTTTCAACTGACAAGGATTTTTCCATATGTTGAGACAAATATCATGAATTTCATCTTCCGTCAACATTTCTGGAATGTCATACTAACAGTCATCCAGAGGCCAAAACATGATTAGCACTTCGCCTTTCGCCAGTTGTTTTCTCATGTTCAGCATTTCCTCTTTATCATTTGATGAATATTATTCTACCTTATTTGACCAGAGTTGGTTTTTCCTTGTTGCTTCATTGGATTCAACAGGATTGGTAGAGAAATCATTGATCAAACTAGAAGATGCATGACTTACGGGTGGTTCGGAGAATGACCTACACCCTAGGCTATCTTTTGATTGAGAAAGTATTTCACCTGCTAGCGATGAAGCTTCAGACATGACTGGTTTCTCATTTTCAAATGCCTCAAGATAAGAGGGCTTTCTCGGCACTACATTTTCCACTGGAGCATTTTCCGGTAAATGTGCATCACTACTACGGAGAGGACTTTCGTAGCTAAATTAATCATCATGGGGAGGAACACCATAATGAGTTACAGTAAAAGATGATATCTCTTGCTCCTTGGTCTTCTGACCACACAGAGGGTTCCTGTGGCTCTCATCTGAAGATGAAACTTCAAGATCGACTGAATTTTCATGAATCAAGCCTTCATGAGGAAGTGTCTTTTGAAGACCTTCGGAATTAATGTTCCCACTATGGGGAAATGAGGGAGTAGAATCTTGAATTTCAACAGATAATTGTCTGAGGGCTTCAAGAACTCCAGCATCGAGCAAGGCCTTGTTACAGATTGGCTCTTGATCTCCTGAATGTGCTAGGCAGGACTTTTTCTTAAACGCCTTCTTACTCTCCTTGGAAACCACTTGTTGATGAAAGTGGCTTCTCTGAGATGGTGTATATGCTGAATCAGGAAAGATGGCCAGGTTAGCCTGACGATCTCTACTCAAATCAGGTGTATGTGTCTGACTTGGTTATCCGTATGATATGGGGGAGTATGCCCCACAACCCTCTTGGACTGGAACAGATGTGTGTGTCTGTTCCGGAGTGAATTGTTGATGTGTCACTCCACTGGTAGGTATTGATTTATTTGTCTTTCCCTGAGATGCTGCTGAAATTGTTATAATATCCTGGCAGGCATCTAGAATATGATCAGGGATTTTCTTCTGCTCTTTCACCATTGATAGAATATGCTTGGTGACTTCAGCTGTTGGAATGGGAATATACGTCCATTCCGGGCTTGGAGAAGGTGTATGTGCCTGCTCCTGTCCTCCTTTTCCTATCAGTGAATCCTGACAGTACTCAAGTGTGGGGGAAGAGAGTTGAGTCTGCCTCCTATTTGTTGTCGGGGCTTTCCGACTAACTTATCCAAATGATACCAAGCGATACTGTTGATAGTCTTGATAAATACTAGCAGGTGTATGTGCCTGCTGATTGCACTTCGCCAAACGTGGTTGACGAGATCCATCATATGTAGTCAGACGAGCCTGCTGACTAGCCGATGATGTATAAACAGGTGTATGTTCCTGCCTATAGTACTCCTCCAGAATTTCCTGGTGGGATTGGCGTGATGCTGCCAGATGAGTCTACTGGACAGCGGAATTAAAACGGGCAGGTGTATGTGCATGCTCGTTGCTTGCCACCAAGTTAGGTTGGTGGACTTCTCCAGAGATGGAAGAGATGAGAACCTGCTCACTGTTGACCGGATTCCACCTCTGGTGGTTCTTCTTGCTTGCTCGGGTTCGAGGAACCTGAGCCGAACGCCTGGAGTTGGTACCCTCATCATGTTGAGGGCGCACTGACGCATGAGTCTGGCAGCGATTGTTGGTGGGAGCCCTCAGGAAGGACTCCTGTCTGTTTGAATTAAGGCCCTGAGGGACCTGCTCATTCACCTCCCCAAAATAAGGGAGTGAATGGTGATTGCGTTCTGGGGATAATGACCCGAAACGGTTGGAGACGGTAGTCAGCACCACCTGCTTCTTGATCACTGGTCGTCGTTGTCTGGACGACCGATGTGAGTTGTTTACTTGGAGGGCTTGTTGGGTAGCCTCCAAACTTGGGATGGTACCATGTTGATGGTACTCTTTAACCAGTGCGTTTGATACCCAGCGTTGAAGATGCTGAGTAGGTGATATCATCCTTAGAGCGGATGATGATCCAGTAGGAGTAGCAGCAGTGTCATTTGCAGTAGCAATATTCACAGGTGTGAACATGAGAGAAGTCATTCTAGAAATGTAGAAGATCTTGGAAAAGAGTGCCTGTTTGATATAACAGACGTAATCAAGATAAATTCAGCCACTACATCTTTTGGATGAGCACATATGTCAATGATTGTTTTTTTTGGCCCTCTCATTGAGTTTTAAATAGGGGCCTAATAAAATAGGTAAAACATCATTTTAACTTGGTTAAGGATTCACGTTGGGTTCACCATTTTTGTTTCCCTCGGATTCCGGGGATGACCTCCTTTTGATGGGAGATTCAAACATTCTGATCGGTTTCTAACAGGTTTTTTCGTAGAACCGGAAACATCCAATGATTCCACATCCATTCGGACCTACTTTCCAAAGGTAGGCGCTTATTAGTTTGTGGACTGATGAGGCTTAGGGATTTGCATTGGTTGAGAGGATGGGAGGTTGGACTCATCACACCTTTTTGAGGAGAATTATTGTCTACTTAGAGACTCTCTTTATAGATTTAAGTTATGTTCGTGAATCCTTATTACATTACCAAGTATAAAATGATTTTTCTTTTAGATCTGACAATCAATGATCGATATGTAGGAAATTTAGAGAATCTTTTATATGTATTCGAGGTTCTTCATCGATAGAGAATCATCTGTATTTATTAGAGATTCTTGGTCAATGGTACCCTTCGACACATTTATATAGAAGTCTCTTGGTCATTATGAAGACCATGCTGGTTTTAAAGCCACTCAGTGGGGAACTTGAAGTTTATTGTCATTCAGAAGGACATGAATTATTTTAGAGTTGGGATCGAACTCGCAGACGGGCTACCTACGTATCCTTTGTTTAGAAAAGGAATCAGAACCCATGTATTTCGAGTAAGGGAATATGATGTTTATGATTGATGTCTCAAGGAAGGATGTCATAATTACTTTTACACTCTAAGCTCACGTGAGTCATGCTCGATGTGAGAAACAAGAAGTATTGGTAAAAATTAGACAATTGTTCCATGAAATATGCAATCATAATAAATAATGTGGGGCTTATGTATGTTTGACTGCCCAGATAAATGAAGGTTAGGATTTACTTTAGGGAAGAAATCCAGGAGCAGGGTCCATAAAGTTATATGTGCTTCATGGAGATTTTGAACACTCTAACTTGGGGCTTACTCCTGAAAAGGAGGCCCAAATTATGAGAAGACTTATGATTGGGTTTTACTCCTGAAAAGGAATCCTAGATCAAAGGTAAATTAGGACTGGTTAAGAGAAATTAAGACTGGGGCTTATTCCTGAAAAGGAGGCCCAGGTTAAGGGAATTAAGGTTTGGGGCTTAGTCCTGAGGAGGATGCCCAAATTAGGGGACTGGGGCTTAATCCTAATGAGGATGCCAGATTTGAGACTCGGGATTACTCCTGAAAAGGAGGCCCAGGTTAAGGATTATGACTGGGGATTATTGCTGAAAAGGAGGCCCAGGTTAAGGAGTATGACTGAGGCTTATTCTTGAAAATGAGGCCCAGGTTAAGGACTATGACTAGGGCTTATTTCTGAAAAGGAGGACCAGGTTAAGGATTATGACTGGGGATTATTCCTGAAAAGGAGGCCCAGGTTAAGGATTATGACTGGGGCTTACTCTTGAAAAGGAGGCCCAGGTCGATTGAGTTCTCTCATCATAAAGGATGAGGTTGAATGAATGAAATCTCAATCTTTAGTGACATAAAGATGTGTAAATCACTAGGTTTTGAGAGATATTCTACAGAGTTACTTTCAGATAAGGAATCAAAAATCAATAAATCATGCCATAAATGGATTTAAAGAGTGACATGAAGATTGAATCTTGAATAGGAGAGGTGGAATGGCTTAAGAGGTGTGAAATGGGCAAGAAGGGCACCCAAAAAGGTAGGGGCACGCAAGTCCTGGCAGGCGTGCAGGTACTGCGTGGGCGCGCAAGTCCTGGTCGCGCAGGTATGCCTGCGCGACACATGGTGTACTTGCACGACGGTTAACCAGCAAGTTAATACTTGAGAGACTCTTGATTAAATCCTTTTGAATCCTATTGAGGTTCTTCCAAAAAAGGGGTGCGCAAGTTCTATTGAAGGAGTAAGGCGGCACGCAAGTGTGGCCTTTTCCCTTAAGGGCTGGCCACTCAGGCGCGCAAGTGTTGATGAGTTTCAACACTTAGGTCTTCCTCCACCTCTTTAGATCTTTCGTTCTAGGTAATAAATTGCCTTAGAGGTGTTTTGGAAGATTTGAGAAGAGACTAGGGTGCCAGGAGCTCAAATCTGAGTTTCTGGAAAAAATCCTCCTCGAATGGGGGGTCCATAGGGTCTATTTATAGGCAAGAGAAGACCCCGAGGGGTTGTCACTTAGGTCGCGCAAGTCACTTGAGCGACCATCAGGCGTCACGAAAGTGGGATTGCGTGACTTTGAGGGAACTTGCGCGACCTATGGGAAATGTTCTCCTTATTCATCCCTTTGTCGATTTTTGATATTTTCTTCAAAGGTTGAATCAATTTGTGCTAAGTCATTTCCCTTTACATTCCTTTGGACTCTGTGATGAAAAGGAGCATCAACAAATGTATAATTTAATTTTTATGACATAAAGACCATAATAATTGTGTTTACATGTAGCATGGGTTATGAAATGAATCTAATATTAATTTTGTTTAGTTTTTAACATGGAATAACAGAGTGTTTGGTATATTTTGAATGTCTTAAATGAAATAAAATGAATTTAATAAATAACATATGGTTTTTCATTGACATTTGTAAAGGTATTAATTCATTTAAATAAGGAATGTGTTAAATGGGTCGGGTTATAAATGTAAAGCATGCTAAATGGTTATGAAACGTAAATGAGAATGTGTAATGGAGTTATTGAATGATGATGTCTTCTATGTTGAATGAATTATTATTATAAATTATGATTGTGTTAAATGGTTATGGTTGTGTTTTGTAATGTTTTTTGGATAAAAAGGAACATGAACATAGCTTGGTAGTATGTAAGGTATTGAATTTATGTTCTACTCCCATGGTTCTGGTTGGATTGAGCCTCTAAACCCCACTTATATAATGCCTAATTTAGGGAGTCGGATTAAGGCTCTACTCCCCTAACAGTTGTATTGGATTAGAATACCTGGAATGAGGCTCCAAGGAAAGTGTGATGTAATTTTTAATGAAATCTTTTACCTATTGATATTGGGAACTTGACTTAACCCCTTATGCATAGTAGTTTTCCGACATAGGCTATTGTGTAATTGATGAAAATTTATAACTCAAAAAACAAAAGAGAAATCATTTTAGTGGATATTATTAACTAATAAAACCCATGTTACCTTTTCTATTTTTTATAATTTATTTTTTCACATGAATGAACTCTCTGTTTATAATGGATATGTTTTATAAATCATTGGTGTTAGCCTTCTGAGTTGTACTCACACCCTTTATAGGCCCCCATTTGGTACCCAAGAAGTCTTTAAGGTCACAAATAAGGATAAGGGAAAGGGACCTAGTTTAGATTTTGGTTTTGAGAAAAGGATTTACGTGGAATAGGGATCTAGACATGGAGGCAAGAACAATTTGGGGATTCTTTTGTTTTTTTAATTTTGGGTTTCCTTTTCACTTGGCATAGTATGAGATAACCTAGCATATTTATTATTTGGTATTGGAATTAAAATCTGTTTTTGGGGAATTTTCATTAATGAATTTTTATTGTTTATTGTTTCCTTTATATATTATTTATCTCTTATCAGTTACTCTGATAAATAGGGTATAGTCTCCCAAAGTGTTCTATTAAACCCTCTTTGCTAGTCGGTAGCCTCTTGCGGATAGGGAGGTGCAACTGAGGTCATGTGGATACTCATATGAGGACACCATTTAGTTTCTCTTGTGTTGGGGGTGTTACAAAGAGGTATTAGAGTGCTATTTTCTATTAATTTACAAATTAGAAATGTTATACCTATGCCTAGGGCGTGTTAGGACCTAGGAATGAGCTCATTCATGGTCGTAGTCTGACCATGTATGGGGGAAAACCCATGTACCCTATGTGGGATTGTTTTTTTTGGATTTTAATTGCATAATATTTTACCATTAGGTGATGTACTTGTTGTGTTATGTGATAATTTTGTGATATTTTCCTCATATCTAAAAAGACCTGTTAATTGTGCATACATGAATAATTCTATAAAAATATAGGTATATGTAACATGAATCGTGGTAAGAACACATGTGAATAATTTGTGGACTATTAGTAATTAAATTAATTTCTTTCTGTTAAAAAATTGAATGCAATTATGTCCAATAATGATTATTAAAATGGTTAAATTGATAGAATGTTTCAAAATGGTAAATTAATAATGCCAAATAAATGGTCATATAACTATTTTAAATATTCATTGAAGTGTTTGAATTATATGACAGTTTCTAAATGATAAATATTTATGTTTTGTATGTCAAATAGTTTAAAGGGGTTTTTAATGAAAAACATATGTCTATGTATGTTTGTTTACCATTATTTGACCATGTCCCATGATAGGGATGGTTTAGGGTAGTATTAGAAATGTGATCATGTTCTTTTAGATAGTGTATAATCAGTGGGATATCTATAGTAGATAGTCAATTTTTTTAGGAATATGGTTTAAGCCATATTTTCTTTCATTAAATTTTTTGTTGGTGAGATTTTTGATAAATATAAATATGAATAAACTATTATTATTTTAATGTTTGGGTAAATGGAGTTCTTTAAAATTTAAACACTTGGGTTTTCAAAATTGTGAAGTTAATTATAAAATAATTTTTTATAATGGACTTTTAGTGGTCACTGGTAGTGAGTATCCCTTTTTTATTTTATGGAAACTTGTTTGGGGTGGTTTGGGTTGTTGTAGATTCCTTGTATGGGACCATAGTTGTTATTATAGAGTCTTTGATGAGTTTCAATTTGATTTAGGAGAGGTGTACCTTGTTGTGATTTCAGTAGGGCTGTTACCTTGAGGTTTTAAGGCATTTCTTGATAATGTGAAGGTGATTACATTGTTTTTTTTTTAGTTTCACATGTTGTATGTTGGACATTAAGAAAATGGGTTTTGGTATTTCATTAATTTTTTTGTAGTGTTGTTACGGGTGTGGAACAAAACATAAATGGTCATTTGGTGAATTAGATTTCATAATTTTTATAATGAGGTTATGTGTTCCTCCCATGGACAATGACTTATTGAGGTTTGATGTATTTGGAATAGGGGGAGATCCAGTGACCCTTCCTTGATGGGACCCCAGTTTAGGAATTATTTTGTTGTGAACTTTGTGGGTGTAATGTGAAAGGGGTTAGTAAGGATTCTACTACTTTTGGGTGGTTATGGAATCATTCAAGGATTTGTAATGTGATATTGGTGGATGTGAAGTGATTCCAATAATGTGTCTAGCCTAGTTGGAGAAGTAGGAATGTCAATGGTTTAGAATATGAAACTTGAGTTGTGGATATACACTGGTGGTTCTGGATAAGAACTTTTCATTCTATGTCAAACCAAATTGGAATGTGTGTCTCTGGATAAGAAATTTTCATTATATATGAAACAAAAGTGGAATTTTTTTCTATTCTAGAGACAGTTGGTTATTTATTGATGTGGTGGACCATTTTGTTTAGTTTTTTAACTTTTAGGGTTGTTCTAGAAGACACAAGTGATGTGGTGGAAGCAATTCTAAATAAAACATTGTTTCCTAGCTTCTTGGTGGAGGTTTGCGAAGAAGCGGTGAGTCTTGATCAAAAATAAAACTTGATTGGTGGCATTTAAGTGTTTATGAGCATTGTGAGGGCATGGAATCTCGATAGTTTTGGAATGACAAGGTGTCACATTGTGAATGTTGACATCAGTGATGGATGTGTAGTTGTTGTTTTCATTAATGACATATTGGCATACTCTTGGCAAGTGAAAATCATGCCCTATATATTAACATCATATAGAGTATGTTGAGAGAGGTTCTAACATTAATCATTTATATATAAAAGTGTTTTGGATGGATATAGGGACACTTGGATGTTATTATCTTATATAATTGAATTTTGATCAATTTTTTGGGTTGTAAACTATCGAATGGTCATGGATGAGGTCCTTAGGATGGATTAAATGTCCAAAAATTTTGAGGTTTATATTCACAGGAGCAGTGAACAAGTAGTGTTTGATGTTATTTTTTTATTCTGTGAAAAAGATTATATGCACAAACCCATGTTTTTTAGTTTATAACGTGGTCAAAACATAAATGGTGATGGTTTTAAGTCTTCAAGTAAAGTGATGAAAATGAAACTCCTATTTTGGAGACCGATGTGTCAAGCATGGGAGGTGTATAACTGCCTATTGAGGTGATATGTTGACATCTGGATGACAATAAAACTCTAGTGTGGAACATGTTTGGATTCCTCAATAAATTATAGGTGGGACTTAGATGTGGATGTTTATTGAGAAAATCATTGGATTTGGGCTCAGGATGGTTCCAACAGAAATATGATATTCATGTGTTAGAGTCAATGATGCGTGTGATAGAACAGGCCAATGGTTTGTGGAAGTGGGATTTTTGTTCTATAAAATCAACAGATGTAAGGAATTGACCTAGGAAGGTGTCATTGGGTGGCCATTTACTGTTCTTATGTGTGAATTCATTTTAGTCATGTGATGTTGTGTCACACCAACACTGACGCTAAGTGTTCTAGGATGATTCAACTGGGATTGTCTTGACTCAGTTAGAAGGAGGTACAAAAGTAGTGAATTGTAAACTACCATTTGTGGATGTTTTTCTGATGATAATCATTTTTATAAAATGTAAATTTTTAATAAAGAAGAGATTAATGGACTTTAGTCGATGTATAGTCGATATAGGTTCATGTGTTAGGAATGATAATGGTTGGGGTGGAGCATGATGATGACTTGGAATGTAGTGGGATCATTGATGATAGAGGTTACTTTATTTTAGTAAATGACTCAAGTGGTTGTGTCAGGTGATGGTGTTATTCCTCATGTGGTATGGAAATTTTTGTAGGTGGAAGAGGTATAGATTTTATAGATTAAGATGGATACTTGTTACATGATGGTCTAGGATGGTCTAACATGGCATGTATAAAAGAATAGATGTGGTATGTTATAATACAACACCATTTTAATGTTTTATTTCCTGTAAATTTTTAAAATTAAGAAAAACATGAGGAATTTCAAGTTGTTATTCGCATGTAATAGATGTTGTATGAATGTACATTCCTAGTTTTTTTGGACATCAATGATAGAAGACAATGTTTGGTTGATTCCTCTTGGCTTTTTGGGCATGGTGAGTAAGGGATCGGATTGAGTATGTTTTGAGAGGTGATGTGAGTTCCTAGTGGTCATTTTGATGGTGGAAGTTCCAAACAATAGATGGTGGTGGTAGTGAGGTAAAGCATATAGTGGGGACCAGAGTAGTAGGAAGTTGACTTTTGTTAGTGATGTGAATGGTGTTTCTAGTTGGATGGGATTGAGTAAGTTCCATCTAAGTGTTTGAGTTCATATGAGGAATGTTGGATTTTTTTAAATAGATGAGTTCCTTAGGATGATTTTTGTGCTTGAATTTAAATTTGGGTGTTCATCTATAGATCAAGGATGTTCAACCTTGTTTTTTGGACCATAGTAGGCTAGTAAATATGGTTATAATATCATATGATACTTGAGTGATGTTGAGTTTGTTTTATGATGGAACTTTAAAATCTCATAATATGGAGCCAAGTGATTTAGTCTAGGCAAAGTGAAGAGGACCAGATAGGTAGAGTGTCGATTGGTTATTCCATGATGGTAATATTATAAGCATATAATTTCCATGTGTCATGATTTAGGTAGTGTTGTCTTAGTATTCCTATGACATCTTGTTTATTGGTGTTGGGATAGAGATTAATCCATCCTTTATGGAGAAATGAGTTTTTCATTTTGGATCACAGTGATAATGTTATGCATTTTATGGTTTCGATTTGGTTTGAGTTTTTTGGTAGCATAGTAATGTTTTGGAATAATCATTGGAGAGGGAGAAAGATATGTCAACCTAGTGGAATGATATCCCTATTTTGGAAGATCAGTGATGCTTGGGAGTGAGGATCAAGGACAATCTGTTATAAGGTGGGGAGGTTGTAATACCCCCAAATTATTTTGAGGTATATCCTTTTTTTGTTTAGATCAGCTTAATATTGTCAAAAAATGATTCCTGAGTTTATGAGGATTCGTGGGGGTGTCTTGGGGGTTTAGGACATGAAAAAATGAAAAATATCGTGCCTTAACCATGCTTTCTAGGAGAGGTTTAGAAAAATTAGAAAAACATTGAATATGGATGATCCAAGCCATGGGGTTTTGGTCAGATCCATCCCACATGGTTCTACCAATTTTGTGGTCTCCATGAGAAATTGTGTATCCTAACCCCCTCTTGGATAGAGGGAGGAACACTATTGGGGAACAGATATTCCAACCATGTGGCCAAACCATGAACCTCATTATTAATATGAAATTTTACCACTTTACCCCATGTTATTTATGAACCATTACAATGTTTTTTACCCCATTTGTTTACCAGTAACAAGAGTGTCAAACCAAATCACCCTAGACATCTCAATGATTGATATTCCTTGTTTTAGAACCATTTAGAGAGATGTTGGCAGTGGATTGAATCTATTGGTTAGTCTAAAACTCTTCCTTGTTATTATTTCAGGATTTGGTCCTGTAAAATATATTTTGTTATTCTCAATCCCTAAAACCCACTTTCTTTAGTGGATCATTGGTGGAGTCTATGAAGGTTTTTTTGACTTAGAATCAAATGATAAGGTTAAGTGAGCATTCATATTTGGAATTTATGTTGGTGTTCTACAAGTTATATACTATAGTCTTGTTGATTACTTATGAGTATGTGGTTGTGCATGGGTGGCGTTGTTTTCTTTTTGGTTTCCTTGGTAGAAATGATTAATTTTTTGGGAAAATGTTTAATTTAACACCTCAAGATCCATTTGGGAATCATTGAGGTTGACTTGAACTAGGTTAAGGGCCACACATGGTATGTTCCTCTACTTGAATATGAAAATTTATTTTTTTTATGTGTAGGGTTTAATTTTAATGACATAGACCCGAGAATAAATGTATTGACATGTATCTAGGGTTATGAAATGAAACTAATGGTAATATATTTCATTTGATAACATGGAATAAGGGGGTGTTTTGTATAGTGTAAATGGGTTAAATGAATTAAAGTTAATGGGATAAATTACTTTTGGGTTGTCATGGAAATGTGTAAATGAATTAATGAAAATAAATAAGGAATTTGTAAAATGTGTTAGGTTATGAAGGGAAAACAAGGTAAATGGATATTTTATGTAAATAGGAATCTATTAAATGGTTAATCCATGGTGAAGACTTATGTTTTAGATGAAAAATTATTTTAAGCAATGACTATGTAAAATGGTTTGGTTTTTTTTGAAATGTTTCATGGATAATGAATCTTGTGAAAATTGATTGGTGTTATGTGGGAAACTAAGTAGTGGTTCTGAGCCCATGGGTCCTGTTAGACAGAGGCTATAAACACCAACCCTATAATTCATGGGTTTGGGAGCCAGAATGATGCTTTATTCCCCTAACATTTTCATTAGAAGAGAATACTTGGAATAAGGATCCAAGGTATCTATAATGTAATCGTTTTTGAAATTTTTCCCTTGTGAGTTAGGGAACTTAAAATATCCTCTTATACATTTTATATAGACAAAATATGTCATATTTTAATTTATTAACATTCATAACCAATAAATAATATGAAAATGGTTTATGAGGATATTGTTAACTAATTTGAAATAGCTTATCTTTTTTTTAAATAACATTCCTTTTGTTTTTTCATACACTATATACTTAGACTAGATAACTTGTAAACATAGTTTGTGGTTTCTTACTAAGCTTTACTTATACCATTCCCAGGAATCCATAGGGTACTCAAATATAAATTATGGTTTTAGTTGATAACAAGGTAAAGAGGCCTTGTATAGATGGTCAGATTGAGCATGGGATTTGAATTTAAGATGGTTCTAGACTTGGATTCAGGACCCATTTGGGGATTATTATATTTTTTTAACTTTGTATTCCTTTTAACTTGTCACAGTATGGCATGGAATGACATTTTTTTTGGACTTGTAATCAATTTTGTAGAAATAGGTGGTATTACATGTTTATTTTTTTATATATTTCTTTATTTTTTATTTATGAATTTTGGAATACACTTAGAATGTCATTGTAGTCTCCCCACATATTTTATTATACCGTCACTACTAGTTATAATCCTCTAGATTATGGGGAGGCACCCTTGATTTCATGATAACAATTGAATTGGTTTCCCCATAACATGATCTTGTATTATAAAACTTATATTCTTCAAATATTAGTAATATTTATATCATGATAACAATTGAATTGGTTTCCCCATGACATGATCTTCCATTTTCTCTTTCTTCTTAAATAAAATACTTATTATACTACATAAATGTTTTTGAATTAAAAATTCCTAGAAACATCATAAATTATCATAGTAGTAGCTTTAATCAGAAACAACTTTAGTACATCTTCAAATCTACATCGATACATGAAAAAAACATGGTTTATTAAACAATAATTAAATCCCTATTACATAATCATTAACAAAAAGTGTAATTATTTATTTATCCATATTAAATAAGATCAATTATTCTATCTTTATTCATGTAATTAATCCTTTAAAAACAAATCACCTTCTAATTCAGCTACATCGCTTTTCACATGTAACTGAAAACACCCATGAGAAAAATTCATCTAAAGCATATAGTCAATAACATTGCTTAAAATGGAACCATTATCAATTGGCTATGTGGATATAATTATCTACATGAATTTATATTGTTATAATTAAAATATGTATATCAACTACAACATTTCATCTGAGATCACCAATTTCATAATCAACTATGTGGTTCCTTATCAGAACACCTACGTAGAAATTTGGTATCAGGTTCCTTCTCAAAATTCATACATATAAATTCTCTAAATTGTTCATTATCCAAATGATCGTAATGAAATATTCCTTTAGGTTATTTTAAAAAATGTTTCCCTAGCAATCTATTGCATGGTTCATTCTCAAAATACGTATGTAATAATCAGTTACATGGTTACTTAAATAAATATTCATTTATAATATTTTTGTAGGAATGATGAAAATTTTATAACATAATTTAATCACATTATGGGAACATCACTTTTCATAAAAAAAATTTCTAAAAAAAATTACTTCTATGGAGTTATCAAAGAGGCCCATCATGTGGTAACTTATTCTTTAAATGGTCAGCTAACCTAATATCTGTGTCAACATTGTTTCATGATATTTCTAAGGACCCAAACATTACATGTAGATATTACTTCAACATTGAATAATATTTATTACATAACATAAAAAACTATTCCAGGACTGTATAGGTTTAGTTTCTTTAAAAACAGGGAATCAAAAACAACTATTTCATAAAACATCCACATTGTCTCCTGCTTATTTCTTCATAACTAGACTTATTTTTTACATATCTTACTTATTACCATTCTTCATGCCCTGGGGAAAAGAAACATATGAAAGGGTGAGATCAAATGCTATGTAATGGAAAGCATTGTAAATATATTACAAAACATAAATAGAAGAATGAAAAAACATGAACATAACATTTGAAAAATAAAATACCAAATTTAACATATACCAAAATTTTGAGTCATGAAAAAAATCTTGGTAGTTCATAAGGAATAAATCATAATGGAATAATGAACCATGAGAAAATATTATTGGAATAAATTATGGAATTATATCATATTAATAATCAAATAATATTATTTCTATAGTATAGAAGTCATTCCTTCCAATACCATCATTGTGGACAAAGAGTATTATTGAATCGGGTTTACTTGTCATTTCATCGATGTATTACTGAACCGGATTTACTTTCTGTTATAGCCCTGTATTACATAACTGGATTTAATTTCCATTCAAGTACTATCTATTTAATGAGATATAAATCATTACCCAATTCATTGGAGGGAGATAACATAAATAGTTGGAATTTTCAAGGAAATTGTTTTTCTTAATTATTTGGAATTTTACGAGTCTGTGGCTTCTAACGGCACATGATTCTGAGGCCCGGTGTGCCCGAAATCAATTTCTGAAGTTTTATTCAGGTACGTTCAGTAAACGTACGAGCGGGTTTTTCTATCTTTTGAACCGGTGCTCAGAATTGAAATTTGAGGGCACCGATGAACTCGCAATGCTGGTAATTGCTTAAGGGGACATTTATCGTAGTTGCGTTTTATGCAGGTTTAAAGTTAAAAATTGGGGTTTAATTAAAAAGTTAAAAAAAATTGTTTAGAACAATTTTATTTATATATGGTGGTTATTTCCTCCCATGGAGAAGTTATTGGTGGGGACCACACCCACATAACTTCCCATGTGTGGATAATTGTGAGGTGGGGTCCACACGATCCCAAACCTTTCATCTCCCCATAACCTCCCTTAAACTCCCAATTAACTCCCCTTCTTTTATTATGACAACTCCCCCTTATTGAATGAGAACTCTCCCTCTCCCTTTCTCTCTCTCTTTAATATTTTACAACACATGTTAATTAATGAATTCAAACTCTTCAATTAATTAATTAAAGGGTTTGAATTTTGAATTACATGTGTGAATAAAAATAATAGCTTTAGCTATTATTTTGTTTTTGTGGCATTCGTTGTGTGGGAGGATTTGTGAGAGAGCTTTGGAGAAAGAAATAAGAGTGTTCTTCTCTCAATGAAGAACATCATCCTTTCAATGAAGAACCGCCGAGGAACGTAAAACATCGCCTTCAATATTCGGCCAAACCAAAGGAGAAGGAGCCACCTGTAAGAAATTTTGACAACGTATCACCCTCGGCCCTTCTTCCCCGACGTCAACGAATTGACGTCGTCTTCCCGCGACGTCTTCTTCTGTAACGCTCGACTACCGTGAACCTTATTTCAAGGTAAGGGTTTGTTCATTTTAAAGTGATTATTTTTCACCCTATTCTTCGTTGGAAATTATAGTTTATCTTTGGCCAATTGATACCGCTTAACGTGGAGGGTGTGGACTGAACGCACACGGCCCAATGACCATCTGTAGTCTCCTTATTTGTGATTGAGGTGCATTGGAAGAGGCGGTGATGAAGAAGAAGCAGTCGTTCGCCGGCCGCGTGCGGAAGAACCGCGGCCCACAACCGCGGGCCTCTCGACCGGGAGGAACCGGACGGCTCGTCGGCCGGCTAGGTGGAGGAAGTCCGCGACACCAGGGTGTCACGCTGGACGAACTGCGGCCGGCCCATGCAGGCCGCTTGCGCCAGGAAGGTCGGTCGGCTTCGGCTGAACGGTTTGGGAGGGTGGCGCTGCTTGGCACCACCGGTTCGGGCAGCCCCCCCCCCCCCCCCCCCAGACTGCTCACCCAGTGGGCCGAGCCGTGGCCAGCCGGGCCACGCCGCGTTGTTCCGTGCCGGACCGAGCCGGGCCACGCATTTCATCGGGCTGGTCCGACCCTCCAGCCCACTGGGCTTAGCGGGCCGGGCCCGTTTTTACTCAAGGGTGAATAACTTGAAGACCGTGTGTCTGATAGACGCACCGTCTGCGGCACTGGGACCCTTACGACCAGGAAGTCCTTTTGCAATAATCTAAGTGAGTTTTAGAGGACTTTGGAAAATTTCCGGGTTTGGAACGAGTGTATTTCCAACCGGGCCCCTAGAGAAAAAATACTAATAACTCTCAGACCGGGCATCCTATTGGCGCGAAGTCTATAGCGTTGGGTTCCTTTTGACGTGACGGAACATCGGGATACATCAACTCTGGACTTCGTGATAGTTGATGTATCTAACCCTTGGCTTGAGGATCAGATCCTCCCGGAATTGAGCATGTTGTGTGCGGGAATCCTAGAGCTGGCTGTGACTGTAACGACTTCCGTACTGGAATCCTCCATGGGTTCGGTGATGATGACTTCCATACTGGAATCCTCTGTGGGTTCGGTGACGACGAAAACCGTACGGGAATCCTCTGTGGGTTTAGCAACGACGGCAACTTTACTGGAATCCTCCATGGGTTCAGCAGTGAAGACAACTGTACTGGAATCCTCCATGGGTTCAGCAGCGACGACAACTGTTTTGGAATCCTCCGTGGGTTCGGTAGCGATGATGAATCAGTGACTTCATCTGATCATCACTATATCTATACGAAGGATGTGTAATTGTGTGATCTGAGTCTGGACTTCCAATCATTACCATCGGTGTGATTGACTTTTTTCCTCTGTGGACAAAGTTGTGCTTTGGCTCGAGAGTTGGAGCCGAACTGGGATTGATGACTTAGGTATATGTATAGGCATATACCTAAGTAGAGTTGGTTGATACTTTGTGATTGTATCTTTTCTTTGTGGTTTATCCTTCATGGATTCTGGGAGACCTTCAGGGGTCTTGGGGTCCCCACTGAGTATTGTTATACTCACCCCTGCATGGGCTATGCCCGCACTACGTTGTGTCGGATGCAGATGACGGACAGCACTGATCGTGGTAGAGACTTGTGGAGATGGACGGTACTAGGAGGTGGACCACTAGGCGTGACGTATACGGAGCGGACGGATGAACCGAGGTGCCGAGGAAACCATCTTTACCAACCCTTCAGGTGGTATTTCCGAGGGATGACTCAGTGGTTGCTGCTTTACATATTGTTGTTGTACTATACTTTCAGTTGTATTGTACTTTCAGTTGGGTTTGTATACTAGCCTGTTTACTTTTCAGCACTTACTTTTGTACTCAGTTCACTTAGTGCTTTCTTCAGTTGCGTACTCTGTTGTGTTTTTTTACTTTATAAAGGAAATTTATTCCCTTTTATTGGGATTTATGCCTTTGGTGATAGTTTTCATCCCCTGGCCTATGGAAGGTGGGCTTGGGGTAGTCACGGCACGGGCCCATAGGACGGGTTGTGATAAATTAGTATCAGAGGAGTCGGTTCTACCACAGAACTTAGGACTCTGATCATTCCTTTCTGTGAAGAAATAGTGTTAAGATTATTGAGTGTGGTTTTTAGTCCAGGGAGTCTAGTATTGGTTCAGAAGCTGACGTATCCATACACCAGGACCCTGACCCCTGGTTTTCGACTCAGTGCACGAAAACACTAATTTCATGTGTGTTTCAAAAGTTTTCTTTGTGATTACTTTTTTTCAGCTCACCAGGTATATTGTTTGACTTTGGCGCACCTGTTTCTTTTTAGTATGGCCCCACGAAGGTAGCTAGATAGGGTTCCGAGTCATGTATGAGATGGCAGCCCACCTAGTGAGGAGGCCTCGGTGCAGGGCCCCATCACAGCGGAGGCACCAGAAGTACCACTACTCGTTGAGCCACTGATACTACTAGCCCGAGCAGCAGAGAGTGCACACCGCCTGAGTGCGTTGCATGAGTTTCAGCGATAGAGTTCGCCCAGGTTCCGTGGACAGATGGACCCTCAGGCATTCGAGGATTGGTTGGAGGCTATCATCAGGGTTTTCAGATTGGTAGGGACACCAGCTGACCTTATGGTGATCCTTGTCGCAAGTCTCCTGCACGCAGAAGCAAGTAGATGGTGGAGCTTGATTCTCCTGGTGCACAACAAGGCATCTCTACTTTGGACAGACTTCGAGAGTCTCTTCCACTCGGAGTTTATTCCCACCACCCTTCGTGCGGTGCGGATTCAAGAGTTACTTCATCTGTGGTAAGGTAGAATGACAGTAGCTCGGTACTCAATGATGTTTACTGACCTCTCGCGCTACTCCACGGACATGGTACAGGACCCATTCTTCACGGCCCAGACCTTTGAGTAGGGATTGAGGCACGAGATCAGAGCTTCGATGATTCCTCTCAGTATTCTGACACAGGCAGGGGTGCTAGAGAGAGCCCTTCTAGTGGAGATCTTTCTCGTAGAGCAGTCACCGGTAGAGAGACCCACCACAGGGCAACACATAGCGGAGTCTTCTAAAGTCGGCAGTAGACAGTTGATGTATAGGTCCAAACGGACCAGGACATCAGGTGGGCAACCTCAAGATACAGTTTCGGTTGTGCGGGGCACCCAAAACAGAGCCAGCTATCCGAGGAGTAGGCAGTGCTATGCATGCGGAGGACAGGGTCACATGGCTCGAGACTGCCCAACCCGTCATGCAGATGAGCATCAGACAATGGAGGGACCTCCCAGGAAGAGGCATAGGTTCAACCGTGGTGGTCCCCAGGGAGCAGGCGGATGAGGCAGAGGAGCTGGCCGAGCGACGGGTGGTGGATGACGTTTCGAGGCTCTACCACCACCACAACCAGGAGGTCCACCCCAACCACAGGGAGCTAACGGGCAGAGGCAGGATCAGCTCCAGGCAGTAGAGGCTTACGACCACAGAACACCTGAGATGATTCGAGGTACTATCTATGTCTACTCCACCCTTGCTGCAGTACTTATAGACACAGGTGCGATTCATTCTTTTATTGTCTCTACCCTTGTTCGGAGCTCGGAGATTCCGATGGAGCTGTTGGCTCAATCCTTACGGCTAGAGACTCTTACAGGAGAAGACTCGATGATTACACATTGTTTCCAGCAGTGTGAGATTACTCTAGGAGATGAGAGCTTCGGCTGGGATCTTCTTGTAGCGGTGTCGAGGCCTTATGACGTCATCTTGGGTATGGACTGGTTTTCTACAGTCCATGCTCAGATTGACTGCATTAGGCGCAAGGTGCGGTGTATCCGCACAGACAGGAGCAGGTTCACCTTCACTGGAAATAAGGGAGCCTTAGCAGCATAGGATGGACTTACGCAGAGGAGAGGGCAGTCGATCACACATCAGTTGGCTAGTCTCATCCTCGAAGCGGCTGATGTGCGGAGTCTGGGTTTTCCTATTGTGGTGGATCAATATGCGGATGTTTTTCCTGACGATGTACCATGACTACCTCCTCATAGAGAGGTATACTTCTACATAGACATGTACCCCGGGACATCACCGATATCTACTCCAGCATATCGGATGGCTCCCGTTGAGCTTCGTGAGCTGCAGGTACAGCTGGAGGACTTATAGGGAAAGGGATTCATCTAACCCAGTGTTTCACCCTAGGCTTCTCCGATTCTGATCTCCAGGAAGGAATATGGGAGATTATGATTGTGTGTTGACTACCGTCGCCTGAATCAAGTGACCGTGAAGAACAAGTGCCCACTCCCGAGGATTGATGATCTCTTTGATCAGCTCAATGGAGCACGTTGGTTCTCGAAGATAGACCTCAGGTCAGGCTATAACCAACTCAGATTTTGAGATGAGGATGTTCATAAGACATCCTTCAGGTGTTGGTATGGCCACTACTGGTTCTAGTTTATGTCTTTCAGCGTAACCAACGCACCAGCAGTGTTCATGAGTCTCATGAATAGGATCTTCCAGCCTTACCTTGATCGTTTTGTCGTATTCTTCATCGAAGACATACTAATATACTCGACTACTGAGGAGGAGCACCCCTACCACTTGTGGGTTGTATTGGATACACTCTGAGAGCACCAGATTTATGGTAATCTCTCGAAATTCCAGTTTTGGATTCGAGAGGTACACTTCTTGGGACACGTCATCTCGGAGGCAGGATTTGCATGGGATCCAGTGAAGATCGAGGCAGTGCTTTCTTGGGAGCCACCTAGGATCATGACGGAGGTGCGGAGTTTACTGGGACTAGATGGATATTATCAGAAATTTTTACCAGACTTCTCCAGAGTTCTAGCACCGCTTTCATCCTTGACGAAGAAGGGGAAACCCTTTATGTGGTCAAATAGATGTCAGTATATATTTCAGTAGCTGAGGCAAAGATTGACTAGTGCGGCCATCTTGAGGCTACCGGAGGAGGGCGTAGGATATATAGTTTACTGAGACGCATCAGGGACCGGACTCGGGTGTGTCGTGATGCAGGAGTGAGTAGTTATCGCCTATGTTTCACGGAAGTTGAGGCAGAACGAGCATAACTACGCTACCCATGACCTGGAGTTAGCAGCAGTGGTCTTCACCTTGAAGATATGGAGACACTATCTGGTGGGCAAGCACTTTATAGTCTACTCTAACCACTATAGTCTCAGGTACATATTCTTGCAGAGGGACCTGAACCTAAGACAGTGGTGATGGCTCGAGTTCCTCTAGGACTATGACTTTGAGATAGTCTATACTCCTGGGATGGGGAATGTTATAGATGATGCTCTCAGTGGGAGATTGGGCATTCAACTACTAAGAGAGGTGACAGAGAATCTAGACGCATTACAGATATCCTTTGTGGATAGAGATGGAGTAGCCTTTCTTTAGTCTCTCACAATCTCTCCTCCACTTCTTCAGCAAGTCAGAGAGGTGCAGCGTGGGAACGTTAACTGTGAGACACGACGTGCTCAGATATCCATAGGGTAGGCCCCAGATGGATTTTCTGAAGGAGGGGCACACGTCATCCTCTTCAGGGGATGTACTATGGTACCAGTTGCACTGCAGGAGTACGTGCTGAGGGAGTTTCACACTTCCCCTCTAGCGGTATATCCAGGAGTGGAAAAGATGTACCAGGACCTTAGACAACAGCACTGGTGGCTGGGCATGAGGAAGGTTGTAGCAGAGTTCGTTTCATGATGCCTCACTTGTCAGTAAGTGAAGGTGGATCACCAGGTACCAGCAGGCTTGGTACATCCCTTAGAGGTCCTGGAGTGGAAGTGGGATGGGATATCCATGGATTTCGTGACGGGGCTTCCACGTACATCTAGGGGACACAACTCTATTTGGGTGATCGTAGACCGACTCACCAAGTCATCCCACTTCCTACCAATCAGAGAGCTAGGATTAGTAGAGAGCGTGGGACGCTTCTACATTCAAGAGATAGTACGGATTCACGGTGTGCCATCGACTATAGTTTCCAATCAAGATGCTTGTTTCACTTCCCAGCTATGGAAGGGGTTACAGGAGGTTTTTGGGATGCAGCTATGTCTGAGCACTTCCTTTCATCCTCGGACGGACGGAAAGACTGAGAGGACCATATAGACACTCGACGACATGCTCCGTGCATGTTTCCTTGACTTTGTTCACAGCTGGGAGGATCACCTACCCTTGGTGGAGTTTGTGTTCAACAATAGTTACCACTCCACCATCAGGATGGCACCATACGAGGCATTGTACGGCCAACCTTGTAGATCACCTCTATGCTGGACTGACCCTGGGGAGTCAGCACTTGTAGGACCAGAGATGGTTCAGGCTATGACGGAGAAGGTGTATCTCATCTAGGAATGGATGAAGACAGCACAGAAAAGAAAGAATTCATATGCTGATAGGAGACGGAGACCACTGGAGTTTGAGGATGGTGACCACATCTTCTTATGGGTCTCGCCTTGATGGGGTCTACGGATATTTGGCTGAGGTGGAAAGTTATCTCTGTGTTTCATCAGACCATTCCAGGTCCTCAACAGAGTAGGCGAGGTGGCTTACCGCCTAGCCCTTCTACCTTAGTTGTACCAGGTGCATGACATCTTCCATGTATCTCAACTGAGGAGATACGTGCATGACCCGACCTAGATCATTTATCATGGGGATCTAGACATCAATGATGGGGCGACATTTGCGGAGGTCCCGATGGAGATTGAGGATCAACAGGAGAGGGTCCTATGTGGACGGTTGATTCCTCTGGTACGCATTTTCTGGCAGCACAGGAACCTCTAGGAGAGCACTTGGGAGTGGGAGGTACAGATGCGAGCTCAGTATCCCCATTTGTTTACCTAGTGTGTGTTTTAGCTTTACATGGACGTAAATCCCTAAGTTGGGAGTAATGTAAAGACCCAAAATTTTCAAGGAAAATTATTTTCATAATTCTTTGGAATTTTACGAGTCTGTTGATTTTGACGGCACTTGATTCCGGGGGCCGGTGTGCCCAGAATCAATTTCTGAAGTTTTGTTTGGGTACGTTCAGTAAACATACGAGAGGGTTTTTATATCTTTTGAACCGGTACTTAGAATTGAAATCTGAGGGCACCGATGAACTCGCAGTGCCGGTAATTACTTAAAGGGACCTTTACCATAGTTTCATTTTATATGGGTTGAAAGTTGAAAATTGGGGTTTAATTAAAAAGTTAAATAAATTTGTTTAGAACAATTTTATTTATCTATGGTGGTTATTTTCTCCCATGGGGAAGTTATTGGTGGGGACCACACCCACATAACTTCCCATGTGTGGATAATTGTGAGGTGGGGCCACATGAGCCCAAACCTTTCATCTCCCCATAACCTCCCTTAAACCCCCAATTAACTCCCCTTCATTTATTATGACAACTCCCCCTTATTGAATGATAACTCTCCCTCTCCCTTTCTCCCTCTCTTTAATATTTTCCAACACATGTTAATTAATGAATTCAAACTACTCAATTAATTAATTAAAGGGTTTGAATTTTTAATTACATGTGTGAATAAAAATAATATCTTTAGCTATTATTTTGTTTTTGGGGCATTCGTTGTGTGGGATAATTTGTGAGAGAGATTTGGATAAAGAAAGAAGAGTGTTCTTCTCTCAACGATAAACACCATCCTTCCAACTAAGAACCGCTGAGGAACATCAAACATCCCCTTCGATCTTCAGCCAAACCAAAGGAGAAGGAGCCACCCGCAAGGAACACCGACGACGCCTCACCCTCGGCCCTTCTTCCTCGACGTCAACGAATGGACGTTGTCTTCCCGTGACGTCATCTTCCGCGATGCTAGACTACCGTGAACTTTATTTCAAGGTAGGGTTTTTTTAATTTTTGAAGTGATTATTTCACACCCTGTTTGTTATTGGAAATTATAGTTTATCTTTGGCCAATTTCTACCGCTTAACTCAGGGGGTGTGGGATGAACGCACCCGGACCGACGACCTTCTATAGTCTCCTTATTTGCGATTGATTCGCATTAGAAGAGGTGGTGACGAAGAAACAGTGGTCGTGTGCTGGCCGCGTGCGGAAGAACCCTGACCTGCAACCATGGGCCGCTCGACCGGGAAAGAACGAGTCGTTCATAGCCGGCCGGGCCGAAGGGAGGAACCGTGGCGCCCCACGGCGCCGTGCTGCGGAGAACCACGGCCACGCAGGGCAGGCCGCTTCGGCGGAAGAACAGGTCGGCTCATCGGCCGACTGGGCGGAGGAAGGCCGCGGCCAGGGTGTTGTGTTGGACAAACCGCAGCCCACCCATGCGGGCCGCTTGCACCAGGAAGGTCAGTCGGCCGGTTTGGGAGGGAGACGCTGCTTGGCATCACCGGTTCGAGCAGCCGGGGGGTCGCCCCCCCCCCCCCCCCGGACAGCTCGTCCAGCCGGTCGAGCCGCGGCCAGCTGGTCCGGGCCACGTCGTGCCGGGCCGAGCCGCGCCCCACCGAGCCGGGCCGCGCCCCCTCGGTCCGGACTGTGCCCTTCGGGCCAGGCCGCTCCCCTTTGAGCTGGACCGCACATTTCATCAGGACGGTCGGACCCCCTGTCGGGTCGGACCCGCCAAAACTGGGTTGATCCGACCCGCCAGCCCACTGGGCTTAGCGGGCCGGGCCTGTTTTCACTTAAGGGTGAATAACTTGAAGACCGTGCGTCCGATAGACACGCCGTCTACGGTATTGGGACCCTTATGACGAGGCGGTCCTTTTGCGATACTCTAAGTGAGTTTTGGATGACTTTGGAAAACGGCCGGATTTGGAACGAGCATATTTCCAACTGGGCCCCCGAAGCAAAAATGATAATAACTCTCAGACCGAGCGTCCGATTGACGTGTCATCTGTCGCGTTGGGTTCCTTTTGACGAGACAGAACTTCGGGTTACATCAACTCTAGACTTCTTGATAGTTGATGTATCGACCCCTTGGCTCGAGGAGCGGACCCTCCCAGAATCGAGCTTGTTGTGTGCGGGAATCCTATAGTTGGCTACGACTGCAACAACTTCCGTACTGGAATCCTCCTTGGGTTCAGTGACGATGACTTCCGTACTGGAATCCTCCGTGGGTTCGGCGAGGATGGAAACCATACTGGAATCCTCCTTGGGTTTGGTGATGATGACAACTGTACTGGAATCCTCCGTGTGTTCGGCAGTGACGACAACTATACTGGAATCCTCTGTAGGTTCGGCAGCAACGACAAGTATTCTGGAATCCTCCGTGGGTTCGGCAGCAATGATAACTGTACTAGAATACTCCATGGGTTCAGCAGTGATGATGAATCAGTGACTTCATCTGATCATCACTATCTCTATATGAAGGATGTGTACCTGTGTGAGCTGAGTCTTGACTTCCAATCATTACCATCGGTGTGATTGACTTCTTTCCGTGTGGACTAGGTTGAGCATGGGATCGAGAGTTGGAGTCGAACTGGGATTGATGACTTAGGTATATGTATGGGTATATACCTAAGTAGAGTTGGTTGATACTTTGTGATTGTATATTTTCTTTGTGTTTTATCCTTCGTGGATTCTAGGAGACCTTCGGGGGTCTCGAGGTCCCCACTGAGTATTTTTATACTCACCCATGCACGGGTTATGCCCGTACAACATTGTATTGGATGCAGATGAGGGAAACCACTAATTTTGATAGAGACTTGTGGAGATTGACGGTATCTAGAGGTGGACCACTTGGAATGATGTATACGGAGCAGACGGACGAACCGAGGTGCTGAGGAGACCATATGTACCCACCCTTCAGGTGGGATTCCCGGAGGATGACTCAGTGGTTGCTTCTTTACATACTGTTAGTGTACTAGACTTTTAGTTGTATTGTACTTTCAGTTGGGTTTGTATACTAGCCCGTTTACTTTTCAGCACTAAATTTTGTACTCAGTTCACTTAGTACTTTCTTCAGTTGTGTACTCTGTTGTGTTTGTTTACTTTATAAAGGCAATGCCTTCCTTTTTATTAGGATTTACGCCTTTGGTGCTAGTCGCCAGCTTCTGGCCTATGGAAGGCGGGCTTGCGGTAGTCACGACACGGCCCCCGAGGATGGGTCGTGACAGATATAAGTCTCACCCATCTCATAATAAAATCATTCTTACATCTTCCACAAAAATATAAATCAGTCATCATAACATAACCAATGAAATCAAATTGGTTTCTGAAACATCATTCCATCATAACATAATCTATATAAAATATCATTCTATCTTTAACACACTAAAATCACAGTGATAATATGGATTGAAACATAACCCCAATTAAAGAGAATCATCTTATATGGAAAATAATTTTGATAAAATGCATGAACTTAATTGTTCAAGAAAATATCATTTCTTCTTCAGAAATGTTTCCTTTTATAAAATTTTCATTCAATTTTAAAATAAAAGAATTTAATTGAAAATAAACATGAAATCTTGTAAAGTAATATTACTATAAATAAGGTTTTAAAATTTTGTATAAATCTTTTCATGCCGTATAGGTTAAAAAACATTCTTCTAGTACACTTGTCGAAAAAGTCAAAACGTACCTCGAATGGAAAATGCAAGAAATATTCCTTTCATACCATGTATTAAAAGTAGAAAAATGGGTAAAAATGACTTTATACATACATATATTAATAGTGAACATTTTATGAAAACATTTTTAGAAAACATGGATATGGAGGATAAATATACCCCTTGTAAATACTTACGTATAAACAAACTCGGATAAAAATAAGATTACAAAATTACCACTTACCTTAGGTCTGATATGCTTATTATGTTACCAAAACTCTTTTATAGTGGGTTTTAACATATTATTAACTTCTAATAGAATGATAATAATATTTATGATATCATAAATGATTCACTTATGTATTTATATTACATGTTCATTTATCAATTCAATGTTAAAACAACATTTTGGGTAATAATCATTTTATTTATAGTATGTGTTCTGACTTTTTATTCATGATCTTATTACTTAGATCGTGATTTAATTACTTCCATAATGTAAAACATGATTTATATATAAAAATATTTAGTATATAAATATATATAATAAGTAGATAAATGAAATGGAATACACCATTCATGAAGATGGTAGGTCGTACATACGGATGAACATTGTTTCCATTTCCTTATTGAATTGAATTGAAGAAAGTAAATGAAATATATATTAATATATACATAAATATAGTAAAATTATTATTTCATATATTTCATTATTATTTATTATATATACTTTATAATCATTATTGAATGGCTAACACGGAGAATGAAACTTATCGTGTCGTGGAGACTGTAGGTTGTACATACGCACGAGTGACGATATCATTCACTTAATGGGTAAATGGTATGGAATTGGATGGTATATTAATTTTACATAATAATTATAATTTTGTATTAATTATTTACATCCCTTTTATGCATCATTAAACCCACCCAAATTATGTATTTTTGAATAACAAATTACACCACAGTGTGGAGACGGTAAGTTGTACGTACGCATGAATGGTGATATTGTTATTTGTAGTATGGATAAAAGGAGGTATAAGGTGTTCCCATAATTATAATAACATATCAACATGTAAAATATACTGGGTTAATTAATTTAGTATGAAAACAAAATATGAAGAGGAATTATAAGAAGAAAATAATTTTCAAATAGGTGATAAAACAATTACCTCTTTTTTGAGTCTCTTTTTTATGTGCACAAAAGGTCTCCCTAAGATAGCTTTCATCATAAAGTGTGTACTCTAGGAGGAATGTATAGATGTGGGGATATTGTTTTATAAGAGTATGTATGAGCCAAAGGGATTTAAAGGTGTCAGTAAGTGGGTAGAGTTGGGGGGATTTTATAAGGGGGAGGAGGGGCACTTTTGGATTTTTTTTAAATATTAATTTATTATAAATTGATTTTCTATTTATAATGGTCCCAAACTCATTTATTTTGAATATAATATTAGTATGGTTCGACATAATTTAAACCAATAAAATATAGAGATGTTTTTATTTTATTATAAACCTTATCATTTTGATTTATCCTTATTTAATCTATTTAATTTTATTTGTTTTAATAATATTCTAAATATTAAACTGTTATTAATATTTATTTATGTGATGTAAATTTTCCATAATTATATAAGTTATGAAATTTTCGACCATATAATTTTTAATTTTTAATTTTTTAATATTTATGTGATTTTTAAATTATTTAATAATATGTTTTTTATAAAATATTGATAATGTCAATTTTGACACTATTCATTTACTTGAATTGAAATAAAATCCACACAGAAGATAAATTAAAACTAAAATATTTAACAGTATAATAACATGTCATAGTCACCTAGAGAATATATGGAGATAATTAATTAATTCATATGATATGTATTTTAATATTTTTAAAACCATTTATTTGACATTTCTATTAATAAAATAATTTCAACATCACTATTGTGTAATAATTAATAGTAATTATTTAATATCTAAAAATTCTAAATTAATTCAAATTATTTAGATAATTTAGTTATCTTTATGAAGACTATTTATGTTCTTATGTTATATCAAGTTAATAACTATAGTAAAATTATTATAGTTCTAAAATATATGAGAGTGACTTGTTGTCACATTCTTTTGTTTTAATTATAATTACATCACTTTCAAAGAATAAAGTCAATTAAATGATTACATTCTGACCCTTAGGTTATATTTTTCGAATTTAATTCATCCAATAGGATTTTTGTAGGTTTTAGGGTAACTTTATTATCATTAACATATTTTTTGTTACCCTAATATACCCAATTTACCTTTAACTATGGAAAATAAAAATTATCATAGTTACTATTCATAATATTCAAAAATAAATTAAAGGTAACCTATTAACATATTTTTGGAACCACTAATTCCAAATATGGAATCCAAATTTCAAAATTCAAAACACATAAGTTTCATTCATTAATTTAAAATTAATTTCCCTTGTTAAAACCAGAAAGCGAGTTTTTAGAAAGTAAAAACTATCAAAAGATTGACATGTTTTTATGTCCAATTTAAATTGAAAATTACTAACAATGACAAAAATTGGATTAAATGATAAAAAATAATCCAGTTACACATTAAAACCAATTAAAACTATAATCTATCTATATAAATAAATTAGATGAAAAAGCAATTTTGAATTAAAATGCAGTATTTTTCACTATTCATTAAAATGTGAATTTTATCAGAAAAATACCAAAAATCAAAACAAAGTAGGTTTCAATGTCCATATTCCAATTAATTCATTTATTTATTCAAATACAATATAAAAAGTTTTAAAAACTTGATTTAATATTGTTGTGCCATCAAAAGGCAGAAAAACTACATTTTTTGAAAAATACTTGTTTTATCCGAAAAAATAAATTTTTCCTTATGTAATGTTCTAGAAAATACATAATATGAATGTTATTATTATATAAAATTCATAATGTGGTTAAAAATATTCATAAATTCATGTTTCTATCCCATTAAATAATAATATTTTAATAATATATCATTGTTTAGTGAAACTCAGTATTGCATACAGTTCAAGATATAGAGGAAGGTGTCTCTAGTGTGCATTGCAAACCAACTCAGTGTTGTGTTTAGTGAAAGCTTCCTTTGGTGTTGAATATAACATAATCCAAACATATTTATTTTATTCATTTAACCAAATCTATACTCAATGTTTCGTTAAATGAATTCTATCAAAAGAACATGAAATTATGTGTTACACAAGCCAAGTATAGTACTATGTATACTACATGATAATATGGTGTTGCGTATAGCACAAGATAATCTTGTTTTAGCATACCACAAAATAAATCAATGAAATAAAAAATAATATATTTCATAAAATCTCATGTTGTTACATTATACCCCCTTAAAATGAATTTCACCCTCAAAATTTATTAGGGTTATAAAAGGTTTACTACTTTAAAGTTTCATTAATAGAAACCCACAATGTAAAAAGGAATACAAAAACATCATTTTAAAAAGGAATGTTTGAAACATAAAGGTTACCCAAAGTAACTCATCACTCGGTTTCAGTAAAGGAGAACATAGGTGGGAAGTAAAAACATGTTTATGGAAGAAAAATCTAACCATCAAGTTATAATAGATTGTGATAAATAATAATATTTAGAGAAAGTTAACGACTAGAAATCCATAAATCTACGATGATTTATGGGACCATATGATTAATTGGATAAGAAGGTACTAAGATAACATTTTTGGTTTTCAAGATCATTTCCCTAATGTTAAAGAATGTGAGAAGAAAAACATGCTTGATTTTATTACAATCTCATCATTGGTTGTGATTTGAACAATTTTCACTTCATATATTATTCAAATAAATGAAGTTGAATTTTTAAATCCTAAATTTTTAGAAGATCATGTGATAAATAAATTTAATATAAGATCATTCCATCTGTCTTTAACACAAAATTTTTATCACAAGTTATCAAATATAATAAGTCCATATATGGTGAGATAATACTTTATTCAAATAATATTCATCTAATGTTTAACTAAAACATTAAAAAAAATTGATAACCTTACAATCCTTCTAAAGGAAAAAATCCAAAACTATAGAAAAAGGTTCAAAACGTTGGATGAACATTTATCCCCCACATATCATAAGATATATCTAGTTGGTTACATTCCAAAAATGTGAACACCTTCATCATGTATTCTCTTGAGTCATGGTAACAACCTGAATTATCAAATATCCTAATTGAAAACATGCATATTTCCTTATTCCAATACATATGGTATATATTCCTTAATTCTTAGAAAGTTTAATACATTATTCTTGATAGAAAAAACCTCTTATCAAAAAATCCATAATTAGTTCCTATGAAACTGACATCATCCAATTTACTTATTCAAATGCAACATATCTTTATCCAAATATAATTATCTTAACATTAGGGTTATATTTCCCTTTATAATGTGTTCTATAGGTGTATCACCTTACCCTTAAATTTATTTTTAGCCCCTTAGAATTATTTAAAATATCCTTTCCAATACTTAATGAAAACTTATACTGAAAACACTTATATATTTCATGGTTCATATATAGAAATTTTTGAATTCTAAAACATATACACCTCAGTAATCCAATTTTATTCTTAAAACATTACTCAGGATCCATCATCTTCGTATTTACTAAAATATGAATCATTTATTAAGGTTTATCAACCTCAATATTCTTGGTATTAATGTAAAATGTACTGGAAGAACATCACATACCCTTCACATGCCATTTACAATCTCTTTATCCTTAGCAGTATGACCAATAATTGTACCATCATCATGATTCACTTCTTGATATTTCCACTTAGGAAATAAATATTAATTATTCTGATAATTTCAACATCTGAAAAATTCATTGGTTAACCATGATCTATGTAGTTCTGGGTATTGGATAAGGCCAGAAAAAAAGTGTTAGAAATACATCAGATATTAAAAACATATAAGTAATGTAAATTACATATAATATTTCAAACTATGATATCTTAGGTTTAATCCTATATTATTCATGATTATCACAAATACAATAGGATTGTATCCTATAATTTAATTATCCTTTGGAAACACATAGACATATCCTTTGAAATATCTCTAGGGATCTCACTAAAGTTCTCACATCCTAGTTTCAAAAGGTTGACTAAACCTTCACTCTGATACCAACTCAAATTACCCATAACTTAAATATAGATATTACTTCAACATTGGAGAATATTTATTACATAACATAACAAAAATCACTCCAGAACTGTATAGTTTTAGTGTCTTTAGAAACTGGGAAACATAAACTACTGGTTCATAAATCATCCACATTATCTCTTACTTATTTATTAATCACTAGACTTATTTTTGACAAATCGTACTTAATACCCTTCTTCGTGACCTTGGGAGAAGAAAAATATGAAATGGTGAGCTCAAATTATCATTAAGGGTATGAATTTAAAATATCTTACAAAACATAATCATAAGAATGTAAAAACATGAACATAACTTTTGATAAATAACATAACACATTTAACATATACCAAAATTTTGAGTCATGAAATAAATCTTGGTAGTTCATAAGTCATAAATCATAATGGAATCATGAACCATAAGAAAATATCATTAGAATAAAACAAGGAATTTTGGAAAACAAATAAGCACATAATATGATTTCAATAGTTTCCAAGGAATTGCTGCCAAGACCATCATAGTGGATAATGTCTATTACTGAACTAGGTTTACTTGTTATTCTAGACATGTATTATTGAACCGGAATTACATGTCGTTCTAGAGATGTATTACAGAACCGGATTTAATTTCTATTATATTCATGTATATCTCATGAGATATAAATCTTTACTCAAAGCATTGGAGGGAGATATAGGTCCCACCCATCTCATAATGAAATCATTATTACATGTGCCATAAAAACATAAATCATTCACCATATCACAAACCATGAAATAAAATTGTTTTCTTAAATATCATTCCATCGTAACATAATCCATATAAAATATCATTCCATCATTAACACACTCAAATCATGGTAATAATTAGGATAGAAACATAAACCTATTTAAAGGGCATCATCTTAAATGGAAAATAATTTTGATAAAACACTAGAACTTAATTCTTGAATAAAATATCCTTTCTTGTTCAAAAACATTTTATTTTATAAAAATTTTATTCAATTTTAAAACAAAATAATTTAATAGAAAATAAATATGAAATATTAAAAAGTAATATTTTTGTAAATAAGGAGATAATAATACTTAGAAATCTGTTCATGTTGTATAGGTTAAAAAACATTATTCTCGTACTCTTTCTAGAAAAGTCAAAAAGTACCTCGTATGGAAAACGATAGAAATATTCCTTCCATAACATGTAGTAAAAGTAAAAAATTGGTTAAAATGAATTTAAAAATAAATAGAAGAATATGAAAAAATTTATGAAAACATTTTTAGAAAAATGGAAATGGATGATAAATATACCCCTATTAAATACTTACGTATAAATAATATCATATGAAAATGAGATTTCAAAATTTTCCCTTGCCATATGTCTGGCATGATTCATATGTATCTGAAACTCCTCTATAGTGGACTTTAACAAATTATTAACTTGTAACATAACCATAATAATATTTATGATATCATATATGATTTAATTATGACTTTATATTACCTACTCATTTATTAATTCCTTTTTAAAGAAACATTTTGGGTAATAATTTTTGACTTGTTACTCTTGATCTTATTATATAGATCATGATTTAATTGCTTCCACAATGTAAAACATGATTTATATATAAGAAATATTCAGTATATAAATATATATAATAGATAGATAAATGAAATGGAATACACCGTTCATGGAGACAGTAGGTCGTACATACTCGTGAACATTGTTTTCTTTTCTTTATTTAATTGAATGGAAGAAAGTAAATGACATATATATTTACATAAATATTGTAGCATTATTATTTCATAATATATACATGATAATTATTCGTTATAATTAAATCCAATAGCATTTTTATAAGTTTTCCCCACAATTATAATAACATATCATCATGTATTATATACTAGATTTATTACTTTAATTCGAGAACAATATATGGAGAAGAAGAATAAGAAGAAAATAATTTTAATATAGGTGATAAATCAATTACCTCTTTTTCGACTATCTCCTTTTGATTTACACAAAAGGTATCCCTAAGTTGGATTTCGTTCAAAAGTGTGGCCTCTATGAGTAAGGGAAGGATGTAGGGAGATTATTTTAGTAGATCTTGGGTGGTCCAACGGGCTATAATGGTGAGAGTAAGTGGGTAGAGGTGGTGGTATTTTATAAGAGGGGGGAGGGGAACTTCAAGAAAGTCTTGAAATTTTAATTTATTATAAAAATATTTTTGGTTTATAATGGTCCCAAGCTCATTTATTTATAAGATAAGATTATTATGGGTCGAAATCCTCCCAACCAATAAAATTTATACATGTTTTGATTTTATTTTAACCCTTATCACTTTGATTTATCCTTATTTAATCTATTTAGTTTTATTTGTGGTAATAATATTCTAATTATTAAATGATTATAAATATTTTTTTATTTATTTAAATTTTCCATTATTAGATAATTTATGACATTGTCAAAAATATAATTTTCACTTTGTAATTTTTAAATAATTTAATAATATGTTATCTGTCAAAAATATCAATAGTGTCAATTTAAACACTATTCATTTATTTACCTTTAAATAAAGTCCACATAGAAGATAAATTTGACCCAAAAAATTTAATACACTCCTAATAATGTCATAATCACCTATAAAATTAATGGATAACATTAATTAGTTCATGTGATATTTATTTTAATATTTTTAAAACAATTTATTTAATATTAATAAAATAATTTCAACTTCACACTCGTGTCGCATTTAATAGTAATTATTTAATCTCTAAAAATAATAAATAAATTCAAATTATTTAGTTAAATTAATTAGATTTTTTGAGACTATTTATTTTTGATGTTTTATCTTATTTATAACTACATTAAAATTATTATAGTTATAAGATATATGAGAGTGACTTGTGCTCACTTTATTTTGTTTTAATTATAATTACATCACTTTCATGGAAAAAATTCATTTAAATGATTCTATTCTGACCCTTAGGTTATATTGAACGAAATTAATTCATCCAATAAAATTTTGTTAGGTGTTAGGGTAATTTTATTATCTTTATCATATTGTTTTTACCCTAATTGACATGGTTTACCTTTAACTATGGTAAATAAAAATTACTATAGTTACTAATCATAATATCCAAAAAAATTAAAGGTAACCTATTAAAATATTTTGGTACCACTAATTCCAAATATAGAATCCAATTTTCAAAATTCAAAATACAGAAGTCTCATTAATTAATTTAAAATTAATTCCCATTATCAAAACCAGAAAGAGGGGTTTAAAGATATAAAAACTATCAAAAGATTACCAGGTGTTTATGACCAATTTAAATGTGAAATTAATTACAATGGAAATTATTGGATTAAATGATAAAATATAATCAAATTACACTTTAAATCCAATTAAAAATATAATCTAACTATATAAAAAAATTAGAAGAAAAGGAATTTTTGAATTAAAATGAGGTATTTTTCACAATTGATTAAAATTTGAATTTTTTGAGAAAGATAAAAAAATTCAACCAATATAAATTTTGATTCCCTACTTACAAATAAGCCATTTATTTTTTCAAATATAATATATGAAAGTGTTATAAATTAGATTTAAAATTTTTGCGGCATCAAAAGGCAACAAAAATGCATTTTTTGAAAAATACTTATTTTATCTAAATAATTGAATTTTTTTCTTATATCATGTTATAGAAAATACATAGCATAAATGATAATGTTATATAAAATTTAAAATGTTTTTAATACTATTCATAACATCTAGTTTATATCCCATTAAATAATAATATTTTAATAATATATCATTGTTTAGTGACACTCGGTATTGCGTATAACGCAAGATTTTGGGGAAAGTTTCTCTTTCATGTAATGCAAGCCAAGTCAGTGTTGTGTTTAGTTCAAGCTTCCATTTGGGTTTTTTATAATATAATTGAAACATAGTTCTTTTATACATTGAAAAAAATCTATACTTAGTGTTGCATTAAAGGAATTGTATCAAAAGAACTTGAAATTGTGTGTAACACAAGACAAGTATCATGTTGCATATACTACATGCTAATACGGTGTTTTGTATAGCACAAGCTAATCATGGGGTATCGTACAACACAAGACATCAAAAAAAATAAAAAGAAGCTATCTCATAAAATCTCAGGGTGTTAAAATATTACTTCCTCATAGTCCTCTGACCCACCTTGTTTTTCCACATTACATCACATGGTTAATTTACCGTGATCACTTCCACATGGTTACCTGACCTATCACATGTTTCTATATTTAATAATGTTTTAGTACCCAATAATCAAATCATCCTGGCAACATGATCTATCACATGATCAATTTTTAATTTACACATGATTCTTGATGAGATTTTTGAAAAAAAATATAACAAAAAACAACAAAACCATTTCACGTTTACCAGCTTGTTAACCTTAACCAACAAAACATGGACCCTTGTTATCAATAACCACCGTTTTATTTTTTTCCCTATGAACTATTGAACATAAATCAATGATTCTCTAAAATATCAATCAAGGATCAATATCCAAAATTTCTAATCCTATCGAAGAATACTCAGTATAGTATACAAGAATTATAATACCATAAGGTTGTTCTATGCATAAAAGTAATTATTTATATCTAGAAATCCATTAATACACACACCTCTACAATTGAAACACTCACAATATAAACTCACATCATCTTATAATATATCTACTAAAATAAACTGTAAAAAAACATCACACGCATTGAAATCAAATAATACCAAATTAAAAAACCCCTTAAATTTATACTCCCATTAATTATTTAAAACAATGATCGATGGATTTATTAAGTTTTCATATTTCTCCCTCTTTGATAAAATATCCAAATAATGGAAGATAATTTTGATTGAGAATACATACCATATCCTTATTTTAAGTGAGGTTAGAAACTCATCTTGAACCTCGAGTATTGGAAATAATATTTAGAAAATTTCTTGGTTAATATATTTTTATTTTTTGGAAACAAATTACAACTTCAATTCCTTTATATCTATAAGATCCTTGATGATTTTATATTTAATATAATGATTATTTTATTAAGTGCGGTGAAATAGATTATTTTATAGATATATTTCACTCTACTTTTTACATATATGATGAATGTTCATCTTCACAATCACCTAAATATCTAAAAACTATGTTTTCATCCACAAAAATTTATATATAGCATGAGTTGTATCCACATATTCTACCATAGTAATTATCATGGTTATAGAAAATTAACTCTTTGTGTTGCACCTTACACAAATATTACCAAGATGGAAAAATCAACCAAATATGTATTTTCTATTATCGGTACATCCCAACCAATCTGCATCATCACAACCAGAAATATCAAAGAAATAATTTTCATAAAAATTTAATACAATGTATTTTATACCTATTTTATACCTAATAATACAATTTTATATGAAAAAATGTAATTTTTCGGGTTACACATATATCATTCATAGAGGGGAAAACTATATTTATTTTTGAGTCTTGAAGAAGTATTGTATAAAAAATATCCAATAAATATTATAAATTATATTCAATTAAATTTTTTTACCTCTTTACCTTTAGAAATCCTTAGTCCAACTAAAATTATAATAGAAGAAAATTTATAATCCTCCATAAAAAATATTTTCAAGGAAACCATTTCAAACTTCTAATGAGAAATAAAAATATTATATTTATATTTAGATATTTTTAAACAAAAAAACAACATTTTTTCATGATTATAAATTCCTGAAGAATCATTCATTTTTTTATCAAAAATCACACAAATTTCATTGTCATTTCTATTTCAAAAAACATCATATACATAATTAATAATTTAGAGATGAAAATTTCAATGATATTTTATATATAAATTTCTTTCCACTCACCCTTTTATGAAATTCAATGTAATGACCCAAAGTATGTCAATGGAAAATTCCCTCTTATATTTATGTCCTAAAAACACAAAATAATGAACTACTAAGTGATAAGTGACCTTTAAACATAATTTTGTCACCCCTATGTTTGGAATTTTAAAAATCCGACATACACGGTTGTGTTCAAGATAGTTTTTGGAGTCTAATGAAACAAAAATAATTTTTGGTGAATATTAACCTACCCTTATGAATAGTAACCTACCCTTATGAATAGTAACCTACCCTTATGAATAGTAACATGACCCTTATGAATAGTAAATAAGAGGAACATTAACTATGAATAATAAAATTAAATTTATACATCATAGAAAGTGGTAATTTGACCTTAGTAAACGTTTTTTTGGTATTTTATAAGTCATAAATAATTAATTATAATTAATTAATTAATTTAAAAGAATATTTATTCCCTAAAATGTATTCATAAATTATTGAATCAATGTCTAATAGTTTTTAGATAATTTTATAAGACCCTACGTAATTTTTGAAAGAACTATAAAATCAGTTTTAATCTTAAAACTGTTTTTTAAGTAAATTATGATTTTAATTAAATATTAAATTAATAATATTTAGAAAATTATTTTTGAAAAATGGGATCCATTTTTGGATTATACACTTCAAAAAATGGTTGGGGTAAATTTTTGAGATTTTTCTGAGATACTTGAATTTTTTATGAATAGGAATCCGATAATTCACAATAAATGCTAAATAATGTATTAATTGAGTCACTGATGATGTTCTACTGATGTAAGACCACTTGGTTCGGGATTACATTATAACATTACTATTATTGGTCATCCAAGACTCGCTATTCCTTGTCTTAGGTGAAATTAATAAACTAATCAATTTTATATTAAGGAAACCCCTCTCCCCTCCACTATAAAAGTCACCCTTCACTCCCTCTTTTCCTCACACCTATCAAGCTCCAAGCCTTCTCTAAACTCTACCCAAGAACCTTCCCTAGCTCATCCCCCACGTCCAAAATCATTTGGTCTCATAAAAAGACCAAGCCTATCTTCCTTAAGGAGGATCTCAAGAGGAAGATTCTAGAGGTAATTTCTCTCCCTCTTCTCCTTTAATTTTTCCTTTCAAGTTCAAGTTCCTTTCTTGATCTCTCCCCACCTATATTCATACAAATTGTTTTGTAACTCCAGAATTATACATATACTATAATATTATGATTCTAATGGTATATTATATCACCCGACATCCTTTCCCTCTTCCTTTTATTTTATTAAAGAGAACGTTGTTCATGAGGTGTTAAATTTATCACCTTCCAAAACAACATGCTCTCTTTTTCCATTTCTACCTTCAGATCTGGTCATGAAACCATTTTTATGGTTGAACCAGAATATTTTATATGTATTATGTTATATTTTAAGCTCTGTAAATAACCTATGTCCATATTACTAAGTGAAAAGATAAAACAAGTTCTTTGTGATCCAAAAACCGCCCAAATTTACCCAAATAACCATCATTAAAATCTTATCTAATGATTCATACACATGGATCTAATATAAATCATTATAAAATCATTCAAGCTTCTGTAGTATCATAAATAACATGTAATATCAGTTCTGGATGTTTACCCATGATCTACCCAAACATCAATTTAAGAATACAAGTGGATCGCTTAAGAAAACCATGAAAACCAACATCCCCGATCAATGTTTTTAAACTCTATAAGTCATCCAAAGGAACATAATATAACATAATGAAACCCGAATGAACCATATTAATGTACACATGGTTCTGGATTTCTAATTAATGAATATAATGTCATTATACAGGACATTAAAGAGAATGATGCATTCGAGTACAAGGTAAGGGGAAATCTCAAACCCAATTTTCTTCCTTCGGGTTCTCCCTCTTTCACTCCATTTTTGATATGGTTACTCCTCAAAGATCATTTTTTCATCATTGACTTTTCTTTTCTGGGATATACATGTATGTCACTGGTTTTTCTGTCCATCAAAATGTTTTCCAAAAGAACTCTTCTTTCAAGAACTCACCTTTTACCTCTCATTCAAGGTTGATGGTTCTTGTATCAAGTATGTTGTTCCCTCTTTCTTTTGGGAACCCAAAGCTTATGAATGTGTTATTATGAGATGAAACCCATTCCTTTCCATGGGTTATTTATGTACAAGTTTGATATGTGTTCTATGTGGAAAGCATGATAATGATAATGTTATGATGTGACGGGTGCGCCCGAAATTATATAGCGCAATATGAATGTTTAAATGTGACGGGTGCGCCCGGAATTATACAGCGCTCCAATGCATTGGGTAAAGTGATTAATTTCATGAGTAAATGTGAAATGATGTTTGAAAAAGATGCTAGCTTTGTTCACAAGTATGTGTGGTAGTTAGCCACTAAGACATGATGTTTCATTTTTATGCATTGCCACATTTAAAGTTTATTGTTTATGCTCCTCTCATGTTCATAATCTTTTGACTAAGTCATGATTATGCTCACCCCATGCTATATTGTTCTTATCTATCCTCTTACTGGGATTTTAGGTCACCCCTTTTGATGTATATCCTCAGGTGGCTACATGTACTAAGGAGAAGACAAGTGCTACTAAGAAGCTATAGAAGAAGAAATTAAATGAATGTTTATGCTTGATGTTGTACTTGTTATGTGTAGTCCTATTTTTCCCAAGACACTAAACCTATGGATACTCCATGTGTAATACTATTATGTTGTTCATCTTTGAAATGATGTAATAGTAATGTGAGAAAAGGCCGGGTCGCTACAGTTGGTATCAGAGGAGGATCCCATCCTTAAGTGCGGTGCACTGCCTGGGTTGAGTTGTAGGGCCCACAATACGGGCGTTGTGCTCTAAAGGGGGGGGGGGTGATTGTAACGCCCCCAAATGATAAAGGGTTAAATGACTAAATGATATGACTCATGTCAACAAGGTGCACCTTCCTTTTCGGGAGCCTGTCTGATTAGAACTACATAGTTAAGCGTGCTTGGCCTGAAGTAGTGATCAGGATGGGTGACCTCTTGGGAAGTTTCTCAGGATGTGTGTGAGTGAGGAAAAAACACACTAGAAAGGACATGTGTTGGCCTGTGGGGACAATCATTAGTCAGATGACCCATTCAGGCATGTGGGTGGACCCTGGGGTGGGCCCCATGTGTCTGTGGGGCAACTGGTGGTACCTAGTGCACCAGGACCCGACGGCCATGTCAAGGTGGGGTGGTTGTGCTGTCACTGGGGCCCAGTTGTTACAGTTGGTATCAGAGGAAAGGTTTAGTTAATTTGGGAATTAGGATTAGTAAACCCTAGAGAAAACCTCTAGCATAAGAATAAGTACAAACACATACACAAGAATATATACCTAGGGATCTCATATGTTATGTTTTTGGTATAATTGTTTAAATGAATAAGTTATTCATGACTTTTTTACTTATGTTTTGTTCTAACCTTTTCTATTTTAGAAAATGGTGGGAACTAGGAGAGGTAATGAAGGAGAAGTACCCTCACCTGTTTGTGTAAAGTGAAATTTCGGGGGCGAAATTTCTTAAGGGGGGAAGAATGTAACGACCCAAAGTATGTCAATGGAAAATTCCCTTCTTATATTTATGTCATAAAAACACAAAATAATGAACTACTAAGTGATAAGTGACATTTAAACATAATTTTGTCACACCTATGTTTGGAATTTTAAAAATCCGACATACACGGTTGTGTTCAAGATAGTTTTTGGAGTCTAATGAAACAAAAATAATTTTTGGTGAATAGTAACCTACCCTTATGAATAGTAACCTACCCTTATGAATCGTAACATGACCCTTATGAATAGTAAATAAGAGGAACATTAACTATGAATAATAAAATAAAATTTAGACATCTTAGAAAGTGGTAATTTGACCTTAGTAAACGTTTTTTTGGTATTTTATAAGTCATAAATAATTAATTATAATTAATTAATTAATTTAAAAGAATATTTATTCCCTAAAATGTATTCATAATTTATTTAATCAATGTCTAATAGTTTTTAGATAATTTTATAAGACCCTACGTAATTTTTGAGAGAACTATAAAATCAGTTTTTATCTTAAAACTGTTTTTTTAAGTAAATTATTATTTTAATTAAATATTAAATTAATAATATTTAGAAAATTATTTTTGAAAAATGGAATTAATTTTTGGATTCTACACATTGAAAAATGTTTGGGGTAAATTTTTGAGATTTTTCTAAGAAACTTGAATTTTTGATGAATAGTGGAATCTGATAATTCACAATAAATGATAAATAATGTATTAATTGAGTCACTGATGATGTTCTGCTGATGTAAGCCCACTTGGTTCGGGATTACATTATACAATTACTATTATTTGTCATCCAAGACTCACTATTCCTTGTATTAGGTTAAATTAATAAACTAATTAATTTTATATTAAGGAAACCCATCCCCCCTCCACTATAAAAGCCACCCTTCACTCCCTCTTTTCCTCACACCTCTCAAGCTCCAAGACTTCTCTAAACTCTACCCAAACACCTTCCCTAGATCATCCCCCACGTCAAAAATATTTTGTTCTCATCAAAAGACCAAGCCTATCTTCCTTAAGTAGGATCTCAAGAGGAAGATTCTAGAGGTAATTTCTCTCCCTCTTCTCCTTTAATTTTTCCTTTCAAGTTCAAGTTCCTTTCTTGATCTCTCTCCACCTATATTCATCCAAATTATTTTTTAACTCCATAATTCTACATATACTATAATATTTTGATTCTAATGGTACATTATATCACCCCACACCCTTTCCCTCTTCCTTTTATTTTATTAAAGAGAATGTTGTTCATGAGGTGTTAAATTTACCACCTTCCAAAACAACATGCTCTCTTTTTCCATTTCTACCTTCAGATCTTGTCATGAAACCATTTTTATGGTTGAACCAGAATATTTTATATGTATTATGTTATATTTTAAGTTCTGGAAATAACCTATGGCCATATTACTATGTGAAAAGATAAAACAAGTTCTTTGTGATCCAAAAACCGCCCAAATTTACCCAAATAACCATCATTAAAATTGTATCTAATGATTCGTCCACATGGATCTAATATAACTAATTATAAAATAATTCAAGCTTCTGTAATATCATAAATAAAATGTAATATCAGTTCTGGATGTTTACCCATGATCTTCCAAAACATCAATTTAAGAATACAAGTGGACCACTCAAGAAAACCATGAAAACGAACATCCTCGATCAATGTTTTTAAACTCTATAAGTCATCCAAAGGAACACAATATAACATAATGAAACCATAATGAACCCTATTAATGTACACAGGGTTCTGTATTTCTAATTAATGAATATAATGTCATTATACAGGACATTAAAGAGAAGTTGGCATTCGAGTACAAGGTAAGGGGAAATCTCAAAACCAATTTTCTTCCTTCGGGTTCTCCCCCTTTCACTCCATTTTTTATATGGTTACTCCCCAAAGATCATTTGTTCATCATTGAATTTTCTATTCTGAGATATACATGTATGTCACTGGTTTTTATGTCCATCAAAATGTTTTCCAAAAGAACTCTTCTTTCAAGAACTCACCTTTTACCTCTCATTCAAGGTTGATGGTTCTTATATCAAGTATGTTGTTCCCTCTTTCTTTTGGGAACCCAAAGCTTATAAATGTGTTATTATGAGATAAAACCCATTCCTTTACCTGGGTTATTTATGTACATGTTTTATATGTGTTCTATGTGGCAAGCATGATAATGATAATGTTATGATGTGACGGGTGCGCCTGGAATTATATAGCGCAATATGAATGTTTAAATGTGACGGGTCCGCCCGGAATTATACAGCACTCCAATACATTGGGTAAAGTGATGAATCTCATTAATAAATGTGAAATTATGTGTGACAAAGATGCTATCTTTGTTCACAAGTATGTGTGGTAGTTAAACACTAAGACATGATGTTTCATTTTTATGCATTGCCACATTTCAAGTTTATTGTTTATGCTCCTCTCATGTTCATGATCTTTTGCCTATGTCATGATTATGATCACCCCATGATATATTGTTCTTATCTATCCTCTTACTGGGCTTTTAGATCACCCCTTTTGATGTATATCTTCAGGTGGCTACATGTACTAAGGAGAGGACAAGTGCTACTAAGAAGCTATAGAAGAAGAAATTAAATGAATGTTTATGCTTGATGTTGTACTTGTTATGTGTAGTCCTAGTTTTCCCAAGACACTAAACCTCTGGATACTCCATGTGTAATACTATTATGTTTTTTATCTTTGAAATGATGTAATAGTAATGTAAGAAAAGGCCGGGTTGCTACAGTTGGTATCAGAGGGGGAACCCAGCCTTAAGTGCGGTGCACTGCCTGGGTTGAGTTGTAGGGCCCACAACGAGGGCGTTGTGCTCTAAAGGGGGGGTGATTGTAATGCCCCCAAATGATAAAGGGTTAAATGACTAAATGATATGACTCATTTCAACAAGGTGCACCTTCCTTTTCAGGAGCCTATCTGATTAAAACTCTACAGTTAAGCGTGTTTGGCCTGGAGTAGTGATCAGGATGGGTGACCTCCTGGGAAGTTTCTCAGGATGTGTGTGAATGAGGACAAAACACACTAGAAAGGACATGTGTTGGCCTGTGGGGACAATCATTAGTTAGATGACTCGTTCAGGCATGTGGGTGGACCCTAGGGTGGGCCCCAGGTGTCTGTGGGGCAACTGGTGGTACCTAGTGCGCCAGGACCCAACGGCCATGTTAAGGTGGGGTGGTTGTGCTGTCACTGGGGCCTAGTTGTCACATTCAACCAATTCAATATGGATTTAAAATTATAAAACCATTCACTTTGGTCATATTTCAGTTCATATAAATCCTTTATTAAACTGTAAATATAATTTTCATCTTTCCCAAGTATAAACATACATGGTTTTTCAATGTACACATATTTATATAATCCCCCATTATGGTATTCATATTAGACATACATGTGGTCGATCTTTTACTGACCATGTATATAAATAAGTAGGATAAATATCAAATTCTCTAACTATAAAATAGGTAAAATGACCTCATCTAAGTCAACTAATTTAATATTTGAATATCCTTTATACATCATTTTTTATTTCTTATCACAAATTCACCTATTTAATTAATTTTATTTATAAATACCTAGTTTTTTCTGATGAAATTCATATTTATGCAATTGAGAACAATTTTCTATGACTTGTTATTTTGAATTTCATCCAATAATTTATTCATCAGACCAACTCACTCTTTTTTCTCTTGATTCCCTTCACTTTTATTATTTTAATCCTAAGAGGAAATGGAAATATGATATTTTTTTCTACCTGTTCTTATAGTCTAAACCTAAAATTGTTCATTTTTAATGAATTTTTTATTTTCAACCTATCTTCCCATCATAAGATGATTTGAATTTACCTTTTCCTAGTCAAATTATAATATTTAATCTTCATATTCAGTCAGAATATCTATTTTAATTTTATATTTTTGATAAATTTAATTATACTTTTAAAAATAATTTTCTAAAACATCACATACATACCGATTTTCATTGTAAAAAATTTCCACATGTAGGATATTATTTTCTTAACATCAGAAGTATCAAAAAATAAACTAAACTTCTTGTTATTATAGGGAAATACTCATGCATTTGGAAGGAAACCATGAAAAATTATGTCAGCACCATATTATTTGAATTTAATATGATTATTACCTTTAATTTTGATGATAAAACAGATTCAAAGAAACCTAATATTCTTCAATATTTTATTATTCTTTTAGTAAATATCCTAATGAGTTATATATGAATTTAGTCTATAGTAAAAATGATTTTTAACATGTAATGATGCCCTAAAATCATGTCTCAAAACATTCTTAGTGATATCACTTTCAATCAACATTGTTTGATCCATTTATACCATGCCTCTATTCTAATATTGAGATACCATAAATTTTATTGGTTCGTAGGGTGTGCTGAGATCATGATAAATGTTTTGTTTTTCTACATAATATACAAACCTATTGTTTGTTTATCAAGCATAATTATATGTTAGAAATATCATTATAGAGTTACCATTCACATTTTTAGTACATATAGTGAAATAGTTAAAAATAATTATTGACTTTGATTTATCTTATATAAACATAATACATGTTATGTGAGTAATTTTATCAATAATGAAAATAAAATACTTATTTCCATGTGTTGTTCACTTTATCATGGCCCCACAAATATCTAAATGGAAGAGTTCCAAATTATCTTATGTCTAAATATCAACCCATTTTTGTGAAGAATTAGTGATCTTACCCTTCATTCATGTGGAAAAAATCCTATCAATACCTCTATTTTGATTATCCGATTTGGAAATGCATTCTCTTTGAGAAATCCTACTCATGTTACTTTGGCCAATGTTACCAATCATTATGTGTAGAGTTCATTTTTATGTTTATGTTATGTAGTATTTATTGTTAACACTATCAATATGAAATAAATTTCCCATTGCTAATTTCCAATAGGTAATAACCTTTACAATATCATGTATATTAAATAAAATACTTAATTGATAATGATTTGATCATTCAAATCATAAAAAAGTAATAATACATAGAACATGATTTTTTCTTCCAAAAACATAAAGACTATTAATGGAAATAATATTTTCAACTCCAATAGTTGTACAACCAAAACTGTCTAGCTATTACAACAACACAACACACTTTGGGTTATCATCTTGTCTATCATTTTCACTATGTAGTAAATAATATGTGACCACTAATAGAGTAACCATCATCGATCCATGATCCTTGGAAGCATCCATTATTTAATAGACAAAACAATATCTTATTCCTAATGCACCCCTGTTGTTGTGCATGGTAAAATAAAATTATTTTCCCAGTATAGAATAGTGGGTGTCTTGGGTCATATCACTTTTGGATATTCTAATTTATTTTACTCACTTAATATAAATTAACTAGGTCGACATCTTATTATTATTATTTTATGAAAACAATGATTTTTTGGGGATTTTATTATTTTCTAACACAATGTAATGACATGAAACATGGAAATTCATAACACATACAAACATGTAATGCTAAATAGAATTTGATTAGAAAGAATTAACATGTTATGAGTTTGGTTTCTTTTTTAATCTATGTTCTCCTTTTCATTTATAATTTATGTTTGATAATCCAATCTTGAAATATCATGATGAATTCCTATTATTTTATTTAGTAACTATGAAGCCTAGAATTCCAAATTAAATCTATATTCCACATTATATGGTAATCATTTTTTAGGATACACATTGCTCTAAGGTGTTCCATCTTCTAGGACCTTGATCAATTGAATGTTGTTTAATCCATTGATTAGTTAAAGTACATCAAGTTAAGAGTTATCCAATAATGGGGTGGAACCGATATTAAAAAAAGAATAAAAATTGATTGAGTTTGATGGTATAGGGGAAGTTATACACAACCATTCATGTCAATAATATCTACCAAAGTATAAAATAAACATTATGTAATAATTCTAGAACTTCATGACCTCCCAGGGGCTAAGATTTGGTTCAAACCATCATTATTAGGAATAAGAGATAAAAATGGTGGAATGAGAAATAATAAAAAATTATAATAAGAAGAGGTGAAATAAAAATAAATGAAATTGGTCAGAGAAGATGAAGAAAAAAACAATCGCATGAAATACAAAAAATGATATAAGAATAGAAAGATAGAGGGAAAGAATAAAAATATAATATAATATAAGAAATATATATATATTATATAGATAATTTTAACATTACAAGAAGAAAAAGAATAATGGAATAAGAATAAAATATAAAAATAAGATGAAGAAGAAGAATTATGAATGGGTGGAGCGATTCATGAAAAATAATTATGCATCGTATTTTATTTATTAATAAACTGAATTAAAATTTCATTTAAAAATAAAAATAAAAAAATAAAATAAAATAATGTAAAACAAAAATATGAATGAAAAAAAGAAAGTAATAATCATGATACATCACCTTTTGGGGATTCTCTTTCTAGGTGTCTGGACTCATGTTATAGTGGGATGCCTCCTTTAATATGTACTTTGGATAATATGCCTGCTCTATAAGCCATGGGTGATCTTCCACATCAGTGGAGATCATCATTAATATCCATTCATTAAATCCCCAATGACCCAAGGTTGTAATTTATGAAACAACAAATCATCTTATGGTTATGAGACTTATAGAATGGATGACACCCATGTGGGTTAGTCTTCGGGATCTCCTTTGAATTGTGCATGGTATGCATGTCTTATTCTATGCTTGGTGGTAGGGGCGCACAGAGATGTTCCAGTGGTGAAGATGAATGGTGTATGTAGCAATGGTGATCAACATTGACCTCATATTCCTCGAGCATTTTATTTTGGACATATGAACCTTATAAAAGGATTTATGAGGGTCATAGAAGGATTTAGAGGCCATTCTAGGTTTTTGGGGATTTATTATTAGAAAATGATCTCGAACATAAGCATTAAGAGAAAAGAAATGGTGGTAGTGGGGCTCCTCTTCCCATATGGCCTTCAAATTTGATGGAGGGAGATTTAAATGAGCTTATGGGGTTCAGCTAAGGATCTATAGATGATCATTGGTGATGGAATTTATCTAGAGTGAAGAATTTATTGATCCCACACTTTATCAGTGGCATCCATTTTTGTTCCTAGAAAGTTACAACTAAAAGACAGATGTCTTTGTGGGAGGAGAGCATGCATATGGGTGGTGTGGTGTGTCTGGGGTGATAGAGGTGAATCCAAGGAGAAATGGAAGGTTTTTTGTTAAAATATTATGAAATATCTATCCCACAATGAAATAGGAGTGCATCCCTAAGAACTAATATAAGAAAAGGTGTTGGATGACCGGCCAATAATGTCTATTCGGAGTTGGAGGACTCCTGCATCCGTAACAGACTACAATGTGATGATGAGATGTTCCTCTTAACTTTTCACGGAGTTTCTCATTGTTCTTACACCTAATATTTTCAGGATATTTTCACATGTGGGACCATGAGGAAGATCACTCATGAGCCACCAATGTACGGACCTAATTCCCCCTTGCACCCCTAATATCTCAATCTAGCCCTCCTATGGGATATGGTGTTTGGGAGGCCCCATGGGTCAGCAATATACAGTTTTATTTCATGGTTTAGGGATGGCCTTTTCTTGGGAAACTTTTTAGGGTAATATACTAAAAAAATAATCAAACTTACAGAATTCCAAATCACCTAACAAAATTTCAAAAAAACAATTTATAAAGTTCAAATTCATTTCTAAATTAAAAATTATAATCTTTTAATCCATTAAAATCATTTTAATTCCCAATTAAAATTTTCTAATTACAAATTAAGAATTTTAAATTAATGGTATTATGATTTGAATTCCATTAAAAACCATTACATTTTTTAAACAATATTCATAAAAAATGAGCATGTTTTATACCCTAAAAAATATGCTTCTCCTCATGGATTAAATATCAACTATGAATTTATTGTGTCCCAATTTTACTAATATTAAAATTTCAAAGAAACAAAATTAAGAAATTACCAATTTTAAATCAAAATTTAAAATTTCTTATAAAATATCAATTTATTTTCACCTTTTTTTAAGTGATACTCAATTCATCAATTTATAATTTCCTTATAAAAAATGGTGGAACTTTTATATTTAATTATTCATGTTCCTTAATTCATTATTATTAAACATTATAGATTATGATCAACAAATATTTTGAATATTTTCAATCATATATCTTGATAAAATTTATACAATTTTATAATCATATCAAGAGAACATGATTCTTATCCATAGTCTACTAAATGAACAAATTTCTCCACTTTTTAAAGATAAAAGTCACATAAAATCATGAGGGATTTTCAATAAAGGATCAAAAGACTATGATGATTAATGTTTGTGGGAATATGTGTATTAAAATGTTAGGATTAAAGAGGAGGTTTATAAAATAAATTCTAAATAATGATTTTATAAGTAAAAGTATATTGGTATTCTCCCCTTGAAATTGTAACCACTCCATCTTCCCCCAAAATTCAATGTAAAAGTTATGATTAAATAAATCATAATGAATGTTTTCTACAGCCTCTTGATTTTTTTTTATTTTTTTACTCGGGTTTTTATTTTTAGAATTATATTCTTAGAATAAAAAAACATCCATTACCAAACTATATATGATAAAAATAATAGTTCTAGTAATTATGATTTTTTTTTCCAATGCACATCGATATTTTTTCATTTCTTTGAACTTTTTTGTAATTTTACCATTTTTTTCAAGAGGTTAAAACCTCAAAATATATAATTAATGAATTACAAACATTTCTTAATACCCATATGTATCACCCCATGTTTTTTTACATACTATGTAAATCCTCTATTTTCTCATTACTCCCTTCACCCACACAATAAAACTTTAAAATAACATTAAAATATAAAGATAAGGGTAGTTATGGATAAAAATGGACTCAAACATGGATCATCAATATCATGGGATTTCATTGTCTCTATTGGATAAATATGTATTTATGTAAATGTATTCTTTTAAGGATATGTTTTTAAAAAATCCTCAATAACTATAAATGTGTTTTTACAAAGTCATAGCTTCAACAAAGATTTAAATCTAACTTCTGGAAGGTCACATGTCCCATGATCACTCAATAAATATGCCCAAGATAAAATAGGATATATTTTGTGTATAAATACTCTAATAAATTTGAAATTTGATATTGTAAAATAACACTATGAATGATAAATAATGAGAAATTAATTCATGTTAATTTCAAAAATTAAAATCAAGATTTGTAATAGAGAAATTTAATTTAAATGAATAAATTAAATTCCTTAAAGTCAGATCAATCCTTTTATTGTCCAATTTTCACTTCAATATATTTATTATACATTTATCCAATTAAATATCATTGGCATAGAAATATGAAAAATGGAATTATAGGATTATATAGAAACTCGTGTATCTTAGAGAAGTCAAGTGAAGAAAAAATGCATGCATGGGAATGCTATTTTTAATTTGAAGCATCAAGAATATTGTTGGAAAATAAATGTAGATTATTTGAACATGAACATTATAATTTAAAACCATTTCCCATTAAACATATTTATATTTCATGCTTGACTATTTGGGACTTCATTCATCCATTACAAACCAATAAAAGAGAATCACTCAATTAATCACAAGGATCTTGTTTTTTAAAGTCAACAACATAGATGGAGTGGGGTTCATACTTATTAGTTCTATAAATTAAATGTAGGTTTTAAACATTAATTAAAATGGATAAGTCATTATATGATCCCCCAAGTTGGCCCCATCTTTTTACTGCCTCCAGTTGGATGTACCATCTATTATCCCTAATCTAATAGTGGGTTAATCATCCTTGGAATGAACAACCAAATGTTTCTTTTCCCATATTCAATATATTCCTCCATGGAGATTACAGAACCATGGATAGAGTATAATAGATCACCCCCCTTCATAATTAATTATAGCTTCCTTGTAGGATTAAGAAGATGTATGGATCATGATCCTTCTAGGTTTATAATTATGTAACCTCCTCCTTCTTTTTAGTGTTTTCTCTACATTTACTACTTGAATATAATGATCAAATGTAATGTAATAATATGTTTTTACATGAAGAAAATATTAAATTTTAATATGTAATTTATCTATTTCGATATGAGTTTTCCATTATATTTTTTTCATCATCATCAATAGCATGGACGTATTCATGGGCCATATAAATTGTATGTTACTCAATTTCAGGGAGCTCCATGTGTTCCTTAATAGTTTCATTTTTAGTTTCTACATATTCTTTAATGGAATGGAAAGGATAAACTAAATCTAAAAAATTAATGAATTAGAAATTAATACTCCTTTTATATTTACTAATGTCAAATAAAAAACATGTTTATATAAGTCCAACTTACACAATTTGTTTAGTTTAAATGTCAACTTCATTGGTGAGTGGCTCTTGATGTTGGATCTGAGTGTGTGTCGGTAGGTAATCAGAATCCTTTATGTTTTATTCAAATTCCATAGCATGAGTGGCATATTCCATAACTTGTTTTCACTATTCTTCTTGGAATGGAAGGGGATATCAAGTAGTTCCTAACAATAATTAAAAAATTCCTAAAGGTCTTATTTATATCACACATGTATCTCTAGAGTAAAGACTTCCTTATCATGGATCCCAACTATCACACCGTGATCCTCTTGGATCTGGTTATTTATGTGGTTGGGATAGGGATACTACATAAGAATATATTCTTCTTAAATTAATTCCTCATAAAAATTTAGAATGTATAATGGCTCATTAGTCGGTTCATATTCTGGTTGCTCGAAGGATACATTGAATTTCTCAGTTATCTGATAAATTTTTCCCTGTAGATCCTACAAAATCTCTTCAGGATTTAGAGTATCATATTTGAGTTTTTTTAGCAACATGATCTGGTAATTTCTCTTGGGTATCTTCAAAAAAATGGAGGAAAAAGGATAACACAACTTGTGTCTTGGCCATTTCTTGAGAAAAATATTGGATATATACCTATAATTTGGTTTATTCTATGATAAATACTCTATTAATTGGTTGTTTGAGGGTTTATATGAGATTATAGATGAGGTATTTAAATTCATAATCTATTATATTTTTTCTTAAGTATCCCTTGATCTATATATCCCATACTAAAACACATTATTCTACATATCAGGGTGGTTCACCTACTTATTCTTACACTAGTGTGTAATCAGACCATTAGGAATAATAATCATTTGAATATATTATGTAAATATAATTTCATATCTTTATAAATCAATTAATGACATTTTAAACTATGAAAATAAGAAAAAGTGAGAAACATAATGATTAGATCCTCAGTAAAGGTTAACGTTTTGACACATGACTATTATAGGCCATGGAAAAAATAAAATTATTTTCCTAGTCAAGTATAGTGGTTGTCTAGGGTTTTCTCACTTGAGGAGGTTAATAGATTGTTCACACTCTTAATAAAAAAACTTATATCTACTTATTTTTGTTTTTCCATTGTATGATAAAATGAAAAAAAAAAATTTAATTATTTTTTAATATAATGGAATAACATGACATGTGAAAATTATAAACATATACTAACATGAAACACTACGAAGAATATGATTGGGATGAAATAAAATGGTTTTGAGTTTGGTTTTGTGTTCTATCATTATTCTACTTTATTTGTTTAGTATTAGGTAAATAATCTAATTATGAATTCTCATAATGAATTATTATTCACATATTTAATAATTGATAAACAAAAAAATTATAATGTAATCGAAATGAGACCTCTTATGATCAAGGTTGGTGACACACCTTGGTCGATGGGGTTACATCATCCAGTAGATAACTCAACTGAATGTCGTTTAACAAATTGATTAGATCAAATCCATCATGTGAAGTTATTACCAATTTAGATAAGTAAAAGGGATTAAACAAAATAATAGAAGAGTATTGTGTTTTATTTCATGGTGCGCATTCTCCATGCACATTATTTCCACTCATATATACCACAGAAACAAATATACTTTAATTAATAATACAATAACTCATTGACCTCCCCGGATCCAATCATCACGTCATCCCCTCATTGTAAATTATAATATACCAAAATGGTTTAATAGGAAAGAATGGAATAAAATAATAATGAGAGAAGAAATACAAATAAAAAGTAAAGGGGTGAGAAAAGAGGAAGATGAATAAAACCACATGAAATCACAATAAAACTGAAGAAGAATGGAGATAAATATCGATAAATTATTAAAATAAAATAAAATAAAGGATGTGTATATAACATATAGGGAGAATACTAAAAAATTATTAATAATAACATGAATGGAAGATGAAGAAAATATAAAATCAAAAACAAAAATAAGTATTACAGATGGGTGGACATCTTAATGAAAATTAAACATGCATGAATTTTTATTAATTTAATAAATTTATTTAAAATAAATTTTAAAAATAAAAAAAAATTAAAATAGAAAAATGTTTGATGAAAATATTGAATAAATTATTTTTATAGACTCTTGAGGTAGTGGGATATATCCTTTAATAAGCTCAAGGGATTATCGATATCTTTCTCTAGTCAACGGAGATCTCCCAGATCAGTGAATTTATTTAGGAAGGTCCCTTCATAAAATCCCTCAAGACCTGGGATTGTGATATTAGAAACATGTGAGGGTATCAAGGTTTTTAGATTTTTATCATCGATTATATCCACATAGGGAATCCTTTGTGATATATTTTGGATTGTTAAAGGGATTTTTGGCTCATCCCATGCATAGAGGTAGTGGTGCATAGAGACATGGAAATATTGAATGTGAACAGTAGCATCAAAAATGGAGATTAGTGGTGTCCTCCTCTTTCTACAGCCTTTAAAGTGGTTGAAAGAGCTGTAAAAAAATTAATCATGAGAAACTTTTTCGATGTGATGAGAAGATAAAATCCAAGGTATTTAAGGGAATTGGCCTCCTGTGAATTCAAACGTTATGAAAAACTTTTTCATTGTGATGATAGGATAGATATGGATTTTTCTAATGATCACATTCACATTGAAAATAAGGATAAGAAGAGGTCCAGAAGGCAATATATGGATAAGAATCAACCAAAAAAATCTGATGGTATGAAATTCTAGTTTCCATTTTGTGAAAAGTGTGGAAAAAATAACCTTGGGGAATGCCTTACAAAAACTAGGAACTGTTTTCTATGTGGTAAGTTTGGACATATGGCTCAATATTGTAATGAAAAATATCCTATGAATAATCCTGATAAGAAACCTGTAAAGTGTTTTAGATGTGGTGAGATGTGAAATTATGATAATTCCTACCCAACGATAGATCTGAATTATGAAAATAATTCATACTATAATTGAAAATGAGTAGTGAGATCTTTTGTGACCACTTCAGTAGACGTCAGGCCATTGAATGAATTTGTATCTAGTACCCTGTTTGTTTACTAAGATTTTTCTGAAGTTTTGTTTGATATGGGGTCCACACATTTCTTTTATTTGTGAGGAATTTTCTTGTAAATTGGAAATATCACCTCAACAAATGAGAAAAGAACATATTGTAAAAACACTAGGGGGAAATATTATAACAAAAAGGAATTATAAGAATTTTTATTGTGGTTTTTTGAAAGACTATACCTAAAACCATGATGTATTTACCTTAGTATAGTTTTATGTCCTTATGGGAATGGATTTTTTTTCTGTTTATCAAGCAAATATTGAATATAGAGCTAAAGAAGTTTTTTTTAGAAATAGTTTAATTTTTTATACAAGAACAAACCCATAAAATTGAAAACATATTAGACGGACAGAATGGCCCGAAGGCCTTCATTTTTTTTATTATTTTTTATAATCCGTCATTCAAGGGGTGAGGTGAAACCCTTACAAGGCCTGAAGGCTTAGATACAATTACATGAACCATAGGTGTAGAGACCCCAAACCTGACATACATGGACATTACATTACTTTTTCGGAATACTTAATACATAACAAAAACATACGCACAAGGATCGTAGTAGTTTAGTGTCTTTGGAAACTCATAATATAATCTTCTAATCGTGGTAAAAGATCTTCAACATCTCCCATAAAGATCTTCCCATTTTTTTTCTTACATAAAACCTTTATTTAAATCCTAGGGAAAATAAAACAAATAAAGGGTGAGCTCAAATGCTCAGTAAGAGTAAGCATGGAGAAAATAGAACAAATCATATACATTTGAACTTAAAAAAACATGAACATAATGTTTAAACATCAAAATCTTGAGCAATGACATAAAACATGGCAGTATGTAAGTCATAGATCATAAATAATCATTAATCATGATAAAATATCATGGGAATAAAACATTTAATTGTGGAAAACCATTAAGCACATGATATGATTTCCATAGTAGCCAAGGCATTGCTTCCAAGACCATCTTAGTGGATAAAGTCCCTTTCCGAATCGAGTTCACTCCTCGTTCCAGTCCTATATCACTGAACCAGATTAACTTACCGTTCTAGCCATGTCTATCTCATGAGATATAAATTTTTTCCCAATGAATTGGAGGGAGATATAGGTCTCAGCCATCTCATAATGAAATCATTATTACTTGTGCCACAAAATAAACTTAAAACATTCATCATAACACAAAGAATAAAATGGGCTTCATAAACATCATCTCATAATCACATAATCTATATAAAACAAATGGATATCATTTCATCATAATAAAAGTGAAACCATGTAAATCATAGATACATTATACTTGAAACACACACATATAAAATAATGTCATCTTAGATGGAAAATGGTTTTAATAAAACACTTGAAATGAATTCTTGAGGAAAATATCCTTTCTTCTTAAAAATCATTTTATTTTCTTAAAATTCAATGAAATTTTAAAAGAAAATAATTTTTTTGAAAATAATCATGAAATATTGTAGAGTAAGCTTCATGTAAAGAAGGTGTTATAAACCGTAAAAATATATTCATGTCGTATAATTTAAAAAAACATTCTTTTCGTACTTTTGTCGAAAAAATAAAAAAGTAACTCATATGTTAAACAAAAGAAATATTCCTTACATACCATGTAGTGAAAGTAAAAAATGGTTAAAAAGGACTTTAAACAAACATGAAACCATTTTTTTAGAAAACAGGGACATGGATGATAAATATAACCCCAATAAATACTTACGAATAAACAATCTCGGATAAGAACGAGATTGGAATAATTATCCCTTACAAAGATCTTTTTGTAAATAAAATAGATCACTTATGTGTATTCACTATAAGGTCACATAAATAAATTATAAATACATGATAAGATTTAAAAATTCATTTCTCACGTAATCAAATAATGACATAAACAATAAAGAGAAGACCAACCCAAAGAACGGAAATTGGGTTAAGAAGTTCCCTTACCTCGTGTCCGACTTGACTCTATCGTTATTTAATCTTCTGAATAATAAACCAAAGTTAATTTATACTTTCTTAAGAACATTTTTCAAGTTTATTATTCTTTTTATATCACTTATTACCATGTTATAAACATTATGTAACTATTTAAGTTAATAACATTTGTTTTTTCGATATTTGGTACTTTAGTCAAAAATGGACTTCTTATAATTACATGTTGTTCATGTGGTCAAATGTTCATTATATCCAGAATGATATTCATGATTTATATATCATATATATCCAGCATATACATGTATTTATAATAGTATATAATATATGGAGGTAAGAAATGAAACGCGTCATTCATGGAGACGGTAAGTCTTACGTACGCATGAACGCTACTTTCATTTCTATTTCTAATTTTAATGGAATTAAAACATAATTATACTTAGTTTTATTATAATTCCAGTATAATATCATATATAATATCATTAAATCCATCCTTTATACATCCCACATAAGGCATTAATGAATCACATCACTTTGAGGGGGCGGTAGTCTGCACTTCCTCAAATGAGATTATCGTATTTACCCACTATGGAAACTATAAAGGCTTGATATAATTGGGAAGTAAAAAAGCATAAGTAAATCATAAACATAATATATATCATATATAAATTCAGTTCCATCATAATGGCCACCATGAGAGGCGGTAGGAGAAAATCGAACAATCATTGTTTCGTGAGGTGTTAGTTTGCCATCCACAGAAACATTATATTCTTTATCCATTAGATGGAGGTGTGTGTAAGTGTATTTAGAATAATTATAATAAAAACATACTAGTATATTGATGATACTGGTTTTGTTACAAAATAAAGGATTAAAAAGATTTTAGGGGTTGGAGAAGTATAATAAAAGAAAACAATTTAAGAGAAACGGTTACCTTTAATTTGGGTAACTTCCTTTGGTATGAACCAAAAGGACTTCTTGAAGTGCCTTATACCTAAGGTAAGGCTTCTAGTGGGAGGATAGTGATGTAGGGAGCTTAATTTGGTGGAGTTTGTATGATCCAAATGGCTTTATAGGTGTGAGGAATTGGATATAAATGGTATCCTTTTATAAGGGGGGGAGGGGCTCTTTTGGAATGTGTGAAAATGTTATTTTATTATAAACTTATCTTTGGTTTCAAAAGGTCCAAAAATCATTAAAGATGAAGATAAGATGACTCATGGTATAAATAAAATCATCCAATCATAATTGGACATGTTTTGGATAATACTTTAATCATTTTATTCTTATTTATTTAAATCATTTATTAATGAGGTAAATGCTACATCATTATTGTGTCATGAATAATTTAATTTATTTGATGTATAAAAATTATAAAAATAAATACCATCATGTAGGAAATATTTTTATCTTTCCAATGAAAATTTATAGTCAAAAGGATAATTTATATAACCCCTTATAAAAATTAATTACTAAAAGATTTTTGTTAATGTCAATTTTGTCTTTACATTAAATTAATTAATCCAAATTGTCATTATCACTACCAAGTGGCTCAATGGGGTCCCAAAATCGACCCAAGGATTCCCATGGTCGTAAATTACTCAACCAATAAGGTTTGGACAAGTGTTAAGGTAATTTTGAATTATTATAATATTCTTTTAACCTTGAATTACCCTATTTACCCTTAACCGCGGTAAATAAAAGTCAAAAGTTACTATTCAAAAAAAATTATTTTAATCTTATTGAACAAAATTTTACTTCTTTATAACAACCATGTATGTTGTATTTTTGAAATTTAATTCACAGAAGTGGTAAAATTTCATTTAAATGAAAGAGTCAGTTTTTTAACTACCACCAAGTGGTTTCACTATTCATCAAAAATTTAAGTTTTTCTGAAAAATACCAAATATTCAGCCTAAGATATATCTGATATTAAAAATTCAAAAATTATTTCTATTTTTTCAAATTCAAAACATATAAGTGGCATTAATTAATTTTAAAATTAATTCTCGTTATCAAAACAAATAGCGTGTTTTTAAGAAACAATAACTATCAAAAGATCGACACTTGTTTATGTCCAATTTCAGAGTGAAATTAATTATAATGACCAACATTGGATTAAATGGTAAAAAAATATTCTAATTACACTTTAAAACCAATTAAAAATATAATCTAACCATATAAATTATTGTAATGAAAAAAGTTGCTTTTAATTAAAATATAGTGTGTTTTTACTATTCATTAAAATATGAAAGTTATCAGAATAATATGAAAAATTTATCCAAAGTAAATTTTTATATCCTGATTCCAAATAATAATCTTATTTTTCCCAATTTAACTTATAAACATGTCAAAAATTAGATTTAAAGTGGGTGCACCATCAAAAGGTGGCAAAACTGCATTTTTTGAAAAATACTTATTTTACCCAAAAAATTTATTTTGTTCTCATACCATATTCTAGAAAATGTGTAAGATGAATAATAATGTTATAAAATTCAAAATTTATATAATACTATTCATAATGTCTAGTTCATAATAATATTATAACAATATATCATTGTTTAGCGAATCTCGGTATTGCGTACAACACACGCTATCAAGGAAGGTCGTGATTGCATGTGATGCAAGCCAAGTCAGGGATGTGAGTAGTGGAAGCTCCTTTTGGTGTTGTGTATAACATAATCAAGACTTATTTCATTTATACATTAAACAAAATTTATACTTAATGTTGCGTAGAATAATTCCCACAAAATAAACTTGAAATTGTGTGTAACACAATCCAAGAATAGTGTTACGTATAATGCAAGCTAATACGATGTTGAATATAGTACAATCTAATATTATTGTAGTGTAAAATAGAATACATAAAAGAAATTAAAAATAATATATCTCATAAAATCTCTGGGTGTTACATTCTACCCCCCTTAAAATGAATTTCTCCCTCGAAATTCGTCAGGGTTATAAATGGTTTATTACTTGAGAGTTTCTTTCATAGAAACCCACATCGTAAAAAGGAATACCAAAACTTAATTTTAAAAACTAAAGTATGAAATGTAACGGTTACCCAAATTAACTCATCATTGGGTTTCCACATAGGAGAACATAGGTGAAAATATGGATATGGAAGAGAAATCAAACCATCAAGTTCTGATGGAGAGTGGTAGAGGACATGGCTATGAAAAAGCCATCAATCACAAAGCCATAAATTTGTGATGATCTAAGGTACCATCTGATTCATCGGGTATGAGGGTACTAGGACAATGTTTTTAGTTTTCAAGATCGCATCCCTAATGTTGAATAATTGTTTAATTAAAATAAATACTTACTTGATTTTGGTACAATATCACTTTTGTTCATGCCTTGAACAATTTCCACTTCATCTCTTAAAGAAATGAAGTTGAATTTGTCTTCCGTGAAGTGATAGCAGATCATGCGATAGAATGATAGGTCATTCCAACTGTCTTAAACATAAGGTTAGCAATAGTTATATACATAAGTAAATATATGGTGAGATTAGTCGTATATGGTTCCTAAAATGGACTTATACTTCATCTATCATACCTCTTAACAAAATAAAACTAGTTTCTACTAACCAGGGACTTCATGTAGGCCAGTGGTAGGTCATAAAGGTCTGTCACACTTCGGTTGTGGGTTCAATTCCCACAACCTTGTCTGACGTGACGGGTTGTTACCCATCCTGTAGGTTTTCCATTTTCTAAAACTACACTATAAAAATATTACATAAATTATATCGAATAAAAGTATTAGTCTTAAACAATACTATCTGATGTCTAACATAATCCATTCCAATATTTAGACTTATCCAAAATACATCTTTCCAATCTCATAGTATGAATAAAACGATTACTGTAAAGGTCACATAATAATCAAGTGAATACCATCATTTATCCCCCATATATCGTAAGATATATCATGTTGATTGCATTCCAAACATGTGAATACCTTAATCATGTATTCTCATAAATTACCATAGAACCATAGTGAAAACATGAATTCTTTCAAAAGGTAACTCTTTCCACATACCAAAATCCGAAAAATTCTATATACTCAATCCATGATATCACTTTGTCCTTATATCAGTCATGAGCTCATTAATACTATCAAACATTTCATTATCTCCTTATCCCTTCTTTATGCGCATATTAGGTGCTTTCCAAAAATATCTGAATAACCTTTCATGGTTACCAGTACCATTCAACATATACTTTCAAAAACATAAGGAAAAAAAATTGTGTAACAATCCTTAGATGTCACTTTATTCCATAGTACCATGAGATTACTTATACAACATTACTCTTGATAAACATGTAATCATTCCACTACCTTCTTAAATCATTGACTGAGCTTGAACAATTCTTTCATATCACATATCATTTGTAGTCTCTTCATCATCACCAATATAAATACTATCCATATGACCATGCTGATTCTCTTCATGAAATTTTCCCTTAGGGCATTGGTTTGCATAATGCCCGTACATTCCACATTTAAAACATTTAACCATTGTTGATGTCTTAGAAATACCATTATCCTTTTCCATGGTGTTAGCTAAACCTTTTCCTTTGAAATTACTGGATTTGTTTCCTTCTTTTCCACACCCAAACCATCTTCCAGTTCTTTTGAAACATTCTCCCTGATGCCTCTTCCCACATGATTTACATGGGGGAAACTGAACTTTATTTCCTCTATGATCATCATGAAACTCTATCTTTCTCTTATTAGCTGAGTCAGGAAACTTACCAAAGTTGAGATTATTGATCATATTATGATATTGGTGATTAGTCATAATAATTATGTTTGCACATCCAAATCTCGCTTCATTTGGTAGCTCATGACGAACATCATATTCTCCATTTACATGAATCCTCATGTTTCCTGCCATTTCTTAAAACCCAAAAACAATAGTATGAGAGGAAAAACTAGTACTAGAAAAACAACATAATAAAGGGGGAGTACTTTCAATCTCTAATATCTTAGGTTTAAATCAATGATTGTTACCATAATTCTAGTAATATAACCTATAATTATACGTAACCTTAGGGACATCCCTAGACATACCTTAGAAATATCTTCTAGGGATCTCACTAAAGTTTTTGCATCCTAGTTTCAAAGGTTAACTAAAAATTTCCTCTGATACCAACTGTAGAGACCCCAAACCTGACATACATGGACATTATATTACTTTTTTGGAATACTTAATACATAACAAAAACAGAAACACAAGGACCGTTATAGTTTAGTGTCTTTGGAAACTCGGAATATAATCTTCTAATCATGGTGAAAGATCTTAAACATCTCCCATAAAGATCTTCCCTTTTTTTTCTTACCTAAAATCTTTCTTTAAATCCTGGTAAAAATAAAACATATAAAGGGTGAGCTCAAATGCTCAGTAAGGGTAATCATAGAGAAAATAGAACAAATCATATACATTTGAACTTAAAAAAAACATGAACATAATGTTTAAACATCAAAATCTTGAGAAATGACATAAAACATGGCAGTATGTAAGGCATAGATCATAAAGAATCATTAATCATGATAAAATATCATGGGAATAAAACATGTAATTGTGTAAAATCATTAATCACATGATATTATTTCCATAGTAGCCAAGGAATTGCTTCCAAGCCATCTTAGTGGATAAAGTCCCTTTCTGAATCGAGTTCACTCCTTGTTCCAGTATTGTATCACTGAACCAGATTAACTTACCATTCCAGCCATGTCTATCTCATGAGAAATAAATCTTTACCCAATGCATTGGAGGGAGATATTGGTCCCACCCATATCATAATGAAATCATTATTACTTGTGCTAAAAATAAACTTAAAATATTCATCATAACCCAAAGAATAAAATGGGCTTCATAAACATAATCCCATCATCAAATAATCCATATAAAACAAATGGATATCATTTCATCATTAGAAAAGTGAAACCATGTAAATCATAGAGACATTATACTTGAAACATACACATATAAAATAATGTCATCTTAGATGGAAAATGGTTTTGATAAAACACTTGAAATAAATTCTTGAGGAAAATATCCTTTCTTCTTCAAAATCATTTTATTTTCTCAAAATTCCATGAAATTTTAAAAGAAAATTATTTTGTTGAAAATAATCATGAAATATTGTAGAGTAAGCTTCATGAAAATAAGGTGTTATAAAACTGTAAAAATCCGTTCAGGCCTTATAAGTTAAAAAACATTCTTCTCGTACTTTTTTCGGAAAAGTTAAAAAGTACCTCATATGGTAAAAAAAGAAAGATTCCTTACATACCATGTAGTGAAAGTAAAAAATGGTTAAAAAGGACTTTAAACATACATGAAACCATTTTTTTAGAAAATAGGGACAAGGATGATAAATATAACCCTAGTAAATACTTACGAATAAACAATCTCGGATAAGAACGATATTGGAATACTTATCCCTTACAAAGATCTTTTTGTAAATAAAATAGATCACTTATATGTATTCACTATAAGGTCACATAAATAAAGTATAAATACATGATAATATATAAAAATTCATTTCTCAAATAATCAAAGAACGACATAAACAAGAAAGATAAGATCAACCCAAAGAACGGAAATTGGGTTAAGAAGTTCTCTTACCTTGTGTACGACTTGACTCGATCGTTCTTTAATCTTATGAATAATAAAACAAAGTTAATTTATAATTTCTTAAGAACCTTTTTCAAGTTTATTATTCCTTTTATATCACTTATTACCATGTTATAAACATTATGTAACCATTTAAGTTAATAACGTTCGTTTTGTCGATATTTGGTACGTGTGTCAAAAATAGACTTCTTATAATTACATGTTGTTCATGTGGCCAAAAATTCATTATATCCAGAATTATATTCATGATTTATATATCATATATATCCATCATATACATGTATTTATAATATTACATAACATATGGAGGTAAGAAATGAAATGCGCCGTTCATGGAGATGGTAAGTCGTACGTACGCATGAACGCTACTTTCATTTATATTTCTTAATTTAATGGAATTAAAACATAATGATACATAGGTATATTATAATTCCAGTATAATATAATATATAATATCATTAACTCCATCCTTTATACATCCCACATAAGGCATTAACGAATCACATCACTTTGAGGGGGCGGTAGTCCGCACTTCCTCAAATGAGATTATCATATTTACCCACTATGGAAACCATAAAGGCTTGATATAATTGGTAATTAAAGAAGAATAAGGAAATCATAAACATAATATATATCATATATAAATACATTTCCATCATAATTTCCACCATGAGAGGCGGTAGGAGAAAATCAAACAATCATCGTTTCGTGAGGCATTAGTTTTCCATCCACAGAAACATTATGTTCTTCATCCATTAGATGGAGGTGTGTGTAAGTGTAGTTCAAATAATTCTCATAAAAACATACTAGTATATTGAGAATACTGGTTTTGTTACAAAATAAAGGATTAAAAAAGTTTAGGGGTTGGAGAAGTAGAATAAAAGAAAACAATTTAAGAGAAATTGTTACCTTTAATTTGGGTAACTTCCTTTGGTTTGAACCAAAAGGACTTCTTGAAGTGCCTTCTGACTAAGGTAAGGCTTCTAGGGGAAGTAGAGGTATGTAGGGAGATTAATTGGTCATAGTTTGGATGAGATAAATGGCTTTAAATGTGTGAGGAATTGGATAGAAATGGTCTCCTTTTATAAGGGGGAGGAGGGGCTCTTTTGGAAAGTGTGAAAATATTATTTTATTATAAACTTATCTTTGGTTTAAAATGGTCCAAAAATAATTAAAGATAAAGATAAGATGACTCATGGTCTAAATAAAATCATCCAATCAGAATTGGACATGTTTTGGATAATATTTTAATCATTATAATTTTATTTATTTAAATCATTTATTAATGAGGTAAATACTGCATCATTATTGTGTCATGAATAATTTAATTTATTTGATGTCGAAAAATTATAAAAAAAATACCATCATGTAGGAAATATTTTTATCTTTCCAATGAAAATTTATAGTCAAAAAGATAATTTATATAACCCTTTAAAAAATTAATTACTAAAATATTTTTGTTAATGTCAATTTTGTCTTTACATTAAATTAATTAATTCAAATTGTCATTATCACTACCAAGTGGATCAATGGGGTCCCAAAATCGAACCAAGGATTCCCACGGTCGTAAATGACTCAACCAATAAAGTTTTTACAAGTTTTAAGGTAATTTTGAATTATTATAATATTCTTTTAACCTTGAATTACCCTATTTACCTTTAACCGCGGTAAATAAAACTCAAAAGTTACTATTCACCAAAAATTATTTTCATCTTATTGAACCATATTTTACTTCTTAATAACAACCATGTATGTCGGATTTTTGAAATTTAATTCACAGAATTGGTAAAATTTCATTTAAATGAAATAGTCGGTTTTTTAACTACCACTAAGTGGTTTCACTATTCATCAAAAATTGAATTTTTTCAGAAAAATACCAAAAATTAAGCCTAAGAAATATTTGATATTCCGAATTCAAAATTTATGTCTATTTTTTCAAATTCAAAACATAGAAGTGTCATTAATTAATTTTAAAATTAATTCATGTTATCAAAACAAATAGCGTGTTTTGAAGAAACAATAACTATCAAAAGATCGACACTTGTTTATATCCAATTTGAAAGTGAAATTAATTATAATGAACAACATTGTATTAAATGGTAAAAATATATTCTAATTACAATTTAAAACCAATTAAAAAGATAATCTAACCATATAAATTATTTCAATGTAAAAACTTGTTTTTAATTAAAATATAGCGTGTTTTTACTATTCCTGAAAATATGAAAGTTATCAGAATAATATGAAAATTTTATACAAAGTAAATTTTTATATCCTAATTCCAAATAAGAATTTTATTTTGTCCAATTAAACTTATAAATATGTCAAAAATAGATTTAAAGTGGGTCTGCCATCAAAAGGCGGCAAAACTGCATTTTTTGAAAAATACTTATTTTACCCAAAAAAATTATTTTTTTCTCATACCATATTCTAGAAAATGTGTAAGATGAATAATAATGTTATAAAATTCAAAATTTAGTTAATACTATTCATAATGGCTAGTTCATAATAATATTATAACGATATATCATTGTTTAGCGAATCCCAGTATTACGTACAACACACGCTATCAAGGAAGGTCACGATTGCATGTGATGTAAGCCAAGTCAGGGATGCGTGTAGTGGAAGCTCATTTTGTTGTTGCGTATAAAATAATCAAAACTTATTTCATTTATATATTAAACAAAATATTTACTTAATGTTGCGTAGAATAATTCCCACAAAATGAACTTGAAATTTTGTGTAACACAAGCCAAGAATAGTGTTGTGTATACTGCAAGCTAATATGGTGTTGCGTATAGTACAAGCTAATCTTGGTGTAGTGTATAATAGAAGACATCAAAGAAATGAAAAATAATATATCTCATAAAATCTCGATGTGTTACAATAGGTCTTAGAGGGAATCACCCAAACAATACAACATGGAACTACTCCTCCCCAGCATATGTCATGATATCAGCACTCCACCTTCGCAGGGTTGGTCAGCTAGATGTCCTATAAAAAGCTGCATAGGCCTGGTACCGATGCCAAATCCATACCCTCTCATTATTCCCATTCTAGTAAGCTTTGCTCTTGTGAATACGCCTACCCTAAATCCTCATTTGAAGCCTTGTTTCTTGTAGTCTGACTGGTACATCTACAATCATGTGGAACAAAGGCCATGGGGTGGCTCTAAGGCTTTAAGGTGGCCCTAAGGCCTTGAGAAACAACTGGTCTAAAGTCCTTGGGTGGCCTGAAATCCTTGTAGGACCCAAGGACCAAACCAGTGGCTCAGAGGCCCGGATGGATGAATAGTTCCAGATGCTATAGTACTAAACAGTACCTTCTATGGTACTACTATAGTATCCCAGAAATATGCCTCCACCCGGATTTGATCTCAGGTCTCTTAGATGCACTGTTTGAGTCCTCACCAACCGAGCTGAGGCTCATGTGCAATTGATAACATATTAGGAAGAGGAGAAACTGTGGAAAGATGGAAATGAATGTTATCATTCCCATATTGTTGAAAATAAGGGAACTATTTGGTTTAATGATATATCAGTGGTAAATTAATACCTTGATGTTTTTTCTGATGAGTAACCTAATGTAATACTTGATCGAGAAGTCAAATTCACAATTGACATAGTTCCTGATGCTATGACAATTTCAAAACCCACATATCAAATGGTTCAAATATAATTTATTGAATTGAAATATCAGTTGTAGGAGATTCTTGATAAAGGCTTCATTTGTCTTAGCACTTCACCATGGGGTGCTCTAATTTTTTTCATTAAAATTAAATAAGGATAAATGATAATTTTCATTGATTATAGATCCTTGAATAACATCACTATTAAAAACAGTTATCTTTTTCCTCATATCGATGACTTGTTTGATCAACACCAGGGTGCTCAGAACATTTCTGAGGTTTTTTTGAGATCTGGATAGCATCATCAAATGGTGAAGGAGGATAACATCCTAAAAAATACATTTTTTACTAGTTATGGTACTTATGAATTTGTTGTTATGCCTTTCGTGTTAACAAATTAAACTTCTATGTTCATGGATCTTGTCAATATAATATTTCATCAATTATTTAATAAATGTGTGGTTGTTTTTATTGATGATATTATAGTATTTTCTAAGGGTAAAGAGGAGAATGAAAAAGATCTATGTTTTGTTTTTAAAACCATAAAGTAAAAGAAACTCTATAGGAAATTCAACAAGTGATTTTTTTAGTTGCAACAGATTTTATTTATTGGGAACATTTTAAATAATGATGGAATAATAATTGATCCCACCAAAAAAATTGGTTGATAAATGGGAAATACCTACAAATGTTACAAAGACTTTTAGTTTTATTGGATTAGTAGGTTATTACTGATGGTTTGTTAAAAACATTTTACAATTATCTATCCTGCTAACTAAGTTAACGTGAAAAGGGGTTAAATTTATTTGGACAGAAGAATGTGATGTTGTTTCTTAGAAACTGAAGAAGAGATTGATGAATGCTCTAGTTTTGGCTTTTCCTTCCCAAAATGGTGATTTTGTCATCTACAGTGGTGCTTCATTAATGTGACATGGTTTTGTTCAGATGCAGAACGATCAGGTAATTTCTTATGTATCAAAACGGCTAAATAATCTTGAGTAAAATTATCCCACACATGATTTTTAATTGGAATAAGTGGTTTTTTCATTTAAAATTTGGAGGAAAAATTTTTACGGAGCTAAATATAAAATATATATTGGACATAAAAGTATAAATTATATATTCACTCAGAAGGAATTAAACATGAGGTAGAGAATATGAATTGAACTGACAATCTGTTATGATTGCACAATCAATTACCATTCGGGAAAAGAAAAAAAGTGGAAGATGCATTGAGTTGAAAACATCATGCATCATTAACCATGTTATGTTTGAAACATGATCCGTTGATTAATCATTTGAAGAATTTTGGAAAATAAGTTATTGGTGCAGGAAATACCTCTATTTTGGTTCAGGTTTCAATGCGGTCATCATTATCAGACATAATTAATCTAGCATAGAAGGAATAATGTGAGATAAAGTAAAATAAAGAATTGGTTAAAATAGTTATGTTTCTAGAATTTAACCTTGATAAATATTGTGTTTTACGATTCTGTAAAACGTTGTGTGTGACTTTTGATTCCAAATTGAAGAAGGATTTGTTGTGTGAAACTCATAGTTCTCCATTTTCAGTTCATCCTAGAATTACTAAGATGTACTTAGACCTCTGGGGGTATTATTTGAGGGATGGAATGAAAAAAGATATTGTAGATGTTATCGGGAAATGTTTGAAAAGTCAACAGGTCAATACAGAGTGACAGTAATCAAAGGGGATGCTTCATCCACTACCATTGCGAGAGCAGAAATCGGAGAATATATTTATGGACTTCATGGTTGTACTACTTAAGACTTCTCGAGGAAAGAATGCGATTTGGGTTGTTTTTTATCAACAGAAAAAATATTCACATTTTCGTTCTATTCAAGATACAATGTATTTGGATTAGCTTTCTCGACTGTACCTCAAAGATATTGTCAGGTAACATGGAGTTCCTCTTTACGTTGTATCTGACTAGGATCACATGTTCACTTATAACTTTTGTAAGTACCTTCATAAGTTGTTGGGCACATAATTAAATTTTAGTACATCTTTTCATCCTCAATCAGATGGGAAGTCAGAACAAACGATTCGGTCTTTGGAGGATATGCTTCCATTACTAGAAATTAAAGTTATAGCCATGGAACTATAGACATGGTTTTATTGGTCAGTGGATATAGGTTTCTAATTACCACAGTTTAATTAAACCACTATGGCTATATCGCATCTGTCATATTTTTCCCCTAATTCTGTATTAGACTCATCCCCCCCCCCAATCTGCTACTCACCTCACAGTGCTCCTCCTTGATGACTTCTCCTCCCCAACCTCTCCTCACCATGGTGCCCTCCTCCCTGAAGACTTCTCCTCCCCGACCTCTCCTCCCCGACCTATCCTCACCGCGGTACCCTCCTCCCCGATGAACTCTCTCACCGCGGCGCCCTCCTCCCCGACGACCTCTCTCACAGAGGCACCCACCTCCCCAGAGACCTCTCTCACTGTGGTGCCCTCTTCTCCATAGACCCCTCTCACCACGGCGCGCTACTCCCTGATGACTTGTGTTACCGTGGTTCCCTCCTCCCTGACTCTTCCAATCAATGCATCACTCCATAGTATTTTATACCATATTATTTCATCAATGATCTAATTTTAAGGTTGTACTGTGATTTGAATTTCATGTGATGGTTATTTAGATCTCCCTTCCTCTTGAATATAGGTAATATGGGGTTTGTAAAATCCATATATTAAGGATTTAGATCTACCCACTCAAGGTCTGGATTCCTCTTGGGATGAATTAATTATCACCTCTCATACAATGATTCATTCTGAGAAGATAATGAATTGATTAAGTCAGGGATTATTGATAGGATATTCACCTTGGAATACAATCATGTAGAGGCATAGGGTAGATCAAAATATGGATTTTATCATGTTTTTTATATTGTTTTACATCATTATAATTCTTGGGTTAACTGAAATGAAATATTATTTGTTGAAAAAACAATGGAAGGTATTAATGATAGTCATGATCCTTGAGGGTTAGATAATCTAATTTTATGTGACATGGGTTAGACAAATGAGTAGAATCTAATATTTATGGTTGATAAGTCCCCTCTTGTTAGGTGAATTCATGTGATTTTATATATATTCCATCCCCATGATGTATCACTTAATTGTAAAACCGCATCTATGTCCCTTAGTATTGATTCTCTTCAAATTATCTATTTTAATTTCACATTCATTGCATCTATTCTCAGTGGAAAGAGCATGAAATAATTTATGTGGTGGGTAGGATATATCCATGAAATTTACATTTTATTTAGTTGAGGCCTTCCATGTCAAGAAATATCTAAATATTTTGAGGATCTCTAAGATATTTAATCTACCTATTAAACCATGTGAACACTCATTCATCATTTACTTTAGTGAGAACCATATTTTGGTTGGGTATAATATCATTATGATCATCCTTGTTTGTTTCATGATATAGGTTATCTACATGGATAATAATAATAAAATTCACTTATGTAATGTGAATAATTTTGATCAAATCATCTTCAGTGTTATAAGGAGGATTCATTTCCATAAAAATATTTTTAAGTGGAAAAAACAACTATCATTGATATTTTCAATTTTGGTAGTCCATTTTAGATTATGATCACTATGAGGTTTCTATCTCTCTATCTCTCTCTCTTAAATGATCCATCAAAATAGGTTTTTGATAGGTAAATGTGAGTGAATTTTTAATGGATTTCATTAAACTAGAGCCTAATGGGGTAGGATGATCATAAGGTGGATGGAGCCAAGATAATTCTTCCAATGAAGTCCCTTCTAACCAAGAGATGGACAAATAACTTTAAGGGGAAGGGTGTAATAATTATCTTATCTATATGGTATGAGGTTACTATACCACCATTATTACTATATTTCAGGATGAAATAGTTTTAATAATATCACAGTAATTATGGGGTGGGGTTTCTCCTATAATACTACAGAGGTAGTTTCTTCCAAAATATTTATTTCTGTTTGGGATTCAACTAGGGAATGAGTTTGGTGTAACACCTTTTTTGGGGTGAATAGTCTACATGAGTAGGGGATTCCTTATGGTGGAATGTTTTTTCCCCTAAATTGGAGGCATGTTTAACCTTATTGAAATCTTAATTCATGATTCTATTAATAGATTTTCCTATCAGGTATTTTATTTCTATGATTTTGGAATTCTGTTATTTTTTTACATAGACCAACTTGAATATATGGAGCTGGGCCTTGAGACCTATTAGGGGGGATGTAGTGTGCAGGAAGGGGGTAGGGGTGAAGGTGGAGGGGGTTGTCCAGGAGGGGGGTGTCTGGGGTGGGGGTTGGGGGATAGTGTTCAGGGGGTGTGGGGTGCAGGGGGAGGGGGTAAGGGGGTGTGGGGTGCAGTGGGGGTGTCCAGGGGTAGTGTTGAGGGAGGGGGCAGGGGGAGAGGGTGCAGGGGGGTGTCCTGGAGGAAGGGTGGGAGTTGGGGGGGCAGGGAGCAGGGGGTGTGGGGGTGCAGGGGGTGGGGGCAGAGGGTGCAGGGGGGGATGTCCAGGAGGGGGGTGTTCGGGGTGGTGGTTGGGGGGGAATGTGTAGGGGTGTGGGTGTAGGGGGAGGGGGATAGGTGTGTGGGGTGCAGGGAGAGGGTGTCCAAGGGCAGTGTGTAGGGAGGGGGAAGTGGGTGCAGGTAGAGGGGGATATCCAGGAGGGGGGGGAGGTGGGGGTAGTGTGCAGGGATCAGGGGGTGTGGAGGTACAGGGGGAGGGGGCTATCCAAGAGGGTTATAAATTATTTCATTTCTATATTGAAATGTATGACATTGAATACCTAATCAGTATGGTGGAATTTGACATCCTTTTAGAATTTGTAGTCTTTTTGGTTATTGGTTACCAAATTAATACTACATGTTGGATTATTCCTCCCATCCATGGTTGTTAAAATTAACTAAATTGGTAAACCACAAAAAACACTCAATTTCTTTCACTTTTGGAAAACAATCAGTATAATATTATTGAGAATTAGAAATATGACATACTTGAGGATGTTTAGTGGATGATTAACTTACCCAGGTTAGTTCTATCTTCCTCAAAACTGAAGTAAGATCTTCAATAAAAGATCCAAGAATGGGAGAGTTATAATATTTTACCTCATTAATTTCATAGAAGATATTATTTCTTATACTTAATTCTTGCATGTTTGGAAGATATTTTCAATCAAACCTTTATATTTATCTTGAGGCTTATCAATGAGGTCTCCTTTTGACGATTCATCCATGAGGTTTGTTTCATGATCTAATATTCCATATTATATTAAGACTAACAAGTGATTATAATCTATAAATTGGTGTGGATAACTTGCACAAAAAATTTTGAACCTTTCCCAGTCTTCATATAAAATGTCTCCCATGGATTTTCAAATTCTATAGATGTCCTTTTTCAATTCCCTACTTCTTAAAGTGGGTATGAAATATTGACTAAATAATCTATGAATCTAATCCCACATTGAAACCTATCTATGTTATAGGTTATATAAGCTACTCCTTTTCCATGCCTTCTAGTGAGAATAGAAACACTCTCTATTTAATTTTATCTTTAGGTACACCTCTTGGATTATAAATCATGCACAAAATATTGGTCAGCTTAAATTTTTTTGGGGGTATTTACTTATAATCCCATGAAACTATTTTAAGATATGTATATGTCCATTTTTTATTCAAAGCCAACTTTAATTTTATGGATCGTAATTTTATTTTTTTAATAGTTTAAGTAGGGTGCACATATGTATCTAATAGTTTGATCTATTTGTGCCATATTTTATCCCATGTTTTAAATTTTTTGAATTATTTTTATAAGTGGTATATGAAGAATGAGAATTGGAAATTATTATTTTAATAAAATCATTTTATAAATGTTAAAATGTTCTCAAAGTTTATTTATCTTGAAAGAAAATATTTCTCAACCTATAGATAAATTATAAATATGTAATCATTTCTTGATTTGGTCATGAAGTAAAATCACATCAAAGAAGGAAAAGAAAATAAATAAATAAAAATAAAAAATAGTGAACCTATCTAAAAACTATACTAAATTTTTAACAGATATGTTATATTTTGGTCAAGAATAATATTGAAATTTTTCTATGAATCTAGTATCAATGGTGTGACTCAAGTAGTCTCACTAAGAAGCATCCAATAAAGGTGATTGTTCTTTATATGTGGGTTTATGATTCAATTTTTTATATATTTTTAATTTAAAACTAAAAACTAACTTGAGATAGAGATTGTGCGTGTATTGGAGAAAATTTATTGTGTTTATAATTGATAGATATTTATTGGTCCTTAGAGTTTTTCTGAACCAATCTATCACAATCCTCTATAATTATCCACTCCATAGATTCACTAATTAAGTGTCTTGTGAATAAAATCCGCTCAAAGTTGTCTTTATTTTTTCATATAAGATAGAAACATATAATTAACACTACATTATACTACCTTAACCTATCCAAAGATGTTAAGGAACTTTGGGAACTCTTTAACCAACATCACAACACTCTAACATATGAGGAATGGGGAAGGCTAAGTGTAGGAATATGTGCAAACAAATGAAAAGAAAAGGATTCTGAGAGGTTCACACAAGAGAAAGTATGAGAACCTACTTCATCTTTTCATACTCATAGGTTCTTATAAATATGAAATAAAAATAAATGAAAATAGTAAAACCAATGAGATTCAATAGTGATTACAGGGGTTTCTATTTGGCTTGGATACACATGGTCCTTAGCTTACCATTACTAGATTTTATAAAAAAGGTATAACAAAAATAAAATTTCCAACCACCATTATAGTAGATTAACTTCCCTTTTATAAAGATAAAAAAATGTCCTATAATAAGTCCTGAGGCTATAATGGTTTTAACATATAATACCAAACATAAGATGATTACATGTGGAATCCATTGAGATTATTTGTCTAAGATTTCCCTATTCCTTATACCATTTTTAATCACCCCATGATCCCCAGACAACATTGATGATCTCCATGTATAAATCCCAATGATTTTTTCCCAATTTTTCCAAACCTAGCACATATTGAGTTTTTTTGTGTCATGAGATTATGCATGTTAAAAATGTGTACTCATATTCAAATAAACAATTACTTATGGGTGTATCAATACTTTTTTATTCTACCAAAGTAATCTTGAAACATCATACATAATGCTTTAAGGGTTCCCAATATTTTAACCTTGCATGCTGATCTTTTTGAAATAATATAATATGAGGTGATTGGCCAATGTGTAGTGACATAGAATTGTTTATTCTTGAGATATCGCATTCCTTAGTTAAAATTCATGTCATAGGTGGTGAGAAACCGATTGTGTAAGTAGAAACTTTTCCTTATTTTATTTAAAGTGTAAATTTATTTATGTCATATGGTATGATAGGTACATTATATTTTTCTCAAAAAATATATCATTACAGATCACAAGAGACACACGGCTAATCATAAATGGTTATTTTTACACAGATGGTGATATTTATATCTCACTTGCCTTTGTATAGAGTTATTATTTCATATTCCATTTCCAAAAATAGTAACATAACACTTCACAAGATGTTGTGTTGATTGTTTAAGGAAACATTAATATTCATAGATAGAAGAAATTGGTTTTCTTTGGGTTTCCATATATCACACCCAATAGGTTTCCATTTCAAAAGAAGTGTTAGCTCAATAAAAAGTAACTTCCCATAATATAGGTGGAGATCAACCCAATTTGTAGGTTATGATTCCTAGTTGAGTATACCACTGTTTCTAAATTCATCCATATTTACTATAATATAAAATTATGTATATATTTTTATATCTTAGATGGTTTATTTCCTTACTAATGTCCTTGAGTTATATGAAAAAATCTATTGTCACGTCTAAAAACTCCCCCCATTATACTCATTGTTTGGGACATTAACATAAAAATGTAATTGAAACTTCCTATATTATTTTATTTCCTCTATAAATACTGAATCACAACATATGATCTCTTCATTTTTTCAAATATGAATTTTTTTCCCTCTTCCACAACTGTTATTGATTTATTATTTGAACAAAAAGAAAAATAACCAAACCAACATCATCATATAATTTTATAAATACATATAATAAATTAAATTATATTTTTTATGTTTAATCCATTTATATTTTATCCCATTATTTATAAAAAATAAAATGGAATGTGATTTTTTTCTCTTAAAATAATAAAAGATGTGGGTATTTTTACACTGAAAACCAAATGAAAATTTATGAAAATGAGACTTTGTCAAATAAATATTAACTTTTTTCTTTTATTACTAATTTTAAAAATTATAATTATAATCATTACTATAATTTTCAATTATACTCCAATTATATTTCATAACCATCCTATATTTTATTTAATTGTAAAATTTGTTCTTAAATTTCCTTTTATATTTCCTTATTTTTCATCCAAGGATCATCAGACTTGATATACTCAAGATTTTTATATTCATAACATATAACTTCCATTTAAATTAAATCATTCTTTCTTAAAAAAGTAAAAATAGAGGGAATTCCTAAATAAAAAGGGACCATTGGAAAATACCAACTATACATAAGCAGAAACCCAAGATCAAGGAGGAATCTACCAATTTTATCTCGAAACAATATATGGTAGGGAAACTAACGTTGGTGATCCATAAAATAACCACTATTTCACAACATAATTACAAAATTCATAGAATATCCCCACTCACTGTCAAAATAATGCTAGAGGAGGGACATTGAAACACAACAACAATGTCATATGGGGCACCACATGTTGGGAAAAACATTAACGGATGACTTTTACAAAAGTTAGAAAACCGTGGAGAATTGCACTAGGTATAGGATACTTTAATGAATCATTAAAAGCCTCAAATAGAATTTTATTATTCAAGGGATGAATCAATTAGGGTAGGAAAACTATTTCCACTAACATGAACTATCACATTTAGGAGACCCTGAATATTGACTAAAGATGGATGATGAAGCCTTAAGAATAGGCATAGACCAAAATTCAAAGTAGTGAGTTATAAAGAGGAGGATGATACCCAAGAACCCTAAAATTATAATTTCTACAAGAAACATAGAAACAACATATAATAAAATGATGACATCAAAAAAACATTATAAATATAAATTTATTATAAGGAACATCTACTACATGACCATTGGAAAAGATGGATCCCTACTAAGGAAGTATCAGTGGAAGATGATTCCAAGGGATGATGGAATCATATAGGGTGAACCAATAAAAATTAATCAAAAACTGAAAAGGAACTATAACACTAATGTGGAAATTCAAGGGGTGAAGAATAGGGCTGAATGGATTCACATTATAGAAGATAACAAAGGAGGACTGCACCACCCATCTTGAAGGAAAAAACATATAATAACTCCCAAGAATGATATTCTTTATGCCTCATCAAGCCCACATCACAAACTATATCATCATTTTACTTATTATGGTTCCATGGTCACATGATATTCCCTCTTTTGAGAGGATATAGTTCCCCTTTCTTTTATAAAAATGCACTTGGTGTTGTTCCACAGGATCAGTGAAACAACAATAAGAGGGGGTGGTGGGAATCAGTGTATCTAACTATTTACCAATTAAAAATATTTCCTTTTACCAATGCATATATTGTATTGAATGGATATCAAACTCAATATGTCATCCAAACTCTTATTTTCAGGTATGATATTTTCTTTTTCACGATCTCATTATTTTTTCTATCAATTCTTGGTTGTTAATGTTTGTTTCTATCCTTTTAAGGAATGTGGATCTAGTTTTGATTCTTTTTTAAGAGTTAATGAGTTTTTTTGACTATTTGTCATAAGGGTGGACATGGTCCTATAACTAGAAAAGCTATAGGCAGTCAAATGGCTAGCAGGTGAGACCCACCAACAAACTTGTGGGATACTAGTAGTGAGGATTTCGTACAAGAATTCCACTATTTAGCTAGTGGCATGTCAGTAGTAGGGGATTCTTATAAGAATCCCAAATTCTATCCAATGGAATCCCACCATCCAACTGATGTAATTTCTAGTTGTGTAGGAATTCTTCCCAGGATTGATGTGAATATAAAATTCTTGAGGTAATAATTATTTTATACAATTTTTTGCAAGACATTAGTAACCATTTGTTGTGTTTTTAATCAAATTGACTTGGAATACACCATGCTTGTAGAATTGACGATTTCGAGTTTACTCCTGAGTGTACAATATTCAATCTTCTGGACATTGGTCTGTATCAGGGTTGGATAGTTGATCCCCATGTATGCACTTTTGAATCATGTACCTTTATATTTTGTTTATATTAAATGATAAATTATATGAATACCTTCATCTTATTTATTTATTTGAAAAATATGAATATTTTTTAATGAAATAGGTTGAATATGAATTGAAAATGTATATAATCTAATCATATAACAAAAGTGTATGAGGATAATAAATGAATGTTACTAGAAACTGATATAATAATATAGGTTGTGTTATATATATGACTATGTTGAGGAGCATGGAATCCTCTCTGAGATATGTTTTTCCAAGTTACCTGTTATGACTTAAGGACCCCTAGTAGGGTTACTCTCCTATGTAATAAACTAGGGGATCCCATTGGGTACCCTGGAGACTTTCAAAACCTGAGTGGGTGTGTTACTAATTGGGTGGATATGTTATTATGTGTCACCTTAGAATCCTTAAAGGACATGTGATGATGATAATGATTTAAAATTCTATAACTTCATCTGAATTCAAGGATTTCAATGAATCTACAGTGTATCATAAAAAAACTCAGTTCCATTGATTCTTTATTCCATGATTTCTATGAATTAGTTGATTTTCATGAATATCATTTTATTGGTGTTTCATGGAAATCCTATGATAAATTTTTTTTTTGGGTTCTAAATACTCAATTACATTACAATCTAAACTATATTTTTATTTTCTTGTTTGTTACATGCAATGTAAAAAAATAAATTGTGAACCCATCAATTTCCTGGGCTTATTCCTCTAACAATTTTCACCAAGGATCTTCAGGTTAGCAACTGTAAATTTCCAGGGGGGGATACTACAAGGGGGGTTGTGCATGGTGGGGGTAGGGGTGGGGTGTGCAGGGGGGTTGAAAGGGTCCAGGGGTGTCCAGGGGGTGTACGCGGGGTGTCTAGGGGGAGGGGGAGTCGAGTTGGCCGGGTCTTGCGTAAGGTGAAAATGTTACTGTTTATACATTTTTATTACTTTCTTCCGATTTGTGATAGGAAATGTTTTACTACAGAGAAACAACTTGAATTTGAACTCTGACATGGTGGAGGTGTCACAGGAAAATTGCTCTCCTTGGTTGCAGAACGCTTAATCGATTCAAACAGTAATGTTAAAGTAATTTCCTTATTTTTGGCTTCCTGGTGGATTTTCCTTTTCGATCATTTGTTGATTTTGAATACTTTTATTAGTATGCAGGATAGGGATACATGATATGAAGAGATCCAGCAACAAAACATAGCCCATGCTTATGCATTTGAGATTATATATAAGGATCCTCTTGTGTGTGGGTTGACACCTTTGAGGTAGAGTCCCTCTCCTAGCCTCTTTAATTCAAGAATTTTTTAAATTGTATTTAGCTGCCTTCTTAATTCTACTTGTTTATATTAAATTGCAATTCATGATCAAGTGTTGGTTAAAATAATTGTTTCGTTTGATAAACAAGTAATGGTTTTGTAATAAAACCCCTCCAATGGAGGTGTGATGTCTGTGAAAACTCACAGTGGTATTTTATGCTTATATAGCTTGTTTGACATTATTGCATTTATGTTTTCCATTTTAATCCTTACCCATTATTCTATCATTTGAGATACCACGAGCATATCTAAAGATTTTTTTGACTCCCAGGGGATGTGCAGGGGGCAGGGGTGTGCAAGGTGTGGTGGGGGTGTGTTGGGGGTCGGTCCAGGGAGGGGGGTCTGTCCAGGAAGGGGGGAGTCTGTCCGAGGGGGCTGTCCCAGGAGGGGGGATGTAGGGAGGGGGTGGCTACTGCAATGGAGGTGGGATACTACTGGGGCGAATGGGGTTGTCCATGGGGTGTTCAAGGGGGGTGCAAGGGGGCTGTCCAAGGAGGTGCAAGGGGGTTGTCCAGGGAGTGCAGGGGGGATGTCTAGGGGGTGCAAGGGCTGTTCAGGGGGGTGTCAGGGGGTGTCCAGGGGGTGCAGGGGCTATCCATGGGGGTGCAAGGGGGCTATTCATGGGGTGTAAGGGGGTTGTCCAGGGGGGCATGGGGTGCAGGGAGGGGGTGGGGTGGGATACTGTAGGGGTGGGGGAAAGGGGGATATCTAGGGGGTGTTAAAGGGGGTGTAAGGGGGGCTATCTAGAGGGGTGCAAGGGGGCTGTCTAGCTGGGCAGGGGGTGTAGGGGGTTGTCCAAGGGGGTGAAAGGGGTTGTCTAGGGGGTGCAGGGGGGTGTGAATTGGTGTTTTATTTTTTAGGAATTCCTTTTAATTCAAATTCAAACTCTCAAACTTATTAAGACTATACACCTAATGAAGGCTTAAACCATCGTAGGATAATATTTAATCATACACCATGACCATGTAGGTTCATATTTTACTGTGTACACTTAATGTATCTTAGAAAATAATTAAAGATGTCTATATACCTAGATAAATTAATTTTGATAACATTTAATGACCAATTTCCTTAGTGAAACAATTATCAGGCTACGATTCCTTCTATCTAAAGTAATGACCTCAATAAAATGCATGAAAGAGGTTCACATAATGTTCTTCAATATTTTATTCAATATAGGACTTTCACAATATTGAATCAATTCTTCAAGAATAATCAAATAAATTTAATTAGGTACACTTCATTCATGGGATGCATGGAATCCAAAACATTAACATAATTTTTTATATATTATATTACTCTATGTGTTATTTAATAACTTGTTTTAGGTATGTCAATTATTCTTGCATAAATTTATGGGTAGCATGCAACCTTTTTCTTTCTCTCTTATTTGTTGTTTTATGAAAATTGAATGATCTAAGAAAGGTTTTGTGATATATTAACTATCTTTGAGTGACCCATGTGTGGCTCACCAATTTTTTCATAAGAAAAAAGATTCTTTGTTAGATATCAAGAATTGTTTGTGGGTAGTTGTCTCAATGTCTTCACAAGAACTGGATTTCTTGTGTGTATTATTTCGCATGATAGACTGTGTCTGTGGATGTCTATCCATCTATTTTTGTGAAATAGTTGGTGTCTTGTAGGTTCTCCACAAACACTTTTCAAAAACTTTGTGTCTTTCAGGTTTCACATTTGTGAGGCCAGATATATCATGGAATTATCTCAAACTACTTCGCGTTAACAAGAAAAGAATGTTGTTTGGGTGTCTAGGGGGATTTTGGGGGGGTGTCCGGGGGGGTGTCCAGGGGGGAGGGGTGTCCAGGGGGTGTCCATGGGGGGTCCAGGGGGGTGTCCAGGGGGGTCCAGGGGGGTCTGGGGGGTCCAGGGGGTGTCCAGGGGGTGCAAGGGGGTGTTCAGGGGGCATGGCAGGGGGTTCATGGGGGTGTTAGGGGTTGTCCAGGGGTTCAGGGGGGATGTCTAGGGGTTCAAGGGCTGTCCAGGGGGGTGAAAGGGGGAAGTCCAAGGGGCATGGGAGTGTGGGGGTTCAAGGGGGTGCTAGGGGGATGTCTAGGGGGTGTAAGGGTGCTGTCTAGGGGGGGTGTAAGGGCTGTCCAGAGGGGGGTGCAAGGGGACTGTCTAGGGGGTGTAAGGGGGCTGTCCAGGGGACATATGGGTTCATGGGGGGTGTTCAAGGGGGTTCAAGGGGGATTTCCATGGGTGTCAAAGGGGTTTGTCCAGGGGGTGAAAGGGGGTTGTCTAGGGGGTGTAGGGGGTGATCACATGGGTGCAAGGGGGTTGTCCATGGGGGATAAGGGGGTTGTCCATTGGAGGCATGGGGGTGTTTTTTATGAAATCTGAAGCCTTATAGCCACGGTTTTAAACCATGGTTATAGCCATATAGCCATAGTTTTGAACTGTGTATATAGGCCCTATATGGCTTAATATTCTTAGAAGATTTAAAATTGTGGCTAAAGCCCTATAGCTATGGATTAAAACCATGGATATAGATCTATAGCCACAGTTTGAACCGTGGATATAGGGTTTTAGCTATGGTTTTAAATTGTGGCTATAGGTATTTCCCTATATCCATGACAATACTAGCCATGGTTTTGGGGCTAATAGCCATGGTTTGAAATCATGGCTATAGCCTAAATTTCCAGTAGTGTTCAAGCTTGTTAAATGTACTACCATGGAATTTGGGATTAATATATTTATTTGGTTGATTTTTTCTATAATAATAGATTTCATCCTAGTATATAGATGTCATCATTTGAGGAATTGTATGGGAATTAGTGTAAAACTCTAGCTTTTTTGGATGAATTCAGGGAAAGAAAGTTGATGGGACCATAATTATTAGAGTAAATGGCTGAGAAACTAAAGATGATCCAGAAACACGTGAGGATAACTCAGAGTAGGCAGAAAATTTATAAAGATAATAAGTCTAAATGATATATATATATATATATATTTCTGTCACTTTTCCATTGTTTTTCATTCATATACTGGATAATGCACGTTGTAGATGTCTAATTTTGTAGGAAACAGAGCTTCACAAGATTCCAAGGAAGAAAGGAAGAAAATCTATAAAAATGGACAAGTATGCATCATGATGGCCAAATTCACATCGTGTACTTGATTATGATAGCCTGCATTAAGCTGTGAAGCCAAGCCATGACCAACCACGATGACTGAAGAAATTCCCAGTTCATGTCGTGACTCCCTCCTACATGTCGTGAAATCTGTCAAACTGGACACTGAGAAAGCCCCAAGGATTCAATGCGAAAATCCAGCTGGGCATGGGGTACATATCATGAACCACCTGTACGCGACATGACCATGGTCAAACATCATTAATCAGTTAAATATCTGCATGCCACAATGGATATCCTCGTCTAAATAACATATAATTAGGGTTCATGACATGATGATAAAGTACACGTCATGAAAAAAATTTCCTATATAAGGAACAGCCCCGAAACACATTTGAAAGATGATTAGAATGGATATCTCTCCCTTTTAGAATCTTTTCAAGATTTTCTTCTCTTTTACCTCTCTAAACACTTTAGTTCATTGTAATTATTTTATATTTTCAATCAAAGAGCCGTGTATTCCTTTTCTTCAATGCATTCAATTCCCACATTGCTTCAATTCCATCTCATTCCTTTAAAGTAATGTTTTACTTAATGTTTTCTTGCATGTTCGTCACATATTTATTCAATTCCATTAGCATAGTTACGATTTTGTTTACCATTTTCATTTATTTAATTACCATCATGAGTAGCTAAACACATCGGGGTAGAGATCAATATTTTTTATATCTAGATGCTTAATTAAATATCTAGTTATAATCTTGGAAAACCTAAATGGATTAGTAATTAGGATATAAACCAATGGTCAAAAACCATTTGTGAGATAGTACCATGACCATCAGACAGCCAAACAAATGACCCAATCCTGATTGAAGTAGATTATGACTACGACCATTATCATAGGGAAATTTCTACAATAGAAGCTAAATGTAATGTGTCTAGGACTATAGTTAGACTCCAGACCACAGAATTGTTACATCCTAGGTAGATCTAGAAGACTGGACCAAGGTTTACAAGTGCTTACCTCTTGCTTCATAGACTAAGAACTTAGGACCTTGACAAGATTAGAACTAGGATCACCTTTATCTAGATACTCTGACTTGACCCAGACCCATCTTTTAATCACTTTAAGGGAAACACAAAAATATTTAGAAAACTCCCAAACATTAGTCAACTAGTAAGGACTCCTGCAAAGGATACAATAATATATTTCTTCTCTCTATAGAACAACATCCTCCTCATGGGATCGACCCTGGACTCATACAATACTACTCTCTAGTATTTAGTAATGTTTGGGACACATATAAATTTATAATTTGACTCACGTCCTAAGGAATTAACGATGCATCTGGGTGGATGACCCAATTTTGGCACCCTTGCTGGGGAGCAATGATATTTCCTCGTGATTAAGACTCTGGTCTAAATATAGGATTACCTTTCCCTCACCGCCTTTCCTTTCTTTCTATAATTCCTTGCATCTTTTTGTTTTATTTTCATTCACCCTGTGCATGTACCAATGTCCTTTGACCTGTTCAAGGACTCTTGATGCACAATATATTTTTTCCATCGATCCTAAGTATGAATGGAATATATCTTATATTTTCCATTCAGCAATGGACAATCAATTCCACCCTTCGGGACCTAACCCACCAAACCTCAACCATCAAATCATTTTGATAGATCACCCATTAATGAACCAGGAGAAAATGATAATGGACTATGGATTTCCATCAATCCATGGTGCGAATCCTAGTATTGTTCGTCCACCTATCCAAGACCACACATTTGAGATTAAACATGGACTAATTTATATGATCAAGAACATGGGGTAATTTAGTGGTCTTTAGAGCGAATATCTGCATGGACATATTTCCAAATTCCTGGAAGTTTGCAATACCTTTAGAAACCAGGGAGTTTCATCTGATGGAATAAGACTCCGCATATTCCCATTCTCATTAAGATACCAAGCCACAGACTGGCTAGAAAGTCAGTATCTAGAGTTAATTATGACTTGGGAATAACTAGGCAAGAAGTTTCTGTAAAAGTACTTCCCACCAATCTGGACCTAGAACCTCTGAATAGACATTAAAAATTTCAACCAAATTGAGGGATAATCTACTTGGTAAGCGTGGGACCTATTTAAATAATTAATGAGGAACTATCCACATCCTATAATTGATATGTGGATACAACTATAGAATTTATATAAAGGACTCCAACCAGTGGCACGTAATGTTGTCGATGCAGCCGCTAATGGAGGTCTCATGTTCAAGACTCCCAAAGCCGGAAGTGCCATTTTAGATGAACTCTCTCATAATGTCAGTCTGTGGTAGAGTGATCTTGGAACACCACCATGTGGAATCCACCAAATTGATGAGACCACAAGGGTAAAAGTGCATGGGGAAGCACTCACTAGAAAGTTAGAAGCAATTCAAATACCAACTACTCAACACACTCATGCCCCTATAATGGAATTAAAATCATGAGAGATGTGTGGTATAACACATCTATATAAATACTACAAAGTTGTATATGAAGAACCACAACAAGATTGTAATTACATTAATTACAATCAACAAAACCCGTCATTACATTAGCAACATTATTATCCATAAAGGCTAGCTCAGCAGAAACCTTTGAACAATCAGGGTTATTTTCAACCAAGATGAGGACAGAACCAATTCAGAGCTCAAGGATCACTAGGATACCCTCTGAGTAACCCTATACAAAGACCAAAAGATCAAAAACAACCATTCTCTCAAAGATCACAACAATTTCATCCAATCATCCAAGACCTCGGTAGGAACCTATGCAAAGAAATCTGGAAAACATCCTGGAATCATTTGTGAAAAAGTATGATCAAAGAATGATGACCCATGAGACAGATATGCAAAACCAGAGAGCTATGATAAGGAAACTAGAACTACAAATGGGTCAAATTTCAAAGACCTTATCTGAGAGATTACTAGGTACACTACCTAGTAGCACTGAGACATACCCACAAGAGGAATCTAAGGAAGTGGTGCTGAGGATTGGAATGATTCTGGACTTCCAACAACCCAAATAAGTAAGGCCACAAGTAGAAGATCCGAGAAAACAACCAGTACCTGATGAAAATGCTGATGAAGTTAATCCCACCTTATATAATGAAGAAGTATAAAAGGAACATATACATGAGCAGTAGAATGAAATTGTGTATGTTTCCCCACCTCCATACCTGCCACATCTTCCTTATCCAGAGAGAGAGAGAGACAACTTAGGCAGAAGACACAATACATGAAGTTCTAGTATATGTTCATGAAATTACATATCAACATACCTTTTTCTGAATCTATTTCCCATATTCCCATTTATTCCAAGTTCCTGGAAGAATTATTATCAGACAAAATAAAAATAAAATACCTAGGATTAATCTTTGTAATGAATAATTCTCTGCTATTGTATTTCAGAAAATTCCCCCGATGATGAGAGACCATCGCAGCTTCTCTATCCTTTGTGAGATAGGCACATTCAAATTTGGCATAGAACTCTGTGATCTTGGAGAAATCATTAACCTCATTCCAATGAGTAATTTTCAAAAACTCGGACACAAGGAACTCAATGAAACAAGGGTGGATTTACAATTAATTGATTTCTGGTCAAGTACCCATGATGAATTTTAGAAGATGTACCATTAAAAGTCAAAAAGTTCATTTTCCCAACTGATTTTCTAGTTTTGGATATGGTATAAGATGGATATGTTCCCATTATACATGGAAGACCATTCCTAGCTACAGGAAATGCACTGATTGATGTGGACCAAAGAAGTCTCATCTTCAGGGTAGGAGAAGAACAAGTTGTGTTCAACCTAATTTGATCTGTGCAACCCTCAAATGACAATAAGGACTATAACATTATATCTCTTACCCAGAATGAAGAAGATTCCATGACTAAGAAGGAGGAATGTGATGACTATGTCATGGGAAAAGGAGTCTGAAACTTTAAAAGGGTTAAATTTATTGAACCACCCACCGGAGAGGTGGTACCTTCGTTAATGTTATCCCTCATTTAGCCTAGTACATCAAAGAACTCATTTTAAGGGGTATCATCCTCCTTACACATTATTTTCCGCTCTGAGTTATACATGGACAGATCACCATAAAAAATACCTCATCATGGATTGAAGATGTTTCATAAACCATTATATGAGAACTATGTCATCAAATGAGCCTTAATTGAGTTATGCTCTCGACTATAAATGAAGCACTAAATGGGAGGTAACCCAGTATAGGAGTTAGTTAAGTTAGAATGGAACAAGTCTCTTTAGAGTATTCTTTTTGTTTGAATAGATAGGTGAGGAAATAAAGGAGGAAAAATATAGGAAACCAATGAATTAAACATCGTGAACCCACGGGTCACAACGTGACCCCTTGTCACACTAAAAAACAGTTTTTATCAAGGTTTATGAAGTGACCATCAGGAACATATCGTGAACCAGCTCGAGTTAGTTTTTAAAAATTATCTAAGGGTCACAACCCATGACCCTCCCCTCCTCTCCTCACAGCCCACAACCCTCCTCATAACCCACCACCTCCCATGCATGAACCACCCCCACCCCCTCCTCACGATGTGATAACTCCTCTCTCCTTTCCTCACATCAACCTCAAACAAAATTTCCTACCCTTCTACCTACGTGAAGCTTACTCCTCTACCTCCCCATGGAATGCACCAAAAGTCCACAGACAGAAGCTTCTCCATCATCAACGAGTTCTTTGTCTGCCTCTGCTATCTAGAATCCTCATGCTAAGGGCCCGTGCACTCCATCCACCTCGTAAGACAAGAGATCCTCCACGTCTATAGAAGATAATCTTAATTTACACCCAGTTCTATGCTTTGCAAACCCACGACACCGGGTTAATCTCATTCAGCACTAAGCCAAACCCATGAGGACCAAAAAGACTCTAGATATGGTCGTTCTTACGAAGATGAACGTTGAAGACACCATACTCAGCTTATTGGAGACACTAGACATCAAAAACATCATTGAAATCAGGTAGGATACATAGAGAGAGTTTTTTTAGAGTTCTTGGCCACATTTGAAATATCGATGGTTTCCCTTAACATTAGATTTAGCGGAATTCCACACTAGCACACCATGGCCCAGTTTGGTGTAGGACTCGGTATCTACACCGAGGAGTTCGTGATATCAGACATATATCCTACCCTGCAGAAGGGTATTTCTTTAGAGGATGCACCGAGCCTTTGGCATCTTGTTTCTCATGACCCCCAATCTTATCATTACCCAAGGCTGGAAATTTCCACCCCCCTGAGGACTCTAACCCTACGTATACTGCATCGGGCCATGGCATGCAGGTGGTTCGCACAAGGCGTGACCCATGTTAGTGTTATCCAGTTTGAAATTCTTATCCTTGCTACTTCCATGGGTGCACCTCCCATCAACATGGATTACCAGATCACCTCTTATTACAGAGTACTGGAATAGAGGAGGTGGGACATGCTTATGGGTGGACCATTCATCACCAGGATGGAAAGATACTTACATGTTTTCGACGCTTCACAGCCTCTCACCTCAGTAGGCCCAGTCCAGATGATTGATCTTGAGCTTCTGTATAGGATGAGGATGCTGGTGAAGGAGGAAGACATCTATTTCTAGGAACCTGGAGTCTAGGATCCAGTGCCTCGGCAAGATGCACCTCCTACGGCTGATCCGTAGGAGTATCCACCAGCAATAGTAGTAGACCCCTCTACCCAACCACTGGCAGCCCAGAACACCACCCCATCCACCCAGCCTACACCTACCCATCCCACTAATTCTAATCTTTGGGTAATCCTCCAGCTTGTCAGGGTGAATCTACACCAGTTCACTACCCACCTCCACCTTCTATTCTTTGAGCCTTCCACAGTCACCCCTCCACCACCTACTACCACTGGAACTTCCTCATCCAACCTTCCTCCCTCACCCTATTTGCCCTCTGACCTACCTTCAAACATCTTAGACCCTTCTACTCATAAGGATTTCCTATCAGAGAAGGCCAGGAAGGGAAAGGGACCAGCCACCAAGCCCACTACTGACATCCCTTTCATTGATCTAGCTGTCAAACACACAACCACTATACAGATCAAGGATTCCCCACCACCCACCCCATCCCAGCTTCCCATCTCCACCACACCACCATCAGCCTCATCCCCACCTACCACTACTGTTGTTACTAATGGTGATTTAGCCTCATAGTTCATTCCATCTATTGATGTTGCTGTGAAAATAGAGGAGATTTTTATCCCAGGGCACTGATTTGTATTTTCATACTTTTTGGGACTTGGGACATTTTTTTGTATAGATGGGATGCTTTATTTCTCATTATTTTGAAATACACTAGGATATTTATATACATTTTTGGATTTCTTTTCCCTTTTTGAATGTGTGTTTACTTTATTGCTTCCTTTTTCTTTTTTCCTTAGCAATGTATAGGTCTTCTGAGTAGTGTGATGTTATTGACGGACCCATTACTCCATCTATTCTTCTACAACGAGTAACCCATCATGTCGCAGAGATTTCCAATCATCATCAGGTTTTATCATTGTAAATCCACCAGCAGCAACAACCACCCCCACCAATGATTCCATTTATACAATATATAATATTTGGACATGCTGCACCTGAAGTTCTGAATCCAGTTAAGTGGCCACACGAACTCGAGGACACTGTGACCAGTAGCTATAAGAAAAAATGGAGAAACTTAATAGGTTGGCCCAATCTTTGAATTTTTAGTCCACCCATAAAGCTGACAATGATAAGTTATCACTTTATGGGAGGAAAACCATAGATTTTTTTGAGTTTTGTTTTTAGTCTTGGAATTTTTAGTGTTTCATTGTTGTGCTTTGTACAAATATTCATTCAATAAATAAAATGGTTACTGTTATTAATTATTTTTACACCTGCCTATTTCTCATCTATTCAATTGTTTGACCCTGTGGATTAACATTTGTTCTATAGTGCATGATTTTTCTACTAAAATGTTTTGCAGGTGCATCAAAACATCAATGTTAAGATAGCTTAGACACCCCATGTCATACCACTTCATCTCATGAAGCTCTTGATTTCCTATTTTTAAACTTTTTCATCACTGCCATGTCAATTCAATTCATGATATTCATTGACACACCACTCCCACCCATTATTTCATAGACAGTGGGGAAATTGTCTCCTTTTAACTATGGGGGGTCTTTCTCAAATTTTCATAGATATACACTTGAATTTTTGTTTGTTTTCACTATTCTAGGATACATTTTTTCAGTTGATAATAATGCTAAAAATTTGAAAACCATTATGCCTATGTATTTTTAAAATAATTTTAATAATAAGAATGTTAAGAACCATTCACCCATGTCTAGAATTTTAGAATGATTTCTATGTTTAGAAGTTTAATTCAAATTCCAAATATTTGAAATTATGATTAATAGACTCATTACATAGGATTTATGCCCCTTGTAATTTCCATTTTTTATTTTATTCTAATTTCCTAAGAGGATTCTACGCCTTCAATCTCATTTTCTTTTCTGAGCATATTTCATGATATATTATTGGGACATGGAAACTGACTAGAACTTGCACTAAGATCTTATCAAAACGATGACTGAACAAGTGTAATTTTAAAATGATTGAGGCAGCCTTTGATATCCATTTTACCTAATATTCACCTGACATCTATCCTTTTTTAGCCCATAGTTTCCATGAATGACCTGTTAGAATAAAATATATTTCAAGCCTATTTACTTTACAACCCTTCTATTTGTACAATGCTTAAATATTATTTTTTTAACAAGTGTGGTGGAGGGATTCACACAACATGGGATTCTTTCACTTTCAAAGATGTGTGGTGTGCTCACCTTACTACTAGGATGTGATTCATATACCATTTTGTTGTATCTCATTTGTATTATATTCATTTGTAAAATTTAAAAGAAAAAAATTGATATGGGTTGTGTACTAGGAGGGTCAAAAATCCCCATTTTCCAGACCTATGAATCCCTCAAGGGTCATATGTGGTTAGGTGATGGATGTGAGATCTATCCTAGGCATAACTTTAAAAAAATAAAAAATCAAAAGAAAAAGGAAAGGAATAGAATCAATTCTTTAGCTACATACTTCTTATATATATGGATCCAACCTAAGATGATGGCGTATGGACCTGACTCACTAGGTGGGGTAATTTTTTCACACTCATCTAGTTATATCTGTATTTTACATTAGAGCTTACCCTCCTCTTGAGCCTGATTTTCACATTTTTACCTACCTACCTATAGAATCAGTGTCATCAGAAACTTGTTTATAAAAAGTCCTTAGATTATTTTTATACATGTCTTTACATAGTAGAGATGATAGAACCAGTGCATCTATATGGTTAGGAACATGGACTCAGGGTACAAGCATACATTACTTACATTTTATCTTGAATGGTGAGACAAAATAATGGTGAGGTAAATTGCAACCAGGCATATAACTTAAAGAATAGTTAAATTATTATGACTAAACAAATAGAATTTGTTTTGAAAATCTGAATTATGAGGAATCACTAATTTACTGGGAAGGATTAAAACTAGATCATGACTACCTTTATGCTTACACTTAATTTAATTTCATGGACATAATGCTCGTTTCTTGCTTTGAAAATTGTTGAACCTTTTGAAATATTTGTTGAGATATTCTGATTAAGGACAAGAAATGATTCATGTTTGGGTGGATTTAATAATTCAAAGTGATATATATATATTTTTTTGTCACTTTTTCAATGTTTTTCTTTCATATACTGGATAATGCATGTGGTAGATGTCCAATTTTTTAGGAAACAAAGCATTACAAGATTCCAAGGATGAATGGTAGAAAATATGAAAAAAGTCCAAGTATATGTCGTGATGGCCAAATTCACATTGTGTACTTGATGATCACAACCTGCATCAAGCCATGAAGCCAAGCTGTGACCAACCATGATGACTAATGAAATTTATAGTTCACATCGTGACTCCCTCCTACACATCATGACAATAGTCAAACCATATGCTAAAAAATCCATGAGGATTCAATTCGAAATGCCAGTTGGCCATGAGCTACACATCGTGAACCACCTGTACACAACATGACTGTGGTCAAACATCATTAATCCATGAAATATCCACATTCCACACTTGAGATCCTCATTGAAATAATGTGTATTTAGGGTTCAAGCCATGATGATCAAGTACATGTCGTGACCAATTTCGCCTATATAAGGAATATCCTGGCAGTGTATTTGAATGATGATTGGATTTCTCTCTCTCCCTTTTATACTCCTTTCTATATTTTCATCTATTTTCCCTCTATAAACACTTTAGTTTGTAATTATTTTACATTTTTAATCAAAGATCCATGGATTCCTATTCTTCAACACCTTCAATTCCCGCATCGCTTCAATTCCATCTCATTCCTTTAAAGTAAGGTTTTATTTAATGTTTTCTTGCATGTTTTTCACATATTTATTCAATTCCATTAGCATAGTTATGATTTATTTTACCCCTTTTATTTCATTAATTACTATCATGATTAGCTAAAAGAATCGAGGTAGGGATAATGATTCGATGTATCTAGACGATTAATTAAATATCTAGTTATAAGATTGGAAAACCTAAATGGATTAGTAATTAGGATATAAACCAACGGTCAAACCGCATTTTTGCGACTATATCGTGACCATCGGATAGTGAAGAAAATGACCCTATCCTAATTGAATTAAACTATGACTACGACCATTATATTAGGGATATTTCTACAATATAAGCTGAATTTAATGCATCTAGGACTACATCTAGCCTCCATACCATGGAATAGTTACATCCTAGGTAGAACTAGAAGACAAGACAAAGGTTGAAAAGTGCATACTACTTTATTCGTAGACTAAGCACTTAAGAATTTTCCAAGATTAGAACAAGTATCTCCTTTATCTAGATAATTGAACTTCATCCCGATCCCTCTTTTAATCAGTTGAATTCAAACCCAAAATTAGTTAGAAAAATACCAAACATTAGTCAACTAGTAAGGACTCCTGCAAAGGATACAAGACCATATTTATTCTTCTTAAATAATAGCATCCTCATCATGGGATCGACCTTGGACTCCTACTATACTACTCCTTAGTAGTTAGTAAAGTTTGGGACACTTATAAATTTCTAATTTTACTCACACCCTAAGGAATTAACAAAGCCTGTGGGCGGCCAAATAGCAGACAACATAAAGAAAGGATTTTTTTTGAGGTAGGTGATCTTGTTTTTCTTATAATGTCGCCATCTAAAATTGTTATGCATTTTGGTAAAAAATGAAATCTAAGTCCATGGTTCATTGGACATTATGAAATACTGGATAATGTTAGACAAGTCATCTACCGAGTAGCATTGCCTCTGAGTTTAACTCAGGCACATAATGTTTATCATGTTTCTATGTTGATAAAGTACGTGCCAAATTAAAATCATGTTTTGTGCCCAAAAGCAGAGCATCTAGAAGAGAACCTTTCTTATAAAGAGAAACATGTTCAAATATTTGATCAAAGAGAACAAGTATTGTGGAATAAGGTAATCCACCATGTAAAGGTTTTGTGGAGAAACCACATGGTTAAATAAGAAACATGGTATCCTAAAAATACTATGAGGGAAAGATACCCACACTTGTTATATAAGTAAGTAAAATTGCAAGGATGAAATTTTCAGAAGGTGTGGAAAATGTAACACCCCAAGGTTTTTTAAAAAGATAAATTGAAATTCATGAATCTTTTTGTATGTATATAGTTATAACAATCCTTTAAACATAATTTTTCATCTTTTATGATTTTAATTTCAAAAAATGGTCATTCACAGTTGTTATTAGTAGGTAATTTAGCGTCTGATAGAACCAACATGTTTTTTTAGTGAATAGTAACAAACTCTTATGAATAGTAATATTAATAGTAATATGACCCTTATGAATAGTAAATCATATTATTATTATTTTTTCTTAAGGGTATAATATAATGAGATGTTGACTAATTTTTCAAGCTGTTAAAAAATGAGTTATAGATATAAAATTGTTATTTTTTAATAAATTGTGATATTATTTAAAAATTAAATTAATAATAAATAGAAAAATATTTTCAATAAATGGTGTTTATTTTTTAATTCTATATGTCAAAAAATGGTTTAGGTGAATTTTTTTGATTTTTCTTATATTCTTGAATTTTTTTTAATTGTATAATACGATAAATTATGATAAATGAAAAATACTTGTTTTACTGCATCATATGTGATGTAAGGGTAATGTGATCCCACTTGGTTCGAAATCACATGAAAGTATTCCTATTAGGTGACACATGAATCAAGACTATTCATAGTATTGAGAAAAAATATTATAATAATGATTAAAATAATGTAAAATCCCTCCTCTCCTCCGCTATAAATACCACCCCCATTCCCATCATTCTCACACACCTCTCAAGCCTTGAACATTGTCTATGTTCTTCCAAATACCTTCCTCAAGGATATTCCCCACGTCAAAGAACTGATGGTCTCATCAAAAGGCTAGAAAACAAAGGCCTTAAGTAGTATCTCAAGGAGAAGAGATCAAGAGGTAAGAATCATCTTCATTTTCATGTGTTTTCTTTCTAATCACGTTATTTTATTATACTCTCTTTCCCTCCACTTATCCAGGAGGTATGAAATCTCCATAATAATATATATTTTTTATGTTGTCATGATCATGTTAATGATTCATCATCTTCCATCCTCTCATCTCCATATTGTTCTAAAAATAAAAACCCTGCCAACGATGTGCTGATTTACCCAAATCTTGGATGATGTCTTTGAAATATCCATTGAATGCTTAAAAGTTGATCATAAAACCCATTTAATGGTTGAAACAGAATTTAATGTGTATTTTTTATACTATTTTATGTTCTAGAATGAACTTATATCCATGAAATTAATTTATATATCGAAACAATCTCATGATTATCGAGGAACTGCCAAAAATGATCTAAAAACACCATTAATGTTTTATATATTAATCCATGATCATATATGATAAAAATGATTTATGGTATCATTTTATATTACGAAAACATATAAATAACATTTAATTCCACATCTAGAATTTCATCTCCTTATGAAAAGAAAAGAAAATACAAACTGGCCATGGAAATCATGTAAAGAACGCACCCAAAACAATGGAAAGAACTAAATACTAATAATTAATGGGTGAAATTATGTGATGGAATGATCATATAAGGTGTTATAAACATGAATATATTTCTTTAAAATATTAATAGCACTTTTTAAACCATTATACAAGAGTTTTAATTGAGTTTGAAGTAAGACTAACCCAAGGTAAGGGAATTCGTAACCCAATTTCCGTTCATTGGGTTAAACTTCTAAATCAATGTTTACGTGGTATTAAAATAGTTTGTCTGAAGAAATTTGTTTACATAATGATGAATTATGTTTATTTACAGTGTATATAAATATTTTATCCAATCTATTAAGTCTCTATTCAATTATATGATTCTTATAAAGGACTTTCTTTTGAAAACCCTATTTTAAAATTTCTTTTTGGGAATTTCAAAAGAAAAGTTCTTATGAAATTATACATGTTGTATGATTGTGTTCTAGCTGTTGGGAATTGTTTATAATGAATGGTGGGACCTATATATCCCTAAATTTCATTTATTATATGTATTTTTTAGTTCAGTTGTATGGTTACTCCACGTGTAACTATGATGGTTACATAAATTATAAGGTAGTTGTGATGGTTACAAATTATAAGGTAGCCGAGATATGTAAGTAATTCCCCAATATACCTTTATGGTTATATTTATGTTCTATATGTTTTGTGGAAATTTCATAGAAATCTCATGTTTCAAAAAATAAGTTTATATGTGTAACAAGTATGTATTTTTTAAAAATGATATCATACATTACAAGTATTCATGGATTAATGTTTTATTTCATTATTTTTATATCCCTTACTGAGATTTTTGTTCTCATCCCAAGTTTTTAAATTATTTTCACAGGTTATAAGGATGTTTAATTCAAACAAGGAATCCAACTTAAATGTTATGGTGATTTTTAAAGGAAAACATGTTTTATTTAAAATGTATTATATTTTGGAAGAAATTAATATTGTTTTTGTGGTATCTTCTCAATATGAATATGGAATGTTATGTATGTATTATATCCCAATTCTCAAAAACTCTAAAATTTAAAAGATCATCAATATTAAATGACGTTATTTCTTGACTAAAATTTAATATTATGTAATGTAATAAGGCCAGGTCCTTATAGAAATTGTCGGAGCATGATTAGTTGTATACCCTTAAACATCATATGTTAAAGAATGACCATCAAGTATTAATGAATCATTGCATCACTGATTCACCATCATCCCCATAAGACTACTTCTATTTTTTTGTTTCCTAAAATGCAATGGAAAAATTCTAAATGAATAAATCTTATAGGAAATGCACTGTCAAGTCTATTGGATCACACAATGGTTCTCATAAGATTATACCCATATCCTGATGTGTTCCCCTCCGTATAAAAACAATGGTTCCAATTCCCCACATTATATTTACATTTATAAATATAAAAATAAATATATCATCATTATTAGGTTCTACTAATTAATCCCGACTCATATATGTCACAATATGATGTTAGTAAATATACCTATCAACCAAATAATTCGTCTCTATCATAAACAAAAAGTATAATAAACAAATTAAATTAGAGAACTAATATGTAACAAAATAATATATATATATATATATATAATGTGTTCATATTTTTCTATTCATTATAAATTAACTCATAAGAAAATCAATAATACAATAAAGGAACCCCATCATTGGTAATTGAGAGATCAGTTAGACAGGAGCTGGTAAGGCATAATGGAACTCCCCAACTCAGGTAATTTAATACATTATTAATTCTACAATTACCCTGGTTCCTCAAAATGAATATATGAAAAAAAATCTGAACAACAATTTTTTAATACACTACCCAAATGATCTATTTTTCACCAAAATTTCATATGACCCCATGGGTGCCAATACCTATGCAAGGAACAACTTACTACCATATTGATTCTAAAAATCATCATTGGGGATATTGTACCCTCATTATCACATATTGGAACATATATTAATTAATAAAATATAATATCGAATAATAAATATTAGGCAATAAAATAATAACAAATTTAATACATGTTATAAAATAAATAAATATAAGAGTTCCCTATGTGGAAAACCGAAACAGTGTATATTAAGTGCTTGTAAATAAATTATAAAACTGGAGAGTCCTATAGAGTATATCTCATTAACTCTCCTAATCCACACTAATTGTATCTATAATCTATATACACATCAATATTATGATACATTATTTGATGAATAAGAATTAGTATTCTGCACCCAATGTTTCAATAATCAATGAGAACATGTAAAATTGATGTATTCCGTGATAAAAATAATCATGAATGAAAATATAACAACCATATACCAATAACCAGTGTGCTAACTAATCCAAGAAGATCCATGAATATTACTTATTATGATCCATTACAAAAGGAAAATAACTTATTTAGAGAAATCAAGTAATAAAAAATTATTTGAAATCAGGATTCTTGACATTATATGAATACACTACTCAACATTCACTAGGTTTCATGTGAATAATGATCTTGGCATTTACTATGAATCAAATGATCATGATACATACCATCAACAAGTTTTAGAGTAAAATATTACATGTAATATGTTATGAATTGTGTTAATCACATGTAAATATGAATATTTATAGCCTAAAACAATGCTTTGTTCCATCATCACCAACATCAAATGTCTTGTGCACTAGACATCTATGGGATATCCATATCACAACAGTCCACCAACATCGAGAACCAACAATAATAACTTCAAATGAAAATATTTTAGGGTAGAGAATACAAAAATTAATTTGATATAATCATCATTAAAATTTATCAAAATAAAATATATGTGATCAACATCAAACAAAAACAATAATATACATGGTTTCTCATGGAAACAAATATCACATAATGGATTCATGGGTTGTAAACACACACTAATGTGATCACAACCAAGAACAATCATAAAATACCTCATTAAAAGAATTTATACTCGTAATGAAGTATAAAAAGTACCCCAAAATTTAATGAACATCCAATATGGTTATTTTTTATAAATAAATTGATGGTTTATCAAAGAATCATCACCAAAATCAGAACCATATAATAGTTATTTAAAATCATTCATCCATGATTCCTAGATCCAATTCAAAATATTTCATTTTAAAAATAAAAAAACACCTAAGGGTATAATAGTTTCTCTCTCTGGGACAATTTCTAAATTATTTATTTAATCAAAATTATTTTTTGAAAATTTATTTATTAAGGAATAATTATAATTCCACATTCAATGAAAAAATATCTCTCTAGAATATCCATTTATATTAATGATAAATCATTATTATTCTTTGATAATTCAAGGGTCATACCATTTAATTATTTTCTATCATTTTCCTCAGAATCATTAGGAAATATTAGTTTACAAACTGTATATAAATGAATACTTGGAAATTATACCATTGAAACACATCACCCAAAAACAGAGAAGTGTGAGATGGTTATTTATTTATTAGAAACTCGATGAAAATTTTACCTCATGTTTTCCAAATATAATGGAAAGTAGGATATAAGGTCAGAAAACTACACCCCATCCTCACTCTCATTTCATGGGGTAGTATAGGATATGATGGCTTGAAGCTATAATGATTATAAAAAATTACGTAAGGATGGATTGTGATAATAATGTTTTTCTTTTATTGGTGCTCTTTGTGTTTTCATATGTAAATACTATGAATAGACCCCAATGTCCTTCTTATTGACTTATATTTCCTCTACTTTATTATGGATAGTGATTTTAATGAAGTTATATGGAATATAGTTGTTTTTAAAGTTTAATGGTGTTAAGGATATATGAAAAGTGGTTGGGGTGTTGATATAATATGATACCTTTAGTAGAGATTTTTTTCAAGGTAACATCACAATATATTATAATAATATTATTTTACTATCTATATTATTTGGACTAATTGTGTGATACTTGGGGATGTTGGATGGTAGATAACTACATTTGGATGACAAGTTAGTCCTATTGTGGCTTTACTAGGACATTTCTAGACATCTTTCACATTTACATGAGAGGTTTTGGGTTGGATGTAATTATGTTTTTTATTGTGACCACTATAATATATATATATATATAATTTATTTAGTTTTAGAAGAAGGAGATGGTGATAGGTCTAGACCACACTATATATAGTGTTTTCCATTAGTGTTACTATCACTATTATATGAGTAATAATTGGGATTTTTCGTTTTAGATAATTCATTTTATGTGTTCCATACATTCACATTATTGTTGGTAATATTATTTGTTCTTGGTATGATAAGAGTTTTTTATCATATGTTCCATAGATTAAAGAGGATAAATCTTTTCAAACAAATTTTTTATAGTTACAGTTCTATATTTGAATCAATTTCCAATTAGAAATGGTATTTTAGGTCCACTCTAATCTTCATTATTATTTACGATGGGTTTTTATGGTATAAGTTGTTAATTTTTTTATAAATTATATTTATGTTAAATTCAAATTATTTTTTTGGGTATTGTTTTTTAAAAATATTTTCATCGATTTAACACAATGGGTGGGTATGTGAGTTTTAAATTTGTTTTGGTGAGACTTGTTTATGAATCATGTAACATGAATCTATTGTATAGCTATGAAATAGAGGTAGTTCATGAAAACGATATTCTTTTGGGGTAGACTTGCATGAAAATAATATATATATATATATATATATATATATATATATATTGTGTAACTGTTGATTCATGAAATTATATCTCTAAATAGTATTAAATGACTCAAACTATGATGAAAAATTCCATAAGATGGTGATTTTTTGTAATTTTGTGTTTTTTATCTTGGTGAAAAAAGAGATATCAACTGATGTTTTTATAATTTGGTAATATTCAACTAATTTTTGAATAATTATTCCTTGTAGGAGTTTTTTAGGGAAAAAATAAAAATCATTTTAAATCATTTTAGGGATTGATATTTGTTAAATATTTCATAAATTCTAAAATTATTATTATTTGTGGTGTTTTATAGATATTTATCTATGTAATATTGTTGATTAACAACATATTTTGAATAAAATTATATTTATTCATCATTATTGATATAAAATTCATACTTTAAATAATAATTCTTTGAAGTATATTTCATTAAGTGGGTAATTTATATTGATATTATACATATCCATTTTCATTTAAATATAAATGTGGACAAGATTGGTCATTATATTTGTATAGGGGTAGGATTCCATTGTAAATAATGGACACATGTATATAAATAAAAGAAAATGAGTGTATTTTTTAACTATATTAATTATTTTAATTCATTGTCATCATGTGTCTTAAATGGTTATATATATATATATAATAATTTTAAATAACAAATGAATTTCCATATCTAAAAATTCAATGTGTTTTTTATGGTTTTCCCATATCAATGCTTTTTGTTTTTGTTTTTTCTTGTTCGGGAACCTTTTTAATGAATTAGAATTAAATTTATCCTTCTTATCTCGATGATAGAAATTTTTTATTTGGGATTATGATTAAGGATATGTGGAATCTCAACTATGGACTCACGGTTTGAAATTGGGATTTAGGTTGTTAAATTGTGGTTTCACATATTTGAATTTTTTTACTTAATGGGAATTTTTGTATGCTTGGAGAATATAATGGTTGAAATTTTCTATATACCCATTAAGATATCAAAATGAATTTATTTTTTAAATATATCTTTTATTATTTGACCAATAAAAATTAGATATTATTGATGAACCTAATGAATTTATATTTATGATATGTTAACCCATGTTAACATGACATTATAAGTAGTTTTATGAATCATGATATAAATAACTACCCATATTAGGTAGTCAATAAATCCTATTGATAGATGTCATATTGTATAAATAATGTCAATGACCATGTACTAAAACAACTAAAATGTATTAATTCATTATAATTATAATGTGAAGATACTAAGAAAAATGATAATATATCAAATCAAAAATAATATCATTTTTTAATACTTTTATCCTACATTTCTGTCTTTAAAAACTCATTAAAATAATTTGAAACAACTATAACCCTAGAGAAAAAATATATTTTTTTAAATAACATGGAATTATGATTTAATTTCCTTAGATTGGTTTTCTAAAAATTTACATTTAGTTTTCACATAAAACATAGATTTTATTAGTGGTAAAAATCCCAATGGTAAATAAATTTCATTAAATAAATGATAATTAATATTGTCCATGCTCTATCAATTAATTATAAATAATTTCCAGTATAATTATTGATACGTCATTTATAACCATTATAAAAAATCTAATATTCATGATACTGTTATATTCAATGTGCACCCCTATAACTATGATTTTCCTCCCACACCCACAATAGTTACCAATAAAATAATTACAAAAAATATGATTTTTAGATGATGTTACGCTTTATTAAAAAAAATATTCACATGGTAAATAATTCATATAAAAGTTAATATCATCCAAAAATTCTATATCACCATCATTTATATTACAACTCACAAATTACTAGAATCTATTGAGTCAAATTTTAAGTTTTTACCCTAATAGAAGAATCATATATAAAATTAGAATTGAGAAACAAGAAATAATCATTAAAATTTAAGAATTTTTAACTAGATTAGAAAATCATACTATGTTCACCCATGAAAATTTAAAATCATCCAATATTTTATTAAATGGATACAAATCATTTCAATTTTTTTAATAAATTCAAATTAATTATTTTTTTAATTACAGATATACAAAATCATGGTGATACATAATTATGAATTTGTAATACATTTATTTTAAAAAATGGATTTATATACTCCACATTTATGTGGTTTATATCTACCATATAATCACATAATACATTATAATGACTTCTATTACACAATTATATGCATATATACTTTGGATAAATTTATTTTATTAAAAAATAGTGTACCAGAGCATGTGTTTTTATGTTATCACATCCTCAGGTGTTGTAATCATCCTTTTTCATTATTAGTTATACATTACTATGGATAAATATATTGGTTTAGTATAGTATACATTACCATTACATTTTTAGCACAATATATTCTTCCATGTTGTGATATAAACATGGATATTTCTTCAATAAATGCAATTATAACAAATGATTATATCAAAATAATGTATTTTAACTACATAGGTTTCTTTTAATATATATATATATATATAATTAATTATACATGAACCATTTATGTATTATTTTTACATATATAACCTTGGTGTGTTTAGTTTTTCCTCATTAATTTCTCAAGACTATAAAATTAAATTATATTTGAGTTACAATATACTCTACAAAATCATCTTCTAATAATATCATAGTATTCTATTTAGTCTCCCAAAATTACTTTTCTTCCATTAATCAAAAAAAATTGAAATAAAAAATCCTTATATGAAAATAAAATAAAATTACAAGGTAAATTTTATATTAATTTTTATGATGTCAAATTTCTCAACACATCGACGTTTTAATTTCTATATGAAATATCTATTTGTAAAATAAAAAAAGATTCCAAATATTAATACGGGAAAGTATCATTTCTCCATACTCATAAACATAAATTCATAATTATAAAATATATATATATATATATATATATATATAACATAACAATAAAAATTATGAAGGTTTAATTCATGTATAATATATTAAGAAATTTAAAAACTCATCTCTGATTATAATGAATTTATTCAAACATTTACTAATAAATATGGATTATAGGCTATAATATCTTTGAAATAATTCCACTCATCACTCAAGACTATATGAATAGGGTGTTTCTCAATCATTAGAAAGAATAATCTTCCCATATTATATCAAATTCCCAAAATTTCCACATATATATCAAACCAAACTAACATTGTGGTCTTTAAAAAAATTTCTATGATGATTAATGTTCGTGGATTATAGTTTAGAATTATGTTTGAAAAGGTGGAATATTATTAACTTTAAATGTTTGATATCCAAACCAGATCAATAAAATATATTCCTCGTTCTACTAATATGGGTCAATAACCACCAAATTGTTTTCCTGGATTATCACGGTTCACCACATGAACATACAAAATATTTTTGAAATTTCACCTTTTCACTAATTTTTGAAATATTTCATTAGATTTTATATATGGAATAATTTTCTGACCAACTGAAATGTATCTATTTTATATCATAAATAAATTATTTTTATTAGATAAAATAAGATCATAGATAAAGTACTACTGTTAATAAAAACCTCAATGATAATCGCACATAAGTAGTTTTTTTAAATAATATTGGATATAAATTATCAAAATTAAAAATGGATTTTGATCTATTTTCTCAACTTTTCCTGAAATTATTACCCATGTACATATTTTACTAAAGTCAGACTACCCCCAACTAATATATAAAATAAATTTTACTCTATCATTAATTTCAATTTGATTGAATTAATAATTTTAAAAATAATTCGTATAAGAAGTATAAATTAACAAGTAATGTTAATTTTTACAAGGGAATTCATTTTAAATAAAGGAATAAAAAATAAAATGTTAGTTTAATCACTTTATAAAATTTGATAAAATATATTAAATTATGGACCCTTTAATTTTTATTTTTTCGGAGTCTCCCTAATTTTGAAATTATTAGTATATAAGTTACTCTACTAATTAAAATAATGAGATTTAGTCAAGAGGAATGATACTTTAAGTAGTATGAAAAAAGTGTTTATAGTGTCAAATTATTAAACCATTAATCCATATTAATCATACATATCATTGTATAAAAATAATAATCTAACATAGTAATGTAATTTTTCATTTTTTATAATCATTACTTAAATCATATGAGAAATCACACTAAAAAAATTTAAAATCAAAACTAACATAGAAATTTAAAAAAAAAATATAGCTTTGTATTTTAAATTTACTATAATGATGAATTAAAATAATACAATGTCATGAACCAGATCTGGTCGCCACCAAAACTAACTCCAAACCGGGTTGTGACATGACCTGAAGTGCGTTCTCGATCCCCACGGGCTGGCACAAGTGCCTAGGTATCATAAAATGAGAATTGGGAACGATTTACCTGAGTTTATAATCTTAAAACAACAAAAGAAACCAATAAAATGAATCTGGATTTTTCAAACCAAACAATCTTTTACAAAAATTTAGAACTAAATTACATATTTTAAAACAACTCAACAAGACTATAAAACAGGTACAAAACCAAAAGGAAATAGTCCAATAATCCTCATGGCAAGGGGCACCGCCCTCAAGCCATCTCCACAAGACTTCACCACCAAGGACCTGCTAAAAACCCAAACCACTGGAACTAAAAACTATACCCAAACTGAAACAACAAAAATAACCATGTCTACTTACACCCAAGGGTGTAAGTAGGGTGTGAACCAATTCCCAGTAGGATACCACCACTAATTGATTCCATACGATATACATTCAAAGACGAAAAGCATGCAAGTTTTAAAAAACATGAAATTTCAAGTTACAATTTCTAAAAGATGCAACTAAAAAATCAGTTTTCGAGTGGGATAATTTAAAGAATCAACACTTTTAAAATAAATTCCAAAGATAATGAATTTTCCAGCCAAATATATCATATTACCATGGTAAGTATAAAGGATCAAATGAGCACAATCAATAGCAAATAACCCATAGGCACTAGCTTGTTGTGGGTCCAAGGTACCTCGTATCTCAGTGAGAGTAACCATCACAAATATATGTTCTCATACACGAGCCACTATTAGGTAACATACCCATAACCTATTGGTCCCCAATAATAATAATCATATTTTAGTTAGAGTTGTAAGTTTCAATCTTGCTAAGTGAAACTAAGGCCAAACCCCATGGATTCACTAGCATACTAGTACACATCCACCCACCTAGATACCCAGGTTTTCCCTCTGTGCTCAAACAAGTTAAACAAGTCAAGAAATATAATTTTCACATGAAAATATCATTTCCTCGTCAAAAATTCACCAAAAATCCCACATGTATACCACACAAGTCACAAAAGTCCACTTTTCATTCAAATTGATTTGAAATCCGACTCACACCAAAATAGCCCACAACACTTTTCACATTTCTTTAACACTTACACAAATACATTAAACAATTTTATAAAACCATTCCAATATATTAAAACTAACATAAAATCCCACTCACATGTTACATAATACCATTTTCATAACCAAAATCCACTTTTCACATCACACTCACACAAAACATCCAACATCACTTTCACATCTCTTGCACACTTTAGTAAATCCTTAAAACATTTTTATAAAACATTTCCATGATGGAACACATCACAAAATAGCACCTTTCACATTTAAAATGTACCATTTCAAAATATACACACTCCAAAACAGTTTTCCAATATGTTTTCACCTCTTACATAAATCATTAAATCATTCAAATCTTTTGTAAAACAATTTTAAAGAGTATACCCAAACTTTTCTCATAAAACCATTTCAAAACCATATTTCAAGGAAAAAACCACACCAAAACACTAAAAATGTATAATTTTCATCCCTATATACATTTATAAAACCACTTTCAAGTTTTATAAAATCACCTTGAATAATACCACGAAAGATACAAATGAAAACACCCATTTTCATAAAATGCTCTCAAGAAGTATAACAAAGTTTTACACACCAAAATTATTCCAAAAACCCCCTTACATGGCCCACATGACACTAATTCATTAACAAATCATAATTTTCAACCCCATTCAATAACTAATAAATCAATTTCATATCTTATAAAACTACCACAAAAGATACCACATGTGTTACATTCAAAAAGTTCACAACTTCAACAAAAATGCAATTATAAAATTAAATTCTTAATCAAATCCCTAAAAAATGGTTTTCACACCACACACAACATATTAGGGAACATGAAAAACTAGTAAGAAAAGAAAACTAACTCATCAAGTAATTGTTAACAATGGAATCACCTACCGAAAGTGTCAAATCCCTCAAAACGTGGTGCAAAACATCAACCACACCACCGTCGCACCACAAGGAAGATAAATCCAGCCCTAGACCACAATATTTGACCAAAAAGACACCAAATATAACCCTAGGTTCGAACCCCAACTTCTGGACATTTTAGAACATAATTAAAGAGGGAGGAAACCCTACGGAAAAAGGAAGAAACCAAGAAGGAATCACTTATCTTGAAAAATATTAAAGAAATCACCCCAAATACACCAGTATCTGAATTTTCAAATAGCAAACCATTCAAGGGAGATTCTAAAAAGGTTGAATATATCATTTAGGAACTATAATAGGGTAAAAAGAGTGATAAATGAAGGAGTTATGAAAGAATCAATTTACCTCTTCAAATCTAGAAGATTTGAGAAATTCATAGAAGTTTCATCCATATTTTGAAATAATCCGAGCTCCAAAGAGGGGTAAGAGAGCATGGGATCTCACCTTGGGTATGTGGGATCGGTGGAGAGTTGGAATCACCGAAAAAACATAAATATTTAAGGAGATATTAAAGAATTAAAAAATATTTTTAATGCAGAAAATGGGCTTTCGGCCAGGCCCAATCCATTAAATAAAAACCCATATCCACCATGATTATGGATTCTTAAATGGTCCAAATTAATATGGTTGTGTTAATAGGTCAGGGGATGACAATTAGGAATTGGACTGGATGAAAAATGTTGAAAAATTAATGAGTTATAAAGGAATCAAAATTTATTTTTAATTCTGGAATTGGGCTCACGGTTTGGCCCAATTCATGAAAACTCACACATTCCTCCATAAAATCTTGGAAAACCCCCAAAACAAAGAATGAATGGAAATAAAATGTAATTTAACATTTAAATAAGTCATGTATGTGAAAATTATTCCCACCATGAAAACATTCCTTCTCCATAAAGCCACAGCAAGGCCAACTACAAAAACCAAACCCAACTGATAAACCAAGATGTACTTTTTTGGCAAGCTTCACCCCCAAGGGCCAAAACACCTCCAGTGATAAATTAAGAAAGTATTAGTCTCACAACCCAAACTTACACCACTTTCCTAAAATGATCAACAAAATTCATAATTTATCCCAAAAAAACTCCTCAAACACTATCTGAACAAGACTCAAGCAATTCACCCCAACGAACAACAACTTCGAACAAGGTTACACTTACCTTACTTTAACTAAACCATTGGGTGCTCTCCAATCCCAACATTTACTCAAAGAAGATGTTTCTAGATAGATAGTTCTGAATGAGACTACCTACCTCCAAGCCAAGACCATGGATAAATCTGAGATATTGGTACGGGGTGACACAAATAGGCACCCCACCATAAGAGACAATCTATATTTTTCCGAGACAGAATCAGGATACTAATAGGAGGAGGCCTGAACGGAATCCCTAGTAAAAAGGGTAGAATTCCATTCAAATTTTATGAAGGAACTCACATGAGAATAATAGTGTGTCTTCCCACCATAAGAACCAACCATCTTAACCGACCAACATGGTCTGACACAGAAAGACCCAAAAAAATTAAAGATTTGGGATGGGCGCAGGGTTAGTCTGCACAGTTTGGGAAATAGTGCACTAACTGTACAGATCATTCTTTCTACATGGATTCCTGGCACATGATCACTAATAATCGTTCACAAACTGTGTCCTCAGCACGTCTATCAGAATTTATAACCATTCTCTAATGACACAATGGAAACCAAAGGGGGAGGGAATGACATTAGGTGGTGACATGGGTACAAGGCCCTCCACCAATTTCCAACGAATGGGGACAACATAAGAAAGATGATGACACTAGAGGTTTTAAACTCTTCCTATCTTTCATATTGAGGATAGAACATTGTACAAGGGTTTAAACAACCCTAGGATTTCCCCTGACTATGAGACAGCTTATCTCCGAGACCTATGGATAGAGCTCAAATGATTGAAGCATCTTCAGCCTCGTAGTTAGGCTTTAGAAACCCCCTAAATGAGAGTTCTTCTTTCGGTGCCACCAACAACTACACTGCAATCCCTGATAATATTTCCAAGACATAACACATTCCAAACTCACTTTACCCTAACCCGATATTTCAATGAAACAAGGGCTTAGAAGATACACACACATCACACCTTATTTCTTCGGGTGAGAAACAATAGAAGTAAAGAACACCTATACTCACCATCCTCTAAAATGGAAGATTTTGAATTTTTCCGAGGGAGACATTCTCCCAACAAAATAGGGACTCTCAGAGTATTTCACGACTTTCATTTTTATGGTCAATCGATCACATAACATCACAAGGCATCACCGAATAGAACCATGGAGACTAATATAAACAATGCATGGAGATGGACCTTATACAACATCCCAAAACAACACACAATTCTAGAAAGTGGTCATAATATCCTATCATGACCAGATTTCCCACACTGGTAGTTTAATGTGAAATCATTATTCTAAGAGACTACGATGGACTGAGAGGACCTCTTAGACACCATCCAGATACTCATCCATGCTAACAACCCCATACCACTTCCGCCTTCGGCAAATTAGGAAACTTAAGAAGCTAAGGTCTCTTTAAACCTTTCATGATCACACTCCCACTACAAGAGGATAAAAAAACCAAGAAAGTAAATGGTGTAGGCTCAATCTAAAAAGCCTAAGAAAAAAAATTCCTTTCATTGATTAACTGGAGGATCTTCCAAAGGTGAAACAACCTGGGTTGCACTTCAGTTGTGCACTAACCCTTAATGGGGGCATACCTAATCCAACGAGAGAACCCAAGGACCCAACCAACCTTGTCCATTGGTCAATACATACCTCAACCAGATCCAAACAGATGAGGGGAAACACCATAAAGGCTTCCCAAAATATTCTCAGATTAGACCACTAACCAGCCCTTCAACACAGCTTACTAACCAAACACAAAACCAAAACATTGTTCAAACAAGAGGGGTTCCTGGACTCAAACAATTCCACAACATCAACATTTCTAAAAACAAAAAATACACACCATCTCAAACCACTCATCAATACATCAAGTTTTCCTTTTAAAAACATTTCTTTGAAAACAAACGGTCCATCAGTTAGCATATCCCTTAATGGTACCCCATGGGCCCCACACATGCATGTTTCCGTGCCACACCGGGCACACTCCTCATATCCATCCCGGCACTCATCCAGTCATCACATTAACCATCCATCATCCCATATAACCCCATGCATGTGGTCGCTCACGAAAATACCAAAGGTTAATACAAAAAACTCATTCCACTTTTCAAAACCAAAACAATCAACCAATACTTCCTTTTTCTCAAGACCATTAACCACGAAATCGAACCCAAATTACCGCATAAAAAACTTTTAAGAAAGGAAAAATCATTCCAATGAAATCTCACTTTCAAGTTATTATCATCAATTTCAAAAAATCTCATCCCATTAAAACACCTTTCAATAGTTTAAAAAACTTTATTGGAAACACTTTTTCAAAACTAACCTTGACATAGTTCATTCTTTCAAAAGAGGTGAAAACACACCATTTTCCATTCCAATAAAATTCTGAAAATTAAGTTCTCCATTTTCAAAAATCTAAACATTACCTCTTTATTAGATAATAATTTCACAAAAACTTTATGCTTCTTAAAACCAAGTCACTTTAAAACCAAAGTTCCAAGATTTCAAAACTAAAGAACACAAGACAATGGGAGAGGAAACTAATTTCAGTGGGTGACTTGGACATATGGTTGGAGGCCATATTCCAATCAGTTCACCATCACAAAGATTGTTCTAGTGAATATCCCCAGCTCCACATGGCTTTTCGGGCCCTACGAGCTCACTGAGACCATTAACCCAACTCTCTTTTCATTTCCCCTAATCATCATCAATCCAAGAAATCCAAAGGACTCATATAAATCCCGACTTCCCCTGGATACTCGAATCCCATCATGAGGTGTGGTGATCGGGCACACTACCCATAACCAAAATACCAAGTCCCGGCAATCCTAACTCCAGACTATCCCGACTATTCCCTAAATAACGTGACCCAAAGAGTAAACCAGAACCTCCTTTGATACCATTTTGTCATGAACCAGATCTAGTCGCCACCAAAACCGGCACCAAACCTAGCCTGTGACATGGGCCGAATGGAATTACTAATCCCCACGGGCTGGCACAAGTTCCTGGGTATCATAAAATTACAATTGGGAATGATTTATCTGAGTTTAAAATCTTAAAACAATAAAAGAATCTAATAAAACAAATCTGGATTTTTCAAACCAAACAATCTTTTACAAAGATTCAGAACTGAATTACATATTTTAAAACAACTCAATAAGACTATAAAAAAGGTACAAAACCAAAATTAAACATACCACAAACCCTCATGTCAAGGGGAATCACCCTCAATCCATCTCCACAAGACTTTACCACCAAGGACCTGCTAGAAACCCGAACCACTGGAACTAAAAATTATACCCAACCTACAACAACAAAAATAACCAAGTATACTTACAACCAAGGGTGTAAGTAGGGTTTGATACAATTCCCATTAGGATACCACCACTAATAGATTCCATGCGATTAACATTCAAAGATGAAAATCATAAAAGTTTTCAAAAAAATGTAATTTCTAATTACAATTTTTAAAATATTCAACTAAAAAATCAGTTTTCAAGTGGGATAATTTAAAGAATCAACACTTTTAAAATAAATGAAAAAGCTACTGAATTTTTCATCCAAATATACCTTATGTCTATGGTAAGTATAAATGATCTAATGAGCACAAGCAATAGGAAATAACCCCTAGTCACTAGCTCGTTGTGGGTCCCAGATACCTTGTATCTCGGTGAGAGTAACCATCACAAATATCTATTCTCATGCACTAGCCACTAGTAGTTAGAATAACCATAACCTACTGGTCCCCAGTCATCATCATAATAGTTTATTTAGAGTTTTAAGCATCAATATTTCTAAGTAAAACTGAGGTCAAATCCCACGGATTCACTAGCATACTCGTACACGTCCACCCACCTAGATACTTGGGTTTTCCCTTTATGCTCAAACAAGTTCAACAAGTCAAGAAATATAATTTTCAAATGAAAATATCATTTCATCATAAAACATTCACCAAACAGCCCACATGTATACCACACAAGTCAAAAAAGTCCACTTTTAATTCAAATTGATTTGAAATCTGACTCACACCAAAATAGCCCACAACACTTTTCACATTTCTTTAAAACTTCCACAAATCCATTAAACAATTTTATAAAACCATTCCAATATATTAAAACTCACATAACATCCAACTCACATGTTACATAATACCCTTTTCATAACCAAAATCCATTTTTCAAATCACACTCACACAAAACATCCCACATCACTTTCACATCTCTTACACGCTTTAGTAAATCCTTAAAACACTTTTATAAAACATTTACAAGATGTAACACATCACAAAACAGCCCCTTTCACATTTAAAATTTAACATTTCAAAATATACACACTCCAAAATAATTTTCCAATATGGTTTCACCTCTTACAGAAATCATTAAATCATTCAAATCTTTCGTAAATCAATTTTAAAGAGTATACCCAAACTTTTCTCATAAAACCCATTTCAAAACCATATTTAGAGGAAAAAACCACACCAAAACACTACCAATGTAGAATTGGAATCCCTATAGACATTTATAAAACCAATTTCAAGTGTTATAAAATCACCTTGAATAATACCACGAAAGTTACAAATGAAAACACCCATTTTCATAAAATGCTTCCAAGAAGTATAAAAAAGTTTTACACACAAAAAGTATTCCAAAAACCCCCTTCCAAGGCCCACATGACACTAATTCATTAACAAAACATAATTTTCAGCCCCTTTAAATAACTAATAAATCTTTTTCATATTTTATAAAACTACCACATGTGTTAGATTCGAAAAGTTCACAACTTCAACAAAGATGCAATTATAAAATTAAATGCTAAAAAAATCCCTAAAAAATGGTTTTTTTCACCACACACAGCATATGGGGAACATAAAAAACTAGTAAAAAAATAAAACTGACTCATCAAGGAATGGTTAACCATGGAATCACCTACCAAAAGTGTAGAATCCCTCAAAACTTGGTGCAAAACATCAACCGCACCACCTCCGCACCACAAGGAAGATAAATTCATCCCTAGACCACAATATTTGACCAAAAAGACTCCAAATCAAACCCTAGGTTCGAACCCTAACTTCTGGACATTTTAGAACATAATGAAAGAGGGAGGAAACCCTACGAAAAAAGTAAAAAACCAAGAAGGAATCACTTATCTTGGAAAATATTGAAGAAATCACCCCAAATACACCAGTATCTAAATTTTAAAATAGAAAAAAAATCAAGTTAGATTAAAAAATGTTTTAAGAGATCATTTAGGAACTATAATGGGAGGAAAAGAGTGAGAAATGAATGAGTTATTAAATAATCAATTTACCTCTTCAAATCTGGGAGATTTGATAAATTCAGAGACGTTTCATCCATATTCGCGATGAAACCGAGCTCTAAAGAGGTTTATAAGAGCATTGGTTTGCGCCTTGGGTATGTGGTCTCGGGGGAGAGTTGGAATCACTGAAAAACCTAAATATTGAAGGAGATATTAAAGAATTAAAAAATATTTTTAATGCAGGAAATGGGATTTCAGGCAAGCCCAATCCCTTAAATAAAAACTCATATCCACCATGATTATGGATTTCTAAATGGTCCAAATTAATATGGTGGTGTTAATAGGTCATGGGATGAAAAGTAGGAATTGAAATGGATGAAAATTTTTGAAAAATTAATGAGTTATAAAGGAATCAAAATTTATTTTTAAATCTGAAATTGGGCTCATAGTTTGGCCCAATTCATGAAAACTCACTCATTCCTCCATAAAAGCTTGGGAAACCCCCAAAACAAAGCATGAATGGAAATTAAATGAAATTTAACTTTAAAATAAGTCATGTATGTGACATAAAATATGATAAAAAATTTATCATAATTTATTATCAATAATTTATTAATTAGTTATAATTTTCAATTTTTTTCAAATGACCCATCCCCCACCGTAAAATGAAGGACTTTACGAAAAAATTATATAATGATAAATTGATAAAAAAAATAGATAAACATGAATTTTTGTTAGTGTAATAGGTCAAAATGAATGTCTGGAATCTTGAATTTTTCTTTTATAAATTATTTATCATTTTATTGATCATTGTATAAAATTTATATTATTTAATATCCAGGTATATGATTCGGAGTTGATAATTGTGAAATTGTGTATAAAAACTACTAAATATTGAAAAAAAATCAAATAAGATATATGTTTCATGAAAGCATGAATTCAAGGTTCTTCTAAAAATTTAATCATCTTATAAATTTTGAAAAATGTGAATAGATAAAATGAAAAGTAATAATCTCCAAAAAGTGATGAAATACAAGGAATATTCAAAAAAGTTTTATTATTGTAAAAATGGATCTATAGAATAAAATATATATTAGAATGGAATATTCTATGTAACGAACCAAAGTTTTATCAATGGAAATTCCATTCCTATAATTATGTCATATCATCACATGAAATCACAATACAATGAACTACTATGTACTATGTGACCTTTAAACATATTATGGACATTTCTATTATTTGAATTTTGAAAATCGGATATACACTCTTGTGATCAGTAAGATGTTTGATGTCCGATAAGACAAACATAATTTTTTTTGGTGAATAGTAACCTACCCAATGGAATAGTAACCTACCCTTATGAATAGTAGTATAACCCTAATGAATGGTAAATCGTCCAAAAGAATAGTAACCTCACCCATGAATGTATAAATAAAATTTGGGAATCTTATAAGGGATAATATTGTCACGACCCGACCCTACCCGGGCTCAAGCCGCAACTACCCCAGGCCCGCCTCCATAGGCCAGGGGCTGGCGACCAGTGCCGAAGGCACAACAACTCGGGGAGGCCTTTTCCTAAGTACCTGTACACACACATGCAGCACACTCAATGCAACAGTGTAGAGTAAAAGAAAAGACGAGCAAAGAAAAGGGAAACTGCTATATAAATACCACAAATGTGCATCGACCTCTAAACAGTACAAGTAAAGTGATGAAAAGGGAAAAGGGGAAAAACACACGCCCAACCAGAAAAGTGCCACAACCCGGCAATAGGTAAACAAAACAAACAACTGACGGATCTCCCACCTAGAACCCGGCTACGACCACTGCACGCGGTCTAAGCTCCCGAACTCCTATGCTCCACTGAAGTCATGACCAACCTGTCCGTCGTCTGCAAGGGCACACCATGTGTGGGCAAAGCCCAAGTAGGGGTGAGTATAAAAATACTCAGTAGGATACCCCGAAGGCTCGAGGGAGAAACAAAGGAGGTACCTAAGGGTGACCAGTAGAGCGAACAGGGAAAATTATAGGAGCACAACAGAGAGGGCAGTAAGGAGTACAGTAAAGAGTCCAGCTCAACCCAACAAGAGGAAAGAATGTAGACTCGTCCAACCACAAGGAGATGGAAACGGTGAGAATATGAACTTCCCGTCGAGTCTTCGCTACCTATAGTTGGAGAGTATACTCTTACAACCATGAGAAGCTAGACACGGAAAGCACATGGCATACCCCGCGCGTCTTCGCCTCTCGTGGAGGTAGAATAACCAAGACCAAGAAGTGGGTACTCGAACAATATATATACTTATACATATACTCAACAAGAAGCTCGAACAAGCTCGTAAGGGGATCTCCATCCTGTAGCTCAGCCCAGGGAAGTGAGTCGCCAACAGTCCCAGAAGTAACACCATCGATGCCCAGCATCCCATATGTCCACCCTGAACTGCAAGTCAAGGGGCTCAATTCACCACACCTCGACACTATCCGCTTTGGGCGGCACTGACTCACTTGCACGGTTTTAGGTCGCGTCGCAAGGACTTGTCTCGGTGGGGAAAGCGCCCCTCGTACTTGAGAGTTCCGGGTTAGGTCAAACCACACCTCGTCACTGCCTTGCAGTTGAAAGGTCTTCTCAAAGTCAAAGTCATTACAACACTGACCCGTATAACCAAGGGTCCCGCTCCGGTAATCATGGAGGAAAGTCACATGCTAGCCTAGTAAAAAGGACTGAGCCTGTAATGCCAACGGATGACCCACTGCCCAGCCCTGCTGGAGGGTAAACCCTAATACATCATCAGGCAACCCACTGCCTAGCCCCGCTGGAGGGTAGACCTGGAATAAGTCGACAGGCGACCCACTGCCCAGCCTTGCTGGAGGGTAGACCTGGAACTAGACGACGGGCGACCCACTGCCCAGCTCGGCTGGAGGGTAAACCCTAAGGGGTCGTCGGGTGACCCACTGCCCAGTCTCTGATGGAGGGTAGACCCTAAGTGCATCGGGTGACCCACTGCCCAGTCTCTGCTGGAGGGTAGACCCTAAGTACATCGGGTGACCCACTGTCCAGTCTCTGCTGGAGGGTAGACCCTGAGTGCATCATGTGACCCACTACCCAGTCTCTGCTGGAGGGTAGACCCTAAGAGTGTCGGGTGACCCACTGCCCAGTCTCTGCTGGAGGGTAGACCCTAAGAGCATCGAGTAACCCACTGCCCAGTCTTGCTGGAGGGTAGACCCTAAGAAGTCGATGAGTAACCCACTGCCCATCCCCGCTGGAGGGTAAAACTCAGGACTTCCCTGTCCATTTCTACTGGAGGGTACAACAGTGGCCAACTGAACACAGAGTGGGTATCGCGCAAGCACCCAACTCCAGAACAAATCACCCAAAAAGGGGGTTCAGTGCCTGTTTCATCACTGGGTATCACTAGCACCGCTACCGGCCGATCCATCGAGAACGAAACCAGGGGGAGACTACTCAGCCCTTCTGGTCAATCAAACGAGCACAGAGCCAGGGGAAAAACTCCACCCTGCTAGTCAAAAAAACGAGCATAGACCCAGGGGAAAAACTCCACCCTCCTAGTCAAACAAACGAGCACAGAGGGACCCTCTACGTCGCGAGAGGTCAAAGTACGTAAAGCAGAGATCAGCACACACCTGGGGGCCCACATGACGTGTGGCCCTAAATTAACACCAACCAAGCACCCAAACATCTCAAGTACAAACCACTCGTACCTCCAAGCGCTCCCGTATACTCCCAGAGTATACCTTACTTTCAGCAGAAGGGCTATCGTGCACCCGGCACCCAACGTCAACGCGAAGGCATGATGCAACAACTCCACCTCAAAGGCCCAGGCACGACCAACCACATCTTGTGAACCATTTATATCACACTCCCAAGAGTGCGCGATCACACGCCAAGGGTCCGTTACAAACACGGTGAGAAGAACTGCCATCAGGGCGCCCTTCACATTTCCACATTTAACAAGATCGTGCAACAGGCTCCGCACAACCAAATGGATTGCACTGTTGTAATCCTCGCGAAAAAACACGCGAGATCGACTACTTACTCGCCTCCAACCGATATATGACGGAAAAGTCACCAACACCGCCTCACGCCCGAATGGCGTCCCATGATCCCAAGCCTCGGCCCCGAAAACAGTCGGGCGCATCGCACCATTGCGATCCCCTCGAGAAAACACGTCAAAAGCACTACTCACTTGAGCGCAACAGATATCCGGAGAAAAAATGATACGTTCCGGCGCCCCGTGCACGAGCAGTACCACGCGGGACCCGCGCCCCTGTCCTGAAGCGCTGCCAACAGATTGCACCGTTGCGATCCTCTTGAAAAAGCACACAAGATGGACTATTAACTTGTCCAAAACGGTCGCCCAATGATTAAGATGGAAAATCACCGTCGAAGCCCAAACGACCCTCATGGGCCCCACACTATCGTGCCGAATTAGAGCGGGTGGATTGCACCATTGTAATCCCCTCAGAAAAATGCCCGAAAAAGATTGCTCACTCGCCCCGAACAGACACCCGATGAAAAAGTTGTTAAACGCTGCGCGCAGCTCGAAAGATAGCCCGTGGAGCCCACGCCTCAACTCCGGCTTCAACGCCTAGAACCACCCTGGAAACCTCCGCCTTGACGCCAGGGTTCCAACGCCACTGACGGTGCTTAAATCAGACGTCGGACGCGTCTGCGCCGTCCAAAACAAGTTCCCCCGGAAAAATGACAATCCCCTCGACGTACATGTCGCGCCACCGAGGCCCCTCGTTTTGGAAATTAAAAATTCCCAAAACGATCTCAAAAAGTCCGCCTCGTCGATACGGTTCCACCGCCGCAGACGGCACTCAAAACGGACACCCGTAGCGGAAAATACGGGTGTCCGAAGTCCGAGGGGGCAAGGCCCCTGGGGCTGGACCGGCCTGGACCGGCCGGTCCACCCGGCCTGGGATGGCCCGCAGCTTAGCCACGCGGGCTTGCCGTGGACTCGCGGTCCACGTGCAGACCGGCCACGAGGGCCGGTCACGGAGGCCGCGTGAAGACCCGCGTGGCGCGGGTCTTTGTCGCCGCACGGGGGTCGCGCGCCGCGACCCTGCGGTCGCCGCTCCCCGGCGACCCGCCGCCACGCCGGGCGCTCCGCCTGAGCCCTGGCATCCTCCGGACGCCGCCCCCCTCGCCCTCAGCTGAAGGCATGCCGCGCCCCAGCCTCGCCTGGCTGCTCCACCAGACACCAGCGACGCCGACCGAGCGCCCCGCTGCCGCGCCAAGGCTCGCCGGACCGCCGGAAAAACCCGCAACCTTCGACGATCAACCCCGGTCTCCTCCGAGCTCGGATTTTGATTCCAAAATATGCGTTGGAAAGATAAAAATGTATACTACGCATCTATGGGATTTTTTTGAAGGTTTAACATCAAATCAACACATAAAATTTGACTCAAAGGTAGGATCGGGAATGAAAACGCAACGGAAACCTCCTACCTCTTGGGCGATGCCCGGAGCTTCACGGGGAGTCCGCCACTGCGTCGCGCCTTGCCGGAGCTGCTTCGCCGGAGCTGTAGGAGGAGGGGGAGAAGTTCCTCCTTACTGCTATCCAGGTGAGGAATAGGAAGAGGGAGGGGGTGAGTTAAGCGTTTAAATAGAAAACGCTTAACCACCCGCCCGTTGGTCCGAACCTGAACCCTCAGCAGGGTCGAGGTTAAGCCTCCCCTAGGGTAAACACCACCTCCCGAGCACAACGGAAGTCTCGTAATTTTAATCTGAGACCCCGTTCAAAAGTTATTAAACTCAACGCCCGAGGGCACCAAATTAGGAAAACGCCCCTAGTGCCATTTTTCACAAATGGCCCATGCCCGCAAAACTTATACCCCTCCTAGGGTAAACGGCACACTCCGAACTCAACGGTGCCCTCGGTTTTCCAATCCGAGCCACCGCTTAAAAGATACTAGAGTTTCAACATTAAACGAATAAATTAATTAATTAATTTATCCGTTTAACCTTCCGAAAGCGAGCGAGGGGTCCAAACATCCTGTGCCGACATACCTTATGTCGTTCCTAGGGTAAACACCCCATTCCGGACTCATCCGTGCACTCAGATCTCTGATCCAGAACTCTGTTTAGGAGCTATCTCATTTATTTGGCGTTTCCAGTGTGAACGCACTAAAAATTTAATTCCGGCCACTCTGGGGCTCGGAATCGCACGCTGCCTGAAGGAACTGCTCTAGAATATCAACAAGAATATTCCAAATTCCTTTGTAGCAGGAACTGGGTTCTTACATCATTCCCTCCTTCAAGCTTTTCGTCCCCAAAAAAGCAAAACTAGGGAGCAACACAGGGTACTAAGCCCACACCCGGCTCTTCCGTACCCAGAAGAACTCTCGCACAGCTCTGCGCCACTGCACATAGACCAAAGGATTGATCCTTTCACGCGAGGTCGGCCCTTGACGATGTCGTTCATAGGAGCATGCACACTCCTTCTCAGGTGAGTCACATGGGAGACTTCGTGCACCCACTTGAGACTTTAGGGTTTGGGCAAGGTGGTAGGGAACCTCGCTATCCCTTTGCACGATCTCAAACGGCCCGAAGTCTCTCGGGTGTAGCTCACCTCCCTGAACGAATCTCTGCGTCACACGTCGTGACTGGAATCACCGCTCGTGCCTGGAACAAGGCCTGGTGATTCCCTCCTTCAGAATATCCATATGGTGGAACACCCAACTATATCTGGTCACGCAAGATTACACAACTGAGGCTATCTTACATGCTCAGTGAGCGATGGAGTCGACACCATCGACTAAAGGAAAAGGTCCCATGTCTTTTACCTTACCAACACAGGGTCACACCTGACGCCCTGTGTCACCCTGGTAACACCTCAAACAAGTAGGAGGGAGGAAATCATTTCACAGGAAGAGTCTAATAATTCTACTGCAAAAAGTAGAAGAGTCGCAAGGGGTACCTCTCGTTATCCCATGCTCTGCAGGATCATAGACATCCAAAGCTCGCGGCTGTCCACGGTCCCAACTGTCAGCTCCCGGAGCCTATCGTGGACCGCCTAGTGGTGATGAGAAGACCTTGTAAGATCGTCCCCCACTACCAGCTCCTTTCGCTCCTCTGCTATCACCACCTCTCCGGCCGCTACTCCGATTACGGCGCTACCTCTACCGTGGTGGTGCGCCTGCTACCTGCCCGAAGCTCTCAGCAACTCGGGTCAGGCAGTCTCGTGCCACGTGATCTTGCCCATCACAAGCATAACACTGCCGCTCCCTGAGCTGTCCTGGTGCCCTCCGGCGCCACTGGTGTACGACCACGGCCCGGAGCCCACCCACAGAAGGGAACCCTCGGTTGAGGCCCTTCACCTTTCTGCCACAGTGGTATACGACCATGTCTCCGAAACCGGCAGTGGAAAGGCCACCTGTGTCGAGGTCCTGTCCTCCGGCGCCTACTAGCCACAGCAGACATCTTGGATCCATCACGCCCACTGCCACTACCAACCGAAAAACGTGACAGGAAGCTCTCTGTCACCAACACCTGCTCTACCACCCGGAATATATGGAAATGCCCAAGGGTACTATGATAGCACAAATCTCTCTGCAGAGACCCTGCTCAAACTTCTGCGCTCGGAAGTTGTCGTCATGGACCAAGTCCGGGTAAAAGCGTGCACGGTCTGCAAAACTAGCCGTGTACTCGGCCACCGTCATCCCTCCCTGCTAAAACTGAATGAGCTCCTGAATCCGAACGGAGCGCAAGCAGGAGGGGAAAAACTCCTCACGGAACAACAACTGAAAGTCGCCCCACGAAAGCGACGACTCGTCAAGAAGCTGAGTCACCAGACTCCACCAACGCCAAGCTGATCCAAGGAAAAGGCTGGCTGCCAAAGCCACTCTCTGATCTATTGGTGTCTGCACAAGCCTGAAAAGGCTAACCACTGCCTCAAGCCAAGCCTCTACTGCCTGAGGGTCTGGCTCACCACTGAACCTCAGCAGTCTCTGCCACTGGAACTCACGGAGCACACTCAACCTATGCTCAAGCTCAGCCTGATCTGCTGAAACTGTCTGCTGCTCAATAAGTGGGGGTGCTGCTACCGTCCCACTCGGAGAAAGGGGCTCGCATGATGGGTCCTGGACTATGGCCTCGTAGCTCATAGGGTCATCATCACGAACCAAAGTTGGTATCCTGGCTGGCTGTCTTCGCAGAGACATCCTGAATATTATCAAGGAGTGTCACGGTCAGATGAGCATATATATATATATAACAATAACAACAATGATGGGGAGATGACTCAAGAAGGACAGCCAAAGACTCAATCCTATGTGATGCACAAACAAATTTTCCCTGCAACAAGTGTCTCAGCATGCCGAGTCGACAAGCTGGTTATCAAGGTCCTGGTGAATGCATACGTTGGCTGTTGCACCATCACTGGACTCCCTGGCCTGAGAGCCGCTCTCGAGACACATTAACACTGTTGCGCTAAATACCAACCAATTCCTTTTTTTAGGGGTGTCCGAACAATGTCCCAAGGAATGAACCAACTTTGATACCACTTTGTCACGACCCGACCCTACCCGAGCTCGAGCCGCAACTACCCCAGGCCCACCTCCATAGGCCAGGGGCTGGCAACCAGCGCCGAAGTCACAACAACTCGGGGAGGCCTTTGCCTAAGTACCTGTACACACACATGCATCACACTCAATGCAACAGTGTAGAGTAAAAGAAAATACAAGCAAAGAAAAGGGAAACTTCTATATAAATACCACAAATGTGCATCGATCTCTAAACAGTACAAGTAAAGTGCAAAAGGAAAAAAGGGGCAAAACACGCGCCCAACCAGAAAAGTGCCACAACCAGGCAACAGGTAAACAAAAAAAACAGCTGACGGGTCTCCCACCTGGAACTCGGCTACGACCACCACACGTGGTCTAAGCTCTAGAACTCCTATGCTCCACTGAAGTCACGACCAACCTGTCCGTCGTCTGCAAGGGCACACCAAGTGCAGGCAAAGCCCAAGTAGGGGTGAGCATAAAAATACTCAGTAAGATACCCCGAAGGCTTGAGGGAGCAACAAAGGAGGTACTGAAGGGTGAGCAGTAGAGCGAACAAGGAAAAGTAAAGGAGCACAATAGAGAGGGCAGTAAGGAGTACAGTAAAGAGTCCAGCTCAACCCAACAAGAGGAAAGAAGGTAGAATCATCCAAACACAAGGAGCTGGGAATGGTGAGAAGATAAACTTCCCGTCGAGTCTTCTTTACCTATAGTAGGAGAGTAGACTCGTCCAACTATGAGAATCTAGACACAGAAAGCACGTGGCATAACCCGCGCATCTTCGCCTCTCCTGGAGGGAGAGTAACCAAACCCAAGAAGTGGGTACTCGAACAAGGTATATACATATACATACTCTCAACAAGAAGCTCGAACAAGCTCGTAAGGGGATCTACATCCCATAGCTCAGCCCAGGGAAGTGAGTCGCCAACAGTCCCAGAAGTAACACCATCGATGCCCAGCATCTCGTACATCCACCCTCAATTGCAAGTCAAGGGGCTCAATTCACCACACCTCAACACTACCCGCTTTGGGAAGCACTGACTCGCCCGTATGATTTTAGGTCGCGTCGCAAGGACGCATCTCGGTGGGGAAAGCGCCCCTCGTACTTGAGAGTTTCGAGTTAGGTCAAACCACACTCGTCACTGCACTGCAGTTGAGAGGTATTCTCAAAGTCAAAGTCGTTACAACACTGACCCATATAACCAAGGGTCCCACTCCGGTAATCATGGAGGAAAGCCACAGGCTAGCCTAGTAGAATGGACTGAGCCTGGGATGCCAATGGATGACCCACTGCCCAGCCCTGCTGGAGGGTAGACTTGGAATAAGTTGACAGGCGACCCACTGCCCAGCCTTGCTGGAGGGTAGACCTGGAACTAGATGACAGGCGACCCACTGCCCAGCCCGGCTGGAGGGTAGACCCTAAGGGGTCGTCGGGTGACCCACTGCCCAGTCTCTGCTGGAGGGTAGACCCTAAGTGCGTCGGGTGACCCACTGCCCAGTCTCTGCTGGAGGGTAGACCCTAAGACCGTTGGGTGACCCACTGCCCAGTCTCTGCTGGAGGGTAGACCCTGAGTACGTCAGGTGACCCACTACCCAGTCTCTGCTGGAGGGTAGACCCTCAGAGTGTCGGGTGACCCACTACCCAGTATCTGCTAGAGGGTAGACCTTAAGAGCGTCGGGTGACCCACTGCCCAGTCTTACAGGGGGGTAGACCCTAAGAAGTCGATGAGTAACCCACTGCCCAACCCCGCTGGAGGGAAAAACTCAGGACTGCCCTGGCCATTTCTACTGGAGGGTACAACACTGGCCAACCGAACACAGAGTGGGTATCGCGAAACCACCCAACTCCAGAACAACTCACCCAAAAAGGGGGTTTAGCGCCTGTTCCATCACTAGGTGTCACTAGCATCGCTGCCGGCCGATCCATCGAGAACGAAACTAGGGGAGACCACTCAACCCTGCTAGTCAAACAAACGAGCACAGAGCCAGGGGAAAAACTACACCCTGCTAGTCAAACAAAAGAGCAAAGACCCAGGGGAAAAACTCTACCCTGCTAGTCAAACAAACGAGCACAGAGGGACCCTCTACGTCGCGAGAGGTCAAAGTACGTAAATCAGAGCTCGGCACACACCTGGGGGCCCACATGACGTGTGGACCCAAATTAACACAAACCAATCACCAAAACGTCTTAGGTACAAACAAATCGTACCTCCAAGCACTCTCGTATACTCCCATAGTATACCTCACTTTCAGCCGAAGGGCTATCATGCACCCGGCACCCAACGTCAATGCAAATGCGTGACGCAACAACTCCACCTCAAAGGCCCAGGCACGGCCAACCACATCTTGTGAACCATTTATATCACACTCCCAATAGTGCGCAATCACACACCAAGGGTCCGTTATAAACACAGTGAGAAGAACCGTCATCAGGGCGCCCTTCACATTTCCACATTTAACAAGATCGCACAAGAGGCTTCGCACAACCAAACGGATCGCACCATTGTAATCCTCATGGAAAAACACCCGAGATCTACTACTTACTCACCTCCAATGGATATCCGACGGAAAAGTCACCAACACCGCCTCACGCTCGAACAGCGTCCCGTGATCCCAAGCCTCGGCCCCGAAAACAGTCGGGCGCATCGCACCATTGCGATCCCCTCATGAAAACACGTCAAAAGCACTACTCACTTGAGCGCAACGGATATCCAGAGAAAAAATGATCCATTCCAGCGCCTCGCGCATGAGCGGTACCACACGGGACCCGCACCCTGGTCCTGAAGAGCTGCCAACAGATCGCATTGTTGCGATCCTCTCGAAAAATCACACAAGATGGACTATTCACTTGTCCAAAATGGTCGCCCGGTGATTAAAATGGAAAATCACCATCGACGCCCAAACGGCCCTCATGGCCCCCGCACTATCGTGCCGAATTAGAGCGGGCGGATTGCACCATTGCAATCCCCTCGGAAAAACGCCTAAAAATGACTACTCACTCGCCCCGAACAGACGCCTGATGAAAAAGTTGCTAAATGCTGCGCGCAGATCGAAAGACGTCCCATGGAGCCCATGCCTCAACTCCGGTTTCAACGCCCTGAACCACCCTAGAAACCTCCGCCTCGAAGCCAGGATTCCAACGCCACTGAGGGCACTTAAATCGGACGTCGAATGCGTCTGCGCCGTCCAAAACAAGTTTCCCCAGAAAAATGACAATCCCCTCGATGTACGTGTCGCGCCACCGAGGCCCCTTGTTTTGGGAATTAAAAATTCCAAAAACCATATCAAAAAGTCTGCCTCATCGATACGGTTCCACCACCGCAGACGGCACTCAAAACGGACACCCATAGCGAAAAATACAGGTGTCCGAAGTCCAAGGGGGCAAGGTCCCTGGGGCTGGACCGGCCGGTCCGCCCGGCCGCGGACTCATGGTCTGCGCGCAGACTAGCCACGAGGGTTGGTCGCGGCAGCCGCGTGAAGACCCACGCGGCGCGGGTCTTTGTCACCGCACGGGGGTCGCGCGCCGCGACCCCGCGGTCGCCGCTCCCTGGCGACCCGCCGCCATGACGGGCGCTCCGCCTGAGCCCCAGCATCCTCCAGACGCCGCCCCCCTCGCCCTTTCCTGAAGGCACGCCGCGCCCCGGCCTCGCCTGGCCACTCCACCAGACACCCGCGAAACTGACCAAGCGCCCCGCTGTCGCGCCAAGGCTCGCCGGACCGCTGGAAAAACCCGCAACCTTCGACGATCAACCCCAGTCTCTTCTGAGCTCGGATTTTGATTCCGAAATATGCGTTGGAAAGATAAAAATGTATACTATGAATCTATGGGATTTTTTGAAGGTTTAACATCAAATCGACACATAAAATTTGACTCAAAGGTAGGCTCGGGAATGAAAACGCAACGGAAACCTCCTACCTCTTGGGCGATGCCTGGAGCTTCACGGGGAGTCCGCCGCCGCGCCGCGCCTTTCCGGAGCTACTTAGCCAGAGCTGGAGGAGGAGAGGGAGGATTTCCTCCTTGCTGTTGTCCAGGTGAGGAAGAGGAAGAGGGAGGGGGTGAGTTAAGCGTTTAAATAGAAAACGCTTAACCACCCGCCCGTCGGTCCGAACCCGAACCCTCAGCAGGGTCATGGTTAAGCCTCCCCTAGGGTAAACACCACCTCCCGAGCACAACGGAGGTCTCGGAATTTTAATCTGAGACCCTATTCAAAAGTTATTAAACTCAACGCCCGAGGGCGCCAAATTACTAAAACGCCCCTGGGGCCATTTTTCATAGACAGCTCGCGCCCGCAAAACTTATACCCCTCCTAGGGTAAACGGCATGCTCCGAACTCAACGGTGCCCTCGGTTTTCCAATCCGAGCCACCGTTTAAAAGATAATAGAGTTTCAACATTAAATGAATAAATTTATTTATTTATTTATCCGTTTAACCTTCTGAAAGCGAGCGAGGGGTCCAAACATCCCGCACCGATGTACCTTATGTCGTTCCTAGGGTAAACACCCAATTACGGACCCATCCGTACACTCGGATCTCTGATCTAGAACTCCGTTTAGGAGTTATCTCATTTATTTGGCGTTTCCAGTGTGAACGCACTGAAAATTTAATTCCGACCACTCCGGGGCTCAGAATTGCACGCCGTCTGAAGGAACTACTCTAGAATATCAACAAGAATATTCCAAAGTCCTTTGTAGCAAGAACTGGGTTCTTACAAATATGACCATAGTAAAAGTATTGGTATTTTTGTATGTCATAAATAATTAATTAAAATTAATGAATAAATTTAAAAGAATTTTTTTCAAAAAAGATGTTCATAAATTAACAATTTTATGTCATCTGGTTTTAAGATAATTTTATAAGACCTTATTTATATTTTTAAAATATTATAAAACCAGTTATAGTTTTAAAATTTCTATTTTTTCAAGTAAATTAAGATTTCAATTTAAAGTAAAATTAAATATAATTAGAATTTTTTTGATAAATGGAGTTCATTTTTGGGTTCTACAAATTGAGAAATTGTTAGGGTGAATTTTTGGTATTTTTCTAAAAAAATAATTTTTTACGAATAGTAAAATATGATAATTTACAATAAATGAATAAACTTGAATTTCTGCATCATGCTTGAGTCATGAATGATGTAAATGGATTTAGTTTTGAACTCACATGCACATATTAACTTTTTGGCCACAATAATAATTACTATTTCTTGTACTGTAGAAATATAATAAAATAATTATTAAAATATTATGAAAACACTCCTCCCCTCTACTCTAAAAACCACACACACTCTTCTATTCTCTTCACTCCTCTCAAGCCTTATTACTTCACTTATTTCTTCCCAAATCTATCCCCAATATCCTTCCCTGTGTCTATAAGCCTTTTTTATCCCCAAAATAACATATCCTCTAACCGTAAGAGGCTCTCAAGTACAATTGAATCCAGAGGTAAAATCCTCTTTTCTTTTCTTTCTTTTTCTTTTCAAGTTCCTTTGTTCTCTTTTCTTTCCTATGCTCTCCTCATCAAAATGGTATGAAAACTACAATACCATAAATGTACTAGAATTTTTGTATGATAATTGGATAATTCATTATCATATGTCCTCTACCCTCCCTTTTTTCAAAAAAAAATGAATACACTATCCGAGATATGTTAATTTATCACATTCAAGGATGACAGATAATCAATTTCTATTATCATCTTCAATTATGATCATGAAACCATTTTTGTTATTGAAACAGAATATTAAATATGTATTTTATCTTATGTGTTTTTTTAAAATCCTTTTTCACACATGATGTAAAATCATAATACAAAACAATTTAATTATTTGAAAAATCGCCAAATTAATCCAAGCATTTATCATTAATGTTTTATATAATGATTAACCTTTACTCAAAATAATTAAATTAATTTTATAACCATGTAATTTTATGGATGTTAACTAATTTCACATATATTAATTTTTTTTCAACCAATTTTATCATAAATTTGTGACTGAATATGAATATAAGTGAACTGATCATTAAAACAAAGGAAGCAAATGGACCCGAACAATGAAATTGAACCACTTAACCCATCGAAATGGTCATGAATTAAGTTAAAAAAGTTATAATAAATATCTTATATACATAATAGGTTCTTTAAGTATTAATTAATGAAACTAATTTGATTAGTCAGGTCATTAATATGAAGTGGATAACACAATCAGACATAAGGTAAGGGGTCTGATCTATTTCAATTTTATTCAAGAATGTCCTCTATGTTATGCCATTTTATGAGTAATACCTAATGATAAGGTATGATTTAACACCTCCCCATACTAATATCATGATTTATATGTGATGATAAACCCCTTTCTATCTCATTAATCCCTCTTAAGTACACTTGATACCATACTGATAATATATAATGGATTCCACCTGAACCTCCTTTGTTCCTTCGGGCTGCCTTATCATTCTTTTACCAAAATACATTTTTCTTATATTTTTATGTGAATCTTGTAAATGTTTTTTTCATGTACAAAATTAATTTATAAAGACACTTTCATCATTCTATTTTGGGGATATACATGTTTTTAAGTGATTCCCTCCTAAATACTTCCCGATAAGAAAACCTGTTTTGAGAGAACATCTTGAATTTTTACTTGATTTCATGTGAACTATATATTATACTTTAAGACACCATTTTATTTAAAAAATAGTCCTTTTTATAATGAAAATATTTGTGTTTCACTTTTGGTTTTTTATAATGGTTTGTTCCCTTTTCTATTTCAAGGCATCTATAGTATTTTCCTTAAAACCGCATAAATGTTGTAATGCAAAATTTCATACTTAATTATCATACATGTTGTCACATATATATTACATCACTTACCATGATATGTTAATATTTTACCTTATGAATTTATTTTTATATTTTAGTTCCTTTCTTTCATGTATACTTCTATTGTATGCCCATTTGTTATGCTTTATGACATGATTATGGTAGAAAATTCCTTCCATGGGTAACCCTTATGTTTATGTAAGATTGATTATGTATGATTATTTATGTGGAAAAAATAATCATGAAAAGTAAATATGGGTATGCCTAGATTTCACTCCAATGAATTGGTTGAAGTTGATTCTCCTGAGACGTTATGTGCGGCGGTCTGGGCAGTAAGTCTTGGCTTGTGCTACCATGTGTGATAGTCTTGGCGGTTAGCCTTGGCTTGTGCTACCATGTGCAATAGTCTTGGTGGTTAGACTTGACTCATGATAAAGTAATATTTTATGTTTCTTCCACATTACTATGACTCCATGTTTATATGTTATGATTCCATATGTTACATGCCTCTTTATATCATCATGGCATGCCTTCTATCCCTTGTGCTAATTCTTTGTTCTTATGGTTATTCCTTTACTGGTCAATTTAGCTCATCCATTTTTTCATTTTTTCCCTAGGATACCTTATGTATATGTTTAATCATAATGGATTTTAGGAGCTCAATTTTAAGATTAAATAATGAAATCTTTTAATTAGTTCCATGTTTTCAGTTTTAAGTATATAGTCTTCCAAGACACTATACTTTACGATTCTTGGCTTGTACTCTAATGTATAATTATGCTTAAAATCATGTAACGTTAAATGTAAAAGGCTAGGGTTTCTATATTCGGTATCAGAGGATGGTCTAGTTATTTTTGGATATTATGATTAGATCACTTTAGTAATATCCTTAAGGATGATACTATGTATACAAAAACAACCCTAAATTTTGGTAAGTATAGAGTTAGTGTTTTATAAAGGAAATGCATACATGTCTAAATACAAAAAAGTAGAGGTGGATATGGCACAAATGAATCTAGGGGTAAAACCCGAAAACACCTCTTTCAAGCTAGACTTGAACGGGAACTGGTGCATGGCAACAGAACTTTCATCACTCTTGGTTTGACACTCTTGGGGAATATGCCATGGAAAATTTCTGAGCATAGTACAAACCATTTTTAAGGACATAAAAAAATATCCCATTATAATATAAGTTAACAAATATATCAAGGATAAACTAGATTAAAACTTAGGTAATCACAAGTTAGGATATACTTTTACATTACAAGTGTATCCTCTTATGTTCAAAGTTTCATTTTTATACTCAATAGCTATTTATTCAAGCCCTCTAATTGTACATCTTATTTCATAGTTAATGGAAGTAAATAGATGAAAATATTACAACAATAAATGTGATAGGGAATGTGAAGACTTCCCTAACTATTTGACTGTTATGATGGGAACGAGTGTTCAAAACTTCATGACAATATTTTCTCAGATGGTTCATGTTATGAATAATAACTTTAATCATGTGGAAAATCCTCCCCCTCCAAGGAAAGAGAAATCTACCATTGAATCCTTCATGTGTCAAAGGCCTCCCTTGTTTAGTGGATCTTATGACCCCTCCTCACAAAACAGTGTATTAACTCCATTGAAAAGATATTCTCCACCTTCAGTGCTCAGAAGAAGATAATGTTGAAATGGAGGTGTATCGTTTTGGTCGGTAAGCTGATCAATGGTGGAAAATGATCAAGAATTTGAAGCCCCATGAGGAAATTAATTCCATGGATTGGGAGGAATTCCTGAGGATTTTTTTCGATAAATATTTTTCCCAAACCCTCCATCTCAATATGGGAAGAAAGTTCATCGGACTTAAGAAAAAGGAAGAAGATTCAATCGGGGCGTATGAAGATAACATTACAAGGATTTCAAGGTATTCATATGGTTTTGTCATGAACACCAAAATTAAGGTGGATCTCTTATTTAGAGGGAGAATTTCGAGCCTATAAAAACTGTAGGTGATTCGAGACTTTGACAACTATGAGGAGATTGTCTATTGTACCCTTAAGGTTGGAATGGAGATCGAAAACTCTCAGTTGTATCATGATCCCATAGAAAAAAATAGGAAAATGGAATCTAATATGGGAAGTTGCGCAAATAAATTCCACGATGAAAAGAAACCCGATAATCATGTGATTAAAAATTGTGGGAAGAAGTATCCTAGGAACTGTATAATGTAAACCAAGAATTGCATCAAATATGAACAGTTGTTTCATCTGGATAAAAATCACCAAATGGATATGAAGAATACCACTAATGTGGAATAATAAAGGATGGTTCAGATCAACACTAAGCATGTAGTGTAGTTCTACAACTGCATGGAGTATGGTCATTATGAGAACAATTTCCCTAAGTGAAGGGTTGTAAGAGGTCATCAAAAACATCCTCCAAGGTAGAAAGGAAGGTCTTATGCTATCACTACTATTGATGTGGATCTGGACAATGATGTAGTGACAGGTACACTAGTTATTCATTCAATAATAGAAAATGTACTATTTTATTTTGGTTATACGCATTATTTTATATTTTTTAAGTTTAGTATAACTCTTCAAAAACCACCTCAAAATTTTTTGGATAAGTTATATATGAGAGCAGTGAATGGGGAAATTATTTCATCCATTGTTTATAACTCCTCCCCGGTTAATTTTTTTGGACTGAACCTCCCAGAAAATCTCTTCATACTTACTTTAGTGGTGTTCGATGCTATCTTGGGCATGGATTAGCTATCTTTATACAAATCCAACATCAACTATCAAGATAGGGATATTACTCTTAACATCCCTAAGCATCCTACAATTCTATACAAGTTTAAGGATGATGATGAATCTCCTTTAATATAATTGTCTCAAGTGTGGATATTAATTCCTTATGAGAAATCATGTATAGCACAAATGATTGAGACAAAGGAGAGAATAATGCCTGAAGACATGCACATCATGAAGAATTACACTGATGTATTCCTTGAATAGTTTCTTGGTATTCCCCATGAATTTAATGGTGAGTTCTCAATTGGACATGTTCTTGGATCTCTACTTATATCAATGTCACCTTATAGAATGGTCATTATAGATATGGAGGAGTAGAATAAGCAGTTACAGGAGAATCTGGAGAAGGGTTTTATACGCCCAAGTGCTTCACCATGGGGTGTTCTAGTCTTATTCTTCAAGAAGAAGGATAGATCAAAGATCCTATACATTTATTATCGTGAGATAAATATAATCAAGAAAAATAATAAGTATCCCCTTCCATAGATATATGAATTGCTCGATCAGCTTCGTGTGGTCAGTTATTTCTCTAAGGTGGACCTTTGGTCGGGATATCACCAATTAAAGGTGAGGAAGGAAGATATTCCCATGACTACATTTCAAACATGGTATAGACACTGTGAATTCCTAGTTATTCCCTTCAGACTAACTAATCCTCCATAAATTTTCATGGATATAATTAAAAGAGTCTTTAGTGATTATCTCAACAAATTTGTGGTATTTTTTATTGATGATATTCTAATATACTCCAAGAGCATGGAGTAACATTAGGAGAATTTGAATAGTGTGTTAAATACTTTTATAATGGATAATCTGTATGAAAGGTACAATAAATTTGATTTCTGGATTGAGGAAGTATCATTTTTTGGACATTTTATCACTAGAAAAGGGATATCTATAGACCCTTCTAAGACAATAGAAATTGAAGAGTAGCCTAGGACAACATCTATAATAGATGTCCGTATCTTTATAGGTCGATATGGGTATTATCAACGATTTGTGAAGAATGTTTCATGATCTACAAACCCAATGACCAAGCTGACCCGAAAGGGAGTAATGTTTGTCCAGACTATGGAATGTGAAGACTTATTTAAGGAGTTGAAAAAAAGGATTATCACCACGCCAGTATCACACTCCCAACAAGTTGAGAACACTTTATGGTGTACAATGTTACTTAAAAGAAGTTATTAGGTTGTGTGATGATGAAAAATGATAAATTGATAGCCTACTCCTCAAGTAATATGAAAATACATGAGAAAAACTATCCTATGCATGATCTATAGTTGGAAGTTGTGATCATTTCATTGAAAATCTAGCAGCATTATATCTATGGGGAGAAGTGTGAGATATATACTGATCATAAGATTTTGTAATATATATTCACATAGAAAGATATTAATATGATCTAGTGAATATGGATAGATCTCATCAAGGATTATGAATTCTCAATCCACTACCATCTCGGTAAGGCAAACATGGTGGTAGATGCTTTAAGTAAAAAGGATAATGTATCTTTATTAATGATGAGAATTGAAATGGATCCAATCATCTTAGATTTGTAGAGGATGGACATGGGAATCATTACGGGAGGAAAATCATCAATCCTTTCTCAAATAATTAATCTACCATCCCTCATGGAGAAAATAATGGATGCTCATAGAAAAAATGTGGAAATTTAGAAAAGGATGGATGCCATTAGAAATGGGAAATCCTCTATGTTCATGATTGATGAGAAAGGAGTTGTAAGATTTGGGTCACGATTATGTGTACCATCATATCCAAAGATAAATAATGATCTTTTGAATGACACACATAGCTCATCCTACTCTATTCACTGAGGGAGCACAAAGATGTATTGAGATCTCTGAGAGAACTTTTGGTGGGAGAATAGGAAGAAGAAAATTATTGATTATACATCAAATTGCCTGGTATGTCAACAAGTGAAGTCTGAAATATAAAGGTCTTTGGAGATGATTAAACAACTACTCATATCAACATGGAAGTTGGATAACATCACAATGGACTTTGTTACTGGACTTTCAAGAACATCCAGAGGAAATAATGCTATATGTGTCACTATGGATCGTCTTACAAATATAACTCACATTATCAAATTTTGAGAGGAATTCTCATTAGATCAACTTTTATGGATATATATCAAATAGATGGTAAGGATATATGGATTACCGCTATCTATTGTATCTTATAGAGATCCAAATTCACCTCGATATTCTGGTAAAGTCTCCAATGTGAATTAAGAACTAAACAAAACTTCAGTATGAACTACCATCCTCGAACTAATGGATAATCTGAGTGAACTATTCCAAAACTATAAGATATGTTGAGAGCATGTTTTATGGACTTCAAAGGAGGATGGTACCAACATCTTTCACTGGTCGAATTCTCATAAAACAATAGTTTCCACTCTAGCATCTCAATGGCACCATAATAAGACCTTTATGGGAAAATGTGTAAAACATCAATTTGTTGGGTTTAATTCGATGAGCGTAAGTAGCGTAGACATGAAATGGTTGAAGAAATTGTGGAGAAGGTGAAAACATTCATAATCACATAAAGGAATCCCAAACTAGATAGAAGAGTTATGCAAACAATCATTGACGAGACATTGAGTTCAATGTTTGATACATGGTATTTCTAAGCAAGTCTCCATAGAAAAAGGTCATGAGGTTTGGGAATAAATGAAAGATATGTCCCAGGTACATCGTCCCCTTCGAGATTCTTGAGCATGTTGAAGCTATGGCCAATCGACTAGTACTTCCACCTACCATGTCCAAAAATAGACGATGTCTTTCATGTATCCCTCTTAAAGAAGTACATAACAGACCCTTCGCATGTACTCTCTTCAGAGGTGGTATAGTTGGATGATGATCTTTTATACAAGGAGCAGCCAATGAATATCTTTGATTATAGAGATAATGTTATACATAATGGGACTACTCATCAGGTCAAAGTATTATAGCAGAACCATATGTATTAAGAGGCAACATGGGAACTAGAGGAGGCAATGAAGGAAAAGAACACGCACCCCTTTATGGCTTAGAATGTCAAATGAAATTTTGAGGGAGAAATTTAATTATGGGGGATAATTTAATTATCCAATGTTTTGTCAATGAAAAATCCATTCCTATAATTATGTCATATAATCACATGAAATCACAACACAATTAACTACTAAGTAATGTGTCACTTTGAAACATAATATTGTCACTTCTTTAAATTTAATTTTGAAAATCTGACAAACACTATTGCGATCAGTAAGATGTTTGGAGTCTGATAAGACATACTTAATTTTTTATTGAATAGTAACACTCTTTTGAATAGTAACTTTTCCTTATGAATAGTAATATTCCCTTAGGAATACTTAATCATCCAAAAGAGTAGTATCCTCACCCATGAATGTATATATAAAATTTAGGCATATTATAAATAATATTATGACCATAGTAAAAGTATTGGCATTTTTGTATGTCATAAATAATTAATTATAATTAATTAATTAATTTAAAAGAAAATTTATTTTCCTAAAATGTATTAATAAATTAACAATTTTATTTCATCTGGTTTTAAGATAATTTTATAAGGCATTATGAAATTTTTTAAAACATTATAAAATAAGTTATAGTTTTAAAATCTTTATTTTTTCAAGTAAATTATGATTTTAATTAATAATTAAAGTATTTATAATTATTAAATTATTTTTTGAAAAAAATGAGTTCATTTATTGATTATATTGGTCAAAAAAAATTAGGGTAAATTTTTGGGATTTTCCTAAAAAACATGAATTTTTCATGAATAGTAAAATATGACAATTCACAATAAATGCAAAAACCTAAATTTCTGCATAATGGTTGAGTCATAAATGATGTAAATGGATTTTGGTTCAAACTAACATGCATATATTACTCTTTTTGGTCAAAATAATCATTACTATTGCTTGTCTTATGAAAAAATACTAAAATAATAATTAAAATATTAAGCAACCCCTGCTCCCCTCCCCTATGAAAACCACCCACACTCCCATCTTCTATTCACTCCTCTCAAGACTTGTTACTTCCATAAATTCTGACCAAATATCTCTCCAAGATCATCTTCCATGTCCATCAGCCTTTGGTCTCTTCAAAAGTCAAAATCCTCTCCCCTTAAGAGGCTCTCAAGGAAAATTGAATCAAGAGGTAAAATCCTATTTTCTTTTCTTTCATTTTATTTTCATGTTTCTTTGTTTACTTTTATTTCCTAAGATCTCCTGATACAAATGGTATGAAAAATCCAATAACATAAATTTACTGGAATTTTTTATGATAATTTTAATAATCATTATCATCTACCCTTTACCCTCCTTTTTTACAAAAAAAATGAAAACACCATCCGAGATGTGTTAATTTATCACATTCAAGGATGACAGGTTATTACATTATATTACCATATTCAATTCTATTAATGAAATAATTTTTATTGTTGAAATTAAATATTAAATAAGTATTTTAAATTATGCATTTTTCTAAAATCCTTTTTGCACACATGATGTAAAATAATAATACAAAACAAGTTAATTATGAGCAAAATCGCCAAATTAATCCAAGTTTTTATCATTAATGTTTTATATAATGATTCACCTTCACTCCAAATAAACAAATAAATTTTATAACCATGTAATATTATATATTTTCACTAGTTTCATATAACTACAATTCTATAAAACCACTCTCGTTATACATGTGTTTCCGAACATGAATATAAGTGAACTGATCATTAATACCGAGGAAGCAAACAGACCCGAACAATGAATTTCAACCACTTAACCCATCAAAAAGTTTATGAATGAAGTTAAAAAGGTTATAATAAATATTTTAAATATATAATAGGTTCATTAATTATTAATTAATGAACCTAATTTGATTATTCATGTCATTAATATCAAGTGGAGAACACCATTAGACATAAGGTAATAGATCCTCTCTATTTCACTTTTGTTCAAGAATGACCTCTATGTTATGCCATTTTATGTGTAATATATAATTATGGGGTATAATGTATCACCTCACCCATATTTCCCTTATGATTTATAAGTGATTAAAAGCCACTTTCTCTCTCATTAATCTCTCTTAAGTACACATGATACCATGCTGATAATCCATAAGGGATTCCACCCGAACCTCCTTTGTTCCTTTGGGTTGTCTTATCTTTCTTTTACCAAAATGAAGTTATATTATCTTGTTATGTGAATATTATAAATGATTCTTACAAGTACTAAATTAATTTATCAATTCCCATTAATCAATCTATTTCAGGTATATAAATGTTTTCAAGTGATTCCCTCCTCAATACTTCTAGATACGCAAACTTGTTTTGAGGGAACTTCCCGAATTATTACCCAATTTCAAGTGCACTATATCATTTATTTTAAGAAAAAATTGTCCTTATAAAATCATTATTTTTTATTATTAAAACCTTCTTGGTTAAATTTTGGTTTTATATAAAGTATTGTTCCCTTTTCTATTTTAAAGGCTCTATAGTAATTTTCTTAAAACCGCAAAAAAAATGTTTTAATGCTAAAATTTCATAAATACTTTTCTTACATATTGTCACATATACATGACATAACTTACCATTATAAATGCCTATTTTACCATATTTATGTCTATGTATATTTTAGTTCCTTTCTTTCAATGAAACATTTATGATATGCCCATTTGTTATTCTTTTTGACATGATTGTGGTACCCAATTTTTTCCTAAGTAACCCTTATGTTTATGTAAGATTGATTATGTATGATTCATTATGTGGAAAACATGTTCATGAAAAGTTAAGATGGGTGATCCTAGATATCTCTCCAATTCATTGGGTAATGATGAGTATCATGAGACTTTATGTGTGAAAGTCTTGGCAGTTATCCTTGGCTAGTGCTACCAAGTGAGATGGTCTTGGCAGTTAGACTTGGCTTGTTCTATTATGTGCCACAGTCTTGGTGGTTAGCCTTGACCCGTCCTAACGACTTTTTTTATGTTTCTTCAAAATTACTATGACTCCATGTTTATATTTTATTTTTCATTATGTTACATGCTTCTTTATATCATCATGTCATGTCTTCTATCCTTTGTGCTAATGATTTGGTCTTATGGCTATTCCCTTACTAGTCTATTTATCTCATCCCATTATTTATGTGTTACCTAGGGTACCCAATGCATATGTATTATGACAATGGAAGTTTGCATCTAAATTTTATTATTAAATAAATAAATGATTTATCTAGTTCCATGTTTTTAATTTTATGTACCTAGTATTCCAAGACATAGGACTTTACGATCCATGGATTGTACTCTGATGTATAATTATTAATAAAATCATGTAATGTTTTTTGTAAAAGGATAGTTTTTATATATTCTATGACTCTTATGTATCTATATTATACATCCAAATTGTCTCCTACTCTAGATGTGGTATAATTTTATATAAGTTGGACTATCAAGGATACTACTCCATCGACCTGTATACCTCTACATTCTCACCTAGAAGAATATCAACTATATTGTGTACAATATGTTTTCGATAATAGTAAAAAAACATGGAATGAAACCTACCAACTATAAATAAAATTATATTTGTTTCCATAGTTAGTGAAATACTCTTCTAAAGTCAAAAGTAGAATTATTATGTGTATTATAGGTTTGGTAGTGATAGTACCAACATGGACATGGGGTTTTACTCTCAAATATGATATTAATGATTCATCAATGGGTGGTAATTAATTGTTTTTCCTCTATAATAGAGTTTAATACTATAATAATTCTATATGAGTGGGTTTCATCTCAATTGTTTCACATTATCTCTAATCATGAAATGTATCTATGGTTGGTGAATTTTTAGTTGGATTCACCTACTTCATTGGGTATGATTCATATTATTTGTTTATAAAATCATCCAATTATATCTATGGTATTTAAATTTTCATCTGACTAATTCCAATAAAATAGTGCCTAAAATAAGTTCTTATCTTCTTTAGAGAATCATGATTTTATGAATCATTAAATTGAATTGAAAGAGATGGTTTTTTATCTGATGGTAGGTAGTGGAACAAGGTAATTGGGTTTTGTTTTTTGATTGGTTGATGTCAATAGTTCAATGGGATGGAAGTAGAGTTTATGAATTGATATTAGTAGTGTTCTATATAATGGGTGATGTATAAAATTTGGTTCTAATATTCCAATCAAGGTAGAGTTTTTAGTGGGATGTTGAACAAATGAAATACCTATTAACTAAAATCCATTTTTGTAAAAGTGTTTTATATAATGTAGATCATCGTGGACATAATGATACTTCATTAAATTTGAGTTATTTGTATGCAGAGTTGTAGGAGTATGTTTCTACCAGGGTGATTATATATTACTAATATGGGATGTACCATTGTAATGGATATCATTTCCCTCATCCTCCCCTCCATGTATTTGTACTACACCATGATACCCATATTTATTTACCTCATTATATAATAGACCCATCATTTCCAATAAGTTAAATTCAATCTACTTATGCATTTCCTAGGTGACATGTGGATTAACTGGATGTAAGAAAAAAAATATTAGATTGATATGTTTCAAAATTTACCAACTATGATCATACCCTTTTAATTCATAGTATATCCCTCAAAAAAATTATGTTTTTTTTCATATTAAGGTCTAATAATAGAAAAATATTTTCTGAAAAACTATTGTATTGTTTCTCACAATTTCTCATGGTCAAATATATAAACTCAAATGGAAATTTATCAAACATTTAATGATTCTGAGTAGGGGTATCAAACACCATGTATTGTTTTTCATAGTAATGTCACCTGATCATAATGATAAAAATAATAAAATTTTCAATAATTCATAACCATTACTTTTAGGGTTAATTATTAACAGCTTTTTAAAAAAATTAGTCTTGGATAAATAATTGTTATTTATTCCCATCCCAATTCCAGCATCATTAAATCTAAAATTATTATTTTATATTCCTATGTAAAACTGAAAATTAATTTCACAATATTTTTATGTGGAAAAAATACATTATTAACTTATGTTAGTCCTTATTATGGATCTCGATAATGTGAAATAAATGAAAAGACGCTATGGAAAAATGACCATTTAGCGGCAGTTTATTTTTCCGTTTCGCGGCGGTTTAAACCGTTGTAAATCGATTGGTGGCGGTTTTGAAAAACCGCTGCTAAATTTTGCGTCGGGAAACTATTCGCGGCAGTTTTCAAAACCGTCGTAGAATGTTTCGCGGTGGTTTTTTAGCGGCGGTTTTTTTGAATTTTTATTTTTTGAATTTTTATTTTATGAATTTTTTTTAAAAAAAATTAATTTTTTTTATTTATTATTTATTATATGCCCATGCACATGAAATAGAAAGAAATACTGCGTTTGGTGAGATTTGAACCCCTAACCTCTTGCATATTTTCCAAAGACTTTACCACTCCAGCAAGCTCGCCATGTGGTTAATAAACAGAATTTAACATACTTATATATACAAATTGAAAAACAAATAATACATAACTAATAGATATAAACTCAATAATAATTGAACAATAAACAATAATCAATAATTAATAATCAATAATCAATAATTAATAATTATTGATTTATTAGTTATTTATTGAGTTATTTATTATTTATTATTCTTTACTGTTTATTAAAATAAATAACAAATAACAAATAAATTATAATAATATTTACATATATTATAAAATTATGAAAATAATATAATAATATAATAAAATTACGAAATTAAAATAATAATAAAATAAAATAATAATACAATAAATAATAAATATTAAATATTAAATATTAAATAATAAATAAAAAACAATAAACAACAAACAGAAAACAATAAATAATAATAAATAATAATAAATAATAATAAACAAATATTAAATATTAAATATTAAATAATAATTATTAAATAATAAATAATAATAAATAATAAATAATAAATAATAAACAAACAATAACAAAAAAATAAATAACAATAAATAAATAATATATAATAATAAATAATAAATAATAATAAATAATAATAAATAATAAATAATAAATAATAAACAATAAACAATAAACAATAGTAAATAACAAATAATAAATTAAAAACAAAAAACAAAAAACAATAAATAAATAATAAATGAATAATAAATACTAAATAAAAAAGTATTAAATAATAAATAATAAATAATAAATAATAAATAATAAACAAAAATTAATAATAGATAATAATAAATATATAATAAATAACAATAATAAATAATAATAATAATAAATAATAAATAATAAACAAGACTAAATAAATAATAAATACATAATAATACATAATATATAATATATAATATATAATATATAATATATAATATATAATATATAATATATAATATAAAATATATATTATATATTATATATTATATATTATATAATATATAATATATATGGGACACTTGATGGCGAGACGGGAGGCGAGACGGGAGGCGATTCGAGCGACGACGATTCGAGCGACGACACCTGCTAGGGTTTTCTACCGAGATGGCGCATGCTAGGGTTTTCTTCCGAGATGGCGCTTCCGCACTTCCTTGGATTCAATCGCCTCGACATTCGAACGATGGGAAAGGATCCGGTCCCGAACGGTTTTTCCTCTGCGCCGAGTTCCGATTTCAGAAATCCAGCGGTCTCCTCTTCTGATTTGCTCGCGTCGGCTGGTGGTGTTGCCTCCTCCGGCGAGCGGTGGTCTTCTGGGAAGGGTGTGGTCCCGAGCAACTTCAAAAAACCGGAGGCTTCCTCTGCTGGTGTCACATCGGTTGGTGGTGCGAAGGTCTCCTCTTGTGAGGCTGTTTTGCTGAGATCGGAGGATGGTGCGGCGAGGGTGGACTGGTTGAATCGCGTCGCTGCGAAACCTCCGCCCTGAAAATCCCCTAATCAGTGTGTCTGGGATCCTTCGAGGTCCATGGTAAAGGATGTTTTGAAGATTGCCTCTTCCGATGTCAATATTGGTCATTCTCAGGAATCTGTCAGGCTTCCTTCTGGTGCCGCATCATGTGGTCAGCGTTCCTTTGTTGATGTGATGAAGGATTCATTATCGGATCAGAAAAAGATTGAGCATTCCTGCTTTAAAAGGATTCTCCGAAAGGGATCTTTGGCTCACGTTGAGGCGAACCCCGGTGTGATTGCTGAAAGGCTGGCATTGGGTGAGAACTCATTGATTGCTCGCATTGTTCTTCCTAAAGGTGCGCAGCCCTGGAAATGTGAAGATTTATTCCGTAGAATTTCGATGTTGTGGGGCTTTGCTAACTGGAAATGTGTCTCCCTTGGGCGGGGATTCTTTCACTGTTTGTTTCCATCGGCGGATCTCAAGATTAGGGCATGGAGTTCTGGTTCCATGTTTCTAAAATCGGGATGGCTTCATCTGCACGAATGGTCACTTGACTTTAATGTCTCGAATGCAAAAAATGTCTTCGCTCAGGTATGGGTGCGTCTTCATGGTCTTAATTGGGTTCTTTGGCATCCAGAGATCTTGCATGATATTGGAACGGAAATTGGAACTCCCATCCGCCTTGATAAAGAAACAACTGATGTCAGATTTGGGCACTTAGCTAGAATGCTGGTGGAAGTTGATCTCAGATCCACTCTCATTGATACGGTAACTCTTTCTATTCCGTCTGATCAAATTCTAATTGATGTTGAATATGAAAAGAAACCCATTTTCTGCACTAAATGCATGACTGTGGGGCACTCTTTGGAGTTGTGTCGTAAAAACAACTCTTGTAAGGAGTGTGGGATGCGAGGACACCCCTCCAATCTCTGTCGAAAAAAGGATACTTTGAAAGAATCGTCCTCCCCAAAGCATGTCATCAAGGACAGCGACCCTCCTATGAAGGCAGCCCCTGATGTGCCGACTCCTGCAAAGGGCAAAGAGTTGATTGTTGATTCTACTCTGACACGGTCTTACAGCGGCCCTTCTAGAGATCATGAGGTTATCACTTCTGATAATTTGAGTCCTGCGTCAGCATTGGTGGTGAATGATTCTTCACAGCTGAACATTCAGAAGCTGGCTAAAGAGGTTCCTCTAGTTGAGGACACCCCCATGCGGACTCCTGAACGGGTGATCCCTGCCTCTCACCAGGTTGATGTCTCTAATCAGGGTGATGTGCAAATACATGTTGATTATCATCATGAAATCCAGAAGCAATTTCAGATATCTGAGTTACCTGAGAAATGGGGGAACATCTCTGAAGATGAATAGGGGAGGGTGCGTACCCCGATCAGGGTCTCGGGCAATGGTGACAAGCCAAAGACTACTGAAGGTGAGGGTCCTCCCCTTATGGATGCAAATACGACATCATATAGTGATATTGTCCGAGGAGAAAAGAAAAGAGGCTCTGGCAATGAGGGTGTCAGATCTTCCCCTGTTTCAAAGAAACCAAGGAAGGACTACTCTGCAGTTCCGAGGACCGTGACCACTAGGGCATCTGCCAAGAAGGAGATTGAGAAGCTATCGAAGGAGCAGCTGGACAAACGGAAATTCTATAAAAAGCTTCTTAAACAATACGAGACCCAATCAGAATGGGAATCAGCTGATGCTGATGACACGATCGGGTATGGGGGTGGTGACTATGAATGTTTTGACTTGTAATCTCTCTCTCTTCCTTCTCCTGTTTCTACACTTTTATTTTGTTAATAAATTTGGTGGTCCAAGCTTACTTGGATCGGACTTTCTGGTATAATATATATTATATATTATATAATATATAATATATAGTATATAATAAATAAAATATTATTATTATTATTAATAAATAATAAATAATAAATAATAAATAATGAATAATGAATAATATATAATAAATAATAAATAACAAATAATAAATAATAAACAATATATAATAAATAATAAATAATAATATATAATATATAATATATAATATAAAATAAATAATAAATAAAATATTATTATTATTAATAAATAATAAATAATATATAATATATAATATATAATATATAATATATAATATATAATATATAATATATAATATATAATAAATAACCAGTAACAAATATTATGATTAATAATAATAAATAATATATAATATATAATATATAATAAATTATAAATTATAAATTATAAATAATAAATAATAAATAAATAATAAATATATATAAATAAGAAATAAGAAATAACCAGTAACAAATAATAAATAATAAATAAATTAAAGTATATTATAAATAATAAATAATAAATAATAAATAAATTAAAGTATATTATAAATAATACATAATAAATGAAACACATGAAAAATTACAAAAAAGACGTGATAAGGGATGAAAAATTATGAAAACGCTTGAAAACAGATGGAGAAGCATGAAGAAGAAACCATTAGAAAGCATGAGAACACAAGAAAACTCATGAAAACTCTGGAAAACCCCTTAAGAATGAAACATAATCATCATAATAACCCACAAAAAACCATTGATAAAGATAACAAGTCATGGAAACCCAAATAAACAGTAATAAATGGAGTAACCGTTAAAACCCATCAAAACGGTCATAAAGTGACAAAAACATTGGACTCACATTAACGGAGATAACTTGTGATCTGAGAGTTTGTTCCAGATCCGCGACTAGTCAAATCAAAGATCCTAAAACGATCTTCGAGCTGATAGGTGAAAGAGACCGACTAGACCGGCAGATCGGAAGTTACGACCATTTAAAAAAACTGAAGGGGAATGGGTGCTAGAAACGAGGCATCGAAAAACATAACAAACCTGATACCCACTAAAATGGCCATAACTTATGATCTAGGAGTCCATGTGGGAACCATGACCAATCGAACTGAAGCTCATGGAACGAACTACAATCTCAAAGGCGGAGGAGTCCGAACTGACATACGGATCGAAAGTTAGGTCTGTTTGAAGACAAGTGTGATGGGACACCGGTGACGGAAATGGGGTTATAGAGGCCTTCAGAGGGGTTTTTGGGTTCGAAAAACATGATAAAAGCTTTCTTGTGTCGAATTAGTGTGTATCTCTCTTCGGTGGCTTCGATTTGATATGTGGTAGAGCCCAAACAGACACCTAGAGTGAAAGTTATGGCCGTTTGAAGTTGGAGGACTTTTTTCAACATTCTTATAACTCTCATATCTTTCGCACCTTAGACCGTCTCACAGTTTTGATTATACATGCTTCTATATCTCTTCATGATCTTCGATTTGACTGGTCGTGGCGCTCCAAGGGATGCTCGGATCAAAAGTTATGTTCGTTTTAGTGATTTCGGGGTTTCTCATGTTTTTTTATTTTTTTCTTTTCATTTCGCGGTGGTTTTACCCAAACCGACGCTATTTCGGGGAGGTTTTTTAAAAAACCGCCGCTAATCCTAGAAAAAATAAAAAAAATAAAAAAAATTACACATTTCGCGGCAGTTTTTAAAACCACCATGAAAAAACCGCCGCGAAACGCCTGTTTTCCTATAGTGAGACCAAAAATAATACTTTAGAGGATAATAAATACCGATTATATATTTGTTATTCATATCTTGAATATTTTTCTGTTTGATAAACGTTATGTAAACATTGAAAACATTACCCTATTATACATTATTTTTATAAGATGTTGTGAAAGAGGTTATTTGTGGATGAATCCTCACTGAATTTAATGTTTGGGTGTGATCAATTTGTTTTGGGTTTGATTCTATGATTTATATTTTATTTGGTTTTTAGAGTAAATCAATGGTAGTTGTGGTTCATTCACTATGAAAAATATAAAATGTTTATTATCCAGATTATAAGGGTTATTAAATATGAGGATCCCATTTTTGGTTGATCAACATAATATTCCATATTTGGGGCTTTAATTATAGTATAATGACTAATATATGGATGAGGGGTATCTTTTCAATGATTTTATTATATTTATTCACATTTGGGAAAATGTTTCTTTTATTCCTAGGGAAGAGAGGGTATTTGTAAATTAGATTCTATAATGGATGATAAAATATTATGGCATTAGTATAGGGATTATAAATAATCCTGAAAATTGAATTCATATGGGGAAAATAAATGATCTACGGTTTCATTATTAATTTGATACTAGTATTAGAACTAAAATTTTGAATTTTTGTTATATTTTAGTATAGATTTGGATATTGGTTAAATTATCCTTCACAATACCTATCTCCATAAAATATTATTAGAATGGTGTAATGTTAAGATTTAGATCTTCTAATTATGATGTGGTTGTGGGGAAGGGAATCCACATAGCATGAATCCATTTAATATTATCTTAAGTTTGAAATTACCCCCCTAATGTAACATCTCAATGTTAGTGTGTAACAACCCTTTAATATTTTGGTGACATTTGGTTTCATTTTGGTGTTTTTAGAGGTATAGTGAATACTTCTAAATCAATGTTCACAATTACAAGGATCATGTAGAAAAACTATTAATATCACAGGGTGATGTAATGGAAGGGGAATTTTTGACATATAGTACTGGATTTCCTTTTAGTATGAAATCTTATATCAATGGTATAAGTAGAGGTGCCTTCATGTTCCCACCCAACCGTATACGATAAACATGGAGTTGTTTATCCATAACCTGATTTATATTTTAGAAACCCAATTAGGATCCAATAATTAATAGTATTCCCTTGAATCATTATTGTATGAAACAAGGGTTACATGTGACTAAATCTATCTTTTTTTCACCATCCAATGATACTTATTTAGAAACGGTTGGTCAGATCAACACAAAAATCAATGGTTAATCTCCATGATATAATATGTTCTTCAATCAATCTATCCATTTTCATTCTATTAATTCTTCATTTGTAAAGCCTATAAAATTTTATTTGATATTAGGGGGTTTAATCCATGATAGGAATCATTTATAAAATATTCATTGACCTGTGACATTGTGGTTGTGTTTTTGAAAATATGATCATTAATACTCATATATGATTTATGGGTTTAGGTTAGTGAATTGATTATTCTTTTTTGTAGTTGTATTATATTAAATGCATTATGATATTATTATTACTATTTATATAGTTGATATTCCTAAATTCCATTTATTACATGGGTATCTATAAAATAATTTCATTGAATTTTTATAATAAAAATGTTTTTTTTATCTGGATAGGATAAGCATTGAAACTTTTGATTGATTGGGTACAATAATAGAGGATGGGTTGAATAATATTTTTAGTTAAAAATTAATATGTTTTCAATGTTTTTTTGAATTGGGTTTCATGTATCATAATTTACTAGATTTATGGTTTTCATAACGGATTTTCTATAGATTATCTATTTCAAAAAAATAATATTGTTTTGGTAATTTCATTTGTTTAGTATAAGAAGGATTCTAATTCAGATCACCTTTCAAGTGAATTATCTAGTGGGGTCAATTCAAATAATGAGGTTGAAGGTAATACCTCATATATCAAGAGATTATTTTTATTTTCCCTTCAGAAATCCAATTCAAATTGGATCATCAAAAATGGATATTCCACTCATGTGATGGACATGCATATTTCTGTCTCGGAGAGACTATAACTCTTTCTTAATTCCATCATTGGAAATTTCGTGCTTCTAAAGGGTTAATAGAAATGGAAACTCAAGGATTTTATAATGAATTTTCCTCGATCTGGTGATAGTCAACAGGAAATGCATTCTGGTAGGGCATGACCTCTATGACATTCTTTTTCAATGATCTGAACAAAAGAAGATAACATCATAATTTTTTCCAAGATTCCTAAAACCAAGTTCACTATTTATATAGGATTGGTATCCCAATATTCATCCCATTTAGGTTAGAAATACAATCGTGTAAATCTTGGTCAGATTTTATGGCTTTCGCCATATTTTATTTCTCCCAAAGTTCTATTTTGACAACTTTTCATCAAATGGAATTACAATTAAAATGAATAAGAACATAGATATGGTTTGTTTTATCCATATTTATTGTGTTTTCATTTAATAATAATTGAATTGTAAATTATGAACGATGTTACTATTAGTCACACCATCAAATGATTTAAATATATGTGTCGAGTTTTAGAACTTACCTTCCATTTGTTCGGTGTATAAGGCTATTGGGAATGCTAGAACTTCTTGTAGTAATTCCATAATTTTTCCAATATGTTCCTCTAGGGGGAAAGCTTCTACTAATTGTAATGTAAACCTACATAATTAGGACTATGGTTCATATAATAAAGGCCTAGATTTGATTAGTTGGAATAAGTATAAGGTGGCTAGAAAAAAACCCGATCTTCATGTTTAATAGAGGAACCAAAATCACTCTAAATTGAATGAAATTATTTCTGTTCAATTGAAAGTAGAGCTTTCATATCATTAAATGATTTCTGAATCTCATGGGAATACAATGGTTCTTGAAGTGGCTGATGATATTGGATCAAATCCTCAATGTAGGTCCCTGTTTGAGAGGAGAGTGTAGCTTACTATAAGTATGAGAAGAGGCTATCAAAGGAGTTTTTTCACCCACCTAGAGACGCCAACCTTCATCAGTTTTAAAATAAATATGCACCTTTATCTAAAACTGAATGGGTTCATATTGATTTCAAAATGTAAGGTTAATTCTTGAATGTGTATAACATTGAGGTGGGATTTTAAGATGTACATAATGATTATAATCAAGACATAAAAGAGGTCGAAAAGGCCTCAACAATTATCTTTAAAAGGAGATAAGTTTCTGACTTGGATAAATAGAAAATGTGTAGAAGGATAGATATTATTATATGGATAAACAGAGCTAGGGTGAGATGTTATATTATGAGGAAATATCAAATGCTTCTATAAGGAATTTATACCTTGGATGGACTACACCCACCTTAGTACTACCAATAGTACAAGTCCAGACCTTTGGTTGTTCACACCATAGAGCATTCTAATATGTTTATCTAATTCAGTGAGGACTCTAACTAGGATAAATATAGTGATTCATAGTATGATGATTATGATTTATAATATATTTTCTTCTTAAGAATTCATTTTTGGTCTATTTATTTTTTTAGGGCAGAATTGTTTTTTCTAACCCCCTCCTATCTTTTACTTCAATCGTTCTGTTTTTTTATTTAATAAAATATGATTTAATTTAATCCTTTTGAGTATAAATATATAGAAATGTATTAAATGGGATTATTCAAATGAGTCAGTATTGTTTATTGTTGGATTGAATGACAGTTATCTAGGTAAACCCAATTGGGTATTCATAGTCACCCCTATGTACACATCTCACTAGACCTTGAGATTTCTTATATGGTGATATTTTTATGGAAAATTATATAATATTCATGTGTGATGGATAATTGATATTTTGTTCATTGGGGCATGGTACAAATAAAACAAGAATTGTTGTCGATGTTGGATAGTTCACAATGAATGGGTGTCTTTAGCATTGATGTCATGTCTAAATTTGAGATATGCATATATTTTACTTTTGACCATAATTTTTTTGAGTTAAAAATATATATAATAGAATTTTATTTTTTATTTTTCATTTTAAATAAAATTTCTTCCTATATCAAATATATAGTAATTTACATGAGGCTATACTATTCCCTAATGATTATTCTTGTCAATCAATACTAGATTCCAATTCTTTCTAATCAAGGAATGTTCATTAGGGCTAGTGAAAATCATAGATAATCATTATGATATTGGTTCTCATGTTTGGGGTCAATAAAAATGGTTTTAAATCCATTATTATATGTTTTGTCTTTAGAATTTGGTTGTATTATAGACCCAATTACTAAAAACATAGGAATTAGAATCCAAAATATGTTGAAAACCTTTTTCGAATGAAGAAATAATTCTCAATGTCTTTGAGTGGGATAAGTTATAAGATGTATCCCTAAAATAATGTTAGCTCATTTTGTTATGTAGGTTTCTACAAACAATATTGGTTGGGATGAGAAAGGTTCTGAGTTATAATGGTAAACATGTATGAGGATTATGTACATGTATATTGAGTTTTCATTTGTTTTTTGTTATATAGAAGTCATTTGTAAAAATAAATTATATTTGGATTTTGTGTTAAGATTTGTTTTGAAATTATTTTTATTTTTTTTTGTTGTAATTTTGATATTAATAAATCAATAGATGGTCAAATATGAAAATGGATAAAAATTTGGTATCTATGGTTTCTGGTTGCCTTTTTTTTATTTTTAAATTTCTAATGAATCCCCATGTTATTTTATTTCATGGATTTTGGGGATGTATATATTCCTACATATGGATAGAATATTATTTTAGATGTATATCTTCAATGTGTTTTGTGATTATTTATAAAAGGAATTTTTTATGGACATAGAGGGACTTATTGAAATCTTAAAAATACTAGTACACATCATCCAGGTAATTGATAGTGTCCCTAATTATGTTTAACCAATATAAGGGGCTTAGAACATGGAATTTTTTAATGTTAAAAATGATGTCATTTTTTTCATTGTAGAGTTCATGAAACTTTAGATTATTTGGATAGGGGAAACTATGTCATTATGTTCCCATAAAAACTATGATGTTAAAGTTTGAGTTAAATCATTAAATTCTCATGGAACATTTGTGTACGTGGTGATTTATTATAGAGTAAGTGAAGCTGAATGAGAATCAGATATGGATTGGATTCTAAAAATTTTATAATTCTTTCAACCATAAACTCTATATCTAGGGTAGTATAATGATTTCAAAGATATAAAATAAAATAAATGACTATAATTTTGTATCTTTATCACTTTATGATGTTGAAACACATTCATACATATTTAGTCACTAATTGTTGTCACAATTAAAAATTTATTGATATTTATAATTTACATATGAATTGATAGAGGTTTATTCGGCTTATTTTTCCTATAAATATGATTTTTTAATAAAAAACAATAATGTTTTAGGTTGACATGGTGATGAATAGTTTGAAAATATATATTATTTTTATCTATAGCATGGGAAAAAATATTAGGATTCTAAAATGTGTATAATGATGATTCACATGATTGAGTTGGAATAAATAAATCAAAACTCTTTAGAAATACATAATATAGGATGATCAATGATTGTAACTAATGTTGCATAAAATCAATTTTTATGTAGAATGTTCCTAATTATAGTAGGATATTCCATCAATATATATTTATTGGAGTACAACAATTTTTTTCAAAATTTTCTATCATGGATATACTATTTGAGATTCTTGCTAGTACTAGTGGTAATTGATGTATATAGAGAAGTATAAAAGGGTTGGATTTGAATTGTTGGAGGGGACTAGTGGAAATCCCCATTTAGTCTTGTCCTATAATTGATCGATATTTTTTATTAAATAATGAATTTGTATGTGGAGATTGAGGTAGGAAATATAATTATGATAGGTAATCTAGTTATCTCTACCAATATGAAACATCCTATGTTTGTTACTAGAAAAAATCATTTATTCATTATTGAATTGTAATTAATCTTTGAGATTTCATTGAATTAATTTCATAGTCCATGATGTTTGAGATTCTTATTAAGGAAGGGATTGAATGAGAATTTAGATGTCTATATTGTTTCATTGTTCAAAATAATGATAAAATCTATTTGGATGTCATGATTCTAGATTTAGACATTATTGATGTCACAATATGGTTTCATTGGATGGTGATATTCAAGGAATATCTTGAGCATTATTAGTGGATGTTTTCCATTACTTTACGAAATGATATTTTTTTTCACATTAAATGGGATTTGTTCATTAATGGATTTATGTATGACTGATCATTAATTACCAAAATGATTTAATTTCCCAACATGATTTTTTAGTTCATATATTGGTAAAATCATAGGATTAATTTTGATTACCAAAGGAAATTTATAAATTATGAGAAAATTTTCTAAAATAGTTCTCATTGATTTCACCATATATGGATTTGGGGTTCAGTGTCAATTTTAGTCTATATATGTGTCTGATATCACTGTCATTGTATTGCATGATCCATAAAGATCCACATGAGATTACGAGTTAGTTTTCAAAAATTGATGGAAATAGATTTCATATTCAATGAATTTCACCAGGGGCAGTTCCATTTCAATATAATAATAAGGATGATAGTAGAATTATTTTTTAAATAGAGAATATAAATTTATAAAATGAAACAATGAAAATTAACATTTTTATACCACATATTAATGATATAATCAATCAGTTAGAGGGATTCCAGTTTCTTTCGATGTGTGGTTTTGAAATTAGTATATCCCCATCTAATATTAAAGGAGATCAGCATTAGAATGAAAATACTGATGAGAAATATCATTCATTAATTATTATTATTATTATTGACTATGGTTACTAACTATCATAATATTTCAATTTACATGAGTAATCATACGTTCTATGAAAACATATATAAATTTTTGTATAGATTTTTTATTGTAATTTTGATTTATTATTGACTATTGATGTATAAAAGATGCATTGAAATATATTGGTAGATATGTGGTAACATATCATGTTTTAAAATATTATCTCAAATTGTAAGATTACTATTTTAAAATTTATGTTCATATGAAGTGGAAAATTAGTATAGGGTGCTTAAATGGATCCACAGTAGTCGAGACAGAAATGTTGTGTGAGTATCACAAAAGTTTCATTAAGAATTGGAGCTTTCGTAGATAGCCAATATACTATTGAAGAATCATACATATATTCCTAAAGATATCATCATTTATGATAGAATTGAATATAAAATTCATTAATTTTGACTGGGATTATAGTATTCAAGGTTCATTTTAAATGATAAATACGAGGATTTAGTATATACCAATATGACATTTACTGATTGTTATATTACGTTCTATATATATCGTGTGGGTATCTGGAATCCAGACATCATGTTTTTTACTTCAATAGGATAATTGTTTTTGTAATGGTCATGTTTTTTATTTCCTTATTTAATGGTTTCTCTCATTCAAAATATATATCTAATATTTTTTGTCCATGAATAGTTTTTTTGGAGGCATAACCTATTATGTGCGAGTTTCATAGTGAATATTGATCAAATTAGAATGTATTAAATTTTATCCTAATTGAATATTAACATGAGGGAGTGATTTTTTTGTGATATAAGAATTACCTTATATTGGTCTAGATCATATACCAAATATTGTAATTTTTTTCAATGGATTGATTGATTTTAAGAACTCAAGTGTTGAAGGAACTAGAGGATCAATCCTGGCATATGGTCATGATGGAATGCATGCATATGGTACACCATAAAGAGGGGTATTGAATAATTATATGTCATAATGATGTCACATATATACTTTTTGATCATATATAGGATTGGAAAAATAAATATGTTTACTATTATAAAATTATTGATTTTATATATGGTTTAGAGTACATAAAATGTGGTCCAAATTTGAAAAATCAATAATCTAAATACGAGATAGTAGAGTTTTTCCTATATGACTAAAGAGGATTTTCATTGGTCCATTATGTAGATATAGTTTTATAGATTTAACATGAGTTTTAAAGATACATCATAACATCATATGATAATTAAAATTGGCATGGTTGATGCAGGATGTAGCCGAATATGTATCTCAATACTTTAACTGTTAGTGATTAATAGTGAAGTGTTAGTGACCAGTATGGATTATCTTTTCTTTAACTATGATGAAGTGAATTCGAGAGTACATGTTGATGGATTTTTGTGACTAGTATTTAAGATTCAATATTGAACTGAGACATGATATGGGTGATTTTTTATCTACTTATGATGTAATCACATATCATACTAATTCGAGAGAGGTTTTATATTTTTTACCTAGTAAAGTTATATGTGTACAAGGTATTTAGAAATCATTTAATTATTTAAACAATCATTACATATGGAGGTCATATAATTATTAATGTTTTTTCATACATTTGGGAAGTCGATGGATAACCAGATGAATATTAATACAATTTATTACTATCTTATGGAAGCCTATATTGAATATTCCACATGGACTATGAAATATGATCATCTAAATTGTTTTTTTGGATTTTGGGATATAACATGAGAACCCAACATTTTTTAGATACAATTAATAATAATAGATCAGATTAATTGGATGGATACCATTATATAATGTTGGTGAATAATTTTTCAAACAACATTTTGTTGGTTGTAATGATGAGAGATATAACATTTAAGGATTAGATTAGATTAATAGTGGATAAACCTTGTTGACCCTAAAGGGAAGTGGTTGATGAGTGACGAGAAATATTTTTTTTTTAAAAAATATTTATTTTCAAATATCAAACCATGAAATTTTAATTAACATTATACTAAAATCAGTCATTTAGTTTTTATGTTTAATAATTTGAAATAATAATTTTTATTTATTTGATAATATATATATATATATATATATATTATTTTTTTTAAATTTAATGTAGTAAAATTCCAACCAATGACGGACCAGAGAATTTCGTTGCCCCAGAATCACATTAAAAATTTTGTCCTAAATACATTGAGAGCTACATTAAACTACTAAAATTGATGCCCCTTTCATTGTATTTTTTTTTATTTCTTGTGTGTTTCCCTAGCCCATGGGCTCTTTGGGCTTTCCCTAGGGCCGCCCCTGATTCCAACCTTTACACATTACATGTAAATTTTTAATAAGTTCTAAAGATTAATACAGGAAATTAAAATCCTCATGTTTGAAAATCTATATTTAATGATTTTATCAAAGATTATTACTCCAAAATATTGGTCATCTGTGATTAAGCTTTTAATTTTCTAAGTAATTGGGGATTAAATCACATATTATATATTCTTTTCATTAATTAATAGTTACATGTTGTTCTACAGAGGAATAAAACCCATGGAAGTGGGGCCTCATCAAAATAATTTTTCTAAAGTTGGTTGTTACATTAGAGTATATAAAATTTCTATGGCCATTTAAAATATAGTATCTACAAAATATTTCTATGTAAAAATGACAACATCGGAGAGATGATGCGTATCTTCCTGAGTGGGATCTATGTAATAACTGTTTTCTTGTGTAAGAAATTAGATTATGATGAACAACCAAGAACTCTGTAAGATTAAATTAATTTTCATCCTTGTGAGGAATAATAAAATGATCATGCAACCCCCCTAAATGATTCCCTTCAGCGCAAGTTATATTAAATTAACTACCCCCAAAAGTTATGAAATAATCAACCAATACCAAATAAAAATAAAACCCTTCTACATGACCTCACATGGGGTTGATTGGTATAGTATTTGAGATTTGTTTGATAACCTAAAAAATCTAAATCATTATCCAAATAATTCCTTCCCACATTATATTAAATGTGTTCTATAACTGACCATGTAATGTGATATAATATATTTAATGAGATTAAATCCAAGGGAGAATAATTTTCAATAAGTAATGATTTAGGTATATCGTAAACTATATAAAATTCTTGGTTTCATAAAACATGAACCTAAGAATGGAGGTCATATAAAAATCAAAAATCATTGAACCAAATATCGGGATCACATTAGTGGAATATAAAATATAATTAAATGAAAATTTTTGACTGTTTGATCAATCCAAATTAAACGTGAGTAACATTCATGAAATCTCCTAAAAAAGGAATGTTGTAGTACTTTGTTTATACCATATGGTGGAAAATCACAACCATTTAATGAGTCATTATTTCATGGTATTGATTTGTAGAGTCCATGGAGATTATTTTGCGAAATACCAATGACCTAGGACATATCTAAAATCCTTTAATTTAGTGAAATATTTTCATTCCAATTATGATAAGGTGAAAATAATTTCAAATTTTAGATGATTCAACTAATAATTTAAATATAACCTCTTTTTATATCTATTTTTTTGTACTCCCAACTCTTGGGCCAAAGAATTGATTTAGGATAGGTCTATATTTTTCCATTGTATAAATTATTCATATATATATATATATGTTAACATTTCCCAATTATTTATTCACCCATCCATTCTCCTCCACCACCACACCATAGTAATACTTTAGGTTGATATAGTATGAGACATTGTTGCGTGATCCTTGTTGGAGTACCAATAACTCTCTAATCTCTACAACTGAATTTAATAACACATTCATTCATTTGAGACATGATAATAATAATTTTAATGCCTAATGAGATGACATCTAGTATACCTATATCTTTTCAAAACCATATGTTCTATCCTTAAAATAATATCTCTCCCCTTATTCACATTGATCATCTTAATTACTGTATGATGAATTTTGTTTGGTGCTTAATGTTGTTGAAAATTGTTTCATACATTGTCAAGGTGTTTTTTATTTGTTTCCATCATAAAGAATGTTGTCACAATGTTTTAGAGATAGTTCTCCAAATTATCTAGATAAATATATTTCATATAGTTGAGTTTAATTCATTTTTAGATTATAAATTAATTATCAAAAGAAGTCAGGAAATAAAATCGGCAATGAAGTTGTTATTTGTGGGGTTTCGAGAACACTTCCCTCCCCTTCTTACATTAATTTCATTAAATTAATTAAAATAATTTACATTGTTATATATTTCTTCCACTTCCATTTCTTATTTCCAATAGTTTATATTGAAAAAATATATATTATTAATTATTAAAAATTTAGTAGTGAGACTCAGGAGTCTTAATCAATAAGACTAACATCCTAGTTTTCTAACTATGATTCAATGAAGGTTTAAATACTCTACTAAAAAGTACATAAGTATGATTACATATTCAATGAAAAATAAAATATTTTCTATATAATATTCATATCATCATTATTAGTTGTTGGAGTTAATGGTTGGTGATTCACAACTCTACTTATTGTAATCGCGGTTAGGAAACATATGACTTGGGATGTATGGAATGTTGACACCCCAGTATGTTGACCCATTTCAGATTGTTTGGAGAATTTGCAATGTAGATTGTCTCTTCGAATTCCAACAGATGTCTAATGAGGTGTACATGATGTTCCATCTCACCAAGAAGAAGAAGTACCAACTAAACTGATCCCATGTTATATCATTTGATATAGTAGAAATAAATCATGAAATGACCAATGTTGAAGTATTGTTAATGAATTATAGTTGGCATCATGAGTTCCATGTATGATGTGTTATTCCACTATTGAATGTTTTCTGGTTCCATATAATTATTTGGGGAGGAGGCATTGGAGAGGTATAATCAAATATAGAAAAAATGAATGGTGATATTTTGTGTAAATGGAGACCGGTGACTTTAAAGGGACATAAAGTCTTATGGTGGCAGATATTTAAATATCTCATGATTTGTGGGTATGTCCAATTTTGATATTTTGTGTTTCATGGATTTTGTTTTCAGTTTTTATTTGTTATGTAAACATTCCATAATAATGTGAAATTATCCTATGTATTGTGTAGAGATTCCATGCTAATTATCCTAGGCTGGACATATAGATAATGATCGGTGTATATTACTAAGAGACATTGCATGGTTACCATGCAAGTAAATGTTTTGTGAATTAGTTCCCGCATACTTTGAATATAGTTCCGACTATCTATTCATCATAACCATGTCATCGAGTTTGAATTAAACTATTTACCATTTTAAAACCCAATGAAATATTGTAACTCACATTGGACACCATAACACAACATTTGGTTAGGAACTGTTTACTCTGGAATAATATTGCTGATTATATATCACTAAAATATTCATTTATCTTTGAGGATGATCAAATAAGCTCCGTATTAATGTGTTGATCTAATAAAGAATTTCTATCTTTCAATTTCTATCTTCCGTTCTATTCAAATTTCGTTCTCCATTGAATCACAAAGGGAAATATCAGGATGAACACGAGGTCACCCCGACTCGGTGCGACGGTAACCCCACTTCAAATATTCGATCCTTCGCGGATGTGGTCGCTGGGAGAGCGCCGGAGAACACAAGACCCTTTCCCCCAAATGTCTCCGCGGATTCTGCACTGCGTGTCAACCCTAATTCTTTTCGATACCGCGGTCAATTGGCGATTTCCTTCTCAACAGCTGAGGTAAATCTTCCTGCTGCAGACCTTCGTTTTGTTCTTGTTGGGAAATTTTTTAATCGCAGACCCTCGTTGAAATTCCTACGATCATCTCTTGAATCCATTGGTTTTTCAGGGTTTCGTATCGGCCTCCTTAACTCCTCTTATGTTATGATTCTCCTATCTTCCGAGGAGGACTACTATCGTTTTTGGGCGAAGTGCTCATGGTATTTTGGGGGTTCTTCCATGAAAGTCCTCAAATTTACCCCTGATTTTGATCCATTTTACGAATCTCTTATAGTTCCAATATGGGTTGGTTTCCCTAGGCTTCCGCTGCATCTGTTCAAAAAAAAAATTCTTTGTTTCCGATTTCTAAGCTCATTGGCAACCCTTTGAAACTGGACTCGGCGACAAGGACTCTTGCGAGGCCTTCTGTTGCAAGAATTTGTGTGGAAATCGACGTATCTCAGGATCTCCCATCTCACAATTGGATACAGAACGGTGAACACCGATTCACTCAAGAAGTTGTTTACGAAAAACTTCTAGATTACTGTAATATTTGTTTTAAACTGGGACATGCCTCTAATATATGTGGAAATACAAAGGTTCGTACGGAGGTCAAGAGACCCACTTGGATTGCAAGAAGCAAGCAGAATTTTGGACTGGATGGGACTAAGGATAATGCAGGCCCATCTGGATCTGCTCATGAAGGACCAAAGAATGATGTGAATAAGGAAATTTTGGTCAATATTGCACATCCTACTGAAAATAAAGCAATGTCAGGCGTCGTGGAGGATGTTATTGCTGTCACCAGTGACAATACTGCCCCTGTTTCCATGGAGATGGATAGAGGGAATCATCTCGATCCACATGACACAACGGACACAAAACAAGGAGATATCTCTGATAACTCTATTCAAGAGGAAGATGACCCATCAGATCGAATTGAGGAAGACTACCTCAAAACAAGTGCTAGGAAAGGAAAAAAACTGATGGTGGACACGGATGGATTCATTACCCCAAATCCCAAGAAGACTAGAAAATGCAGAGACAACTCTGATATGAAAAGCACAATAGTCACAAGATCCTTCCAATCCTCTAGGAAGGATGTCGAGCCTCCCAAACATCTGGTTGAACCTGTTGCAATCTCTGATGAAGAGGAGGAATATGATAGAGACAAAGATCCTGTACACAAAGATGCCTATTGTATTGAGTATGTGGGTGAGGAACTTGGTGCACGGATGGATGAACAAGATGAGATAATGCACCAAAAATATGTCTATTGTGAGATCTCTACAGAAACATACCTTGAAGTTGTAGGTTCCGGGCGCAGCGGAAGTGCGTTGGTGGATTTGCCCAACTTTAATTTTAACGTTAAACAACGTTCAATCCGAGATTCGTCACGATATAAAACGCCGAATCTTCAGAATAGAACGAAGAACGAAAAGAAAAGAAGAGTCCCAGAACCCTTGAGGTAGGATCATCATATGTTGATTATAATTAATTTAATTAATTCATAAGAATTACCTCGATGGAATTCTTTTTTTGTTGATGTCTTCAGTCACGATCATGTGATTCGTCGTTGCGTCGTAGAATCCAAGTGCAGGATTCCTCTAGCGGTGATCCACACGTGCTCCACGTATCTCCGGACGTCGCCGAAGGGAACTCCGGGTGCTAGCGCGGAAGAACCTTCGCTTGCGATGTCCGTCTTCGATCGCCTTGATCCGGTGGAAGATCTCGCTTTCGTAACTTGAAAGCGTTCTTGGTGGAATGAGAATTCTCTCTTGGCTTGAGTGTTTCCAAATCCGTTGTGCACAACCAAAAAAATGGCTTACCCTCTTGAGAATAATGTAATTGAGATTTATAATACTTAGAATAATAAAATGAATTAATTGCTCATAAGCATTTAATCATTTCATTTAATTCTTAGTAATACCCCATGTCTTGATAATGACAGTTGACCATCATTATTACTTGACATGCGTCCAACGTATTACATTTAATATCATTTAATTAAATAAACAATATTTTCTCACGAATCCTGAAAAACAAACTACACGGCGTGTATATATAAATATACACGACGTGTACTTTTATTTTTTCAGTTTTATTTATTTCCTCCACCACATTTATTAGATCTTGAGTAATGACTATTTATTTCCTAAATAAATGCAATTGCATTACTTGCTAATAAATATATATATTATTTCGCCCACAATATATTCTCTCGAACAACTAGTGTCGAAATAAATGCAATCAGACATCCTTGAATAATTATTAAACCACAATCGGGAATAATCTTTATTCAACTTGTTAAATTAATATTTAACTGAGATATATGGACACACTTAGTGTGTGACCCTCTAGGCCTCTTTCTCAGTGGCATTAGGCGGAGCCTGCCTAAAGTCCAAGGTTAGCGTCTAGCAACACGCCAAGACACCCATAGAGAAAGAAGTTAACGCCGCAATGACGTGTTACCTCCTACGAACGCCTACCGTGTAATATAATCCCTTTGTCTCGATATCTCTAATCAAGCGAGTTGCATGCCTGTGCCATCAACCCATGTGCTCGATTATTCTTTCTTTGACTTCTCGGAATTGAACTCACTCATACCTTACCATGACCATGGATTTATGTAGGCTATATCAATTCCATTAAAGGGCCTGAGATATCTACTTCCGTTATGGAACAGAAGGGACAAATCATTTCTCGCATTATCTATTAATGTAGTATTACTCGTGACGCACTCAACGTATCCTACCTCGCTGCGAACAGTGTGTCATCACAGTTTTCGTCAATACATCTAAGTGCGCGAGTTGTAATACCCATTAATAATAATCTTTGCACGGAATTTTTGGGACTGTATGCATCCTCTTGATGGCACATGTTGAAAGCACATGCTGAAAGTGGTTCTTTGTCTTGTCTTTCTCTTTAATCCTGGTTTGTTTCCCCCTCAATTCATGCTGGTGTAAGCTCGTTACACCTCGTGTTTGTATTGGATTTTGAACTTGCTAAATTCCTTGGTACATGAATTGGGTTTCCAATTCATGTCACCGCTTTTCTAAAAAAAATACATCCAATAATGTATTTTAGGTTTTTCATGTTATCATAATTTAATGAAAACTATCATTATCCACTAATTATGATATTTTGATTCCTAGTTACGTCATTTCTACATTTTATGAAAATTTTTATACCTATGTATTTATCATATAATGGAATTGAATATAATTTCTAATAATAGATTATTGTTAGACTAGATAATCCTAGGGATTTTTAGGTTTTTAATTAACCATGGTTCATGGTCAACCATGATGGGATTTATATCATGGGTTTATATCTTAAGTATTTTTTTTAAAAAAATGTAATTGATATTTCAAAATTATATATATGTATGATTTTCCTGATTTTATATCTTTTAGTAAAATATTTTTGGGAAATAATTTTTTTTTATAATAGATCATGTCATGTATGGAAAATTACAATGGCATGTCATGTTTCTATGGTGGGGAATATTTTTGAGATTGATGATAATTCTATAATGCTATATAATATTGTTATGAGGAAAAATTATATTTTAGAGCCTCCATTGTTGGTGAAAACTCACACTGAGAAAATGTTATAATCATTGATGAAATTTTTGTTTTAATCTTTTTTTATCTCATGCATCAAATGGTAATAATGATTATTTACTAGATACATATTTATGTTCCCTTATTTTGTAATTATTTTTTTATAGTATTTGAATATTTTTCTTTGGATTTATCATTTATTTTGTAAACTATTTAGTTTTATAAAATTTAATCAATTTTAAATGGAATTGGATTAATGGTTGTCAATTGATCTGCATAGGAATGCATAACTACCATTTGGGTAAGTAAAATTGGGTATTCATACTCACCTTTCCCCACATATCTCTGAATGTCTTCTAAAATTTCTTGTCACAGATTTTTAAAGGGAAGGATAGAAATAAAATTGGGTTATGGATCATAGTGGCTATGTTTTAGGTGGATGATGTCATGTGTTTGAGGAGTAGTCCTTTCCCATCAATTGGTTTCATTCGTGTCGTTTGAAGTTTTTTTTTATTCGAGGGAAAATAATTCCCCTATTAATACATGTATCTGTTGGAATTAGTTTCATGCCATTATATAGCGGTAACATGCCTATGGAAATGTTGTAGTCCCAAAAAAATTACATAATTATAACCTATTTTTGATGAATATAATTTAATCCCTATAAATGTTAGACCTAATTGTTTTTCATGAGAAGAGGCATATAATTCAAATATAAATGCTATGTGAAAGAATCTGTAGATTTTCTCATTTATTGTAAAAATGTGGGATTTTTTTGTCTTTATGTTGGAATTGAGATAAATGTAGATGATTAAAAAACTATTTTATAATATTATAGAGAAAAAAATTTCTCCATAATTTCTCCACCATAATTCATCAAAGAAAAAACAATCACATGTCCCATAATAATAGTTTTCTTGAGAAATCAATCCACTCTCTTATATGGTTATTTGGGTTCGGGTAAAAAAAATTAATTCCCCTTCACTTCTCAAAACCATATATATGTGATCAACCCACTCCACTATTTATGGATTAGGAATAATCCAAAGTTAAAGGAATGTAAATCATTGAAATGGATGAAAATTTATATTATGCACAGATACTACCTTGATTCCCACTACCTCAACAATATGAAAATTTACTCATAAGTACTCGACAATGTAATATGATACAGTATAACCATTTTCATTTAGGTTAAAATATATTTGTATAATTTTATTTAAAAACCGTGATATACAAAGTTAAAAATCATTGTTTTCACAATGACTGTATAAATTTAGAAAAAGTATTAGTAACCCCACTCATAATGGGTTTGTTATTAATTATTAAATAATTTTAATATGTTTAGTAATTAACTATAGATTCTATAAATAGTTCCAATATAAGAGAAAATACATGATTTTATTTCACATGGATACCAAACCAAATATTCTTATTCCAAAACATTTTGATTTGTCTTTTTAACCCAATCTACATATGAAACATAATGAATTCCACATGGATATTCTATTATGTAGTTAATTAATTTGGTAAGACAATGTGAAATTTCAGTTATTTCAGGGTCTTAAGTTTCTATTTTCCATTCATCTATACTTAAATTTTTATGAAATCATCTAAATTATTTCCATAATATTTGAATGATATTTTTGTGACATTAGTTTTTATCCGATGATCCAATGTTTTCCATATAGTAATGTAATCCATATTTTTTCTTAAATAAAATTATTTATAATTTTTAATAGATTTTGCAATTATATTTTTCCTAACATATCCTACTTAGCTTTGTTACGTTTCTATCAATCAGATGAATATTATATGTCTTAATTATGGAAGATAATAAAATACACTAGAGGGTATCTAAATGGGAAACCCTATATTTTGATTTTCTTGGAACTCTTTTCCCTTATAAGTCAATTCATTGGAAAAAACCCGGTGTCATGTGGAATATGATCTTTTCTAGGATATTATTTTACTAGTAATGATTCCCAAATAGACTTACATATAAATGTTTTTGAATGTTATATGTTATAAATATAGAAAAATATCGATGGTTATAGTTCATGTTGAATGTCACAATCATCATACAACTCATATTTCCAAGAAAAATCAATTCACACAACAATTTCCTATTCGCTCTGTGACATGTTTCTCAAAAAAGATTATGGAACTACTTAAAAACATATAAATCAATGAAAAAACTTTTATCCAAAGAGTCTTATCCATTCACAAGTATAAATCTTATAAATATAGCTCCATGTTCACAATTATTGGAATCAATACATTGGAATTCCTGATATAGATCTTATATTGTGGAACTTGGAATTTCATGAACACATGTAAAAATTGAAGGAAATAAATTCACATAGGTGAGAATCTATGGGAAATTACTTCACATGATTAATTCAATATATTGGCTTGTATGCGAGATAAATTTCAAACTACTAACCATGAAGATCATTTTCCATTCTATTGGACCATGCTTCATGCAACTTGACATACCACATGTCAATCTTGTTCAAGACACATATAATGGAATTTCAGATTGAAATATTATTCTAGATACTCATGTATCACACAAGTAAGTGTTTCACTAACTAGTATGTTTTTGGAACTCAAACAATGAATCTCTGTTTGTTGCCTCCTTTTATAAATCATCGTATCATAAATGTTTAGTGTTCATTCTCTCCTTAATCAATAAGGGGATACTCATTTAATATCCATCCACAAAACCAATGTCATGTTTCATCATGACTGAAAGAAAGTTTATATATAAAGGATATGAAAAACCTTAAAAAATCTCCCTTAAGAAGACAAACTCTCATCCCTGAATCCTTCACAACAAGAATGCTATAGGTATAAATTACACTAGAAGCTTACAAGCACTAGTCAAGTAGAAACTATTTTATGTAACGCCAGCTCATGTTGTACCTACTCCTGATAATATAGAAACCATGGTTTTCTTACATTATTATTACGTCAACTTAAACACAAACAACATAAAACCATTACATAGTGATGATCCATAAGTTTAGTGTCTTTGGAAAATAAAGACTATACATAACATTTACACAATAAAACATAAACATTTATTTAATTCCTTCTTCTCTAGATTCTTATTGGCCCTTGAATTCTCCGTACTAAAAGTAGTCACCTGTGGATATACATAAAAAATGAGTGACCTAAAATTCTAGTAAGAGGATAGATAAAAAGATAAAACAATATAACATGGTGTGAGTATAATCGTTTTAATCATAACATGAGAATATGATCCTAATCATGAGTGGAAGTATTAAGAAAAGACTTGTAATGTGAAAATGCATAAAAATGAAACATCATGTCTTAGTGGTTAACTGTCACACATAGTTGTGATCAAAGATAACATTATTGTCACAATCTGTCCCCCGGGCCCCGTGCCGTGACATACCCCAAGCCTGCCTACCGATGGCCAGGGGTTGGAAACTAGTGCCGAAGGAGTTAACCTGCACGTGGGAGGAATATACCTGAGTACATGTACACATGTACACACGCACACACAACTACTTCCCACAGTTGGAAAGGTAAAAAAAGGAGGCCACTATAAACAACCATTGAGTACAAGTACAACTGAAAGTAAAGTGGTCCATAATACAAACTCAACAAAAGACAAAGTGGAAAAAAGAAATGTAAAAAAGAATCTCTGGATAGCCATCCGCTGAAAACCCCACCTGATGGGTAAGTACAGAGTAGCTGCTAAATGACGCAGAAGTTTTCCCCGCCCGCCTAGTCTCACTGGGCACCATCGAGTCCTGCGCCATCAAGTCCTCTATTAAGGTGTCGGTCGTTTGCACTAGACACAACACATGTGGGCGAAGCCAGTGTAGTGGTGAGTAACAATATACGCAGTAGGGACCCCAAAACATAAAGGAAAGACCACAAAGCAATCTGAAAACAAACCACAAAGCATGATCATCAAGCATGATCACGAAGCAAGACAGCTCACACCAGGTATATTCTATAGTAGGAAAGTAAGACCATTAGTCATAACGTCTATCACTATGGTCTGGTGGAGAAATCCTCCTCAATTAGTACAGTGGGCCTGCTGAGTAACACAGAAGCTACTTCCCACTAACCTAGTATTGTTGTGGTACTCATCCTTGATGAGTACCATGGATATGTTGGGTCACCTAGAAGTCACTCCCCACCATGGGCATATCGGGTTACACAGAAGCTTCTTCCCATTAGCCATACTGAGGTACCCGTCCTGTCGAGTACCATGGGTCTACCGGGTCACATAGTAGCTGCTCCCACCGTGGGCCTGCTGGGTCACACAGAAGTCACTTTCCATTAGGCCATAGTATTCGATCCACACAAGGTCACTCATCAGTAGTCTTTAGGTCTCATCCAACCATAGAGTTTCCGCATGTAGCACGCTTGATCTCGAGAGAATTGCTCCCCAATCTATTCGTTGAATTTCAAATTCCATCAAATCCTCCATAGAGTATGCCAAAAGATCCACCTCATCCTGAGGGTTCCAATGTTGAAAACAGCTCGTCAATCAGATTCCCAGTTTGAAAGATATTGGTGTTTTTACAAATAGGGGCCGGTTGGGCTTGGGTCCAGTCTGATCCGACCCGACCCGGACCCGACCCATCCATGGTCAGGTCCGTTGGGCCGCAGGTCCGGCCTGCACCGAGCCCAGTCCGCCTATGGCGGACCGGTTCGGCGAGGCCGGGACACGGCTGGAAGCCGTGACCCATTCCCCTCACCATGTGGGTCATTCGCAGGGCCAACGCCTCCCGCCGCAGTCTGTTGACCGCGACCTGCCGCAACACAGCTGACTGGACACTCCGCATGTTGTCAATCGTCCGCGTGCTCCCGAGATGTGTGGCCCATGGTTGTGGGCTACTCCACTGACACAACCGAGGGGCCGCCACTCTTCTGCCAGCTGGTGACTCTTCTTGTTGCGCCACGGTCTGAGCCGGCCGCGGCAGCCGACTCCAGCGCGTCGCCACCCGCCCGCAACCGCCGCTGCGGGCCACCACCGTCGGGCCTTTCCATTCACTACCGGTTCTACACATGTGGTCCATTCAACGCACCGACTGCGCCTCTGGCCTCTGTGGGGAGTCACATTCCCTACGAAGGCCTCAAATTCACTTTATCGCACTTTTCAAATGCTCGGCCATGAAGAACGCACAAGCGAAGGAGCTCGGGCCTGGTTCGTGTCGGCCTGCACCCTCCGTGTTAGAGTTTTAAAATAAGGGGAGGTATGAGGATGTTGTTATATCAAAAATTATTATATCCTAAATAGAAATCCCAAGAAACATCACCCTCCCTATAGAATATACGATCCACTGATCAACTTGTGCGTGGGTTGATCCGCGTTCATCATTTAGAGTAAGGATGGGGAAAACGTAAAACAAAACAAACCCCTACCTCGATCAACATTCGCCCCTGAACTGCTCTTCCCTTGAGGATTCATGATCCATTGACATTCGTCGCTTCCTGATCTCGTTCTTCTTAAAGCATCGATGTTTCTAGCAATCTTTCCGCCGATCGTCAGTCGCCGTTGGAGGGGATCCTTGCCGTATTTTCATTAGAGAATTTCCATGGATTAATTATCGTTCCGCCAATGTGTTTTCCTATTAAAAATAATACATGTCACATTGATTCTGTTACGCTGAAACATTGTGTCGTTATGCTGTTTAATTTATAAAATATTGTATCTATTATGCTACACAAAATTAGCCATTATGGAGCTTCCTTTAATGTGACTCATCTCCACACCGTAGCGCTGCCGTTCGCCGCTCAACAGTGAGAAAATAAAATAAAATAAATTTTTAATTTATATTATTATTTTCTCAATAGTTCGAAAATTAACATTTCTATCCGACCCTTTCTGGATGAAGTTAAGTTCTTTCTAGGTGAATCCCGGTGTTCCGAGTTCAACTGTGCACTCAGATTTTTGATCCAAGAACCAGTTTAAAAGTTAGGACACCCTGCTTGTACGTTTACTTAAACAAACTAAAAAAAGTTCAAAATTCCATTCCGAGCTCATGAGGCCTCATAATCACGTGTCCTCAAAGCATCTTGTCCCTAAATAATTCCATATAATTAAAAAAAATTATAATGAAATTCCGGGACATTACAATCTCCCCACCTTTGAGTTTTATGTCCCTGAACGCCAAAAGAAGGAATAATCAAACAAATGGGGGTACTAAGCATGAATCTGAGCCTCCCGCTCCCATGTTCTATCCTGGAGATTCATGTGCTACCACCGAACATGCACTAGAGGAATCAACCATCCACGATGGACCCAGTCCTATTGATCCTCTATCTCCACTGGGAACTCTGAAAATTTCTCCCCATCATCAATGTCCAACTCGCCCCAGTCGATGACGTGCGATGGATCATGCATGTACCTCCTCAGCTGCGACACGTGAAAAATATCATGCACCAGGTGAATCTGTGGGGGAAGAGCTAGGTGGTACGCCACCTCTCCAACTCTGCTCAGAATTTGGAAAGGTCCGATGAACCTTGGAGATAGCTTTCCGCCACAGTCAAATCTCTACAAACCCCTCCGGGGTGAGACCCGAAGGAACACATGGTCTCCCTCCTCAAACTACATAGGTCTCCAGCTCCTATGAACATACGATTTCTTCCTGGTCTGTGCTGTCCTCATCCACTCCTGGATGATCTACACCTTCTCAGTGGTAGCCTGTACAATGCCTCAAACCGTGACATGCCAATGGTGGAGTGATAACTATTGTTGTATGAAAACTCCAAAATTGTTAGGTGGTCCTCCCAATTGTGACCAAAATCAAGGACACAAGCATGAAGTATGTCCTCTAGGGTCTATATGGTCTGCTCTGTCTGACCATCTATCTGGGGGTGAAATGCTGTGCTCAAACGCAACTAAATCCCGAATGCCTCCTGCAATCCCTTCCACAATCCGAATGTAAAGCGAGAATCATGGTCTGAGACGATCATTGAAGGCACCCCATGAAGCCGCACTATCTCCTGGACATAGAGTCATCCCAAGCCTTCTACCAATCCCTGCTCCCGGATGGGTATGAAATGAGATGACTTGATGAGTCGGTCAACGATCACCCAGATAGAACTGGCCTGAAAGCCCGGGTGTCGTTACACCTGGGACTGCGGCTAGGGGAGTACATAAAGGCGCTCAGTGGTGGGTAACAACCCACCTATATCGTGTAACCCATTGGTCCTAAAAACCCAGTGTTCTTTTTCCACTTCAGTAGTGGCGTGGTGGTGATGGTGAGTGGTACAAAAACACCGTTCTTTGGGAGGTTCAGGGTTCAAATCTTGGGAGTCTGCTTTTGGGACGAGCCTCTCCCCCAGGATCCACCCGTCTTGCCGGGTTGCCCGGTCTCGATTAGGCAGGCAAACTGAGGCGCGACCCACTGTGCTGACGGATTGATTTGACAAACCATCGTCGATTGGGCCGTCATCCTCTGGGACGCTCTGCCATCTCGGCAGGCAACGACTCCTTCCCCGGCTGGGGCTCTACCTCAGGGTAGTGACCTCTTCGTGGGGGAGGGGGTTACCGTGTGTGGAGAGTTCGAAAAGGCCACACATGTGAATTCCCTTTTTTATATCTACCTAGATAGAATCGTGGCCCTTAGACGTGCATGGTAATACCATCAAGAAGTCTATGGAGATACCATCCCACTTCCATTCCGGTACCTCAAGTGGTTGTGCCAAGCCTGCTGAGACATGATGCCCAGCCTTCACTTGCTGACAAGTGAGACAACATGAAATGAACTCTACCACCGGTTTTTTCATCCCAGGCTACCGGTACTATTGTCGGAGGTCCTGGTATATCTTTTTCACCTCAGGATGTACCGCCAAAGCGGACGTATCGAACTCTCTCAATGCATTCTCCCACAACGTCACTGGTACTATGGTGCATCCTCTGAAAAGGATGACGTGCTCCCCACCAATCGAAAATTCATCAGGAGCTTGTCCTGAGGATAACTAAGCATGTCGAGCCTCACAATCAACATCCTCAAGTTGTGCCACCCTAACATTTTGTAAGAGTGGGGGAGTTACAATCATTGACTGAAGGTAAGCTGCTCCATCGTTATCCATAAAGGAAATATGCATCGTGGCTAGGTGCTCTGTCACCTCACTCAGCAGCTATAAACCAGACCTCCTGCTGAGCGCATCTGCCACCAAGTTTCCCTTCCCAAGAGTATAGACTATCTCAAAGTCATAGTCCTGGAGGAACTCCATCCATCACTGTTGTCTCATGTTCAGGTCCTTCTATGATAAGATATGTCTGAGACTCTTGTGGTCAGAGTAGACAGTAAACCATTCACCCATCAGGTAGTGCCGCCACATCTTCATGCCGAAGACCACTACTGCTAACTCCAGTTCATGGGTCGTGTATTCTGCTCACGCTACCTCAACTACCGTGAGCCGTAGGCGATAACTGCTCACACCTACATCAGGACACAACCCATTCTGGTCCCCGATGTGACGTAGAAGACTACATACCCAATGACCTCTTCAGGTAGTCTCAAGATGGGGGCACTCGTTGTTCTCCACCTCATCTCTTGGAAACTCTACTGTCACTTCTCTATCCACACGAAGTGCTGTCCCTTCCGTGTCAAGGCTGATAAAGGTGCTGCTACTCTGGAAAAGTCTAGCATGAACCTCCAGTAGTATCCAGCCAACCCCAAGAATCTTTACAACTCAGTCATGCTCATATGTGGCTTCTAAGAAATCATTGCCTCTATCTTCACTGGATCCACTACAACTCCAACCTCCGAGATTATGTGTCCTTGAAAGTGGACCTCCCGAATCCAGAACAGGCACTTTGAGAGCTTACCGTAATGATGGTGCTCTCAGAGTGTATCTAAGACTGTCCTCATGTGTGTAGCGTTCTCCTCCTCTGACGTTGAGTACACCAAGATGTCATCAATGCATACCATGACAAACCGGTCAAGGTAAGGCTGTAAGATCCTTTTCACGAGTCCCATGAACACTGTTGGGGCATTGGTCATACCTAAGTGCATCACCAACAACTCGTAGTGGCCATACTATCATCTAAAGGCTGTATTTGGTATGTCATCATCTCGTACCCTAAGATGATGATAGCCTTATCTGATGCCTATCTACGAGAACCACCTCGATCCCTTCAGCTGATCTAAGAGGTCCTCAATCCTCAGCAGTGGATACATGTTCTTCATAGTCACCTAGTTCAGGCACCAGAAGTCAACACAAAACCTCAAACTCCCATAGTCCTTCTTGAAAAAATAACACCAGGGCTACCCATGGAGAAACACTAGGTCTTACGAACCCATTCTTATGCAAGTCCTCCAGCTGTACCCTTAATTCAAGAAGCTCCGCATGAGCCATCCGATATGCCAGTGTGCATATCGGTGCCTTCCCCGGGTATAGATCGATGCATAAGTCTACCTCTCTATGAGGTGGTAGTCCCAGAACATCCTTAGGAAATTCATCCTCATACTCGTCCACAACTACAGGAAATATCGGACTCCTCTCTTCCACCACACCGAGGGTGAGGCTACCCAACTAGTGAGTGATCGGCTGCACCTTCATATGAGAATGTCCATCATGTGCTGCAAAAGTTCCCTTTTTTGTTAGTGATGAAAAAATGGTTCCCATTTGCACAGACACACCACACATTGCGCTGAAAATAGTTGACCTGAGCATGGACTATAGATAACCAATCCATACCCAAGATGAAATTTTAAGGCTTCGACGCCGCTACTAAGAGATCACAGTCAAATATCTATCCTCCTAGAGTAAGCTCACAATGCTGACACCACTGTGTAATCGTCTAATCCCCTCTCGTAGGAGTCTCTAATCATAAGGATCGAGCCAACGACTCCACCAGAATCTCTGAGCCTCAAACAAGGTCCATGGAAAGGAAAGAGTGATTGGAACCTATGTCTATAAGAACTAAAACTAAGGTGGAGAAGACACAGATCATACCTCTAATCATCTGTAGAGTGCCTTGGTCGTAGGCCTCTATCACCTGAAGCTGGCCTCGCACCTGTCCGCCGGCTTCTTTATCCCGGGGTGGACCACCCGGGGTGGTTGAGGTAGCACCTCGAACTGTTATCCACCACCTTCTGCTTGCCCTTCTCCCCTGCCACGTTTGCCACCCTACGAACCACCTCACTCGAACCTCTACCTATGCTTTAGCAGTCGCCCGATTGTCTGCTGATCGTCTGTGTGGCGGGTAGGGCATTCATGAGCAATGTGTCCTTTCCCGCCACACATGAAGCACAAACTAGTTCCCTGCTAACTTTGTCTACTCTGGGAGCCCTACAATACTGAACCTGAGTCCTGGGGTCACCCCCTAAAAGACCTGGCTAGTTGGGCCCCTGTTTCTACTGTCTACTACCCACCATTGAAGTCTATGCTGCCTGTGGTCTGCTGGTGGGTCCAACTGTCGGTTCCTACTATACTAGGAAGCTCTCCATAAGAAGGGCTCTCTCCAGCATTCCATCCTGAGTGGGGATGTTGAGAGAGAACATGGATTCCCTGATCTCCCATATGAGTCACTGCTCAAAGTTCCAGGCCCTAAAGAAGGGGTCTCGCACCATGTCTCTGGAGTAGTGAGATAGGTCTGTAAACCTATCAGAGTACTCAGCCACTGACATGATGCCCTACTGTAAGTGAAGTAGCTCTTATATGAATATTGAACGGAAGGTTACGGGGAAGAAATCCTCCCAGAAAAGAAGCTCAAAGTCATCCCAACAGAGGGTCACCTCATCATGAGTCTGAATCTTTAGACTCCACCATCTCCCTACCGATCCCTAAAGATTTCTCATAGCCAAGACCACCATCTGGTCAAGAGGTGTCCTCATTAAGCGGAAGACCCACGTCACTACCTCCAGCCAGTCCTCAATGATTTGATGATCTGTCTCTCCCCTGAACTTGGGAGATCTCTGTCTCTGGAACTCGTGCAAGGCACTGAGCCTACGCACATCCTCTACTGGTAACTCTGATAGTAACCGATGATCAATGGGTGGTGGAAACACCTGTGAACCACCCCATAGGGACATCTCTAGAACGAGTCCCTGAACTGACACCTCATCGCTAGGCGGGCTATCCTCACAGTCACACATCAGAATCCGAGCTGGCCGTCTGTGTGGAGGAATCTTGATATCGATCAAGTTGTACCACAGTTATAAGATTATACATGGTGATTTGACTCTTATTCAATAAGATAATAAGGAGATACTTATACAACAAGTGTTTTCATGAATTGAGCCAAAAAGTAGAATTCAGGGTCCTGGTGTATGGATTCGTCAGCCGCCACACCAACACTGGATACCCCGAATCTTAATTTTGAACTCGAAACATTCAAAACTGTTTCCCAAACACAAAACAAAAGACTCCCGATCTTTTAGGTAGAACCAAGCACATCTGATACCACATTTTCATGACCTGTCCCCCGGGGCCCGTGCCGTGACATACCACAACCCCGCCTCCCGAAGGCCAGGGGTTGGCGAGTAGTGCCAAAGGCACCAACCTGCATGTGGGAGGCATTTTCCTGATTACCTGTACGCACACACACACAACCAAATCCCAAAGATGGAAAAGTAAAAAAAGAAAACCACTATAAACAACCACTTATTACAAGTACAACTAAACGTCAAATTTTCCAGAATACAAACACAAGAAAAGAATAACTGGAAAACATGAATATACAAAAGAAACTATGGATATAAATCCACTAAAAACCCCACATGATGGGTAAGTGCAGAGTAGGTGCTCGAAGCCATAGAAGTATGCCCCGCCTTCCTGGTCTCACTGGGAACCACCGAGTCCTGGGCCACCAAGTCCTCCGTTAAGGCATCCGTTTTCTGCATCGGACATAATGCATATAGGTGAATCCTATGTAGGGGTGAGTAACAATATAATCATTAGGGACCCCAAAACAAAAATGAAAGTCTAAAAATCAATCCACAATTAAAACACAAAGCATGATCACGAAGCAAGACAGCTCACACCATGTATATTATGGAGCGGGTTCGTCCTGTGCCCTGCCCGGTCCACCATAGGTGCACCCGTTCTACTTGGTCGAGACGTGGCTGGAAGCGATGTCTGGCTCCGCTCACCCCGAGGGTCGTCCGAGGGGCCAAAGCCTACCACCACGGTCTGTTGACTGCGGCCTGCCGCCACACGACTGACCAATACGACCAGCCAGACTCTCCACACGCGGTCAATTGACCACGTGCTCCTGAGATGTGTGGCTCGTGGTTTCGGGCCATGTCTCTACCTCTAACCACCGGCTGAGCTGGCAGCTCTTCCTACTGCGCCGCGGCCCGAGCCGGCCCTGGTATCCGACTCTGGCGTGCCATCGTGGTACGTCGCCCCCAGCCCACGACCGCCGTCACGTGCCACCAGGTCAGCACCGGTGGTCCGTTCTTCACACTGACTGCGCCTTTGGCCTCCATGGGGTGTCGCCTTCCCTGCGAAGGCCTCAAATTTTTCTTGTCTCCCCATTCAAATGCTTTTCCATGAAGAATGCACAATTGGAGGATCTCGGGCCTTGTTCGTGTTGCCCTTACCCTCCGCGTTAGAGTTTTAAAACATGGGTAGGTATGGGGATGTTGATCTATCAACAATAATTTAATCCTGAATTGAAATCCCAAGAATCATCACCCTCCCGTAAGAACGGAAGATCCATGGATCATCATGTTCACAGGTTGATCTGCATTCGTCATTTAGAAAAAGAACGGGGAAAATGTAAAACAAAACAAACCCCTACCTCGATCGATGTTCGTCACTAAAGCACTCCTCCCTCGAGGATTCAAGCTCTGTTGGCGTTCGTCACTCCTGAGTCCCATTCTTCGTAAATCGTCAATGTTTCTAGAGATCATGTCTTCGTTCGTTGTTGGAGGGGATCCTTGCCATAGGTTCATCAGAGAATTTCAATGGTTTAATTCTCGTTCCCCCAATGCATTAGCCTATTAAAAAGAATACACGTCGCAATGTTTTTGTTACACTACAACGTCACATCGTTACACTACACAAAACGAGCCATTAAAGAGATTTCTTTAATGATCATCAACAGTGAGAAAATAAAACAAAATAACCTTTTAAATTATTTTATTATTTTCTGAAAAGTCCAAAAATTAACTTTTCCGTCTGACCCTTGTCGGACAAAGTAAAGTACTTTCTAGGAAAATCCCAGTGTTCCGAGTTCAACGGTGCCCTCAGATTTTCGATCTGAGCACTGGTTTTCATGTTAGAAAAACCCTCTTGGGCGTTTACTTAAACGAACTAAAAAAAGTTCAAAATTCTGTTTCGGGTTCACCAGGCCTCAGAATCACATTCCGCCAAAACATCTTGTCTCGAAACAATTCCATACAATTAAAAACAATTATAGGGAAATTCCTGGTCATTACAATCATGTTCACAGATACTTCACTTTCCTCATGAGATAAATCACATTATACAATGTATTGGAGTTCAATATAATTATGGGTGCACCCATCACATCATAACATTTACATTGCACAATATAATTTCAGGCACACCTGCCACATCATAACATTTACATTATCATGCATAACACATATAAAATATATCAATCTTAAACATAAAATAACCCATTGAAAGGAATGGGTTTCATTTCATAATAATAAATTAAAAAAATTTGGGTTCCCAAATGGAAGAGGGAATAACATACTTGAATCATCAACCTTGAGTGAAGGAGAAACAATCTCGAGATGTAAAAGATGTGTGTTTTTTTTAAAGAAGAGTTCTTTTGGAAAACATTGTGTTTTTCATAAACAAAAGTAGAAAAAATTTGTATCCCATAAAAGGTAAGATAATGACGGATAAATGTTTTTTAGGAACACCAATTATGAAAATGGGGTGAAAGAGGGAAAACCCAAAGAATGAGAGTTGAGTTCAAGAATTACACTAACCTTTTTTATGAAATCTTCCTTCACATTAATATAATTTATAATCACATTATATTAATTAATTAATAATTACTTATCCTTTTATAAATTAATATGATTTATTATGGTTTTATTATGTTATTTTATGTGCCTACTGATGTGTTATATAGTTTAATTTCATCGTTTAGGAGCATTTATTTTCATGGTTTTCATGATTGGTTCACTTGTATTCATGAATAGTAGTTCATGTAAAATGTGGATAAATATAAAAAATTGTTATTAAATGCTAATAATTATATTACAAAAGTTTAAATGACCTTATAATGAATTTGGTTATATACCATGGGGATGAATCATTAGATAAAAGTTAAGGATGATCATTTTATGTTAGTTTTGGCGGTTTTTCGATCACAACGAACTCGTTTTATTAATTATTTAGTATTATTTATAAATGTTAGTTCTAGAAGATAAATAGGGTTGTATAATTCACATTAAAATATGTATTAAACCATTTAGCGGGTTTTTAATACCCTTTAAGATGTTTATGGAAAATGAAAGTGCATCTCCCCTTATGTCGGTAAACTGATACATCACGGGTGATGATTTAATTTTTATAATAAAAGAGTGAGAGGGAGGGGGTTTAATGATGGATATTATAATAAAGTAATAAAATTATTGTATATTTATTTTATTGGGGTTATAATTCCATTTGGATGAAGTTAGTTGAGGAGATAATAAGGAAATAAATGAAATTGAAATAAATTTAAAAGAAAAAGAGAGAGGATTTACCTTTTGAATTCTCCTCTTGAGATCTTCCAAAAGGCACATAGGATTGGTTTTTTGATGTGAAAAAAGAGTTAATTGAAGTGGGAGAGGGTGTAGGGAATAGTTTTGGGTAGAATTCAGTCAAGGATATACGCTTTAGAGGTGGGAGTAAAAGAGGGTGTGAGGGGTGATATATAGTGGAGGAGAGGGGTGTTTTCGTATTATTTTAATCATTAGTTAATTATTTTGGTAAAGAAAAGAAATAGTGAGGATTATTATGAATAAATATAGTAATTAGTTAATATGATTTCAAACCAATGGTCACTTACATTTTCCACTACTCAAGAATGACTAAAAAATTCATGTTTTTATCATTTCTTGAAACTATTGTATTTCACTATCCCCCATAAAATTCAAGTATTTTAGAAAAATCCCAAAAATTAACCACAAACTTTTTTCAATTTTTATAATTCAAAAATTAAATCCATTTTATGAAAATAATTTTATAAATATTAGTAATTTAATTTTTATTTAAAATTGTAATATACTTGGAAAATATTTTTTTTAAAATTATAATTGATTTTATAACACATTGAAAAATTACCTAAGGTCTCATAAATTTATCTTAAATCATAATACATAAAAGTATTACTTTATGAATACATTTTTTGAAAATAGATTTTCTTTTAAATTATTCAATTAATCATAAAATTGTAAATAAATATGTATGACCTATAAAAATACCGACACTTAATTAATTATTTCTAAAACATTTATTTACAAAGACAATGATATAATTATACCATGATTTTATTTATAAGATGCATATATTTTGTTTATACTTCCATGGGTTTAGATACTATTCATTTGGTAGGTTTATTATTCATAAGGGTCATATATCTATTCCTAAGGTCATGTTACTATTTCATCTTTATTGGTTCCTTAACTTATAGAAATTCATAATATTTTCGTAATTATTCGTTTATAATGTTTTCAATATGGTCTCTAAGTGATTTTATGTGATTTATGCTATGTGACATTACAATAAGATGGGAGAAATTCATTTGATAAAAATTTTAGTCGTTATATTCTTCCCCCATTTTGAACATTCACCCTCAAAATTTCTTTTTACATAGACAGGTGAGGATACTTGTCCTTCATCACCTCCTCCAGTTCCCAAGTTGCTCCTTCGTACATATGGTTCCTCCACAAAACTTTGAAAAGGTGTGTTATCATATTGTGTAGAACCATATATCTCCAGTCTAGAATTTTTATTGGCTTCTAATGATAAGGGAGATCATATTCTAGCTGTACCAAATTTGAGTTCATTATATGTGAGGGATCTGGTTTTTACTTCCTCATGAGTGATACATGGATGAAATCATGAACATGAGCCATATTCGATGGAAGTGAAACCTGATAATCCAAATATCCTATGAGATCAAGGATCTCAAAGGGGCCAATATACCTTGGCCTTAGCTTCCATTTATTACCAAAACTCATGACTCTCTTCCATGGTGATATTATATGGAAGACTTCATCTCCAATATTGAACTCGAAGTCCCTTAAAAATATGCCATCATAACTATTTTCCGACTTTGAGTAGATTTGATATGTCTGTGAATGGATTGAACCTCCTATATCCTCTCTTGAATAAGATCAAGTCTATGTAGCTTTCTATCTTCAACATCATCCCAATAGGTTGGAGTCCTACATCTCTTTCCATACAGAGCGTCATATGTAGCCATCTGAATACTCAAGTAGTACATATTGTTATATGATAACTCCACAAATGGGAGATGTTGAGCCCATAACCTTTAAATTATATTGAGTAGGCTCATAGAATATTATTGAGGGTCTGAATAGTCCTTAAAGATTTTCCATCAGTTCAGGGGTGATAGTCCGTGCAGAAATTTACTTCAGTACAAAAAATCATTTTAGAGACTCCTCCAAGACTTAGATGTGAAACTGGGATCATGATAATATAAAATTGAGAGTGGAATCCCATGAATTCCCACCACTTAATTTACATATATCTTAGTATGTTGATCTAGTGAGGGATCTTCTAGAATAGCGATTATGTGGGAAGACATGGTGAGTCGGTTCACCACAAACCACATCACATTGTTTCCATTGCATGTCTTCAGGAGACCCGTGAAAAAGTCCATAGTTAAATTCACACATTTCCACATGGATATAGGTAATGGTTGCATCATCCCATTGGAATTATTTCTCTCTTCTTTAACTTGCTGACATATCAAGCACCTTGAGATATACACCGAAATCTCCTTCTTCATGTTGTCCCACCAGAAGTTTTCTCGGAGATTGCGGTTCATCTTGTTACTCCCATGATGGATAGAGAATGTTGAGATGTGTGAATTTTCCAATAGATCTCTTTATCCATGTGGATTAAGGCCTAAATATCCTCGTTCCAAACCTAATAACACCATCATCATCAATATATAAATCTATCAGCTTCCCTTCCTTTAGTGCATTCCGCTTCATTTATAAATCTAGACCATCTCATTGTGCCTTCTTAATCTTATCATGGATAGATAGTTGGGAAATCATTAGGGAAAGGTAGGATATATTCTTTTACCATATTATTTCTAAATCCATCCTTTTTATATCCATGAATATAGGTTGTTTCTAAATCCACAACATGGATATAGTAGCTAGATCTTTTCTTCTAAGAGCATCAGCTACCTTGATCACCTTGCCTGGATGATAGTGAATAGAGAAATCACAGTCTATGATTATCCCTCTCCAACTCCTTTGATGAATCTTTAGACCCTTTTGTGTTAATATTTACTTTAGGCTCTTGTGATTGGTCTTTATGTCACACTTCACACCATAGAGGTTGTGCCGCCAGATTTTCAAGACAAAAATCACAGTAGTTGGATCTAGATCCTGTATAGGGTAGTTCTTCTCAGGGATCTTTAACTACCATCAGGCATAGGCTATCACATTATCATTTTTCATGATTACACAACCTTTTACTTTATTGGAATAATCACTGTATATCACAAAACATTTTCCAATTTTTTGAAATGTGAGTACAGGTGTAGTGATAAGCCTTATCATACTTTACTACTTTTCTTATAAACATAGTTAGTGATATTTACAATAATGATAAATTTCTAAAAAAACATTGATTTTACCCAACTTAGCTATGAAAACTATGGATGTATAGGACACTATAGGGTATGGGCCATTCCTCAATCACCTTTGTTTTATAGGGTTCCACACAAATTCTCTCACTTGTGATCACATGTCTGAAGAATGTGACTTCATGCATACAAAAGTCACACTTTCTAAACATGGAATACATCTTCTCCTTACTTAATTTCTCCAACACATGCCTTATATGTTCTTAAAGTTCCTCCTTTCTCTTGGAGTAAATGATATTATCATTGATAAAAACTACCACAATTTTTTCAAGGTAATGTCTAGACACTATTCATAAAATATATGATGATTTTAGGGGAACTAGTATGTCTAATGGGAATCACAAAAAACTCATAGTGCCCATACTTTATATGGAAGGGGCTCCTATAAATATCTTTCCTATTAACCATTAGTTGATGATATCTAGAACGGAGATCCACCTTTGATAAGTACTAAGCTCCTTGAAAATGATCGAACAATAATCAATACTTGGATAAGGATACATGTTTTTATGGGGATCTTGTTGAGTTTCTGCTCATCGATACACAACCACATTGATCCATCCTTATTCTTCAAAAAGAGCATTAGCGCACCCATAGGTGATGCCCTAGGGAGTATAAAACCTATGTCCAAATTCTATTGCAATTGATTCTTTAACTCCTCTAATTATATAGGATCCATCCTATAGGGACATGTTGAGGAAGGAGTAGCTCTAAGTTTGAGTTCTATTGAGAACTGTACCTCACGATCTGGGGGATGTCCGGGTAACTCTTCTAGAAATACAACATTGTATTACCTCATTAGGGTAATTTCCCCTATGTTTATAACATTATTTGAATCAACCATTTAAGCTAGTTATGCTTCTTCATAGGTATTCAATACCAACACCGTTGAAGTATTTTCCAAAGGAGATTCGGGATTTTAATTTAATTTGTATAAGAACATGGGATGGTTAGGAATTTAATAATATATTTCCTTTTCCTAATAGTAGAAATGTGATCTATATAATGAGAGCCAATCCATTCCCAGTATAGAGTCAAATTCCACCATGGAATTATTATGATATTCGTTGGGAGAATATTCCTACATACTTTATTAGGGGAAAAGTCCAACACATTGTTAACAATGATTATACCATTTGGTGTTTTTAAAAATATCTATACTTCAAGGTTTCGGGATTTCAATTCAATTTTTCTAGAAAACATGAAATATATACAAGAATGCATTGAACCAGAATCAAATAAGAATTTATCCATTCTTGATGGAATATGAAGTGTATCGTACATGACTTCACTTTCTTGATCCAGTTACGCAGTAGTGATGTCATAAGCCTTCCCTTTATCTATTGTCTTTTGTGGACGATGACACTGATTACCCCCGAGAACTTGAGGTTTAGTGCACTGGCTTGCATAGTGCCCTTTCTCTCTATAGTTGTAGCAATGGACCGCAAATGGTTCTCTCCATTCATCCACCACATTATCCTACTTCCTCAAGTATTTCCAACATTCATGAACTTGGTGGCCTTATCTCCCACACTTGAATCATTTACCTGTCCCTTTGAGACAGTTCCCATGACGATTCTTCCCACAATTTTGACATGTGGGTCATTGAGTTTTATTTCCAACTTTTTCATTATATACTCCAACATGAAACCCTGTATTTAATTCTGTATCACCATAGTCATGTGACCATTATCCAAACTCTGTATCAACTTTGAGATCACATGAAAAACTTATTTATAACTCCAAAAGTCTAAAATTGCATGATCCTTTAGAAGGTGTGGTTTTAAACCACTACAAAATCTATCAATTTTTCTATCATTGTTGATAACGAAACCAAAATTTTACCTTGAAATCCTTGTGAAATTTTATTCATAGGATGTGAAAAACTCTCCTTTTCCTTCAACATTAGGAATTCTCTCTCCTTTATTGTATGAATTCTTTGAAGAGAATACATGTTAAGAAACATTATTTTAAAGTATTCCCACTAAATCTCTTCAATTACATCCCTCGACATGGTATTCTTAATCAAATGGAACTATTGATTGACATCTCCATCATGATTATAAACTACAAGATTCACCATATCCAACTTATAATAGAAATTAATAGAAAATATCTTCTCCATAGAGTTCAACCATTTTTCTATAACTAGTTGATTGGAATATCCACTAAATATAAGTGGTGATTTCCATATAAAACACTTGATAACCAATTTCTCCCTCTTTGGTGAAGGAGGATGTTCCACATTATTCATGTTATTGTTCATAACCTGATATAACTAGGTAAGCATCACCATGAAATTTTGAACTCCACCTCCTAGTCCATTGGGGATGTCGTTTAGGAAATCATGACACTATCCATCACTAGGGTTGCTGGCATGGTTTCTCCTGCATCCCACAATTTTCTAAAATATAAATGGATTGAACAAAACATAAGTTAACAATTTATGAATAAATAATATATTCCATTGTGAATTTATCTCTAAAGGAATATCCTGTGGGATCCATATTTTTAGCATTTTTTAAAACAAATCCTCTTAGGATCTTACTTATACTTAGTCTCATACTAAGGGTTTTCACTAAGGTTCTCTAATACTAATTCCCAAATTTACTAAACCATCATATGATTCCAATTATAGAGACCCTGATTTTCTTACATTACTATTCATTCAATTTAAAGACAAATAACATAAAATCATTACTCAATGAGGATATAAATGTTTAGTGTCATGTTAAAATTAGGACCATACATAACATTTACAAAATAAAACATAAACATTTATTTTATTCCTTTTACTTTAGATTCTTATTGGCCCTTGAATTCTCTTGAGGACAAGTAGTCACCTGAGGATATACATCAAAAAGGTGTGATAGAAAATCCAAATAAAAGGATACATAAGAACATTATGAAATATAAATTGTTTAGTATAATCATTTTCATCAGAACACTGACATGAGATCATAATCTTGATAGGAAGCATTAAGAAAATACATGGAATGTGGAAATGCATAAAAATGAAACATCATGGCTTAGTGGTTGAATACTACACATAGTTGTGAAAAATTATGGAATAATTTTCATGTATATTTCAATTTAATCAAGAGATACATCACATTACTCAACGCATTGGAGCGCTATATAATTTCGTGTTCACCCATCACATTATAAAGATTAGATGGTTCTATATAATTCCAGGCTCACCTGTCACATCATAAAATTTACATTATCATACATTCCACATAGAACATATATCAATATTGAACATAAAATAACCCATATAATGGAATGAGATTCATTTCATTAGAATATATTCATAAACGTTGGGTTCCCAAATGATATAGTGAATAACATTCTTGAATCATCAACCTTGCGGGAATAAGAAACAATCTCAAGAAGTAAAAGGTGTTTTTTTTGAAACAATAGTTAATTTTGATAACATTGTGTTTGTCATTAACTGAGGTATAAAACATGAATATCCAAGAAAATGTATTATAATGATGAAAAAATGATATTTAAGGAACACCCATGCTGAAAATGGGGTGAAAGTGGTAAAACCCAAAGAATGAGAGTTGGGTTCGAGAATTCCCCTTACATTTTGTCTGAATGATTCCTTCATGTAAATATCTAGTACAATAATATTAGATTTATTAATTAACAATTCCAAAAAAAATATACATGAATATGATTCATTATGGTTTTATTATGTTCTTTTATGGGCCTTTGGATGAGTTATATATTTTAATTTCATTGTTTAGGAACCTTCATTCCCATGGTTTTCATAATCGGCTCACTTGTATTCATTGATAGGAAGTTCATGTAAAAGGGGGATAAATATTCATAATTTTAAGTATACGTTTTTAATGATATTTTCAAAATTTTAAATGATATTTTAATGAATTGTTTTATATTCCATGTGGATGAATAACTAGATAAATGTTATTGATGATTGTTTTAGGTTAATTTTGGTGGGTTTTCGATCACAACGAACTCATTTTATTTTATCATTTAGTATTATATATAAATGTTAGTTCTAGAAAATAAATTGGGTTGTATTAAACAAATTAAAATCTATTTTAAACAAAATAATGGTTTTATTATCATCCTTTAAGGCATTTACAGAAAATTAAAGTGCATCGCCCACGGTGTCGGTAAATTGACAAATCATAGAGGTCAATTTCATTTTTATAATAAAAGAGTGATATGGAGGATTTTAATGATGGATATTGCATTAAAATGATATAATTATAGTATATTTATGTTAAATGAGTTAGCATTCCATTTGAATGAAGGGGGTTGAGGAGAGAATAGAAAAAGAGATGAAATAGAATGAAATTTAATAGAAAAAAGAGAGAGGATTTACCTCTGGAATTCTCCTCTTGAGATCCTCCTTAAGGAATATAAGCTTGGAATTTTATAGGGAAAAGATCTCATGGAAGTGGGGTAGAGGTTATGAAAGAGTTTTGGGTTGAATTTATCCATTTCTCAATTCTTTATAGGTGTGAGGGGAAGAGGTTGTGATCAGTGGTATTTATAGTGGATGAGAGGGGTGTTTTATTATTATTTGAATAATTACATTTATTATTTTTATCGAGATAAGAAATAGTGAGGATTATTGAAACTAAATAATGTAATTAGTTAATGCGTGTTTGAAAAAATGGTCACATACATCATCCCTGACTCAAGAATTACTCAAACAATCATGTTTTAACATTTATCATAAATTGTTATATTCCACCATTCACAAAAAATTCTAGTATTTTAGAGAAATAAAAAACTCACCATAAACATTTTTCAATTTATAAAATTCAAAAATGTACTCCATTTAATGAAACTAATTTTCTAAATATGATTAATTAAATTTTTATTTTATATAATCATCTATATGGAAAATACATATTTTAAAATTATAAGTGCTTTTATGACACATTGAAAAATTAGCTAATGCCTCATAAAATTATCTTAAAATCATAATACATCAAAAAATAAATTTATGAATAATTTTTTTGAATATTAATTTTATTTTAAATTATCAAATTAATCATAAAATATTAATTAAATATTTATGACTTCTAAAAATACCAACAATTAATTAATAATTTATAAGACAATTTTTTTATAATATGATATAATTATATCATGATTTTATTTATATGATGCCTAAATATTCTTTATACTTCCATGTGTGTAATTACTATTTATTTGTATAGTTTACTATATATTAGGGTAATATTACTTTTCCTAAGGCCATGTTTCTATTTCATTAGTATTGGTTCCTTAACTTCATGAAATACTTCATATTTAATTAATTATTCATTTATAAATATTTTATAATGGTCTTTAAGTGGTTTTATGTGATTTATACTATGTGACATTAATATAAGAAGGGATAAATTCCTTTGATTAAAATTTAGGTCGTTATAGATAAGAACGTTATGCCACATATCTAATGTAATCCCCTATCATTGCTTCATTATTGGTAATCATCATATTCAAAAAAATAGTCCAAGATACCTTGTATACATAATTTGCAATCCCCTCCCTCCCTATCATTGATACACCATTCATGGAATGAACATCCCCAATGAAAGAGGTATGACTATTTCATACCCAAGGAAAAAACATAATATTCCCTATGAGTCAATCCCATGACACTCCATGTGATTAAAATGAGATCCCACAAATGAAGATAATGGCATGATAACATTATCATGGGAATCCTATATTTTAATCCCCACACCATCGCTTTTCATCACTCATTTCACACTAAGATAATCATTTTCATATGACCTTAAATGGTATGGCACAATGTTGTCACATGACCTTAATATTTACACCTGTAACTATGATGGATATCATTCTTAATTTTGAGTAAGATTTATTGGATTCCCATGTGATGTTCGATGATGAAATCATCGCCACTCTATCTCAGCATTGGGAGGTCATATCTTTGAATCATGATAATCTTCCTGGAGGAGACTTCAACTCTCACCACCTCTTTTACATGTCTCCATAAATATTTAAACTCTTTGAACTATCCCATTGAATATAACATATGTTCCCACTAATATGTGATCATTATATGTGGATACACCCCTATTGGTTATTAACCTGTGATTGGAACATATGTTATGAAGGTATGTGGAATCATACCTAGTGGATATTAAAACATGGACATAACTAATGTGAGTAACCTAAGAGGTCTTATGTTATAATCCTTGGACACCCCCATATGATACAAAAGAGGTAAAACACTAGCTGTCGAGCCATGTGTGACTTAGTTGATGAGACTATTGTTCCTTATATGACACACATTCTAGGCCAATGTGATGAGTATATGATATGTCCTTCCTCGCCTAATGTGTTCTATATAATTTCATTCCTCGTGTTAAAAGAATAAAATGACTTATGTATCAAGTGTATCATAACTATTTAATGTGTATGTGATCTATTCACCCTCTCCATAGACGATGGTCCATTGTTCATTTCATTCATTGATGAGAACTATATGCAACATGTGACAATCATGAAATGTTTTATGGGATGAGAATGGGGTCTACTCATTCTCTCCCTGAAGATAAAATGATTCATACCTTTTATAATAAGAATATCATTCCTCTATTGATGATCCATGTAGGCCATCATTAATGAATATAAGATTCCTTTTCTGACTAGTATGTGATTCCTTATGTGAACAACATGAGCTTCATTTATTGAAGAGCCATATCATCACTAGGAAATGATCATAGGATTTATCATCTGTCTAGCATAAGTTTCCATATGTGACAATGATGGAATTTCTCACGTTTTAAATCAATAATGGCCAATGAAATGAATAGAGGATTCTATCATGACCCATCATAAGGTAGAAATTTATATATTATAAATATAATGAATTATAGATGATGAATCCCCATAACTAATATTATCCTATAGAATATGATCACCCTATTAAAGAATCAATTTATTTAATTAACTACTTTCCATTTAAATATAGAGGTTAAAAAAAGATCTAAGAGATTATATTAAATCTATAATCGAGACCCATTCAAGGAAACAATACCCATGTAGGAATGCATGTATTTATGGGACAACATCCCATTATTCATTTCCAGTTAAGGAGTTGACACCGTAAAATTAGTAGTGAATTTACTCCACCTTTTGAAAGTATTAATTCAATAATGAAAGATGATGAATATATAAAATACATAAATGATGTTTTTTCTCTATGAAAGGTGTCTAAATATGTAATTTCGAACCTAATGTCAATCATTTATCCTTAGAATGTGATAGTAGGACTAAAAACCACATGGGGGAAATATCCATGTTAGCACTAAAAACCATTTTAGATGTCCCTCCCCATAATAAATATGATGGAACTTTCTCTTATGTTTTTTATTTGGTGAATATTCTGGATATGTTAGTTATATCTACCACCTATAAGTAACCAAGGATATACCACATAATGTGGTGTCACAGGTAATAATATGTGGCCCCACCAAAAATATAACAACTAGATATGATCCCTCAATAACCATTCCGGATACACACTATATAGAGCCCATTCTAGGGGAATTATTATGACACTTGTTCATATAACAAAATTAGTAAAACTAATGTAGACCCTACGAATATTGAAAATTCACTTTCCATACTCACCACCATATAGGGACACATTTTTTTTCTTACTTTGATCGAGATCCTATCCGCATTCCATGCAATGTATGTAAACTCTATTAACCTATGTCCTCATCAATTTCAAAAAAGGTGGGTTTTCCCATAATATTGTTCCATTTCTCATTGGTCCTCCAAATAAATCTACGAATCCTTATATAGGTCCCTCAATATGCTGAATAAGTCTACAATAATGGAGGTTCCCCATAAGGAAAAGGGTTACTAGCCACCATAAAGGACTGTCCCCTAGAAACAATTTTAATTCACATTAAAGAACTTTATACGACTTATATAAGCTCATTTTTAAGTAAATTGTCCATTGGAACAAGTGGGAATTAGATGGGGTATCTACACCATGTTACCCTCGATCATTTTGAGTTTGTGATGAAAAATGGTTCTTTAGAGATGATATCATGCCCACCAACATATATGGGGATACGAACCCATAAAATGAAGTTTTAAATCCACAAATATGGGGATAAAAAGATTTCAACGTCCTTCTAGAAGTACCTATTTATTGATGATGTAATGGGATCCAAATAATTACATGACATTTGGTTATCTATTACATTATCAATATCTATTTTCTAAAAATCTACATTTTTTATGGGGACACATCGAGGTCTGGTACAATTCTCTCATATGGGGAACACAATTCAATTATGTATTACACTCTCTATCAAAACCCTCAATAAAAAGAGGTTTGGTAATATTTGTCTTACATTGGCATTGTGAGTAATCTTCTGTCTACTAAGAAGGGTGGATCCACCTCCCAGTGAATAATTTATTAGATGATGCATCTCCCACATAATGATTGGTATTAGAGTAGGTATATATAAGTCCCACATATAGATTACCATATATCAATTATGGATTCATTATGAGATCAAGAGAATGATTTACATTCTAATAATGAATAGTATGGTGAACTATTTTGTGAAATCCTATACCCTAAAAAGTTTCTAGTCATTATCTCATCCCCTCCATCCCTACAATTATACATCATAGAGGTTATCATTAAAAAAATATATCATTACCCATGAAATAATTGGGTATGAAATTCAGTTACATTAAATTCAATATATTTTCCCATCGAAGAAGTTATGAGAACTATCATGAAATTTAACAGTAGTTAGGAGAGACTAACCTCGTTTCTATTTTAGTATCTTAGAATCCTAATTCATACTTGTTTCTATAAATAATTTATAATTCAATAATGGTTTAATTATAGATTTATTCTATATCCTTTAGGAACCATACACTATGGTTTATTTATTTGTTTTTGGGTTGCATTAAAATCATCATTTTATTTACCTGGTATAGTCTTGATTGGATCTTATTGACTGCCTCCAAAATGATGTCAGCAACTCTTCACTACTAACCTTCACCAAGGTTAATTTCATCATAACTATCCCGTCTATTTATATGGAGTTTCATGTAGGTGATATTACACATGATGTGGATATGGATATAGAGGAACAAAATTTTTTTTTCAACGTTTTGATATGTATTCAAACCTATTAATAAATACATGATATAGGACTTTTATGTCTGGAAAAACTACCACCCAAGGGTATTTAGCACCCTCTTCATAATTATGGTAAATGGATAGTTGAATCATTAGTTTACCCTTAAAAACCATGGTTATTGATATGGATTCCCAAATATATACACTCAAATATGAGTTTTATGGGCATAAGTATGTTGTCAGCAATATCCATTATGGATATAAATCCGAGCAAAGTTAAGAATATGAAGATTGTATAGCACTGACATAAAAATATAAGGAACTAATTGTTATTAGGTTTTCCACCTAGACTACATTTGGTGGTTCTACCCATCCAGCCCAGGTAAAACATAATGCCTATGAAAATCGGAGTCACAACCTAGTTTTCCAAGTTGCTTTCCCTCTATATTAATATTATGGTTTCCCACGATTAGTCAATGATGACTATAGTTCACGGTCCATCTATCTAGTTAGGGAGGATTTACATATCGATTTACCCTAATATGGTTTTATTAGTTCCCTCATTTATCATCTTGAATTCCAATAATCATAAAAAGAATTTATATAGAATGAATAGAAACCATACCCAACATTTCTAGATCATAATCCTAAGACACACAATTTTATGTACCTGATCATTTCCTACATGAATGGAATATGTTTCCTATAGAAAAACCCACCCAATTAACCTCTTTAGGTGAGACAATGTTGGGATACCCAATTTATTAGGAAGTACATATGATTTAGTTCACTTTTAAGACCGTTGAAGGACTATCCATTTTCATGCATTTCCATTAAGAACTAGGATCCAACATTAATTTTTATGACCACTACTATTAGTACCTATAAAAATTTATTTTCTTCTCTAAAAAATGAATGTCATTAACCTCTCTATGTCCCACAAACATGACATTGATTGTGTCTCTAACATGATTTCACAGTTAAATTGATGGAAAACTTTCCTCAATATCATGCATCCCCAAGACTTTTTATGGTAAATGACTAAAGATAATGCGTTTTATAAACTGGTTTTAGCCCTTATCTCTTATATGTATTGAAATGGATTATAGGAATTCACCGAGATCAATTAGGACCTCGAGGAATCCTTCTAGAAGACCAAACATAGCCATTACAATTACATCCTATATATAAATAAATAAAACCTTCTAGAATAAATACTTATGATGTTATTAAAAATTTGTCCCCTCACCCAATCTGGTTTGTGGTATCTCCACCGCAACAAAAAAACCTAAAAAACCATCTATACCAGTACCCAAGCTAATTATCTTGTAACCTGAAGAGGGTTCCCAATCTCTATGGGATAGATAAAAAGCACATAGACATCAAATAATAATATTTGGGAATTATTTCTCCCTCAAACAATTAAAATAACAGAGTCACATAGAGAAATATCATTATATATATATATAGCAATTCATACATGTGAAGTACAGGGAGAAACCAAGAAAGATGAAAGTGGAACATAACCACTAAAATCAATCTCCCAGTGGTCCATAACCACCCACAATGTCCCAAGTAACTCACCCTTGGTCACCCAATCAAAAACCCACAATGGAAGGTGAGACCACAGACACCTGCTATAAGATAATAAAGGGATTCAAACACTAAAAGGAACAATCTTGGTGTGAGAAAAAGGGCCCAGTAGGATTCCACCAATGATTATCTACAATTACATCACAAGGAAATGAAAATATCATAAAAGAGGGTTAAAAGTGGTTGAGTATGAGGAATAGTTCAAAAATAATGTTATAAACATTTAAAAATCATTTATTTAACTAAACCTGTAAAACATGAAATTTCACATTTTAATAACTAAAATTTTTATTAAAAAGATTTTATAAAGATTTCACAAGGTAAAGTAAGATAATCATAAAATATGAGAATATGCACCTGATATGTAAATATGTATAAGAATCAACAAAATGGTGTCAATGTTCATTTTAAAAATTAATGAATAAATCAATGAAACTCTCATACCAAATGGTGAAAAATAACATTATCATTTATGGAGATCTAAAATATGGAATTAATTGGTACAAGTAGTTTATAAAATTGACAAGGCATGTAAAACAGCTCTAAAAAACAATAGAAAATAATTCAAATACCAACAATCAAGACACATGGTCATATGCCTTTAAAGGTATGATATTTATTGGCTAATGGACTCCACACTATTAAGGTAGCATGCTAATATTTTTACACACACATACCTTTGGTATGACTTATCCTGACTTCATTTCCATCCTATCAGGGATGTGACATGTTTTATTATTGATTTAGAATGTTGTAGAATCATAGAGTTCTGTCCAGTTATCACAGTCACTACCTAATGTTTTCAAGTGTTATTGGACAAAATAAATGACGTGAAAATAACTTTATAAATGAAATTAAATCCATCCCATTCAATATTTTGAATATTCTATTTTTATATTAAAAAACCATAAAACATGTTTTTAATAAAAAATAACTTTTTCCAAGAAAAAATTGAAGGATTTATATAGAATATAATCTAATCATTTTTTATTAAATTCACATTTGAAATATATTTCATAAAATAAATATCCACAAATTATATTACACAATTTAATTTAAAAAAAATCTATACATTTTCATAGTCAATCCAATTTCAATTCAAAACCTTTAATACAATTCAATATTTAAAAGGGTAATAGTACCTTCTTCTTTTCACATTTCAGAAACAAATTCTAAATGGGCCCTTAAAAAAATTATTTCTTTTAAATAATCCATAAATCATTTAATGTAAGTATTAAAAATTTAAATGGATTTAATACATTTCAAAACATGGGTTTACACCCACTTTCCAGGAAGAAAAATCATTTATTTTAGATAACCCATGAACACCAATTCCAAAACAAGGGTAAAACAATTAAAAGGGGGTTCATGGTCATTTAATTAATTAAATCAATGAAAACTATTTAGAAAACATAAAATATTCCAATTAATTTATTTTAAAATCAAGGAACCCAAATTAATAATTCTAAATCAAGCCCAAATTCCATTTTATAAATCCAAACCCGGGCTAAACCTCTCTCTTTCACCAAAACAACTATTTATTTTTTCTTTTAAAAAATCCATGAAAACATGGAATGTAAACAATTCAAAAAATATTGCGAGTGATCATGATAAATTTAGTAATATCATACCATGTTCAATTTGAATGTAAATTGGTGAAAGAATATTTTATGAGGAATTAAAAGAAAAACCTCATAGAACATGTGTTATATATAAAGAAACACATATCCATGCATTTGTCAAGAAAAAATGATTCACAAAATGGAGTAAAGCCATAGAAACACCTACTTGGAAAATTAGGAATCCAACCTTAATGAATCTGAGATGTGTCACCTTCATTGGTGATCACAGAATCTAAAAAGTTAGTTCTTCAAATAATATACAAGAGATCCTAGATCTACACTTACAAATCGACCATTCAATATCCAATAATACTCAAGGATTTAACAACCATTAGGATGAAGTAATCATGATTAAACAAGATATATAGTCATGGGAAGAAAAGAACTCACTGAAAAAAATATATCTGCTTCTATTTGTGTTTTGATCCATCAAGAGATGATTTGGGTTGAAAAAACCACTCTATAGGGATCCCAAAACCATAAGGATCATATTATGATTGATTTGGATTAGTTTGGGGTCACTTAGGTGTGATTTGGGATTTTAATTAAAACATTCGAAACATTAAGTATCACATGCACAGTTTTCTGGGAAAGTCACATGGTTAGTAAAAATTATAGAAAAACAGTGGAACATGTTGCAATCTTTGTTTAAAACATGAAAAAACAATGTGAAAACCATGAAATAAGTTTCACACATTGTTCAAAATATTCAAAAACCATGTAAAAACCATGAAATAGGTTTCTCAATTTTTTTAACGATTCCCAAACCATGCCAATACCGTGAAAAGGACCCCATGATTTTAAAAAAGGCATTAGTAAAATACTGAATGAATCCGAAAAAGAGATGAAAACATTGGATACTAAAATAAATGGGTCAAGACACAAAAAATGTAACAAGTTGTTACAACCTCCCAAAAATATGAATATATATCCAAATAAAGACTCCATTCTGAATGACATACCATGATGACACAACAATAACATCCTCACTTATCATGTGAGGTGAAGAGTCCATGGTCCAGAATATAGACTCACCCAATGGGTAACAACACACAAAACTCCATGATAAAAAATCCCTGATCATCACATGTCCCTAATCAATTAAAATACCGAAGTCCTAACATAGGTCTCCCAAAAATTTAAACATTCATCAAAATGGTGTAACATAAGAAACAAATGTCCCCTAAAACCCAAATAAGATACTACACTCACTCACTATGGAGAAACATATAATATCAAGAATCCACATAAAAGGAACATAAATGAACATGATTTATACCATGCATAAGTAATTGATGGTAACCTATGATGTTTTTTCAAAATCAATACCCATAACATGAAAGGATAATCCAATCAAATTTTTTCAGAACTGAATTCCTAGTATATCATAATCCACATCATCCTAGTATCCCAATTACATTCACACATTATTTCCTTGTACGAATGGAAGGTTCTCACATATTTTTTTTCAACAGAAAATTGGTAACTACACTCTATCAAGGGAGATCATTTGGTATATCAAAATTGAGTTGTAAAAATAAAATCAAAACATAAGGAACACAAGTAACAACAAACAAGACATTATGATAAGGAAAACATTATTACATAACCTATAAAGAATTACCCAAAACATGTTCCACGTGATATTATAAAAAATATCCTAAAAATATGTTTCCAAAAATAGGCATTTGACAAGAAGGAAATTTCATAAAAAAATCAACTCTAATATCAGAGACATGAAACTGGATACCAAAATATCCTCTAATATGTGAAAAGAATCACTTTATAGAAAATGGTTGGATCCCTAATATAATGAACCACCTGTTATCCTATAGTAAGGATATGATATCCCTAACCAAAAAAATCTATTTTTGGCCTAAAAAGCTATAAAACCTCTTATGGTTACCAAAATGTTCACATTGATTAAAAAATCCTAGAGATTTGGAAGAATACTTCATTAAATGACCAACTTATATACACTATAAACACATATTATTCCTATTATTTTCCTAAGGAGAATAAATTTCTCAATTGAGAATATGGAATTTAGCCATTCCTATTATTTCTATAGAACCACTTCAGCAGGAAATTCCCCTTCAAGCATATCAGGATAAGAGATCTACCATTATGTATTCATGAAGGTTACAAGGTTTGGGTGATACCTTTTCAATAAGAGACAGCTTTACTGAATTCATTACAAAAATTTCAATTAATGAAACATATCAAACTTGAGAACTTCTTGTCAAACATTCCAACAGATATGTAATATTGACTGAGACTCAAGAACTCATAAACTCTATCCATCATCAATTTCTCAAGATAAATATATTTAATGAATATTGTCTTCAAAAATTCCCAATATATTATTTCATAAATAAAAGATGCAATCACAACATACCACCACTCTTGGAAATGTCCTTAAAATAAGGAGTGGATAAACATTACCTCTATAAATTCAAGAGTCTTGAGAGTATCAAAGATCATATCATCTTATTCAAACCATTACAGTGTCCCAATAGAAACAAATTAACCATTATAAGAAGGTGGAATACAATCCATGAATTTAAGGATGGGGTTCACATGTTAGAAAATATCTCGCTTCACCACTTAATATGGAGTCTAGGATGAGTCATTGATAAGCGATTCAAAATCTAGAAAATGAAAAGAAATACCATAAGGACTAAACCATTGGACTACAATTCTATATTTCATGGAGGAAATTCTATGAAAAATGTTCGAACATAAAAAATACAATCATTAAAAATCATAAATCAATGAACACTCAAACATACCATAAATGATTTTAAACAATTTCAAAAACAATTTTAATCAAATATTTATTGATTTCATAATGCACAACATTTAACCATTTATAAGAAAATAATTTTTACTTTCAAAATGATAAATATTGGTTCAAATAAATCATAGTTTCAAAAACAATTTAGAGGCTAATTTAAATTATTCTATGGTTTCAAAATCATTAACCCCATTTTCAAATTAACAAAAAAATCCATTTAAATATATTACAAACAAATATTATTTATTAAATGTTTTTTAACATTGTATAAGTAACTTTGATAATAAATTTTTCAATCCGAACACTTCACAATACTCACTTTATGGTCATTGAAAAAATTAATCAAACAACATAAAAAAAATGATTTAAGAAAAAATGTAGGCTTCACAATGTATTATAAATTATTAATGAGGTATTAAATTAAAAACAACCAAACAAATGTGTAAAACCACCCACATCCATAACCAACAAAATCAAACTCATATAAGTGATGTCAACTGTAATAAAATGGACAATGATTCACATTTAGAACCAAGTTATATCTGTAAGTGTCTTGATCATATGGACTGGTTAACCATATAACAACCTCATAGTTTTCCATGGATGGATTTCCAAATTATCCACAGTAATTCATCACCGTTTACTAGATTGTGAAAATAAGCTTCCATTATGGTCATCCTACAAATATAGTTAAAAATCCCATAATAGATTCCCCCATTAAAATATAGTCTCATTAGGAATGTAAATATAATTTATTATCAAAAAAATAATAAATCAAAAGAATGAATCAAGTCCCATCATCGATGGTAACTCATGTCTAACCATGATTGGTGTTAATCAAGCACCCTCTCACATAATATCTATTGAGTCCAAAATAATTCTTAATATCCATTCTACCATGAACCACCCAAAAAACATAAGGATTTCAATGTAATGTATTTACATTTAATGAAATAACCCATTTAATACCATTTGTAATGAACCAAATCATATTACCATCTAAACTGGTACCTGATTTGATTCTCCACTAACTTGAAGAGTGTTCATAATCTCTATAGGCTGTGGAAAAGTTAATGGGAATCAAAAAATAATTGTTTTGACTGATCTCACCTAAAAAGTATTACAATAATAAAGTAAAATATAGAAACATAATTAAATACATATATATATATATATATATCAATACAAATATATCACATACTAGAAGACACAAAGAAAACTTAAAGTAGAAATAACCACTAAAACCCATCTCTTGGTGGTCCAAGAGCACTCACCTTTCCCCATGAAACCAACCCCTTTTCACCCAAGAATAATCCAAAATAGGAAGGTGATATCATGAATAACTACTATAAGATAATAATGGGCCACCAACACCAAAAGGTACATGCATGATGTGAGTTAAACAACCCAATAAGATTCCACCAAATATTCTATTCAATAAATTTATTATGGAATTTAAATTTAGTAAAAGCTTTGTAAAAATGATAGTGTATGAGGATTAGTTTTAAAAAATATTTTCTTCCAAATCATGACATACCACACAATCATTTATTGAGATTATATATATAAATTTCATGGGTATGGGCATTTTATATAAATTGAAAAGGATTATAATAAATTTCCCAACAAAAATAGAATATATTTCAAATAAAAAAAGAGAGACACATTGTCATATTATTAAGACTATATGGTGAATCCATGCTAATAGACTCCAAAAACTCATGGTGACAGAACAATATGTGTATACACACGCCCCATTGGTCTGACCAAATGAAACATCAACACCATCAAATTAATGATGTGATGTGATTTAGTATTTTTTTAGAACGTTAAAGAACTGTTGAGTTGTTTCAAATTGACACACTAACTACCTAAGGATTTCATATTCTATAGTATAAAAAATGATGGGAAATTAATTTAAAAAAATAAAATAAAATTCATACCATTATTAATTTCAAATATTATAATTTTCCATTTAAAAACCATAACATAGGTTTCTAATCAAAACATTCATTTTTTCATGATAAACCCTAAATGATTCTATCAAAAATAATTTTATCCATTTTTAACAAATTCAGATTTTAAATCAATTTCATCAAATAAATTTCCCCAAATTAAATTATACAATTTAATTTAAAAAAAATTCTATCCAATTTCAAAATACATTAAATTTAAATTCAAAACATTTTATACAATTCAATATTTGAATGTGTAATAATACAAGAATCATTTCATAATTCATCATAAAAATGAAAAAAATTCCTTTAAAATAGTCATTCATTTCAATGAATCCCTAAAGCATTTAAGGAACATATTAAAATTTTAAAAGGAATGAATACATTTCAAAACATGGGTTTACATCATTTTTCCATGAAGTAAAATCATTTAATTCCAATAACCCTAGAACACCAATTCCATAACATGTTTAAAGTCATTCAAATGGGTGTTCTTGATTATTCACTAAATTAAATCTTTTTAAACTATTTAGTTTTCATAAAATAGTTCATTTCATTTAATTTAAAACCATGGAAGAACATTTAATAAATCAAAAAATGGGACATTTCCAATTTAATAAATCCAAATCTGGGGAAATTCCTCAATTTCACCAAAAAAACCTTTTAAAAGTTCATTGAAAACAATACCAAAAAAATTTAATTTAAAAAATTCTTATATATTTAGATAGATCTTGGTAAAATCATTTTAAAGAGAAATTGGTCAAAGAAGCATTTTTTGAGGAATTAAATGGAAAAAAATAATATACCATGTCTTTGATATAAATAAACAAACATTAATGATTTTTTCAAGAAAAAATTAATCAACATGACAAGGAAAGGCATAGAACCACCTACTTGGAAAATAATGAATCCAACCAAAATGAATCTAAGATGTTATCCTTTGATGGTGATCACCTGATATTAGAATATAGATATTGAAAGAAGATAGAGATGATCCTAGATATATAATTACATATCAATCATTCAATATCCCAAAAAACATAAGTTTTTATAAACCAATAGGAAGAAGGAATCAAGGGGAAAAGGTATATACAAGATTAAAAAGAAAAGAACTCATTGAAAGAAAATATCTCAATATCGATTAGTGCTTCACCCCATAATGAGATGATGTTTTGAAGAAAAATGGCTCTATAGGGATATTAAAACATTAATGATCATATTATGATTGATTAGGATGAGTTTAATATTTTTTAGGGGGTTTAGAGATTTTAATATCAATTTTTATAACTTTAATTATCACGTGAAATGTTTTTTGGGAAAAGTCGCAGAATTAGTACTAACCATGCGAAAACCATGAAAACTGTTTCACTCTTTGTTTATACCATGATAAAACCAAGTGAAAACTATTCAATAGGTATCAAAAACTGTTTAAACCTTGCAAAAATCATGTATAAATTATGAAACATGTTGCACACTATGACTAAACAGAGTGCAAACCATCAATAGTTCATGAAACAAGTTGCACAATTTTTTTTAACAATGCACAACCCATGAGTAAACTATGAGGAGGACCATAAGATTTATAAAAGGATTAGGTAAAATACCAAAATATACTAACAATTATATCTAAGCATTGGGTACTCAAATAAACTGGTCAAAACAGATAGAAACCAATAAGTTGTTACACCCACAGAACAAGTCCCGACATGAACATCCTTACACTAAAAATGTATCTTACTATCCCAATATGGGAGAATTAACCATAATTCCATTTAGAGATTATAAGAATATTTCATTGTCCAAAAAATGTCTATATCCTTGGATTATTATTCCCTTCCTAATAGAAAATCAATCTCAATAACCCATACATTAAAATTCTACATGAGTATGAGCTAATGAATCATCACAACTACTACCCATACAAAAGGTTCCATAGGAACACCATCAATGAATGATTTAACATTAATATTTGTGTCAAATACATGGTAGACTATGTTATGTTTTAATTTAATTTCTTTTTACTGAATGTGATATACATATCTGTAACACATGATATTAATGATGATGCTAGTGAATGAAATAAATAGTGGGTTCCCACTAACCCCTTTAAAGTGGTTTATTCTGAAAATACTAAAAAAATCATTTTGGCAGTGGATTGAATGAAATAAATAATATGAAATAAGAAAAAAAATTGAAAATTGGATAGATAGAATATTTATAACTAGAGAATAGTATATAATGATTTCCATGATAAATCAAATAGAATCCCCCATGTCCTCTCACTATTAGAATCATAATATTTTTCATATCAAGTTGTTGAATGATGGATTTGATTCAAATTATAAAAGTTAAATTAGGAACTCTTTATAATATCTAAGATGGTGTGTACATTCATAGACATTATGCCCCCATTCTTGGAGATATTTATTTGTCCCATCACATCCTGGATGTATCATCTGATGAATATTAGGAGAATTCCTATAAAACTTTCAGAATAATAATAACCAATTTTTTACATCTCAGAGATGGAGCACTCCAATTTTCTCTATCAAGTTCCTCTACAATATTCACTCGAGGAATGGGAAAACAACATTTAAAAAAAACCTGATAGATATCCATAAAATTAATATATATTCTGCCTAGACCAGTATACAAGCATTAATGAAGGATCAATAAAAAAACCTACTGATCTAACATCCTCTAACTTGGCCTCACATCCAATCTTAATAGATGACTATCTGGCACAAATAATACCATATAAGGATCTTCCACAACCAGAAAATTAGTAGATGAAATCAACAGACAATACCTAGTCATTTTTTACTCATATATATATATATACCCTCTATTATACCATTTAAGGAGTGGTATCTATGATTAAGACACATTACCCTAACTTGGAAGGAAAATATTATAATGAACCTCATGGGAATTATATTATGAATCTAAATCAACAATGTGATTTTAATGGAATGCTTTCTTTATGTAGCCTTAATTATGGATTTAAAGGACCCATTACAAATTTAAAAGGATTTAACTACATTTAGGTTCACTCAAAAGAGTTATATGATCATACAGATAACTGAGTAATCATCTCATTATCTTGGTAGGATGAGTGATGTATCATCAAGGTGTACATAAACTCACTATTTATTATCGGTAAGTTCAAATTTTTTGAATTAATAATATATTTTGTGGATATTAGTTGTTGGATAAATCCCAATATGAATAAGAGGCTCTAGTAGAATTGGTACATGTATATAAATCTAGCATCATCCAATATGATGACCTAGGGATATGATGTGAGTTATAATAAGTCACATGGAATGATCTAGGTTATGAAAATATTTTTAAATTTTATATCAAATATATACTTAATGGTTGTATAATAAGATACCACCTTTAGTGAATTATATAGAAGTTAACAATTCATCTTTCACCAATATGTCTCGTCATCATATCACTAGTTCCTCAAATACTAATTCATTGGTCAAGAAGTAGTTCTCTAGGGCATTGAAAATCCATTTGAATCATATGAATGTCACTATATTGATGTTGTGTATTGTAACTGGGAGAGAATGAAAGCCCATATCTACGATATTGATCATTTTAATGCTCCCATTAAACTAAAACATGTTTAAAAAAATATGTATGATGACATTAAGGGTATATTCATCTAGACCATCCAGCATATATAAGAAAAATCATAGACCTCAATCACCATTGAATCATTCCAAAAAATTGGATTTTTTTAAATCTCATCATTTTCATATTAATGGATAGTTCCTTTGAGGGATGGAGATCCTTTTTCACATATAATAGAGATGATCATATATCATACAATCAATGTGTCAACTATGTATATTTTAATGAAATAATGAAACTATAGTGGTCATCCATGGAAAATAACATCGATATCATGGGGGCCTCACAGGTAAAGTTCTCATGGAATTGGAGCCTAAACCTATATTTTCAATATATTTGTATGGTAAGTACAATCAGTACTAATATGATGATTCCAAACCTATATAGGAAGATGATGTTTTCCTACAATCTCATGTGATTAAATAGTCATCCACTCACTCCATCACTAATTCGTTTGATGAATGTTTACCATTGAAAAAGAAAATCATAAATTTGAATAAATTGTCTCCACAATGGTCAATGAAATAATAGAGGTTATACTTATCACCTAGGAATATCATCATATGGAAATTATATATACCATAATGTCTCCCAAATGGAAATAGAATTATTCTACATTTATAAGAATAAAAAATGATGTGTTTTCATATAATTGTAAGTAGAGGTAAGTGGTTTTTTTCTTGGTCCACTACTACTAGCTTGGCCTTCCCATCAGCCACCATGGATGTATGATTGCACCAATAAAATTAAATCCCCCAAATTGAGTAATGGTAGTGGCCTATGTTGATAACTTTTTTAGTGAAAACCATCATCAAGATTTTCAGTATCCATGGTGGTTGGACAACATTTTCCACAGACAAATGAGAATGTGAATCAACATTCTATACCTCAACTGGTCTTGCCTAAAAAATTAGTTTCCATCTAAATTCTTGAGTGTTTTATTGGTGTGATCTCATTCATTTAAATCCTTTCCATGAGGTATGGTACCCCATATAATATAAAATCATGAATGTTCCATAAGATGATGAACCTATAACATTCAATGTACCTCAGGGAATCTAATACAATAGAGTTATTCCCCTAATGTTGTTGGAAATTAAAGTGACCTAAGATCATTGAATGCCTCATATCATCAATCATCAACTTGAAAAATGTTTTATTGTTATGTTGAAAAATGTTTAGAAAAATTTCATCAACAATAGACCAATAAATAGATTTTGAGAAAGTCTTCTGTGTGATTTTAACTCACCACCTGATGATGAACCCCTTGAAGATTGATTTAATGGACACATCTAGGATATTCATGGAATCACCATATAGTAAAAAGTAATATGTAATTTCTTTTATATTATCACATAAATAAATGGATTGAATCATCTTCAGCATATTTTATAGTTCTAATGACTCAATGGTTATCATGAAAACGTAAAACATTTTTTTACAATTGTGAATAAAATTATATTAAATTTTTATTGCTGATGAATGAAGGAATCACATATGAATTGGATAAATAATTCTTTAACATGTTTGATGAAATCATTAAGTATCTAAAATTATCTCTTGTTATAATTACATATGTTAATGGGAATATTTTGTTCATAATGTGTCTACCGTATAATTATCACAAAATTCCCATTAGGTAAGGTGAACAATAATGGAAAAAAGAAGAGTCTATACTATCTCAATCACTTGTTGATAGACATAGAACTATATAATCTATTGTTAAGGAAAAATACATTGCCTTATTTTTTGTATTCTAAAAGGACCACACCATCCATAATAGCATTTATTCATGTTGATGTACCATATTGACCATTTAGGGTTTTCCTCAAACATTGCATTTTTAATAAATAATTATTACATTGTGAAGACATCTATCAGTTGATCGAAATATTTTTCATCCCATATACGGTCCATAATGGTTAGTTATGATTCCCAGGTCACACCAAAATCCTTTGTAGATTTTTCCATGGGAGTCAACATCCGAGATGAAAAAATATGATTCATTATAAAATCAATAATGTACAAGTATTTTCATTTCGATACAATACTAAGAGATGAATCAATTACCCTTAGGCATGATAGTATTAACCATTGAGTTATCTTTATTACTCCCTAAAAGGACCACATGTAATTCCCCTTCATATTATCATAGGAACACACTAAATTATTGGAAAAGTATCATTTGAAAATTACTCATCATGATGCAGAACTATCAATTAAGGATACACATGAACTAGTGATCATTTCCACATCAATCCAAAATCCAAATCTAGATGACTTGTTGATATATATGATGCATTAGGTAGTGATGTCCAGTATAAATCCCAGTTTACTGTGGCACTGCTTGTATCAACTTGGTACTATATGCTCCTTATAGTGTCCATCAACTAATCACTCTATAGAAGAATTTTCTGAGCGTATATTTCCTATAATTGGGTACCTCCATTGTATAAAACATTCATCTAAGAAAGTCACGCTAGAGAACATCCACCAATGTGTGGTTAATTTCATCCATTATGATAGTATAAACATAGAGGAGGTCCTTTAAATATTTATATTCGATATAATCTATCATTGTTCCAATAATTTAAGTTAAATCCACCAAATCATTTGGTAGGTCTATTCTGAGTCTTTTGGGATTCACTAGTAAAGATTGAAAATCTTCCCTCATATATTGATATTAGGATATTTTTGGACCCCCCATGGTTCCTAAATGAATGAAATTAAATATATTTTAAGCATGTTAGAATTAGGAAATATTTATGAATTATCTTGTAGATATTATCAACATTACAATTTATTCATGGATTGTTACTATTTGAGGACATGATATTAAGGTTCCCTACCCACCTACAATCACTAGAAATTATAGGTGTATCCTTGCTAACACTTATTTATTTTTGAAATCAGTCAATGTTATTCCACACATAAAGGATAAGACATAATACATGACAATATTCATGAAATACCAAATCATAAATATGATTGATATCCTAAACACCAATCTAATAGATAAAAATATAGTTTTCACATTTCTATGAAAAAGAATTTGTACACCATGTAAAATAGCAAGTCGAACCATACTTCACACTATCATGTGTGTCCCAATAAATTGATTATTTAATAAAAACTATCTATCTATATAATTGTAATGAATATAGAGGGACATAATAAGATGGGTTATACTGGAAACCTACATAATTCGATGTGGGTATACTAGATTACTACCTATCCCGCAAACATGAAACTATTTACACCTTAGTATATTTAATAGATATAGTTTTTCCATTGATTTTTAGTTCCATTAATTTTAATATCTATATATAATCATTTTATGGAACTAAATAATATGATTTCTGTCAAAATGAGAGGGAAGAACGTAAAGAGAAGATGATCTAAGGGTTAAAAAACCATAAGGCCCCTAAAAACACGTGGCATGAGAATTGAATAATAATTTTATCATTCTATTATTCCTCTAAGGTGACTTGGTGATGTAATTTAGAACATAGATGATATAAAAATAGAAACCACTGAAATAGAGCCCTTATTGGATTATAGCTTATCCATTAACAAGTTATACTATAATGGGGTATGTTTATTAATCACTATTGATGGGGTGTGCAACAAACCACTAACTAAAGAATGCATAATCATGAATTACACTTCATAACCTTAACATTGGATATTGTGCTAGTTTTATGAGGGTAATATATATATATATATTTTTATCCCCCATAGTATTATAGTAAATAGTATATCCAATGTACCTATGCAAGAAGTTAAACTACGACCAAATAATTCATTATTTCAAGATGTTATTCTGCATAGTACAAGTCCATTATATATGAAATTAAATGAATCTAAAAGGGACATCGCTAGATGACCTTAAAATACCTAAAATATAGTCCCATATTTATAACATCAATGTTTGTAGCCTATAATCCCTATCATACAATGATAAATCCCTTGAATGAAATCTTGAATACATGAAATTATTCTACAAAATCATCTATCCTAGATGAATCAAATTAGAATGAATATCCAACATCATTATATATAACAATAAAGGTATAAATCTCACATATCATCATCAATTAAGTTAACAACCCACACATTATTGTTTCATTCTCCTAATTCACTACTCCAAGGAATTATATATTATTATATTGTCATATATTATTATTCTTATAGATACAAAAATTGTTTATTTTGGAAAAAACCATTTCACAAATGGATCATCATTTACCTCACATTGTGTCAGTTTTCATATCCTCTATATTGGGTTCCCAATCCTCACCTCACATTGTGAAAATGAACTTATTTTAATATGAGTTTAAACAATTCTAGTGATGACATGCCAAATTAATTTCACAACATATGGTGAAGTAACACATAAGGAATTTAACTACACCCAAACATTGCCTACAATTTATCTTCACACATCAGTACTACCTCGATATGTATACCCATCATCTTTTATGATTAAATAGTCTCCCCTATATTTGGGGAATAATGATCAAAATTCCAAAATCCCAAATAGTGTAAACCACCTATATGAATATTGGAATCAACATTACATGTCTAATGATTCATATACAAGTTTAATACTTAGTCCTAACTTTTTTTCACCTATCCATTGATGATGATATGATGGAACAAGTATTTCAAACTCACTAGAAAATCATCCTCCATCGTTTTTTCACCTCCCTCTCATAAAGATCCAAAAAGTTATTATTTACTTCAACTCAACCATAAATTCGTACGGTGGCATTAAATTTTCTTAGTGCCATATTTCTTATCAATTCATGCATGCTAGTTGAGAAAATAAACATTGAAGGTACTCTAGTAGGTCCTTCTTCTCCTTTGTTAGATCCATTTTTTTGGTTTATTCCATTTTCCAATCCCAATGTATCTAGCCCAATTCTATACCCTTTTATAATAAGGGATATCATTAAATACTACTTATTTACAATACTAACCATGAATCACATGGGCTAAGATATTTTAGATGATTATTCCCCAACATGATTGAGAAACACAATGATTTCGAATAGGATTACCCTATAATCATCCTTGGTATATGAAATTATAATAAATAACCCTACTATAGTTTGAAATCATGAAATTAAATAGTGTTTTCCTCCTATTAATTATATAACCTATTCCACCACCCTAATTATTGGTCCCCTTGCCAGTAATCATGTCATCTTTTATTAACACAAGACAAATAAGACATCTCACTAACAAAAACATATAAAACCTGAATATATATTGTTATACCCCAATATAGTCCACACTTCATGACTATAAATTATGTCCAAGGCCCTCGAAGCCTGTTTTTGTGGTTTCATCCACCTCATACTTCTATATATGTCAGGGTTTTATCATAATATTTAATTAAACATAGTACCCCACATGCCATCATTTCTCCTTGATATAATTCCATAATAATTAAAGAAAATATTTCTTAAAAATATACGTTTTAAATCTATTCAACACAATGTTAAACCAAATGACATAGTTCTCATCACATAATATAAAAATAAATTGTATATTATATTTTCTCCTAAGAGGATGTACCCTCTTTTTCTATCATTACATAACATTGATACCTTTAATAACTTGGTTTATGAATATTATAATTCCATTGGAATAATATTGAAATCCAAATATATCATTCTATTCACATCTATGAGATTCATATTGATCCCCTAATTTATCATAGTGATGGGACATCAATTGAATTGTATTACACATTATCCCATCATTCTCAATAGTGAAACCTTTAATTTCCTACCACACTTTTTATGTGTTTATAATCCATGAAATAATCATTAACATGTAAAACTACATGTTTCTTGATTATAATTACAGAAGAAAATTGAGACAACTAGATATTCTATCTCTATCATAGATAGAAGTCTATAATATCCTCTACCTTGTCTGGAAACTTGATCAAACTTTTGTCAGGTTATGTTTCCCTAATTAATGTAATTGTTTATTTTCCCTATATGGAAGAGGTATAAGATAAATTACCCTAAACACCATCTCTATTTTGTACCACAATTCATGATCATAGACTCAATTCCTCTCCACTACCATCATGATGGTTCCTATACTAGAAACGGTCTTTATAATTAAATGTTTTTCCACTAAAACTCAATTGATGATTATAAAATTATTCTTTTTGAAATAAACATAAAATATTATATAGCTTCATGTGTAATTTATAAAACAATAAATCATATAATTTAACTATTATATGAATTATGGACTCAGACTATATTCCATTTTCATTAAGGCTAGTTCATATTACGAAATCATGCATAGTTTGACTCATCCCATATGTTATATGAACTGAATCACTTTTGGTCAATGTTTTATGACCTCAAACTCTGTGCATTAAATGAGCAATTATGGATGAAATTAAACACCAAAACCAATTATTTTATGTTTTGTAACAATATAACCTATCCATTGATAATCAAAATTTAATGACAATAAACTTCCCAAGGAATATGGAAAAAAGTATATTCATTAAAAAAACTCAAATAACAATTCATAATAAAAAGTAAATCCTCTACTCCCAAATTCAACCAATTTTAATAATTCGATATATTTTAGATAACAGATTAAAAAGGTACTATGTTTACATTGTCTACCATATATGCCAATAAAATCTGTAGTTGTGCTTGTTGGAACGGGTGACAATACAAAATTTGAAGTAATTTTTACCCCTTTATTTTTCTTCAAATCCATTTTTCATGATGTTAAAATAAATTTAATCCCATCCTTGTGTTATGAGATTAAACATAATTCCCTATATACTAGATAGATTAGGTATAACATTTTTTACACTACAATCATTTCTATTGAACATTATATTCCACATTCCCTAAAATTAAATTTCAAGGATCTAATGAGATTTTTATTAGTGAAGAGACTTAATTTGTTTACATTATTAAATTTAACCTCAGATACACAAGCACAAATTTTTTTCTCTAAATACTACAAAAAAGTATTTAATGCCTAAATCTAACATTACACCTCAACTACATATATTGATAATACTAATCCATGAATTTCCAATAATGTGTATTTAAATTATAAAAGGTCAAATGATTGTATATAATAAAAAAATAAAATACATGGAAGGATCAAAATGAATTATATATATAATGTAGTAATGTAGGTGGACTCCTATATATAATTTTTCTAAAACTTCCATTGAATATACTTCATCAAGTTATCAATGAACAAGACACATTGTTAAAAAATTTCCTTTATATTAAAAAGTACACCAAGTAGAAGTAATTAGTAATAGTATATGGCCATATATAGTAAGAATGAAACTTACCTAATGTCAATTTCAATCTTAATTAAATTTGAAGCAACATGTGAGAAACAAGAAATTACTTCTTTTTGTAAATTGTTTTATAGACCTCCTTTTCCATATTATTATATTAAAATGTGTTTCAATATAACTCCCATATAAAATCATCCAACTCTACTATATAATATTACATTTTTCCTATATAATTATATATTTACATGTTTAGTGTAATCACATCAATGTATTCAACATTTTATAGATAAGAAACAATGTTATTATTCTTAATATAAAAAGAATTATATTATGAGACATATATTGGGATATTATAAATGTTTCTATATATTCCAATATCAATTAATCATATATCCTACACTTTTCCATTGTGTTTAGCTATAATTATATAACCATTATTCCCTTCACCATTTTGTTTTACATCCTATCCTTGTTTTTAATTGGATATATAATATAAATTATTAGGTATGAAATCCATATCCCCTCACCAGTGCATCCAAATGAAAATTATAAAATTTAATAATTCTATTTTTAATGACACGTGTAGATACCCTGAATCTATTGAAGTTATCTTGCATGATTATGTATTTTTATAGGTATGTATCTATATCAGTTATTAATTTTAGCATTGGTGGATGAATCATGACTAGAGACATAGATCCATTGTTGGAGAAAATAACCTAATGTTTGGTGATGTATGCTCATATGAGTTAACGAATTCTAGGCATAAATGGGACTAAGTGTTAATATGGGTTCATGGTAAGTTGAGAATTCTTAAAGGGGGTTAGAGATATTTAAAAATAATATGTGATGAAAATCAATTGAAAAAAATTTACATGTCATGTATAGTGATTAAACATAATGTAATTGTTTTAGAGTTTTAATGAAATAAATCATGCATGATGAGTTTTTCAGAAAAATACAATAAAATAACATACATGATGTGGGACCACATTAAATTCCTTATAAATTCTAGACCTACCATTTTAAACATTATATGTGGCTGAAATGCATTATATCTTCTACATCTCTTCTCCTCTCAAACCTAGGGCATTCTCTATGATAATTTGGATTTCCAATATCCCTTAGGGATAATACAGTTTATTATTTAATCCTTGGTATAATCCATTGGTTAGGAATATTTTCTCTTCCCATTCCTTCTCCAACTATTGCGGTGGAATCCTTTGGCCAATAGCATTGTTGTTTTTTTATTATGATCAATTTTGATCATGGAACCTATGAAATCATTAACACCTTCTTCCCCATAGGTGATAGTTTTCAGAATCATTGTTGTATCGTCGTTTAAAGGTAGTGGGTATAAATATTTACTCTATGGTTTGATAATTTCAAGGTTTATGAAATATTGTGATCGTGAAAATGAAAATTTTACCCAAATTGATTAAATAATAAATGAGTTTTTTAAATAATTAATTTTTTTAATTGGCATGGAACTGGTATTATGGATAAACATTGGGTGAAAACCCATTTAATATAATTTAATTTTCTATTGGATTAATGTATGTTTAGCATGACATGTGACCAAGGGTTATTTCTTGTAATAGAATTCTTAAATTGTGTCTTATTTCATATTGATATAATTATTAATAAATTATTAATTGAATTGAAATTGGAATATTAATGAATAATGGAAATTCACATAATAAACCATTTAGATATATTATGTGATATTGTTATATTTGTTATCTGTGTCATGAATTTTTTTATGCTATAATTCTTATATATCATACATATCCCTAACACTTCCACACATTTATGTTGTAATGATGATATTGAGAAGCTAAGCCTAGTCCATGATGTAATTATTATATAGAGTGGGATATACTTAGTCCCATGTTGTAATTCTTATAGGGATTTCACCTATAAGTTCTATAATTATTATAGGGATTTGACCCATATTTTTCTAAAAATTACATGGTTATATGGTTATGGTTTTCATGGTCGTAATACATGATCAATGATATTCAAGCATGGAGTTGAAGCAGGTTATCTTACCATAGTAATATTATTGTGGTTGATATGGTCATAAGACATGCTCAGGGATATTTTTTAATGTCTCTAAAGTAGGTTATTTTACCATGGTTATATGGTTTTGGTTGGCATGGTTGTCTTATCACATTATTATATACACTAATTATCCGATTATTTTAGTTTATACATGGTGGTTTCATCCTAATGATTTGTACTCAAACCATATTCAGGATGCTGTTTGGAACCATAGAATATTACGAGGACACACATGTGGACAAGGGAAAATAAACATACTATTTATTTTCCTGCTTTATATTGGGTTGTAGTTAGTATATGGTGCTGAAATGGGTTTCAGGGATTGGGAATTTCATTATTTTATTTTATAATTCTAATCATTCCTTGTATTGTTCTAGCATGTAATTTTCTTAAATTACAAAATTTTATTACATTGTTCCTTATATATTTATTGGATTATTATGTTGGTTTTTATTTTTGTCTTCTTCAATATCATTACACATATTATTTTTTATTATATATGAATTGTTTCTACTACTATTCCACTTTATATGGGGTATAGTTTCCCCACTATAGTATTCACAACCCCAATACTAGTCAGGATCCTCTAGCATACATGGGTGCATGCATGAGGTCTTATAAATAACCATTTTTTTCCATTTGAGAGAGTTTCAGATTGTGGGAAATTACAAATTAGTATTAGAGGAGAACGTTTTATTTTCTTATTTTTTACTATTTGGGGGATAGTATAAAGGAAACTAGGATGTGTCAGGACATGGTAATGATCTTGTTCATGGGAGTATCTAACCCATGTATGGTATAATATCCATGTACACATGGATGTGATTCTTGTTTGTGTTGTGTTCTTGTTATATTTGATGTTATTTCTCATCAATTGATTCACATGTTATGTGAGGATATTGTTTTAAGATTTTACTATCTCTTGATATTGTACTCATGGGCCGTTATGGTGAGAGATAAGAATAAAAATATCAGAATAAGAGCACAGTGATATATTGAAATATAGTGTTCATGATTGGGACATATCTAATTTTCTCACGTTATGTATATGTTCCTATTGAATAGTAATATGTCATATATGTTTCACTGGATAAATGAGATGAGTTTTTATATAATGCTAAAATACTTATAAGATATGTCTAGAGAGAACAAGAGTTAGTCATTCTCATTTATGGTCACATGTTGGGGTTAACCTTGTTGCTATCCATTTCTATAAGGTGATTGTTTTTTCAGTACAGAAAATGTATCATTTTCATCTTCAACTAGAGAATTAGGAGAGTGGAAATAAGTATGATCCTAACATAGTTGAACCAAAACATCCTACATTTCCTAAGGATCATATAGATACTCATCGTCATGATAGCTTCTTGACACTCATGTGATGAATGAAAAGTGTGACTATTTGTATATTTTCATTTATGTCTCATATAACATTATATTTTTATCTCTAGAATACTTCTTTGATTACTAGGGAAGTAGAACCCTATGAATATTAGTTTTAGATCAAGTTATTCCATAAAATCCTCAAGCATATCAAGTCACCCACAGAAAGGAGTGCGAGTATTGCTATTTATATAAATTGTGGAACAACCAATAATTGGAGGGATATTTGGGAGGATTCTAGGAATCATGAGGAGCTATATTGGAAAGAAATTGAGATGAATTTCCTAATCCATTTCTATCCTAAAACCACGAGAGATGAAAAATCTCACAAGTTTATCAATTTGATGTAGGAGGTTTTTTTAGTGATAGAAAATGATGGATGTTCTACCAACCTACTATGCATTGTGCCTTCCTTGGAAGATGATGAAATATCCTAGGTGATAAGTTTCTTAGATGATATTATTTATGAGATCAGGTCACATGTATTTTTTTTCTTTTTAAGTATCTTTGAAGACATCATGAATATGGAACTCATCATAGAAGGGAATCCGAGTGGGGCCCCAATAAGTGATCAGGTTATTTCAACTGATTTATCTAGATGTTCATATTCAAATAGTAAGAAGCTTTGTTAGGAAAGTTTCTTCCAATGCAATAGTTGTATGTGAAATCTGGGTAGTGGACTATGATCTCAATACAATGTTCCATTATGGTGCTATTAGTGTGGAATGCTTGGTCACAAGTTCCTGTAGTGTCCTTACCCCATATTTGTGATTTTAATATATGGGATACTAGGCCACCTTCATTTGTTCTATGTAAAAAATAATCAATAGACCAGTGGAGTATAATTTGGAATAACACCGTAGTCGAGAAGGATCCTATCAACCCCTCAACAGGCTTCTAGTTGGAGTTCTATATGATGTTTAGGCTAAGTAAGTGGACGTGGTACCCCAGTGCATGAGATACAGTGCCACAAAAGAGATGTAGATCCTAATAGTCATACAAGATCTCATGCCATATGGAAAAATTAGTTCCATGTTTTCTAGACTACTCCAGCTAATGTGGATGCCTGAACATCTATCGTTAGAGGTACAATTCTTATATCATCTACCTTAGCTTGTTTTTGTTTTATACATAAGTATCTCATTATTTTATATCTTTTATTTTTAAAAAAGTTTTAGGATTTGATGTGGAATTATTATATGGTGTTTTAACCATTGACATATAGATGGGAGTTTGGTCATAGAATATGAAACACTACAAGGATTTTTTTAGAGATTGGTGGTTTCCATTTCTTTGGGAACTGTTCATGATGGAAATGATTGGCTTCGACTTGATTCATGGTATGGATTGGATTATATCATGCTAATATAAATTATTATATCAAGAGAATTATCTTTCTATCTCTAGAAGGAAGCAGTTATTCTCAGCATGGTGAGTGGGATCTTCAAACTAGTTATGTAGGACCAATTCAATGAAGATTGGATTGCATCTTAGCTCAAATATTCACTCTTACTATATATAATGTTTTAATATAGCAACATTGTTTTACTCCTGTGGTAGTCCATTTTCATTATGTTTTCCCCAAATAGTTCTATGGATTACCACCTGATTGAGAAATCTAGTTCACGATTGAGTGGGTTCTTAGAGGAGAGCCAGCTTCTATCACGCCTTACTGAACGGAACCGACAAAGATTCAGGGGATGAATTTTTAGTTAGAAGATATATAATCTAATGTATTCTTACATCCATGTACATCTCCTTGGGGTTCTCTAGTTCCATTCACCAAAAATACTGATGGATCATTATGCTTATGTGTTGGTTATCTGAGGTTGAACCAGTTGATTTTTGTGAACTGATATCCTCTTCCACACATTGACGGTCTTCTCAATCTATTCAGAGGTGATAATATCATCTCCCAAATTATTTTTACATTAGAATTAATCAGTTAAGGGTTAGACTATATGAAATCCGTTAGATTGATTTTAGGAGAAAGTATGGTTTTTATGAATTCTTAGTGTTGTTGTCTGGGTTGACAAATGCATATTCAGTATTCATGGATGTAGTAAATAGGATCTTTAAACCATTTAAATACTAGATTATGGAGGTTTTCATCAATGATATATTAATGTTATCCTAATCAGTAGATGATTATACCAAACATCATGACATCTCCTTGAGTATATTGAGAGTGAATCTTATTTACACCAAGCTAATGAAATGATGTTTCTAGATAAATGAAGTGATCTTCATGGGCCATGTCATCTTATAATCATGATTTTATATGGACCCAAAAAAGTAACCATCATGGTATCTTGTGAAAAACCAAATAATTACATTGAAATTCTTATCATTATCGATTTATCAGGTCATTACCAGTATTTTATCCATTAATTGTACCATTTGGAAGAACCAATATCTTGGATGATAGAGAATGGGGTGAATTATGACTGGTTAGATTCATGCGGGAGATATTTTCATGAGTTGAATGGAAGGATTACCTCAGTATTTATCCTCACATTACTTGTTCCAGGTAAATCATATATAGTGTAATGTGACAAATCAAGAGTTGGACTTCGATCACTTCTACTGGAGATGGATTATGTTGTTTCTTATGGATCCATATTTGTGATACCACATGAGAGGAATTATTCTACTCATGATATAAAGAAATAAGTAGTTGTGCATGCACTAAACCATTGTAGGCACTATCTAATGGGTGAGTGGTTTTTGGTATACATGGAAAAAAATATCCTCAGGTACATATTTTCTTAGAGGGACTAGAGCCATATGTAGAGGAGGTGTTCAAGTACCCATAGTCTATCATATTTTATTTAGATTGTACATATGTAAAGGGGATTTGTTTCCAAAAATTTGATCCAAAATGCACAGAAAGAGGTAGTACGAGAGTCTTTTGATGAGTGGAGGATATTGTCCCTTTTCGTAGACATTCACCTATGTGTTCATGAATATTAGGGATAATTAGCTCTAACAACAAAATATTTTATACCAGTGCTTTTGTAATGGATTAAAATCAATATGTTGTATGATATGAGGGGATCAGTTATAAGAGAAGTATTATATGGTGGGGAGACACCATATGGATGGTCTCTCGACAGTGGAATTTCCCTTATTTCTTATGGATGGATATGGGTTACTTTTGGATTATATGATGATATAATGAGGGAGTTTCATTCTTCAAAATGGGAAGTGAATCTAATTTTAAAAAATATTTATCATGATCTCTGTAGATAGAACTAGTGGTTGGTAATGGAGAAGAAGGTGTAATAATTCATTACTAGATTCTTCACATGTCCATGCATGAATGCTGAGCATGGGTGTCCAATAGGGCTTTTGCAGCCATTACCCATCTTAGAGTGGAAATTGAATGATTTCATGATGTATTTTGTGATTGGACTACCCAGGTTGACCTATAAGAATGATGGTAAATGGGTTATTGTGGATTGAGTGACTATGGTATACCAAATCATACCAATTAGAGAAAACATAAAAAAGTTGAATATATGGGTGACCATTATGTGTTTTTTGTGGTTTGGTTTCATGTTGTTTTGAGTAGTATCATTTCAGATAATGATCTTAGTTCCATATCTCATTTTTGGAAGGGTCTTGAGAAAGCACCAGGATCACGGGTTATTTTAAGCACATCATATCATCCATAGGGTAAAGGTCAATCTGCTTAGACTATTCACGTTTTTTAGGATATTCTATGATTATATGATTTGAATTTGGTGGTTTATGAGTGAAAAATATGAATGTCATGGAGTTTTCACATAATAATAGCATCCAGGCATTGATCCAAATGGAACCTTTTGAGGATTTGTATGGAAGTTCATTCTGTTCACCTCTTTTTTTGGCTAGATACATGTTAATCAACACTTGTTAGAAATAGTCTCATGTATGGTACATCTTAATAGGTTCAGTTGATCATACATCGATTGGTGACCATGTATAGTATGTATAATTCTTATGCTAACCGTCAAATATTACCTCTAAAATTTTAGGTTGGTTAACATGTTTACCTTTAGGTGTCTCCAAGATTAGGGAAATTTTATAACATGAAATAGGGAAAGCTACTGCCCTATTTTTCAGGCCGTTAGAAAGAGTGGAAAGGGCCAGTCTAGTGATGTAATGTTTATCACTTCCTCAGTGATACAGAGCCAGGAAAAATGTGTTACATGTATCACAAATATGAATATATCATCGAGAACCTTCCCATTTAATAGAGGTATCATAATTTGATCATTTTGTTAAGGTGTCATTTTATAATAATATGATATGGGGTATAGATCATAGTGAGAAATATCCATGGGGTGAGACTATACTGTTGGTTTAGGTGTAGTTTCCACATGGGAGAATTTAGGAGGAATCCTAAGAGAGGGAGTATAGTATGCGATCACATTTCTTAGACTTGTTTTCTATGACCTAATAGTAAAACATAGAGTATTTTAATGATGAGTTATTATAAGGTGGGATGGTTGTAAGGTCCTGCCATTTTCTAAGTATTTCTCTATCTTATATTTTCATTTTATCCATGGTGTCAAAGTATTCTTCAAATACAGGGATCCATTGTGGGGTGTAATGACCTAATGTTTTGGGATGAATACACTTTTGAGTTAATGGTGTACGAGTATATACGAGACCATGTGTTAATATGGGATCTTGGTACATTGAGAAGCTTTGAAAAGGGTTTGTGTTTTTTAAATGGAAAATGGGATAAAAAATCAACTATAGACTATTTACACACCGTTTAAAGGGATTACACATAATGTAAATAGATTACATGTCATGTAATTGTTTTAGGGTTTTAATAAAATAAATTCAATGTTGAATGTTTTTTTTAAAAATTCAATTAAAAATGTTTAAATGAAGTGAAACCACATTACAAACCATTTAAATTCCCAGCCAAATGTTTTAGACAAGCTATATGAATGAAATTCATTCTATTTCATTGCATATCCTCTCCTATAAAAAATACACAATTCTCCAATCGATTTTGGATTTCCAAACTCACTTCCATTGAATCTTCAATACCTGGTAAGTTCATTTGGTTAGTTTTAATTTTTTCTTCTCTTTCATTATCCAACTATTGCAGTGAAATCATTTAGATGACTACTTTTTTGGGTTTGATCTTGATCAGTTTTGATCTTGGAACGTCTTGGAAATCATATACACCTTCTTCCTCATGGGAAATAACTATTAAAAGAAATGAAAAATCATCAATTAAATGTAGGGTGTCTATATATTAACTCATTGGTTTGATAATTACTATGTTCATCCAAAATTGTGATCCTGACAATGAAATGTTTCCCCAAATTCATAGAATAATATGTGAGATTATTCTTTGAATTACACTGTTTTCAAATGGAATCTGACCTAGCATATGAATACACATTGGTTGAGAAAACCTTTGAATATAATTGAAATGGCTATAGGATTAAAGTATGTTTAGCATGATATGTGACCTAGGGAGATTTATTATAATAGAATCAATAATTTTTGGATTATTTATTATTGATATAATTTTTATGAAATTGTAAATTTAATTGAAAGAGGAACATGAATGACTAATGGTTATTCACATAATTAACCAATGAAATATATAATTTCATATTGTGATATTCATATAGTATGAAAGAAATGGTGTTCCATGCTGTAATCTTTATAATTTGGGCTCAAACCTGGCACATGCACACTTATATATTGTAATACTGATATTAAGTGGGCTCATACCAGTACATACTGCAATTATTATAAATATAGGGATATTCAATGTCCCATGTTTTAATTAATATAGGGATTTACCAAGAAATGTTGTAATTCATAAAGGTCTTTTACCCAGATTTTGGTGATGATACCATGGTTATATGGTGGTTGTTGGCACGGTTGTAAGACATTCATAGAGTTATTTTGTCATGTCATAGATGTAGGTTATCTTACCTTTATTATATGATTATTTTTGTCATGGTCATAATACATTTTCAGAGGTATTATTCCATGTAACCGAAGCGTGTTATTTTACCTTGGTTATATGGTTTTGGTTGGCATGGTCGCAATACAAGCTCAGAGATATTTTTTCACGGGGATGATACATGTTGTTGTAATATTTTATCAATTTCTAAATTAATTGATACACCTATTCATCTCTTTATTGAATACACTTCTTATAAAACTGTTTTAGTTTAGAAATGGTTGTGTCGACCTCATGAGTTATACTCACACCCTATTTTGGAAACTGTTTGTCACTTGAGAAATTATGCTGAGACAAATTTGGACAAGGTCAATGAACTTAATGTTGATTTTCTTGTTTCTTTTGTGTTGTAAATTGGATATGGGACCTACATGTGGTCTGAGTCTTGGGTCATTGAGACTTTTATTTGAGTTTTTGAGTATTTTTTATACCATATCATTTAGTTACATTTTAGAATTTCATTAAATTGTTCATTATCAATTCAATGTATTATTATAACGACCCATACTTTACATACATGGTTATTACTTCAAAATTGAAGCATAATTATTACAACATATAACAAAACCATGAAAGGACCATATAGGTATAGTGTCTTTATAAATTGGGAAACATAAACAACAGGTTCATAAATCATCTATGTTGTCTCCCATTTATTTCATCATATCTAGAGTCCCTTTTTGGCATATTCTACTTAATATCCTTCTTCCTGGCCTGGGGAAAAGAAAACACACAAAAGGGTGATCTCAAATGATCAGTAAGGGTAAACAAAAGAAATATCAAACATATCATATTTATAAGAACATAACATTTTGAAAATATTATCCTGCAAAAGAGATCATAACATGGGATAAATCATAGAAGTGAAATGTAATTCCAATAATCATAACTTAAAACATGAATCTTTGTGGCATACACACATAATCATATAAAATCATTTCTTAGTTGTCAAGACTCATTTCCAAGACTATCTTAGCGGACAAAGTCCTTTTCTGAACGGAGTTCACTCCTCGTTTCAGTCCTGTTTCACTAAACCGGTTTAACCTGCTGTTCCAGCCATGTCTATATCGTGAGATATAAATCTTTACCCAATGAATTAGAGGGAGATATAGGTCCCACCCATCCCATAATGATACCATTCTTATGTGTTCCACAAGATCATAAACCATACATCATAGCATAACCCATGTAATAAAAATTAGATTCTTAAACATCACGTCATCATAACATAATCCATAAAAGGATATCGTAAAAATAATTCCATCATAACATAATCAAATCAATGTAAAAATAGGGATATAAACAGAACCCTATATTATCTTAGATGGGAAATAATTTTGAAAAAACACTTGAACTCCATTCTTGAGGAAAATATCCTTTCTACTTCAAAAACATTTTCCTTTCTTAACATGTCATATAATTTTGAACTAAAAGAAGTTGATTAAAATAAAATTGAAATCTTGTAAAGTAATCTTCATGGAAATAATGTTCTAAAAATCAATTCATGCCGTATAAGTTACAAAAAACATTCTTCCCGTACTTTGGCCGGAAAAGTCAAAAAGTACTTCGTACGAAAAACGACAAAAGATTCCTTTCATATCTTTTACTAAAAACTCACCGAAGGGTAAAATTGGATTTAAAAAATTGTAGGTGGATAGAAATAATATTAAATATTGAGTAAACATGGATGTTGATGATAAATATTTCCCAGTAAATTCTGAAGTATAAACAATCTCAGATAGAAATGAGATTGTGAGATTTTCCATTACCTTAGGTCCAATTTGCTTCGTAAGTGTCCGAAACTCTTGTATAATGATTTAAATAATGTCATTGACTTATTCCATAATCATAATTATTTTTATTATATCATATATGGTCATATTCTTAGCTTCTTATTAGTAATATTTCATTACTACTTGTTATTCAGGTGTTTATTGCTTTATGTTCGTATGTGTGTTTTGTCAAATAAATTCTTATTCCTATTTTTAGGTTATAGACACCTCATTTAAAGAATTTTATTAGTGTAATATATATCATATTTATTAATTCAATTCATTTATATAATCATTATGCAATTAAGATCATGTAGAACAAGTCGCATCACATCGTGGAGATGATATTCCGTACGTACGCACGAGCGATGATATCGTTCCCATGATTGTGGAATTGTATTAGAGTGTATGTATACTATTTCAGAATCAATATCACTTTACAATAATCATATATAGTCATTATTTACACCATTATACCCATCCAAGTAAGGTGGTGGTGGAAAATAGATTACACCACGGCGTGGAGACGGTATTCCGTACGTACGCACGCGCACTGATTTTGTTTTCTATAGGATGGATAAATGGTGAAATAGGGTTGTTTCAAACTTATAATAACATATCAGTATATGAGCGATACTGATGTTATTACTTCATAATGAAACAACTAAAGAAGAAGAAGTAGAAGAAGAAATAAAGTTGAAAGAATCGGTAACGAACATTACCTCTTCTTTGAAGCGCCTCTTTGAGACCTCCTCTTAGGGCACTAAAATTGGTCTTTGAAGAAGACCAGGACCTCTAGGATGTTTCTAGGGAAGTGGGGAAGTGAAATGGTCAGGGGTTGGCTGATCTTGAAGGCTCAAATTGGTGTGAGGAGGAGAGGGAGGAGGTGCCCTTTTATAAGGGAGGAGAGGGGCACCTTTGGAAATATAAGAAATATTAGTTTATATTAAATCCCAACCCCACTTAAAAACTTCAAAAATGACTCATATACAAAGATTAGATGAGATAGGGTTGTAATATCATCAACCAATAAAATTTAGACATGTTCAGAATTTATTTTAAACATTATCCACTTGATTTATCCTTATTTATCAATTTAATTTTATTTGTGGTAATAATATTCTAAATTTTAAATTATCATAAAGAATTACATATGTGTTGTGAATTTTACATAATTTGAAAATTTATGACATTTTATACCATATAAATTTTAATTTATAATTTATAAATATTTTTATGATTTTAAACAATTTTATAATATGTTATTTTTATAAAATAGCAATAGTGTCTATTTTGACACTATTCATTTATTTGAATTTAAATAAACTATATACAGAATATATGTTTGAACTAAAAACTTTAATAGATTCATAAAATGTCATATGTATCTATAAAATTATTATAGAACATTAAATAGTTCATATAATATTTATTTTAATATTTTTAAAACCATTTATTTGATATTTTAATTAATAAAATAATTTCAACATCACTATTGTGTCATAATTAATGATAATTATTTAATACCTATAAATTATAAATAAATTTATATGATGTAGATAATTGTATTATCTTTCTGAATAATATTCATGTTCGAAGTTTCATTATGTTTATCACTAAATTAAAATTATTATACTTATAAGATTTAAGAAAGTGACATGTTGTCACTTTCTTTGGTTTTAATAATAATTAAATTATGTTCATGGAAAAAAGTCCATTAAAAGAATCTAATCCGACCCTTAGGTGATATGGGTCGACTTTTAGTCATCCAATAGGATTTTGGAAGGTGTTAGGGTAATTTTATAATCTTATATTTACCCTAAATTACCCGATTTACCTTTAACTATGGTAAATAAAATTTACCGTAGTTACTATTCACAATGCCCAAAAATAAAAAGTATCCTATTAACATAATTTGGACCCAATCATTCCAAATATGGAATCCACTATTCAAAATTCAAAACACATAAGTTTCAGTAATTAATTTAAAATTAATCCCGTTGTTAAGAAAACGAGTTTTAGAAGTTAAAACATTGCCAAAGATTGAAATGTTTTTACCTATGAATTCATTGTGAAATTAATGCTAATGACATAAATTATATTAAATGGTAAAAATATATTCTATTTATACTTTAAAACCATTCAATATTATAATTTAACCATATAAATTATTACGATGAAAAAAGTTTTTTTTAATTAAAATATAGAGTGTTTTTACTATTCATTAAAATATGAAAGTTATCAGAAAAATATCAAAAATTTATACAATGTAAATTTTTATATCCTGATTCCAAAGAATAATTTTATTTTGTCAAATTTAACTTTTAAACATGTCAAAAACTATATTTAATGTGGGGGCTCTATCAAAAGGCGACAAAACTGCATTTTTTGAAAAATACTTATTTTACCCGAAAAATTTATTTTGTTCTCCTACCATGTTCTAGAAAATGTGTAAGATAAATAATAATGTTATAAAATTCAAAATGTAGTTAATAATATTCATAATGGCTAGTCATAATAATATATCGTTGTTTAGTGAAACTTGATATTGCGTACTACACACGCTATCGAGGAAGGTCGCGATTGCGTGTAATGCAAGCCAAGTCAGTATTGCGTGTTCTGAAAGATTTATTTGGTGTTGCGTATAACATAAGACATAAAAAAAATATTTCTTATAAAATCTCAAGGTGTTACATTCTACCCCCCTTAAAATTAATTTCTCCCTCGAAATTCGTCACTTCATTACAAACAAATGAGGATACCTCTCCCTCATCATATCCTCAAGTTCCCATGTAGCTTATTCTAATTGGTGGTTCCTCTATAAAACTTTCACCAAGTGAGTGGTCTTGTTCTGTAGGAATGTTTCGCTATGATCCAAAAACTCTATCGGATGTTCTTCATATGAAAGATCTTGCTCCAGCGATACAACTTCTGAGCTGAGTACATGTGAAGGATTGGGTATGTACTTTCTGAGGAGAGATACATGGAACACATCGTGAACTTGAGATAGATTCGGTGGAAGCACCAGTCGGTAAGATACCTTCCTAACACGATCCAGAATTTTAAAAGGACCGATATATCTAGGGCTCAACCTTCCCTTCTTTCCAAATCTCATGACCCTCTTCCAGGGATATATTCGTAAGAACACTTTATCACTCACTTCAAACTCTAGGTCTTTTCTTCGGTTATTGGCATAGATTTTTTGTCAACTTTGAGCTGCTCTTATGTGTTGTTGAATAGATCGGACCTTTTCTTCCATCTCATCAACAAGATCAGGTCCTAATATCTCTCTTTCCCCAACTTCATCCCAATAAGTTGTAGTTCTGCATTTCTTTCCATAGAGGGCTTCATAAGGAGCCATCTAAATACTGGAGTGAAAGATATTATTATAAGAAAATTCCACCAAAGATAGGTGTTGATCCCAACCACCTTTGAAATCCATAGAGTAAGCTCTCAACATTTCTTCTAGAGTTTGAATTTTCTTCTCAGACCGACCGTTTGTCTGAGGATGGTAAGCAGTGCTGAAACTCAACTCTGTATCTAGAGCATGCTGAAGACTTCGCCAGAATTTCGAGGTAAACCTCAGATCCCGATCAGATATATTGGAAAGTGGTACTCCATGCAATATTACCACTTACTTTACATATATCCTGGCAATCTGATGAAGAGAAAAATATTCTCTAATAGCAATGAAGTGTGCCGACTTCGTAAGACGATCAACTATAACCCAGATAGCATTATTGCCTTTGGATGTTTTAGGAAGTCCAGTGAAAAAGTCCATAGTAATGTTTTCCCATTTCCATTCTGGTATGGGTAATGGTTGTAACATCCCCTTAGACTTTTGTCTCTCAGCTTTAACTTGCTGACAAACCAAGCATCAAGAGACATATACAACAACATCTCTTTTAATGTCATCCCACCATAAGTACTCTTTCAGGTCCCTGTACATCTTTGTACTTCCAGGATGAATGGAAAATGAAGAACTATGAGGCTCATCCAGTAGCTCCTTCTTTAATTCTTGTATGGGAGGAATACAGACACGGTTCCTGAACCTTATTATCCCATCACAATCAAGGTTGAATTCAGGAACATTTCTCACCTTCTTTTGTAACTCTACATCTTCTTTCTGTTCCTATTTAATCTTCACGTGTATAGATGGTTGAACATTCTGTTGAGAAAGATAAGATTTCTCCCCTTCCATTATAATTTCAAGATCCATCCTTTGTAAATCCATAAATATTGGATCTTTTGTGATCCTCATCATGGATAAGCTAGCATGGTCTTGTTGACTTAATGCGTCTACTACCTTGTTTGCTTTCCCAGGGTGGTAATGAATTGAACAGTCGTAATCCTTAATCAGCTCCAACCATCTTCTTTGACACATATTCAGCTCCTTTTGTGTGAAAATATACTTTACACTTTTATGATCAGTATAAATATCACACCTTTCACCATAAAGGTAATGCCTCCAAATCTTTAATGCAAAGATTACCGCAGCTAACTCCAAATCATGAGTTGGGTAATTTTTCTCATGGATTTTCAACTGTCGTGAGGCATAATCTATCACCATATCATTTTGCATGAGAACACACCTCAGTCCCTTCTTGGATGCATCACTGTAGATCACAAACCTTTCTCCACTGCAAGGTAGTGTGAGTACAGGTGCACTGGCTAACCTTCTTTTTAGCTCTTTGAAATTCTCTTCACATTCCTCCGTCCAAACAAACTTAACTCCTTTCCGAGTCAACTTGGTGAGTGGGTTAGATGACCATGAAAAATCTTTCACAAAACATCGGTAATATCCAGCCAAACCAAGAAAACTTCAGATCTCAGTTACTGTTGTTGGTCTCGACCATCTTTCGATAACCTCTGTTTTTGCTGGATCCACAAATATCCCTTCTTTTGAGATTATGTGACCCAAAAATTAAAGTTTTTGAAGCCAAAATTCACACTTGGTAAATTTGGCATAAAGCTTCTCCTTTCTTAGGGTCTTTAACACAATTATCAAGTGATCTTCATGTTATTCCTTTCTCTTTGAATAGACAAGAATATCGTCTATAAAGACTAACACAAACTGATCAAGATAGTCTCTAAAGACTCTATTCATCAGATCCATGAAGATAGCAGGGGCATTAGTAAGACCAAATGGCATCACTATAAATTCACAGTGTCCATACCTTGTACGGAAAGCCGTATTTGGTATATCCTCCCTTTTGAACCTTAATTGATGATACCCTGAATGAAGATCAATCTTGGAAAATTATTGAGCTTCGCGTACTTGGTCAAATAGGCCATCAATGCATGGGAGAGGATATTTTTTCTTGATAGTGATCTTGTTAAGTTCTCGATAATCAATGCAGAGTCTCATTGATCCATATTTCTTCTTAACAAATAGAATAGGTGCTCCCCTAGGTGACGCACTAGGGAATATGAATCCTTTATCAAGATTCTCTTGGAGTTGCTTCTTCAATTCCTGCAACTCAATTGGGGCCATTCTATAAGGTGTCTTTGAAATAGGCAAAGCACCCGGTACGAGTTCTATTGAAAACTAAACTTCACGATTTGGTGGAAGACCTGGAAATTACTCCGGAAAGACATCATCAAATTCCCCTAAAATGGGCATATTATTAACCATGAGTTTCTATCCAACCATTTGAGATAAATAACCTTCATTTAGTGGAATCAAGACCCATAATATGGAAGAAATTTCCACTGCAAGGTTATGTTCATCCTTGCATCGATAGACGATCATAGATTGATCTGGAATATGAAATGTGACTTCCCTTCTTTGGCAATTGATATGAGCTCCATATAAATAAATCCAATCCATGCCAAGAATCACATCAAATTCCACTATAAGAAGGATCAAAAGATTTGCAGGAAGAACTTTCCCTTAAACTTCAATCGGAGAAGAATTGTAAACTTTTGATGTGACTGTTGTGCCATTAGGAGTTGTCACAGCCAACTCAACATCTAATTGTTGAGGTAATACGACGATACCCTTAGAAAATTCTTCAGAAATAAAAGAGAGGGTGGATCCAGAATCAAATAAATCATTAGCTACTTTAGAGTGGATGGTAAGTGTACCTCTCACCACTTTGTTGTCGTACTCCACATCGCCAATAGTAATTGCATGTGACTTTCCTTTGTCTTTGGACTTAAGAGTTTGTTGACATCGATCATCATCATCAACCCTTGGATTTGGTCATTGATTGGAATAATGCCCCATCTCCTTGCACTTGAAACATTGAAGTGTAGTAGGTTCATTCTGTGTATCCCTTCCATTGTTTGCATCATTAGACATCTTATTCCCATTATTTCGACATTCAATTGCCCGATGACCTTCTTTTCCACACTTATAACATTTTCTTGTCCCCTTAAGACAATTTCCTCCATGTTTCTTTCCGCACTTTGATCATAAGGGAAAACTCATCTTCTTTTTAGTTTTGGTATTTAGATTTTCCTTTGAATTCCATTTTCCTCTTCTTATCAAACCCATGTGACTGATGGGTTACACCAATCTCCATCTCAACCTTGAGAGCACATCGAAAAATTTACTCGTAGCTATTGAAGTCCCTTATGGATAAAGCCCTTTGAAGACTTGGTTTTAATCCACTAAAGAATCGATCGATCTTACTCTCAGGTTGGATAATAATTTCGGAAGCATACCTTGCAAGTCTTGTAAAATTTGCTTCGTAGGTACCAACAGATTCATCATCCTTTTGCTTCAGTTCAAGAAACACCTTCTCCATCTTTGTTCAATGAATACGAGGGAAATACTTATTGAAAAATAAGTTCTTGAACTCATCCCATTCTATGGACTCAATTTAATCCCTTTGCCTCGTATAATTAATAAGATTCCACCATTGATCAACATCACCTTCCAAATGATACACTGCTAAGATGACTTTATAATGTTTATAACATTGAAGAACTGAAAATATCTTTTTAGTGGTACTAATCCATTGTTCAACCACTAATGGACCAGAAGACCCATTGAATGAAGTTGGACGCTGCCTCATGAAGGATTCAACAGAATGTTGCTCCTTCCTTTGCTCATTTGGAAGTCCTGCATGATTCATAGATTGAGAAAGTTGTGTGAGCATGGCTACAAGATTCTGCATTCTAGCTCTCATAACGTTTGGTTGCTCAGGGGGACAATCATTGCATTTCCCGTCGCATTCCGCATTAACATGGTTCCTTCGGGTTCCAGCCATCGACTAAAACCAAGAAGAATAGTGTGAAAAACACTAATTATAATAGGAAAACCACATAATCAAGAATAAAATTTCACACTTAAGGTCTTATCATAGGTTATTCATGGCCATTTCTAAAACACTAATATTGTGTTCTATGCTTAGACATATCCTTAGGTTTCTTACTAAGGCTTTCAAATCCTAGTTTCTAAAGGTTGACTATACCGTTCCTCTGATACCAACTATAACGACCCATACTTTACATACATGGTTATTACTTCAAAATTGAAGCATAATTATTACAACATATAACAAAACCATGAAAGGACCGTATAGGTATAGTGTCTTTAGAAACTGGGAAACATAAACAACTGGTTCGTAAATCATCTACGTTGTCTCCCATTTATTTCATCATATCTAGAGTCACTTTTTGGCATATCCTACATAATATCCTTCTTCCTAACCTGGGGAAAAGAAAACATACAAAAGGGTGAGCTGAAATGCTCAGTAAGGGTAAACAAAATAAATATCAAACATATCATATTTATAAGAACATAACATTTTGAAAATATTATCCTGCAAAAGAGATCATAACATGGGATAAATCATAGAAGTGAAATGTAATTCCAATAATCACTACTTAAAACATGAAGCTTTGTGACATACACACATAATCATAGAAAATCATTTCTTAGTAGTAAATACTCATTTCCAAGACTATCTTAGCGAACAAAGTCCTTTTCTGAATCGAGTTCACTCCTCATTTCAGTCCTGTTTCACTGAACTAGTTTAACCTACTATTCCAGCCATGTCTATCTCATGAGATATAAATCTTTACCCAATGCATTGGAGGGAGATATAGGTCCCACCCATCTCATAATGATACCATTCTTATGTGTTCCACAAGATCATAAACCATACATCATAGCATAACCCATGTAATAAAAATGGGATTCTTAAACATCACGTCATCATAACATAATCCATAAAAGGATGTCGTAAAAATAATTCCATCATAACATAATCAAATCAATGTAAAAATAGGGATATAAACAGAACCCTATATTATCTTAGATGGAAAATAATTTTTATAAAACACTTGAACTCCATTCTTGAGGAAAATATCCTTTCTACTTCAAAACAATTTTCCTTTCTTAACATGTCATATAATTTTGAATTAAAAGAAGTTGATTAAAATAAACTTGAAAACTTGTAAAGGAAGATTCATGTAAATAATGTTCTAAAAATCCATTCATGCCATATAAGTTAAAAAAAACCTTCTTCCCGTACTTTGGCCGGAAAAGTCAAAAAGTACTTCGTACGAAAAACGACAAAAGATTCCTTTCATATCTTTTACTAAAAACTCACAGAAGGGTAAAATTGGATATAAAAAACTGTAGGTGGATGAAAATAATATTAAATATTGAGGAAACATGGATGTGTATGATAAATATTCCCCAGTAAATTCTGAAGTATAAACAATCTCGGATAGAAATGAGATTGTGAGATTTTCCCTTACCTTAGGTCCGATTTCCTTCATAAGTGTCCGAACCTCCTGTATAATGATTTAAATAATGTCATTGACTTATTTCAGAATCATAATTATTTTTATGATATCATATATGGTCATATTATTAGCTTCTTATTAGTAATATTTCATTTCTACTTATTATTCGGGTGTTTATTACTTTATGTTCGTATGTGTGTTTTGTTGAATAAATTATTATTCCTCTTTTTAGGTTATAGACACCTCATTTACAGAATGGTATTAGTTTAATATATATCATATTTATTAATTCAATTCATTTATATAATCATTATGCAATGAAGATCATGTAGAACGAGTCACATCACATCGTGGAGACGGTATTCCGTACGTACGCAGGAGCGATGATATCGTTCCCATGATTGTGGAATTGTATTGGAGTGTATGTATACTATTTCAGAATCAATATCACTTTAAAATAATTATATATAGTCATTATTTACACCATTATACCCATCCAATTAAGGTGGTGGTGGAAAATAGATTACACCACGGCGTGGAGACGGTATTCCGTACGTACGCACGCGCAGTGATTTCGTTTTCCGTAGGATGGATAAATGGTGAAATAGGGTTGTTTCATACTTATAATAACATATCAGTATATGAGTGATACTGATGTTATTACTTCATAATGAAACAACTAAATAATAAGAAGTAGAAGAAGAAATAAAGTTGAAAGAATCGGTAACGGACATTACCTCTTCTTTGAAGCGCCTCTTTGAGACCTCCTCTTAGGGCACTAAAATTGGTCTTTGAAGAAGACCAGAACATCTAGGATGTTTCTAGGGAAGTGGGGAAGTGAAATGGTCAGGGGTTATCCGAGCTTGAAGGCTCAAATTGGTGTGAGGAGGAGAGGGAGGAGGTTCCCTATTATAAGGGAGGAGAGGGGCACCTTTGGAAATATAAGAAATATTAGTTTATATTAAATCCCAACCCCACTTAAAAACTTCAAAAATGACTCATATCAAAATATTAGATGAGATAGGGTTGTAATATAATCAACCAATAAAATTTAGACATGTTTGGAATTTATTTTAAACATTATCAACTTGATTTATCCTTATTTATCAATTTAAGTTTATTTGTGGTAATAATATTCTAAATTTTAAATTATTATAAATAATTACATATGTGTTGTGAATTTTCTATAATTTTACACTTTATGAAATTGTAGACCATATAAATTTTAATTTATAAATTTTAAATATTTTTGTGATTTTTAATCAATTTTATAATATGTTATTTTTATAAAATAGCAATAGTGTCTATTTTGACACTATTCATTTATTTGAATTTAAATAAACTATATAAAGAAGATATGTTCGAACTAAAAGATTTAATAGATTCATAAAATGTCATATGTATCTAGAAAATTAGTGGATCAGATTAAATAGTTCATATAATATTTAGTTTAATATTTTTAAAACCATTTATTTGATATTTTAATTAATAAAATAATTTCAACATCACTATTGTGTCATAATTAATTATAATTATTTAATCCGTAAAAATTCTAAATAAATTAATATGATGTAGATAATTGTATTAGATTTCTAGATACTATTCATGTTTGAAGTTCCATTAAGTTTATCACTAAATTAAAATTATTATACTTATAATATTTAAGAAAGTGACATGTTGTCACTTTCATGGGTTTTAATAATAATTAAATTATTTTCATAAAACAAAGTCCATTAAATGAATCTAATCCGACCCTTAGATGATATGGGTCGACTTTTATTCATATAATAGGATTTTTCCAGGTGTTAGGGTAATTTTATAATCTTATATTTACCCTAAATTAACCGATTTACCTTTAACTATGGTAAATAAAATATACCGTAGTTACTATTCATAATGCCCAAAAATAAAAAGTAGCCTATTAACATAATTTGGACCCACTGATTCCAAATATGGAATCCATTTTTTAAAATTCAAAACACATAAGTTGCAGTAATTAATTTAAAATTAACCCCGTTGTTAAGAAAACGGGTTTTAGAAGTTAAAACATTGTCCAAGATTGAAATGTTTTTACCTATGAGTTCAATGTGAAATTAATGCTAATGACATACATTATGTTAAATGGTAAAAATATATTCTATTTATACTTTAAAACCATTCAATATTATAATTTAATCATATTAATTATTACGATGAAAAAAGTTATTTTTAATTAAAATATAGCGTGTTTTTACTATTCATTAAAATATGAAAGTTATCAGAAAAAAATCAAAAATTTATCCAAAGTAAATTTTTATATCCTGATTTCAAATAAGAATTTTATTTTGCAAAATTTAACTTATAAACATGTCAAAAACTAGATTTAATGTGGGTGCGCCATCAAAAGGTGGCAAAACTGCATTTTTTGAAAAATACTTATTTTACCCAAAAAATTTATTTTATTCTCTTACCATGTTCTAGAAAATGTGTAAGATGAATAATAATGTTATAAAATTCAAAATGTAGTTAATACTATTCATAACGGCTAGTCCATAATAATATATCATTGTTTAGTGAAACCCGGTATTGCGTACTACACACGCTATTGAGGAAGGTCGTGATTGCGTGTAATGCAAGCCAAGTAAGTATTGTGTGTTGTGAAATATTACTTTGGTGTTGCATATAACATAAGACATAAAAAAAATATTTCTCATAAAATCTCAGAGTGTTACATTCTACCCCCCTTAAAATGAATTTCGCCCTCGAAATTCGTCACTTCATTACAAACAGATGAGGATACCTCTCCCTCATCATATCCTCAAGTTCCCATGTAGCTTCTTATAATTGGTGGTTCCTCCATAAAAATTTCACCAAGAAAGTGGTCTTGTTCTATAGGATTTTTTCGCTACAATCCAGAACCTTTATCGGCTGTTCTTCAAAAGAAAGATCTTGCTCCAGCGGTACAACTTCTGAGCTGAGTACATGTGAAGGATCGGGGATGTACTTTCTCAGGAGAGATACATGGAACACATCGTGAACTTGATATAGATTCGGTGGAAGTGCCAATTGGTAAGCTACCTTCCCAACACGATCCATAATTTCAAAAGGACCGATATATCTGGGGCTCAACTTTCCCTTCTTTCCAAATCTCATGACCCTCTTCCAGGGAGATATTCGTAAGAACACTTTATCACCCACTTCAAACTCTAGGTCTTTTCTTTGGTTATCAGAATAGATTTTTTGTCAACTATGAGCTGATCTTATGTGTTTTTGAATAGATTAGACCTTTTCTGCCATCTCATCAACAAGATCATGTCTTAATAGCTTTCTTTCCCCAACTTCATCCCAACAAGTTGGAGTTCTGCATTTCTTTCCATATAGGGCTTCATAAGGATTCATCTGAATACTGGAGTGAAAGCTATTATTATAAGAAAATTCCACCAAAGATAGGTGTTGATACCAACCACCTTTCAAATCCATAGAGCAAGCTCTCAACATGTCTTCTAGAGTTTGAATTTTCCTCTCAGATTGACCGTCTGTCTGAGGATGGTAAGCATTGTTGAAACTCAACTATGTATCTAGAGCATGCTGAAGACTTTGCCAAAATTTCGAGGTACACCTCAGATCCCGATCAGATATAATGTAAAGTGGTACTCCATGAAATCTTACCACTTCCTTTACATATATCATGGCAAGATGATCAAGATAAAAATCTTCTCTAATAGCAATGAAGTGTGCCGACTTCGTAAGACGATCAACTATAACCCAGATAGCATTATTGCCTTTGGATGTTTTAGGAAGTCCAGTGACAAAGTCCATAGTGATGTTTTCCCATTTCCATTCTGGTATGGGTAATGGTTGTAACATCCCCTTAGACTTTTGTCTCTCAGCTTTAACTTGCTGACAAACCAAGCATCGAGAGACATATTCAACAACATCTCTTTTCATGCCATCCCACCAGACATACTCTTTCAGGTCTCTGTACATCTTTGTACTTCCAGGATGAAAAGAAAATGAAGAACTATGATCCTCGCCCAGTATCTCCTTCTTTAATTCTTCTATGGGAGGAATACAGACACGGTTCCTGAACCTTATTATCCCATCACAATCAAGGTTGAATTCAGGAACATTTCTCACCTTCTTTTGTAACTCTACATCTTCTTTCTGTTCCTTTTTAATCTTCACGTGTATAGATGGTTGAACATTTAGTTGAGAAAGATAATATTTCTCCCCATCCATTATAATTCCAAGATCCATCCTTTGTAAATCCATAAATATTGGATCTTTTGTGATCCTCATCATGGATAAGCTAACATGGTCTTGTCGACTTAATGCGTCTTCTACCTTGTTTGCTTTCCCAGGGTGGTAATGAATTGAGCAGTCATAATCCTTAGTCAGCTCCAGCCATCTTCTTTGACGCATATTCATCTCCTTTTGTGTGAAAATATACTTTAAACTTTTATGATCAGTATAAATATCACACCTTTTACCATAAAGGTAATGCCTCTAAATCTTTAATGAAAAGACTACTAAAGCTAACTCCAAATCACGAGTTGGGTAATTTTGCTCATGGATTTTCAACTGTCATGAGGCATAAGCTATCACCATATAATTTTTCATGAGAACACACCCCAGTCCCTTCTTGGATTCATCACTGTAGATCACAAACCTTTCTCCACTGCAAGGTAGTGTGAGCACAGGTGCACTGGCTAACCTTCTTTTTAGCTCTTTGAAATTATCTTCACATTCCTCTGCCCAAACAAACTTAACTCCTTTCCAAGTCAACTTGGTGAGTGGGTTAGAAAACCTTGAAAAATCTTTCACAAAATGTCGGTAATATCCAGCCAAACCAAGAAAACATCAGATCTTAGTTACTGTTGTTGGTCTCAACCATCTTTCGATAACCTTTGTTTTTGCTGGATCCACAGATATCCCTTCTTTTGAGATTATGTGACCCAAAAATACAACTTTTTGAATCCAAAATTCACACTTGGTAAATTTAGCATAAATCTTATCCTTTCTTAAGGTATTTAATACAATTCTCAAGTGATCTTTATGTTCTTCCTTTCTCTTTGAATAGACAAGAATATCATCTATAAAGACTACCACAAACTGATCAAGATAGTCTCTAAAGACTCTATTCATCAGATCCATGAAGATAGCTGGGGCATTAGTAAGACCAAATGACATCACTATAAATTCATAGTGTCCATACCTTGTATGGAAATCCATATTTGGTATATCCTCTCTTTTGACCCTTAATTGATGATACCCTGAACGGAGATCAATCTTGTAAAAGTATTGAGCTCCGCGTATTTTGTCAAATAAGTCATCAATGCGTAGGAGAGGATATTTTTTCTTGATAGTGATCTTGTTAATTTATCGATAATCAATGCAGAGTCTCATTGATCCATCTTTCTTCTTAACAAACAGAACAGGTGCTCCCCAAGGTGATGCACTAGGGCGTATGAATCCTTTATCAAGATTATCTTGGAGTTTCTTCTTCAATTCCTGCAACTCAATTGGGGATATTCTATAAGGTGACTTTGAAATAGGCAAAGCACCCGATACGAGTTCTATTAAAAACTCAACTTCACGATTTAGTGGAAGACCTGGAAATTCCTCTGGAAAGACATCATCAAATTACTGTACAATGGGAATATTATTAATCGTGAGTTTCTCTCCAACCATTTGAGATAAATAACCTTCATTTAGTGGAATCAAGACCCATAAGATGTAAGAAATTTCCACTGAAAGGTTATGTTCATCCTTGCATCGATAGACGATCATAGATTGATCTGGAATATGAAATGTGACTTCCCTTATTTGGAAATTGATATGAGATCCATATAAAGAAATCTAATCCATACCAAGAATCACATCAAATTCCACTATAGGAAGGATCAAAAGATTTGCAGGAAGCACTTTCCCACAAACTTCAATCGGAGAAGAATTGTAAACTTTTGATGCGACTGTTGTGCCATTAGGAGTTGTCACAACCAACTCAACGTATAATTGTTGAGGTAATACGGTGATACCCTTAGAAAATTCTTCAGAAATAAAAGATAGGGTGGATCCAGAATCAAATAAAACATTTGCTACTTTAGAGTGGATGGTAAGTGTACCTCTCACAACTTCGTTGTCGTACTCCACATCGCCGATAGTAATTGTATGTGACTTTCCTTTTTATTTGGCCTTAAGAGTTTGTTGACGTCGATCATCATCATCAACCCTTGGATTTGGGCATTGATTGGCATAATGCCCCATCTCCTTGTACTTGAAACATTGAAGTGTAGTAGGTTCATTCTGTGTATCCCTTCCTTTGTTTGCATCATTAGACATCTTCTTCCCATTATTTCGACATTCAATTTCCTGATGACCTTCTTTTCTACACTTATAACATTTTCTTGTCCCCTTAAGACAATTTCCTCAATCTTTCTTTCCACACTTTGAGCATAAGGGAAAAATCATCTTCTTTTCAGTGTGGTCTTTAGATTTTCATTTGAATTCCATTTTCCTATTCTTATCAAACCCATGTGACTGATGGGTTCCACCAATCTCCATCTCAACCTTGAGATCACATCGAACAATTTCCTCATAGCTATTAAAGTCCCTTATGGCTAGCACCCTTCGAAGACTTGGTTTTAAGCCACTACAGAATCGATCGATCTTACTCTCAGGTTGGATAATAATTCTGGAATCATACCTTGAAAGTCTTGTAAAATTTGCTTCGTAGGTACCAATAGATTCATCATCCTTTTGATTCAGTTCAAGAAACTCTTTCTCTATCTTTTTTCGAAGAATACGAGGGAAATAATTATTGAAAAATAAGTTCTTGAACTCGTCCCATTCCATGGACTCGATTTAATCTCTTTTCCTCGTATTCTTAATAAGATTCCACCATTGATCAGCATCACCTTCCAAACGAGACACTGCTAATATGAATTTATAATGTTCAGCACATTGAAGAACTGAAAATATCTTTTCAGTGGTACTGATCCATTGTTCATCCACTAATAGACAAGAAGACCCACTGAATGAAGGTGGACGCTACCTCATGAAGGATTCAACAGAATGTTTCTCCTTCCTTTGCTCATTTGGAAGTCCTTCATGATTAATAGCTTGAGAAAGTTGTGTGAGCATGTGATTCTTGATCAAATTTACCCAAGAGATGAAGGTAAAACGGTCCTTGTAGTTTAGCTTGGGTTATCGAATCCTTAGAGACCTAAGAAGAAACCTATAGACACGTACATTTTATGGACTGTTTTCGGCTATGAAGTGGCCATCTTGGATTGATTTTAGATGAGTTTAGAGTATATCTAACAGATTTAAGTGAATTCAATTTAAAATAATGAGTTTATCCTAGGTTATCGCTCGGGGTGGATTGGACGTATTTTCTTTTCAAAGATTTCAATTTCTTATATTTGAGATGTGTTCATTTAAGAAGATAAAACAACATCATCACTTTCTGGTTCAATGCCTACACCCTTTAATACTAATCTCCTATACACTTGAAGGATCAAAGTTTTGAGCACTTCAAGGTAAAGGTCTGTATTAGCACATGAAGTGTGTGGCCTTAAATTCAACAAGGACGATGGAGTTTAAAAATCATCAAATAAAAATCTCAATTTAAGAAGTGATTATAAATTAATGGGGTGATAAATAACATCCAATCCATACCCTTGATACTCCCTTGGATCAACCCATAAAATAGTTATCCCTCCATTGATGACATGTCTTCAATGGAAGCGGGAAGTAGACTTACAAGGGTGGAATTGAAGAAGTAAAAACAACAACAAAAAAAGATCACTCCTCCGTTGTGTGATAAATATCACAAACTATGGTGTGAATAAATTCACACCTTGAACCAACGGTATCAATGTGATAATTATAAGAACATAATAAGAGTAAATGAAGAACTTTAATTAAGAAACTAAAGTGAATTAAACAACTTACATGAGGAAGAAATGCGATTACAAACACAAAGCGGCAGCATAACACTACAATGAAACCAAGCACCAAAGATCCTTAAATACTCCAACAAAACTACCTTAAATAGGAATTTTTGAGACCTTGGGTCGAGCATCCAACAGTACAAGTCTCCTCAATTAATTGTGGTAGGCCATAGGTGGGTGGAAAGTAAGGGAGAGTTGATTTTTCCACCCTTGACCCGAGGTGGCATCCAGTTTTCCCTCACCAAAAAGACGCGTCTGGAAGTCCTTCTATATGGACGAAGAAGAGTGGGACATAAAATAAGAAAATGGATATACGGATGTCTTATAACCTTCTGTAAAATTTGGCCCCATTTGGAGTTGTGTATTCCGAGATATAATCAAATTAGTGGTCTATTTTTCTGGGCTGCAGAATCTGGCCCAGAATTGTATCTCTAACTTTGGCCGCCTTAATGACCACAATAGAAGCCGAATTAGCATTGGATCATGAAGAGTTATTTGTTCCTATAAATGTATTATAGAATCCCACAAAATATGGGATTCATTGGGCCTTTATGTTGGGCCCCACATTCTCATAAGTGGGATGGTTTCCAATCTGTATTCTCTTAGAATTGCTTCCATTCATCTCCAAATATCTCCATCATTGTTTGTGAATCATCCATTGATACCTGAATGAAAAATGTTCAAATTTAAGTGTAGATATAGTTCCCAAAACATCAAATTAAAATATTTATAATTACATTCCTTAGAATCAGATGACTCATTGGGCCTAAATTAGTGTATATTAGGCATGAAGTGCACAAATGACGAGAATGAATGTTCATAATGAAAATGCACTAACTCAGGACCATAAGATCAAAAATGAACATTTAATACCATTAACATGTAATTAAAATATATCTTTTTATTGGATAATCACACCCCCCAACTTGAGATTTGCTAGTCCCGAGCAAATAATTCAATGATTTTATTAGAATTCCTTTCTTCAAACACATTATAACAAACAGTGCTCACAATGTAAACTGCACACAAATATATTTTTATAACCTATCAAAATAATTTAAAACAAGATGAATTTAAAAGCAGATCCCAATCCCAAGCCCATTACTTTGATCAAATCCATCATCATACTTCATCCAACTCAATTAGGTGTAATGATGTGTTGTGAATCACAATAGATATGGGGGTTCATTTTCATTCAAGGGGGAAATCATGGAAGGGCTAGGTGGAATCACATTTAATCCTAATATGTGTATTCTTCATTCCTATTTTTTTTGGATTTTTTTTGCAATATTGCTATAGTAATTGAGATTGCAGTTAATCAAATTAACCCATGTAGCAAGACTTTGCCGATGACTCCCAGACTCAAAGGCCTTAGGGCACCAAGTGAAACCCATATACTCGAGCATCGTCTCGAGTTAACTTAATCAAAAACAAAGTAATATTACCATAAATAGAGATAGATTGAAAAACTCAGGGCTAGAAAACTCTGGAGTCACGATCCCTAAGTGCCGAAAGCCTCTAATTTTATCAATCCATTGCTCTACACGCAATTTTTTTTTTAATTTTTTTTAATTTTTTTTGAATACTCATATTATTCATAAAAATCAAACCAGCCTATTCTATTTATTATGGGACCCAAAAAATTAAAATTAGTACCTCACAGTATAGAGGACGTGCATTGTGGCATTTTGATTTAGTGGATGAAAATAAAAATGATGAAAATTTTCATTGGACAACCAAACTTCCAAAATAAATGATTTTAAACTTAATCATGAATTAAATTAAGAGTCAAGGAAATAAAAGTTATTTTCTATGTAGTTTTAATGTGAGAAAAGATGTTATTATATGAATGATAAAGGAATTTTACTTCTTTTTTTATCATTGTTTTTTTTACAAAAACATTTTGTTTCCACACCCCCCAACTTAGAATGAAACTGTCCCTAGTTTCGTAAAAATAAAATTTAGAACGGGGTAGAGGAATAAAAGGGGAGTTAAATAAGGGAATTGAAATATGAGGATCATGGAATGAATTCACCTGGTGGTTGAAGTTTGAAGTTCTTGCCGCTTGAATTTAGTCCTTTGATATCCATGTCACTTGCAAAGTTCCCTAGTAGAAAAAGGAAAAACAAACAAACAAAACAATATATATATATAAGTACAATATAAGTATATATATAAAAATTATAGAATAAGTAATCACATTAAGTCGTAGGCCAGTGGTAAGCGTGCACCCCTGTCTCCCTTCGGTCCCGGGTTTGAGTCCCCGCGGCTTCACCGGTTGTGACGGGGTTTGCCCCACAGCCATGGCGTGTCCCCTTTTTTAATTATTATTATATTATTATTATTATTAGTTTTATCTTAACCTAACAAAATAAACTGATGATACATTGTCTTCTTTTTAAATTTCTGGGTAAGGTATTACTCAAGGATCACACCACGTGACATAGATGAATATGGTGCTCCCCTTTCGTACCCATCCATACTCATAATAGAAGAACATGTCAAAAGTCTATTTTTTTTATTTTTAAATATAAAAATGATTAATTAATATTATTTGAAAAATAAATATGATTCAGAAAGATTAGAAACATAAAAACCACGGGTTTCCTCCCGTGCAGTGCTTTATTTAACGTTGTTAGCCCGACATAGATCCTAAATTTATCATTTTTTCCTGGTTTATAGATTAGCTCAAATAACTCAACATCTATTTTCTGTTTATTGAATGATTCAATGAATGTTTTTAACCTTTGACCATTGACCTTGAAAATGTGTCCACTAGTGGGATCTTGAATCTCTACTGCCCCATGGGGGTATACATGATGAACTATGAAAGGACCTGACCATCTAGACCTTAAATTTCCCGGGTGTAAATGAAGTTTTGAACTATACAAGAGCACAAGTTTTCCCGGTTCAAAATGTTTGACCTTGATATTCCTAGATTGGTAGGCTTGAACTCTAGCTTTATTGATCCTTGAATTTTCATAAGCCTCCATCCTTAATTCCTCCAATTCATTGAGAACTAATTTCCTTTTTGTTCCGGCCAGTGAGAGGTCATAATTCATTTTCTTAATTGCCCAAAATGCCTTATGCACAATTTCAACAGGTAAATGGCATGATTTTCCATAAACCAACCTATATGGTGACATTCCTAGGATGGTTTTGAATGCTGTACGATATTCCCAAAGAGAATCCAAGAGTTTCTCGGACCAATCTTTCCTAGAGGGGTTGACAGTTTTTTCAAGAATTTGCTTAATCTCCCTATTTGCTAACTCCGCTTGACCATTGGTTTGAGGATGGTATACAATGGAAACTTTATGAGAAATACCATACTTAGACATGAGTGAAGAGAATGGGCGGTTGCATAAATGGGTTCCTCAATCACTGATTATAGCCCTAGGAATTCCAAATCGAGAAAATATGTTCTCTTTCAGAAATTGAATAACAACTTGATGATCATTGGACTTATTGGGAATGGCCTCAACCCATTTTGAGACATAATCAACAGCTAAGAGTATGTAGAGGTATCCCAGAGAGTTTGGGAAGGGACCCATGAAATCAATTCCCCAACAGTCAAATAATTTAACCACTAAGATGGGAGTGAGTGGCATTTGATTCCTTTTTTTGATGGACCCTACTTGTTGACACCTAGGACAGCTTTGAAAAAATGTGTAGGAGTCCCTTGAGAGGGTGGGCCAGAAGAGACCACATTTAAGAATCTTAGAAGATGTTTTCTTAGAGGAAAAGTGACCTCCACATGCCTCACTATGGAAAAATTTAAGGATGGACTCTTGTTCAGATTCTGGAACACACCTCCGAATGACTTGGTCAGGGCAGAACTTATAGAGGTATGGATCATCAAACACATAGTGTCTAACATCAGAAAGAAATTTCCTTCGAGCTTGAGTCCCTGAGAATTTTGGAATGACTCTTGTAACTAAGAAATTGGCTATGTCAGCATACCAAGGGAAGTCACTCACAGAGTATAAGTGTTCATCAAGAAATGAATCAGACACAGAAAGGTGATTTGATTTGTCTTTGAATTCCATCCTAGAGAGGTGATCATCTACAACATTTTCAACTCCTTTTTTTATCCTTGATTGTGAGGTCAAATTCTTGTAAGATAAGGACCCACCTAATCAGTCTAGCCTTAGCATCTTGTTTTTGGAAGAGGTATTTTAGTGCAGAATGGTCAGTGAACACAGTGATGGGGGATCCTAAGAGGTAGGACCTAAACTTCTCTAAGGAAAACACAATAGAAAGTAACTCCTTTTCAGTAGTGGTGTAGTTTATTTGGGCATCATTTAAGGATTTTCTTGCATAAGCAATGACATAAGGAGTTTTATCACAACGTTGTCCTAATACAGATCCTACAACAAAGTCACTGACATCACACATAAGTTCGAAAGAAAGGTTCCAATTTTGAGATTTCATAATGGGAGGAGAGGTGAGAGAGGATTTGAGGGTTGAGAATGAACCCTCACAGCTTTCTGTCCAAACAAATGGAGCATCCTTTACTAGGAGAGCACAAAGGGGACGAGAGATCAAACTAAAGTACTTGATGAATCTTCTATAGAAAACAGCATGTCCTAAGAAAGACCTCACTTCCTTGACAGTTTTGGGTGATGGAAGGTGACGAATGATGTCAACCTTGGCTTTATCAACTTCAATCCCCCTACCTAAGACTAGATGGCCTAAAACTAGTCCCTCTTTAACCATAAAATGGAATTTTTCCCAGTTTAGGACTAGATTCTTTTCTTCACATCTTGACAAGAATCTCTCTACATTCCTCAGGCATCCCTCAAATGTATCCCCAAACACAGAGAATTCATCCATGAAGACCTCTAGAAAATCCCCTACCATGTCTAAGAAGATTCCCATCATGCACTGCTGGAAGGTTCCAGGGGCATTGCATAACCCGAAGGGCATGCATTTGAAAGAAAAGGTTCCGAATGGACATGTGAATGTAGTCTTCCCTTGATCCTCTAGGGAGAACTCAATTTGATTGTACCCCGAGTACCCATCTAAGAAACAGTAGAAGGAATGACCTGCCACTCTCTCAAGGACTTGGTCAATGAATGGTAAGGGGAAATGGTCCTTCTTGGTGAATTAGTTTAGATTCCTGTAGTCAATGCAAACCCTCCATCCACTACTCACCCTTGTTAGAAGAATCTCTCCATCCTCATTGGTTATCACTGTGATTCTGGCCTTTTTTGGAACCACTTGGATTGGGCTCACCCACTCAATCTCAGCTATGGGATATATGATACCAGCTTTTAACAATTTCAGAAGTTCCTTGCTTACTACCGCCATGATATTAGGATTGAGTCTCCGTTGAGGTTGACGACATGGCTTTGAATTAGATTCCAGAACAATCCTATGAGTCCCGATAAGTGGGCTAATCCCAAGAATATTATAAAGGGTCCAACCAATGGCTTTCTTATGCTTCCTAAGGACATCTAGAATCATCCTCTCATGATTGGATTCAAGAGAAGAAGAAATGACAATATGATGTGTTTGATTTTCCCCTAGGAAGGAATAATTTAGTGCAGTAGGAAGTTCCTTCAATTCAAGATCAGGTTGGTTCAGAATTTCAGCAGAATATTGGGACATTGGATCAAGATCAATTTCTTTTTTTAGAGTTTCAGATAGGATTGATTCCCCACATGTAGAAGTTTCAGCTACTAGATTGGCTTGATCAGATTTAGGGAAGGAAATTGGAGTGGTCTCCATGAAAGTGGTTTCTTGAAAGGTTTCACTGATTTTTGTACCTAAGACTTCATCATAAGAGCAATTTGAAAATGATTCAAGCCAAGGAGATAAGCTTCCTTCATATGAACAAAGGAAATCAATCTCATCCTGACTTAAAAATTCATCAAATATTCCTTGATGTTCTATGGATTCATTATCAATTCTTCCTATCATGTTTACTTCATGAATGTCCTCATCATCCCCTATTTGTGAGCTTGCATTATAGATGTTCAAGTCTAGACTCATGTTCCCAAAGGTGATGGTCATGTTCCCATTTCGGACTTGGATAACAGAGTTGATTGTTGCAAGGAAAGGACGACCAAGAATGATTGGGGTTTGTTCCTTATTTCCTAAGTTTGGATGGTTGTTAAGGACAATGAAATCAACAGGGTAGATAAAGTTTTCAACCTTTACCAGAACGTCCTTTAAAATCCCCTTTGGAACCCTAATGCTACGATCAACAAGTTGAAGTGTGACAGATGTGGGTTGGAGTTCTTCTAGGCCTAACTGGCAGTACCCAGCATATGGGATGAGATTGACACTAGCACCTAAATCACACAAGGCCTTGACAACTTTGCTCTCTCCTAGTTCAACATTGATGTAAGGGTAACCCGAGTCTTTCAACTTAGGAGGAATGGTCCCTTGAATGGTGGTACTCACATTATCAGCCAAAAGGACTTGGTTTTTATGTGAAAATTTTCTTTCAAAAGTGCATAAGTCCTTAAGGTACTTTGAGTAGGAAGGTATGGTTTGGATGGAATCAAGAAGGGGTATGTTCAACTTTACTTTTGAAAATATTTCCCTCAATGTTTCACTCAATTCAGGCTTGGTTTTCCCCCTCATGCGTTGAGGAAATGGTGCAGGTTGTGGGGTTGTTTGTTGAAGAGTTTTTTATTTGGCAATGTTATCATGTTTTTCAATTTGATCATTTGGTTCATTTGAATTTTCATCCAAGTTTGAATCTTCAGGTGGGTTCTGAATTAGTTGTTCAGGTTTCTCAATTGATTTCCCACTTCTTAAAACAGTCACAACCTTTTGTTTTTCATGAGTTGTTTGAGCACAACTTGACTCTCCCCTTGAAGTTGAGGATGGCACCGCCTGAGTAGGAATGGGTGCATTTCCAGTTTTGATGGTTTGAATTTCTTGTTTTAGGGAAGATACCTCCGAGTTCATCCTCTCCATTTGTTTGCACAGCTATTCTAGTAGGCTTTGTGGAACAGTTTGGGTTGGTGCTTGAGAATATTGGTTTATCCCAGGGGGATATTTTGGAGGTGGGATGGTTTGTTGAAAATGGACCGGTGGATGTTGGTATTGGATAGGTTGGGTTTGGAACTGGTTATGGGTTTGGTAGTTCTGATGGGGGTAAGGATTTTATCCCTGTGGTTGGCTAGGTTGTTGGTTATCTTTCCAATGGAAGCCTGGGTGGTCGTTATACCTTGGGTTGAAGGTGTTTTGGTATTGAGGCTTTTGAAAGTTCAAAGCATTTACTTCCATTGGGGGTCCTCCTAAGAGAACATCCTTGATGGATGGAATGGTTGGGCAGTTGTCTGTCTTATGGTCATGTTTGTCACAAATTGTGCAAACAGGGTCAACAGTTTGGATTTCATGGACTTTCCTAAGGTATATCTCTTCAACCTTCCTAGAGAGTGCTGCGAGTTTAGCCCTAAGACTTTCCTCTTCTCTAAGTGTATGAACTCCATTAGTTATTTGTGGATTTTAAGAATAAGGTGAAGTTCCCCATGTTTGGTTTTGTTTAGAAAGGATTTCTAGATACTCATAGGCATCGTTTGGGGCTTTGTTTTTAAAGGTTCCATTACACATCATGTCAATGAATTGTTTGTTCCCCAGACCCAACCCTTCATACAAAATTCTCACTTGTTCAGGAATAGAAAAACCATGGTGTGGAACCATGTTTAGAGTGTCTTTGAACCTCTCCCATGTTTCATAGAATGAATCTCCCTCTTTTTCAAAAAAGTTTTGGATACTCTTTTTAAGTGAAATTGTTTTATGGTGGGGAAAGTATTTTTTGTAGAATTCTCTTTGTAGTTGGTCCCAAGAGTTGATGGATGATGGTCTCAAATTGTTTAGCCAATTTTTAGCTTGATCCTTTAAAGAAAAAGGAAATATCCTCATCTTAGCTGATTCTAGTTTATGTGGGGGACACATGGTTTCTACAATGTCATTGAACTCCTTAATGTGCAGGTATGGCATCTTGGAATCCATTCCATGGAATGTGGGAAGGTGGTTTAGGACATGGGGTTTAAATATGTAGTTGGAATCTCCTAGGGAATTGTGTCTAATGAATTAGGGAGAATTGGTCCAGGAAGGTGTGAGGTAGTCATTCATGGTTTGATCAATTGCATTCCCTAATTTTGGTGCTGCCTCATTTGGGTTTCCATTTTGGTTCCCACCCGGGTTTATGAGTTGGTTTCTTTAAAGACCTTCCATTGAAATGGTCTCAATTTTGGGCTCTAGAGTATTAGGAATATTCAGATCTAATGTAATGAGTTCTCTTGGTGTACTTGACTCCCCAACCCTAGGACTATCCACCCTAACTAGACGGTTTGATTGATCGTGGGTGTAGGCGGACATGCGCCAAAAGAAAAAAAAACGAGAAAGGAAAAAGATAAGAGAATTTGGATGAGAGAAGAAGAAATGGGGTAGAATAGAATGGGTGTTTAGATTACTTACTTGGGTCCCCGGAAACGGTGCCAAAATTTGATTCTTTCTCAAATTTACCCAAGAGATGAAGGTAGAACGGTCCTTGTAGTTTAGCTTGGGTTATCGAATCCTCAGAGACATAAGAAGAAACCTATAGACACGTACATTCTATGGACTATTTTCAGCTATGAAGTGGCCAACTTGGATTGATTTTAGATGAGTTTAGAGGATATCTAACATATTTAAGTGAATTCAATTTAAAATAATGAGTTGATCCTAGGTTATCGCTCGGGGTGGATTGGATGTATTTCCTTTTCAAAGATTTCAATTTCTTATATTTGAGATGTGTTCATTTAAGAAGATTAAAAAACATCATCACTTACTGGTTCAATGCCTACACCCTTTAATACTAATCTCCTATACACTTGAAGGATCAAAGTTTTGATCACTTCAAGGTAAAGGTCTATATTAGCACATGAAGTGTGTGGCCTTAAATTCAATAAGGACGATGGAGTTTAAAAATCATCAAATAAAAATCTCAATTTAAGAAGTGATTATACATTAATGGGGTGATAAATAACATCCAATACAGCCCCTTGATACTCCCTTGGATCAATCCATAAAAGAGTTAGCCCTCCATTGATGACATGTCTTCAACGGAAGCGGGAAGTAGACTTACAAGGGTGGAATTGAAGAAGTAAAAACAACAACAAAAAAATATCACTCCTACGTTGTGTGATAAATATCACAAAGTATGGTGTGAATAAATTCACACCTTGAACCAACTGTATCAACATGATAAGTATAATAACAGAATAAGAGCAAATGAAGAACTTTCATTAAGAAACTAAGGTGAATTAAACAACTTACATGAGTAAGAAATGCGATTACAAACACAAAGCGACAGCATAACACTACAATGAAACCAAGCACCAAATATCATTCAATCCTCAAACACCACTGCCTTAAATAGGAATTTTTGAGACCTTGGGTCAAGCCTCCAACAGTCCAAGTCTCCTCAATTAATTGTGGTAGGCCATAGGTGGGTGGAAAGTATGGGAGAGTTGATTTTTCCACCCTTGACCCGAGGTGGCAGCCATATTTCCTTCACCGAACAGACGTGTATGAAAGACCTTCTAGATGGCAGAATCAGAGTGGGACATAGAAGAAGAAAATGGAGATCCTGATGTCTTATAACCTCCTGTAAACGTTGGGCCCATTTGGAGTTGTGGATTCAGAGATATGATCAAATTAGTGGGATGTTCTTCTGGGCCACAGAATCTGGCCCAGAATTGTATCTCTAACTTGGGCCACCTTAATTACCACCATAGAGGCCGAATTAGCATTGGATAATGAATACTTATTTATTAATATACATGTCTTCTAGAATCCCACAAAATATGGGATTAATTGGGCCTGTATGTTCGGGGCCCACAGTCTCATAAGTGGGCTGGTTTCCAATCTGCCTTCTCTTAGAATTGCTTCCATTCATCTCCAAATATCTTCATCATTGTTTATGAATCATCCATTGATCCCTGAATGAAAAATGTTCACATTTAAGTGTAGATATAGTTCCCAAAATATCAAATTAAAATATTTATAATTACATTCCTTATAATCAGATGACTCATTGGGCCTAAATTGGTGTATATTAGGCATGAAGTGCATAAATGATGAGAATGAATGTTCATAATGAAAATACACTAACTCAGGCCCATAAGATAAAAAATTAACATTTAATACCATTAAAATGTAATTAAAATATATGTTTTTATTGTATAATCAGCATGGATACAAGAGTTTTCATTCCAGCTCCCATAACGTTTGGTTGCTCAGGGGGACAATCATTGCATTACCCGTCGCATTCCGCATTAACACAGTTCCTTCGGGTTCCAGTCGTTGACTAAAACCAAGAAGAATAGTGTGACCAACACTAATTATAATAGGAAAACCACATAATCAAGAATAAAATTTCACACTTAAGGTCTTATCATAGGTTGTTCATGGCCATTTCTAAAACACTAAGATTGTGTTCTATGCTTAGACATATCCTTAGGTTTCTTACTAAGGCTTTCACATCCTAGTTTCCAAAGGTTGACTATACCTTTCCTCTGATACCAACTATAACGACCCATACTTTACATACATGGTTATTACTTCAAAATTGAAGCATAATTATTACAACATATAACAAAACCATGAAAGGACCATATAGGTATAGTGTCTTTAGAAACTGGGAAACATAAACAACTAGTTCATAAATCATCTACGTTGTCTCCCATTTATTTCATCATATCTAGAGTCCCTTTTTGGCATATCCTACTTAATATCCTTCTTCCTGACCTGGGGAAAAGAAAACATAAAAAAGTTTGATCTAAAATGCTCAGTAAGGGTAAAGAAAATAAATATCAAACATATCATATTTATAAGAACATAACATTTTGAAAATATTATCCTGCAAAAGAGATCATAACATGGGATAAATCATAGAAGTGAAATGTAATTCCAATAATCATAACTTAATACATGAAGCTTTGTGGAATACACACATAATCATAGAAAATCATTTCTTAGTAGTCAAGACTCATTGCCAAGATTATCTTAGCGGACAAAGTCCTTTTCTGAATTGAGTTTACTCCTCGTTTCAGTCCTGTTTCACTGAACCAGTTTAACCTGCCATTCCATCCATGTCTATCTCATCAGATATAAATCTTTACCCAATGCATTGGAGGAAGATATAGGTCCCACCCATCTCATAATGATACCATTCTTATGTGTGCCACAAGATCATAAACTATACATCATAGCATAACCCATGTAATAAAAATGGGATTCTTAAACGTCACATCACCATAACATAATCCATAAAAGGATATTGTAAAAATAATTCCATAATAACATAATCAAATCAATGTAAAAATAGGGATATAAATAGAACCCTATATTATCTTAGATGGAAAATAATTTTGATAAAACACTTGAACTCTATTCTTGAGGAAAATATCCTTTCTACTTCAAAAACATTTTCCTTTCTTAACATGTCATATAATTTTGAACTAATATAAGTCGATTAAAATAAACTTGAAAACTTGTAAAGGAAGATTCATGGAAATAATGTTCTAAAAATACATTCATGCCGTATAAGTTAAAAAAAACATTCTTCCTGTACTTTGGCCGGAAAAGTCAAAAAGTACCTTGTACGAAAAACGACAAAAGATTCCTTTCATATCTTTTACTAAAAACTCACCGAAGGGTAAAATTGGATTTAAACAATTGTAAGTGGATTGAAATAATATTACATATTGAGGAAACATGGATGTGGATGATAAATATTCCCCAGTAAATTCTGAAGTATAACCAATCTCGAATAGAAATGAGATTGTGATATTTTCCCTTACCTTAGGTCCGATTTGCTTCGTAAGTGTCCGAACCTCCTGTATAATGATTTAAATAATGTCATTGACTTATTCCAGAATCATAATTATTTTTATGATATCATATATGGTCATATTCTTATCTTCTTATTAGTAATATTTCATTGCTACTTGTTATTCGGGTGTTTATTGCTTTATGTTCGTATGTGTGTTTTGTTGAATAAATCCTTATTCCTCTTTTTATGTTATATACACCTCATTTACAGAATGGTATTAGTGTAATATATATCATATTAATTAATTAAATTCATTTATATAATCATTATGCAATGAAGATCATGTAGAACAAGTCGCATCACATCGTGGAGACGGTATTCCGTACGTACGCACGAGCGATGATATCATTCCCATGATTGTGGAATTGTATTGGAGTGTATGTATACTATTTAAAAATCAATATCACTTTACAATAATAATATATAGTCATTATTTACACCATTATACCCATCCAAGTAAGGTGGTGGTGGAAAATAGATTACACCACGGTGTGGAGACGGTATTCCGTACGTACGCACGCGCGGTGATTTCATTTTCCGTAGGATGGATAAATGGTGAAATAGGGTTGTTTCATACTTATAATAACATATCCGTATATGATTGATACTGATGTTATTACTTCATAATGAAACAAATAAATAATAATAAGTAGAAGAAGAAATAAAGTTGAAAGAATCGGTAACGGACATTACCTCTTCTTTGAAGCGCCTCTTTAAGACCTCCTCTTAGGGCACTAAAATTGGTCTTTGAAGAAGACCCGGACCTCTAGGATGTTTCTAGGGAAATGGGGAACTGAAATGGGCAGGGTTTGACTGAGCTTGAAGGCTCAAATTAGTGTGAGTGGGAGAGGGAGGAGGTGCCCTTTTATAAAGGAGGAGAGGGGCACCTTTGGAAATATAAGAAATATTAGTTTATATTAAATCCCAACCCCACTTAAAAACTTCCAAAATGACTCATATCCGAAGATTAGATGAGATAGGGTTGTAATCTCATCAACAAATAAAATTTATACTTGTTAGGAATTTATTTTAAACATTATCAACTTGATTTATCCTTATTTATCAATTTAATTTTATTTGTGGTAATAATATTCTAAATTTTAAATTATTATAAATAATTACATATGTGTTTTTAATTTTATATAATTTGACACTTTATGACATTGTAGACCATATAAATTTTAATTTATAAATTTTAAATATTTTTGTGATTTTTAAACAATTTTATAATATGTTATTTTTATAAAATAGCAATAGTGTCTATTTTGACACTATTCATTTATTTGAATTTAAATAAACTATATACAGAAGATATGTTCAAAATAAAATCTTTAATAGATTCATAAAATGTCATATGTATCTAGAAAATTAGTGGACCACATTAAATAGTTCATATAATATTTATTTGAATATTTTTAAAACCATTTATTTGATATTTTATTTAATAAAATAATTTCAACATCACTATTGTGTCATAATTAATAATAATTATTTAATCCCTAAAAATTCTAAATAAATTCATATGATGTAGATAATTGTATTATATTTCTAGAGAATATTCATGTTTGATGTTTTATTAAGTTTATCACTAAATTAAAATTATTATACTTATAAGATTTAAGAAAGTGACATGTTGTCACTTTCTTTGGTTTTAATAATAATTAAATTATTTTCATGGGAAAAAGTCCATTAAATGAATCTAATCCGACCCTTAGGTGATATGGGTCAACTTTTAGTTATCCAATAGGATTTTGTCAGGTGTTAGTGTAATTTTATAATCTTATATTTACCCTAAATTTTCCGATTTACCTTTAACTATTGTAAATAAAATTTACCCTAGTTACTATTCATAATGCCCAAAAATAAAAAGTAGCCTATTAACATAATTTGGACCCACTAATTCCAAATATAGAATCCATTTTTCAAAATAAAAACACATAAGTTGCAATAATTAATTTAAAATTAATCCCATTGTTAAGAAAATGGGTTTTAGAAGTTAAAACATTGCCAAAGATTGAAATGTTTTTACCTATGAATTCAATGTGAAATTAATACTAATGATATAAATTATATTAAATGGTAAAAATATATTCTATTTATACTTTAAAACCATTCAATATTATAATTTAACCATATAAATTATTATGATGAAAAAAGTTGTTTTTAATTAAAATATAGCGTGTTTTTACTATTCATTAAAATATGAAAGTTATCAGAAAAATATAAAAAATTTATCCAAAATAAATTTTTATATCCTGATTCCAAAGAAGAATTTTATTTTTTAAAATTGAACTTATAAACATGTCAAAAACTAGATTTAATGTGGGTGCGCCATCAAAAGGCGGCAAAACTTCATTTTTTGAAAAATACTTATTTTACCCGAAAAATTTATTTTGTTCTCTTACCATGTTCTAGAAAATGTGTAAGATGAATAATAATGTTATAAAATTAAAAATGTAGTTAATACTATTCATAATGGCTAGTCCATAATAATATATAGTTGTTTAGTGAAACCCGGTATTGCGTACTACACATGCTATCGAGGAAGGTCATGATTGCGTGTAGTGCAAGCCAAGTCAGTATTGTGTGTTGTGAAAGATTCCTTTGGTGTTGCATATACCATAAGACAAAAAAAAAATATTTCTCATAAAATCTTAGGGTGTTACAATTATTCATTTAGTTTTTATTATTTTCTTCAACAATTTATTTACCCTAATTATTTCCAATTATCTATGAATTGTTTCTACAACTATTTCACTTCATACCGGGGGTATCATCTTTGCACTATACTATTCACATTCATGCTGCTAGTCGACAACATCTACCATATGGGGAGGAACTATTGTGGACTGTATCCAACCCTTTTCAGCTACATGATAGAGTGCCATATTGGGGGATGTTTCATATCTAATCTTCAAAAATCAACCACAATGTTAGAATTATTTATTTTAGTGGCCATAACATCCATCAATTTAGAATCAAATTCCAGTGCTAATAAGGTATATTTAAATAATAAATTCATAGTTAATGGTCAACTAATTTTATCTATAAAAACATGAAAAATTTAATAATAATTCCTCATTTTTCATTGAATATCCCGCCACTAGAATATTTCAAATAGTTATTTGGCTGTTTCATTATAATTTTTAAAACATGTGGTATTTAAGGAAACATGTAGTTTAATAAAACACATATTTTATAAACTTATTATTAGTCTGTCGAGGTCCAAAATTACCCACAGATGATAGTGTGTGACAATTATAAAGGATAGATTATACCACATTATCTAGACTACATCCCATGGTCAACTAATCCCCACATTTATCTATATATAATCGTATTCCCACACATTATATCTAAATAGATATTTCTAATTAAAAAATTAATTTTCTGTAACAAAAAATCTACCTTAGACGAAACATAAATTTTTTCCATGTCAAAAAAATATGTACATATACCATGGTTTTTATATTTTCATAATATAACATTAATATTTTGTTTATGGAATAATTTCTTCAATTTGAAGTTAATAAGTATGTGAAAATATTCTCTTATAGTCTGCATGATTTTTCACATTGGATTTCCTATCTTTAATCATCGTGAGGAACTCTTGATGTAGTATCATACCCTCAGAAACCATTATTTTTAATATGTTTATTAATGAAGTATATAAGAGATGCATGATTTGAATACATAGTGACATTACTATCCAATAAATATTAACAAAAAATATAAACTATAAAATTAGAAAAAATAGACATTGTGTGTTGGTTAATTACTGCTATGTGTTCATTTCAAAGTTATTTTTGAAATGAAATTAGTTTTGGTTATCCATCATAATTTTATGGAATTAAAATTCAAAAAATCATGTTTATACCATCAAACACTAGTATCATTGGAAAATAAAATGACTGGTTCTTGAAAATTAATGAAGTATAATAAGTCAAATTAACATTATTAAATTACTCTCAGCATAAATATAAATTTTTTTATTATCATTTCATATTAATTTAGATAATGTAATTTCAATAAAAAAACAATATACTAAATCCATTATAAAACAATGTAATAAATTTAAATGATCTAAATTTATTAATGAAATTGTATAATGGTAATGAGATGATAACATTCTCGTTTCCTTTATCAACTTCTATTAATCCATCGTAAATATTGTGCCAAATTATTTTCCTTTTTTCAAGAATTAACAATGGTTTTTGAATTTTAGTAACATGTTTATTAAATTGAAACATTTATAAACAATGTTATGTATATAAAAATGGATTCATAGAGATGTAAAATTCAGTATAATGTTAATAATTAATACCTCATTAATGAATTCAATATGATTCAAGATTATACACATCATACATTATTCAAATTCACATACAGAAATACAATACTATAATGGAATTTGGTAGTATAATAATGTACTAAAAGGACATCTGAACATTGTATTATAATTATCTATAGGTTCAATGAGTACCATAATATATTATGAAAAACACATTAAGGATATAATAGTGAATTTTCCCTACCTCCCCCATTAGTAATTGGCCACCAAATGCAATATGAATGTGACCATTTTGTAAAACATGAATGAATATTCTATAACCAATGTAGAAATTATACTATACATAAAATGGTAGTAAAAAATCTATCATAAAAAACTTAGTTATGAGGGATTCAATTTTTTTGGGATACATTACTTTTTTTAGTTATTTTCATGAATTATTTTGTGCAATCAAGATCTGAGGAATATTCCAGGTAGTATGAAAACATCTAGTGGAAATTAATATTGATGGTTTATTGATAATAGTTTTATTCCATCATTTGTTCTTACTATATATTTTATTCTATCATTTGTTCACTATGTAATACATACTTCATAGGAAAATATGATGTTTATATGTTTTTATTATCTATACCTAATGAGTAACATATTCCACAAATGTTTTCATCTAATACATGTATATTTTTTTTTGAAATCACATTATTTTGTTTAAAATTAATTATTTATAATAGTTTACTCCTCAAATTCAAATGATATATTTATGTTCTTATTTTATTTTTTTTAAAATATATAGATGTATCAAGTTAATGTAGAATTATTTTCTATGTCGCAAAGTATATTTAGTAAGAGTTTATCTATAAGAATTTTCATAGACTATATGATATTGAAATGGAAAATATCATTAATGAATATAAATGAATGTGGGATTAATGGTTGTTGATAATAATTCATATTATTTAAAATAATTAAAATTTTAAAAACATTAGAATGACGATTGAAAATTTATTTATTGGTGTTCAATAAATTAAGGTCAGGAGTGAATAAAAATCCATTAACTCATACTAATGAATCTTCCATGAATCCTAATGGATAAGTTATTGAGTGGTTTATAGATTAAATATCCATTTGAGTTCAGTAGTTTAATTAATTATTCATATTACAATATAAATTTCAAGTTATGTACACTATTGATGTACTTATGTATCATAAAAGACTTGGGAATTTGAATAAACTTATGGTTTAAAAAATTAAAGGTACTAGGTTTATAAAAATTAAAATGAAACTAGTATTCTATTAATTAATAAACATTCCAATATAATATTTCACTCTCAAAAAAATTATGTATCCCCTAAATGGAGTAGATATCATAAATGAATTAATTATAAAATGGAATTTAGTTAATGGAATCCAATAATGAAATATTTATTTACATATTCTTGTTGAATTAAAATTTTTATTTACATTGGGATTACCCAAAGAATTTTTTTATACATTCATGATATAAAGAGTTTCCATATAATACAGAGTTAATCTATATTTAATGGACCACTATAATCCTTCCATTATTGGGTTTTTATTGTATATCTCATAAACTCTGTATATGATTTTTCATTTCCCCATGTATTGGATTTTTTCCTTCGACATGTAAGTTATCATTTTATTCATAAACATAAATTCCAATTAATTTTTTATAGAATGAATATTAATTTTGTGTTTTATATGGATATATATTGAATATTATACAATACATGGTCAAAAATAGTATTTAGTGATGTAATAACATGTTGATTGTTATTTTATACACCTTAATATCACAACCATTATTTATTAATGTGGTCTATGAAATAACAAAAATATCTATAACCTATATCTAATGATCATAATTTTATTTTGGTATAGGATAACAGGGATCAAATAACATTGGCAATAAATTACTATTTTTCATAGGAGAATGTATACATAATTTATTTCCATATTAGATCAGAATGTCAGAACACAACCTATAAAAATTATGAAAACTATATTATTAAATTTAGTAAATAGATTTGTTCATTAAAACAACTCATGACACTAACCTTGTGAATGGTAAAAAGAAATGGTAATCCCATATGATCATTAAGGTTTTGTGTAAAAAGTAATCAATCACGAATATAAAAGATATAAATAATATATAAGAGTTACTAATATTTAAATATACCCAATAAAAATTTACAAGGGGTGAAGTATATACTTTGATAATTAACAATATCAATATTAAAGAGAAAAATAACTTTTTTCTCAATGATTTAGTGTATAATAATAAACATATTATTAATTTATGGAGGAAATTACTAGGAAGCCTCCAATAAATGGACTGGAATATTCCAAGTACCAAAATAATAAGTTACGTAAACTTCTTTTTCTTATGGGACCATAACTAATCCATTAATGTGATATATTATTTTATGAACTACCTATAAAAAACATATCTAATATGGTTCTCATGTATTATATGAACAATAAAATAAATAACCATTATGAATGTGAAATCAATTAATATATGTATTTAATTTTGTATATGGAATGTCAATATTCTATATTCATAGTTATATTCCTTTAAATGACTATACATACAGTAATGGGTACATGGTTGATAAATATAGAAATGATAATGAATATATCCATGGTAATAAAATTTTATTACATTAAGGATGAAGATAATGTTAATAGGATGATGGAGTGTGATAGTGAATGAACTGGGAATAAATAATATATAAAAATTCGATGATGTTAAAGTTGTTCCCCTATACATAACATGATTTTTTTCCAATTACCATATAATATATTATGTTATTCACACATGATTTACATTGGCCATAGTGGAGTTTATATTTATAAATCCACTTTTTATATTGTAATATCCTTAGATATTTCTTCATATAAAATGGTTATAGATGTTATGAGGATATAATGAGAATCTATAGAAAAAATATCATTGATATGATTTTTTCCTATAATACAGGTACATCATGTTGACCATACATAAATTATGTATTACAAATAGGTTTTGTAAAATAATAAGCATTTAATCTTCTTCTCATTATGTTTTCAAATGGTGATATAGAGTAGATGATATCCTAGGGAAGGACCAAAAATAGGAACACTACATGTTTTAGGATTCATTAATTGATCTAACTTTGAACAAATATAATGTTATCAATAATTGATATTATCAATTCATATTATTATTTTTGTATATTTTTATTAAAGGAGAAAATCAAGACATTTTTTAGGGAGATGTAGCTTGTGATGGGTGCACCATTGTTGATATTAAATTTATTGAATAATCAAGATATAGTGTTTTCTTCCAAAAACCCATCCTAGTTGATATGTATAGTATTAAATTCCATAAAACCTTGGAAATTATATAATATGGTATGATTATCAAGTATGGTTAATGAATGAAAAATCATGACAGAATGATGAAAAAATTTGTGCATCATGTATTATGGGATATGGTGAAAAAAGGGATTATGTAACACTATGTGTGTTCATATGAGGTTTTCATTTCTATGACTATTCCTTATCTCCAAATGTTATTTGATGGTTAGCTTGACTCATCTCATGGTATATTGATAGTACTCACTAATATCGATATAAGGTCTTAGAGGTTAACACATTAAGAATTTTCAGAAACTTTTATAATTAATATTAATATGAGTTTAGGACATGTTATGACCCACCATAGGGTATATGAGATTTATGAGTAAAAAAATATCCATGGATAAATTAATTAATTACTAGTATATTTTAGAATAATTTTTATTGAATTTATTTATAAAAATTATTCCTAATATTTTATGTGAATATATGGGAAAATATTTTACACATCAATATTATTTCAACATTCAAGTGTTGTTTAATAATTATGGGCATAATGAATTAAAATAAGGAATTTATTACATCTTTTAATATACATATAATATTAAAAGTGATTGATAAAATTAAAATGATTTCAATGAAAAATTTCTTCATTTCATGTCATTTATGGATTATTTAGTTGAAATTAAATATATGGGGGGGGGGGTTTGAGTTTATTTGTTTATTGTTTAATCACCATTATATGAGAAATTGGGTGCTATTTTAAAAGGGAAAATTAAACCAATGAAATTATACAGATCTTCTTTCATTCCTCCCCCATCATAGATATCGAAGTAACCATTCTAGGAAATTGATCCCAAATCTATTTTGTGGATCAAAGGAATGACATAGTGGTGATTGATTGGACAGAGAAAAATCCATAATATCTATGTGATTTAAATTATATATAGATTAACTAAATTATCATTTAATTTCAATACAAATTAAAATGATCTAGATGGATCTAACCACAATTCCTTTGAGAAACAATCACCGATGAAGAACAATTATCTAAAACTCCTTCAAATTAGACTACATAATTATTCGATATATTTTTCAATATTAAATAATTTAATATGGGATCCTAAAATTTTAGTATCATCATATATAACACTATAGAAAATTATATTTCATCAATATGGTGAAAATTTATTAAATCCTTATCACATCTACTTTTGTATCATTCCATTACACTATCAATTTGTATCAGAGTGATCAGATGATGTTTTAAGAAAATAATAATTTATTTCATCATTAAATTCTTATATAGGGAATTTTCATGGTCACATCAATCCAACCAAGTCTATTAACCAACCTATAATGGCGATGATTGAATCAAAATTTATTTTAATTGAAATTGAAACTGAACTTTTTCAGGTTATAAAATAAGGAATATATATATATATATATCTGAGTGTTTTTTTATTAACATGTATCATTTGATTTTTGATGGATTCATATTTCCTAAAAAGGATTTTACAATAATAAATTACTTTAAAAAATATTGAAATTATAAATTATAATAATTATTGAAATTCCTAAAATCCAAAGGCATTGGAAAAATTAGTCATGAAAAAAATCTTAAAGGGGATGGGGTGTGCATGGTCCAACATGAACATGAAAAAAATTAAAAGAACATGTTAAAAATTGTAAAAATGGGGTTGGTGATTTTAACTTTAACATTAATTGAAAATAATGTAATGGGGGGTGTTTCCATATATGTAAGAAGAATACAACCCCTTTATTTTACATTAATCCACCCCCATGGGGATGAAGATATATATTACACATGTTGCATTGGCACAAGCATTTCAAATAATTTTTTTTCACTTGAGACATGGGGTCTCTTCTCTAACCTATTTTCCCCTTTACCTATATTTATAATGTGCATATGGGGAACCACTACTGGCTGACCAAGTAGCCTGGATGGTTCAAGACCTACCCAACAATTCCAGACCATCATACGAGATTGAAAATGAAATGGAACCCACTTTTATGGTTTCTTAGCCATCCTAGTTCGCCAAATATTTAATACAAATTCAAAAATAATGAATGGGACATTCTAATGGATTAAAATATTTTTAAATCCATGCAACCATTGTTTTTTGAATTAAAATTATATAAAATTATTTATATTTGAATAAAATCACATCTATTAGAATTTATTACTAAGACATGTTTTTATCATGTATTTATTACCTGCAAAATGATCTTGACCATTGACCAAGTAATGTATATATGGAATTTAATTTATTTATTTAATTTATTAAAATACTTTAGATGTATGTAATGTTTATTTTACTTATAATGGTTTGCACATCATCTTTCCCTACTTTATATGTATAAGGGTATTCTTATCCACATGTATTATTCTGCAATTCATTTTTCCTTTCTAAATAGTATAGACATAATATCATGGATGTTAAAATATGAAAAACCCACTAATAAGAAGCAATAATATGGAGGTTACATGGATATAATAGAATGGGGTGTGATCTGTGATACAAGTAGGAAACAACTCATGTATTTTACACATATAGTAATTGTCTCTCAATTGAGCAAAAATTTAATCACCCAATACCAAATATTTATGATAATTCAGGTTGATTATTTAATTTATACAACATTTTTATAGTTTTTTGAATTTCCTCTCTTAAATTATCAAATAACAAAATTTAAAAAATAACTAATATTTTCTAAAGAAATAAGACATAATGAATTTTTTATATTTAATTTATTGTTAATATATGAGTCTAATTACTATGTATTTGAATATAAAGTATAATATTATTTATTTCAATGATAAATAAAAAAACCCATCAAATAAATTTTATTCCACAATGTGTTCTGTCATTTGAATTTGAAAAAAATGTTTGTTTAAAGTTCTCTTCATCCCTAGTTGTTGGTTCCCCTTACTACTGTATAGTCTTTTTTTATAGATGGGTCAAAATTTAAAATGATGTAAGGATAGAGATATCCATGTATATATTCATGTATATTTGTTGTAAAAATATTTGGTAAATCAATTATATGAATTTTATATTTTGGAATCCACTCAATATTTCAAGGAGTAATGGATTTTTCACAAACCAACTCAGGTAGAATTGGAACCAGTCCCCCAAGTCGATTTATGGAAAGCCCCGAGAGGTGTTACCAATCCTCTCAGGTTGGTGAAAATCACCAATGGAATCAACAGATTACAAATAGAGAATGATTTATCCCAATAAATAAATAAATAAAAATAAATAGTAGAATATTCAAGGAATATCAACATATATATAAAAATGAATTGAACATATTTTAAATAGGAAACTGAAAATACAACTGAACTACACAACAAGACTAACCGAACTGAACAACCACTAACACCATGTGACCTTTCATGTCACTCTCCAACTCAATTATCAATCGTCTCCCAATGCTAACAAACTTAGGATAAAAATTTAACAAGAACTAAAATAGAAAAGTAAATATAGGCATAAGTTTGAAAACATAGTAAGATAACCTGATATTGTATTTCCCAATGCCTATCCTTTCAAACAAAATAAACATAAATCTCATGTTTTAAATACAATATATAAAAATATGATTTTCTACACATTTTACATAAAAACAAAGTAGGGCCCATTGCACCTTTTTATTTCCAAAACCTAGATCATACTATTAGTGAGACATTGGAATTTTCAAGGGAAAAGCGTGTCTATATTTTCAATTTACATAAAAGATGATAAAACACTTGTCTTTGATATAATTTCCAAAAAGAATTATTAAAATCAATACACCAATTTCGAATAAAAAAACATATTGAAAAGGTACCAAAGTAATAACACAATAGGGGAAATAATAATAATCATATAAGTATCTCAACATCATTGCATGTGATAAAATCCAACAGACATAGGTGAACCGAGTAGATCAAAAATAATTTAGAAGATACTAATATATGTGACCCCATCCCTTTTAGCATGACACGCACAATGAAATAAAAAAAATCAATATTCACAACCACCAAAACTCATCACAGGCTGAGTTAAAATACCAGAGTAATAAACCAAAATAGATATCCACTAACTATGGACCACTGGTCAGTTTGTCGGCTACCAGTGTAGAAATAATTATTAGAAAATTCTCTCAATATTCCAGGATCCCATCTATATTGTATATAATGGGGGAGATCTCACCGATTCTAGATGAGCATCAAATCATAGGTATATATAATAATTAATCAACAATAGGCATCACATCATGGAACTCTAAGGACCGACTCACATTCCATAGAGAAAATAGAACACTAATATTCCATATGGAGGGCCTCTAATAATGGGCCATGAGGATTTCACAATGAGTAAAGCCTACCTATTAAATATTATTATGCATGAGAGTCATCCAAAATAGCATTCTAAAATAATTTTTTCCCAAATTTTATAATGCTTCCAAATAGGCCATTATGCCATTCACAAAACCCACATTAATCAACATATAAAATTGAATTTTTTTAAAGGGGAGTAAATAATCCATTTTATACATCAAAATATTTAAGTAATCCTCTTGAAATATTTTCACTACATTTTCAAGATAATCCATTTCATATAAAAGTACAAAATGGTAGATTCTTTAATAACACATGCCAAAACACTTTATCATAAGTGAAGAATAACTTTAAAACCTATACCTAACATATTATAATAATATAAAAATGCCATAATCAATTAATTAAAGGTATTTTAAATATGAGACTAATGTTTAAAAATTCACTGAAATGACTCAAGGATCAATAAATTACTTATTAAAATTTTAGACTACATGAAAAGGCCAATGTGGTATCGAATCAAATACATGGTGTGCACTATCTAACAAGACAACTATAGTGATCACAAATAGAGATTTAAAATAAATTTTCACAGAAAAAAATTATTCTTAATATTTCATAACAACATTTATCTTATATAAAGGGTGAAAAATAATTAATTAAAATAATTTGAAATTAAAAATGAATGTGTGTGGGAATTACTACCTCAAATCTATGGAAGAACTAAAAACACACGCTCGAGATCACTCCACAAGGATTCTAAAACCCTTAATCTAAAAAGAAGAATCCTTAATGTGAAAACCCCCCAACCTAATATAAGGAAAAAATGACGAAAAATGATATTAATAGAGGGGGATCTGCACTAGAAAGGGGTGTCGTGCCGACAGGGGTGGCATACCGATTGGAGGTTACACTCGGAGGGGTGACGCTAGTGGGGTGCACACCTGCAAGGGAGACGCTAGAAAGGTGTGGCTCTTCTCCTAAGAGGTCTCTCTAGAGAAGTGGCTGTGCAAGGAGGGGAGGGCACTAGAGGTGGGGTCTCTGGAGGATGGGATACATAATGAGAGGAGGGTTCTAGATAAGGGTTCACGTGAAGGGGGTCACACTACTCAGTAAGAGGGAAGGGGGAGGGACGACATAGAGGGAGAGAAATTGAGAGAGAGAGTAAGAAAAAAGATAAAAAATAAAAGTAAAACCAACTTACAAATAATAAAAATAATAATTAAATTAACTATTTTTATCTTAAATAAATTTAATTAAATTCCTAATAATAACAATAATTAATATTCATAATATTTATTCTATTTATAATAAAAATAATTATAAAATTCGTAATAATCATAATAAAAACATTAATAATAATTATAATATGAATAATTTTAATAATATTATTTTTATCTGCATTATTTATAATATTATTATTATAGTTAAAATGTTCTTGCCTCTTCTTTATATTTATTTTTTTTATTTTATTTTTTTATTTCGGTCTTTTGAATATTGATCATCTGCGCGGTCCTCACACGGCTCATGAGACCATGCGCGAACTGTGTGGTAGCTTATATACACTCCAGAAGTTGACACACTGGTACTTGGGAAAACAACGTGGTCTCTTCTAGTCATGTGGTGCATGTGCACCAGTCCAACAACATGCATAATTTTGTAATCCACTTTTATAAATAATTTTATCTTTGATGTGGAGTGGAATATCAGAATAACCTATATCTGTCATCATAAAATGACACTTCACATGGTTATATGTTCCTTTATAATTTATTATCTAAACATTCAACTGAAACATGAAATGATACCCAAAATAATAATTCTCTATGTACACTTTCTGTCTTCAAAGTATCACACACATTATTAAACTCCATGAATTTCAAATTTCTGTGTTCATATAAATTTCTAGTATATATTAATAGTAATTATATTGATAAATTATTATGTTAAAAATGATTTTAATTATTTGGTAGAAAAAATTATTATCTTGTTAATTGGAATTTAGTGAACATATATATTAGGAGTATTGATATTGTTACTCCACTTTTTTAATGCCATTAATGTCTTATGTGGTTAGAGGATATCTTGATATATTTTAATCATAATATTTTCAATAATTCCTTACCAAATTTTATTCTAATTTATAAAATGTTCTAAAATTACATAATCTTTCTAAAATGATTCTCTATACCTATTGGTAAATTATTAAAATGGTATATGTAGTAAACCTATTCATATAGTGATACCATCTAAAAACATAATTTATAATGAGAAACCACCATTAATAAATGATATGAAAATTTGAAAATGATTCCTAATTCATGACATAATTTTAACACATTGACTATGAATAGAATATAATTCAAAGAGAATATTGAATTAATTGGATGATAAATGTATATCATTATGAGGACCTATATTGATATGAGTATTATAAGTTATTATTGGGGTATAAATATTCCATTTTTTGTTGGTGTATTGATAACACCATAATTATGTAATACTATGTTGAGTAATATTCTACAGATGTCATATCCTACTCCCAAAATGCATTTTTACTGTTTCCTATTGAATAAAAAACCCTTCATTTTCTCAATATATTCCTTGATAAATCATAAAAATCTATCATTATTAGCAATAGTTTCTTTAAGTGATGAAAGAACTCAATAATTATTATATTAGATAAGAATTCCTAATTTGATGTTGAATATTTTGTTAGTATATATTTATTTTCAAAATCCTAAACCATATGAGGATTAATTAGGATAAAGGGATAAAACATGTAACCAAATGAAAAAGAATAAATATATGAATTACACACAAGTGAAGAACGATCATCAACTATATCATTCATACAAACATATCTGTATAATGATTTTAAAATCATAAATGAAATAATTTGAACATTATAATTAAAAATAAGGTAATGGTATCATACTCCTCTATAAAAACATGGAAGGCATAGTTCCCCATAATTAGTGTTATTGAGGGAGTATCAAATGATAATAAAATTTTCCCCTCTACTCACAATAATATTTTAATCTTTTTAAGATGGTTTAGAGGATTATCATTGAAAAGGTTATGACATTTTAGATGTTGTCTATATTGAATATAATGTATGATAATATTTCAAATGTATGACCATAAATATAATTCTTTGAAGATAATTTAATTTTATATGATTGAACCATTAACCATCAATAAAAATATGAGCACCATATCGGTGGTTTATTTTTAAATTACATAATATATCAAGAGTAAGTAAAAATGAAATTATTTTTGTATATTGAGCTTTTATATATCTAAAACATATACTAATATCATTATTAGTAGTTCAAATTGTTTTTTTGTATTCCTACTAAAGGGTTACAGAATATTATTTTTTATGTCTCACTGATTATTATAATTATATACTCACCTTTCGATAAAAATTTCTTATTACATGATATATATTTTATTCATTGAATTCTTTAGAAATTACTATTTGTTTTTAAAATGCCTAGGTTTCATCATAACATCACATACAATGGTTAAAATATTATAGGTCCTAATGAATCTCTATTATAAACTAATATATCCCACCCATAAAGTAGTGTAATAATTAGGATCTCAATATTACTCATCTTTATCCATAAAATTATAATTTTTTAGTAATGCATGTTAGCATTAATTACTACCATAATTACCAATTATCCTAAAAATTTATGGTCATTCCCAATACCATATTCCATAGTTGAAATATCAATGTTACTATTATGTATCCAATGATGAGAAAACACTATTTTATAAAATTACTCGCATATAAATACATAGCCTAATATAATAAATTAACATGTCAAAATAACATCCTGAACATTCTAAATAATTATAGTCTTTTATCCAAAATAATTTAACATTGAAATAATACTATTAAAAACCATGGTTCAAACCATTTTCTAGTTATTTATAGTTTAAATTGAATCCTAATTTTTTTATTATGTATCAAACTAATGGATATGGTTTAAATTTTATAATCTAGATATAATAAAAAATAGTTGAATACATAGCATGATCAAACATCATTAGGCTTTTGGGGTTTGTTTTAGGTTCATGAAATATGCCCGATAATGTGTAGGTTCATGGAGATTGTTTCATAAATTTTAGGTGTGATTGATGAAAAATTGGATATTTTTATATATATGAAACATATGATATTTTATTTCACTATAAGTCAAATGTTGAGATCACCTCAGGATTTATGATTCAACTATACTACTGTCACATTATAGCATGAAATGACTCTATGAAGTTCCTATTTTAACTTTTTCTTTCCATTATAAACTTATGGAATGACATTATAAGAAAGAAAAATAAAAATAAATTCTTACTAAAATCAAATGATATGTGAATTAAGTGTATCATATGAATTTGTTCCATTATTCATGAAAAGTATGAAAAATAAATTACTTCTCCACCACAAGATAAAGTCAATATTTTACAGCACTTGTCATTTTACATTACCATAAAACAATTGCATAGAGTTGTTGGTAATTATAATTTGATATAAAATCCTCACCGAATTTAGTAAAATTTCAAGTATCTAATAAAAATTAAAAACTATTATATATTTTAAATAAAAAATTACATAGAGATATAATATCATTCTGAGGGTTCATCCTTACAAGGACATATTTGATGTAAAAACACTCATATATATAAAATTTTCATGAAAAAATAATTATAGGACATACCTTGAATGAGAATATTCAGTCTAATATTAAAAATGATCTATAAATGTTGAAGGGGATCATCATTTCATTAATTTTACACATCACCATGTCCAACAGTTCATGAAATACAAATGTTTTTAAACTATCTAAACATTTTGTTTCCTTAGAGGAATTAAAATCATGGCTTGAAAATAAATATCATGTCACCCAAATGTATTTCCTTTCATGGAAGGTATTAGATTTTTAATTTATTTTTTCATATTTATAAATAGTGGAATACACCATAGAATTTAATAAAATACATTTTATCACATCTAGAGCAAATAAACTCTTTTTTCATGTATCATATTCATTCAAATTAATTATTTTTAGAACCCACTTGAATTTTTTGGAAATCTTCAGAAAATGGAAGAACATTTTCCCATAATATAGATTTAATGAACACACACTAAATGATTAATTGTAAATTATTCAATGATGTTTAACTTTTTATTAATAATATATTCAGTTCTCAATATTTAACCTTTAAAAAATAATTCAACTAATAATCTAAGCGCTCGACTTCCCTAAAATGTTTAGGGTTCTACCAAATTTATATTTTTCAATTAGTACCCTAAATCTTGAGAACTAACCAAATTAAATGTTCCTCAATGTGTGGTATGTAAATAATTATTTCTGGACTATGATGTTCTAACTAAGAAATTATATTCTTTTTGAAACATTTTATTTGAAATTTATAATATTAGTCTTGGTAGATACTACTTCAACACATCTTAACACATAGTATTCAAATAAATTGATATACGTATTGTGAAATGACTAATAAATTGTTCTCTGGAAAATATTCCCTATACCAATAAAAATATGACCCGAATTAATGGCGTTTTGTTAAATAATCACTATTTAAAAAATCAACTTCACAACTATCATCATATTTTGATAATATTATTTAATCACAATTTAATTTTGTGAAAAAACAACCACATAAATATATTTTGTAATTTATTCAGTATATACCAAATGTATAAAAATTATTGTGGAATGATAATCCTCCATTATTCTATCAACTTCATTATAGGGATCATAAAACTGAATCAATCCATCTTCATATTACAGGAAATTATACAATCACAAATAATTTAATTTTAGTGCCTTATGAGAACCATTACTTATTTTTCTTTCACAATTTATAATTGACTATACTATTAAACATTTTTTTATGTATGATAGAAGTCTATGTCTTACCAGTTGATCTAATTCAAATAGTATAGTATTTGGAATTTTATCATTAACATCCACTTCCTAATCACTACTAATATGATGGAACTGCATACATGAATCATAATTAGAAATGAGACTATATGAGACTATATTTTCATTATACTATTTTCAAAACCCAAAGAGTTAGAAAATAATTCTGACTAAAAATGAATATACATCATATATTTCTAAAAAATTGATAATTAAAATGATGTATTTTTACCACTAATTTATACAAAAAACATTTGTTAAAATAATTTAAAATTAAATGGACCATCTAGTTACTCTTCATCTATTATAGGATAGTTATTAGTTATATCTATAATATTTTTCCTTTATAATATGAATTTTCAAAAAAAAATTATCAAATCATTTCCCATGTACAACAAAATTTCTAAAAATACTAACTCTAGAAATTGTATTCAATATTTACTTGTAATTTTGGGTTTATAATTAGGTAATTGATTATAGTTTACATTAGTTCCTTGAATATATCCTTAGAAATCTTTTCCTATGATGATTTCAAATCTATTTATAATTGATACATATGAGGTTAGTAGATTAGTGATAAATAATTGAAAAAACATATATAGAAAAATATAACCAAATTTTTTCACAATGTCTCTCATTGTTGTGGGTTTCATCATTTCAATAAATACATTAACATTTTCATGATCAAACTCTATATCAGCCATAAAAAAATTATATCCTTCTGATATTATTCTTTTATAAATGAAAATATATATTTTATTATATATATATTTTATTGATTTTTATTATACTCTCCATAATAAAATAATTCTATGTCATGTATAAATTAATAAGATATAAATTAAAATAAAAATTAAATATACATCCACAAATCACATTTTCATTCCATGACTAATTTTTTCATGATTTGTATATTGGTGGAGGGTTAATTACTCATCCCCAATGAAAAATTATTGTATTGTATGGTTTCATAAGGACATGTGTAGATGATATCTCTTTGGTCTTAATGGTACTTTTGAATTTGATTATTGAAAGAGTATGAATCAAAGTAGAACTAATTTAATTTTTAGTAAATTGTTATAGTATTATATTAATAAATGGTATGGTAAGTGATCCTTCTTTATTGATTTATTTTTTTATCCAACAAATACTCAGACCATGAAAACCCTTTTAGTAAAGTTAAACACATAATAATTTTTTTAATGTTGCCTTCTCTCTATATTTTTAGATGGTGAACCATTTATTATAGAAAAAATGGTAGATGATGACTATATCCTAGAGTATTGTTATTTTCTTCTTCAGTTCTTCCATTCTGTATGGAGTTAATATTTTTGAATTTCTTGTTGGTCTCCTCCTTCAAACATGTCTATATTTATATTTTTAAATGGGAGGAATTATATATATAGTCTTAGTGAATATCCATGAAATTTTCTCAATATTTTAATTTATAAAATCGAGTAATTTTTGGTTCTTGTTTCTTAAAATGTTATTTATGAAAAGTAATTAGTATAATATAGAATCATTAAGTGAATTAATATTAAATATTTCTTATGAATTTTTACTGATCTATATTTATACGATTAATCAATATTGGAATAAATTATGAAAATATATACCATGAATGGTGTACACTATAGTTAATCCTTTCTCATTTTCAAGTCCAACAATGATACCCTCCACTCTTCAATTTACATTTTCTTCATTGAGTTGTAGCATCAATATCTCACCTTATAATTACAAATCTATTAGTAAATAATCCTTTTATGTTGTTATGAATGAGTTTTAATAGAAATTTTCATCTTCATGACAAAAGGGAATTCATATGATCATATTAAACATGTTATACTCTAAAAAAGGCAATAGAACATCATTTGGTAAAATTAAGGAGTGATTTAAACATGTCTATGAAATTTTAGAAATGATTTATTGATACCGTCACTTCTTTCCATATATTTATATTTATAAAATCAATTAAAGTATCAAATTTACAATAATAATTAGGGTTTCCTAATTAAGTTCATATAGGTTCATAATGTAGCATTCCATTGATTAAATAGAAATTATTTTCTAGGTCATAATATATACACTATTATTCATGATAAAATTAATTACCATGAGAATGAAACATTACCATATTAATCTAATGTATTTTTTAAATAAACATGACCCAATAGGGAATGCAATATAGAAGTAACTCATTACTCAATGTTTAAGTGTAATATTTTATTGAAATACATCATAACACTATTCTATTAAATCGATCACTCCCATGCCCAATAATATATACTTATTAGATATTTTTTAAAATATTTCATAAATGAATTTTGGGATATTTATTTTATAAATATTTTTCTTTTTAATATAAAATATAATATATATTTGAATGTTTTATAACAATATTTGACTATCCCCTATCTATATTTTCATTCAACCAAAAATCTAAATCCAATATTTTATTAAATTGGTTGGTATTGAGGTGTCTTTATAGTTAATAGTTTTGTATATATATAATATTTAACTCATTTCTATAGATAAAAAATTAATAAATGATATATATTATTTATAAAATTACTTTTTTTTAAAAAAAACTATATATAATTTAAACTAGATATTACAAATGCATCACTTACTATATCATTTAGATCATCATTACTTGAAAACAAATAACAAATTTTTTCTTCCATTTATTGAATTTGTGTTAAAATTACATAACCCAAAATATATATCATGAATAAAATCATGATTTTATTAGTGCTAGTTTGTTTTTTTCATCATACATTATTTATTTTCATTGTTAAATTTGATAGGTTTTTATATTATATCAGGCATTTATATTGATTGTTCTCAAATTATTATTATGATTATATATATATATATGTGTATGTGTGTGTATGTATGTAATCATTTTATTAAATTACAATAGAAATTATTTGTTACTTTTTAATGATAAATTTTATTTAAGAGTAAAATTTTTTATATGTTGTTGTCTATGTTATTATTTTATATAAAAACTATTGAACGTTATTGTTATAGAGGTTTCAATGTGAATATTGAATTACACTTTCATACATATAATGTTTTTATAGTATTGAGTGTATTGTTAATTATATCCAGTTTTATTATATTTCATTTTCCATTAAATCGATTTTGATAAGAAGATATATCATATATGATGGGTTGTATAGCCCTTAACGACATACCTCCCTTCGTATATTCCAAGCGAAAGGGTGGAAGTTAACTAACTCAAATATATATATTTACATTTACTATGGGAAAAAATTTAGGTCCTGACTATAATTTATATATCCACAAGAATGGGTATCATTGTTTCATTTGCCTAGTTATGTCATATCATGAATAAAAGGATGGAAGCGGGATTGGGTAGGTATGTTCATTCCTTTTATGTGAGATTATTAATGTTGTAAAATCATTTATAAATGTTTCTATATTTTTTATTTTCATTTTATTTATCTATTTAGATTTTTTTATCTTTTTAATTACATATAATAGTATTATTATTAAAACATGTTAATATTTATTCTCTATTATGTTGAAACACTAATCACTGTGACCTACTAAAAAAATATTAACTCAACATGCATGCACGCATTAGAAAAAAATGGATCATTTTTGATGCATTTATGGTATGAGTCATTGTGTTGAGATAATATGGATATGGTGCTTGCTATAATTATTTGTCACGACCCGTCCTCGGGGCCCATGCCGTGACTACCCCAAGCCCGCCTTCCATAGACCAGGGGCTGGCGACTAGCACCAAGGCGTAAATCCTGGTAAAAAGGGAAGGCATTGCCTTTGTAAAGTAAACAAGCACCACAGAGTAAGAAAACGGAAAAGTAAACACTAAGTAAAAACAGAGTACAACTGAAAGTGCGGAAAAGTAATTGGGCCAGTATACAAACCCAAACTGAAAGTAAAGTACAACTCGAAAGGGAAAACAACAACTGTAAAGTAAAAGCTGCTACACCGAGCTGTCCACTAGAAATCCTACCTGAAGGGTGGGTACAGATAACTCCTTTGCACCTCGGGTCCCGCCGTCCGCTCCGAGCACGTCCCGCCCAGTGGTCCACCTCCAGGTACCGTCCTGCTCAGCAAGCCTTAACCACGATCAACGCTGTCCATCGTCTGCAACCAACACAACGTAGTGCGGGCATAGCCCGTGCAGGGGTGAGTATAAGCTACTCAGTAGGGACCCCGAGACCCCCGAAGGTCTCCCAAAATCCACAAAGGATAAACCACAAAAGAAAGATACAAATAACCTCTACTTAGGTATATGCCCATACATATACCTAAGTTATCAATTAACCCATCTCAATCATGAGGAAACACAAGGATTGTGAAATCAACGGATAACCACTACCTAGGTATATGCCCATACATATACCTAAGTTAGGAAGTGATCCATCTCAATCATGAGGTAAACACAAGGTCAAAAGTCTCAGCTCAACCAGGATTTTCATTAACGAAACTGTAACTGCTGAAGAGCTCCGTCTCTGGAGTGTACAGTGGTCCTGTCACGACTCCGAGGTACTGCTCACTAACCTGAGACTGCTGAAGAACTCCACCCATCGAGTACTACGGGCCATCTGCTACAACCAAGCGCTCCCATGTGCCGCTACAACCAAGCGCACCTCTGTCGTGGGTCTGCCGCTACAACCAAGCGCTTCCATGTGCCCCTACAACCAAGCACACCTCTGTCGTGGGTCTGCCGCTATAACCAAGCGCTCCCATGTGCCGCTACAACCAAGCGCACCTCTGTCGTGGGTCTGCCGCTAGAACCAAGAGCTCCCATGTGCCGCTACAACCAAGCGCACCTCTATAACACACCGAGTCGTTCGATCAGCAGTCGTCGGGTCTCAGCCAGCTACACGGTCTCCGTACTCCGCATGCTCATCACTAGGAGGGTCCGCTCGACGAGCTATAGGTCGATACTCCAAGTATCTCAAAGTTCCACGAAGAAGTATCTCAAGGACCGCCTCATCATAGGGGTCTCAACGCAACAGACGACGCGTCAATCGGACGCCCGGTCTGTGAGTTATTAGCCTTTTCGTCCCAGGGGCCCGGTTGGTTTCATGTGCGAACCAACCCGGCCGTATCTCAACAGCACCCCAAACTCTCATAGGGTATTCTCATAGGGACCGTTTCTCAACGTGATCACCAACGCCGCTGACGGTTCGATAAACGGACGTTCTGTCAGAAAGGTAACAACTTTTTCGTTCCAGGGGCCCGGTTGGATTTCGGTGCGATCCAACCCAGCCACTATCCATCTGCATCCAAATCTCGGGCGGAGGATACCAAAAGTTCCGTATCGTCAACAGGAACTCAACGCAACAGACGACGCGTCAATCGGACGACCGGTCTGAGAGTTATTGGCTTTTTCGTCCCAGGGGCCCTGTTGGTTTTTAAGGAAAAACCAACCCGACTGTACTCCACCTGCGTCCAAACCTCGGGCGGAGTATGCCAAAAGATCCGTCTCACTAAGAGGAACTCAACAAAGCTGACGGCATGTCAATCGGACGTCCATAGCTCAAGATATGAGTGTTTCCGCTCCGAGGGCCCGGTTGGCTTCGGGTACGAACCAACCCGGCCAAACCCAAATTTCTCCAAAACCTTGAGTGTAATATACCGAAACGACCGTCTCATTCCAAGGATCGCGCTGCCGCTAACGGTGCGTCAATCGGAGGTCTACAGCTCAAGATATGAGCATTTTACCGAAAACGGTCCAAAAACGGGGGGTCCGGGTCCGGGCCGACCCGGCCTGACCCCCCCTGGGTCGGCCCGAACCGGGTCGACCCGACCCAGGTCCGACCCGGCTCAGCCGGCCCGGCCCGGACAGGGCGTGACCTGGCCCGGCGCGGGGCGGCCCGGACCGGCGCGGCCGGTCCGTGGGTTGTCGCCGCGCGACAGCAGCTCGGCCAAACGACCGAGCGTGTGAGGAAACGGGGGGGGGGGGGGGGGGGCGAAGCCCTCCCTGTGTAAACAACAGTGGCCCCCCACATGGGGGGCCCACTCCGTGCCGCCTCCGGGGGTTCAAACCCCCGGGTCTTCAGGTAACGGCTGGCCGCTTGGCCAGCCGATTAATTCCAACGCGGGACCCAAAAAGGGTCCCGCCCCTTGACCTCCGCGGCCGGCAAAGCCGACCGCCTTGCTGACCGCCGCGGCTTAGCCGCGGCGGGTTCCTCCGGTGGCGCGCCGCCGCCGCCGGTCGCCGGCGCCGCCGCGCCGGGGTGACGTGCGGTCGCCGCCTTCCGTGGACCACCGGACGCGCTCCGGTGGTCCGTTTTGCTTGCAATCTTCGCCGGTGGCCCTCCCAGAACATGTTCTTCAAAACGGATCCCTCAAAACATCAATTCGGATCCACATGCTCGTCGCCATCATTCCGCGCTTCAACAACAAATTGCGGAGGGTTGTCGGGCCGTGTTCGTTCGGCCCGCGCCCACCGCGTTAAGTGCTAATAGTTGGAAAAATTAAAAACTTGTTCCCAATAATTTATTGAGCACAACTTTAATTATATAATATTTAGCCAACTCCCAATAATTCTTCCGTAACGAAAATATTCTCATCCCACGAATAAAACATGCGCGGATCAACCAGAAAAGTGCGTGTGTTGATCCGCGTTTTTCTTTTTATAAGAGAAAGAAATATGGAAAGGAAGTAGTTCTTTAAAAAATAAATCCCTACCTTGATTTAAGAGGTGACGGAAAACGGCGTCGCGAAAAGAGATGTCGCAGAAGAAGACGTCGTCGGTGACGCGGGTAAGGCGTCGCGGAAATCGTACGTCGATTCCGTTGACGTCGAGGTGCGTCCGAAGGGATACGTCGCTGGAGAAGCTTCGTAAGCCGACGAAGAAAGTCCAAGGAGGAAGCAGCGTTCTTCGTCGGAGCTTAAGCGTTCTTCGTGTTCTTCGTCAAGGTTTGAAGAAGAAGAAAGCTCCCAAATTCTCAAGGTTGTAAAAGAATTCTAACCCAAAATAAAATAAGCTTTAAGCTAATTTTATTACACAACTTCACCTCTAGAATTTTAAAGGTTTGAAATTAAAATTAACCCACCTCAATAAATAACCCAAGTTGTCAAGATTAATTAAAGAGGGGTTAATGGGAGTTTTGAGGGGAGTTGAGGAGTTAGGCTTCATGTGGGCCCCACCACACTTAATCCTCTCAAGAGAGGTTAAGTGGATGTGGGTCCCACCTCTAACTCCCTTTGGGAGGATATAACCAACATGGTTAAAAATAAAATGTGTTTCCACATTTTATTTATCTTCATTCTAATTCCCCCAAAACTAACTCTCAACCCGCATAAAACGCAACCTCCGAAAAGGTCACCTTAAGCGAATATCGACGCTGTGAGTTCATTGGTGCCCTCAGAATTCGATTCCGGGCACCGGTTCAAAAGTTAGAAATTCCCGCTCGTTCGTTCACTGAACGTACCCGATCCAAACTTCGGAAATTGATTCCGGGCACACCGGGCCTCGGAATCAGGTGCCGTCAGAAACCGCGTTCTTGTAAAATTCCAAAGGAAATTAAGAAAAAAATTCCCTTGAATTTTACGGGTCTTTACAATATTCACACATAGGATGCATCTATAACCCACTATATATCATTTCCATGTCATCACAACAATAAGACTCATTACTAAATATCCATCCAACAAAAAAGACCCCAAACACACTCATCATGGGTTAATGTTAGTATATACCAAAAAAATATTTGGATCCAAGACAATATTATGTTTCATCATCCATGTCTAACGATTTCAAAAATTAGAGATATAGTCATAAGTAATCGTAAAAATAAACAAAAAATGAATATCATATTTTATATTCCACCATGAGGAACTTTCATAGATAAATAAACACATCAAACTCTCTCGGATCCAAATTACTGTCCAGGTCCAAATACCAAAATAATAAAAACATAATATCCTAAATAAAAACATATAATTAGGGAACAAAGGGAATAAAAATATCAATATTAGTGTAATAATACATTTGTAAATCTTAATAAAATCCTTAGTAATCACACATTGAGCCTCATCATCTCTTAATCCCACTACATACATGAATCAATGGAATTTTATTTATGAAAAAATAAAATTATTTCACCTAAAATATTCAACCAAGTATGAACTATGAAATATCATAATGTTATATCATGGGAAAAAATGTGGAATTTCATGAAAACCACCTTTGGAATGCCTTTAGAGTTCCCATAAAAAACAATTACATGATTCTCAATTTATACCCAATTTCTTTCTATTTTTATCATATACCAAGGATGCGACATTAAATGAATTATCTTAATAAAAAATGCATGAAATGAGTTTTCATTCCCTATATTAAACAACCTCTATATAGAATATAATTAATCCAAAGGTCTATAGGGGATTCCACATGGATACCATGGAATCAATCTCAACAACCTAAATAAAACCCTGAAAATTTATAAGAATAATAGTAAATTCATATTTATAATAAAATAGGATATTCTAATTCATCCCTTGTATGAAATAGATAAATGAAAAAACCTAAAAATACATAAATCAAGGGAGGAGAGATGGTATAAAAAATTTCCTCTATGGAGAGGGTTCTCTATTAAAATACCTCAACCATAAGACCCTTAAATTAAAAGGGAAATGAGGATGCTTTAATAATGATTGCTCTAACCGTTATTATAAAAAAATCAAGTTACAAAAAGTAACTTATGAAATCATAATTTGTAGTTAGTTCCCCACTATCCACTATGAATACAAAAATTTTAGTTCGATAGGGTTTCTAATGGCCTTGCTACTCTATAGTAGCCTCAAATTCCTTGTGACCACTAAACTAGAAAAGAATATTGCTTTTGAACTATTATAATTTGTAAGGAACCCCTAAACTAGGACACTCAACCATGTAAGAAAAAACACCAAAAAATCGTTATTGATGAAGCTTCAATTCAAATATCAAGGATTAATAATGAATTACATAAAAATAAACTTCAACACCACTCCACCACAAAATCTATGGAAAATAAATTTCACCAATTAACCCCTAACGATGGAATATTTGACCCTAAAATTTTGGTTATTATCATATTCATATAAAATAGAGAAATCAAAAAATATATATTTAAGTTTTACTATTTAAAATTTTTTAATTAGTAAAGTATTTCAATATTCAATATAATAAAAAACTAATAAAAAAATTACACTTTAAATAATTTTTATTCCCTTTTGAATAATATATATATATTTCATATTTATAAATTTATAAAAAAATAGTATATTAAATATCCAAATTTAAGATAAGAAACTATGGTTTTTGAAATAATGTTAATATATATTAACAACTAATTTTACCATGACACATCATTTTAGAATGTTTATTAGGAATGTTATAATAAAACATTTAAATGGTATATAAATATATTTTTGTTAGACATATAGATAGATTATATTATTGTTATACATTTACATATATGGTTACAGAAATAAATCTCCACAATGAAGTCGTTGTTGACTAATTAGTCAGGTTACTATTTAAATTATAGTGTTTCTTATTGGATTTTTTTATATTAGAATAACTATATTGACTCGTATATTACACACACACACACACACACATATTTATTTATAAATTAAATGATGCCCATATTAGTCATATAAATTTCCTCTATGTATTTATAATTAAAATATAATAATTCATATTTATTCATTATATATTTCTTTCATAGCATAGTAATTCATAGAGATATTTAATTTCAATAGAAGTTTGAAGAAAAAAATATAAACATCTACTAATGATAATTTATAATATTTATTTGTAAATTTTACTTTTATTGGTCATGTGGAATATATTTTTTTGTCACACTAATATAGAAAAATATATTACTAATAATTCTGATACGTCTTATAAAGATATATTTTTCTATAATATTTATGTTTCCAATATATAAAATTAAATAAATTTAATATAGAGAGCCGTATAATTTGGGTTTGAAAATATATAATTTAAATACGCCAGTTGACACAAAGAGTAAATGTAGAATTAAATTATAGTTCTTCCAAAATATAAATAAATATGAATCTATCATTATTATAATTGAATTATGGACTCTTCACCATTTATTCTAAAACACATTAATATGTAACCATAATTTTAATTATATAAATATTTAATAATATAATTTTTTATGTAATCATTTTTTCATATAATATCTAAATTCAACATTAATTCCATGTCAATATAAATAAATCCAAATCATTGTAAAAATAATTTAATATGATTCACATGTAGCATTATTCACTAGATTTTATAGGATATAATAATAAAACAAATCAAATATCCAAATAATTCAATTAAAAATGTGTTGTATCAAAATAAATGAAATATTTGAAAAAATATTTAAAATATTTTTCATTTGATTAAATTAAATATAATTAAAATAATTCATATTAATAAATGTATATGGTAAACCTATTAGAAATTTTAATGAGTTATATAAATCATTGATAATTCCACTCATTTATTTATTCTCAATCTATATTAATTTATTTATTCTAATGTGTTAAAATTAAAATACAATAATTATAAACATTTTTGGGAACATGTTTTTAATATATTCCATATTTATGTGTTTTAAAATTAATATAAAGTATGACATAAGTTCATTATTATGTATTAAAGTATCTAAGACAAAATTAATTTAAAAAAACTATTTTTTTCAGCTACATCACATTATGAAAATGAAGTATAAAATATGTATTTTTTAAATATAATTTATTTATATGAATAATGGATCCTGAAATATGAAATAAGATGTAATATTTTATGGGGAAAAACATTCATAATAATTAAGATAGTTATCATTATTGAAATTAATGAGAAAACTTATGTTTTGTTGAAAATCATGGAACAAGATGAAAAATATAAGTAATAATGTGAGAAATAAAAAAAAACATTTTCATTTTTATTATGAACCATCGACAAAATAAATTTATTTAATAAATGAAAAAAATAAATGTATATATATATGTGAGTTATAAATTATAGTATATGTGTCACTACATTCATCTAAATAATTATAATCTCTTATGTTATCATGGAATCCAATAAACCTGATTGAGTTTATATTGTCCAACATCTTTATTAAAAATCCATCAATGACATTATTACCTATCATAATAGATGTAAGAAATGATACCATGTGATATTTTGATAGTGTTCAATGATTTTATCCATTAATCCTTGAGCTTCTATGGTATTTTTCTCTAGTACTTCTTAATAAATGGTCCCACAATTTAGGATCCACTTTTAATCAAACAATCATTCCATGCATGAATGTTGGCATACTATATTTCTTTAATAATATCAAATATTGTTCAATTAAATGTAATTATGTTTCCAGTTAAATGAAAATGTTTACTTTATTGAGTCGTATATGATTTTAAAAAATATTTTTTTTTATATTTGTTCATGGTCTTCAATTAAGTTCTCTATATATATTTTATATAATCTATTTATTTAATTAGGGAATCTGACTAATATGTTTGTATTATGTTTCTTCTATTTTGACTCATTTCTTAACCGATGAAACATGCATATATATCTTAGGAATGGAATTAAGCATAGGATTACAAGGAAAAATCCTAGTTTTCTAGAAGACCCTATATATATTCTTTCACATGTCTTTATGAGGCTAATTTTTCATAAAATTTTATATGAATTATTAGAAAAAAGTATAATTACATTCTTATTTTATCAATGAAAAAACATTAATTATATATTTTTAGAATATTAACTAAACTATTCATTTATTATAGGTAGATAAATCACCCTCTATTATCAGATAGTATTATTTGTCATTATTTTTGTAATTACTTTTTTATTTAATGTACATAAAATGAATAAATAAATACAAAAAAACATCAAACTTCCGATTTAATATATAAACTTTATTAGTTTCATTGGTATATGTGATATTTATTCAATCATTAGTGGGACATCTATAATTAAAAGATGTCTAAATAGGAATAAAAACTGATAGTGGGATGTTTATTCTTATAAGGTCCCTTATAAAATAAATATAAAGTATATGTTATATATGGCGATACATATAATAATGATTTTTATTAGAACTAAAAAGCAAATAAATGTTATTTAATATTGTATCGACATCAAAAAATAAAACACATTAGATTGATAGTTTTTATATATTCATTGAATTAAAAAAATAAAATTAAAAATATTCCACATGTCCCTCAATGATGGGGTTAATAAAATGGCTATGATACTAAAAAAATTATGATAAATAGTTACCAAAACATTTAATAAGAAACTTTTTAGGTGCTGAGTTATATATATAAAATCACTTCTAATCCCAGTGTAACATTATCTTATGTGTCTAAAATGTTATGTAACATAGATGATTATATGATTTTTTATACCCATTTAATTATCATCATGATCATATGGTAAACAACCATGTAGAGTCATTAATATTTTGTATTTGAGTTTATATATAATTATAAATATATATATAGTATTAATTAGAGTGGTAATTTAAAACCAATACCACATATATGAACTTTCTTGGTGCACACCCTCTAAAGTGAATGTTACATTTTTTTTCTAATAAAATTACTTATTTCATATATCATTCCCAATTATCATTTATCTTGTTAATAAATTAAACAACTAATCTATTATGAAAAAAACTTAAAAAATATTTGTTTTACAATATAATTTATAGTAATAAAATATAATTTCATGAGATATGATATCTCCATTTTAACAAACATATTTTGAGGTTATCCAAAAGAAAATTACCACTGAATTAGATGTTATAAACCATCCAAGAGGAAAAGAGGAATAATGAATGTCAATATAAGGTCTCTATTTATTAAATATTTAGAATATGTTTAATGTATTTACTTTAACAAAAAGAATTTAAATTTCCAAATAACATATTTTTTTACATACATATATGCTGACTGTCAACCCTTCCATAGTTGATGACGATATAATTGAAAATATTTGAAAAAATTTAAAACATTTAATATAACATATAAATTACACCACATAAAAATTCATGAACAATCATACTAAATTAATAACTAATTTATACATGACAATTGTCTATTTTATGATAACATTCAATAAGTAAAGAATTTGATCATCCTCTAAAAAAACAAAAACATGGGTACAAAAATGGTTTCCCTAAAAAAATCCATTAAAACTAGTAAAGGATTACGTGGGTATGTATTTGAATATAATAAATAACATAAACCTAAAAATAATATATTTAAATAGGTGGAAAAATTTCTCAGAAAATATTAAATCCTAAAAGATATTATTAATGGAATAAAATCCCAAAATTCCATAATATTTAGATTTTCTAAATTATACTGATAGGATAATACTCTCATTATTCATGTAATTCTTATTTGTGAACTCTAATTTAATATATAATCTTTCATATATCATTGATACAATAATAATAGGAATTTAATTATAGTAATTAATGGATTATTTAATGGTTACAATCTAGTTAGATTTTTTATAGTATCATTGTGAATATCAATTCACATTATAATAGTCTATAAATCCTTTATTTCAAAGAATATATTTTATGACTTTATTCATTTATTAGGAAAATTGTACAAGGGTTATGATGGATGCATTGAAATGTATTGTTAATACCAAAGAAAACTAATTCCAAATAATATCCCAATTGTTCATAAAGATCATATTTGGGAATCCATTGGGTCCTAGAGTGTTTTTAGTAGTTCATGACTTAAGTAATTATTAGGTTCAATCATTTTTAAAACTGATTATAGGGTTTTAGTTTAAATAATGTTGATAATATTATAAATAAAACCCCAACAACCCACAATGCTATTGGTTGTGAACTTGGATGGGAATTTGGTAATTTGGGTTCAGAGTATTTTGAATTTTCATAAATACGATAAAAAACACAATAATATATGTTTTATAATCCATATTAATTGTTTTTATTTTAAAATATATATTTTTTGTTACCTAGGGGAGTCTACTTTAAGTTTAGTAAGTCCACCCTGGTGTAAGGAATGCATTTTTCTTTAGGTAGCCTTTTACATCACAAAAAGTGGACACAAAACCATGATTGTTTTATAAATTTCATGGCTTCAGTGTGAATAACATATAATTATCATCCCATATTTCTAGGTACATTGTTGAGGGGAATAAATATTATTGTGTAAATGGAGGGGTTTTCATAATGTTGTGCTGGGATACACTATAATTGAGGCTATTGTGGGATTTTTTAACTATTGGATTATTGACTGTGTCTCAACTATTAGGACCACACTATAACTTTACCATATTTTAGGTGAGTTTCATCATAAACCATTAGAGACATGACATTTTGGCCCCCCCTATTTTGTAGGGGATGACCCAATATATCAATGTTTACCACTATTCATCTTTTTCAGTTATACTTGGTAAAGTGTATTTATAAATATATCTTCCCTATTTTCCCTTCAATAGAATCCCCTTGAGCCCCAATTTATTTTTGATTGATCATGGTTTTTTGGAATACCTACTCATGGTAAACTCCTTAGAATCTCTCCCCTCATTATCCTCTTGACATCCTAGTTTTCAGTGTTTTTTTATGTTTTTTGATTAGGATTACACTAGATCATGGTGGATCATCATGATATGATGGGATATGGATTCATTTTCTTTAAGAAACTTAATTGGGTGAGAAGATTCTTATTTCTCACCATTAAATATAGTTACATATATTGTTATAATTGAATAGTGTTTACGTAAATTTAAATGGAATTTTTGATTGAATGGATATCATCTGATGCCAAATTTGTTTATTTGTGTGTTAGGAGAATGTCATGGGTTATTAATATGACTTTTTCATGGTTCATTACATGGGAGGTTGATCAATGATTTTTTACGAACATTAATTAATTTATTGAGGTATGATTTCATTAGAATTATGAAGAATGTTTTGTGCTTTGATTATGATTGAGATCATGTTAGAATACAGTGACTCCATTTTGGAGATACCCCCTAGTAAAAATTCATATGTGTGACTACATGTTTATAGTATGTGTCGAATTCATCATTGGATATACAAAATAAACATAGTAATTGAGTACGTTAGGAATTTTTAAATAACATTTGATTATTAATATGATTAATAAAAACATGTTCACCTTTCATGGTTAGATATTAATGATATTAATAGAGGTTGTACCAACAAGTGGGATTAGTATCTAGAATAATTTAATAGAACTAAATTTGTTCTTAGATCATGTTTTTACTTTTCATGTCAAGTGACATAATGTAGTGTGATTATTGATGTCCATCCATATGGTTGTCTATTGATTAATACATCGTTTGATATCTATGAATGTTTTTATTGGATATCATATGTGAGTAGCTTTAGAACCACGAAACTCTTCAAGTGATATAAACATGATAATGGTAACTAGTATACTTTCAATTATAATATGTTGGGAATAATATTTATGTGTCTTCAAATTATAAAATAGTGTAATCAATCTACTTAGGCACACATACTACCATATTCTAATAATAATTTGGAAGAGTAAGATATATCTTGTGAGGGGATCCATATGTATCATGATTAGAATGTGAGATTGGGAATGATGTGTAACTTATTAGGCTTGAACTGTATTAATATATAATTCTTACTGGTAGAGAGAGTGAAATTAGTTATTTCCTATGTGGTTATACTGGTTTTAATATTTCAAAAAAGGGGTTAAGAATACTATGAGAAACCTATCAGTGTATATAAGATTATATGGCATGTTATTGTCATAATTAAGTGTTATAATTGATTTCATGATACCCTATCAGGTGATGCATCTACTATTATAAGCATATCATTTGGGTGTTTCATGGTATGACTAGAGGTTTAGGCATTGATAATGAGGATAATGAACTATGGTGAAACTGAGTTGTCTGTTCTACCATATAGGATGTGATCCAGGACCATTTTTGACTATTAAAAATTAATAAAACATATATCAATGAGGAATAAATACATATGGATGAGATTTTAGAGGACACAACTAGAGACTCGAACAAAATCGGACATAGACAATGTTGTCTTAGAAGACACTATAAAATAATACAGTTTGATGTCTATGTAATTATTGACATACAAAACATCATATATGTATTGAATTGGATTTATCGTGTAATATTTTTTATATTATATGGATTATTATCAATACCATGTGTTGAGACGATGTGTGACTCCAAGGATCAGTGTGCCAAGAATAAATGTTTGAAATATATTACATTTATTAAATAGAAAAACCACACAATTTTCTTGAAAAAATTAGAGTAACTTATAAATCATTGACCACATCAGAAGTAAGAGTGTACCATTCAGTTTTTAAAGTGGGTTCTACTCTAGGAGCAATTTCACTTTAGTCGGCATATATCATTGGTAGAAAACTCATCGTGGGAACAGATATGAATAATCCAATTAAATACCTTATTTTTTCAGTTTGGGTTGACACAATGATTGGAAAATATTTAAATAGAAGATTATGGTAGAATTATATGGTTATATTCCTAACCCCATAGATGATGTTGATAATTCTAAATAATTATATCAGGAGAAAAACAACGAGATATTCAATCGGTGATCAATACACCTCAGATTCAATGGATCCCACAAACAAACATGAAACAACTTCAATCTTTGTTTGGGATTTATCCAAGTCAAGTATGTACATGTGATTTGATTTGGTTCTTCCCCATTCGTTATTTGTATGATGAACATGAATCAGTAAAAGAATAGTTTGATCTACGGTTTAATTATCATATGGGATGGGAATATTTTCAGGGTTTTGTGGAAGGTTAATCTTTGTGATTTGATTATTTAAATTTTATTTCTAATGGTGATGAATAAATATCGACATTAACATTGATCAATGTTTTCTGATCCAATATTTTCTTTTTCTTTCCCACCCACACACCATTCATCACATTCGTTCATTGTTTGGACCACGTCTCGAAAAAACCTGATCCTTTAATCATTGTGTGCCTATTTCATTGTGAAATGATCCGAAATCATAGATGTGGGATCTTCAGGATACGATGGAGGTATTAATACAAATATAATTTGATTTAGATGGTGATGGTAACTGATTTCTTGTTCTTTAATGTTCTTCTTCATTAAATGAATAATGAAACATAATTCTGATTTCTGAATGAATCAATGGGCTGGAAGGTGTAGATCATTGATGGAGAGGTTCAATGAATCCTATACCATGATTATACAGAAGGGATGTTTCCAAATTTAAGGTTCAGTTAATGAGAAATCATAGGGAATCTAGATCTAAGACTCTAGAAAATATTGCTCTACAAGGTCTATATGTGGGGTCTACATATCGTGTGCCCCCTAGGTGGAATCTAGGGTTTCATGTGAATGTAAAATCTCATAGGGCGTGTGACCCCTATCACATGGAATGTGGTCCCTCCCAAGTGACTCAGACTATGAAATTAAGAGTACACATCTTGGGGGAGGAGTACATGGGTTTCCTACACACCATGTACTCCCCTACATAGACATGGGGTGGACAAAGTACACAGACTGGTCTATTTACTGTCACAAGGGTAGATTACATGGGATACCTACACTATGTGTACTATTACAAGGACACTACATGATGACAAGATCTATTTAAACGAATAGCACTTGGGGTCAAGTGACATGGCATGTGATCCCTACTACTCACAGTGTATTATTTTATACATGTATTGGATATGTTTTCCTACATATACTGCACATGATTTGATAGGATTCATTCCCCTTATCCATTCTAATAAGTTTGGTATGGAATTATTTCATACTCCTAGAACTAAAATATCTTAAACATGAATTCTTAGATAGAGTCCTTGGAATCTATCCGATAGGCTCAGAGTGTGATCCTTTACTCATCTTCATGCATTCAGTGGAGTTCTTTGAATTGTCACGACCATCACAACATAGAAATCGATTCTACACATAGCAGTTTAATCCAGATTGAGATTTTTTCTATCACCTCATGGACTTGGGAGTGATCATCAACTATGTATCATATTATATCAGGACCATCAATGTGTTATCTATTAGGACGAGACTTGATGGGTAGTACCTCTCAGATGGAATTCATTAATTCCATCGGAACCAGGAGTGTGCTCTCCCAGAAGAATTATTTTTGGAATCATCAAGATGGAATCCCAGGGTGGTATACTATTTTTATGGCATAACTCAAGACATTTCATCATTTCTGAGTATATTTAGATATTATTTTTATATGTGTTGTATACATATACCTATGTAGACCTAATTGTATTGACATTCATGAATTATTTGTGGATTCAGGGTGTGATAATGAGTATTATTATAATCACAAATACTTTATCATTTATCGGACATGTAAAATATGGTACAGATGATAAACCTTTTGATAGAGTCCTAGGTGGTCCAGGAAAATATGGTGCCTAGTGAGAACAGACACACTGAGGTCTGTTCTTGTAGATTTCTAAAAGCAATCTCAATAATTACTTTCATGTTAGACTTGTTTTATTAGAATCTTTTGGGTGTGATTTTATTTAGGCCTATTTATTTATTTTACATCCTATCTTACTCTAATGACATGATTTGGATTAATGCATGCATGATTGATAAGTTGATTTTACTAGTCAATATTATATAGGATTGAAGATGTGTGTGTGTGTGTGTGTACAAGAAAATAGGATAAGGACTCCCATGTATGTGATATGCCTTCTCGGTGCATCTCTCCAGCCCCTGTCATATTGAAGGTGGGATTTGGGAGTCATAGAATGGGCCCTAATAGGATGGGTTGGGGCAGTGTGGTACGAGAGTTGGTCATTTATACTTTAGGATCAAGATTCTATGAGAATGGTTTGGAGAAATAATGTTAATTATTTTGAGTATGAATTTCATTCTAGGGAATCCATTGTTGGTGTGGTGGCTCATGTATCCATACACCATGACTCTTCTCACCTAATTATTAACATAGTTCATGAGAATACCAATTTCAGGGAAACAAATAGTACAAACATCATATATGAATGGGGTGTGGTTTCTATGTACTTCTTGAGTCTAGTATCCCGATATACTATTTTAAAGTGGTACATCTTGTTTGTTTAATGATGTATCCCTAGTATAAATCATCTATGATTTAGTACCATCATCACAAGGATGATCATCCTAGTGACGATGCTTCGATACAAGGACCAGTTCTTAAGATGATACCTCAAGGTGGTGCACCAACCATACCGCCACAAGTAGAGTAGAACATGGTACTCACAATACCAGTAGATGTGGTGCATAGGCTGAGTGTGCTTTATGCATTTCAGTGATAGAGACCCCTTAGGTACTAACGTGATCCAAAACTATAGTTCACTGAGGGATGTCTTGAGGTGGTGACCTGAGTTTTCGATATAGTCAAGATACCAATAGACCAGATTTCAGTCCTGGCGGTAAGCCATATTCTTGTCTCAGTAGTGCTAGGATAGGGGTCAGTTACCAAGCCTATAGATGATGAGAGAATTTAATGTATATAGTTTGAGAACTATTTAACATTGGATTTCTCACTATATATGTTGTGATTTGTTCATATTTTGGAGCATATGCAGCTCCAGTAGGGCAACATGAAAATAACTATGTATTCATCAAGGTCTATCAACCTCGCATAGTATTCATTGGATACAGTTCAAGATCATTTCATTAGTGAGAAGACCGTTTATTGAGGTCTACATAGATAAATTTTATCCAATTTTGTCCCTATTTTCATTCCTACCTATGTGGGGTGATAGATAAAGAATTGGTGGTCTAGTGTTTCATGGATAAAGAGATATAAACTTTGGTTCTTGGCAATGGGAAAGCAGCAGCAGAGACCACAAAAACAATAAGGTACATGGTTCTATAATACGTTTCTAGAGGAGGTATCAGGATAGATGATTTCTAGTTCAAGGCATATGTGGGAGGGTCTAATCAACCCTAAGAGAGGTGGTGTTACTCATATGACAGCAGGGGTCATTTGCATGAAATTGTTTGACCCACTATATAGATGATATAGAGACCATGGATGGCCACTAAGGCCGTTATAATTGAATGAGAAGGTAGGTTTTTAGTGTGCATTAGGTTTCTAAGGAGACAGGAGAGAAGAAGGAGGTGGTCAATATTTTTACTTGTTACCACCACCACTTCCATGTGGTATATTCAAGGCTTAGGGAGCTGGAGAACAGGGGTGGGACAGCTGCAGGCGGTCAAAGATACCGACCTAGATGCTCAAGGAATGATTTGAGTTTTGATTTTTTTTATTTTATACTATTGATTATGTACTAATATATAGAGGTTATAGTCATTCCATTCCTTCAACACACCTTGAATAGGACTTAGATATTCAGGTTGAACATTTAGATTGACCCTTAGGTTTGGATACCCCCATAGGAGGAGACTTAGTAATAACATACTTGTATAGATAGTGTGACCTGAATATTTTAAGTGACAATTTTTATTGGAATATCTTTGTAAATGTGTGGAGGCCCTATGAAGTAATTATTGGGTAGAATAAGCCTTGGAGTAGTGGATGTTGTGAGTTCCCAGTTTTCTACAATGGTGACGGGGAATGAGGACATCTTCCCTGAGGATGCATCTCTTTAACCTCATTGCAAAGAGATAAACTTCTGCATTTACCTACTACCTTATATGAAAATGATTCCATTCCCCCATATTGGATGGCTACCATGTAGCTTCACACACTGAGGGTGTTTTTTGGGGGCTTGTAGAGGAAGGTCTTCGTTCAACCCATTATTTCACAATGGGTAGCCCCATATTTTTGTCCCAAGAAGTAAGACATGAGCTTGAGGTTGTGTATGGAATAATGGTGTTGGAATTAGGAGGGAATTTATAAAAATTACCCATTAGGGAGGATCAGTATCCTCTTCTATCATTTGAGATGGGCATGATGGTTCTCCAAGGTAGTCCTTAGGTCAGGATATCACCTATTATGAGTAAAAGACAAGGATATCCCAATGATGACATTCATATGTATCTATAGTCACTGTGAGTACTTGGTGACACCATCTACCATGATAAATTCCCCAAAAGTGTTCTTGGGACACATGAAGCTATTATTTTTACATTATATAGACATGGTTGTGGTAGTATCCATCACCAATATCCTTTTGTAATCACTGTTCGAGGAGGTGCATGTGAGAAACTTAACGATACTTCTGAACATAGATTGAGAGAACAAGATTTACAGAGAGTTCTCGATTTTCCAATTTTGGATTCAGGAAGCCCACATTTTCAGACTTGTTTTCTCAGTACAAGGAGTGGTAGTGGACCCAACCAAGGTCGAGGAAATGTTTGCGTGAGATCCACCCATGTGTGTGATAGAGGTGAGGAGATTCCCTTAGATATTAGGACATTATATGATATTCATATATGATTTATCCACAGATTCATCACCCATGACATCTTTTAATTAAATGGGGAAGCCATTTGTGTTGATAAGAAGGTTCCAGCGGGTTGTTACTTAGTTGAGATATAGTTTGACAAGCACTCCCTTTAGTATATTCTTAGATAATGGGGTCGAGTATGTAGTGTTTTGTGATGCATCAAGAACTTGGATTTTTCTTGTTCTGATGTAGAGGAATGAAATGATTACATATGGTCCACACCAATTTGGACCACATAAAAGAACTAAAACCCCATCATATTTTGCTAGCAGCGGATGTATTATCTTTGAATATATGGAAACACTACCTAATGGGTGAATGGGTTTTTATATACATATATCACAAGAGTCTAAGTATATCTTTTCTTGTATGTATCTTAAAATGATATAAATTCAAGGGATATATTTTATCCATGAAAATGACATTGAAAATTTCTATACTCCTAGGAACGGGAACATGGTAGAAGATGTGCTCAAAAGGATATCATGGTCAAAGTTATTGAACAAGGTGTTATAACAGTTGGCCTCATGGCAGTTATCCTCTGTAGAATGTGGTGGAGAATCTTACCTCTAGTGAATGGATTTTACATATTTTATTTTTCATTAGTTCAGGGAGGTACACCATAGGATATAGTCTATGAGACTATATGCATTTAGATATCAACATGTCATTCTCTTAATGGATATTCTAAAGGTGTCCCACATGTCGTTTATTTGAGAGGACTCATGATGATACCCGTGATGTTTTAGGTGGAGGATCTAAGAGATTTTCATACATATGATTTTGTAGTACATCCGGGTGTTGAAATGATGTACTAAGACATTCGGTGTCAGTTTTGGTTTCAAGAAATAAAGAATGGATTTGCATGTTTTTTCTCTCAATGCCTTACAAGTCAGCAAGTGAAGGTCGAGCACCATGTCACGGGTGGTTTGGATCAACACATTTGGCCTGATAGAATGGAAGTGGTATGTGATATATATGGACTCCACAATGGTATTACCACATATATATAGGAGACACAATTATATAAGGGTGATCAAAGACCAGCTCACTATATCGGCCCACTTCATAATTATACTAGAGAAAAGTTTAGTAGAGAGATCGGGATGCCTCTACATGTAGGAGATATTCCTAATCAATGGAGTTCAATCGTGGATAATTTATTACCAAGATTATGTCTTCACATATCAATTATAGACGAGATTAAAGAAGCCATTTGGTACCCAGTTATGCTTGAGCACAACTTTTCACCCACAAATTGATGGCCAGATAGAGAAGGCCATTCATGTTCTGTAGAACATGTTATGATCTTGAATGATGGAATTTGTACTTATTTGAGAATATCACCTATAACTAGTGGTTTTTTCATATAAAAATAGATACTATTCCACCATCAGTATGGAACTATTTGAGGCTTTGTAAGGGAAAACCTATAGGTCCCCACTTTTCTAGATTGGTCTAGGTGAATTCTCACTCATGGGATCTGAGATAGTGAGAGATAAAATTGAGAACGTGTATATCATCCAAGAGAATATGAAGGCTTCATTGATCTATCATAAGTCTTATGCTGATAGGTGGAGGAGGCATTTGGAGTTCAAGGAAGGGGAACTTGTGTTCCTACAAGTTTAACCATGATGTGTATTATATAGATTTGTCCTGGTTGGAAATATATCTCTAAGTTTCATCATCTAATTCAATATACTATTTAGAGTTGTTGAGGTTTAATACAAGTTATCTGTACAACAATTTTATGAAAATGTACAAGTGATTTTCTAAGTGTCACATCTGATGGGTTACATACACGACCCATTGCACGTTATCGACTAACGTGTGCTAGAAATTGAGGATGTAGTGACCATTGTTGAGTACCCATTTGATATCGATGATCAATATGAGATGATACTTTCAGTGTGATCAATTCCTTTAGTTTATTTCTGGTGAACGCAAGATAATTTCTTAGAGGATACATGGTAGCGGGAGACTCAGATTTGTGCTCAGTACACACATCTTTTTTTTTAATATCCCTTATTTTGGATTTTTGGGGATGTAAAGATCTAATTTGGGGACAATATATTGAATCAGGTATTCTTTGTATAATATCTAGATGTTATAGAGATTATTTTAGAGACCATGAGCTGAGAGAAAATGCGATTATAAGGCCTAGTGTGTTTGGAATAAATTTTTTAAATATATTAAATATATAAAAATAAAAAGTATGAGAAATTTTCATGAAACATTTGAATAACATCTAAATGGGTTCCCATATAAAAAACTGGGAGAATCATTGATTTTAGATCCCAAATTTTACCCTAACTACGAATTAACATTATTGGGCGCGGGTTGTTTGTAGAAAATCCTTCGTGAGCAAATAAATGAATAAAATAACTAAATAAGTAATATTATTTTAGTTTATGTTGATGCATAAATAGACACAACATTACTAAATTGGTTATGATTGAATTCCAACATTATCCACTGACCCTGGAGGCCTTGGAGAGACCTTTCTAGAATTATCTCAGGTGAAGAATGACGATATCATGTATTGGAGATCGACGCATATCGAATTTGAAGGATATAACCAATGAACACAACATAGTTTCATTCTTCATATGCGAGAGATCCGAACTGAGGTAGAATGTGTGTTTTTGATTTGATTCTAACTCATTCTTTAATTCTATAATGAAAATGAATCAATTTAAGAATAGATTGATCTTTTCTTTGATCATCTTATAGGATGGGATTATTTGTGGGGTTTTAGTGGAGGATTAATATTTTTCATTTGATTGCATCAATTTCATTCAAATGGAGTCAAATTGATATTGACATGAACATTGATTGAGGATTATTCATCCAATATGTTCTTGTGATTTTCTCCCTTCATTCATTATTCATCATGATCATTCTTCATTTGGTATGTGGCTCAAAAAATATAGTTCAACCAATCATTACACACTTGTTTCTTAACCCAATGACTTAAAATAATCTATCTAGGATTGAAACGACATGAGGGGTTTCAATGATTAAGATGGTGCAATATGGAAAATGTTAGATACCCAATTTTTCATTCATCAATGTTCTTTAATGCCCATTGAATAAAGAAAAATAGTTTTGATTCCCAAATGAATCAAATATCCATAAGCTGTAGATCATTGATTGTGAGGTTCATTGGAACCTATGTCAGGATTCTCTAATAAGGTATTCACCGAATTGAAGGATGTATGGAGGAGGTGTGAGGAATCCAAATTTGGGATTCTAGAAAATTATATTCTACAAGGTGTGTAATTCGGATCTACGCATCTTGAGGGCCCACCATGAGTAGTATCTAGGGTTTCTAAAGAATGTTAAATATCGCACGGTGTGTGAACACTACCATGTTCTTTGTGGTCACTCCCTGGTGACTCAGTATGTATTTCAGAGAGTAAAATAGCATGTGGTGGAGTACATGAGTTTCATAAACATCATGTAATCCTCCACACAGACACAGGTTAGACTATGTATATGGGATGATTCATGTACTGGAACATAGGTAGAGTACAAGGGATACCTACACAGTGTGTTGTACTGAACAGACACAGAATGAGGACATGGTCCATTTTCATAGGTACGAATCAGGGTCATGGTACATTATTTGTGACAACTAAAAAATGTCATGTACTCTTTTATAAATGGATTGGATATATTGTCCAACATATCATAGACACGATTCATTAGTGTTCATTCCCATTATCCTTTCCCTAATGGTTGGTATGGAATCAATTCCTACTCCATGAACTATGATTCATCTAGTAGGAATTCATGGATATAGACGTTGGAATCCCTCTAAGAGGCTTGGAGTGAGAACATATAATAATCATCATTCCCTAGGTGGAGTTATTTGTATCTTTGCGGCCAACAGTACAAGGGCATCGATCCTCTAATTACCAAGTTAATCTTGATATAGTTTTTTGGTATTACCCCATGGAATTGGGAGTGATCCTCAAATATGTACCATTTTTTAATTATACCATCAGTGTGTTATTTCTCATGACCATACTTGATGAGTATTTCATATTGGATGGAGATAATCAATTCCATTAGACTCATGAATGTTTTCTATCAGATGATTTCTTTATGGAATCATTGATATGGAATCCCAAGATGTTATACTATGGTTGTACTTTACCTCTAGACTCCTTTTTTTATGAGTATACCTTGATATTATTCTTATATGTGATATAGAAATATACCTGTGCAGAGTTGAATTTATTTCTATTATTGTATGCTGTGTGATTTAGGGGTGTCCAACTGATTATTTGTATACTCACCCATACATGATCTTTTCATCAATGTGTCATGTCTTGTGTAGATAATTGACCTTTTGATATAGTACTAGGTGGACCAGGACCAAAAACTGCTTAGTGAGATCAGACAAACTATAAGGCACCAACATTTAACATTACATAATCCTAATTTTTGATCAATAATTTACATTCATTTAAATTAATAATCTTGTAATGTTTATATTTTTAAAGAATTAGGCCATAAATATTAAATTACATAACAAATATTACAAATTAGACACTTCTACTCTATCCATTTTTTTCACAATAATAAAATTCCTTAAAAATCATGAATTATTTTCTTGATAAAAATATTCTTTAAGTCATCATTTCTCTTATCATTTCTATACCTTATGAAAATTATTTCAAAAACATGGTATGAGCATAACAATCTTAGTAAGGTTTATAAAATAAGGAAAGAAAACATTAGTCCATGAATACAGACAAATCCATGAATTCATACTTTTCGCTCATAAAACATAAGCTCTTTAATATACCTCATGAAATAATAATATTTATGAATAAATCATAGAAATAAAAATTCATAAAGGTAACTTGTGACATCCATAACATATTTACATTTTAGTTTTCAAAGAAACAAAAGGAGTAACCTTCATGGTTACATTTGGAATACCCATCAAAATATATTCCCTTAATCTCTTAGGATAAAATTAATCATTTAACTCTATCATGTTACCCAATGCATTGGAGAGATATCATGGGCTCACCCTCCCTCAATTTATTAGGAAACCACCCTTATACATAAGAAATTCCCAAGAAGAATATTATTATCATAACACATGAACAAGTAGAGAGGAAAATTAACATTTCCACATTGAAATCATAAGAAATCATTTCAAGATATTGATATAATAAATCAATTCACAAAACCATTTTCAATACCAAAATATCTAAAAAATGAATATGGTATTTACTTTTCTTTTTAAAATCATTAAATCTTGTAGAAGAATCCAAATATCAAATAATGCTTACGGCGTCAGAAAGGTCATTGTCACCACCCACGTTAAAAAGAAACATTTTTCTTGTCATTTAGTAAAATTAATTGTAGAAAAAATATTCCCTTTGAATGAAATTAAAAGTAAAAGGTGTTTATACACCATATAAAACAAGGTGGTGTATAACATAACAATATTCCCCAGTAAAAGGAGATTGAGATGATATCCCTTTCATTGAGTCCGATTTATCTCGTTAATTCTTTATATTTTTGAATAATAAAATTAGGTTATTGTTTACTTGATTTAGAACCTTTTTCATTTCTATTATTCATTTTATATTACTTATCATAATGTTATAAAAATTAAATGATTATTTATGTTAATATGAGTTGTTTTGTCGATATTCGGTACTTGAGTCGAAAATGAACATGTTTTGATGTAAAATTTCTATGTAGTAAAAAGTCCACCATCACAGTAAAATTATTAATGATTTATTTATAATATATATCCAGTATATATTTAATTATAATAGTCCATAACATTTGGATATAATAAATGAGATGCACCATTTATGGATACAGTAGGCTGTACGTATGCAAGAACACTTCATTAATTTATTTATCATATTAAATGAATGAAAACTCAATGATACATAGGTATATTATAATTACACTATAATATCATATTATATGTATGTTACATATTTTTATTAATTCTATCCTTTATACGTTCCAGGTATGGCATGAATGAGTCATATCACTTTGAGGGGGCGGTAGTTAGCACTTCCGAAAATGTAATTATCGTATTTAAAAATTATGGAAACCATAAAGTTATGATATAAATAAAAATATATAAACATATATACAATATAAATATAATATATATCATATATAAATACATTTCCATCATAATGGCCACCATGAAATGTGTTATAGGAAAATTTAACAATCACCATTTTGTGAGCCAGTAGTTCATCGTACACAGAAATAATATACTCATATCCATTAGATGGAGGTGTGTGTAAGTGTAGTTAGAATCCTTATTATAAAAACATCATAGTATATTGAGGATACTATTTTATTTATGTAATCAAATAATAATATGATCATAAGGATTAGATAAGGAAAATAAAGGAAATGATCTTGAGAGAAGACGTTACCTCTAAATCTGGTAACATCCTTTGATTTGATCCAAAAGGCTTTATTGAATTGGCTTCTTCCCAAGGTAAGACTTCTATAAAGAAGGGAGGGATGTTGTAAGATTATTTTTTCAGATGTTAGATGATCCAATGGGCTTAAGAGGTGTAATTAAGTGGGTAGTGGTGATGCCCTTTTATAAGAGGAAGGTGGGGCACTTTAGAAAAATCTTGAAATATTATTTTATTATAAAATGATTTTCGCATTCAAATGACCCCAAAATTATTTATTTCAAAGATAATAAGATATAGGGCCAACATACTCTAAAATAATATGTTTTAGACAAGTTTAGGTTACAAAATTAATCTTATCTTTTAGCTTTAACACTTAGTTAAAAACATTAACTCTTACCATGTCTTCTTGAAATTTCATAATATATGGTAACTATAGTTACTATAAAATTCCAAAAGATCCATAAGTGGATAATTAATGACATTTGTAACATTATATAAGTCATTTTTCCAAATATTAGATTTTTATGACTATTATATCATTTAATAAAATAGTATTTGTTTTAAAAACTCAATTATGCCAATATTAACACCATTTACTAATTGATTTTGGTTAAAGTCATAAAAACCTGAATCCTACAAAACAAAGACATTAAATCGAAGAAAATATGTCAATATCATCCAAAAAATTTGTGTATGGAATAAAAATAATCCAATTAAATTCATTTTAATATTTACAATATCATTTATTTGAATACATTGTTAATGAAGCAAGCCCTACATCATCATTGTGTCATAATTAACATTATTTATTTAATGTCTAAAAATTATAAATAAAATATCATGATGTAAGAAATATTTTTAGATTTATAATTAATGTTTATAGTATAATATATCACTTATATAACCCCATATAAAAATTTCTTTATTAAATGATACATGTTTATGTTATATATCCATTTCTTTAAATTAAAAATTATAAAATGTCATTTTCACACCCAAGTGGCTTCCAAATGCCAAAGGTTAGGCCTAAGGATTCTTCTTCTCAGATTATCTCATAAAATAGGATAAGTACATGTTTTAGGGTATTTTTATTTTATTATAATATAATTTTCTTACCCTTATTTACCTGATTTACCTTTTAAGCATGGTAAATAAAAAATAAATAATGATGTTACTATTCATAATGTCCAAAAATAAAAGGTAGCTATTTAAAAAATTTAAACATTTTTATTCCAAATATAGAATATTTTTTTCTAAATTCAAAATACCTATTTTTTAGTAATAATTTTAAAATTAATTCCTGTTGTCAAAACCAAAAAACATGTTTTTAGGAAGTAAAAACTGCCAAAGGATTGACATGTATTTATATCTAATTAAAATGTGAAATTACTTACAATGACCAACATTGTATTAAATTATAATAACATAATCCAATTAAACTTTAAAACCCATTAAAAGGATAAAATAAATATATAAATAAATTAGATGAAAAGGTAGTTTTGAATTAAAATGCAATATTTTTCACTAATCATTAAAAAATGAACTTTATTAGAAAATTAATTTTTTTTAAAAAAAGTAACTTTTGGGGACCCTATTATAAAGAATAATTTAAATTTGTCAAATATATCATATAAAAGTTACCAAAACTAGATTTAAAAAGGGTTCACCATCAAAAGGAGGTAAAATGACCTTTTAAAAAATATTAGAGTATTTCATTCTTAAAATCAGATTAATTATTATTTTAAGCCTCTAAAATTTATTAGATAAATGTAAAAACATTTAAAAAACATGTGTAATCATATTTCCTTTAGTTCTATTCATTCCCACCAATATAACATCTAGGTGTTAACTTCCATTTAAAATAATAATAAAATTATTGTATTATTTTTTATTATAACTCAATGTTCTGTGAAACGTAAGATTTCAGAGAAACCCGTTGTCGTATGCCGTGTATTCTATCAGAAAAAGCATCATCTTTAACATAAAATGAATATATTATTCATAATAATTAATAGACATAAAAAATTATTCTTTTATAGTTACCAGGGATCCTACATCATTTCCCACTTTTGGAAATTGCATCCCCAAAATTTTATTTACTTATCAAATATGTGGGGGTATTTATCCATCATAGAATTTTTAGATTCCCATGTTTCCTCTTCAACCATATGGTTTTTTCTAAAAAACAATTACCTAATGAATTACCTTATTCTGCAATACATGCTCTCTGTGGCCAAGAATCTGGACTAGTTTTTCCTCATAAGAAAGATTCTCTTCCAACTGAACTACCTCTAGACTCAAAACATGAGATGGATCTAGCATATACTTTCGCAACATTGAAACATGAAAACATTATTCACCAGGGACAAAATTTGAGGTAAATCCACTCTATAGGAAACTGATCCATCATTCTCCAAAATTTCATAAGGTCCAATGAATATTAGACTCAAATTTCCCTTTATACCAAAACAAATCACACTTTTCCATGGAGAAACATTGATAAAGACATGATCACCTACCTTTAAAGAATGATCCTTCCTCCGGTTATCCTCATAACGTCTCTACATGATCTAAGCTATTTTCATGTGCTTTTGAATCAACTGATCTTTTTCTGCCATCTGTTCTACCGATTCTAGTCCCATCAACTTTCTTTCACCTACTTCATCCCAAAAAGCTGATGTTCAAAACCACTTTCCATATACTGCTTCAAATGATGCCATCTGCTTACTAGAATGAAAACTGTTATTATAAGAATAAAAAAATGTTTGTCCCAACATCCTTGGTAATCCATTAAATAAGAATGCATCATATCTTCAAATTTTTGAATAGTAATTTTTGGATTCCCATATGATTATGGATGAAAATATGTACTAAAAATTAATTCAGTGCCCAATGACTTATGAAGGCCCTTCCAAAATATATAAGTAAACCTATGATCATGATCCGATACAATGTAGTGTAGAACTCCATGTAAACTGACTATATCATTAACATACAATCGATAAAGTTTATCTAGAGATAGAGTACATCGAATAGAAAGAAAATGAGTAGATTTAGTTAATCGATCATCAATAACCCAGATTGCATTATTACTTCAAGAAGTATTTGGTAATCCCACTACAAAATCTAGTGAAACATTTTCCCATTTCTACTCTGGAATTGGAAAAGGATGAAATATCCATTTCAGTAACTATCTGTCTTCATTAACCTATTGAAAAATAAAACATCTCTAGGTAAATTCAGCAATATATATTTTCATTACATCCCACTAGTAATACTCTTGAAGATCTCTATACATCTTAGTACTACCAGGATGAACTGAAAAAATAGAACTATGAGCTTTACATAACAACTCTTTCTTCAAATGTGATTCACAATGCACACATAATCTATTTAAAAAAAATCATAAAACTATATTTTCCAATGTTAAATTCATGAAAAATACCCTTATGAACTAGTTCTACCTTTTCTACAACTTACTATCATCTTTATATGCTTTCTTATTTCTATCTGATAGATATGATTTCACTGCAACCTGAAATAAAATAGAGGAATTCCCGGAACCAACAACATCCAATCCAACATTCATAAAATAAAAAACTGAAGGATCTCATTCAAATTTATCATGGTTAATACAACACTACTCTTTCGACTCAAATCTTTAGCCACTTTAATTTCCATTTCTGGATTGTAATGAATTGTGCAATCATGATCCTTGATTAATTCCATCCAAATTATTTGTCTCATGTTCAATTATTTTGATTGAATATATACTTCAAACTTTTGTGATCAGTATATATTTCACACATTACAACACAAAAATGATGCCTTCAAAATTTTAAAGAAAAAAATAATAGCAGCTAATTCCAAATCATGTGTAGGGTAATTTAACTCATGAGTTTTCAACTGACGTGAAGCATAAGAAATTACCTGATCATTATGTATTAGGACAGAACCAAGTATTCTCAATGTAGCATCACTATTGATAACAACTTCACCATTTATAGAAGGTAGTGCCAGAAAATAGAGCATTCACTAATCTTTTTTTCAATTCCTAGAAACATTATTCACATTCTTTGGTCCAGATGAACATAACACATTTTCGAGTTAACTTAGTCATTGGGCTAGATAACCATGATTTTTTTCAAAAAACCTCTAGTAATAACCTTCTAAACCAGGAAAAGTATGAATCTATGTGATATTGGTAAGTCTTGGAAACTCTTTAACAACTTTTGTTTTAGAGTGGTCAATAGTTATGACATCTTTAGAAACAAAATGACCAAAGAATGAAATTTTTTGTAACCAAAACACACACTTTCTGAATTTCCCATACGAATTATTTTCTATTATGGTTTATATGACAAACCATAAATGACTTTCATGTTTCTCTTTAATTTTATAATATATCAAAATATCTTCAAAAAACACAACAATAAAATTATCAAAGAACTCACGAAAAATTCTATTAAAAATATCCATGAATACAACAGGTGCATTGGTTAACCCAAAAGGCATATATTCAAATTCCTAATGGCCATACCAAGTATTAAATAAGGTATTTGGAATGTCTAATTATAACGACCCATATTTTACATACATTGTTATTACTTCAGAATTGAAGCACACTTATTACAACATATAACAAAACCAAGAAAGGACCGTATTGGTATAGTGTCTTTAGAAACTGGGAAACATAAACAACTGGTTCATAAAGCATCTACTTTTCCTCCCATTTATTTCATCATATCTAGAGTCCCTTTTTGGCATATTCTACTTAATAACCTTCTTCTTGACCTGGGGAAATAAAACATACAAAAGGGTGAGCTCAAATGCTCAGTAAGGGTAAACAAAAGAAATATCAATCACATCATATACATAAGAACATAACTTTTGGAAATCTTATCCTGCAAAAGAGATCATAATATCATAACATGGGATAAATAATAGAAGTGAAATGTAATCCCAATAATCATAACTTAAAACCTGAAACTTTGTGGCATACACACATAATCATAGAGAATCATTTCTTATTAGTCAAGACTCATTGCCAAGACTATCTTAGTAGACAAAGTCCCTTTCTGAACCGAGTTCACTCCTCGTTTCAGTCCTGTTTCACTGAACCGGTATAACCTACCGTTCCAGCCATGTCTATATTATGATATATAAAATCTTTACCCAATGCTTTGGAGGGAGATATAGGTCCCACCCATCTCATAATGATACCATTCTTATGTGTGCCACAAAATCAGAAAACCATACATCATAGCATAACCCATGTAATAAAAATGGGAATCTTAAACATCGTGAAATCATAAAACAATTCATATAAGATAAATTAATTCATAAAAACATAATTATATCACAACATAATCAAATCAATGTAATAATAGGGATAAAAACCGAACCCTTTGTTATCTTAGATGGAAAATAATTTTGATAAAACACTTGAACTCCATTCTTGAGGAAAATGTCCTTTCTGCTTCAAAAACACTTTTCCTTTCTTAACATGTCGTACAATTATAAACTAAAAAAATTTGATTAAAAATAAACTTGAAAAATTGTAAAGTAATCTTCTTGGAAATTATGTTTTAAAAATCCATTCATGCCGTATAAGTTAAAAAAACATTCTTCGTACTTTTGTCAGAAAAGTCAAAAAGTACCTCGTACGAAAAACGACAAAAGATTCCATTTATATCCTTTACTAAAAATCACCAAAGGGTAAAATTGGATTTAAACAATTGTAGGTGGATGGAAATAATATTACATATTGATGAAACATGGATGTGGATGATAAAATACACCCCAGTAAATACGAAAGTGTAAACAATCTCAGATAAAAATGAGATTGTGATATTTTCCTTACCTTAGGTCCGACTTGCTTTGTAAGTGTCCGAACCTACTGTATAATGATTTAAATAATGTTATTGACTTTTTCCAGAATCATACTTATTTTTATGATATCATATATGTTCATATTATTAGCTTCTTAGTAGTAATATTTCATTGCTACTTGTTATTCAGGTGTTTATAACTTTTTGTTCTTATGCGTGTTTTGTCGAATAAATTCTTATTATTCTCTTTAGGTTATAGATACCTCATTTCCAGAATGGTATTAGTGTAATATATATCATATTCATTTATTTAATTCATTTATATAATCATTATGAAATGAAGATTATGTAGAACGAGTCGCATCACATCGTGGAGACGGTATTCCTTACGTACGCACGAGTGATGATATCGTTCCTATGATCGTGGAATTGTATTGGAGTGTATGTATACTATTTCAGAATCAATATAAATTTATAATAGTCCTATATAGTCATTATTTACACCATTATACCCATCCAAGTAAGGTGGTGGTGGAAAATAGATTACACCACGGCGTGGAGACGGTATTCCGTACGTACGCACGCGCGGTGATTTCATTTTTTGTAGGATGGATAGATGGTTAAATAAGGTTATTTCATACTTATAATAAAATATATTTATATGAGTGATACTGATGTCATTCCTTCATAATGAAACAACTAAAGAAGAAGAAGTTGAAGAAGAAAGAAATTGGAAAGGATCGGTAATGGAGATTACCTCTTCTTTGAAGTGCTTCTTTGAGACCTCCTTTTAGGGCACTAAAATTGGTCTTCTAAGAAGACCAGGACCTCTAGGATGTCTCTGGGGAAGTGGAGAGGATAAAATGGCAGGGGTTGGCCGAGCTTGAAGGATCAAAGTGGTGTGAGGAAGAGAGGGAGGATGTGCCCTTTTATAAGGGAGGAGAGGGGCACCTTTGGAATAACAAAAAATATTATTTTATTACAAAGTCAAGTTCGGTTTTAAATAGCTCCAAATTGATTTATTTAGAGGCTAAGGTGGTTATGGGTCGAAATCCTCTCATACAATAGAATTTAGACAAGTTTAGGTTCCTATTTTAACCTTATCATTTAGATTTAACATTAAGTTAAATAATTTTACTTTTTCCGTGTCTTCTTGTGTCCTTGTACTATAAGGTTAATAAACTTACTATATCAAGCCAAAAGAACCCCAAGTTGTTTATTATTAATATATATAACCTTATCTAAGTCATTTGGCCGAACCTTAGATTTTTAGGAATAAAATAACAATTAATAATATAATATTTGTTTTAAAAACTATTTTATGTCAATTTTGACACTATTTAGTAATTGATTTTTTTGAAAATCATAAATAAATGATAAGTTCGAAAAAAGTTAATTAAATAAATAATAACATGTCATATTAACCTATAAAAGTAGTGGAATTCATAAAAAGTCTCAAATTATATTTATTTGGGTATTTATAACATCAATTATGTCAATATTTCATTAATAAGATAATTACTGCATCATCGTTGTGTCATAAATAAATTAAATTATCTAATGTCTAAAAATTACAAATAAAATACCATTATGTAGGAAATCTTTTTATATTTCTAATTAATATTTATAGTCGAATTTATCTTATGTATAACCCCATATTAAAAATGATTTAGTTATTAAACTTTGATTTTAACTATTTTAACCCTTCTTTAAATAAATTAATAATAAATGACCTAATCTAATCCAAGTGGGCCTAAATGGTCATATTTTATTCCTAAGTTTTTTTTGGTTGAATTACACTTGTCCAATAGAATTAGGAAATGTGTTAGGGTAATAATAATATCATTTTTACCCTTAATTACCCTATTTACTTTTAACCGTGGTAAAAAAAAGTAAAAAGTTACTATTCACCAAAAATTATTTTCATCTCATTGAACCACATTTTACTTACTGACATCAACCGTGTCTCTCGGATTTTTGAAATTCCACTCACAGAAGTGGTAAAATTAAGTTTTATGAAAAATTTAGTTTTTTTTAACAGCCACTTAGTAGTTTCACTATTCATCAAAAATTGAAAGTTTTTAGAAAAATACCAAAATTTCACCCGAGGCTAATTTCGATATTCCGAGTTCAAAAATGAAGTCCATTTTGAAAAATAAAATTTATAAAATTTCAAAAATTGGTTATTACTATTCATAATGGCTAGTTTTAATAATATTTTAATAGCATATCATTGTTTAGTGAAACTCGGTATTGCGTACGACGCAAGCTATCGAGGAAGGCCGCGGTTTCGTGTAAAGAAAGACAAGAAAGTGTTGTGTGTAGAAAAAGATTCCTTTGATGATTTATATAAAACAAAATATTTCACATAAAAGTCTCGGGTGTTACATTCTACCCCCTTAAAATGAATTTCGCCCTCGAAATTCGTCACTTTGTAACAAACAGATGAAGATACCTCTCCCTCATCATATCCTCAAGCTCCCATGTAGCTTCTTCTAATTGGTGGTTCCTCCATAAAACTTTCACCAATCGAGTGGTCTTGTTTCGTAGGACTTTTTCGCTACGATCCATAATCTCTATCGGTTGTTCTTCATAAGAAAGATCTTACTCTAGCGGTACAAATTCTGAGCTAAGTACATGTGAAGGATCAGGTATGTACTTTCTCAGGAGAGATACATGGAACACATCGTGAACTTGAGAGAGATTCGGTGGAAGCGCCAATCAGTAAGCTACCTTCCCAACACGATCCAGTATTTCGAAAGGACCGATATATCTAGGGCTCAACTTCCCCTTCTTTCCAAATCTCATGACTCTCTTCCAGGGAGATATCCGTAAGAACACTTTATCGCCCACTTCAAACTCTAGGTCTTTTCTTCGTCTGTCGGCATAACTTTTCTGTCGACTCTGAGATGCTCTTATGTGTTGTTGAATAGATCTGCCCTTTTCTACCATTTCATCAACGAGATCAGGTCCTAATAGCTTTCTTTCCCCAACTTCATCCCAGTAAGTTGGAGTCCTGCATTTCTTTCCATAGAGAGCTTCATAAGGAGCCATCTGAATACTGGAGTGAAAGCTATTATTATAAGAAAATTCCACCAAAGGTAGGTGTTGATCCCAACCACCTTTGAAATACATAGAGCAAGCTCTCAACATATCTTCTAGAGTTTTAATTGTTCTCTCAGACTGACCGTCTGTCTAAGGATGATAAGCAGTGCTGAAACTCAACTCTGTATCCAGAGTATGCTGAAGACTTCTCCAGAACTTCGAGGTAAATATCGGATCCCGATCAGATATAATAGAAAGTGGTACTCCATGAAATCTTACCTCTTCCTTTACATATATCCTGGCAAGCTGATCCAGAGAGAAATCCTCTCTAATAGCAATGAAGTGTGAAGACTTTGTAAGACGATCAACTATGACCCAGATAGAATTATTGCCTTTGGATGTTTTAGGAAGTCCTGTGACAAAGTCCATAGTGATGTTTTCCCATTTCCATTCAGGTATGGGTAATGGTTGTAACATCCCCTTAGACTTCTATCTCTCAGCTTTAACTTGCTGACAAACCAAGCATTGAGAGACATATTCAGCAACATCTCTTTTCATGCCATCCCAGCAGAAGTACTCTTTCAGGTCCCTATACATCTTCGTGCTTCCAGGATGAATAGAGAATGAAGAACTATGAGCCTCATCCAGCAGCTCCTTCTTTAATTCGGGGATGGGAGGAACACAAACCCGATTCCTAAACTTTATTATCCCATCACAATCAAGGTTGAATTCAGGAACATTTCTCACCTTCTTTTGTAACTCGACATCTTCTTTCTGTGCCTCTTTAATCTTCACATGTATAGATGGTTGAACATTCATTTGAGAAAGATAAGATTTTTCCCCTTCCATTATAATTCCAAGATCCATCCTTTGTAAATCTATAAATATTGGATCTTTTGTGATCCTCATCATGGATAAACTAGCATGGTCTTGTCGACTTAATGAATCTGCCACCTTGTTTTCTTTCCCAGGGTGGTAATGGATTGAGCAGTCATAATCCTTAATCAGCTCCAACCATCTTCTTTGGCACATATTCAGCTCCTTTTGTGGGAAAATATACTTTAAACTTTTATGATCAGTATAAATATCACACCTTTCACCATAAAGGTAATGCCTTCAAATCTTTAATGCAAAGATTACCGTAGCTAACTCCAAATCATGAGTTGGGTAGTTTTGCTCATGTATTTTCAACTGTCGTGAGGCATAAGCTATCACCATATCATTTTGCATAAGAACACACCCCAATCCCTTCTTGGATGCATCTCTGTAGATCAAAAACCTTTCTCCACTACAAGGCAGTGTGAGCACAGGTGCACTATATAACCTTCTTTTCAACTCCTTGAAATTCTCTTCACATTCCTCCATCCATACAAACTTAACTCCTTTTCGAGTCAACTTGGTGAGTGGATTAGATAATCGTGAAAAATCTTTCACAAAACATCGATAATATCCAGCCAAACCAAGAAAACTTCGGATCTCAGTTACTGTTTTTGGTTTCGACCATCTTTCGATAACCTCTGTTTTTGCTGGATCCACAGATATCCCCTCTTTTGAGATTATGTGACCCAAAAATGCAACTTTTTGAAGCCAAAATTCACACTTGGTAAATTTGGCATAAAGCTTCTCCTTTATCAGGGTCTTCAATATAATTCTCAAGTGATCTTCATGTTCTTCCTTGCTCTTTGAATAGACAAGAATATCATCTATAAAGACTACCAAAAACTGATCAAGATAGTCTCTAAAGGCTCTATTCATCAGATCCATGAAGATAGCAGGGGCATTAGTAAGACCAAATGACATCACTATAAATTCATAGTGTCCATACCTTGTACGGAAATCCGTCTTTGGTATATCCTCCCTTTTGACCCTTAATGTATGATACCCTGAACGAAGATCAATCTTGGAAAAGTATTGAACTCCGCGTAGTTGGTCAAATAGGTCATCAATGCACAGGAGAGGATATTTGTTCTTGATAGTGATCTTGTTAAGTTCTCGATAATCAATGCAGAGTCTCATTGATCCATCTTTCTTCTTAACAAACAGAACATGTGCTCCCCAAGGTGACGCACTAGGGCGTATGAACCCCTTATCAAGATTCTCTTAGAGTTGCTTCTTCAATTCCTGCAACTTAATTGGGGCCATTCTATAAGGTGTCTTTGAAATAGGCAAAGCACCCGGTACGAGTTCTATTGAAAACTCAACTTCACGATTCGGTGGAAGACCCAGTAATTCCTCCGAAAAGACATCATCAAACTCCCGTACAATGGGAATATTCTTAATTGTGAGTTTCTCACCAACCATTTGAGATAAATAACCTTCATTTAGTGGAATCAAGACCCATAAGATGGAAGGAATTTCCACTGGAAGGTTATGTTCAACTTTGAGAGCACATCGAACGATTTCCTCGTAGCTATTGAAGTCCCTTATGGCTAAGGCCCTTCGAAGACTTGGTTTTAAGCCACTAAAGAATCGATCGATCTTACTCTCAGGTTGGATAATAATACCAGAAGCGTACCTTGCAAGTCTTGTAAAATTTGCTTCATAGGTACCAATAGATTCATCATCCTTTTGTTTCAGTTCGAGAAACTATTTCTCCATCTTTGTTCAGAGAATATGAGGGAAGTACTTATTGAAAAATAAGTTCTTGAACTCGTCCCATTCCATGGACTCAATTTCATCCCTTTGACTCGTATTCTTAATAAGATTCCACCATTGATCAACATCACCCTCCAAACGATACACTGCTAGGATGACTTTATCATGCTCAGAACATTGAAAAACTGAAAATATCTTTTCAGTAGTACTAATCCATTTTTCAGCAACTAATGGATCAGTAGACCCACTGAATGAAGGTGGACGCTGTCTCATGAAGGATTCAACAGAATTTTGCTCCTTCCTTTGCTCGTTTGGAAGTCCTGCATGATTCATAGCTTGAGAAAGTTGTGTGATCAGGGCTATAAGATTTTTTATTCCAACTCCCATAACGTTTGGTTGCTCAGGGGGACAATCATTGCATTGCCCGTCGCATTCCGCATTAACACGGTTCCTTCGGGTTCCTGCCATTGACTAAAACCAAGAAGAATAGTGTGAGCAACACTAATTATAATAGGAAAACCACATAATCAAGAATAAAATTTCACACTTAAGGTCTTATCCTAGGTTATTCCTGGCCATTTCTAAAACACTAAGATTGTTTTCTATGCTTAGAATTATCCTTAGGTTTCTTACTAAGGCTTTCACATCCTAGTTTCCAAAGGTTGACTATACCTTTCCTCTAATACCAACTGTAGCGGTCTGGAATTACTTCCAGTGGACTATAGTTGATACCTATCAGGGCACTCCATGGGAGGCTATACCCCCTGGGCGGGACACACCACCATCCCTAGTGGTAGCCATTTCCACATGAAGCCCTTGGGCGGAGAGCCATGCTTCGTCCAACGCTCACATGTGAGAGTTCCCAAGGATCGGATACATTCCTACCTCCTTTGCCTATGATACCAACTATAACGACCCATACTTTACATACATTGTTATTACTTCAGAATTGAAGCACACTTATTGCAACATATAACAAAACCAAGAAAGGACCGTATTGGTATAATGTCTTTAAAAACTGGGAAACATAAACAACTGGTTCATAAAGCATCTAATTTGCCTCCCAATTATTTCATCATATCTAGAGTCCCTTTCTGACATATTCTACTTAATAACCTTCTTCCTGACCTGGGGAAATAAAACATATAAAAGGGTGAGCTCAAATGCTCAGTAAGGGTAAACAAAAGAAATATCAATCACATCATATACATAAGAACATAACTTTTGGAAATCTTATCCTGCAAAAGAGATCATAATATCATAACATGGGATAAATCATAGAAGTGAAATGTAATCCCAATAATCATAACTTAAAACCTTAAACTTTGTGTCATACACACATAATCATAGAGAATCATTTCTTATTAGTCAAGACTCATTGCCAAGACTATCTTAGTGGACAAAGTCCCTTTCTGAACCAAGTTCACTCCTCGTTTTAGTCATGTTTCACTGAACCGGTATAACCTACCGTTCCAGCCATGTCTATCTCATGAGATATAAAATCTTTACCCAATTAATTGGAGGGAGATATAGTTCCCACCCATCTCATAATGATACCATTCTTATGTGTTCCACAAAATCAGAAAACCATACATCATAGCATAACCCATGTAATAAAAATGGGAATCTTAAACATCGTGACATCATAAAACAATTCATATAAGATAAATGAATTCATAAAAATATAATTCCATCACAACATAATCAAATCAATGTAATAATAGGGATAAAAACCGAACCCTTTGTTATCTTAGATGGAAAATACTTTTGATAAAACACTTGAACTCCATTCTTGAGGAAAATATCCTTTCTGCTTCAAAAACACTTTTCCTTTCTTACCATGTCGTACAATTATAAACTAAAAGAAGTTGATTAAAAATAAACTTGAAAACTTGTAAATGAAGCTTCTTTGAAATTATGTTTTAAAAATCCATTCATGCTGTATAAGTTAAAAAAAACATTCTTCGTACTTTTTTCGGAAAAGTCAAAAAGTACCTCGTACGAAAAACGACAAAAGATTCCTTTCATATCCTTTACTAAAAACTCACCGAAGGGTAAAATTGGATTTAAACAATTTTTGGTGGATGGAAATAATATTACATATTGAGGAAACATGGATGTGGATGATAAAATACACCCCAGTAAATACGAAAGTGTAAACAATCTCGGATAAAAATGAGATTGTGATATTTTCCTTACCTTAGGTCCGACTTGCTTTGTAAGTGTCCGAACCTCCTGTATAATGATTTAAATAATGTTATTAACTTATTCCAGAATCATACTTATTTTTATGATATCATATATGGTCATATTCTTAGCTTCTTAATAGTAATATTTCATTGCTACTTGTTATTCGGGTGTTTATAACTTTTTGTTCTTATGCATGTTTTGTCGAATAAATTATTATTCTTCTCTTTAGGTTATAGATACCTAATTTACAGAATGGTATTAGTGTAATATATATCCTATTCATTTATTAAATTAATTTATATAATCATTATGAAATAAATATTATGTAGAACGAGTCACATCACATCGTGGAGACGGTATTCCGTACGTACGCACGAGTGATGATATCGTTCCTATGATCGTGGAATTGTATTGGAGTGTATGTATACTATTTCAGAATCAATATCATTTTATAATAGTCATATATAGTCATTATTTACAACATTATACCCATACAAGTAAGGTGGTGGTGGAAAATAGATTACACCACAGCGTGGAGATGGTATTCCGTACGTACGCACGCGCGGTGATTACATTTTCCGTAGGATGGATAGATGGTTAAATAGGGTTGTTTCATAATTATAATAACATATCAGTATATGAGTGATACTGATGTTATTACTTCATAATTAAACAACTAAATAAGAAGAAGTTGAAGAAGAAAGAAATTGGAAAGGATCGGTAATGGAGATTACCTCTTCTTTGAAGTGCTTCTTTGAGACCTCCTTTTAGGGCACTAAAAATGGTCTTCTAAGAAGACCAGGACCTCTAGGATGTCTCTAGGGAAGTGGAGAGGATAAAATGGAAGGGGTTGGCCGAGATTGAAGGATCAAAGTGGTGTGAGGAAGAGAGGGAGGATGTGCCCTTTTATAAGGGAGGAGAGGGGCACCTTTGGAATAACTAAAAATATTATTTTATTACAAAGTCAAGTTCGGTTTTAAATAGCTCCAAATTGATTTATTTAGAGGATAAGGTGGGTATGGGTCGAAATCCTCTCATCCAATAGAATTTAGACAAGTGTAGGTTCCTATTTGAACCTTATCATTTAGATTTAACATTAAGTTAAATAATTTTACTTTTACCGTGTCTTCTTGTGTTCTTATACTATAAGGTTAATAAACTTACTATATCAAGCCAAACGAAACCCAAGTTGTTTATTATTAATATATATAACCTTATCTAAGTCATTTGGCCTAACCTTAGATTTTAGGAATAAAATTACAATTAATAATATAATATTTTTTTTAAAAACAATTTTATGTCAATTTTGACACTATTTAGTAATTGATTTTTGTGAAAATCATAACATAATGATAAGTTCGAACAATGTTAATTAAATCAATACTAACATGTCATATTAACCTAGAAAATTAGTGTAATTCATAAAAAGTCTCAAATTATATTTATTTGGGTATTTATAACATCAATTATGTCAATATTTCATTAGTAAGATAATTACTGCATCATCGTTGTGTCATAAATAAATTAAATTATTTAATATCTGAAAATTACAAATAAAATACCATTATGTAGGAAATATTTTTATATTTCTAATGAATATTTATAGTCGAATTTATCTTATGGATAACCCCATATTAAAAATGATTTAGTTATTAAACTTTGATTTTAACTATTTTAACCCTTCTTTAAATAAATTAATAATAAATGTCCCAATCTAATCCAAGTGGGCCTAAATGGTCATAGTTTATTCCTAAGTTTGTTTTTGGTCGAATTACACTTGTACAATAGAATTAGGACATGTGTTAGGGTAATAATAATATCATTTTACCCTTAATTACCCTATTTACTTTTAACCGTGGTAAAAAAAAGTAAAAAGTTACTATTCACCAAAAAATTATTTTCATCTCATTAAACCACATTTTACTTACTGACATCAACCGTGTCTCTCGGATTTTTGAAATTCCACTCACAAAAGTGGTAAAATTACATTTTATGAAAAATTTAGTTTTTTTTAACAACCACTTAGTAGTTTCACTATTCATCAAAAATTGAAAGTTTTCCGAAAAATACCAAAATTTCACCCTAGGCTAATTTCGATATTCCGAGTTCAAAAATGAAGTCCATTTTGAAAAATAAAATTTATAGAATTTCAAAAATTGGTTATTACTATTCATAACGGCTAGTTTTAATAATATTTTAATAGCATATCATTGTTTAGTGAAACTCGGTATTGCGTACGACACAAGCTATCGAGGAAGGCCGCGGTTTCGTGTAAAGCAATCCAAGAAAGTGTTGTGTGTAGAAAAAGATTCCTTTGATGATTTATATAAAACAAAATATTTCACATAAAAGTCTCGGGTGTTACACTAATTCCTTTATACTCAACTGATGGTACCCTGACCTCAAGCCAATCTTTGGAAAATATTGAGCTCCCAGGAGCTGATCAAACAAATCATTGATATGAGGAAAAGAAAACTTGTTCTTAACAGTGATGTTATTCAAGGCTCTATAATCAATGAAAAGTCTCATTGAACCATATTTATCTTTAAAAAACAATATGAAAGAACCCCATGGTGATGTTCTAGTTAGAATGAATCCTTTATCTAATAACTCCTACAATTTCCTCTTTAACTCTAAAAGTTCAATTTGATCCATTCGATAAGGGGGGTTTTGAAATTGGATTATCATATGAAACCAAGTACACAATAAATTTGACTTCCTGATCAGGTATTATACCAGGAAACTCATCAAGAAAAACATCAAGATACATATTTAGAACTAACACATCATTAATCTGAACAATTCATTTATCTTCAACAATATGTGCAAGGTAACATTTATTTCCATATTTTACTAGATTCTCACCTTTCTTATATGTTATCAAAATTAATTTTTCATTTTTGTACACAAAATGAAATTTTCTATAAAAAAATCCTCTTTAGTTCTACAGTCAATCATAGCAAGATAAATGGAAATCCAATCCCACTAAAAATAACATCAAACTCTACTAAACCTAAAACAATACGGTTTTCAAGTAGATTCTTTATGCACACAAGGACATGAAGGTTCTTATAATTTCTTTTTATCTCAACATTTACCTCAGGTGTTTTTACCAAAAGTTCAAGATTCATAACATGAGATGAAATTCCAAATTTAATAGAAAATTTCTCAGAAATAAAAGAATGTGTAGACCCAGAATCAAACAAAAAATTGGCATAATCATAATAAATAAACAATGTACCTGATACTACTTCATTTGATGGAAAAACATTTTATTAAGTAGTTTCAAAGGATTTCACCACCCCTTAATTCTTGTATTCTGGATGCTTTCTATCATTATAGTTCTTCGTCGAACACTCATTTTCATAATGACCCATTTCATTACAATTAATACATTTTACTGACTATAAATCAGATTTTGTCTTACCAATACCCTGATCTTTTTCAATAAATTATGAACCTTATGTACCATTTTACCACATCGGCAGCACTTACCAGAATTCAAAAGGCATTCCCCATTGTTCTTTTTACCACAATTTTCATAAACAGTAATCTTGAGTTTCTTAACATCAAACTTTTTTGAAGAACTCTTCTGTTTCATCTATCACCTCGACCTCTTATTATGTTGTTTTTCAAAGAATAATTGATCATCAGAAAACCACATTTCTACCTTCTTCTCACATTGAAAAATAATTTCATAACTTTTGAACTTATGATAAGATAATTCCCTTCGATACCATGGAATTACTCCACAGTAAAAATGATTGATTTTACTATCAAGACCCCTTATGAAATTTAGAGCATAACTTTCCAGTTGAGTGAATTTTTCTTCATAAGTATCCACTGATCCATCCTCCTACATCAATTCTAAGAATTATTTTTCCATCCTAAGTTTAACTTCATAATGAAAATATTTCTCAAGGAAAATACCTTTAAATTTAACCCAATCAAGAGTATGAATATTCTCGTTATCCCAAATATTTTTAACCATCGACCACCACTGATCGGATTCACCTTCAAAACTGCAAACAAAAATATGAACCTTTTGATGTTCTGAACAACCCATGACATCAAAAATATTTTCCAGAACATTAATCCACACTTCAAATAGCACAGGGTCAGATAATATTCAAAATGATGGGGGATGTTGGCTCATGAAATGCTCTACTTCTAAAATATTCCATTTAGGTTGATCTAGATGATCTCATGCATGGATACCACCAAAATTTATAGATTGATTCAACCATGCAATTACTGTAACAAATTGTTCAGCTCCGATTCCGACCATATCTGGTTGCTGATTTGGTAGGTTGTTTTCCAGTTGATTTCATCCCATCATATCTTCCCTGTTTCTTCTTTGAAAAAACATTCCGAACACAGGCATATCTTAGATGATCCAACATGGTAATATTGAAATGATATATCATTTCAATATTTTTTAAGTAAAAAAAATTTATAGATATTTATTTAACAATATAATAACCCCTAAAGTTGTATAAACTTACCTCTGATACCAACTATAATGCCACAACCTTAAACATTACATAATAATTATATTTGATCAAGAATTTACTTTATTTTACATTGAGGACCTTTTCAGGTTTAGAGTTTTAAAGAATTATTCCATATCTATAACATTACATCTAAAATATTACAAAGTAGAAACTTATACTCTATCCATTTTTTTCACAATAATAAAACGCCTTAAAAAAAGAATTATTTTATTGATAAAAATCTTCTTGAATTCTTCCTTTATCTTACCCTTCCTTATACCCAATAAAAAACATTTCAAAAACATGTTATGAGCATAAAAAGATCAATAAGGGTTACAAGATAAGGAAATAAACCATTATTCCAGGATTACATACAAATAAATGAAATCATACTTTTCACTCATAAAACATAAGCTCTTTAATATACCTCAAGAAATCATAAGATTTATGAATAACTAATAGAGTTAATAAATAATAAATGTAACTTGTAGAATCCATAACATACTTACATTGTATCTTTCACATCTACATAGGGAGTAACCTTCATGGTTATGTTTGGAATAACCATCAAAGTATATTCCCTAAACCTCTTAGGAGAAACTTTATCATTTACCTCTTTTATGTTACACAATGTATTAGAGATCTATCACTGGATCACCTACCCATGGTTTATCATGGAACCACCTGTATACATAATCAATGCCCAAGAATGATAACATAATCATAACACATGAACAAGCACAAAGGAAAAATAACATTTCCACTTTGCAATCATAAAACATAATTTAAAGATATTGACATAATCAATCCATTATGAAAACCATTTTCAATTCCAAAATAACAAAAAAAGGAATATGGTATTTTCTTTTTTTAAACAATACGACATGTAGAGGAAGCCAAATATTAAATAATTCATGTGGCTACAGAAATGTTGTTTTCACCAAGTACATTAAAAAGAATCAATTTTTTTTGTAATTTAGTAAAAATCATCATACAAAAAATATTCCCTTTGAATTAAATTAAATTTCAAAGAGTTTTATACACTATATAAAATAAGGTGGTGTACAACATCGAAATACACCTCAATGAAAGGAGATTGAGATGGAGTCTCTTACCTTGAGTCTGACTTTTCTCATTCAATCTTTATATTCTCAAATAATAAACTTAGGTTAATTTATAATTTCTTTAGAAACATTTTTATGTTTATTGTTAATTTTATATTACTTATCATTATTTTATAAAAATTACATAATTATTTAAGTTTATATCGGCTGTTTAGTTGATATTCAGTACTTGAGTGAAAAATGAACTTGTTTTGATATAAATTGTCCATGTAGTCAAAAGTCAATCATCACCAGAATATTATTCATGATTTAAGTATCATATATATCCAGTATAAATGTATTTAGAATAGTCCATAGCATTTCTAGATAATAAATTAAATGCACCATTTATGGATACAGTAGGCCGTACGTATGCATGAATGGTCGGTTCATTTATTTGTCATATTAAAAGAATGAAAACTAAATGATACATAGCTATATTATAATTAGTATAATATCATATTTTATATACATTACATATGGTCATAAAATCCATCCATTATAAATTCCATGTATGGAATGAACGTGTCCTATCACTTTGAGGGGGCTGTAGTCTGCACTTCCTCAAATCAAATTATCGTATTTAAACATTATGGAAAGCATAAAGGTATGCTGTAAATAAAAATATAGAAGCATAGAGACAATAAAAATATAATATATATCATATATAAATATAGTTCCATCACAATGGATACCATTAGAGGTGGTAGGGGAAAATTGAACAATCATCGTATCATGAGACATTAGTTCTCCGTACACAAAAATAGTATGTTTGTATCCATTAGATGGAGGTGTGTGTAAGTATAGTTAGAATCCATCTCATAAAAATACTAGTAGCCAATGAGCCCGTACCTGAGTGGTAAAGGTTCAAAACTAGATGGAGGTAAATTTATGGGTATTGTAGCAGTACTATAGCAGAACTGTAGCAGACACTGCAGTAAGTACTGTTCGATACTTTAGTATCCAGAACTATTTTCCCGATTTGGGCCTTCAGGCTACCGGTTTGGGCCTCCGGGTCTCTTGGACTTTGGGTCATCAAAGGCATTGGGGCCTCAGGGCCTTCGGGCCATAAAGACCATGGAGTAGCCCAGTTCACACAGAGGAGGACCTAGAAGAGGATCAGAGCAAAAGAGTGCAGTCACCAGAAGTGGAGCTAACCAGATTGGAAGAACAAGAGGGTATGGAAACCACCATCAGGACCATGCATCGTGCAACTTTGTATGGGGAAATTCTAGCCGATCAAAAAATCAAGGTGGGGAGAAAGGTGATCAATGATACAGAAGATGGGGAGGGGTATCTCTAGTGGGTGGACCTACGGGTCATGTAATGAGAATAATATGCCTCTTGACCTTCGCGTCATGTATTGGCCTTTGGTTCGTTTAGTCGGGCCTTGTGCCTTGGGCCTACGAGTCTTGTAAGGGTTCCCCTTCATACCTTAAAAAAGGGATTTTCCATAATAAAAATAAAAAAGAATTCCTTCAAGCCCTTAAGGATAGTATATTGATAGTATTTTTTTTGTTATGTAATCACAGAATAAGAAGAGCATAAGAAGTAGAGAAGGAAAACAATGGAAAGGAATTTGAGAGAAGACGTTACCTTGAAATCGGGTAACTTATTTTGATTTGAGCCAAAAGGCTTTCTTGAATTTCCTTCAGTAAAAGGTAAGGATTTTAATAGGAAGGGTGGGATGTTGGGAGATTATTTGATTAGATTTTGGATGAGACAAGGGGCTTGAGAGCTGTGAGTAAGTGGGTAGAGTTGATTCCCTTTTATAAGAGGGAGGAGGTTCACTTTAGGAATGTCTTGAAATATTATTTTATTATAAAACTATTTTTAGTTTCAAATGGTCCCATACTCATTTATTCCAAATATAATATGATTTTGGGTCGACATCCTCTCAACCAATAGGTTTTAGAAATGTTTAGGTAACAAAATTAACCATATCATATAGCATTAAGCCTTAATTAGAAACATTAACTCTTACCATGTCTCCTTGTATTTTTATAATATATGGTTACTATAGTTACTATAAAATTCCAAGAAAGATATAAGTGGATCATTAATGAAATATGTTACATTATATATGTCATTTGGATGAATCATTGATTTATATTACTATTATATCTTGTAATAAAATAGGAAATTTTTTAAAACACATTTATGTCAATTTTTTACAACATTTAATAATTGATTTTTCTTAAAGTCATAGGAAATTTATTCTTTAAAAAATAAATTAACTTAAAGATAATATGTCAATAGAATCTAGAAAATTCGTGGATAGAATAAAAATAGTCAAAATAAATTTATTTTAATATTTATAATATCATTTATTTGAATCATTTATTAATGAAGCAATCACTACATCATCATTGTTTCATAATTAAATTTATTTATGTAATGTCTAAAAACTATAAATAAAATATAATGTTGTAGGAAATTTTTTTATATTTCTAATAAATATTAATAGTAGAATATTTCCTATATATAACCCCATATAAAATTTTATTTATTAAAAGATACATGTTTATGATATATTTCCTTTTTCAATAAATTAAAAATTATAAAATTCCATTTTCACACCCAAGTGGATCCCAAATGCCAAAAGCTCAGCTTAAGGATGCTCATGGTAAGAAATATATCATTCAATAATATTAGGACACGTTTTTGGGTAGTTTTATATTATCAAAACACTATTTTTTACCCGTATTTTTCTTATTTACCCTTAAACCATGGTAAATAAAAAATAATTAATGAAGTTACTATTCATAATGTCCAAAAATAAAATATAACTATTTTAAAAATTTGAACCTTACTATTCCAAATATAGAATCTAGTTCTCTAAATTCAAAACATACAAATTGCAATAATTAATTTAAAAATACATCCCATTGAAAAAATCAAAAAGCATATTTTTACAAATTAAAAACATCAAAAGATTAATATGTGTTTATGTCTAATTAAAATGTGAAATTACATCCAATGAACAAATTTGGATTAAATGATAAAAACATTATACAATTACACTTTTAAAAAAATTACAGTGATGACATAACTTTATAAATAAATTAGATGAAAAGGTAGTTTTGAATTAATAAGGAGTAATTTTCTATATTCATTAAAAAATAAACTTTATCAGAAAATTTACAAATATTTAACCAAAGTAAATTTTGGTGTCCCGCTTCTAAATAAGAAGTTTATTTTGTAAAATTAAACATATAAAATTGAAAAAAAAATATTTATAAAGGGTTATCCATCAAAAGGTGGTAAACTGAACTTTTAAAAAATAATAGAGTATTTCATGCTTAAAATCATATTCCTTCTTATTTTAAGACTCTAAAATTTATTAAAAAAATGTAAAAACATTTAACAAACATGTGTAATCATATTTGAGTTAGTTATATTCATTCCCCCCAATAAGACTTCTATGCATTACCTACCTTTTAATATAATAATAATATTATTGTATTATTTTTCAGTATAGTTAAATGTTGTGTGCAATAAAAGATTTCAGAGAAACCCATTGTTACATGTGGAGTACGCTATCAGAAAAATAATCCTATTTAAGGAAAAATTATTATGTTATTAATAAATATTAAGTAACATAAAAAATTATTATTTTATAAATACATGGGATCCTACACAGACTGAGGTGTATTCTAGTACCTTTTTAATAGTAGTACAATGGATTAATTTAATGTTGGATGTCTATTTTTAGAATATTCATGGTGGTATTTTATTTTTACCTATTAACTTCTTTTACTTCATTTAGTTCTCTAGTTACATGATTTAGTTGTATGAATTCATGGTTGACTAGTTCTTTTTATATTTTAGCATTGTATAGGCTTGTAGATGTGTGAGTGTGCACATGTACTTAGGCTGAGGCCTCCCATGTCAGTGATATTACTTCTTGGTGCTATTCCTAGCCCCTGTCCTATTGGATGCAAGCTTGGGGAGTCACATAATGTGACCCACTAGGATGGGTCATGACAATATATATAATCACAGTAGAATCAAAATGTTCATTATGTGTGTTACCTATAATTATATGATCCTTGTAGATATAACAAACCAAGACATTCATACACAAATATTAAATATTACATTATGAATATTCATTAAATTTTACTCAGAAAGGCTCGGAGCATGGGTTAAAACCCATGCTCCCCAAAATTTATTAACAAAAAGTAAAGGTCAGGTGATTACATGAGGTACAATGATTTTGTAAAACCAAGAGAAAAAAGAATAGGAAGAGAAGGTGCCAAGAAAAACCTATAAATCATCCCTGAGAAGGAGAAAGAGCTCAACAAGCATCACGCCCAATGCCCGGGTCACCATTGAAGTTCTATTGCAAAATCCAATGGCCTACAATCATACTTGTGTTTTTCTGGAAAAATTGACAGCAGCAACAGAAGTTTGCAGGGTGTAGAATCTTCATAAAATGCTAGATCAAGAAACAATACTTCATGCATGAACTGATGGAGGCTTTAGCTGCACTTTCAAGTCTTGAAATGCAGACTTCATATAAGGCCCCAGCCTTAAACCTTACTTAATCTTGAGTTATTACAAGATTACACATTGAGGATCTTTTCGGGTTTAGAGTTTTAGGGAATTAGATCATAAAACTTTCATTACATTCCACATATAAACAAAGTGGTTACATAAAGATAGGATTTCTTAATTCCCATCAATGGAAACATATTTAAAATAAACATGATTATTTCTTGACACTTCCTTGACACTATCATCATATCATGTACCTTTCCCTTGACCTGTGAAAAACATTTCAAAAAAAAACTTGGGATGATCATAAAAAGCTCAGTAAGGGATATAAAAATATGGAAGGGAAACATGGGTACATATATACATAAGGATGAGATCATACTTTACCCATAAAACATAAGCACTTTAACATACCTCATCAAATCATGAATAAATCATAGAAATGATAATACATAAAGGTAACTTGAGGCATTCATAACATTCTTACGTAGGGAGTAACCCTCTTGGTTATGTTTGGAATACCCATCACAGTATATTCCCTAAATCTCTTCGGAGAAACCTTAACGTTTCACTCCTTCACGTTACCCAATGCATTGGAGAGATATATCGGGCTCACCCGCCCTTAGTTTATTACGGAACCACCTATTTTCATAATAATGCCCAAGAACCTCAACATAATCATATCACATAAAACATGCATAAAGGAAACATAACATTTCCACCTTTCAATCACAAGATATCAATACAACACATTGATATAAAAACATTATGAGAACCATTTTCAATACCAAAAAAGAAAAGTAAAACATGGTATTTATTTTTCTTTTAAAAATAAGGTATGGCTTGTAGAGGAAGCCGAAACTCAAATAATGGTCACGGTGGCGGAGAAGTCGTTGTCGCCGCATACGTACGACAAAAACATTCCCTTTTGTCATTTTGTAAAATGCTTCGTATAAAAAAGATTTCTTTTGGATAAACGTAAAAGTCAAAGGGGTTTATACACCGTATAAAAGAAAGTTGTGTATAAAATAAAATATTCCTCAATGAAAGGAGATTGAGACGAAGTCCCATACCTCGGGTCCGAATTGACTCGATCGTTCTTTAATGTCCTGAATAATAAACTTGAGTTAATTTCTACTTGCTTAAGAACCTTTTTCAAGTTCATTATTCCTTTTATACCATGTTATGAACATCATGTAATCATTTAAGTTAATAATGTTCATTTTGTCGGTATTTGGTTCTTAAGTCAAAAATAGACTTCTTACACTTACATGTTGTTAATTTGGTAAAAGGTTCGTTATATCCAGAATGATATTAATGATTTGGATAACATATATATCATATATATTCATCATATACATGTATTTATAATATTACATCACATTTAGAGGTAAGAAATGAAATGCACCGTTCATGGAGATGGTAAGCCGTACGTACGCATGAACGCTACTTCCATTTCTATTTCATATTTTCTGGAATGGAATCATAATGATATAAGAGTATATTATAATTCAAGTATAATAACATATATAATATCATTAACTTTATCCTTTACACATCCCACATATGGTATTAACGAATCAAATCACTTTCAGGGGGCGGTAGTCCGCACTTCCTAAAATGAAGATATCGTGTTTACCCATAATGGAAACAATAATGGTATGCCATAAATGAAAAATACAGAAGATTAAGGAAAGAATAAACATATTATATATCATATATAAAAATAGTGACATCATAATGGCCACCTTTGAAGGTGTTAAATGAGTATTGAACAATCATCGTTTCGGGAGGCTGAATTTCGCCATCCACGGAAACCATATGTTCTTTAACCATTTGATGTAGTTGTGTGAGAGTGTAGCTCGAATAAATCTTATAAAAACATCCTAGTATATTTAAGATACTGTTTTTGTTACAAAAGAAGTAAATAAAAAGAGTTTAGGGGGTTGGAGAAGCAAAATAAAACAAATGAACATGAGAGAATGAATTACCTTTAAAAGTGTAACTCCTTTTGATTTGAGCCTAAAGGCTTTCTTGGAAAGGATTCTGCCCAAAGGGAATCCTCTAGGATGAGGATATGGATGTGGAGAGAGTAAATGGGCAGGGTATGGCCGAGCCAAAGGCTTGAGGAGTGTGTGAAATGAGGTAGAGGTGGGGGCCTTTTATAAGAGGAGAGGAGGGGCACTCTTGGAAAGTAAAGAAATATTACTTTATTTGAAAAAGAGTTTCGGATTTAAATGGTCCCACATTGATATAATTCGAGGATAAGGTGATAATGGTTTTAAATACACTCATTCAATAGGTTTTGGACATGTGTAGGTCTTAGATATTACATTATCTTTCCATTTTATTTAAATCGTTAAATAATGAGGTCATCGCTGCATCATCATGATGTCATAAATACATTTATTTATTTAATGTCTAAAAATTATAAAAAAAATACTATGATGTAGGAAAGATTTTTATCTTTCTAATGACTATTTATAATCAAAATTCTTACTTGTATAACCCCATGTAAAAATTGTTTTAGTAAAACATCTCATGTTTGTGTCATTTTTACTTTAACATTTAATAAAAAGTTATTTATGTCATTTCCCAACCAAAGTGGCTCCATGGGGTCCCCAAGGTGACCCATGTCTTGTCGTGGTCGGCCATGACACATAAAATAAGGTTAGGACATGTGTCTAGGTCATTTAATATTATTAAAACATTATTTTTACCTTAAACTACCCTAATTACTACTAATCGCGATTAAGAACTTAATAGGTTACTATTCACCAAAAAATTATTTTAATCTCATTGAACCACATTTTACTTATTAATGACAACCATGTATGTCGGATTTTTGAAATTCAAAACACAAAAGTGGCAAAGTTTCATTTAAACGAAAAATCAGTTTTTATAAGTACCACTTAGTGGTTTCACTATTCATCAAAAATTGAAGTTTTTCAGAAAATTACCAAAAATTCACCCTAAGCTATATTTGATATTCCGAATTCAAAAATGAAGTCTATTTTACAAAATTAGGAACATATAAGTCACATTAATTAATTTAATAATTAATTCCCGTTGTCATGACAAATAGCGTGTTTTTATGAAACAATAAGTATCAAAAGATTGACACTAGTTTAAGTCCGATTTCAAAGTGAAATTAATTCCAACGACCACTATTGGATTTAATGGTAAAAATATTTTCTAATTTCACTTTAAAACCAATTCAAATTATAATCAAATCATATAAATAAATTATATTAAAAAGAGGTTTTGAATTAAAATACAACATTTTACACTATTCATTAAAAAATGAACTTTATCGGAAAGATACCAAAAATTTACACAAAGTAAATTTTGATGTCCCGATTCTAAAGAAGAATTTTATTTTGTCAAATATAACACATAAAATTGTCAAAAATTGGATTTAAAAGAGGTTCTCCATCAAAAGGCGGTTAATCGACCTTTTAAAGAATATTAGAATGTTTACGCTTAAAATTGGATTCATTCACATTTTTAATCTTATAGCATTTATTGTAAAAAGTAAAAATATTTGACAAACATATATAATCATTTGGTAGTTAGTTCTGTTCATTCCCGCCATTACAACGGCTAGGCATTAACTACCATTTAAAATAATATTATTTTATTATTAGAGTGCAACGTAAGATTCCCAAGAAACTCGTTGTTGCGTATTGGGTACGCCATCGAGCATTGCATCCCCTTAAAGTAATATTAATATTTGATTTACAAATATGGATAAATATAAAGATGTTAAATTCTTTATTTACCCGGGGTGTTACATCCTTCCCCCCCTTTTGGGAATTGTGTCCTCGCAATTTTAAAATTGGGCTTGGAAACATCCTTGAAAGTCCCACATCAGAACAAGAGTCAGTAAAACAATCACTTAAAAAAAAAGAAAGATAAGTACAAAGGTCACCCGAGTTAACCCATACTAGGATTCCAAGTATGAAAACATGGACATGGAGGGTAAAACCAAGGGTTATGTTCCGAGGGAGAGTGATAGAAAACATGTTTAGGAGAAAGTTAACCACAAGAAAATCACAAACTTGTGATGGGTTAAACGGTATTTGATTCCCCAGTAGGAACAGTTAATAGACAACATTTTTCTTTTAAGTTACTTTTCATTGAGGAATTTATTTTTGATCTTAAGGAAACATACTTACTTGTCATGTTGACTTTCAACTCTTTCTTGGTTTCTTACACAAACTCATAATATCATACCTTGATCATGGCGTCCACTCAGTTTCATCGTCATCTTGTTCACGTAGGTAGAAGTCCCATGCATTACAACAATGATTTAGAGATCCTTCAAAATAATTTTCTTCCTCCATCCAAATACACCTCGTACAACATGGGTCATATGGGTGTTCACAGAAAAACAGTTTTGGAAAATAATCATGTATGACATATAATTCCAAAACATCTGATAAAACATGATTTATATAAAATAGTCGGACTGAAATTGAGTTGAAAATTTCTATTATTGGTCCTTTTAAAATACCATAAGTATGTGATGAGAGACTATATTTTAAAAGAAAATATAAATAGGTTGCGCAAGGGTCTCCTTCCTCAGCACCATTTTTAAAATCATAATATGCTTCAAATTCTTGTGATAAGGTAAAATATTTGAAAATACCTTGATAATATTTACCTTTCTTGAAAATATGAGAATATTGTGAAAATAGTATTTGTCTAAAAACAACCCATGATCCACGATGATAACGAGGTATAGAGGAGGTGTTTGATATCTCAAACAACTGCTTGCAAGTGATTTGTATGCTAGAAAAAGTTTCACAGTCATCCGAAGATGACTTTGCAATAATTATTGCAAGAATGTCATCAGGAAGAGATAATAATGTCGTTTGAGATCCTTATCCTTCCATTCATAACCGACTTTAGTTGACCTGAAAAAAAAAGTTATAAAACAAGGATTTAACTGAAATAATAGATATAAGGACTAATCATGTGTCTCACAAGAACTCCTAATCCCTAAAGTTGTCTAAACCTCCCTTTGATACCAACTATAAGGCCCCAACCTTAAAACTTACTTAATCTTGAGTTATTATAAGATTACACATTGAGGATCTTTTCGGGTTTAGAGTTTTAGGGAATTAGATCATAAAACTTGCATTACATTCCACATATAAACAAAGTGGTTACATAAAGATAGGATTTCTTCATTCCCATCAATGGAAACATATTTAAAATAAACATGGATTCTTTCTTGACACTTCCTTGACACTATCATCATATCATGTACCTTTCCCTTGACCTGTGAAAAACATTTCAAAATAAACTTGGGATGAGCATAAAAATCTCAGTAAGGGATATAAAAATATGGAAAGGAAAAATGGGTACATATATACATAAGGATGAGATCATACTTTACCCATAAAACATAAGCACTTTAACATACATCATCAAATCATGAATAAATCATAGAAATCATAAGACATAAAGGTAACTTGAGGCATTCATAACATTCTTACGTAGGGAGTAACCATCTTGGTTACGTTTGGAATACCCATCACAGTATATTACCTAAATCTCTTCGGAGAAACCTTAACATTTCACTCCTTCGCGTTACCCAATGCATTGGAGAGCTATATCGAGCTCACCCTCCCTTAGTTTATTACGGAACCACCCGTTTTCATAATAATGCCCAAGAACCTCAACATAATCATATCACATAAAACATGCATAAAGGAAACATAACATTTCCACCTTTCAATCAAAAGATATCAATACAACACATTGATATAAAAACATTATGAGAACCATTTTCAATACCAAAAAAGAAAAGTAAAACATGGTATTTATTTTTCTTTTAAAAAGAAGGTATGGCTTGTAGAGGAAGCCGAAACTCAAATAATGGTCACGGCGGCGGAGAAGTCGTTGTCGCCGCATACGTACGACAAAAACATTCCCTTTTGTCGTTTTGTAAAACGCTTCGTATAAAAAAGATTCCTTTTGGATAAACGTAAAAGTCAAAGGGGTTTTTACACCGTATAAAAGAAAGTTGTGTATAAAATAAAATATGCCTCAATGAAAGGAGATTGAGACGAAGTCCCATACCTCGGGTCTGACTTGACTCGATCGTTCTTTAATGTCCTGAATAATAAACTTGAGTTAATTTCTACTTTCTTAAGAACCTTTTTCAAGTTCATTATTCCTTTTATACCATGTTATGAACATCATGTAATCATTTAAGTTAATAATGTTCATTTTGTCGGTATTTGGTTCTTAAGTCAAAAATAGACTTCTTACACTTACATGTTGTTAATTTGGTAAAAGGTTCGTTATATCCAGAATGATATTAATGATTTGGATAACATATATATCATATATATTCAGCATATACATGTATTTATAATATTACATCACATTTAGAGGTAAGAAATGAAATGCACCGTTCATGGAGACGGTAAGCCGTACGTACGCATGAACGCTACTTCCATTTCTATTTCGTATTTTCTAGAATGGAATCATAATGATATAAGAGTATATTATAATTCAAGTATAATAACATATATAATATCATTAACTTTATCCTTTACACATCCCACATATGGTATTAACGAATCAAATCACTTTCAGGGGGCGGTAGTCCGCACTTCCTAAAATGAAGATATCGTGTTTACCCATAATGGAAACAATAATGATATGCCATAAATGAAAAATATAGAAGCTTAAGGAAATAATAAACATATTATATATCATATATAAAAATATTGACATCATAATGGCCACCTTTGAAGGTGTTAAATGAGTATTGAACAATCATCGTTTCGGGAGGCATAATTTCGCCATCCACGGAAACCATATGTTCTTTAACCATTTGATGTAGTTGTGTGAGAGTGTAGCTAGAATAAATCTTATAACAACATCCTAGTATATTAAAGATACTGGTGTTGTTACAAAATAAGTAAATAAAAAGAGTTTATGGGTTGGAGAAGCAAAATAAAACAAATGAACATGAGAGAATGAATTACCTTTAAAAGTGTAACTCCTTTTGATTTGAGCCTAAAGGCTTCCTTTGAAAGGATTCTTCCCAAAGGGAATCCTCTAGGATGAGAAGAGGGATGTGGAGAGAGTAAATGGGCAAGGGATGGCCGATCCAAAGGCTTGCAGAGTGTGTGAAATGAGGTAGAGGTGGGGGACTTTTATAAGAGGAGAGGAGGGGCACTCTTGGAAAGTAAAGAAATATTACTTTATTTGAAAAAGAGTTTCGGATTTAAATGGTCCCACATTGATATAATTCTAGGATAAGGTGATAAGGGTTCAAAATCCACTCATACAATAGGTTTTTGACATGTGTAGGTCTTAGATATTACATTATCTTTCCATTTTATTTAAATTTTTAAATAATGAGGTCATCGCTGCATCATCATGATGTCATAAATACATTTATTTATTTAATGTCTAAAAATTATAAAAAAAATACTATGATGTAGGAAATCGTTTTAGCTTTCCAATGACTATTTATAATCAAAATTCTGACTTGTATAACCCCATGTAAAAATTGTTTTAGTAAAACATTTCTTGTTTGTGTCATTTTTACTTTAACATTTAATAAAAAGTTATTTATGTCATTTCCCAAACAAAGTGGCTCCATGGGGTCCCCAAGTTGACCCATGACTTGTCTTTGTCGACCATGACACATACAATAAGGTTAGGACATGTGTCTAGGTCATTTAATATTATTAAAGCATTATTTTTACCTTAAACCACCCTAATTACTACTAATCGCTATTAAGAACTTAATAAGTTACTATTCACAAAAAAATTATTCTAATCTCATTGAACCACATTTTACTTCTTAATGACAACCATGTATGTCGGATTTTTGAAATTCAAAACACAAAAGTGGCAATGTTTCATTTAAACGAAAAATTAGTTTTTATAAGCACCACTTAGTGGTTTCACTATTCATCAAAAATTGAAGTTTTTCAGAGAATTACCAAAAATTCACCCTAAGATATATTTGATATTCTGAATTCAAAAATGAAGTCTATTTTACAAAATTCAAAACATATAAGTCAAATTAATTAATTTAATAATTAATTCCCGCTATCATGACAAATAGCGTGTTTTTATGAAACAATAAATATCAAAAGATTGACACTAGTTTAAGTCCGATTTCAAAGTGAAATTAATTACAACGACCACTATTGGATTTAATGGTAAAAATATTTTCTAATTTCACTTTAAAACCAATTGAAATTATAATCTAATCATATAAATAAATTAGATTAAAAAGAGGTTTTGAATTAAAATAGAACATTTTACACTATTCATTAAAAAATGAACTTTATCGGAAAGATACCAAATATTTACACAAAGTAAATTTTGATGTCCCGATTCTAAAGAAGAATTTTATTTTGTCAAATATAACACATAAAATTGTCAAAAAGTGGATTTAAAAGAGGTTCTCCATCAAAAGGCGGTTAATCGACCTTTTAAAGAATATTAGAATGTTTATGCTTAAAATTGGATTCATTCGCATTTTTAATCCTCTAACATTTATTGTAATAAGAAAAAATATTTGAAAAACATATATAATCATTTGGTAGTTAGTTCTGTTCATTCCCGCTATTAAAACGGCTAGGCGTTAACTACCATTTAAATAATATTATTTTATTATTAGAGTGCAACGTAAGATTCCCAAGAAACTCGTTGTTGCGTATTGGGTACGCCATCGAGCATTGCATCCCCTTTAAAGTATTATTAATATTTGATTCACAAATATGGATAAATATAAAGATGTTATATTCTTTATTTACCCATGGTGTTACACTTCAACTGTGCACAGTCAAGTTCCCGTTTCCACTGCAAGTTCACACATTTGCCATAAATTTGAGCATGCAGTGGGCAGTCTGCAATACCAGATTAAAGCTCCTCATACATCATGTGATATCATCAAGAAGCATGAGGGAAATCCATCCACCATAACTTGAAGGTGTATGGCACAACCTATAAGAAAAAACAGGATCCAATGCTGTGCAAAACTGCAGTCAGTGGCTTCATAGAACACAAGTGAAAACATAAAGCAGACCAAAATAGATCATGAAGATCAATAGAAATCATCATGAAAATGAATTGGTGAAGCACAAAGCAAAATACTCCAGAAGCCAGACATAACCACTGCTGAAAAGTAAAGAAGAAAGTCAGCCACTTCACAAGATACATGCTTCTGCGAATGAAGATTGTCCATATGATATCCCCTGATGCATGTGAACTATCTTGGGGAGTGCCTGATCATTTGATCTTTTGTTCGATCATACTGCTTCACAGAGCACACAACAAACAAACATAAGCTGGAAAAATCACAACCACAACATCTCAAGGACAGAAATCAGAGTCACATCTATGGATCAACTTTCTTGTAGAGACACATCCACATACATCTATTCCCAGGAAAGTTGTATAAAATCAAAGTCAGGGTCTCTATCAAGTTCAAAAACCACCCTATCAAACATCCGCTCTCTGATACTCAAATAATCATCTATGGTTATCTTCTTGTTAGTATATCTTCCAAAGGACTGTCTCTCTTTTTCCTCGTTCTAAGGGTAAAATTCCTCCTTATAGCCTTCCTTGATAACACGAGTGCAGTTCCTGATCTTAATAGCATCCTTCGACTCCTATGAATCGAAAGGCGAGGAGGAATCCTCTTCATCTGATGAGGAGGAGGCATCCCCACCAACTTCTGGATGAGGAGGGATCACAAGTTTTTCCAATTGAATCCCTGAGAATCTGGTGGCCACAGTTCTCTCCAGCTTGGAATAATCGATACGTTTCCAGGTCTTCTTGGAAGGTGGAAGAATAAATCCATCCGGGTCAACAATCATCTTCTTCCCTTTTTTAGCACTCGATTGCATATACACATCCTCAATTTGACATACATGATCAATTTCATATGGATTTGGTTCACTAGAGTCAGATTGTGTCACATGTTTTTCCATCTGAAAAGAGGGTGTGACTTTTAAGGTGACAAAGGTGGGTTGAGTATTGTTAACAACATCCACAAAGCCAGAGGAATCCTCAATAGGGTACAAAGGATGGGGCTGTTCAGAGTGAGCAGCCACATCACTATTTGGTGTGAGCCTCATTGGGGCCTCCTTATCCACCACTTGAGGGTTTGTTTGTTCATTATCCATTAGCACAGTCTCCTGGGGGGGGGGGGGGTTGGGTATCAACAGATCTATCAAGGGACATTTTCTCTAAGGACCTGTTAGCACAATCATTAAATTTATCAGGAGTTAACTTCTGCTTACCCTTTTCCACCCATAATGACTTTTTGCGGGTGAGAGGGAGTGGAACAGTGAATTCATGGTTACAATCTTTAGAAGAATGACCAATCTTATGACATTTGTTACAATAGACTGGGAGATTTTCTTAAGTTATCTCTTGATAAAAGCCCGACTCACCATTTTGTATCCAAACAACGGATGGAAGAGGTTGAGAGATGTCAACCTCAGTGAAAACCCTCTCAACTGAGGGTCTGGAAAGATTGTTGGTAGCATAGTCCATTTTAAGCGGATGGCCAATAAGACTGGCAATTGGAAAGAGGGCTGCTCGTTTGAACAGATGAAGCGGAAGGCCAGCAAATCCTAACCAGATTGGGATGATGGGTGGTTCGAAGTTAGGATCGAAATCTGGGGTCCATTTAATAACTTTCATGTGGCATCCCCCAAACACCGATGAGTTTATCATCCAGAAATGATAGTAATCATCTTCAGAAGAAAATCGAAAGACAACATTTGAGGAGTTCAACAAACCAATATGAAAATTAACAAACCCAATAGCTTCCAGCATCTTTCTTAAGTAATTCAAAGAGGGCCTACGTTTAAAGAACTTACCAATAAGCATGAAACGAAGATCCGAGGAGAGTAACAGAACCTCATTCGGTGAGAATGATATTGCAGCATGGCCTCGATGTCGGAACGATTTCAGTACAATACAAGGATCAACATTCAGGTCGCCAGGAGACTCCTTTGGCTCAATAGCTTGACCGGCAAACACATCCGCAAAGGATCGAGAAGCAGCGTTAGGGTTTCTTGAGTGCTCGCCTAGAGGCGCTTTCAGCGGCGCTCGCGATTCCATCAATATTCATTAAATTACACAAATAAATACCCATGGGTCATAATAGTTTAGTTCCATTGGAAACATGGAACATAAACATCTATTATAGGGAAATATCATAAATGTTTTCTTGGATGATATTCCCCTTTAGTACACCTACTTAAAACCTTTCTTCATAACCTGAGGAAAATAATCATAAGAGAGGTTGAGCTTAGATTCTTGGTAAGGAAATACTAAGAGATACATTAGAATACCATGAACATAAGAGTATAAGAACATGATAATAACATTTTAAAACTATACCCTTCATTTAAAAGATAAAAATACAAATTTATTTATTAATAATTGGTAGTTTAACAGACAAGAGTCATAAGATAATCAAATAACACGATCCATAAAAGCATAATGTTAGAATAATAAACAGAATTGTGGAAAACATGTAATCATAGAAATTAATTTCCTTAGTAGTCATGGATTCTTTCTATGACTATCTTAATGTAATGGGTTTAATCCCCAAGCCATTATTGTAGTGAAGGTTCACTCCAAATACTATCATGGATGACAATATCCCATAAAAATATGAGTTCACCCCCATTCCAATACAATATATTTTATGGTATATAAATGTTTAACTAATGAATTGGATAGACATATGTTTCCCATGAATTACATAATGAAAACCATACATATGTGTTCTGCATGAACATAAATCATTTATCATATCATAACAAATGAAAATATGTTTTTTTCATAAAAATTGTGACATAGTATAACACTTGGAAGTCTATTTGTTCTAATAAAAATCATGCCATGATAATCTTAAACAATTCTGAGAAATAATAAGGATTTTACCCTTAGATAATAGCCCCAATAATGCATATGTCATATCAAATATTGTTATCTTAGAAGGAAAATTAATTTTTTTTAATGATCACTTGAAGTAATTATTGATGAAAATATCGTTTCTAGTATGAAAAAAGTTTCTAAGTCATACAATTACAAATGAAAAATATTTTATTTATAAATAAACATTTAATATTGTAAGAGATGCTTCAATAAATTATGGTTTCATTAAAGATTTAAAATACACTCACACTGTATAAGATTAAAAACCAATCCTTCTATATTTTTTCAAAGAATCCAAAATGAACCTTTTTTATAAAATGATAAGAATATTATTTTAAAACAATTTTTTATAAAGTAATAAATTGTTAAAAATAAAATTAAATATTTTTATAATAATTTGAAAAACCTTTTTGAAAATAGTTTTATAAAATATGGTCATGGAAGATAAATATTTCCCAATGTATACTTAGACATAAACAATATTGAATAAAAATGAGATTGTAAAATAAACCCTTAAAAATATCATATCATTGATGTGAGAATTAATAAAATGATTTTATTAAATGTTTTATATTTAAATAAAAATAAATCAATTTTAGTTTATTTATATTATATTCAAAATTAATTTCACACATAATCGTAGAATGGCATAATTATTGAAATAATAGTTTACCCACAAATGGAAATTGAGATATAAATTCCTCCACCTCAAGTCTATTTTTTTTTTCACTTCAAACCTCATTTATAATAAATAGAGAATTATTTTACATTTATTTCATTACTGTATCATATAATTTATTATCTATTTATAACATCTGATGACTTTTTTATTAATAATGTTTTATAAAAAACATTGTTTTTGGTGATAAATAATTTTTTTCCTTGAATGTTTTAGTTTGAAATTCTATTTCCTTATACATTGAATATTGTGTCATAATTACCAGATTTTTAATCATGATATAAAAATCATATTTAAAAATTAAAAATATTTTTGTAATCATTAATAAATTTATATAGGAAAAAATAATTACATCATTCATGGACACGGTGGGACGTACGTACGAATGAACATTTTTTTCATTTTGTAATCAAATGAAATGAAAGAAAGGAAAATAACAATACATATTAAAAAAGTAATTATTATGTTACATGTATCATATATTTTTATAAAAAAAATCTTTATTACTATCCATATGATAAACAAGTTCAAACAAATCATGTCACATCATGGATAAGGTAGTCAACACGTACGCATGAGTGGCATTATCTTTTCAAAAAATAATGGATGATGATAGGGTAGACATAATATTATTATAACACAGGAACATTTATTTTTTAAATATCACAAATAATCACTAATTATGTCATACTAACCAACCATATATTATGGTGGTTAAAAATGACTTTAATTTCTATGTGGAGACGATAAGCTGTACACAAGAACAAATAATACTTTCACTTCTTTTTTGATAGATGAGAAGGAATATAATATTTTTTAATAATAAAAATAAAATATAATAATATCAAGGACACTGAATATATTATTTTATGATAACCCTGATAGATTTAGAGGAGGTATGAAAGAGTATAAAAAAAGTGTTCGGTTAGAATAATTACCTCATCCTTGAATCATATTCTTTGGATCTCCTCTAAAAGGGACGTAGTTATCATGTGATGACAATACCATTAGCACCATAACGTGTATATGGATGTTTAGAAGGTATATTTAATGGTTTTGGTCAAACATGATGGCTAAATGTTATGTATATAAGTGAGGGAGGAGGTTTCCTTCTATAATTGAGGCGAGGTTCACTTTTAGAAACACTATATATATTAAATTAAATTAAATCAATATTCAATCACAAAGGAATTGAAAGTGTTTTATTTAAAATAAAACATGTTTATGGGTAAATATATTGGCATACATTAAATTTTAGAGAAGGTTAGGTCATGTTACTACACTTATCATTTAGATTTAACTAATATTTTTCCCTTTTAACTCTTACTTTGTCAACATGGATTTTACTCCTTGAAAGTCATAATTTATACTATAAATGGAAAAATAAAAATAAATGTATCATTTATGAAATAAAAAGCATATCCAAATAATTTGTAAAATTTTAATTTTTTTATAATTTTATATCATTTAATAAAATATTGATTATTTCAAAATATCATTAATATCAATTTTGATACTATTCATTACATTGACTTTAAAAAATATCAACACCGGAAGATATATATGAAAAAACATTTTATTATATCCAAAAAATTTCTATTTAATCTCTAATATTATAGGATAACATTAATTATCTAAAATTATATTTGTTTAAATATTTTTAATATAATTTATTTGATATTTTCATTAATAAATTTACCACTCCATCGTTATAATAAAATTATTTAAGGTAAATATTGCTTCACTAAAAATAGTAAATAAATTATCATGAAATATATAAATATATTATATATAAAATGACTATATATAGTAAAATTTATCTTCTAGATAACACCATATTAAAAATTTTATAGTTATTAAGACCATGAATGTGACATATTTGATATTTCAATAAATAAAATATTTTTAAAATGTCATAACCTCATCCAAGTAGTTCCAAAAACCACAAATAAAATTTTAACATGAAAATAATTTTTTATGTTAAAAGGCCATTTAGATTCATTAATGACCAAAATTTCTCCCCATGTGGACATATAAGATATATTTAAGATAAAAAAGTGACATTTTGTGACAATATTTATTTAAAATATTACATAAGTCATTTTCATGAAAGAGTGCCCATTAAACAACTCAATTTTAATAATTTTTTTAAGGATTTAATTAACTTCATCCAATAAAATATTTTAAAGTGTTAGGGTAATTTTATAGTCCTTATCATTTTATTTTTATCATTATTTAAAAAAATTACCCTCTACCATTGTAAAAATATTACCTAGGATACCATTAATATTTGAAAAAAAGTAGTATTTACCAATTTAATACCTATTGAATAAAAGTAAGGTATAAATTTTTCAAAATTCATAAAATTTAAGTTGATAATTTTAATTTAAAATAAAATAGGAAAAACTTCACAAAAAGCATTTTTTTGAAAAATTCTAATGTTTAACATAAAATGTTTTCATAATAATTTCATATTTAAAATCCTTTTAAAACTCCATGATTAGATTACTTTAAATAAAAATTAACTAATGGAAATTTAAGACTAATATGAACCATAATTATACCATTTAATAAATTTAATAAAAAATGAAATATTCAATAAAAACTTGTATTTTAATTATTCTGAGAAAAAATGTCTTCAGAAAATAATCAAAAAACATTTATATAACTTTTATATTATGAATTAAAAAATTGAAATAGTTTTTTCAAATAAATATTCATAAAATTATATAAATTAATATTCACTCATAAAAATAATAAAATCTAATGTTTGATGAAAATATATTTTAGAATAATAAAGCGACTTTACTAAAATTCATGTGATCATTTTTATAATCACATACCAATACATTCATATGAAGTTAGACAATAATTTTTATTTTATAATTTAGTTATTAATATATCCACCCAATTTAATTTCTTTGTTATAATGTACCTATAATATTTCATGGTTCGTCTAAACAATCTGTTGTGCGGGACACATGCTATCCATGAAATAAAATTATTTAAAAATCCATGTAATAAAAATCTCAAGAAGATACATTAATCCCCCCATAAAATTAATATCTTCATTGAAATTCATCGCTTTGTTATGAAAAACATTGGATTATTATTCCTCATTATATCCCCATGTTCTCATGTTTCTTCTTAAAATTTGTGGGTTTCCACAAAACATTAAATTTGTGAGTGGTCTTGTTTCATAGAACATTTTCTCTATGATATAGAATATCCACCAGTATATCTTCATAAGAAAGTTATTTCCATAGTGTTGTGACCTCTGAGGTTACTAAATGTGGAGGATCTATTTTTTTAATTCCCCATGAGAGATATGTGGAACACATTATGAAGTTGAGTGATATTCAATGTAAGCATCGATTATTAAGACATCATACCAATATGATCATGATTTTCAAAAAGATAGTGTCCTCATAATTTGAAAATTCATTTGAAAAATAAAAACTAGATATTTGAAAATTCATTTATGGAGAACCCACATCATAAATAGTGTTAATAAAATATTCTATTAATAATAGGGAATGAGAAATGTGACAATCACTACACTATTAGGATTTCTAATAGGGTAATATTAGTGGGAAGTGAATACATGGACATAGAAGTTAAATATAACTATCATGTCGGGATAGAAAATGATAGAGAAAATGGTGATTAAAAGAGTATTGACCATCAAACCACGTACTAGATAGATCTGAAAAGGCTGTTGATATCATAAAAAATGATGTTAATAAGATAATATTTTATTTAAGAATATTTTAAGAAAATTTACATACTTTATTTAATTTCATAAGTAAAATATCACTCTTTGGTTGTTCCTTTATTAATCTATACTCTATATCTTACTCCAAGAAATGAACATGAAATTTTAAGGCCTATAGAACTAATGGATCATATGATTCATAATGGGATGATAAGTCATTCCATCTGTATATAAAAAAATTGTTTTCCACATGTTATCCAATATGCATAAATCTTCATATGGTGAACTAAATCATTAATATCTAAAACCATATCCAAGATTCCAAAAACATTTCATAAATGTATGCCCTTATAGACATTAAAAATAATAAAATCCAAAATTTTAAAAGAACATCACTAAATTCCCAAAACAACTTATCATTTATCCCATAAGAAACATAAAATATCTATTAATTTTCACATACAAATCATGCAAGGACCATTATCATGTATTATATTGAAACATGGTGATAAAATAATTACTATAAAACTATAGTTAAAACATACACGCTTTCAAAAATTATCTCTTTCCTATTACCATAAATTCAAAAAATTTAAAAAAACAATCCATGATATCATAACCCTCTATGTAATAATATAATTCACAATGTCCATGGTACTATACTATTTATTTTATGACAATACAAAATATCTTTATGTTATTATCCCAACAACATACACATATTAAGTGTTACCTATACCATAATCATGTATTCTCCAAAAACACCACATCAATATAATTTTAGTGTTACCCATACCATTCAACATAATCGTTCAAATACTTAAGAAATAACTATATTGAACTAATCCTTATATGTTTAATTATTCTGTAATACAATAAAATTACTTTAAAAAATTATAGCTGAATTCAAATACATAAAAATTTAATCATACCACTACTTCATTGCCACATTCCACATCACCAATTGTGTTCTCATGAGATCAATTTTTTTATTTTTATTTAAGAGCTTTCTAAAATTGATCATTATTGTTAACCCATATATTTGGGCACTGATTACCATAATTCCCATTTTCTATAAATATAAATAATTATAATATGGTATTTTTATTATATGAAGCATTTTTGATATTAGCTATCTATTTTAATTACTTATTCATTCATTTTCATGATCACCCTGCATTCTCTACATGAAACATTCACCATTCCCCTAAAAAAATCCATCATGTTTATTTCCAAACATTGAGAATATAAGAATTTTCATCTTATATTATCTATGTTTATATATTTTAATTTGAATTCCATATTCCTTATCCTATAAAAACCATGATATTGATACATAAAATTAATGTTTGTTTCCATATTTATGGAACATTAGATTATTTCATCATATATACTAATATCTCATATAGATAAAACCCTTCAAATACATGGTTTTATGCTATTGAAGAATCAGTCAACCATACATCCAAGTTGGATGATAATAATAGAAGAATCCATTGAAAATATCTTAAAAATTTCCTTATAGGCACCAATAGATTCATCATCCTTATTCATAAGCTCAAGGAGCCCCTTCTCCATAATTAATTGAAGAATACAAAAAAAAATTACATATTGAAAATACATTATTTAACTCACCCCATTCCATGGATTTAGTTTCATCTCATTTCCTCATTTTCTTGATAATATTCCATTATTGTGTCTCTAAGACTTCTAAATGATAGACTACTAAAATGAATTTCTCATTTTATAAAAATTAGAGAAAATGAAATATCTTTTCAGTGTTACTGATCTATTTATCTTCAACTGGTCGATTAAAAGACATGATTAAAGAAGGTGGAAACTGACTCATGAAGAACTCAAAATAATGTTATGATATAAAATTTTCATTTGGATCACTAGAATGAATTATACCATGATAAATTTTGGTGGATCATAAAAACAATATTTATCATTCATTCTCTCAAGACATTCTATTTCTTAAGAAGAAAATCATTTCATTTCTCATCATACTTAGTAGTAATGTGGTTCCTTTGGGTTACAACCATTGATAAGAACTAAATTTATAGTGTGAATAACATTAATTGTAGTATTAAAACCACTATATATTTGAAAACTAATTTCATTCTATTACATATTTCATTTTATAATAGGTTATTCATGATCATTAACAAAAATATTTGAATATATCGTATACATAGACTTATTCATAGGCATCTTAAAATGGTTTTCTCATATTAGTTACCAATGGTTAACTAAAAATTTTCTCTAATAGCAACTATAATGATCCATGATTTTCATATGTTGATAATAATAAATTTTATATAAATAATTATTAAATTACACAACCATATTATGACAACCATGATCTTTATTACACCTTAATTCATTACATATTATATTGGTTTACACATAATAAAACCCATAATATCAATATTTTTAGTTTATTTTCAAGTTACGTAAATTAAATAACAATATAAAAATGTATTAAATAATATTTATTGAAAAATTATTTAACTTGTATGTTCAAAAAAACAGTATTGTATAACCTGTTGACATAAATAATAAATGGGTGAGTTATAAACCCCATAAAGGGAATAAAAATTGAATAACATGAAGAATGTAACAGATTTTATACAATAGGAATATCAATGGGGCATAAAAGGAGTGAGACCATAATCATGAACAACATGGCATGATAAAACATGATAATCATAATGGAAACATGGGAAATTAGTGAGAAACATAAATCATTGCATCATAAACATAGGTCAAGGATGGATTGAAATACATAATTATGGAAAAGTACCATGATTTATTAGTTTCAATCACTAATATATGAAATTATTTTCCATGAGACTAAAATAGTACCCAATTCATTTGTGATTTATTTAATTATAGGAGTACCTGTCAGTTTCATTTTATTCTCATGCATATGTTTTACCAATAGATCATACAACATTAATTCATTCATCATAATATTTAATCCATGATCTTGAAGTGTGGAATAAATACATTTATATCTCCAATAGTTAAGTAAAAGTTAATAATGGTGAAAAAACAAGAGATAAATGGTTATAAGTATTCACTACATAATTGTTTGTCATGGAAAATCATGGTGAAATTTAACAGCATAACAGAGGACTATAAATGTTAATAGAAGGGACGAATGAGAGTGAATGAGGTACCTAAAAGTTTAGAAGATGATTAATATTAGGTGGGTATGGAAGAAAATATCCCAACATTATAAAATGAAGATAAAATACATAAGATAAATAAGATACATGATTAAATAGGAGAAGAATATAATCCCTTACATTAAGAGTGTGATTCCAAATACTTTGGAGGATATTATTGAGATATTAGGGAAACCTTGGAAGGAATATAGAGAAGGTTGGTATGAGTAAGGAAATGTGATATAGTATTTTTTTGAAGAGAAATGGAAGGTTTGGTGGGTTTATATAGGATATGAGTGGGGAAATATTTATTATTTCACAAACTATAGTTTTGGACTATATATAATAAAACAACCAAAACCAAAAAACATTCCACAGGTTTTTATCTTGTTTTTATCTAAAGGGGAGATGTTTTTATAAGTCTAGGTGCCAAAAAAATTAGAATAATAATCTTACTGATGTGGAAGTGAGTCAGGTTCTTAAATAAATGATTTTAAAGCATTAAATTACAGAGTAAGCACTAGATGATTCATAATGTATTTATAAAATAAGTAAAATAACTTAAAATTAATATTATATTAATGGAAAAAATATATTTGGTAATGGTTACCGTTTATAACATTTATTACATCTCTTTTGGGTTATTATGATGTTATAATACAAATCGTATATTTACATGGTATTTTATTTTTTACCCAAAAATTTGAATGTCCCTTTAAATTATGAAAAATTTACCATTGTGTAATTTCTTCATTATGATTGAAAAAAAAAATATTTTTATCTAAATATTTTTATAAATATTTTAATTTCAACTTTAAAATAGTAATCAATATTTATTGAGAAATGATGGGTTTTTTGACAATAATAGTTTTCAAACCCCTATAAAAATATCATCTGACTTCATAAAAATAATTTAATCATTAATATTTAATAAAAAATATTTAATAATTTTATTTTAATATAATTTTATATTTTTTAAATATAAATTAACTCATTGAAATAAACATCTTAATTGAAGTTGAATATTAATAATACAATTTGTTCTTTACTATATAAAAATGAAAATCATTTATTAAGTATAAGTAAATATATCAATTATTCTATTGAAAATAATATAAATACTCATACAATCTGGATGGTGAAACTTATACCTTTAATACAAAAAATATTTCCTTGAGGTTAAAGTGCATGATGGTGAGACTTTCATTGTAATGTTTGATGTACATGGTTTTGTCTGTGATCTCATTGAAATTGAACTTCCCTCATAAACAGTTTCACTCATGCTTAATGTTAAGTAGCTGGGTCTGAGGATGGGATTCGATGAGGGAAAAGCCTAGGGATTCTATCTCCTTTGGAATCTCTGACAAATGGGATATATAGTGAATGATCATATTGGATTAATCCATCACTTTATTTGTCTATGTTAATCATAATTGTTAATTCCATATATTTATACTAATCATGTGATCACTATTTAATGACTATATTATTAATGTTAATGATTCATAAAAGTCTATTAAATATGAAAATATATAGTTAAAAATATTTTTAATATATTTCATTAACCATATTACATAAGAAGACATTTAATTCAACCACAGATGGATTTTTTTTCTTCAATAGTTCAGGTCATTATACACATGATGAAGTATCAATATAGTTTAGTTCCTTTATAAATAAGGAATATAAGATTCCATTATGGTGAATTATTTTCAATATTTCGTAAAAATATCTTCCCCTTTAGTAATTACAATAAATATCATTCATCAAAACTTGGGGAACAAAAACATTTGAATCGGTGAGCTCAGATTCTTAGTAAGGGTAAACATAAAATATATGTAAAAATAACTTGAAAACATGGGTATGATGACATGATCATATAATTTTAAAACCATACCCTTCATATTAAAGACTATAATCAAGATTTATTGAACTAAGATTCATAGTTTTTAATACCGGAATCCAAAGATAATCAAAGAACATGAGTCATTTGAGTATAGCATTGGCATAATACATGGAATTGTGGAAAATACCATTGAAAATCATTTCCATAGTATTCAAGGTTATTTTTAGAGAGTTTTATAGTGTAATGGGTTTACTCCTCAAACCATTGTAGTAGTCACGGTTCACTCCCAATAAAATTAGGGTTGAAAAAGTCCCTTAAAAAACATTTTCACTTCCAATTAAAATCCTGTATATATCATGAGATATTAATCATTTCACAATTAATTGGAGGTAGGTATAGGTCCCACCCATAAAATAATGAAAAAAATAAATATTAGTTCTACATGAACATAAATAATTCATCATATTATAACCCATGAAAATAAATGGACTTTATAAAGATTTTATCATAGTATAACACTTGAAAAAGTATCAGTAATCATAAATAGTATGTCATCATAAACATAAAGAATTTAGATAATGAATTTGGATGAAATCCACAGATCATATTCCCAATAATGAAAAAGCAACATCAAATAATTTTATCTTATTTATAAAATTATTGTTTTTAATATCAATATTAGTTATTATTGGAAAAAAATATCATTTCCATTGTGAATACATTTTTTAAAATCCACACACATGAAAAGGAAAACATTTAAACTATAAAGAAATTTGTAATCTTATAATGGAAGAATCAATAAACTATGAATTCATGAATGTGATGACATTTTATGATGTCGTATAAGTTAAAATATTATTTCATTGGTAATTTTTAAGAAAATTTACAAAGTGACTTTTTTGGACTGGGAAGAGAAATATTCCTTAGTGGATACTTAAACATAAACAATCAGAAAAGAAAATGATGTTGTGGAATAAACTCTTACAAGTACAATATCATAAAATTGAGTAGTAATACAATTAATTTATTATGTTTATTAGATGTTAATACATATAAAACAAGTGTAAATATAATATAATACAATCAATATTAATTTCCAACAAAATTGTAAAATGGAATAATCCATGAAATAATAGTTTATCCTAATGAATAAAAATCGAGTAAAACATTTCCTTACCTAAAGTCTATTATTTTTTATTGATATTAAAAAAAATTTATAACAAATAATAATTTATTATAAATATATTCCATAAACATATCTTAATATTTATAATTTATTTATAATATCTATTCACTTTTTTATTAATGAATTGTTTTTAAAATCATTATTTTGGGTGAAAACTACTTTGTTTTCCAAGCATGTTTTGGTTTGACAGTATTGTTTGATTTACATTATTGTTGGTTTCATCATTACCAGATATTTAATCATAGTATAAAAATAATAAATATTAATTACATATATATTTATAATAATTCAGAAATGTAGTGACAAAAACATGAATTACATCATTTATAAAGATGTTTGGTCATACTTACACATGAATAATGTTTTAATTCTTCATCTAATAGAATGAAAGAAAGTAAAATAATAACACAAATTTATAGATTAATTATTATGTTATATTTATAATATATTCTAATTCAAATCATACTTATTAGAATCCATGTGGAATATATGTAAAAAATAATCACATTGCATCATGTAGATGGTAGTCTATATATACACCCAAGCGACAATATCGTATCTCAAAATATTATATGATGATGTGTTATAAATGATATTATCATTTCCAAAGTATAATTATAGTATAAATAATATATATAATTATTAATCTAATAATAATACGAATGTATATAATATAGTGGAAAAAAATGATTTATTTCGCCACGTGGTGAGGGTATGCAGTACGTATACACAACTAATACATTCACTTCTTGTTTAATGGGAAAGAGGGTGATTAATGATGTTTATGGAATCAAATTTTTTTCATAATAATTATAATAAATAATTTTTTATTTTACGAAAAAAAATCATAGATTGATAGGAGTTAAGGAATAATAGAAAATGAAAGTGGTTGGTTAGAGTGATAACATTTTTATTGAAATAAATCGTCTGTATTACCTCTAAAGGGATCTAGAGTTTGTATTTCGAGAATAAAATCACCTCTATAATGTTTCTAGGGAATTATAAAAGATAATTTTTTTTGGGAACATCATTATGGGAGGCTTATACTAATTTGAATTGTTGAGGGATGAGGTATCTTGTTATAATTTAAGTGAGGGGAATTTTTTGAAATGCTCAAAATATTAAATTAATATAAATTAATATTCAATTTAAAATTCCTAAAAGGTTATTTATTTAAAATAAAAGATTATTATGGGTAGAAATACTCTTAGAAAATAAGTTATAGCAATTACAGTTCAAAATATTATCCTTATCAATATTTATAACCCATATTTACCCATTTTAGCTCTTAACATATCATCAGGAATTTTACTACATTAGGGTCAATATTGTTAATATTAAAAGAAAAAATAGAAAATGGATAATTAAGGAAATATTAAATATTATCTCAATCATTTTTCCATATTTATGGTTTTAAAATTTTTTATATTTTTTAATAAAATATTAATTTGATTAAAATATCCTTAATGTCTACTTTGAAATTATTCATTACATTAACTTTTAAAAATATCTACACAATAATATATCTTGAAAAAAATATATATCTCCAAAAATTCGATGAAATATATAAAAATCATGGATGACATTAATTATATTAAATTATATTTATTCTAATATTTTTAATATCATTTATTGAATATTTCCATTAATAAAATAATGAAAATACACCATTGTGTGAATATTTAAGGTACTTATTTATTTCAAAAAACTATAAATAAATTACCCTGATTTAGTTAAATATTTGAGATTTAAAATTACTATTTATATTGTATTTTATATTTTAGATAAAACCATATTTAAAATGTTATCATTATTAAAATCATGAATATTACATCATTGACATTTCATTAAATAAAATAATATAGATGAAATAATCTCTTACTTGTATCCCAAAAACACATTAATAAATTTTTATTATGAAAATAAGATTACTAAATTAAAAAAGGTAATTTATATTCGTTAATAACCTACATTTTGTCTCGTGTGGACTCATAAGAGACATTAAAGACCAAGAATGTGACATTTTACGAATTTTGTTGATTTATATTTTATATAAGTCATTTTAATTGAAAACATACAATTAAAAATATAAATTTGAATAAATTGTATTCAAGTGTATAATTAGCTTCATCCAATAATATTTTGGCATGCGTATGGGTCATTTTATCATCATTATCATTTTATTTTTAGCATAAATTACAAAATTTACCCATTATCATAGTAACAAATATTACCAAGGATACTATTTATGTTGATCGAAAATAATATGAAAATGAATAATAAATATCAACCCCTCAATAAAATTGTGGTATCCATTTTTAAAAATTTAAAACAAATATGTATCAAAATTTTATTTAAATTAAAACAAGAAAAATATCACGAATGAAGTAATTCATAAAAATTCCATTTTAAACAATAAATGTTTAAATAATAATTTCATTTATATAATATTTTTAAAAAACTATAATTAAAATATATTAAATAAAAATAAAATAATAAAAAATTATATCTAATCTAAAACATAATTTTACATCATATTGACTGTAAATGAAAATACTATTTTGAATAAAAATATATTTTTTCACTATTCATGAAAAAATAAATGTTTTAAGAAGAATATCATCAAATTATTTCTTAGATAATTTTTTTAATATAATTAAAAAAATAAAATTATTTTTTAAAAATAAATTTTATAGAACTTCATAAAAATAATTTTAACTTATTAAAAGTAGAAAATCTAATTTTTTTTAAAAAACATGTTTTTAAAGAATAGAGTAACTTCACCAGAAATAATTTGATCATTTTTCTGACACTTAAAAAGAAAATTAATATTGACTAGGAACTTTATATATTTTTCATGATTTTTTTATTCATGTTTATTTACTCTAATTTAATGGATTGTTTATAATGGGGATATTATATTTCACGGTTCATCTAAACCTATTATTTCTTGCAGCAAAATCTATCATAGAAATCAAATTATTGAAAAATAAATTACATAAAAATATCAGTGTGTTAAAATATTGGCCAATAAATTCCCAATTTTCAAAAAAATTTGGAATCATTTCTATTAGTGAAAGATAAATTTAGAAAGCACTTATTGTAAGATACAGTCATTCCTAATTCCAAATATAACATTGACACCTAAATGTGAAAAATTTTATTTGAGTTACCTCTCATAATACCATCAATTAATTGAAAGAATAAGGTTTTTAAAATATCATGAAACACATCACCATTGAATAAAATAGTTCATGAAATAGAATATTAACTCTCTTAACATTCAATCTCACAAAACCCATATTTAATATTGATTAAGGTTATATAGAACAATTATATGTCCACATTGTGGGTAAAGATATACATGTGTTTGATAACACATGATAAATTCATTATTCAAATCTATATTTATTCATGAAAGCTCCATGTGTACAACTAGAACTATAGAAATTACATAAAAATCACTTTTTATCTTACATAAGTCTGAAAAGTTTTATGTAATCCTAAATGATATCAATCATTATTCCATGAAATATCATGACTTACTAATGCATAAACCCTAATGAATATCAATTTTGACTGCACATTAATTATGAAATTAACCTTACCAAATTAGTTTTATCATCACAGATTAGTCCTTCAATAATATCATAAAACATTATACTCAAATATTGTGTGTTTTGATTCATATTTTTATATGATTAAAAGGAATCATCTTTGAGTTTCAATGGAAACATTACTTCTGTCCCATATCAAATTTTAAAGGTGTCATTTAACATCTTCTAATAGGGAATCAAATTCACTAGAGTACCTACATAAAATGTTTAACTCCACAGAGTGTCCCCAAAATAACTTTTAAAATTAGTGTCCCCAGTAGACTTCAAAAAATATATTTTACGAAAGCAATTTGAATAATAAGTGTCCCCAATGATATTAAATCACATTCCTTTTCATTCATGTATTTAAATAAACATAATGTAATCTTTATTATGGACTTCATTCAGTATAAACATTTCTATTTATGATAATAGTGTTTGGTGACATAATTTTCTACCATCATGAATTTAAAATTAAAATTATATAACAAGCATATCTATCCCTATGATTTTATGGATTTAAATTAATAATTTTGAATGTGATATAATTGAATAATTTTTATAAGGATGGAATAAAAAATGGGTTTAATATCATTTCATAAATCTTGGAGGGATTAATAAACAAGTAAATAAGGACCACAATGAGATGATCATAAATACAATCATCCTCTTTGGATCAATGGTGGAGACACCATAACTGCAATGTTAAAAGGAACACTTCCAATAGAAAATTGGAATGTATGAATGAATCTACACTATTAATCCAATCCAAAAATCTAAAAATATAAATTATATTGTGAACAAATGTTTTTAACCAAATATGAGAAGATTATCCTTCAATATTGAGTTTATGAAAAAAAAATTTTATCACTATTATGAAACAAATATTCATTGATGGATTTAATTACACATGTAATATTTTTATTGGTGACAGTTCTATAATAGTTTACCTTTTCATTTCTAATAGTTTAGAAGGTTTGAGGTATACTAATTTCCCCAAAAATATGTCTATGTTTTAAAAATCTATGATTCTTTTGACATAATCAAATATTGTTAGAACAATTTATTATATAGATCCAAGGAAAACTCACTGCCTTTCCATTATGTAGTTCATATAATTGAGGATAAATAACTCCCTTTTCCATTTATAGAAAATTTAATTTATATATTTACTCAATATATGGATCATGAGTTTCTTAATGCCAAAATTCCATTATAGAGACCATAGAAACCGAAGTATCACTAATGAAACAATCATACTATCACCATTGACAACTATAGTGGTAACTGATCCCCATTAGGTATCACTAATTTCTTCCAAAGTATTATGGTGGTGGGGGACCACCAAGGCGCACCAACCTAAAAATCCACCTAGAATCACCAAATAATTCTCCCACAAATAATAAACATTTTCAATCCTTGTAGATACATACTTATATTGAGTAGGTCATGATTTCTACAATTTATGCTACCCATGTATTGGGTACAAAGTTCCAACACATAAAGTAGGCCACCATCCATGGTATATGAGAATCTACATATAAATCTTCCATATATATTTATTATAATGCTGATCCGGAATCATAAATAGCACCCCATCCATTAAAACCTGCATATAGATGATGATTTCCATTAAACTAGGATTAAGACCCATATCAGTCCTAATGATTCCCAGTTTGATTCTATTAGACAATGGCTCAACCAGAAACCATCACAGTATTCCACTACTAGATGAATACATTCACTATATTGAAGGACATTTAAAAGGTGTGATAATTTCTAATATCCAGAGAGGTCATTCCCAAGAAACCTACAACAATTCCTATTAAATGGATCCCCATGAAAAAGACAATATTTTAGTTGGAGAAAACATTCACATGAACTAGACGGTTAATAGGTGTCAACAATGATTGATTTCTAAAGACCATTTCAGATCACATATTTATATATACATAGATGAGGGAATTTTGTTCCTATTACAACAACCCCAAGGTATAATCACTTATCGACTAATGGAGTCCACTATTGAAATAGTTGTGTACATGGTCCCAATAACCATCTACATATAAATGTGAACTAATTTTATATATTTTTCTATTCTGGGGATATCCATGATATCAACACTTTTTGTGGAAACATGATTTCCCTCATTCAATGAAAATGACTGGAGAGAGATGTTAGGATCTAGGAAATTTATCATGGATGAATATTATTTTATATACGTGTTATCGATACCATGATGGGTCCCCCAAAAAGAGGAAGATGTTTAATGGGTCGCAAATTATAATTTTCATGAGCGTACAATGAGTCATTACTTGGCCTTACGCGACATCCCCAAGGTGCCAAAGGCTGGAAATAAATGCCAAAGGGTTTCAAATACAAGTGCGGGTTGATTTACCCTTTTTATAAACAAACCAATCAACTAACTATCCATAAATAAACCATTCACTAAATGATGCATGAACAAAATAAAGACAACTAAACAACATCCTGTATTTCAAAACCACATCAAAGTGTTCCACAATGGAAGACCAAAAAGTATCAAAGTACACAATGAATGAACAACTAATGATAGTCAAAATACCAAAAGACTTTATGCCCCACAATCTCTAAGCTACACAATCACCGAACAGACCAAGTATCATGAGGTTGTTCTAAAAACGTGGGAAATGTTACATTTTCCACTATCCTAGAAGATAATATCTACAAAATTAACAAAGTTCCAAATAAGGGGTGAGTATAAAACTCAATATTTTTTCCCCAATGACTCCCTTACTCATGCCACCATGATAGAAAATTTAGCCACATTTATATAAAATAGTTTATATAAAACAATTTACTAAAATAGTTTATACACAAATATAAACAAGTTCAAAGAAAAGCCATTTACAACCAAGTGAAAACAAAACTAAATGAAACCAATTTCCATAAAGTTATTTTTCCAAAAAAAAACTAATCAAAGATTACAACAAATTATTCTTATCATTTGGCATACCCATTCCATATTTCACAACACGCCCACACATGCATTCTTCATTTGCCAGTTCCATACTCATGAGAGGTCTCTCATCCAATTACCTTGTGCCCCAATGACAAACACCTCTGATCCAGGGTCACGTCCCTTGTACCCCAATTGTACTTATCCCTTATTAAAGGGAAATTAAGCATAAAATCACACCAACCCAATTTATTCCAAATCTTTCTATTACCAAAATAAACCACTTCAATAAAACTGGACTTTTATTGAACACCAAAGAACAATAAATATCAAGAAAAAATTAATTTTAATAAAACATTCTCTTTTATTAAAAATATCTAATCCCATTTATGTGCCAACTATCTAGAAAAATACCCTTTTTAAAATCCACATTTTAAAACCCAGAACCAAATCCCTCATTCAAAATCTCCAATTTTCCAGATTTTACAACCATCACTCAAGAAAGATAACAAAAAGTGTTCAAAATCAAAATCACACTCAATTAAACAACACAAATTCAATTTAAATGAATGATAATCAGTTTTACTTTGTGGAGTCGATAATGAATCCTCCTTCCTCGATGGTTTTGACAAAAACTCCAATGAATGAAGAACACATAAGAAAACCAGGTCGATTCTCTAGCAAACAACCGTTGATATCTTCTCCTAGAATTATAAAGACCAATATTCAACATATTTGGAATCCAAAAACCTAGATCTACCCCTAAAGGTCCTAGACCTGATAAACCAAGTGAATAGGAGAAGTATATCTAAGTAGAGATATGAAACTGATCAAGAATGATGGAGAACAATCACATACCTCAAGAATACAGCTTCAATTCACCAAGGGAAGCCTTCAGATCACCTCTGGATCGATGGGAGAACCTTATTTGGACTTAGGAGAAGATAAATCCCGATTTAGGGCCGGTTTAGGGAAAAAATGAGGAAGTTATGGCAGAAATGTGTGAGATCATATTTTTAAGGATCTCACATTGACTCTGTGCATGGTTTGACCACAGAGTTAGGCAAACCATGAGATAACCATGTGGTATCCACTACCCGCATGACTTCCCCTTGAACGGTCTCCTAAGACTTCCTCCAACTATTCTGGAGTGACTGCCTCAATAGAAATACTGCGCACAGTTTGGAAGCATGGTTGGGAAAACCATACGCCACCCATGCGACTTCCCTTTAGCACCAAAACACTTCCATAGTTCTCACAACTCTCCCATCCATCAAAATTTATGCATTATAACCATAAAAAGTATCAAGTAAGTGTCACATACCAGAAACTAGGGGTACTAAATTCTACCCACTATTGGTCTTTCCATTATTATAAATTAGAAAACATTCACTACCTTGAAAGAGATCTGGGAACTTCTCTTTCATCTCCTGATCATGATCCCAAGTCTCTTCCTAAATCTAAACATGCTACCATAAAACCTACACTAGACTGATGCTTTTTCCATGAAAGAATTTCTATTTCCTATTGACAATACACACTGGGATATGTATCAATAAAGCATCCAACTCTAGGTCAACATGATCCCATCCGATCTCATGGATAGGATTAGGCTGATACTTAATCAACTGTGATACATTGAACACATTATGCATGAAACTGATCCTTTTTGGTAATGCCATCTGATATGCCACCTCTTCGACCCATTATAGTATCTCGAATGGAAAAATTTATCTATGAGATAACATTCCCTTCTTCCCAAAATGATGATGTCCAAGTCTTGGATAGGTCCTCAAGAACACATGATCAACCACAGTGAACAAGAACGGTCTTCAACGGTGATGTGCATAAGATTTCTGATGACTCTAAGCCATCTCAATCGTCATTATAATGAATGGGATCTTCTCTATTGTTTTTTTTAGACAAGGATATTACCAAGTAGTGATGTCACACCTATTTCCACCCAGAATCACGGAGAAAGAAAAGAAAACCTATACAAAGCTTCAAATAGAGCCATATGCATCGAGGCTTGATAGCTATTATTGTTTGGGAACTATAACAAGGGTAACTGCTCCCCCCATGAACCACCAAAATCTATTACAAAGCATGAACCATTTCTTCCAACATTTATATCATCTGATCAGACTACCCATCTATCTGAGAATGATATGCTGTGCTCATAGTCAACTGTGTCCCAAGGGATTACTGAAAGGATTTCTAGAAATAAGATGTGAACCTAAGATCCCTGTTTGAGACTATTGAAATGGGTACTCCACGCCTCTGCACCACTTCATGTATATAGAATTTTGATATATCCTCCACCGTAATAGTTTCATGAATAGCGATAAAATAGGCCGACTTGGTAAAATGACCCACTATCACCCATATTGCACCGTGTTTCCAGACCACTCTTGGAATAATTGTAACAAAATCAATCACTATCTTCTCCCATTTACACATTGGGATCGGTAAATATGACAACATACCTGCAGGTCTCTGATGCTCTGCTTTAACTTTTGGACATGTTAATCCCCACGATACTAACTTGAAAACCTTCCTTTTCATGCCTTTCCACCAAAACAATGTCTTTAACTCTTAATACATCTTCTATGTACCTAGATGTACGACCCATCTCGAATAGTGGTACGCATAATGGATTTGTGTCGGACAAGCCATAGGTACAACCATTTGATTTCTACATAACAAAACTAAACTCCCATCATTTTTTCAGAGTTCAAAGGTCTCCCCACCATTTAGTTTTGAACTCACAATCAGAAATTTTGCATCAAATGTTTTTGCCTCTTTGACCATTTTTAACAAATGAGGATCAAGAGTAACTGAAAAGAAAACTACAACATCATCCCCGTATTCACATTCCACATGCATGTTGTCTAGGACTGACATAAACTACCATTCATCTGAAGCTTATTTCTCCAACTGGTAATATGACTTTCTGCTCAATGCATCTGCCACCTAATTCCCTTTTCCTAGTTTATACATCAATTTAAATTCAAACATCTGGAGATACTCTATCAATCTTCTTTACCTCAAATTCAAATCTCACTTCGGGAAAATGTGTTCCAAGATTTTTTGTCCCGTAGACATAGTGAATTTCTAACCAAAGAGATAATGTCACCAAGTATTCAAAGCATGGATGAATGCAGCTAACTCCAAATCATGGGTTGGGTAATTCCTATCCTACACCCTCAACTGCATTGAACCATAAGAAACCACATGGTCTCCTTGTATGAGAAAGCAGCCCAACCCTAATCCTGAAGCATTAAAATACACGACATACCCCTGTACCAATTCTAGAAAAATCAAGATATGTGATGATGTAAGCCAAACTTTTAGTTCCTAGAAAGACTTATAACATTCCTCTGTCCATTGGAATGGAAAATTATTCTTTTTTAGAGCTGTAATTGGTGAAGATATTCATGAAAAATCATGCACAAAGTGTCAGTAGTGATCAGTTAGACCAAGAAAAATTCATATCTCAAAGTCTTTCATTAGTGGTTGCCATGAGATAACTGCTTCTATATTTTCAAGATCAATAGAAATGCCTTTCTTAGAAATCATGTGGCCAAGAATGCATACCTATTGTATCCAAAAATCACACTTTGATAGTTTGGAATACAAATGGTGATCTCAAAAGACTCCCAACACTGTTTCCAGGTGTTCTTCATGGTCAAACCTCATCTTTGAATACACCATGATTTCAACCATAAACACCATAACAAAAGAGTCCAAGTATCACTGGAATATCTGATTCATCAAAACCATGAAGACCACTAGTGCATTCGTTAGATTGAAAGGCATGACAAGATATTCATAGTGTCCATTTCTGCTTTCGAAAGATATATTTGGGATATCTTCCTTCCGAACTAACAATGGGTGATATGAGGATTGCAAGTAAATATTGGAGAACCAATGAGATCCCCTTAATTGATCGAATAGATCCACAATGCATGGAAGTGGGTACATGTTCTTTAACTTATCTTGGTCAATATTATGATAATCAATACACAAATCAATATTTATATCTTCTTTCTTCATGAACAAGACCTATGATGCCCATGGGCATGTACTTGGCTGAATGAAACCCATTCCTTCCAACTCCTCCAGCTTCACTTTCAATTCCCACAACTCTATTAGTGCCATTCTATCAGATAGAAGGGAAATAAGACTAGTCCTTGGAAGGAGATCAATCATAAAATACACTTCTCTTATAGGTGGTAACCCTGATATGTTCTTGGGAAATAAATCTGGAAATTAATCCAAAACTATTAGAAAATTATTTTCCTCGATCTCTTCCATTGATTACAATATAAACGCCACCAAATGGTAAGAGATCGTTCCCATTATCGATGCCAACAAGCTCTTCTCACCTTTTTTTTACCATCCTCTCTCCACTGAAGAGATATTCGATGCTTCCCTCAGTCATGAATCTAAATTTTATCCAATAATAGTTTATGTGATCATTTCACATTGTCAACTAATCCATACCCATGATTATATCATAGATATCCATGTCTAACAACGAGAAGTCCTATTTCATCTTAGCTCCATCAACAGTTATAACACATGCTCTACACACCAAGGCTGGACATTCTCTTTCCCTAAGAGGATTTTGGAGTTTTAAAAATAGAAGGCATCATTTCTAAATTTATACATATAAAATCAATAGCACGAGATGTACTGAATGAATGAGAAGAACCAATATTGAAGATCACTTTCACAAGGGTATAATTCAAAAGAATCGTACCTCTCACCATATATGGTCCAACCTGATCATCAACAATCATCTTATTATCTCTATACAATTGTTTCATCACTGCACTATTATCATTATTTCATTTCCGATATTTCCCTGGTTGATGAATCATTTTATTACTAGAATTAACATGGATATATCTGATCAGCTATCAAGACTGATTCTGCTATCCTCACCCTGTCGAATCATACAATGCTTGCGACGCTTTTGAATTGTCTCAAGAAGATGACCATGGAGCACTGCGACAATAGCGATGAAGATGTACCATCTTGTTGCAATTATGACATGATCTAGGTTGTTCCTGACACTATCACTTTATGTGGTCAATCAAACCACATTGAAAGCAACCTACATTTCTCTGGGGTTGTGGAGGAAGGTTCATTGATCTAGCCGTCTGGTTTTGATTTCCACTTCCACATTGGAAAGAGGTGTCCCTTTTCTGCATACTTCCAACATTTGATTTACCACCATTCCCTATGGGTATCATCATAACTCATCCCATAGATCCTGAGATATCATTTTCATCTACAATCTCTCTATTCACCATCTCTGTATAATCCATAATATAGAGCACCATAATCTTCAATCGAATCTCTTACCATAGCCCTGATTCTAAGATGTGTGCCTTCAAGGAGAACCTACCACAACTTACGGTGAGAATCTCACTAAATTCCTGAATTTATCCATATACAATGTGATAGAGAGATCCTATCATTTCTGCCTGATGAAATACATCATTTTCTAGATATTGAAATTGTGAGTATAGAATTTTTTTTGGAACAATTTATCAAAATCCTCCCATGTAAGGCCTTTATCCAATTTTGCAGGAACTAATAAATCCCACATATAGAGTGCAAGATCCTCAAGCATATAATTTACCAACTTGACCTTTAGTTCCACCAGTGTGCTGATGAATTTGAAGATACGATTCATCCTACTCAGTGACACCTCCATCTTCTAAGGTCCAGAAGCACGCTAGAATTTAGGTGGATTCTGAATCATGAACTGGATGGTATGATCCACATGCCTTGGGTCATTCCTCTAGTTCCCTGTATCCACCACTTGAAAAGATTGAAAAATACTATAAACCAGATCTTGGTTCACCCATGGTTCAGGTGCAACCACATTCTTTGTAGATTCTTTGGGGTGGTTTCAATGATGCTTACTAGGTTTCATTTTCTAAACCAACAACAAACTCCATCAATCTCACTCTCTAGAAATTTATGGCTTAACATTTAAAATTCTATCACCTAAAATACCACAATAATATATTCCAAAATACCCTTTTCTATGTTCAACCACTTTTGAAACATTCATTCATGATTTTGAAAACCAAACCATTTTCAAAATACACCAAATATCTACATTTCAAAAATATTTCATTTGAAAACAAACTTTGATTTTTTCAAAAATTTACACCTTTCACAAAACCATAAATTATTACTCCAAATGAAATATACAATCCTAGTGGGAAGACATTCCTCTACAATGCATTTCATGCTTGTCTCATTGGTTAAACCCATGATAATGAGATTACAAGATCCTAGAAGTGTCTCCAAATACTTGTTTACCCAACTCCTAGGTAACTTGAAGTTTAGCATAAAAAGGATAGCTATGCCCTTTTATGATATACATTTAACATTTCGAAAATTCTACTCCTGTCTAAGATTTCATCCCAATGAATAGAAAAAGAAAGAATTCCAACTCCAAGAACAAGAACATTGATGAATACTTGTTAAGAAAGGACCGAACAAGATGATAAAATTTGTACCATAATGGAAGGACCATATTGATAAAATTTGTAATGACCCGCAAATTCTCATTGGCTTGAGAGTAAAACGAGTCATTACTTGGCCTTAAGTGACACCCCCAAGGCGTCAAAGGCTGGAAATAATTGCCTAAGGGTTTAAAATAAGGGGGGTGGGTATTTATCATTTTTATAAACAAACTAATAAACCAATAATCCATAACCAAACCATTCACTAACTTATGCATGAACAAAAGAAAGACAACTACAAGACTTATTGTTTCTGAAAACAACATAAAAGCATGAAATAATGGAATAACAATAAGTATCATAGTAAATAATGGATGAACAAGAAAATACTATCAAGAGACCACAAGACTCCATGATCCACAAGCTCCAAGATCCAAAATCATCAACTCGCCTAAGTATCAAAAGGTAGGGCTAAAAACGTGGGAAACATGACCTTTTCCCTTGTCCTAGAAGCTAACATCCATCAAATTACCAAAGTTTCAAAGTAGGGGTGAGTATAAAACTCTGTAGGGTTTCCCCAGTGACTCCCCTAATCACATCAGTAGTATAAAAATTTTAGTCCATTTTATATAAAATAGTTTATATAAATTTTTTTACCAATATAGTTTATACCCAAATATAAAGAAGTTCAAAGAAAAACCATTTATAAACAAGTGAAAAAGCTAAATTAAAACAATTTATAACAAGGTATTTTTCCAGAAAATTAACTAATCATATCTTAAAACCAATTCTTATTATCATTTGACATACCCATTCCATATTTACCAACACACCAACACATGCATGCTTTATTTGATAGTTCTATACTCATGACCAGTCTCTCGTCCAATTACCTTCTGTACCAATGACACCCCCTTGATCCAGGGTCACTTCCATTATAACCCAATGGTACTCATCCTTTATTAAGGTCCTATTAAGCATGAACTCACACCAACACCATTTATGCTAAATCATTCCATTACCAAAAGAAACCACTTCGATAAAACTAACTTTTACTGAAAACTAAAGAACAACCAATTTCAAGAAACAATTAATTTCAATAAAACATTACCTTTTATTGAAAACATCTAATACCATTTATGTGCCAAAAATAATGAAAAATACCTTTTTTAAAATCCACATATTAAAACCAAGAACCAAAGAACTCATTCAAAATTTCCAATTTTTCTGATTTCAAAACCATCACTAAATAGGGTTCCCAATTGGTGTTCAAAAACCAAATTACAATAAATTAAACACAAAACATTAAATTTGAAATCATTCCAATCATTTATACTAAGAGAAGTCAAGAAATAATCCTCCAACCCTAATGATTTTGACTAAAACCCAACGAATGAAGAACGCATAAGAAAACTAGGTCGATTCTCCAAGAACCCACCTTAGATCACTTCCCCTAGCTAGATCATGACCAAAACTCATCATATTTGGAATCCACCAATCTATATCTATCTTTAAAGAGCATATATCTGAGAAAACAAGACAAGAGGAGATGTATATCTAATTAGATCTAAGAAACCGATCAAGAATGAAGGAGAAAAATCACATACCTCATGAATCCGTCTTCAATTCACTATAGGAAGCCTTCAGATCTCCTCCAGATCTATGAGAGAACCTTGTTTGGGATTAAGAGAATAAAAATTCTTAATTAGGGCTGGCTTGGGGAAAAAATGGTGGAGTTATGGGAAAACGAGGGTGTTATGACAAACACCAGTGAGATCCTATTTTTAAGGATCTCACCTTGACTCTGCACACGGTTTGACCACACGGTTAGGAAAACTGTTCACTTACCATGCAGTTTCCACTTCCCACATGGCTTCCCCTTGCACGGTCTCCCAAACCATGCTCCAACCATGGGGGATCTACTGCCTCAAGAGGACTAATTCACATGTTTTGGCCACACAGTTAAGAAAAATGTGCATCACCCATGCGAGTTCCCTTTAGTCCCAAAAACACTTCTAATGTTCTCCCAACTCTCCCATATACCCCCTTAAACATTATAACCATAATAGTGTCATGTAAGGGTTACATACAAGAAACCAGGGGAACTACATTATGGGTCACTATCCTAAAAATAGATAAGGATTCATCCTAATCCATATCAATATAACATACTTCTATATAAGGGAAGGGTGTATTTGATATATGTGATTCCACCGATGATTTTTATCAACATAGTTTCTCATCATTTATTCATATGGCACACATATATCCTAGTATAAAATCCAATAGTAGTTATAAAATTTATGTGACTTATATTTGATTTGATTCACCACTTATGAGTTTGAGTGTCCCTCTAAAACACATTGGGATAATGACGAGAACCTATACAAGGTCCTTGAAAAAGAATAAATATTGGTCATAACCTAGAATTATATAACCATAGTCTTCTATTTATATATGTTTCTTATTAAAAAAAGGTATAAAATGATAATAATAATCTATGGGTGACCAAAATAACCTAACAAACCAGTGGTAGGTGTATCCTAGATGTAACAATCAATGTAAGGAGCTCAATAAAAAGTGTAAAAAGTTGGCCCATGTTTCACTACCAATGGAAAAAATTCCATACCATTGGGGATATTGTCTAAATATAAAGATGATAAGTACATCAATATTTCATATACTTCACTACATCAAAAAATAATAATCACTCCATTTTTCATGTCTTGTTCTGTCACTAGAATGTTTCCCAATTGTTTGGTCCTTTCATCCATTGATTCCTTGTTTTCTAATCATATCCCTTTAAAAACATCATTGATTTTTTCCGCAAACCTTAACCACAGTAAATTACATCATAGTAATCATAATGAAAAACTAGTTATAGGGAATAGGTGATGAAGCTAGATAAGTGGATTTTTCCAATGGGTCTTATTGTGATGGGTTAATCAACCAAGGAATGATCACACATGATAATAGATATATGGCGTGGGTCTTGGGAGTCTACCAAGCATTCCGTAAACTAATAAGTTTTTGTCACTTTAAAAATTAAAAGGCGGGGATAAGAATTTAATTTTGTTCATAGAAGTAAAAACATATAAATAGACAACCATATCTCTTTATTTCATCCTGAACTTCAATGAAAATATTAGATGGATTTCTAGCTCCACATGGGTTATTTTATTAATCATACTACTATTAATAAAGACATTAGTACACCTACAATGAAGTTTTATAAAATTTATTTCCTTATTAAATGAATGAATATTTTTTAGGGTTCTCATATAATATGATGTATGTCATTATTTTCCCTATATTTACCTCTCTAATAGATCAACACAAAATCACCCTACTATACCTTGTTTTATCTACATTATGAGTGAGGTGAGCTGAAATAGGGTAGATGCATGATGAGTACCTTCAAAATAAGTTAAAAAATTATCATTATACATTCAACATGAACATTGAATAAAAATGGGATTAAATAGAGATAAACTTTAAGATGTATATATAATGGGTGGACTACATCCAACCATTAGTGATTTTTTTTTGTTTTGAAATATGAATTAATTAAAAGAGATATTGATTTTAAGAGCCCCACGTAAACCATACTTCATATATTGTCTCAATTTTTTAATCCTAAAATCCATAGGACAAGGCCATGTATCATTATTGTATTCAGAAATTGGAATTAACCTAATTTTATGGTATAAAAATCTACATCTTGAAAATATTTTTGGTAAATTGGATATTCATTGATAGTTCTTATATTTGTTTGATTTCAACACATACAAAATGTCTATCACTAGCCTATAAAAATGAGAAAAATAGAATATGGAATATGTCACTCTCATCATTTCTTTGTTTAATTTTATGATATAGTCACATTACATTAAAATTATATAAGATTAGTTATTAGGAATTTATATAAAGAATGTATATGTTCAACTAGTCTATAATGTAGTGCCCAAAAATAATTATACTGATTCTAAAAGTTCACTATATGGGTAGAACAACATTGGGAGGATATCCAATAGTAAAAATAAATGAATCATCTACATACTCCCATACATACATGATTGTATATAATAACAGAGGAAACTACCATGTAGAAGAATATAGAAACTTAAATAATTTTATTAGAGGAGGACCCATAAAATAATCCCCATTAAGTACAATATTTTATATTAAATGATGATTGGGATACCCATGGGAACAAAAATCCTTACACATTGACAATCGAATAAAATTTTTATACTCCTAAAGGAATGATAAACATTTAAGATTCATCATACACATCAACTGAAATAGATTTTTCATGATTTTGTGAAATAGAAATCAATATAATCTTGGGATCAAGAAATATTTGTGTTACTTCCCCTAAAATATTTTCCTTAAATACACCATCCATGAATGATTCATATTAATTATTGGTATCGTAAGATGGTAAATCATGTCATTGTGATGTGATATGATCATCAAGAACATGTTAAATGTTATTAAGAAATATAACTGATCTTCTATTTATTAGGGATTTTCAATGGGTTTCATGTTGAGGGGAATATAAGTTTGAAAATTTCATTGCCAAAAAATTCATTGCTCAAGTTAAAATGAATTTTTTTTATGAATAAAATAGTTATTACCCTCCCATACCATTTCATCCATTCTATAAAATTAATTCACTATGTATTCTTTTAAATATAAAGGGTGTCAATGGTGGGATAAAAATGATACCAAAGATCCACTAGAAGTACAAAATCCAATCTTTATTATTATGAATTTCATTCCACACACACTTGGGGGAAATCCCATTTCCCTTTAGGAACTAGTGTAATGCACTGTTTATTAACATTTCATTACATTCATAAATTCAATTAGATTTTTATACGAATATTATTATCCCAGTTAAAAATATTACATGACTTATTACACTAAATCATCCCACCAATGCTCTAGATTCAGAAAACTACATTCATAGGGCTCATACACTGATTGTGGTGTTATCCTTAAAATATTTTTAGGCTTATAAATGAATACATAAATCATTGCTCTAAGATCAATAGAAAAAATTTATCAGTATTTGGACTTCCAATAATACCCCCTTCCTATTCATTTATATAACCACCGTGTATAGTTATACCCATCACACCATAGGTATAATTACGAGTGGGTTAGCTTGGTACCTCCATTCCAACTAGTTGTACCCTCCACACATATAGTTAAAGAATGACCCCCACAATATTATAAATAATTCCGTTGATAGGAATTATGAAATGATAAAAAATATCTTCTATATAATATCTTATCAATTAATTATTTTGGTAATCAACATAAACAATTAACTTCACGAGACCCCTATTGAAAAAAATTATAATTCATATAATGTTATAGTGTAATGTGGTGTCAAATAAGGAATATAATATAGTATAATTTGTTCATGTAGATGGTAGAAATATATATATTTCATTGGGGAATATGCATACATTTATATCAAAGGTTAAATATGCCTCCTTTATGTCTATGGATAGGTATCTATGTGAAATAATTCATTGTCGATAATTTATCTTGGATAAATCAAATCAGCACATGAATTCTTTAAAAAATTGGATATTGTGTGGATGATTTGTCACACCCCCACCACAAAGTGCACCCCCCTTTGGCCGGAAATGAGAGAAGAGAGATAGTGACCCCCAAGTCCTGCCTCTATTATGCCGCAGGATGGAGACTACCACCGAGGGTATAAAAAACATGCATATAGGAGGCATTAAACTCTAAGAGAACACATGAAAAAGTGATATATAAGATAGACACCAACCAAATCCTAATAATTTCACAATATAAAATATAATACAAAATACATATTTAATTTCAGGCAATAACTACTAAAATTGAAAGGAAAAACCATTAGTACCAAAAGAAAAGTAAATACAATTGCGACAATGAAGCCCGAACAGCTCCTGCAAAACCCCAAGCTAGTTGTAACCAACCCAATATCCAACCTACTCTAGCTATCCTAAAAAATAAAATAGTTTGAATATATGTAGGGTGATTATAAAAGTATACTCAGTAGTATCCTCCTTGAAGCCTTTTTTTCAAAGGTAATGAAAGCAGGATAAAGCACATTGAACAAAAAGTGGAACTAACTCATTACCTAATCATGTATACTATACTCCCAAACTCACCATGGCTACAATAACAAACTAACTTTTTATGGACCTATATTTTTTTCAAATAATTTTAATTTTAATTTATATCATGAAATGAAATAAGTCAAATATTAATTTCACACAGAATTGACTTGGCATATGTAACACACAACACCTACTTAGCGTATGTTCCATGCAACACCAACATTGCGTAAGATTCACACAACGCTGAGATGGTGTGAGATACACGCAACACTATGTTTCTATGAAATATATCTTTTCATTGTTTTAATTATTTAAATAATATAATTATAACCTAGAAGTTAAACATAGTAATATGAATAGTAAAACCTACTTTTAAAATATAGGTTATAACTGTTTTTTTTAAATAAATCATATTGAAAATAAAAGATATGATTTTTGGTAAAGTCAATATTATGTTTAAAAACATCATTTTCTCGAATGAACTACTTTTTATAACTAAAGTAATTTTAGAAAAATTTAAAAATTTAAATGGGTAAAATAAAATTCATTTATGAATTCAGAATTTTGAAATTATCCTAGGGTGAATTTATGTAATTTTTATGAGAAACTACATGTTTTGATTAATATTGAAAAAACTTATTTTTAGTCGAAAATTATCTTTTAGTGTAATTAATTATTAATGGAAAATGATATTATAAATATTTTTTAAGGTCAAATTAGATGAATATTACATCTAAAAATAAAATAGTTTCAATTTAACTTTGAAAATAAATATAAAATCTTAACAATCTTTTGAAGTTTTCACTACTCTAAAACCCTGTTATTTCATCCCATATTCAGGATTAACAACAAATATAATTTTGCTGATTTTGTGATTGGAATTTAAAAAACACAACATTAACCATTTTTTCAGCATAAAATTTAGTTTCTAATAAGACCATGTTAATATTTTGACCAAATTGATTAGTGAAATCGATTTAAATTAATCATATCATTTAAGGCCAAATAAAAATTAATTAGCAACTAAACCATAAAAATAAGAGCCGAAATGATGTAGAAAACTATCCAAAACCCATTGGATATAAATATTTTTGCCATAAAACTTCCATTAATGAGTTTTTTTTGGTTTTTATGACTTTTTTGGTAAGAACATGTGCCCGCCTAAATTTTTTCCAAAAATTCCTTGTGAAACCTTTTCCTTCCATATAAAAGGCCACCAGTTCTAATCATTCCTCACAGCTCTCAAGACTCTTATGTTCAGCCAAGACCTACCTAGATTTCCTCTATAATATCCTCAATGTGACCTTGAATCTCTACTTTGGGATTAAATTCTCTCAAGGAAGCCTTTTGGCACAAACCAAAAGGAGTTACTCTATTAAGAGGTAACATTTTCTCCCAAGCTCCATTCCTTATTCTACTTCTCCGCACCCTTCACTCTCTTTATACCATTATTTTGGGAGGAAACCAAAATAATACATATACTATGATTTTTTTATGAATATTGTATGACATAAACTTACACATAACTCCATATAATGTATGTTTAACACATTATTTCTATGTACAATGAACTATTGCCTCACGAAACGATGATTGCCTATTTTCATTTTTCTACCAATCATGGTGGAAATTATTATGGAAACAATATTTATATATGTAATATATTATATTTATTATGATTATTTATTCTTCTTATAGCACACATATGTTTACCTTCCATTTGGTGTAAATGTGATACTCTCATTTGGGAAAGTGTGGGCTACCGCCCCCTTAAATCGATGTGATTCATTCACACACCACATAGAACATATTAATGATGGGTTTGATGAAATTATATGATAAATATTATATATTAATGATATATTAATATTTATATTTATATATTTACATACATATATATACATTTTTCATTTACATAATTTCTTTCAATACGAAAATAAAAATGGATAACATCATTCATGCGTACGTGTGGCTTACCGTCACCATAAACTATGTATTCCATTACATAATTAATTATGCTATTAATTATTATAATATAATTGTATTGGATATACAAGATTTTTATATCATGTTCTATATTATGGAATCATGATATATGTATAAGGAAAAAATATGTAATAAATTAAGATACATACGAAGAACAAAGTGAATATTACCTGAAGTGAAACATTAACATAAGATCCTTAATAGGAGGGTAATATAAGGTTAACATCAAACCATATATGGTAATTTATATAATAATATTATTCTGTAAAATATTTATTATAAACTTATTTTTATTATATAGAAATCTTGTACGTGTACGGAGAGAGTGAAGACACAAGGTAAGGGGATTTTAATCTCACATTTAATTTTAGTGAGACACAAGCTATGTTCGCCACTATTTTCATTTGTGTAGTGTATTTAATGAAAATTATTGTATTCTATGTATCCTATAATTAAATTCATGGGTATTATAATATCCATTTTATGATCCTTATTTAATGTGGTATATGTTTCAAAAGATACAAAATCGATAAAAATGTTTTGTCTCAATTTTCCTTCTTTGAGACTCATATTTTGTTATGCACCTAAACTATTTTTTCGATGTGCATATAAATCCATTTTACATTACATATCCTGAATATAAATATTTCCATGATATTATATGATTCATGTAATTTCCTTTCCTTACATAGAGATAATGATCCCAATATACCATGTTAAAAGAGTTTATTGATACAATCTCATTATTTTTTGAGATTTTTTACGTCTATTAATTATTTGATGAAATAATATGATACATAACTCAATAATATTCATTAGTTTCCTTATCCTATTTTATTTAATGATATACCCATGTATTGGTATCATTTTTTACTCTTTGGTACAAAAGGTATTTATGAAAGTGTTTTTCGTAAAAACCATCTTTACCCTCTCTTCGGTAAAAAATTTATATTTTCTAAAAAGGTTTCCAAGAATATTATACCATTCCCCTAAAATATCTAAATGAAATTTTTACCCTTTTTTAGTTTTCCAGTATCTTCAAGGGAATATTTTTGTCTCTTTCTGAATAATTAATCGTTCCAACCATTTTACCATGAAAAAGGAATACTCTTTTTACCTTTTATGACATCTATGGATTTACATATCATCATTCCTTTGAAGATTAATTTTCATTTTTTATAAGGATAATCATTAAGATTTTTTTAAATTAATTTTCAAGGAAAACTATTTTTAAAATGGTTTCGAACATATTTTATATGTTTGCATGGATATGTTTTTCAAACTTTTATCAAGTCATATTCACAAGTTTTCAAAGTGTTTTCAAATAAATTATTTCAAAAAGTTTTCATGATTTTTTATATGTTTTCATGATAAATTATTTTAAAAACGTTTTAAAGCTTTATATATAATTTTTCTATTTATTTTAAATGAAATGGGTTTGAATATTTTTTCAACCACTATTTATATTTTTTCAATGTGGGGTTCACTTAGTTTAGTAAGACATGGCTAGAATGAGGGTACACCTGATTTAGTAAAGGACATTGTCCACTAAGATGGTCATATCATTGTGGCCTTGGTTACTATGAATATCAGTATAGGATTATGTGTGGCCACAATTCCCTATCTTATTCTTATGTTATACTTTATGGAATATGTCATTTACTTTATTTTGATTCATGTCTTATGAATTAATATGATTTTTCAATGAATCTTGTGTATTATCTTTGATATACAGGGTATGATATTCTATTTTCATGATAACATTATCATACCCTTATGCTAATGTTTATACTTACATGTTTCCATTTATTACCCTTACTAGGAATTTGAGATAATCCCATTTCATGTTTCCTTTCTCCAGGTTATGTAGAAAGGTTTTAGGTAGAAGTACTAAAGTTGGATCTCTTTATGGGAGATGTTTAAGATCTTTCACAATGATTGGTGAATGTTTTTCTATGTTTCAAAAGATAATAAACTATTATGGTCCCCTTGCATGAATTTTTGTAATGTACTGAATATTTATTTAAAAATATGTAATAAAAATATATATTAAGATTGGGTCACTATAGTTGGTATCAAAGGAAAGGTTTAGTCAACCTTAGGAATCTAGGATGAGAAAAATTGGTGATATACCTATGATTATTTATAAGGAAATGTCTAGGAATGTATCTATGGATATATATAAGTACGAGTTAACATCTAGGAAAATGTCAAGGAAGTTTTATAAAGGATAGAGTGAGTAGTTTCCATGAAATACATCCCTTTCTAGATACTACAATTGGATGTGGCTCTCGCATAGATGTATATAGTGTTAAAAACTTCAAAAAGATGTTCTGGGCTTGACTCATGCTAATATGGTACACAAAAATGATCCTTGTTGTATACATGGGTTGAAACTCTTGTGGAATATTCTTTGTGAATTTAAATAATCTTCATAAACAATTATGTAGTATTTAATCCTATTTTTACTATGAATAACATATAATAAACCTAAGGTGTCATATATTAAGAAAGATTACATGATTTATATGTCTTATAAGTAAATCATTTCATGACTATATGGTTTTTTGTTATGATAAGTAATGCTCACACTATACTTTTGGTAGTAATCAATGGAAGGGACCAAAAGGAACTAGATTTATGTTGAAGGGGATGGATGATTTTCTAAGGAGTAGTCAAGAGGGATGATCACATGAGTGAATGATGTTGTGATCATGCCTACTCAGATTTCAAGGAACATGATTAAAAATGTTTACCTTAATAAAATATCATACTAACCAAGGAATTTAATGAAGGATTTTTCTAAGAGTTCGGCTAATGGAGAACATGGAGGAATGAAGATTCAGTTTCCATTGTGTCAATAATGTGGAAGGAATGAGTGAATTTCTTATAGGAACAAGAAGGTTTTTTGACTTTGGAAAATAAGGAAACAAAGAAATTGATTTTAGGGGATAAATTAATATTTCTATTAACAAAATGGATGAGAATTTTGTCCTTCCAATATTAGCATTTCAGGTTAAGTGTTTTAAGTGTGGGGATAACGGTCATTATGAAACTCAATGTCCCAAGAGAAATGTTCCAGAAGAGAATCAACAAGGTGTTACAAGTAATGGTAATTACTGATGATGAAGAGACTATAGATGAAATGTGAAAGTAAATATGTATTATGTAATAGGATTAGGTAGCCTTTATGGATTAAGGATGAAGTAATCTAAAAATTTATGTGTTTGGGTTCCAGAATTAAGAATGGTGAATTATCTTTGGATTTTTTAGTTTATATTTATCTAAGGATTTATAAGAATATATTGAAGGGCCATGATGGTCTAGAAAGGTTATCTCATGAATGTTCACATTTTGACCAAGGAAAGGTAACCCTTAACATTTTCATTACGTTAAGATAATGTTATATGGATAAAGATATGTGGGATATGAATAATTAAATCATACAATACTTGTTACCTTGGAACTATGTAAGGACATATTTAGAGGTGGTTTATCCTACCATTAATAAAGATTACTACCTTTATGGATTTAATGAGTAAATCCAATATACTTTTGAATGAGGAACCATGCATGTTTTCAAAAAGGATTTATCATAATTCAAGTTTTTACCATGTTTCAAGGGAATATACAATAAGGGTGTTCACATGTTTGGACTGTTACAACAATGACGAAATTTATGATATAGGGGAATCAATGTTAATCTTATTTTGTGACTCTATTTCTATGGTTTTGGATTTTCATCATTCTGAAGGGTTATAAGGTTATCTGTTCCGGAAATGATTATGTTAAACTTCAAAGGAAGTATCTATGCCCTGAGTATGTGTTTAAAACCTTGGTTAAAAGGCTAATCAGTGATTAAAATTATTTCAAGGATACCAATATTATATATTATATTACCAAATTTTAAAAAAAGGACATCATGTATATCGGGTGACAACCAATAATTCCTAGAAGGCCGTGGGTCTTGAAACTAAGGCTGATGTATGATAAGGTTTTCACACATACTACTGGCCTACGTGATGTCCTAGATAATGTATATTTTTTTTATGAATCAAGAACCATTTGTGTTACTTTTTATTTTTAGCGCATGATTATTTTTAAGAGAAAAATATTTAGAATTTTTATTTTTTATTGGGATTAAGATCCCTTAAAAGTGTAGTTTCATGCCTTATTCATCAATGTTAATTAATTCAAATTCATTCCATGAAGAAATTTATGTATTAGAAATTGTTTTACTATTTTTTTATAAACATAAATCATATTGATAGTAAATGATATGAATTTTGGTAATGTCCTTTTTATATAAAAAAAGAACATTTATTGAATAAAATAATTTTAATAGTAAAAGAAATTTTATACAATATTAGAAATTATATTGGATAAAATAAATTTCATTTTTGAATTTGGGTCTACAAAATTATGCTAGGGTGATTTTTTGGGATTTTTCTGAGAAACATCATTTTTTAATGAATAGTAAAAAGACTACTTTTTGGTAAAACAAATCCTTTTTGTATAAATATTTATTGATGGTAATTGATATTATAAATATGTTTTTAGTTCAAATTATATGAATATTACATATATTAATACAATAGGATCAATTTCACTTTGAAAATGAATATAAAAAAATCTTAACAAACTTTTGAACATTTTCCTACTTTAAAACCCTGTTATTTCATCCTGTCTACAGGATTAACAGTAATATTAATTTTTCCGAATATTTGATTGTAAATTTAAAAATACTATATAAAAATTTTATTAAGTCTAATATTTATAGTGTAAATATACTATGTTAACCAATATTATTAGTAAAAGTGATTAAAAATAATCATAATAATTAAGGCTAAATTAATCATAATTGGAGAATAAACCTTAAAATTAATGGCGCAAGTGACCTATAAACTTTTTCAACACCAATATTCGGTCATTATTTCATCCATAAACCTTCAAGTATTGAGTTTTATTGGTTTTTTAAGTCTTTGTTTAGTTAAGAACATGTTCCCACCTAATTGTTTTCTAAAAATTCAAGGTTAGTCATTTTCCTTCACTATAAAAGGGCACCACCTCATCCAATTACTCACACATATAAAGCCTCTTATTCTCACCCATGAACTGAAAAGATTGACTCACAACATTCATACATTCAAACTTTAACCCACCATTTGGTCAGAAACTCTTGCAAGGAATCCTTTTGGCAGAAACCAAAAGGAGTTACTCAATTAAGAGGTAACGTTTTCTCTCAAGCTCCTTTACTTTATTTTCTTTATCCACCCCTACACTATATTTATAACTTTATTGTGTGATAAAAACATAATAATACATATTCTAGTATTTTTTTTATTAAAAGTTTCTGACATATACTTGCACACACCTCCATCTAATGGATGTTCAACATTCTGTTTCTGTGTGTGGAGAACTACTGCCTCACGAAATGATGATTGTTAATTTATCCTTTCCTACCAATCATGGTGGCTATTATGCTGGAAACTATATTGATATATGTATTATATTATATTTATTATGTCTTTAATATTCATTATTCCTTTCAAAAGACACATCTTTTTTACCTTCCATTTTGTGTTAATATGATAATCTCATTTGAGGAAGTGTGGACTACTACCCCTCAAAGTGATAGTTTCATTCACACACCACATAAAATGTATTAAGGATGGGTTTAATAAACTTATATGATATATATTATATATTAATTATATTTTTATAATTATAATTATATATACATTCATATACATGTATCATTTACATACATTCTTTCAATACGACAATAAACATGGAAAACAACTTTCATGCGTACATGCAACTTTCCATCTTCGTGAATGATGTTTTCCATTACATAATTCATTATGATATAGATTATTATAAAATAATTATACTGTACATACATGATATTTATATCATTTTCACCATTCTGGAATCATGATATATGAATAAGGACCAAAGATGTAACAAATTAAGGCACATGCGAAGTACAAAGGGAATATTACCAAAGGTGAAACCTTAACATAAGAATGTTAACAAGATAATAATATAAGGTAATAATAAAAACATATATATTAATATATATAATAATAATAATATTTAATATAATTATAATAAAATTATATTAATTATATAGGAAGATTGTACGAGTACAGAGAGAGTCCAGACACTAGGTAAGGGGGTTTTCACCTCTATTTTAATTTCTTTGAGATACAAGATATGTTTTCCACTATTTTCATTTGTGTATTATATGAACATAACATTTTTTTATTCTATGTATCCTATAATTAAATTTATGGGTATTAACATATCTAATTTATGACCCTTCATTCATGTGTTTTATGTTTCAAAATGTACCAAATTGGTAAAAATGTTTTGTCTCAATTATCCTTCTTTGAGACTTAGGTTTTGTTATGCAACTAAACCCTTTTTTGAGTGTATATAATTTCATTTTACATTCTATATCATGAATATAAATATTTTCATTATATTATATTTTTTATTTAATTTCCTTTCCTTACATGGAGAGAATGATCCCAAGATACCAAGTTATAGGAGTTTATTGATACAATCTCATTTCTTTTCGAGATTGATTATGTTTATACTTCCATTGATGAAATCATATGATCCATATATAAAAAATATCCATGAGTTTTCTTATCCTCTTTTATCTCATGATATACTCATATATTGGTACCATTTTCTACTCTTTGATACATATGATAGTTAAGAATTTTTTTTGGGAAAACACAACACTACCCTCCCTTCGATCGAAAATATATATTTTTCAAAAGGGTTTCTAGGTATATTATAAAATTCCCCTATAATATATAAACTAAATTTTTTCCATTTTTTTCCTTTTAAATATATATTTATGTGAATATTTGTTTCTATTTCCGAATAATAATTCTTTCCAACCCTTTTACTATGCAAAAGGAATGTTATTATTACCTTATAAATCATATATAGATTTACCCGCCGTCATTATTTTGAAGCTTGAATTACATATTTTAATCAGTTTATATTTAAAAAAATGTTTTTAAAATTTATTTCCAAGGAATTTTTTTCAATATGGTTTCAAATATCTTTCATATATTTTCATGGAAAACTATTTTCAAAATGACATCAAGTCTTATTTAAATGTTTTCAAATTTTTTTCAAATAAATAGAATTAATATGTTTTCAAGATTATAATATATATTTTCATGAAAAATTATTTTCAAAATGTTTTCATTATTTCTTCATAAGTATTCAATATATTTTCAATGAAATGGTTCTCAAAACATTTTAAATATCTATTTATATGTTTTCAATTCGTTTTTAAGGATATGTTTTTCAAAAAGTTTTTAGCCATCATTATATGTTTCTATGAAAAATGATTTTCAAAACATTTTCAAGATTTCATTATATGTATTCAAAGTATTTTGAAGGAAATGGGTTTCAAAACATTTTCAAGTTTTTTTTAAAAATTTTCATCTATTTTCAAAAAAAAATTTATTTAAATTTTTTGAAGATTATTTTAATTTTTTTTATGGAAAATGGTTTTAAAAATTATTTCATTTATTATTTATATGTTTTCATGGTATTACCTAAGAAAATTATTTTTAAATGGTTTTTTGTGATAAAAAGACATTTTCAAACAGGAAAGGGTATTTTCCTTAATAAATGTTTTTAGAGGATATTTAGAAATTATTTTCGATATAAGATGAAATATATTGATGTTACTCATACCTTCTATGAAATGAAATAAAGGTTACATTCATATCCTTTCTATGAATGAGTTATGCTTAATGTCATGGTCTTTATGAAACCCATTTCTTCTTTATGGGTAATATATTTATGAAACCCATTTCTCATTCACGGGTTATATGATTTTGAAACCCGCATCTTTTCATGGGTTATGTTTGTGATTAAATAACAATGAAACCTGTATCATTTCCCAGGTTATGGCATGTTTATATTTTTATTATACATATTTCATGTGATGGGTTATGGTATGTTTTTTATGATCCTGTGGAACATGTATGTATGATTAAATTTTATGGTGGGTGGGACCTATATATCCACCCAATGCATTGGGTAATGATTTATAACTCATGATATAGACATGGATTGAGCAAGGGTTTTCTCAGTTCAGTAATAAAAGGATGGAATGAGGGCTTACTTGGTTCATTAATACAGGGCTGAAACGAGGGTTTACTCAGTTCAGTAACACATGGATGGAACAAGGGTTTACGCAGTTCAGTAATATAGGACTGGAATGAGGGATTACTTAGTTTAGTATTACATGGATGGAACGAGGGTTTACTTTGCTCAGTAATACAAGGTTGGAATGAGGGTTTACATGGTTTAGTAATATAGGGATGGAATAAGGGTTCACTCATTTCCGTAATACACGGCTGGAAAGGGGTTCACCCTATTCAGTAAAGGTCTTTTTACACTGATATTGTCTTGGCATTGAGGCCTTGGATACTATGGAAATTAGTATATGCTTGTGTGTTGCCACAATTCCATTTCTTAGTCCTATGTTATTATTCATGGATTATATCCTTTACTTCCTTTTGATTCATGTCTTATGAAATACCATTCTTTTTTATATGTTTCATGTGTATGCTCTTTGATATGCAAAGTATGATCTTCTATTTTCATGAAAAAATTCTCATACCCTTATTTACATGTTTATACTTAAACATATCCCTTGATTACCCATAATAATCATTTGAGCTCACCCATTTTCATGTTTTCTTTCTCCATGTTATGAAGAATGGTTTTAGGTAGAAGTTCTAAAGGTGGAGATCTTTATGGGAGATGTTGAAGAGATTTCACCAAGGTAGAAGATTTTTTTCCATGTTTCCAAAGACACTATACTATTATGGTCCTTTGGCAATTATTTTTTAAATATATAGAATATTCATCTTAAAAGATGTAATATCCATGTATGTTAAGCCTGGATTTCTATAACTACTCTCACCATGTACCTTATACAAGAGAATATAATATAATAAAGAATATCAAGGGTACCATGCTACCAATTCCCTACTGATTTGATGCTTCTCCCTAATGTCATATGTCTTGATAATCTCTCTCCCAAAAAGCTAGCCCCCAGACACATCAATGAAGCCCAACAGCATGCACCTCATGATTCAACATGCACCTCATGCATCAAACCAATATGTCCACGTAAATAAAGTAACATGGTGGTTTCTGAGATCCATCGCAACCCTCATTACATGTATCAGACATCACATATTATACATTAATCCATTAAAACCCATACATCGAGTAAGGATCCTCAATCCATCACAACCCATACATGTTATTCCTATAGCTGCCCTTTGGGAACTATATCTAGAATATATGTGTGTGGAATACCAATAATCCATTACATCCCTCTACACACATATATGGTAAATATAAATACTGTGTATTATAGCACAAGTAAGTACCAATATAAGTGACTGGGACCAAATTGTTTAGTCATCTATCTATCCTCCCACCGGGATATTGAAGACCCCCTAGGCTGAGAATCCTTGGGTGTTATTTTAACTGAGAAATAGGGTGGAGTAACATATATAAACATAAAAAGTACATGATATAATATAGGTCACAACCACACTATGGGAATAATCTATTCTCAGACTCCACTGCAGCTAACATCTCTCGAACTAATGGATTCCACTTCTAAGACTAGATATCCTATAAGCAAACAACCATTTAAAGAGATATATTATTTTACTTTATCATATTTTATTTGTTTAACTTAACATTAATTAATTCTTTAACCATTAATTAACCACTACCCTTTTCAACATTTCATTACATTAACATAAAAAATGTCTCATAACCTCGAGACATAGCCAAACCAAGTCCAAGGTCCCTCAGAATTATGACCCTAGCATTGCATCCTTGAAATACCACACCCCATGGTTCAAAAATTCATTCATTTATTCAAAAATAATACCACATTACATAATTATATGTATTATAGGAAAAAATTATAATCTACCAAACAAAAGGGGCTCCAGAAGAGGAGTGGATGAAATTCCCATCTTTCCTTTTTCATCTATAGTAGGAGGATAAACCCATCCAACAATGATAAGATAAATATAGAAAGCAAGTGGAAAACCTCAAACACCATTTCCTCTTTTGGATGGATAGTAATAAAAACCATCTACCTCAATCAATGTGGAATGTAATGTAGATTGAAAAACTAATGATTAAAAAAGAATCCAAATTTAAAATCATCAAGTAAGCCCGTCTTTAACCCACTCCATCATCTTTGGTGTCACCCCTGATACCACATTGATAAAAAGATGAACCTCACCACTCCAGGAATTAAATCCTTCAACAAGAACTATGGCTATCTACCCCACATACTACAACAGTCCTCCAGGATCATCCATCCTAGGATCACATCACATCTGGGCCTCCCTTCCATCACAAACCACAACAGACCTCCATGTCCATCCATCCAAGGATCACATCACATCACATGTAACAGAACACAAACATGAAATTGGGTTCTTGTCCATTAAATAATCCATTCATCCTTTACAAATAATTATCTCTCACAAATTCAAATCACAATGCACCCAACCGGTATAAGCAAAAGAGAAACTCAATCCCAATACTGGTCCTTTACTCCATCTTGAATTAATCTATTCATTATTCATAGGATCCAATTATGACTATCCTAAGAAACAAGCTATCAAAAATTAATTAAATGATTAATTTAACATTCCTTTAGTTAATTTGACAACAAGAATCATTATGATTAAGGTTCACTATACAATTCTGTAAACATGTGTTACTCACATCAGTTTTATTATCATCAAATTACAACAACAACTAAATTCAACAAACATTACTCTTTAACCATTTATCCAATTAATTAAAAATTAATTTAAAATTTATGTTATTTAAAATTTTTTTTATCATGAACATCATTCTAAACCATGAAAGACATATATATCACATTCTCTAGAAAATAAAGAGGTAAACCATTATCATGGTATAAGGCAACAATATCACTATGTGATAGATACCAATTCATTATTCTAGTTCAAGTATATAATTAGGTCAATTTCATTGCTATCCAATGTGCTAAAACATTCTATATTATGATTGAATGTAAATAAATAGATAATCCATGAATCCCCAACCTCAAAACATCATTCATGTTCTTTTCATTAGAAAAAATCAACGCAATGGATCCCGATCACCTTTCTTGCTAAAACTGTATCCACCCAAGGACGCTGTGACACAACCACACTACCAACAACCATAGAAACTCTATTAAGAACATGGAGATCATGTTCAATCACATGGAAATGTGAAACGAGAGGAAAAAGGATTGACAATACCATGTGAATGGAGGTAGATCATACCTCAGATCAAATACATATTTCTATAGATCGATAATGGATGTTTGAGATCGATTCCTATATTATGGATCTATAAAACAATGGAGAGTGGTTCGATGGGTCACCTATTGTCGAGAGAGGGGTATGTTTCAGCCATAGGGTTTGACAACCATTGTGGATAAAATGTTTTAAATCATACAACATCGGGGGATTACATTAAATGTAATCCCATTTCACATCGTGTAATACCTAAAGGTTGGTTTTCTTTAAAAAAAACAACCTCTTCATTTTTTTTCAAACCCTTAAATATTAAATGATATGAATCCCACTTTCACACTGGGAATTCACCCTACTTCCAGTTACAAGCACCCGAACTCCTCCAGAATTCCTCTGAGCCTCCTCCAAACACCTCAGTACTTAAAAACACACAATGGGTCAATCCACATGTATATAGGCCCTTATATAAGATACCTCTCAAAAAATTATAATCCTCAAGAATCCAAAAACCAACCTAGAGAGTAAAAAGAAGGTTTTCATCTAAGTTTCTGCCCCATGAGATACCTCTCAAATCATTCACCACCATAGGATCTCAGTACCTCACTAGAGGAACAAGCACACAACCAAGCAACAACTAAAAAATTCTCTTAAACACTCTCCTATGGGAGATACATCTAAAAAGAGATAAATCCATAACAAGAAAAAAGATACAACCATATCATAAGTAAACAAGGTCTACATCCACCAGATGAACAACATTAAAAGAGAAGAGAAAAACATCATACCTCTTGGGATATAGAGTGCACATATGCGATTCATGCTCCTTGGTACTCTCCTCCATGCCATCGCGCCACTACAAGACATAATTTAAGGGGATATAACACCCATGTAACACCTTCTCCTGGTACTCCTGCATCTCAATAGGCCGCTCCTCGAAGGTTTCATCATTTACAATATAAATGTCGCCCTAATCAATGATATGATAGTCATCATGAAGATAACAACGAAGCTATTACATGTGGAAAATATTGTATCGATCTCATTTGTGTGGGAATTTCTCTCTGATATGCCATAGCTCCAACATAAGACAACACCTCGATCAACCCAAAAAATCAGGGAGAAATATTACTCCCATAAAAAAAACTTCTCTTACCACAATGGGGAACCACATTTAAGAACACAGAATTCACAATGTTGAACTCCAGAAGTCTTCTCCAATAATTGACATATGATTTCTAATGATATTATGCCCACTTCATATTCTCATGAATCATATGAACCATCCCTATCATATTATATTCCAGACACAAGATAAAAACATATATTAAAGAGTGTGGATAGTCAGATCTATTTCATTTCCCGTCTTCGGATGGAAAACAATTATAAGGCATAGATGAGAACCAAACAAATTCTAGATACCTCTCCACCCACATGATATAAAATGAGGATCTCAATTAGAAATGATTTCCCTTAAGACTCTTTGTAGTCTCACCACATCCTCTAGATAAATCCTTGACAGAACCTCCACAATTCTCTACCCCTTATCACTATAACATTGTATGATTTCATTAGATGATCCACTACCACCCATATATTTTCATATCCTCTCTAAGATCAAGGTAAACTGGAAACAATGTCTATCAATACATCATCAAATTTCCAATGTGGAATATGTAATTGATGGAGAAAACTACAAGGAAAACAGTGCTCAGAATTCACATTCTAGAAGACTAAACATCGAGACTCAAACTATAAAATGCAGGCATCAACCCAGTCCACCCAAACTAACTCCTCAAATCTTGGTAAATCATTCTCACTTCAGGATGTAATGCCAAAGGAAAACAATGGAACTCTCTGAGAACCATCTCAATAATAGACAAAGGAATGGAATGCCTTCCCTAAAACAACACTAGGTGTTATTCATCACCAGACAAACTATCTGGGGCCTCACCACAGTCAACTCGATCTCTCCAAACCTCCAGCTTAATATCCCCCAACTAGGAATCTTCTTCCTACTACAATAGAGATGAATGCAACATTATTTGAAAAGGTCAAACTCACCCCCCATTTTTTACAAAACCATATGTAATGTTAAATGTTATTTCTTTACTCTCCAAGAATCACCTAATTTATTACTTTGTCACTAGATGACTTCCTACTCAATGCATCAAACACAACATTTCCCTTTGTAGGTGTATACAAAATATTGATGTCGTAATCCTATGATAAATACATCCACCGAGGTTAATGCAGTTTCATGTCCCACTAGGAGAAAACATACACCATGCTCTTTTGATCAGTGAAGACTATGAAGCACACATCGATGAGGTAATGTATCCACAACATCAGGGAAACACTACTTTCCACCAAATCGAGATCTTGGGTGGCATAGTTAAAATTGTTGGGACATAAATACCTTAACTGAGAAAAAATTAACGATCTCTACTGCATAAAAATAAGACCCTATCCAAGACGTGAAGAGTTACAAATAACCTTGAACTGAACTCCTTCTATTAGAAGATAGAGAAATAGAGCACTGAACAACATCTCCATCAGACACTCAAAAGCTTCATGACACTAACCAATCAACTAGAACACATTATTGTTTCTACTAAATGATTTCATAGGAGTTTTTAACCAAGATAAATCACCTAGGAACATCATATAATAGACTAAAAGACATGGGAAACTTGTCACCTCTGCTTTGATCTTGGGTGATTCAAAAGAAAAATCTATATCTATATTTGACAGATCCACTACTACTCCATGTTAGGATACAACATTCTCTAATAAAAAATCTTCTCGATCCCAAAACACACACTTAGGAAACCTCCTAAATAGCTGTTTTTGATGAAGAACTCCCAAAATGAAATATAGATTATCTTCATGCACCTCCTCAGACGTAGAGTACACTAGGATTTCATCAATTAAAATCACCATGAAGTTATCTAGGAACTCATAGAACACAAATTTCAATAACCCCATGAATAGATATGGTAGATTTTTCACATCGAATGGAATTACAACATACTTGTAATTACCATGATGAAAAAATAGTCTTCTCGATATCCTCATCCTTTACACACATCTGATGATTTCATGGATGAAAATATATCTTTGAGAAACAACTTAAATGCCTCATTTTATTGAATAAATCATCAATCCATGGAATAGGATAGAGGATCTTAAGTATCACTTCATTCAAGTGATGATAATTATTACAAAAAAAAAACATCCATCATCGTTATTTATGAACCAAACTAGTGCACCACAAGGTAAAAGACCCGACAAACAAACCTACACTGTAATAGAACATCAAGCTATAAATGCATATCTACAAACTCAAATGGATCCATCATATATGGAGACATCATGATATGAAACACATCTAGCTATTGCTTGATCTGGACCTCAATATCTCATCGAGGTAGTAATGCTAGAACCACTTCATTAAAGACATTAGGGTACTCTTATATGCCCCTAAAAGATTCCAAAAACAAAACCTATGATGAAATCAGCATTATCTCATCTATAAAAGATGATAAGGAAAAAACATGCATCTGAAACATTTGAGGGTCTTGCTCACCAACAAACACATTTGGTTTTCCAAAAACATCAATAGACACAACAATCATCCAACAATAATCCATCATAACCTAAATTAAATAAAACAAATCCACAACAAGGATGTCATTAAATGGTTGTATCAATAAACATAGGAAATCTACTCAAGAGAGGGCCACCCCAAAAAAATCACACAGCCTCTACATACATCAAACTAGTCATCTCGAACTCTATTTAGCATATTCAATTCCAAGGTAACTAGAAGTATCTCTACCTCAAGTCCCAAATAATGGAAATGGGTAGGTGATATAATGGATTGTGTCACCCCTAGATCAAAAAAGGTATTCAACCTAGTAGAAAACAAGAAAAGGGTCCCTCAAACTACATCTGAATCGCCCGACAGTAGAAATGTAAAGCATGAAGAAGACCACAGCCTTCCACATAACCTCTCTAAAACTTATTATGAAAATCTCCACGTCTGAATTCTCATCTATAAGGAAGTGGAGAATCCTAGGGATATCCTCTGCCTACCTCATCTACACTGTGATGATCCAAAACCAGTGTAACCTGCTGCTTCTTTGGCGGGAAATGCATTGAATGAATAACCTGAGGTGGAACACATGAAACAAGATGATAGATCAGAAAGGTTGTTAAATATTTCCACATACGACCTTAGTCTCCAAAATAAAAACATGTGTTTGGTCTCTTGTCCAAGGCCTTAGAGGCACTGACTTTGGAGAAATAGGTCATTGAGGGATGGGACCTACCCCCTAATGATTTGAAGTTATTTTTTCAAGAAAAATAGGAACCATGGATCATGTAACTTCTTCGTGATGAATATACACAACCCTCTTCTCATAAGTATATTGTTTGGTGAATTTCCTCTTGATGATCTCTACTCTCACCATCACTTTATGATACATCTTCATCATAAATGGGGTGACCAGGTGGTTCATATCTCGACATAATGCCTCCTCAAAATTTCTCTCACTGGAGTTGTCATATGGAAATGGGTACGAAGAATATCACAAAAGGTTCTTGAGATGGATTCCAAACTCTCTCAAATTGGCTCTCCCCTACCGAAGGGTAAGAGTCTCTAGGAGACAGGACTCCTTTACAGTCGAAGTAAGAATTTCATATCGGAACTGGTCCCAAAAATCCTCCCATGAGACTATTGACTCCTCACAATCTCTGAATAATAGGAACCACCACTTCCTTATATCCCCAAGCAACATCATCATATCCAATGACACCTAGTTATCATTCCATTCACGGATTGAACTGAAGGTTATCTCAACCTCCTTCAACCAGACTTATGTGACTACATCTAAAATAGTGCCATCATACCTCTATAAACAATAGGACTGAAACTCTCAGATTGTCATCTTATAGGTGCCATCATTGGCAATATCTACTTTGTGACAATCTAATAGCACAGATTACATAACATTATATGTGTAAACCTAATGAAGACGTTGACCTGGATCCATACATGTAAAATAAAAAACAATTAAACCTCCTAACCCTAAAATATGTAATTCTTTTACATTAATTATTTTTATTTATTTATTCGTTTTAGGATAACCTATCCCAAGTTCAACCCATTAAAAAATAAGCACAAAGAATAATTACTCATAATCCTTTCCCATGTCTCTACCCAACATCCAATATCACCTCATTTTGTAGTCATTGGAAGCTTAAATGTTCCTGAATCAGATCACAAAGGATCATAAAAACCCATTTATTATTCAGTCTCCCATGTTTACAATGCATTGTGAAATAGATGACACCATTTCTCTACCAACTCATGAAACCACACCTATGGTTAACTCCAAAATCTTTCAAATCCATCAACCTGACATATGATAACACTCTATCATGACCCCATTCCCACACAGTGTACCTCTCATGGGCTGGAAATTAGAGTATAGTGATAGTGACTTCAAGATCTTACTCCAGTAGGCCCGGGTTTGGGTACCAGCACTGAGGGTGTAATAAACATGAATATGGGAGGCATTAAAAAATAAGAGAAAACATGTGAAAGAGAGATATTATAGAAAAAAATAACTCCTAGTAATACAACAATATCATAGAAAATCCAATGTTCATATATGTATTTTAATGCAACAAAAATTCAACTGATATGAAAAACTACAAGTACCAAAAGAATAGTAAACATGGGAGAAACCACAAAGCCTAAACAGCTACTTCAAATCACCAATCTTGTAGTATCCAGCCTGATCTTCAACCCGCTCTAGATGACCTAAAAAATAGTTTATATATATATATAGGGTGAGTATAATAGTATACTTAGTAGGATCCTCCCTAAAGATGCTCAAGTAATGGTAAATAAAGCATGCTAAAACATAGTGAACAATAAGTGGAGCTAACTCGTCACCTAAACAGGTATATTATATTCCCAGCCTCACCATGGATACTATCACCATGTATCTCATACAAGAACATATAATATAATAATGAATATCAAGGGTACCCCACTAACACTTCCCCACTATTTTTCCGCTTTTATCCAATTTCATACATCCTAATCATCTCTCTCCAAAAGGATAGAACATAAATACCTGGGAAAAAGAGAATAACATGCACCTTGTGTATCAAAATTCACCTCAATCATCACACCACCACATCCACATAACTAAAGTAAACAAGTAGTTTCTAGGATCCACCACAACCCGCATAACATGTATCATACATCAAGTATTATACCTCAAGACATTTCATTCCATCCATCGAGTAAGGATCCTCATACTATCACATCCCACATAGGTTATACCAATAGGTATCCTTAGGAAACTATATACAGAATATATGTGTGTGAAGTAACTACTAATGATTATAGCCCTCTAAAAATTTTTTATAGAAAAATAACCATCATGCATACTAGCACAACTAATGACCAAGAGAAAAGAGTAGGGCCAAAGGGTGTAGTCAGACATCCATCCTCCCCCCGTGAAGTTGGGGAAAACCCCCCAGGGCTGAGAATCCCCAAGAGTCAGAATCTAAAAATGAAAAGGTGGAGTAAAGAATAGAAACACAAAAAGTACATGATATAATATAACTTATAACCCCACTATTGGAATAACCTAGTCTCACACTCAGCTATAACTAACATCTCTCAGACTCCTGGCTTCCACCACTATGACCAGAAATCTTATAAGAACATAACCATTTAAAGAGGCATATTATATTAATTTATCATTTTATATCTGTTAATCATTATGTTAAGTAATTATTTAGGCAATAATTAACCATTCCCCTTTTCCACATTTCATTACAATAGTATCACATAAAAACCCTATTCCCTATAGTAATAACCAAACCGAGTCCATGATGCCTCAGAATTAAAACCTTAGTATTGAATCCTATAAATATGTAACCCCATGGGTTAAATTATCATTAAATTATTCAACAACATTACCACTTAGGTTTTTTAAAGTATTGGAAAACATTCTAAGCAACCAAAAATAAGGGGAACAACATGGTGAGTAGATAAAATAAATGTCAAATCTTTTTCACCTATTTCATGAGCATATACCCATCCAGCAATGAAAATCTAAACATGAAAAGCACATGGAATACCCCATGCATCTACAACTCTCTTAGAAGGGGAGTAGGAAAAACAATATGCCTCAAGGAGTGGAGAAATTAAAGAAAATAGACAAACAAAATATTCAATAAGAATCCAACTTTCATATCATCAGGTAAGACTAGCTTCAACCCATTCCATAATCTTTGGTGTCCTCCCTGATACCACATGTTTAAAATTATGCATCTCCCCACTCCAAACATCAACTGTTGCCACAAAAACCAGGCATCCCTACCCCACATACCAAAATAGCCCTCCAGGATCCTCCATCCAATGCTCACATCACATCCGAGCCTAACTATCCCCACAAACCACAATAACACTCAAGGAAATATATTCTAGGATCACATCACATCACATTCACTAGAAAAAAAAAGAAACCAAGATCTTGTCCCTAAAACAAGGAATTCAGCCTTCAGACAAAATGATTTTTCATGGCTCCAAAGAACATGGTACTTAGAATTTACAAGAAAAAAATGAAATGTAGGCCCTAAAAATGCATTATATTTTATAAAAAAACTGGTTATTTTATCTATCTTGAGTTAACCAATTAATTATTCACAGGTTCAAACTATAGGAATGATAAGAAATAAGCTATCACAAGAAATCAAAAAATAATTAAATGATTAATTTAACATGTATTTCATTATTTTAAATGAATAATCAACATGATTCAGGTTCCCTAACCAATTCCATTAAACATCCATAACTCACATCAATTTTATTATCATCAAATCCAATGACAACAACCAGATTCATTAAACATTCTACTTTAATCATTTATCTAATTAATTAATAATCAATTCTAGCTTTATCGTCTTTACCAATTTTAATCAATAAAAAAATTATAAACTTTAAAGGGAATAGATATCACACTATCTAGTAAATAATTTGGCAACTTGTTACCATGGTATAATAAAAAAACATTGTTATGTGATCGATACCAATTAATTAATCTAGTATAAGTATTTAATTAAGTCTATTTCATTACAGTCCAACGGGCTAAAACAGGTTAGCTCTATGATTTCATGTAAATAAATAGTTAAACCACAAATCCCCTACCTCAAATGTTTATCTACATTCTTTGTATAAGAATGGATCGATGCAATGGATCCCGATCACCTCTCTAACAACAACTTCATCTACCCAAGGACATCGTGGAACAAACGCACCAACCAACAACCAAAGAAAATCCAATTGTAACATTGGAAATGAGAAATTTTAGGGTAAAGGATTTAATAATCTATATTAAATGTGGTATATTATACCTCATATAGAATCATTATAGATACAAATCAAATATGGAAGCCCATGATTGATTCATATTAAAGTGATCACCCAACTGTTGAAGACAAGGTTATCGGGTCTCCTAGAGCCGAGAGAGATAAATGCTGCAGCTGTAGGGTTTGACATCCTGTGTGGCTATTTTTTTTAAAACTAACAATATTGGGAGATTTCATGACATGTAATCCCATTTCAAATCATTTAATAACTTTTGTTGGTTTTCTCTAAAAATCCTTCCACTATTCATTTTTTATTCTTCAAATGCTGAAATATTACATGATGTGAATCCCACTTTCACATCGTGAAAGTACCCTACTTCCAGTTCCAAACACTCATACTCCTCTAAACTTCCTATGAGCCTCCTCAAAGCATGTCGGTCTTTAGAAACATGCAAAGGGTCAATCCATTCAAATTTGTTCCCTTACACAATTTTTCCCATTCTTCCCTAAATGTTTTTGGATATTACATTTTTGAAAAATATAAACATTGTTAAATCCAAATAAATCCTAATTTAATAATTTTTTTAATTAATATCAAGCTCATGATGGTGTCAAATGACACAAATTTTAGTGAATTATTAGGCTGGTCTTCATTACAAAAATATGTAGTTATCCCATCATCATGACAGTAGTTCTGGAAATTAACCTTCAAAATAAGGGCGATAGTTTAGTATGATGATTTAACCACCTTAACTCATATAAGATCCAACCCATTGATTATAAATATTACAAATATAGAGTATGATATCCTTTTTTCTATAGAGTTTAATGAATCAACAAACACAATGTGATTATTTCCACCTTATAAACTCCTTTGAATGTTCGGAACACTAGTTTTATACTTCAAATACACAATATTAAATAAGAAACTATATATCAATAAATATAAATTTATAATATAATTGGAAATGGAGTTATCCTATATCACATTTTTATCATATGATTTATAAATAAATAAAAATAACGGAGTTATCTCTTCTATAATTCACCAATCTATTTTTTTATTCATGTTAATCAAATACCCATAATGTATATCGCAGAGTGAGACTTAACAAGTAGATATCGATTGAGATATTTGGTTATTAAATTATTGTAGGACCATTAAAGAAAATAAAATAATTGATTTGATATTTTTTCAGGTAATATGGTTTTAAAAATTTATTAAATTAGATTTCCATTTTATAGGAAATTGCCAATAAAGAGTATATAGAGGCACTATTACTCCAATATATATCTAAATATTTAAATTCCTCCAACAATACCCATGATACTAATAATGAATAACTATATAATACCCACTCCAAAATTATAAAATTGTGTTTATATCATCATCAATGAGTTGATACTAGTGAAAGTCTATATCATGGAAGACTCATTGGAAAAATTTATAAGTGTCTTAATTCCCACTAATTAATAATTTTTTGGCGCTTAATTTTTAAAATATCATAATGATGCATTCAAGAGGTACAAAATGGAGATATTAAGGAAAAATATATTGGTTATCTTTTACTAATTGGGTCCTCTAATTGGATACCATGGATCTAATCAAGCACGTAGAATGTTGCAACCCTAATATAGTTCGCCAATGAAGGAAATAATATTATAATATGATCATAGAAAACATTTTCCCAGAGGTATAGTACTCTATGTGTGTGGAAAATATTTCCATATTCATGATACTAAATGGTCATAACATATCGTGATTCATATTCCAATGATTAAACTACCTCTGTATGAAGGATGACTTACTCATCTTGGTCATTTGAATTAGTATCATTGTAATGACTGTATTATTTAACTATCCTCAGTGATTCATATATGAGATAAAATAAAATAAGGATGGAACTAGAATATGATGAATTCACTACATTTATGGAACCTTTGGTAATATGTTGTTTCTGTTTGATATCTTTTTGTTTAATGAATTTTGGAGAAACCTATCAGGAGGATACATATTACACTATCAATCTCCTTCATGGAATGATCATTGAGTTCATTTTGGGTGATGTGAAAATCAAAGCACTCCCACCCCATGATTATCATATTGATCCTCAAAATGTGTTTTATATGTTATTTTTCCACAATAAAATGTAAATCCCCATGAATTATTAGATTGGGGTAGTTATTATCAAATTACCTGAATTTATGCACTGAAAAAAGATTTATGGTAAACTAAAAGAAGATAAAGGATGAAATTATAATTCTCCCTCTCTATTATTTGTGATATTTGAGAGGAATTAAATGGTATATAATAGTCATATGATTTCTTAATTCCAATATGGTAGAAATATATAATCCATTCTCTATGTTTATGATTACAATATCTTACAACCATTAGGTTGAAGAGTGTCAATTTTCATTTGATGACATAAATCTATAATTGCAACACCCTATGAATCAGATGCATCATATTTAGGAGAAATTATTTATCATCTATGTGATATCTCAAAATAAATATTAAAATGACCTCATTTATTGAAAAGAAACTAAGGGAAAAGATAAGAGTGTCCAATACAATAGACTGATGACCAAAATAACAAAATCTAGATATTATCTTATCGAGAAAAATTTCTTCTCATACCAAGATATTGTTTTATAAAAATTATCATTATCTAAATTCACATTTGTTTATAATAATATCAAAAATAAAACAATTGAGTAATATTTTTAATCATTACATGTGGGACATAAGGTAGAATTATATTTTTTGATTCTCTAGATAATTGACATTAGATTCATTCCATAGAATGCTATCATGGGGTAAGAATAAGTCTATTTCCTACATGTTCACCCATACTATGAGTTTTTTCATGGTATTTCATGATCTAAGATATATTTAATCCCTTTCTCAACAAAAAATTACCATAATGGTAGATGCACATTGATAGTGACTGTTAGAGACTCATTACAAATAATATGGATAGTCATAAATTCAATATTGCTAGACATGGAGTTATTCTTGTCCCTCTCCAAAAAAACTCATGATCTCCTTAACCCTAAATTCAGAGGGGTGAAAAAATATAGCTTAAAAATAATCCCTCATTACCAAAATTCAAGTATACTTTTTGGATATATGTTCTGCAAATTTTCATGAAGTGAATTTTTAATGAATTGATATTTCACAACATATTTTCCCTCAAGGTTATATTGTGTTCGATAACAGTCCAAATAGGAAAAAATTAACTAATATTATTCATTACAAATTAGATAATTTTTTTATGAAAAAACATATGAAGTATAAAACCTATAATAAATTAAAATATTGAAATCATGTTGAAAATATCAAAAAATAAAATTAAGAGCACATTATTATTTAAAAAGAATATATTCAAAAAAACAAGTTATTCCTTACAGAATCAGTATTCAACTTCAGTTTTCACCACTTTTAAACTAAATTATAAAAAAATTGATTTCATATTTTTATTTAATTTATTCATATTACATAATGTTGAAAATTTAAATTTTCATAATATATTTAGGATTATGAAAATTAATTATAACGACAATGTTAATGGTAAAAGGGTTATATTAAAAAAGAATTATTTGATTATGTTTCTATAAATTTCTCATACTAAATTAAATTAATTAATTTTTAGTAATGAAAATTTTAATATTTTCTCAAATATATATAAAATTATGTCACTCATTTATCTTTCAACTAATATTTTATATTATTAAGAAAACTAAATGGTGAACAAAACAATTTTCTATAAACTAGTATTTATAAATATTAATTGAATTAATTAAATAAATAATTTTTTATTAGAAATTGTATTATAAAATATGGAGTGTAATTTTAATTTTTAAACATCATAATTTTTACATAATAGTTATAAATTGTTTTTTTAAATATTTTATTCTATGGTAAAACTAGCTGCCACAGTAAAAACCAAAATGAAATAAACTGACAAAATCAATTTGTAAAAATCTCGAATCATATATAAAATACATGTGAACAAAAAAATTACCACTAATTAGTTTTCAATATAACTTCTTATATAAAGATTCTTGTTCTATGAAAGTAATTATTAACCAATATGTTTCTCAAACCCTGAAATTTTTTAATAATAAATGGTAAACCGTCAAGGATATTCTATGTGAACCCAGATCTTTTATAAATTTTATTTCATTATTTATATCATAAATATTCTCATAATTAAATCCAAAAATATAGATAGGGACAACCTATTTGGGGATTTTGATACATTTTAGAGTAACATATTACAAGGCTAAAAGTAAATAAATTAAAACTCCATATAATTTTGATAGAAAAAATTTTCCTTATACACCTACACTGGACAACATAGAGATATACATATAAAAATGGTGATATATAATTTCTAGTAAGGGAATAATTAATGAATAACATGTTTAATGTAATACTTTTTATTAATGATACATATAAAGGTGAAATAAAAGGGTGAGAATCAAAATCACAAACACCAATAAATAATAATATATCATATCATCAACAATATATAAGAATGTTGAAAAAATATAAAACATAAAATTTGAAGCATAAGTCAATGATATTCATTGAAACCTTTAAGAAATATCAAGTCAAGATAACCTCTCAACCACAATAAATATTATCTCATGTGATAAATATTTGTTGGAGTAGGACACTCAATGGGGGGGGGGGATTGTGTTCCTATAAAAATTTCTATTAAAAAATTTATTTGAAAATCTAAGAATTTTAAAAACAATACAGGCCATGTAATCAAACTAGTAAATTTATAATAGTCTGACTATTCAATTAATTTCTTAGAATATTGATTATTTCTCAGTTATAATAGTATGAGATATTGATATAATGGTCGAATCTAATTTACTGAACCAAATTAGTTATAAATACTATCCAATATTAACTATGAATGTAAAACATAGTTGTCTCATATATGGGTTAAAATAGAGTAAACAAAATTTGAAAGCACATTGGATAAAACAAGTGGTTCTGTCTCATGCCAAAACTTAATCCACTCTGCATAGTGATCACCTTACACCAAGATATATATATATATATATATATATATATATATATATATATATATATATATAACTTTTATCCACATCATGGATTGGGGTTTACACAATAGTATACAAACTGTTTAGGTTAGAAAACCCCTACTGCAGTTCTACATGGGAACTAAAACCACCAGGTCACACAATACCTAAGCCACAATTTTATATGGGATATAATAGGTGAAAAAAGATGTTTGTGTGAGGATATCTTATATTCTCCAGTTTAGTACAGAATACAAAGTGTGTTTAAAAGAAAATACACACACTGCTTGAAATGTAGTAAAAGTGAACATAACAAAGCAGGGAATAAAGAGATAATTTTTAGAAGGCTCCATGTGTTTTGAAATGCATCTTTGGACTCCTTAGATGTAGAATATGTGATTATTGAGTCCTCTTTTGGAAATAGACTCTAAAACAAAGTTTCATGAATCATTGTGTCTTGGTTTCTAAGAAGTTGAAGTTATATTCATTTAGTTCTGTTTGGATTTCTATGGGGGTGTTGGAACTTTTTTTCATAGTAAGTTCTCCTTTGTGTTCAGTCAGAATGAATGAGAATTCCTTGTGAGTTCTTCTTACATTCCTTCATAGGTTAATATAGGTTCTCATGTGAGTTATCTACTATATGTTTATGTATCCCTATCTTTTATCTCCCATAATTTTCTCTTTTATATTTTTCAACCAAAAAATAAGCGTGATTTGGTGTAGGTTGTGTACCTCATACTTATATCATCCCAATTATTATTGTCTTAAAAAATAATTAATTTAATTAGAATAATTAAAACACACAAATATGAATGTTAGAGATAATTTTGAATAAAAGAATATTTAAATAGTCTGACGGTGAATCCTCTATCAGTGAGTCATTCTATCAGTGAATCCTTCTTTCAGTGAGTCCTTCTATTGGTTTTAGTGGCTCATTCTATTGGCAAGTCATTCTATTGGTATATTCATGTGTTAGTGACTCAATGCATCGAGGACCCATTTTTTTCTGTCGGCGAGTCATCAGATCTGTCAGTATCTCATTTGTACTATCAGTGAGTCATCTATAGGTGAGTCTGTTTGTGCTATCGGTGAGAGATTCACTCTATCGGTGTGACATTTGAACTATTAGTGATAGATTTATTCTATCAGTGAGGAAGTTTCACTGTCGGTGAGTCTTATATCGATGATTCAGACGTAAAATTTTGTTAGTCATTTTTCCTATCAGTCTCCGTGACTCACACTTAGCCAATTTTCTATTTTAACTGTCTTATAATGTGAATATACACAGAATGTGTTAAATACATAGTTGAACACTTATAATCATAATTATAAATATTGAAACATAAATAAACATTATTAAAATGATTAGACAATATAAGACATGATTTGTGATTATTAAAACCATTAAAACCAAATAGGGGCCAACAATCCCCCCTTTTTGATGAGAAAAAATCATTGCGTTATAAATCCGATTAATTGATGATTGATATAATCATTCCACTTACTATCTACCATTGTTTATTTTTTTTAAAAAACTCTCAAAAAATAGATAAGGTTTAGAGGTAAAATAAAAAATACCTCATTTTCTCCCCCTTTATCATTTGATCCATTTTATCTTAATGAGATGTAAAAAAGAATAATAAAAATGCATTGATTTTTCTCCCCCTTTTTTGTATTATCAATATGTTTAAAGAGAGGATAAAATATAAATCAACAAAGAGATAACACATTGAATGAATTGTACAATTAGTGAATTTTATAAATAATGTAAATTACAGTAAGTGGAATACAAAAAAAATACAATCAATTATCCCTATAAAAAGTGATCCAAACTAATATGTGGGATAGAGTTTATCCTTTACATTTTCAGAAGGATCAATGGTAGGTCTAGTGGATGGAGACTGATTGGATGGAGGGTATGAATAAATTTTCAAGGGAGGAATTATAATGGCTTCATGAATATAAAGTACAAGGGTAGGTTTGGTTGACCCACATAGTGGGATATTCTCTATGGTTATAGGATGGATCTGACCTAAATCCTGAGAAAATAAAATAGATTATAGAGGTGGAGGTATGGATGTAGTAGGAGAAGCTGAAGAGGTCAGAGGTGGTCTGAGAGGTTCTATATCTGGAACCCCAATAGCTTCAATCTAAACATGGAGATATGGCTTTAACAGATTGATGGAATTTGTGATTATCTCCACACCATGTTGCATTGCCTTTTCAAAATCATCATTATTTTACACAAACTTGTAAAGAAGAGTTGTGAAGTCCTTAAAATTTTTAACTTGATCCTTAAAAGCTCAAGTAAATGGTGGAATCTATATATTCTATAACAAATATTTAAAGTGACTTCACACATGATTTTTTAGTATAAATCCTCTTGAAGTAATAGTCTAGTTGCTCTGTGATATGAGCATTGTCATCTTTAGCGTTCTTGTAGTAGATCCTGACCATATCATGAACCAAATCAGTGTTCTTCTCAATTTTTTCAAGTATATCCATACCATAAGCACTAGAAAAATATTGAATCTCTTTTCGAACTATTGATATATCCATTACACTATCAAATGATTGAGAAGACAGAGTAGACACAGAAGGAACAATAGGGGCCAAGGTCTAATCCTTAAGATATTTATGAACTATCTTCAAACATCCACTATATTCAGAAGTTTATCGATTTATATTAGAAACCATTTTTCTCATCTCATTCCAAGAATGGAATTGTTCTCAACAATAATTTCAACCTTTTAAATTATGTTTGGTTGAATATATATTTCTCTTAAACATTGAATGCATCAGCCTCACTTACCCCAACATCCAGAACTGAAGTAGGAGCAGTGTGCATAGACTGTCTTATCACTCTAATCAAAACCTTTAAAAAGTTTACCTAATAACATGGAGTATAAATGGATAAAAATTGTGTGTGAATAGATTCCCTTACAACTGAACACATTTCATCCTTAAACCATTCAAAATCTACTTTAGTAACATAGTCGCTAGGAAGGGTCTGAGCCACTGATTCTCTTGCAACTGGAACAAAAAACTCATCATCAGAATTCTCATATTCCAAACCAAAAACTACATATTGAGGTTTCCATTTTCATTTAGGCATAAAATCATCAGCTAAAGGGGTGAGAGTGTTATGTCTCACTCTCCCAGCTTTATGCTCCCCCTCATCTTGATTTATCCTTTTATAAGGATCCCCCTGAACTTGAGGTATTCTTTTAGAATACACCACTTGTGGAGTAAATAACAACTAAGCATCCATTGTATCAGAAAATTGAACTATTTTTCTTCTTCTTTATCAATATTTTCTACCTGAGAAGAAGGGTCTACATTATTTCCATGGACCATAGGAACATTTACTTCTATAGTTGCATCTTGATCATCACTAGGATGATCAAATCCATTGTCATATCAACTTCAATGACCATTTTCATAATTTTTATTATTTCTATCATGTTCTTCATTTACATATTGTTTATTTCCACTACAACAGAAAATTTAATTTTCTTCTTCTTTATCTTCTAAAACTTCTTCATAACCACTAGACATTCTTTCATACTCCACACTTCATGAAACTTTTGTCTCCTCATCACCATTTTCACCAAGAGTTGGTTAAATAGAAGTTAAGGCTAGAGGTGGACTATGAGGTTCATATAACATTATTATTGGATATTTAGTAGTATATAGGTCACTCCTATCATCAATAAAAGACCCTTCTTACCTAACAGGAGTATCAACTTCTTCTTCATTTTAATAGACAAGTTTAACATCTTCTGGTCCTAGAACAAGATCCACCAAATCTCTCATCCTAATAGGATAGTCTACTGGGTTAAATATTTCATAAATCATATCCTCATCATCAACCAATTACTTCTTCCATGGGTTACAATGAATTTTCAGCCCCTTTTATAACTCCTTACTGAAGGAAATTCTACTACAAGCTAAATCAATTTCTTCACCTTCATCCACACATCCGTTCACTTGCAACATGGCTGAGATCAATCTTGGGTATAATAGGGAATTGTTAATATAGTAGGGGTTAATCATTTCACTTAGATTCACTATAAGTTATCTACATAGATTCACTTGATTACTTTCTTTAGTAGGTACACTAGGTACACATCCTGGTAATTCAAGGATGAAAAGTTCCCTTTCTTGGGACAAAGATGTTGTTGAATAAACATGAACAATAGTCTACTCTCCACATATAGCTTAGTAGTAATAGGCCTCCTATGCTTTTAATTTCTAGTCATCTCTTTCATAGATGTCTCAAAGAAGAACATATCACTTGTAAGTGGAGAGGTTCCTTAGAAGTCATCATACACACAACCATGTGGAACCATAAGGAATTCAGCCCAATTCCTAGACAAAAAATAAATTCTCATTCCTTCAACTATAGATTTAATTAAACATATTTCATTTCCTTATAAACATAACTCAACATTTATGTTAAACTCATTTATGAGCTTCGGATAGAATGAACTTTCATTATTTGAAAAAGATTCCAGCTAACCTTGAGTTTGGAATACATTTAACAGTAGAGGCTTACTCTCTAGTAGTCATTCAACAAGAACTTCCTTCTCTGGAGTTACCACATAGTTTCCAATAGTTGTATTGACATGATGAGACTTACTAGAATCTCCATTATTCTTCTTAGTAGGTTGCGATTCATCTTCAGATCAAACTTCGAGTGTATGGTTCATTATCTCCATTTCTGATGGTTCAGTTGAAGGTTGGAAGGGGAAAGGTCAAGGGCAAAGAGAAACAATAGGGGAGTGTAAGGGTTAAAGTAGGAGGGTAAGTAGTAGAGTGGATCAAATCTATTTTATATAATTTTGTGCATCGGAGAATATAAATTCATGAACCAAGTTCAAATAAATAAATAAAACAACATAATTTTAATTAAAACATAAAATTTATAAAATAGACGGTTCTATCAATGTCGGCATGATAGAGAGTCATTGTTATCATGACCAAGTGTCATCATGACAAATGTTTCAGTGTCAGCATGAAATTTTCGGCATTACAGTGTCAGTGTTAGCATGAATTTTACACATATTTTTTCAAAAATAATAATAAACATTAGGTCCTAATAAAATAATAATCCCTGATTAATAATTGATGTAATTTATTCTTTAAAATTTCAATGTCTTTGTGAATATGTCAGTAAGTTTATGTTTAGTACTAATAAAATCTAGTGTCATATCAGATTTTTGATAATGATCTCTCAAAAAGTGATGTATTATATCAATATGCATTTATCTAGAATGAGAAATAGGATTATTTGAAATTTTAATAGCACTTGATTTATAAAAATTTATAGGGATATGTATGAATTGATATCCATAATCTAGTAAAGTGTGTTTCATCCACAAAATCTAAGCACAAAAAGTATCAACAACTATGTATTCAGCTTTAACAGTAGATAATGTAACCAAATTTTTCTTCTTACTACACCATGAAAGTAGAGACTTTTCAAAAAGTGAAATTTTCCAGAGGTTATCTTTATATGTAAAATAAATCCACAAAAATTAGCATCAGAATAACTCACTAAATCAAAAGGATTTACTCTAGGATAGAATAGTACTAAGTTGGTAGTATATATGAGGTATTTGAAAATTATTTTAACATCTTTTAGATGATATTCATTAGGGTTATCTTGAAAATGGGAATACATACACACAATAAACATAATTTTAGGCCTGTATGCAAATAAGTACCCAATAATTTCCATGTAAGTGGTTTGATCAACAGATTTACCATCTTCATCAAGATCCAACATATAGACAGTACTCATAGGATTCACTAATTTTTTTTACCATCAATCCCAAACCTTTTTAAAATAATGTTAGTATTTTTATGTTGATTTTTTATAATACCTTCATTATTTTGAATGATTTAAAATACAAGAATAAATTTGAGTTCTCCCATTTAACTCATTTCAAATTCACTTTTCATCATTTTTAGAAAAATAATACATAAATAACTTTTTAATAATCCCAAAATAATATCATCTACATATATTTGAAATAATAATAATTTATTATAAATTCATTTTATATATAGATTTAGATCATATATACCCTTTATAAAACCATTGGAAATAAGAAAACAACAGAGTCTATCATACAAATCTTTTGGATCTTTTTTAAAAACATATAATGATTTTTTTTATTTTAAAAACATGACTCGGAATGTGAGGGTTTGTAAAACCAGGGGGTTTTAATACAAAAACATCCTAAACTATATACAAATTTTGGAATGCACTCTTAAAATTCATTTGATATATCATGAAATTTATATGTTCTTTATATACAAGAAATATTCTAACAGACTTAAGTCTAGAAACTAGTGAAAACGTTTCCTCATAATCACTCCCTTCTTCTTGAATATAACATTGTGAAACCAATCTATATTTATTTCTTACAATATTACTAGCTTTATATAATTTATTTCTAAAGACCCATTTAGTGAATATGGTAATGTAGTCATTAGGTATTTCAAAACGTTTCCTAAAATTATTTCTTTCAAATTGATTCACTTCGTCATGCATATCTATTACCCAAAATTCACTTTTGACTGGACCATTAATGCTTTTAGGATCAAGATATCACAAAAAGGTTTGATGATCAACCTGATTTCTTAGAGAAGCTCTTGTCTGTGTCCCTTTATCTATGTATCTAAATATAACATATATAGTATGGTTCATAAGAGTTTTTGTGTGTCTTGAAAAAGATGGCTAGTGATTTCGACTTCTTCAGTAGTTTTGGGTTCATCATAACTAGATTCGGTAGAATTTCCAAAACTGGATGATTTAACAGATTTCCTAACAGTAGGTTCAGATGATTTTGCATCTATGTCCTGATTTGAAAAATCATGTTCAATATTTTCTAGAGATGACTTGGGTTCATGCGGACCTGTTTAATCCAAATTAAAATATATATATTCTTCCACAGACTTAATTGTTTTATTAAACACTCTATAGTATTTACTATAGATTGAATAACATAGAATAATTCCATCATCACATTTGGATGAAACTTTATCCATATTTTTCTTTATATTTAGGATAATGATCTTGCAACCAAAAAAAATTCAAGTAACTAACATTGGGTTTTCTATTGTTCTATAGCTCATAAGGAGTATTCAAAAGAAATGGATGGATTAAAACTGTGTTAATTATATAGAAAGATGTATTGAAATATTCATTCCAAGAAATAGAAAGGTAATTCATATTCATTAAGAATAGTCTGAGATATCTCTTATAAAGTTCTATTTCTTCTTTCTACAAGAACATTTTACTGAGGTTTCCTATGAGAAAAGAAGTTGTGACTATATCTATTTTGTAAGAAAAAAGATTAAAAATCATGGTTTTCAAACTCATGGACATGGTAACTTCGAAAGGAATTAATTCTATGACCACATAAGTTTTCTAATATTCTAGAATTATTTGTGAAATGAGATCATGCTTCACCTTTGTGAGCTAAGAAAAAGGTCCAAGAATATATAGAATATTCATCTACAAGAACATGGAAATATTTAATCCCATTAAGGACAAAAACTCTAGATGGTCCAAAAAAATCTATTTGAACCATCTCAAGAGGTTGAGATCGTGAAACTTATTTCACTGGTTTGAAATATATTTTATGTTGTTTACCCTTTTGATAAGGATTATAGAATTTGTCCTTTGGAAACTCATGTTTAGGTAAATCCTTGACTAAACCTTTTATAGTAATCTTTCTATAATAGTGTATGTTACAATGTTCTAATTTCCTATGCAAGAGCCAAGATAATTTATGAAAGGCACTTAAGCATGAAATTTTTTGAGAAACTAAGGAATCTATTTTTATGGCATAAGCTTTTTAATTTTTAAAGAAAGTAAATACCAACTAATTTTTAGAATAAAAAACATTTCATGCATCAATTGAAAATTTAACATTAAAAACACCATAAAAAATAAGAGATACTAAGAATATTATACAATAATCCATCAAAAAAAGTATATTGGAAATTAAAACATACTTAGAGTTACAAATATAGCCAATTCCAGTGTTTTTTCATTTAGAATTAACAAAAAAGTGAAATGCGCACTAACAATATTTCTCATATTCATGAAGCATGACTAATCTCCTGTTATCTATCTTGAACATCTAGTATCCAAGTACCATAGACTTCAATAAGTTCTCTTTATGTAGCTTTCCTACAAAAATAAATTAGACCTAAAATATTTTTGTACCCAGATTTGTTTGGGTCTAGTAACAATAGTAATAAGATCTTTTAGAAACCACATTTTCTTCATGGGTTTTATATAAGAAGTATTAAAAGTATTGAAAAAATATACATTATTTGGGCTAGAAAAACTTGATACAGTAGAAGTTGTTTCATAGCTATAACATTCATGAAATTTTCTAGAATTAGGAATGAAAATGGATTTTCTAAATTAAGATACAAAATCAGTTTTGAAAAAATTTCTTTCACAAGGTTGATAGGTAATACCACTACTTTATTTGGGTGCAACATGGTTACCAAGAATTTGAACCATGATATTTTTTACATTGGTAAAATTTTATAATTTTTTTTAAATTGTTCATTATATAATTTAAGCTCATTGTTTTCTTTAAGAAATACATAATTATTCTCCTTTTATATGAAAAGATCATATTTAACAGTAGAGGAAAGAGCATAAGTTTTCTTTAAATCATTATATATATATATATCATTTAATTCATTTCATGTATCCTCAATCATTCAGAAATATTAAAACATTTCGTTATTGTTCATATTTTCATAATCACTTTCATCTCTATAATAATAAGAATTATTTATAGGAGATACAATCTTTACCTTAGATGTGTTTGTCATTAAACACATGTTTTCCTTGTCACCTTTCTCATCATGTGGTGATTTTGTCTCACTTCAGATATCCTTAGAATAACTCCAGGTATCCTTCATTTCCTTTTTTATCTTTTATCCATTTCCTCATATTTCATCTTATATTTTTACTTAGGAAGGGTGGCCTTTTCATGTCATCTCCTCTTACATTCATACAAAACTATTTCAGCTGAGTTATCATTACTTTTCAAATCCTTTTTTCCAGTTTCCCTTATTATCATATTTTATTTTGTAGCTAGGGTTTGTAAAAAACTTCTTCTTTCTATTAAAATTCTTAAACATTCTAGATAATTGAGCCATTTCCTCATCAATGTCTGATGGTGAATCATTATCACTTTTAATGTCAGATTGAGTTTTAATCCTTTCCTTTTGATTATCTTTAAAATTAGTAGTTATGAAATCCACTGAATTTCTCTTTAATTCATACTCCTCTTCTTTTTTGACCTTTAATTCTTCCTCACAATCATCATATTTCATATCAGTTCCTTGAATGTAATCTTACTGATATCACATGATTATCAAATTGATACTGAGGTTCTTCTCCATCTGTTTGGTGGACATCTAAGAATTCTCATGAATTTCTCCTTAGTAGTAACTTTTGTTCCCATAGAAATCATAGTATTTACAAATTCAATGAACCTGAGATACATATAAGAAATAAGTTCATCAAACTTCACCATAATGTTTTAATATTTAATAGTATATGTGATAAGTCTCATTTCATTGACATTATTCGTTCCTTCATGTGAAACCATTAGAGTATCCCACATTTAATGGCCTGTTTTAAATATAGAAATCCTACTAAATCCTTTATCTCCTAAAGAACAATATAAGGAATTCATAGCTTTGTATTTATTGTTATAAGAAGTCTTGTATGGGTTATCCCAATTATTTCACGCAGTTCTAGTAATCATATATTCATCTATGATGGAAGACCAAATTTCAAAACCCATACTTTCTAAATGCATTTTCATAATAATTTCCAACTAGGTATAATTGGTTCCATTGAAAAAAGAGGTATTTTGGTAGCATAAACATCCAATAAATTATCCATAATAAAATATATTTTATTGAATATAAATAAATAAAAATCTAGAACTAATAGAAATTTTTTGATCTTTAAAACATAGCTAAAATCATAATTGAAAATATTTGAAAATATCAGTTTTAAAACACCCTATGATGCTAAATGTTGGTCGGAGTAGGACACTCAAGATGATGGTGAATTGAGGTCCTATAAAAATTTCTATTAAAATAATTATTTGAAAATACACCAATTTAAAAACAAAAAAGGCCAGTTAATCAGAGTAATAAATTTATAATAGTATGCCTATTCAATTAATTTCTCAGAAGAATGATTATTTTATAGTTATAATAATATGAGATATTTATATAACTTTATAAAATAGTTTACTAAACCAAAAGACTTATAAATACTATCCAAGATAAACTATCAACATGAAACATAGTTTTCTGAAATATGAGTTAAAATAGAGTAAATTAAATTTGAGAAATCAACAGATAAAAAAAGTGATATAGTATTATACCAAGACATAATCCTCTACACATGGTGATAACCTACCACCAAGAAATATATATATATATATATATATATAAAACTTGGATCCAAACCCTTGATCGGGGTACACACAATAGAATACGAACATTCCAGGTCAGAAGACATCTACCACAGTTTTATGGGGGAACTAAAACTGCCATGTCACACAGGACCTCTACCACATTTCTACGTGGGATATAACATGTGTAAAAAGATGTTTGTGTGAGAATATAAAGTATCCTCTAGTTTAGTATAAGAGATGGTCTGTGTTTAACAGACATATACACACATTGCTCGAAATGTAGTGAAAATGAACACAATATAGAAGGGAATAATGAGATAGAGTTTAGAAGGATCTATGTGTTGTGAAATGTAGCTCTTGACACTTTGGATGTAGAATATGTGAATACTGAGTCCTATTTTGGAAAAAGACACCAAAATAGAGAATATTGAAGCTTTGTGTTCTGGATTCCATGAAAAATGAATTTATATTCCTTTTGTTATGTTTTGTTTCCTACAGGGGTGTTGGAAAATAGGTTCATATAATGTTCTCTTTTTTTTCAGTTAGTATGAATTGGAATAACTTGTGTATTATTCTTCCTTTCGTTCACAGGTTCAATATGAGTGGTCATGTGAGTTCTCTAATATATTTCTATGTCTTTATCTTTTATATCTCAGGATTTTCTCTTTTATATTATGCAGCCTGAAAATAATCATGAGTTGGGGTAGGTTGTATACCTCGTACATCTGAAATATGAAATAATAATTTATGCAAAAAGGATTTATTTAATCAGTATCATTAAAACATAGAAATATAACTGTTACAGATAATTTTTGAATAAATGAAAATTTAAAGAGTCTTTCGGTGAATCCTCTATCGGTGGGTTATTATGTTAGTGACTCCTTCTATTAGCAAGTCCTTTTGTTGGAATAAGTGACACACTCTATCAGTGTGTCATTCTGTCGGTATCTCCATGAATCAGTGACCCAATGTGGTGTAGACTCATTTTTTTCATTTTGGTTAGTCATTCATTATGTTGGTGCCTTATTTTCACGGTTGGTGATTCATCTATCGGTGAGCTAGTTTTTTACATTCAGTGAGACATTCACTCTATCGGTGTGACATTTGAACTGTCAGTGAGACATTAATTTTATCCGGGAGACATTTTTACTATTAGTGAGTCTCTTATCGATGATTCAAACTTAACTATCACTAAATCATTTTTTCTATCTTTTTCAGTGACTCATACTTAACCAATTTTTTGTTTTAACTTTTTTATAATATGAATATACATAGAATGTGATAAATACATTATTGATCAAATATAATCATAATTAAAAATATTGAATCATAAGTAAACAATATTGACATTATTATATATGATTATACATGATTTTTTATTATTAAAACCACTAAAACTAGAGAGGATCCAACAATAACAATTTTACAGAATGAGTTGGAGGGATATATAATTCTGAACCCACCTGTCAAATTTATATCATCTACATCATCTTGTGTGAGACATATATCATTCCACAGAAGATTTTACTTCATCGATTTTAATGCCAAAATTATGGAGTGTGGGTTACATAAATCTATTTACCTAATAAATTGTTTATATTTACATATATTTTAATATACATGAGTGGAACTGTGGATGGGAATTTAAAATACACATGTTTGGGATGGAAAATCACTGGCTATTTTGTTTTTCAAAATAATATGTGTATATAATATTTACAGAAAGGTGTTAATAATATTAAATGGTTCAATCTAATTACATAGGAATCATATGTATTATAATATATTTTTTAGAAAATATTCCAACATAAAAAAATTCAAATATAGAAGCATAATACAATGAAAGTATTTAAATAAAGTGGAGGTTAAAGAGAATCCATTACCATGAGAGGGAGCTTCTATAATCTTGAAGGGGTAGTTTAACTTCATTGAAACTCGCTATTATTGAATTAAATTGTTCTAAATAGAGTAAATTTGTGGTTAATGGGTTTATTAGTAACGAGTAATGGGAGGTTTTATGGGAATTATAAAAACTGTGGGGTAAATTCATTATTTCATTATAAAAAATTAATTTTCGAATCTAAGCAGTAAAAAAATCAAAACAAAAATGTTTCAAATTGTTTTTCTTATTATTTATAATAATATAGGGTGTTTTTAAATGTTTTATCAATATAGTAACATAAATAATTTAAATAAAACCTTTAATTATTTTTAAGTGAATCATGTTCATAAAGAAAAGTTTTTTGAAGCATTAAAATATAATTTTTTTTTGAAGGATTCATTTCATATTTTTAAAATCAATAAAATAACATCATGATCATTATAATTTTTTTATAATCTATAATTGTTCAATGATTCCATTTATAGTTTTCATTATATCACTATAAACTACTATGATGACATAATATACACCATATCATTATAACATAATTTTTTAAAAAATAACCTATTTCATAAGATTATCTAAATCCATTATTTTCTAATTTCTAGAAGTGGATTTCAAAAATAAAAAAATATAAATGTTTTAAATATGATAATTTACCCTTTTAAATAAAAATCTTCATTTACTAAAAAATACTATTTTTATGACACTAAACACTTTATAACACATATAATAATTATAGTAGAAAAGAATATAATCATATTTGAATTTACATATAAATAAATAAAATCTTATATGAGTATTTCAGGAATATAATATTTATATAAAACTTTATTGAATTACTTATAAAAATTAATGGAAAAGAAATATTTCCAAAATATAAAATTTAGTTTCCTTGTATCAATATAATTATCTTCTCAAAAAAATTAAATATTAATATATATATATATGTATATATATATATAATGTATTAATGAATCATGGATAACTATAATCATTGTTTTAGAAAAAATAAAAAATAAAAAATAAAACCATAATGTTATAGATAAAAAACCCTTAAAAATAGCATACACCTTATGGGTATGGTGTGAAATTGTAGTAATTTGTGGGGTTGTTCATTGAACATTGTTTTGGTCACTATCATGATAATCATTGACTTCTACCAAAAATGGATTTAGCCAATTTTATGCTACTAAATATAAAATCTTGTATGGTCAATAGAAAAAACCCAATGGTTTCATCTCCCTTCGAAGCTTCGATGAATGGTCTTCGTAGGGTATGATCCTACTGATCGAGGTAATCACTTCTTCCATACATGTGAATTTGAATTTATCATACACACAATACATTATAATGATAATGGTCACAATTCAGTGAGTATATTGAGATTTTTTACTATTGATAATGGTATTTTGAGACTGACCATATATATTTTATAAGGGTCCCAAAAAATGAAATATTGTGCCTTTTTTTTCTCTTAATATGTTTCATACCCTTGAATATATTTATATAAAATGGGAATATAATTTAAAAAAGTTTGGGTACTTACATTCTCCACATATAGAAATTATCCCCATAAATTTTAATGTTTATCATGAAAATAGACGAGTGTACTTCTACTTCATCACCTCTTCTGACTGTTATGATTCCTCCTAAAACATGTCATTATACCATAGTAACATGACTAGGAAAATTTCCATATTTCATAGAATTTTTTTATATGATCTAAGATATTTTTTTATTATTCCTCAATAAATGATCTTTCTACAAATGTATCAAATCTAGATGTTGTACATGTGAGGGTTCTATAATGTACTTTATTATGATATATACCTAGACAACATAATCTAGATGGTAATGGTTAGAGAAGAGTACTAGTCAATAATCCATATATCTGATTTTTTTAAAAGTCTAAAATGGGTCCCTGTATCTAGGACTATGATTTTCATTATTCCCAAACATTGTGAATTTCTTCCACAATGTTATATAAAGGACCATAGTATTTTTTTACCTCAAACTCTATATCACATATATGATTGTTTTAGTATAGTTTATGTTGATTTTTTTTATTTCAATCTAAGTTGAAGGGTTTTAACCATGTCTATAATATCCTAGATAATTTAATGAAATATAAACTTCCACTTTCCAACATCATCCAAGCATGTTGGAGTATAACACCACAACACATAAAGATCCTCGTAAGGGACCATTTGAATGATAAACTAGAATATTTTTTTATATGTCAACTCATATAGGGAGTGTTAATGATACCAAAATACTTATAAATCCTATTAACTAGATCACAAGTTATCCATTGGAGTTTGAATATTTCTCTCAGGATAATAATACACATTAACATGATAATAATTTTTGAAACCAAGATCTATATCTAATTCTTTATAATTACTTCACATGAACCATGAGGTAAACCTTATGACTTGATGAGATAAAGTTTATATTTGTACTCTATGCAGTCCTACCACCTCTCTTTTATATATCTTGGTTAGTTAGAAATCAGATAAATCATATACAATTATAATGAAATGTGTTGACTTTTTATAGTGATCGACTACCAACCAAATAGTTTTATTGAAATTAGTTGTGTTTAGGAGTCCTATTTCAAAATCAATTGTCATGTTTTCCCATTTCCATTCTGGTATTAGAATTGTAATGTCATATACTTAGATTTGTATCACTCATACAAGACTTTTTGGTATACTAATCATCAAAATGAAAATTCTAAAATATCTCTCTTCATATTATCCATCCAAATTTTTTTTCATTATATCTATATTCATCATAGATATTCCTTAAAGAAAACAGAATGTTAATCTATTTATATCAAAAAAATATTCCCTCATCAATTATGCTTTGGAGGGCACACATAACCATGTTCCAAACCTTATAAAACCATATTTTGAAAATATGATCTCTATAATATCCCCTAGAATTCTACGAAGATCCACGTCTTCTTTTAGTGCCTACATGTTCCAATCACATGTTGATGTCTAAATTTTCATTTTTTATGATATGATGGAATTCCTCTTATAATTACCATTACCATTAATTACTTATCAATGATGATAGCATCTTATTAAGTATTTATTATGGATAGGGTTCTAAGAAGCTTTCAACTTAGAGAATATTCAAAATTAAATCCCTTCCTATAAAGGTAATAGATTTCATATTTTTAATACATGGTCATCTATCAACACCTTTTATAGTGTATATTTATATCCTTTTGTGTGAATATATACTTGAGGTTTTTATGAACCATATATATGTGAAAACTATAAATGTAGATATAATCTCATAAAATAAATATTATCAAAATCATAAAAACCAATTATGGATCATGGAGTGGGTAGTTTTTCTTATGGATATTTAATTGGAGGGAGGCATATTCCATCACTTTTTCATTATGAATGTGTAAAAACCCAAATCGATTTTATGGAAGCATTACTATATATCACAAATGATTCCCCAATGGTTGGTATTGTGAGAACTAGTGGAATAATTGGACTCTTATTTATATCTATAAAGGTATCCTCACATTAAAACGTTTAAAAAAACATCAATCCATTGTGATTTATATATGATAGTGATATCGATAATAATAAGAAATTTATAATAGATTGAATATTGTAGAAATATAATCCAAGGAAAATATGTATCTCCATTATATATATTGGTATGATACATTCTTCAACTAGATATGTATTTAAGGATCCACATGTGTCTATTTACAAGAAAACACATGGCTCAAAAATATTATTTTTTCGATCCAATACTCATTTTATAATATAATTATTAAATAATATTATCTTTCATAAGGCCTTTAATACAAAATTAAAATTGTCCTATTGTTCCTCCATATTTTTTTATTTGATAAGAATATCATATGTAAAAACTATAAAATATTTATTAATGTAATCTATAAAAAATATATTCATTAATAACATGAAAATAGATGGATTATTAGTGAATGTAAATGTCATCACAATAATCTCATAATTCCCATACTTTTTATGAAACAAAGTGTTAGATATATCCTTCTTCTCGACGTTTACTTTATAATATCCTATCCAAATATCCACCATATAGATATATTGGTATTCAAATTACTGATAAAGAAATTAATCATTCCATTTATGTGTATAATTTTTTCATGATGAACATATTAAGATCAATATAATCAAGGAAAAGAAAAATTTACCCATCCTTTTTTAAGGAAACATACCAGTGCACCCCATGGAGAAGAACTTTATTATATTAACCCATTATACAAATTATCCTATAGTTTATTATTCTAATATCAAAGTTCAATTGTGTCAATTCTATATTGATTCATAGATAATATATGAGATCAAGGAATTAGCTCAATTGAATACTGTATATCATAAATAGGAGTAAGATAATACAATTATACCCAAAACATGTCTTCATATTCACTTATCATGGGAATTTAAACATGGATGACCTTTTCCCATTTCAAATTTTTTCTGGTGATATACCATTACTTAGAACACAATTACATTAATGATCAAGGTGATTATTCCAAATAATGTTAATCCTCCTCATCAAACATTAATGGATTAGATAGTGATTCATGAAATTGAATGATTTTTCCTTCTCAAGACATTTTATATTGGATCCATAAAATAAAATACAATACATAACAAAAAATTCATCAAATTTAAATAGTGGGGGTATTATAAGATTTTTTTGGGAAATTAAGACATCAAATATCGATGGGGAGGAATTATCTGCTTGACAATCAATAATTTCTATATTTTTCATTTTCTCTGATCACTTGACTTCTATGTTTGGAGGATATCTTTTAATAGTTCCAAAAATATTATGTGATATGAAAAAATTAGTAGAACCAGAATAAATTTGTGGATTCATTACAAATAAAATTATAATTAGAATAACACAAACTAATGCATTATCAAGAACCAACTCAAACACTGTGGTAGTATATGATTTACCATTCTTTATGGGTCTTGGAGGTCGTTGGTATCATATATCATTGAAAACCTTTGGCTTTGTGCATTGTTTTGAACAGTTTCTTTATTCCCTCTTGTTAAATATTTGGAAAACATGTTTAGTATTTTCAAGATCCTTTTATTCATAAATCGTACCATCATATTTATCTGATTGTCATTCTCGATCTAGGTGGCCATTCTTCCTATATAATAAAAATCCATGTTCCTCAAAAAAATTCTATGATACTTATTACCTCAATTTTGACAAGTGGCATTCTAGTCATTATTTCTAACATAAGATTTATACATCAATAATCAATAATAAAAATCCATTCTTTGATTCCTATTACCAAATCATTGATACCATTGTGATTCTTTGATGTTCATTTCATCTTTGAGGGTGCATTAAATAATTTACTCAAATAATTCAATGCATTGAATTGTAAAATCATATTCTTGATTTAAAATTAGTGTAGTGAAGATTAATTAAACATTAAATTCACGGGAAATATAAAATTAATAAGTGTATCAAGATAGTTTTTGGACATTTTACATGTACACCCTAATGGATTCTTCCTCCAATTACATGAGGATAAGGAACTATATCTCCATTAATTTTGGGGAGTGAAGTGATAATAATTTTTTAAAAATATTTTTCCAAAAACATTTCCACTCTATTACATTGATCTCTTCCTTTGACTATGTATTAATGGTTAATGTCCTCCATTGATCATATTTTCCCTCTATAATATATTCATTGAAAATGAAATTTTAATGGTCTTATTATTGAATGATAGATAGTATATATTCAATAGATTTGATCGTTTGTTCTATGGTTTAGGGACTAGAATATCAATTAACAATGAGATGCCTTTTTCATATAAAATTATCAATTTTTACAAGATCATTATTAGAGGCGTGTGGGGTTTTTCCAAGATTCTTATTTCTATTCAAAACAATAGTTAATTTAGTAAGTATTAGCATGATTTTCATGAATCATGCTACTATTAGGTTGGGAATCTAATATGATATGTTATAATATTTTCCATCAAAATTATTATTGACTCATTTCCTTATATTTATTGCTAGTGATTAAAATAAAATAAAAATTATGTATGATACTTTTAAAAATACTAATAAAATAATATTGAAACCATCAAAATTGAAGGAATAACTCATAAATGACATATATTACATACCACAAAAAATTTCATTGTTCAATATTGGTAATCCATGGTATATCTGCAAATATTAAATATCACATGAATTTTTTCCCTTCATAATGGTTCATAATGATCTTTTGAATTTATCAAATTATATCCCCTATGAGTGTAAAAATAATCACGAGGAAAGGAAACATTTTCTATCAACAAGAGACAATTGATTTAATACTTAATGTACCCTTTTATGGGTTTTATCCCAAGTAAACCTATTATAGATCCACAACCACTAATAGTATCTCGATAAGAATTTTATGTCATGGAATATATAATCTATATAATTTATAAAACATTAGGGATTTTTATTATGTTTAGTATTATTCATATATCCATCAATACAATTTTATAATACTAATCCATATAAAAAACTAGAACCTTTCTCAAACCAAATATGAAAATTTATAAAAAAAATATGTTTTTTTCATTAATTATTATATAATGATTCAAAAAATAAAATCAAAAAATTTCGATAGACCCAATTCCATTTGATATTTAGATACATATCACTATAACAAGAAACTAGGTTTCAGTAAAATTAATTAAAACCCAATAACATGACCTTATAAATCTATTGATCTTTTTAAAATTCATTGGATGACCTAAGGAATTACACAATATATGGGTGAGTTCTAAATCCATGTATGGGAATAATCAAAGAATAACATTTGAAATCTAAAAAATTTGAGTCAGTAGTTACATCATGTGGAAATAAATTTATGATAATCATAAATAGTTTCATAAAACCATGATATAAGATGATATAACCAAGGAAATAAGGAATAAATAAACAATATAAAACATTTCATGATAAGTATAAGTTAAGGATGAACATAGAGACATCATAACAGAGTGTTGTTAGGATAATTGGATTTTCCCTATAAATGTTATCTCATGCGATTATAAATTTACCCAATTCATTAATGGAATATATAATTCTTGGACAAAATTCCACATTAATGTTATGTATATACATTTGGAATCCACATATAGAATAAAAATAAGAATTTAATTCATCGCATTTAAATCCACAATTATGGAATTTGGGTTTCATAACTGGAATCCCTAAATAATTGAAGTATATTTTCATATAAGTTAATACACATGATTGGGTATGAAGAATGGTATTCAAAACACAAATGTTTAGTGTGAAAAAATAGGATAATTTTTGTAGTGTGATACCCTCAATATTATTGTGTTTATTAATTACTATTTTATATATTATCAGGAGTTTTTTGTGTTTTTATTATTTTTCGGACGAAATTTAATGTTTTTGGTATATTTTTGGATAATCACATCTATCCCACATAGTTAGGTGTATACATGTGTTCCCCATGAATATGGGAATACTATAGTGATAGAAACATTCTATAAAGCTTCCAAATATTATGAAAACCCATAGGGAGATCCCAAGAAAATATGTTTCCAATGTGTACTAGAATATTGCTTGAAAATAATTTGGAAAACAATGTGATAACTCTATGTTAATTCAGTTGGATGTGGATGGTAGATGTATGGTATAGAAATTAGTGCATCCAACCTATTTGAAATTCCCATGTGTTTAATTTTCTTAATTTCCTAAAATTACCACTTCAAATTATGAGGGGTATCATCCCTCTTATCCACAATTCAAGTCGTTTAACCCGTGGGAGCCTAAGAAGAGCTTTGTATTCTTCCTCATATTGATTATTTTCATTCCTATGGTATTTTTAAGTAAATATAAGTTATTAATTTTTCATTTTCTTATTATTCTCATTAATTCCTCTTTCCCCTTGTTTTTGATTTCTCCTTTAACCCTAGATATTTTTTGAATTATTTTACAGTTTCTAAATGATCAAATGATTTGGTTATTGGTGTCTGGGGTTTAAAGGTATTTTGTCTATTCACATGGGTCTTATCAACATTAATGGAGACAATTATTTCCTTGATTCTCATCCATTCCATGTAGGCATTTCTATGAAAATTTCACATTGTTCAATTAAATGTGTTTTTGTTATTTATAAATTAATTTTAGTTAAATTTATTATTATTTGTGAAAAATTTTAGTGGATTGAACTATTATATGGTGTTTTGAGTGAAAAATAAATTAATTTTCATGTGAATTCCATATTTTCAGGTTTCAAAATAAATTTTTAAATACTCTATGATTTTTTTTTTGAAAATCCATTGTGGAAATGGGAATTTTTTTAATTTGAATTGTTTGATTATAAACCAATATTTTGTTTTAAATGTATGAAAAATGTTATAAAATGTATATGGTTTTAAAGAGTGGGGTTGAACTCATAATGTTTTGAAAACGGATTTAATAATGTATTTTAAACAGTGATTTGAAATGTGTGTGTGGTTTACCCGTTTTTATTGTTCTTTAATGGATATTTTTGAAATGTATTGGATGGAAATGGGTGGACTTTGACCATGTTTTGGATTTCATAGAATAATAATCATGTTGGATTATGGAATTTAAATTTCCATAAGTAGTGTTATTAATTTACATCTTTTTATAGAAAATTACAAATATGGAGTTTTATAAAATGAGAATGGTTGGAATCCTGAGCCATATTTTTGTATTGAATGATTAATTGGAAATTTGGTTTTAAAATTATTGATATGAAAGGAACCCCTTGATTTCCCATTTTTTACACCGTGGGTGGGTTGATTATATCTAGGATAATCTTGTTGTTCCTTTTTTTGGGAATTATTTTATTCATTACATGGGAGAATTTTTTATTTAGGGATATTTAATGATTGGTTTTATGGTTAAGGGTGTCATTGGTTATTACTTTTCTATTTACATGGCTAGTTTGTTCTTATGCTTCAATTCATTTTTGGTTATGGGAACTCAGGTATTAATTTTAATGTTTAAATTACAACACTTGCTGGTCCACATTCCATTTGTAGCAATGTAATAGTGCTAGGTGAAAATTTCTAGGAGGGGGTTTTCATCAATAAAATTATTGTGTGGGTTATTTGGATGAAATTTCGTTTAAACATCAAAAAATTATGGTATTTGTTTTTCTAATTTGTATAAAGTTATGTGGTTAGGTGATTTAGAGGTTAGGTAGAAAGGGTATATCCCATGAAACATTTGACCCCTTGGGTAGTCCTTATTGAGTTTTGTTTTCTCAATTGGCTACTTATATCATTTTCCCTACCCTCATTGTTATAGCATCCAACCTTTTGAATATTTATTTTTTTACATGTGATGTATGCTTACTTCTTACTGTGATTGAACTATGTATTTGTGTTTTGGGTTTTTTAATGATAAAATGTGTTTCTAAATATTTTTTAAAACTTTTTTTGAATTTAGTGGTACATATTTGATTTTTTTGATTTTTTATAATGTGTTTTGGTTTCTAGATAGTGGATTTCGCTAGTTAAATTCAATAAATTGATAGTATTCATAAAATTAAAACATGATCATTGTTTTATATAAATTTTAATTGGGTTTTGGTTTTGAAAAATGTCATCCTAGTTGAATTTTTTTGAAATCATTATTTTCGATTTTTTAAAAAGATATTAGTGTTATAAAATATGATTATGGAATTATTTTGTTTTTTCCAAAGGGTTTGTTTTCTAATTTATGTTAAGCTTGGAATTGATGAATTTCCTTAGGAAACATATTTCATGGATTTAGTATGTTACTTTTACCAACATGTTATTTAATCTATTGATTATATATATTCCAGGTTCTAGGTTTTCTCAATTGGATATTTCCATTATACAATATGGATAATATGGTGTCACTTTGATGGTGGTGGGTAACTAGAGGATGCATGGACATTGTTTATGGTAAACAGAGTCATGTTCTAAGTTTAGTGGAAGCCCATTCAGGTTCGTTAAGAAATGGTATAATAGTTATTTGGGTTTTAATTAGTATTAACCCTATATTATTATCTATGTAGGACATGTTATTTTGGTATTTTTTATAAGAAAAATTGTTAAGGTAATCGGAAACAGATTGGAATGGGTGCAGAGAATCATTTTTTCTCATATTGATCCATAAGCATCTAGGGGAATCTGGGTTTCTAATTTTGAATTCCAGTTTTTTACATTATCTAAATGAATTTTAATGTAAATTAATTTTGTTTTATCACCTTTGAGAATGTAATTGATATTTTGGTAAATATCTAAATTTTTGGGTATAATAGGGGAAAATGAGCTATACAATTTGATTACATGGCCTTAGAGATTGTGTGGTTCTGTTAGTGGGTTATCCTTCATTATAATGTTTTCTTCATGAGTATAACATAGTTTTGGAACCCATGTAAACATAGAATGTAATCTAATGTGTCTCACTATTCTTTATTAGTGTTTCTCCTCATGAATATGTATCTATTTGAAAGTGATTCATACATGTTTTAGTTATATTGTGGTGTTTTTTGATGCCCACTTTAGAATTGGTTCTTGTGGTACTGGTTTTAAAGGTTCTATTCTCTATTAACGAAATTTATTTTTAAAGGCCTTATGTTATAAAATATTGGGGTTTTATGAAACTTTTATTGTCACATATGGTTTAATGATTTTATAAAAGATGATCCCTTGGTGTTTCCTGAAATAAATCAGTTTAAAATAGTTTCTATTGAACGAATTCAAAGAGAAATTGATATTATTAATTGAAATATGTTTTTTCGGTGTTGATGGTACCTTCATAGTGGGGTGAAGTTATGTTAGGAGGTATTCATGAAGGAATTTGTTTAGGGATTCTACTCTATGGATGTGAAAATAAAGAGCGATCATTAGATATATAGCCTTTATCTCGGTGATTAATCAGCGAGGGAGCACATCAATCACTCCTTTAAGGTGTTGTACTTTTTATCAAAGTATTTCACCAACATTCTAAAAAATAATGTTTCATAAAAGGTGTAATTTTTCAATATTATAATCCATTTATCCTTTGGATTAGACTGAAATCAATTTTTGAGGTTCTCAGTGAGGCCCAACCAATAAAAGATGAAAAATATAGGAAATATGTAGTATATGATGTTGTAATTATAGATAATGCATAGAGTAATCATGGTGGGAATAAAGTTAACACGGTGAGTAAGGAGTGGATAAAAGAAGCTATAAAAATTGGATAAGAGTGTCCTCATTATTAGAAAATATCTCTATTGTGATTCCATTATAGATATCTATGGTATGTTAATTGATCTTATCAAAAGTATATTTGATTTTATGTCTGTTGTGGTAATTTATTTCATTTTCAGAAGTTTTTAATTATAGTTTTTCAAAATTTATCTCATTTGTGATACTTTTTTAGTTTTTCATGACTTTTACTTGAAGGATTTAATATTTATTTTTGTATTATGGATGTGGTTGTTGGAATAATTTTTATATTTCTCTTCCAGGATGTTTCTTATGGATGTCATTGTGTATCATTTACTAATAGAAATGATTTTACTTATGCAATACACCTTCCATCATTGGAGTATTTAATCGATATTTTCATAGTTTACATCAATATTTTTGGATGGATATTGGTATTGTTTGATAATCCTCATTGTTTTTGTAAAAAATTTTGGAGATTTTTCGTTTCATCCATTCTTGGTTTTGAGTAATTGACATGATCATTGTTTATACATAACAAAGTACATGGATGTATTAATTGTTAATTAGGATATTATATTCACTTTTTTAGTTTTGTATACTATCTTGTGATTTGTTGGGTACATTTAGGATGAAAAATTTTGGGGAGATAATTTCTTTTACCTTAGGTCATCTACATGTTTCATGATTGGAGGTAAGGCTCATATTTTTTCTTTTAGGTTGATTGTTGTTTCTTTCCCTTCCATTTGATTTTGAAGAACATTTAATTTTTGATTTAGTTAATCTTATGGTGTATTGATTATTAACGGATTAATTTCATAGCAATTTTATTTGTTTCGAAATATTTTTATTAATTCAAAATGAAAAGGAGTCCATGTTTGGTCTCACTTTTTTTATGATAAAATTTTATGGAATTTTTTTTCTATTTGGGATTAGAGAGGTTTAAAAAATAGATTATTGATTGATTCCATCATAATTAGGATATTGGTTTTCTGTTTTGAGATCGAATCATGTTGAGTAGTTCCATTTGTTATTTTCTCTAAGCTTCCACCATTCTCTCTCAACTCATTATTCTTAAATAACTTTCAGGGAAAAAGTGTTATGTTTGAGAGTTTGCAACACAACCCATATAATTATATTAAAATTATTACTATTATTTTATCTTATCATCCATATTTTTGAGTTACAATAGACTCTGATATGGATGTTTAATTTTGTTGGATGATTTTTGGGATAATCATTTTTATCGCACAAAGTTATTAGTAATCATGTGGTTGTTATGTAGATGGTTATATAATGGTGATATATCAATTTTTATTAACTTCCACAAGGATTTAAAACCCTTATAGGGATCCCCAGATAGTGTGAGGCATATTTATCCTAGGTTGAGTGTGGAACATTATAGGAACTGCATGTTGAAAATCTGGAAGTCATAACATGTGAATGGTCTATGTATAAATAGTGTATTGTTTATAGTTAAAAAATGTTATAGAAAATCATACATCTTAATAATGTAAATTTCACAGTTTTTTAAATTTTGTAAATTTCAAACAACACCCTATTTAAAATAATTGTTGTATAATCTATATTTTCAACTATTCATGTTTATCAACCCTTTGGAGCCAATGTCGAGCTCTATATTCTTAATTATATTGATTCATAGCCTTACATTGACTTGTTTTTCAAGTGAATCCAAGTAATTTATTTGTATCTTTATTTCTTCTTCTATTCCCCCATTCTTAACTATTTTTTTTTCATTTCCCCATGAATCCAAGATCCAGTTTGGGTGTTTTTCAATTTTTGGGTGGATTTAATGTTTGGGTTTTTGGTTTCAATGAACCATATATGTTGTTTGTATTTTAGTGGATTTTCATTCCAACGGAGAAAACATGTTTTGGATTTATACTCATATCATCAAAGTATGTTTTCTATGAAAATATTTAATTTTTGAACTCAATGTGGGTTTTTTCATTCCAAATTTATTATTATTGAAATAATGATTATATGTGATATCATTATAGTTATTTGAAATAATTTCATGGTGTTTTTATCATGTAATAACTGATCAATAATGTTAAATACATGTTTTAAAATTTTAAGTGAAATTTTTAAATGGTAACTGATTTTTTGATGTTCCCATGCAGATTATGAATTTTTTTTAAATATAAATATTAAATTGTAAATATTTTTTTACTTTTCATTTAGTACAAACTATGATTTAAATAGAATTTAATTTTTTTGTGATTAGTTTCACTTAATGAATTTTATAAAGGGTTTCATTATTGTGTTTTTAATGTTTATTGAAAATGTGAGAGTGGTTTACCCCTTGTGGAAAATTCCTTAATAGATCTTTTGAATTATGTTTGATGGAAATGGGTGGACCTTTGATTTTTTTTTCAATAAAGGAGACCCGTGATGGGGTGTGTCTTGAATACTTTTTAATTGATTTTAGTTATTTACATCATTTGGTAATAAATTCAAAAATTGGTGTTTCAGTAAATATGAAAAGGATTGGAATCTCAAGAAATCTTTTAGTGTTTTTATGTTTTAAATAAATTTTTTAAATATGCCATGATTTTTTGAAATGCCTCTTTGGATTGTAAAATTTTATTAAATGTAATTATTTGATTTCAAAACTTTTTATTATTATTTAATGAGTTGAATAAATTTATTCTATGGAATTTGGTTTTAATTTAAGATTATTTCCTTTATTTTTTTTAAATTCATTCTTTATATTATTTCAAAGAGTGATTTGAATTGTGTGAGTGGATTCACACATATAGAAAATAGACTTAATGGATAATTTTAAATGTGTATGATGGAAATGGGTTTTCATTTGATGTGAATTAGATTTTCAATTTGGATACCCATGATTGAGGGTTTATTTTAAATGGTTTTCAATTGTGTTACTTATTTATATAATTTTGTAAGAATTTCATAATGTAGATTTTTTTGAAATTTGAAAGGTCATAGAATCTTGAGTTGTCTTTTGTAGTTAAATTATTTGTTGAAAAATTATTTTTAAAATGGTTTATGTTAAAGTGAACCCTTGATTTACCATTGTTCTATTTATCCCATGTGTGTTTAAATTATGTCCATAAAAGGATTTTTTCTCCCCATATTTTGGAATATTCTTGATAATGATAGGGTGCTATTTTTTATATGTTGATATTAACTATTTGGTGATTAGGATGAGGGTATATTTTGTTATTTTTTGTTTTTATAATTTTATTTATTGTTCTTATGGATTACTAACTATTTGGTCATGGGAAACTATGTACTAAGTGGGGGATCTAATTTATTATTCTCAATGGTTCTCATTACACTAGTGGACTTCCATTTATTCTAGTCAAGAAGGTCTTGGTTAGGGTCATCATCAAAGTGTTGCATGTGTGGTCTATAATAATGAATTTTGGATTGAAAATCAGTACATTCTGGTATCTAGTTCATGATTTGGTATAATCATATATGTTTTCAAGATTTAAATGATAGGGATTGAGGTTATAAGACACGAAACAATTTTGTTCATGGTTATTAATAATTTTATAGGAGTTTTATCTAGTTCTTGTTTTTATCATTTCCAAAACATTAATTATTTTGGAGAATCCCCTTATTTATATTTTGTTTCATGAATAATGATATATGGTTATTGATTAAAATCATTAACCTGTGTGTGTGTGTGTTGGTTTGGGCTGTTTCAATTAGAAAGTGAGTTTTCAATGAGTGGAAAACATTTATTGAATATTATTAATTGGTATTAGAAAACTATTTTATTTTTGTATACATATTGTATTTAATGGTTTAAATGTTTTGAATTTACAATTTTCATTTGAATAGATATTTTTGTTGTTTTTTGAGAAATTTTCATGGGGTTCTAGTTTTGAAATGAATTATTCTTGAGGAAAATTTTTCATTGTATTTTTTATTTATGGAATGCAAGCTATGTGTTTTGAATGATGAATAAAGAATTATTTTTTGTATCAAAATATTACATTTTATAATAATACATTATTGTCTATTTTCAAATAAGAAACAATGACATTCTTATAGAACATATTTCATTGATTTTGTGGGTTTTTCTGGTATACTGGGATTTTTAAATCATGCATATATATATACATATATATATATATATTAGGTTCCTATTTTTTTTAGATATATCATCCCATATTACCTTATGGTCAATGTTGGGTGAGTTGGGTGGTGGAAAACATGATTTTCAGGGAGATGTATCTAGATCATATCGATTTGGTTTTTAATATTTTGTATATATTAATTTTTTATCTTTAATACATTTTCTCTCTTATTTTTTTGAATGATTATTTTCTTTACAAGAATGTATTTGATAAATATGGTTGGTTTTGATATTATTTTCATGTTAAAATATTTTGGATCTTTTATTTATTTATTCTATTATCTTTTTTCTATTGTATTAGAAAAATCATTCCACTAGGGATTCCTGTGATTCACATTCACTAGTTCCTATCAAGTGTGTATCAAAACCCCACTTCATCCTTTTAGTGCGTAGGTTCGGGTTCTTGATTTAGTGGAATCTTGGGCAGGTTCATAATATGTAGCATAATGGGTGTAGTTAAAAACTCATGGATTTTTGTAATGACAATGAATGGTTGTCTCCAATTATGTGGGAATTATATGAATATTAATGGAATTTGGGAAAAAAACCATCATGATTTTTTTGGAATTCAAGAGGCAGTATAAAATGAAATTACATTAATAAAAACAATGAAAAAACGATCCCATACATCGAGAGGACACTTATAAATGTTTTGAAGGATCTATTCGGTGTTTTGGAACACATTTTGATGGATTTATAGATGCATAAGCAAACAAACATTGTTCATAATAAATTTTATTAAAGAGTCATGGGAGAATTTTTGGTTGTATATGAAAAAAGGGAGTGAAATTATTTACTATTTTATAATAAAAGGTTTTGGAATATTTTTAATAAAATAATAACAAAAAAACCATCCTATAATTTTTTTCCAATGGTATCTTCTACATAAGGGTTTTATTTTATATTTCATTACAATATTAGTAAATAACATTGAAATAATAACATTGAGGATGTGCATGTGTTTTAGGTTCAATTTTTTTTTCAAATCCTTAAAACTATATATAGGATTTTCAAAATCAATTATTGTTTTGAAAAATTCATCAATGTACTTCAAGAAGAAATTATATGAATGGATAAATAATTTTCTTCTCACAGATTTCATCAATGGTATTTATTACATCACTTTTGGGATAATATTACGCAATAATACCCACAATATATTTATACCGTATTTAATTTTTACAAAAAAAACTAATATCTCATAAAATTAGGATTTTTTTTAGTTTCTAATTTTTATTGAATGATTCAAAAAAATTATTTTACATAAAATATTTATAAATATCATAACTTACATTTCTAAATTAATAAATATATTTATTTGATTTTTTGATTTTTTTATGACACTAATGACATTCTAACTGTTATAAATATTACACTAGCTTTATTAATGCCTTTCAATTTATAATTAAATTAATATAATTAAATATTTTGATATGATAATAAATACATTGATTTAAATTTTTTTAATAAAACAAAATTAAAACATAATATTTTATAAAAATAATATTTTGGATTCTTCTTATCAATGTATAATTTTTATGAAACTCATATTTTTATAAAAATTAAAAAAGAATTAATAGAAAATAGATAAATCTAATAATTATATAACTATAAAAACTATATAAAAATTCATATCATTGGTGTCTAGATAAATTGAACTCTATTAGACCATTGTAATCCTGAATGGTATGATGTGTGATGGAGGTACATTCATGGGGAGTTCAGTAGACATGGTTTGGGTTTTGAGATTGAAAACCTTTGACTTGTCCCCTGAAGAGTTTAACATGAATTTATACTATTAATTCATCACTTGATCATGTTCAAGGGAGTATCTTGTGGATTAAAACTCATTTATAAGTCTTGATAAACAAGCTTCATATGCTATGATATTGCTAGTCAAATCCATCACTTTTTCCATCAATTATAGTTATAGTTTTTCATAGCACTTAATATATACAAATAATAATGGTAACTGTTTAATATCTATATTGACAATTGTTGTAATTATTAATTGTATTTTTAGTAGGATGTGATAAATTTTCTAATAGTCAAAATTTTAAAAATGTATTGTAGTTCAAGTATTTTCTATAACTATATTTCTTAATAATGAATTCATTCCTTTAAAAAGGGTACATTAATTTATAAATGTTTTTTTATTTCATATTTATTGTTTCCAATACTTTTATAAAGCATTTCTAGCATATTTTAATATAATTTGAATTATTTTTTCCATGATTGGGAAATTTTTTAAAATGTTACAAATCTCTACTTTTTGTCCGTATGGATTATAAAATTTATTTTCTCTCTAATGAGTGATCCATGGATTAATTTTCATTCCCAACAATCCCCTATAGATAAAAGCATAATTTATTCCTTTTATTTTCCTTTTTCAATATAATGATTTCTTTTTCCTTTTTTAAGGGTGTTCACATAGATTTCATAATGTTTTTTACTATATAAAAAATTTAGTAAATAATATAAAAATAAAAATAATTATATAAATACCATTAACATCATTGAATGGTATATAACTATATTGTTATATAGTATCATTTTATAACCATTTATTTTCTAATATATTATCACGTTTATTATAGGGAATGTGAATTTTTTTCCTAATATTATTCCATTTGAAATGGATATGACCCACATTTTCATTATATGAGTTAATTATGGTATTAATAATGATTGAATTAATTTAGAACTCATATGTGTGTATGATTACGATTGGGTTCCAATATCACTTCCTAATACATTTATTAAGTCTTATAGCTTACGAGATTATAAGGTATAAACACAATGTGATTTTTTTCACAAATTCCTATATATAATGATATTCCTCACAATTTATTGAATCGACACAACGAGATTATTGAATATGGTTTGGAGATAATTATTTTTCATACAATGTTTACTATACTTATTATTGTTCCATCATTGTATGTATATCTTAATTTTAGGATATATTACATTATATGTTTATCCCTCTTTCCAATGATACTCTACACATATATTTTTTACTCATAGGATTATGAATTATTTTTTATGCTTATATGGAAGGTTAATATTGTTATCCATTTTTTATATTTATAAATTCTATGATATATTATTATGTTATGTCATTACTTATTCCATGATTCATGATATATTCAATATTTGGTATAATTATTTTTTATCCTAATTATTCATATATTCTAATAATTTTTCTAACATATGATATTTTATTATTACCGCATATATTTAACATCACCGAGAAAAAATTATCACCCCCTTTCTTGTGATTCAATTTCACCAAGTTATATAGAAAAAAATTTGTATAATATTTCTATAATAAAATGATTTGAAATTAATTTTTGGGACATATAGAATAAATGTTTTAGATTAATTAGTTTATAATATATATTTTTTTAAAAACCAATTATTAGAAAAATGAATTGGTTTTTTGATGTTAATGATTTGTCCTAATTTTCGAAAATTATAAATTCAACATCCCCCCAATTCAGAAATTTCTAACGTAGAGATAAATTTTTTGTTATAAAACCTCAAGTGCACATCCCCGTACACCAGAGACTGCCAACTAACAATGGGCTGTGATAAGTGTAGTGGGGATACTATACCCTCTATTATAAAGGATCATAGAAGTATACATAATCCATATAAATAAAATAAATCAGAGTAATAGACATAGAGGAAAACATATAACATAATTGGGGATTTAAAATAGAAGCCTTTATAATGAAAACAAGTAATCATGTAATGTACAGGTTATATGTATGTAAATGTAAAACATAAAACAATACAATAAAAGAGTTGTCATATAAGATACACCCAAAAGGATATATTCCCAAAACCTACGTCGGACCCATCTTTGAGCTCTGACCCATCCAGTGAGAAACAAGGTTAGCTAAAAGGTCCTCTTTCATTTTACAAACCTAAATCCAAAAATTATTCTCTGGTTCCTAATGGAATCCAAAATAGGGTTGTATTAAAACTCATTTGGTGGACAAAACCATGTCTAAACAAACTACAATGATATATAGTGCATGATATAATGATATAATCATGTTTATATTAATTAATTAGTCAATTAATAAGATATAGTAATAACCTTATCAGAAACCATTTCAGAATATCAAAGAGCATGTCTCACAACTGTGCCCACCATAACCAAATAACCATAGTAAAACACAATCTACCTCAGTTTCATGCTTTAATTTATCTATGAATTCCTCAAAACCATTTCAACCACAACCACATACCTATGTAATAAAAAAATCATTGAATCATGCTTGATAAATAACCATCAAAACATGTAGCATGACCATTTTTAGCATATAATCTTCTCATCATATTCTAGGGAATATTCAGATATATAATAACTTCAAAATGTGTCAAGGAATATCCCGTTATATAACTATATCGTCATGTGTCATGGAATACCCGAGTATATATGCATCTAAACATGTGTTAGGGAATATCCCAGTATATATGAAACTCAATATGTTTCACGACATAACCTGGTATATAAGAATCTCAACATCTCAACATCTTTCAATGCATATCACAACAACAATAATATCATATTAGGACCACAAAATATGAAATAGATATTTTTTATAGTTACCATTTGTCATTAAATTTACCCATCCATTAAATGATTCAATTAATCCATTTTAGGTGAATATTATTTATTAATAAATCACCTAATTCACATGTCATGATAAAATAACATGTAATTCATTTCCAATTCATTATTTTTAATGGTTCACTCACCCAATGGGTATCCATAATCCTGGACACATCATAAATTGAATCCAAGGGGACTCAATTAAGAATACATTATATTATTATCATCATTTGATTCAAATAATTATTTATTATTCACATGCGTTAGTGGAATCACAATGTTGAATATACAACATAATTGAATATTAGACTATAAGGTTATTTAGACCATATACCTTTAATAGGTAAAGAACAAAGCACATCCAATGGATAAATCAAACAAAGATGAAGGTACAAAAGAACATAAGAAGAAACAGAGGATCCATCACACAAACAAGAAGACAATAATTTGAAGAGTCGCTAAAAAAATAAACTAGATGATGCCCTATGTTTTGGAAGAGAGATATTCATGTAATATGAATTAAAAATTAGCTATAAATCGCAAATTAAAATCCTTCCCATGAACTTATACAATGAGTAATTCAGTTACACCTTGTGAATTTAGTTTTTAATGGAGATTCCGAAAAACATTTCTACCATGGTGATTTTTAACATATCTTAAATGTTAAATGATGTGTATTGACATCATGGTGTGAATTAAATTCACATATTGAACTCATATATTAAATTGTTCCTGGAAACAGTTAATTTTTAGGTAATTTCATTACACTGTATGTAATTTCTATATAGAAATCCATTATCATATTTCCTACAGAAAGAACCTGACCAACCTCCAAAGACATCCAAAGCATGGAAAATCATTGAAAACACATTTAAAAAATTTATTCTGTGACTCCATTTGTAAAGACCTAGAAATTTCATGGAAAGTTTTTTTTAAATACATGGGAAGTTTTTGAGTCTTCAAAAATTGACGATGCATGATTTCGAGGCCTAGTGTGCTCGGAATCAATTTCTAATATTTTGTTCGGGTATGTTCAGTAAATGTATGAGCAGGTTTTTTATAACTTTTGAATTAGTGCTCAGAATTGAAATCTGAGGGAACCGTTGAAATTGCATTGCCGATATTCACTTAAGAAGACTTTCACTTCGACAGCAGTGAGTCGATAATGGAAGATAGTTTTTGGGTTTTTGTGGAAAGTAATAAAATAAAGTGAGCATCACATTATTTTTATTTGAGCCCCAATGTGGGTGTTTGGTGGTTAAAACCTCCTCATAGAAGTTGGAGGTGGGACCACCACACCTTAACCTACCATGAGAGGTTATGGTGGTGGGGCCCACATGAACATAACCTCCCATGAGAGGTTATGACATGGGGACCACATAGGGCTTAACCCCCTATTGATGGAGGAGATTAAAAACTCTCAACTCTCCCACATTAATGAGGGAGAGCCTCTTCACCTCCCTAATTAATTCCTTATTCCAACCCCTTGAATTAATTAAGGGGAGCCTACCTAATTAATTAGTGCAATTTGAATATCATGCCAACAAATTAATAGGATATTTCAATCTATTATTTCATTGGTATATTCATTTTGGTGGCAGTTTTGAGAGGAGGATTATTGGGAGAAATCTCCCAACGAAGTACCTCGTATCCCAATGAAGAACGAAGAACGCTGACCTTCTTCGACTTCTTCCTTGAAACTTAAACTGTCATGAGATGTCTTCGATGACCGAATTATGCATCATCATCAATGAGATGATGCATCTCGGGTTTGGAAGTGCATGGCAGACACGTCGAATGACGTTCTTCTTCGTCTACTTTCCGCGACTCCATCAACGAATGATGAACGTCGATCAAAGGTAGGGGGTTTATTTTGTGTAACCGTCCTTTTATTTTTTCTTTGGATTGGAAAGGAATTGATGTGTGGTTGTAAAACAATAGTTGTTCATCTTTCTTATTCTTTGATGAACCAATTGATACCACCCTAAACGCGGAGGGTGTGGGCCAAACCAAAATGGCTTGACCCCTCCACCGATCTTGTTTATGATGAAATTTGGCATGGTAATGAGGCGACAGAACGAAGAACGTGGTGACGACAAAGGTCGTGCTACTCATGGCCTCTGCGAACCACGCCACCCTTCAGCGATCCGGTGCTCCCGGCCGAACACTGCCAGCCCGAGCCGTGCCGAACTGGCCTGCCTAACTGCCTCCTGGCCGCCGGCCCACCTGGCCGCGCCCTTCCTGGCCGAACGCCACCGCCTACTGGCCTCCATGCGCGCCCCGCGCGCCTCCCCAAACCGGCCACCTTCCGTCATCCACACACCCCACACGCCTCCCCGAGCCGGCCCCCCTCACGGCCTCCCGGACGAGCCAGCGTCCCGACTCCCTCGCGGGCACCTGGCCGAGCTGGCGTCCTGGCTCCCTTACGACCACCTGGCTGAGCTCGTGTCCCAGTCCCTCACGGCCCCCCAGCCGAGCCGGCGTCCTGGCTCTCTCGTGGCCACCCGACCAAGATCGTGTCCTAGCCTCCTCGCGGTCTCCAAGGCAAGCCAGTGTCCGGGACCCCTAGCGGTTCCCTGGACAAACTAGCCCCGACCGTGCCCTCCGGGCCATGCCCTTGCGGTGTTCCGGGCCGAACCGGCCCTGAGACCGGGCCAGACCGCCCTCGAAACCTACTGGGTTGGGCCCAGTGGTCCAGACCAAACCCAACAGGCCGGCCCGCCCAACGGGACCGGCCAGACCCATTGGGTCAGCACGGGTCGACCCAAACTGGGTCATCCCAGACTATGTCGGGTCAACTCGGTCCGATGGGGTCAGACCAGATCCTGGCGCACTACCAACCCTTTACTTTCTTTGGCCATATCTTTGGCACCAGACGATTGTTTGACGTACCATCAGCGAAGTTAGTTTTCTTGGAGCACGACGGTCCCTCTGAGTATACCCCACTGGTGTTCGGGGTAATATTGAGATACGGTCAGGTTGGATCGTACACGAATCCAACCGGGCCCCTGGGACTAAAAGGCTAATAACTCACAGACCATGCATCAGATTGACGTGCCGTCTGTTGCGTTGAGACCCCTATGATGTGGTGGTCCTTTGAGATGCTTCTTTGTGGGACTTAGTGGAAGTTGGAGCATCAAACAGTAGATATTGGAGTGGATCTTCCAGAGACGAACGAGCTTTTGTGAGGAAACCTAGTGGCTGGGTGAGACCTGGTGACTACTGACTGTTTGAATCAGAGTGATTCTACTAGCCCAGTGGGGAGCTCCATGGTGTCGTGGCAGGCCCGTAGTGGGGAGCGCCTTGGTGTCACAACAGATCCACGATACTCGACAGGAGGAGTACCTCAGCAGGCTATGCGGGGGAGCGCCTCTGTGTGACGTAGCAGACCCACGGTGGGAAGCACCTCTGTATGACGCGGCAGACCCACGGTACTCAACAGAAGGAGTACCTCAACAGTCCAAGGTTAGTGGGAAGCACCTCTGTGTGATGTGGCATACGCACTGTACTCGATAAAGGAGGAGTTCTACAGCATCCAAGGGTTCAGATTGATACTACCCCTAGAATAAAATCCTGGTTGATCTGAGTCAGTAACTTATTTTTTACCTCATGATTGAGATGGATTACTTGATAACTTAGGTATATGTATGGGCATATAACTAAGTGGGGTTATCTGATGATTTCATACTTTTTAATTTATCTTTGTTGGATTTTGTGAGACATAGAGGGTCTCGGGGTCCCTACTGAGTATCGTTTTACTCACCCCTACACGGGCTTTTCCATCACCTCTTTGTGTTGGTTGCAGACAATAGACAGCGCTGACTGAGGCCGAGAGTAGCAGGACTGGACGGTACCTAGAGTTGGACCACACGGTGTGACGGTACACGGAGGAGACAGACATACGGGCTTTTCCATTACCTCATTGTGTTGGTTACAGACAATAGACAACGCTGACTGAGGTCGAGAGTAGCAGGACTGGACGGTACCTAGAGTTGGACCACACCGTGTGACGATACACGGAGGAGACAGACTTACGTGGAGTGCTGTGGAGGATATCTGTACCTACCCTTCAGGTAGGATTTTTCGGAGGACGATCAAGCAGCAATTTTACATTTCTTTAGTTGTACTTGTACTTTCCTGTTGGGCTTGTATTCTAGACCCTCTACTTTCAGCACTCTTTTGTATACAATTTTACTTTGTGTTTTGGTTCCATCTCGTACTCTGTTGTGTGTGATTACTCTTTATAAAGACAATGCCTTCCCAGTTTTAGAGAAATATGCCTTTGGTGCTGGTCTCCATCCCCTGGCCTATGGAAGGCAGGCTTGGGGTAGTCACGGCATGGGCCCCGGGGGACGGGTCAAGACAAATTGGTATCAGAGGAGTCGGTTCTACCGCAAAACTTTGGAATTTAATCTTTTTTGTAAAGAAATAGTGTTAAGGGTACTAAGTGTGGTTTTTAGTTTAGGGAGTCCAGTGTTGGTGCAGCGGCCGAAGTATCCATACACCCAGTCCCTGACTACTGATTTCCAACTCAGTGCACGAAAACACTGATTGTGTGTGTGTTTTCAAAAGTTTTTTTTAAGTCAGTTCAATCAGGTCAGCTCACCAAGTATAATCTTTTGATCGTGTTGCATCTGTGTTTTTTAGGATGCCTCCCTGTAGATGACCAGTGAGAGTCCCAAGAGTTGTATGCACTAACAGACCACCGAGCAACGAGGCCTCGGTGCAGGGACCTTTTCTAGCGGAGGCACCAAAGACATCACTCCCCATTGGGCCATTGAAGCCACCATCCCTAGCAGCAGACGATGCACACTGCTTGAGCACATTGCATGAGTTCCACCGCTAGAGGCCGCCCAGGTTCAGGGGAGAGACGGACCCACAGGAAGCTGAGGATTGACTAGAGGCTATGGTGAGAGTCTTCAGACTGGTAGAGACACTAGCCGACTTCATGGTGATTCTTTCTTCCAGCCTTCTATAGGCAGTAACAGGCAGATGGTGGAGCCTGATGCTCCAAGTGCATGATGAGGCGACACTACTCTGGGCAGACTTCGAGAGCCTGTTTCGGGCGAAGTTTGTCCCAACCACCCTACGTGTAGTACAGATACAGCAGATACTGCATCTGCAGCAGGGTAGCATGATGGTGGCACAATACTTAACGAGGTTCACCAACCTATTGTGCTACTCCACAGATATAGTGTGAGACCCATTCTTCAGGGCCCGAACCTTTGAGTAGGGGCCGAGGTGAGAGATCAGTGCTTCGATGATCTCCCTCAGCATCCCGACGCATGCCGGGGTGTTGGAGCAAGCCCTCTTAGTGGAGGGTTTCCTTGCTGAGCTACAGCGAGACCCACCACTATTCGACATGCATCAGAGTCTTCTACAGCTGGCTGTAGACAGATGTCGTAGAGTTCCAAGAGGACCAGACCCACGGGTGGTTGACCACATGACTCAGGATTGGTTGTATGAGGCATCTGGGGTAGAGACACACATTCCAGGAGTGGGCATTGTTACTCATGCAGTGGGTATGGTCACATGGCTCGTGACTGTCCGATCCGCCGTTCGTATGATCAGCAGACGGTTGAAGGACCTCCAAGGAAGAGATAGAGATTCGATCGAGGTGGTTCGCAGGATGCAGGCGGACATGGAAGAGGATCTTGTTGAGCATCTGGCGGTGGGTGACATTTTGAGGTGTTTCCGTCACCACCACTAGAAGGTCTATCCCGACCGTAGGGAGTAGGTGGACAGGTGAGAGCTCAGCTTCATGCAGCTGAAGCATACGACCATGTCACTCTGAAGATGATTCGAGGTACGATCTTTGTCTACTCCACCTTAGTTGGAGTTCTTATAGACACATGTGTCGGTCACGCTTTCATTTCCACTACCCTCGTTCGGAGCTCAGAGATTCTGACGGAGCCGTTGGCTCGATCCTTACGGCTAGAGACTCCTATGGGAGCAGACTCGACGATTACGCACTGGTGTCGGTAGTGTGAGATTACTCTAGGAGGTGAGAGCTTCAGCTGGGATCTCCTAGTAGCGGTGTTGAGGCCTTATGATGTCATCTTGGGTATGGAATGGTTATCTACAGTCCATGCTCAGATCGACTATATTAGGTGCAAAGTGCGGTGTGTCCGCACGGATGGGACTAGGTTCACCTTCACCGGTGAGAAGGGAGCCTTTACAGATGGACTTACTTGGAGGGTGCAACCAATCACTTATCAGTTGGCTTGCCTTACCCTCAAAGCAGTTGATGTGGAGAGTCTAACTTATCCTGTAGTGGTGGACCAGTACGCGGATGTTTTCCTTGGTGATGTCCCAGGTCTACCTCCACATAGAGAGGTGGACTTTTTAAACTGACCTGTACCCTAGGACGACAACAATATCTACACCAGCTTATCGAACGGCTCTCGCTGAGCTCCACGATCTTCAGGTACAGCTAGAGGAATTTCAGGGGAATGGATTCATCCAGCCTAGTGTTTCTCCCCGAGCAACCTCGATTCTGTTCACCAAGATGGTGGATGGGAGCTTGAGGATTTGTGTCAACTATCGTCACATAAATCAGGTGACCGTGAAGAAGAAGTACCCAATCCTGAGGATTGACGACCTCTTTGATCAACTGAAGGGAGCACGATGGTTCTCAAAGATAGACCTCAGATTAGGCTATCACTAGCTTAGAGTTCGAGATGAGGATGTGTAGAAGACGACCTTCAGATGTCCGTACAACCACATAGAGTTCTTGGTTATACCATTTGGAATAACCAATGCTCCAACAGTATTCATGGGACTCTTGAATAGGATTTTCCAGCCATACCTCAATCGCTTTTTCATAGTCTTCATCGATGACATTCTGATCTACTCAACTAATGAGGAGGAGCATGCCTACCATTTTTAGGTAGTACTGGACACACTCTGAGAGCACTAACTTTATGGTAAGCTCTAGAAGTTCTATTTTTGGATCTGAGAGGTTCACTTTTTGGGACACGTCATTTCAGAGGATGAATTTGTAGTGGATATAGTGAAGGTTGAGGCGGTTCTTGCTTGGGATCCATCCAGAAGTGTGACGGAGGTACGAAGTTTCCTAGGTTTGGCTGGTTACTACCATAGATTCATTCCAGACTTTTCCAGAGTTGTATCACCACTATCATTCTTGACAAAGAAGCAGAAACCCTTTGTGTGGTTGGAGAGATGCCAGTAGATCTTTTAGAAGCTGAGGCAGAGCCTGACTAGTGCCCACATCTTGAGGCTTCCAGAGGAAGGCGTTGGGAATGTAGTGTACTGCGACACATGAGGGACCGAACTCAAGTGTGTCCTGATGCAGGAGTGATCAGTGATCGCATATGGTTCTCGACAGCTAAGATATCATGAGAAGAAATATGCTACCCATGACCTAGAGTTAGTAGAAGTGGTCTTTTCCTTGAAGATGTGGCGACACTATCTGATGGGCGAGCGTTTTTCCATGTACTTTGATCACAAGAGTCTCATGTATATCTTCTCTTAGAAGGATCTGAATCTGAGACAACGGTGATGGCTTGAGTTCCTCTAGGAATATGACTTTGAGATAGTCTATACTCCTAGAAAGGGGAACGTTGTAGGGGATGCACTCAACAGGAGATCTGGAATAAAGCTTCTAGGAGAGGCGACATAGCAGTTGGCTGCCTTACAGATATCCTTTTTGGATAGAGATAGATCAGCCTTTCTACAGTCCCTTATAGTCACTCCCCCACTTCTTTAGTGAGTCAGGGAGGCACAACATGGGGATGATGAATACGAGACACGATGTGCTCAGATATCCACAGGGCAGACACCTGATGGATTTTCTAAAGGTGGGGAGCATGTCATCCTCTTCAGTGGACATACTATGGTACCCGTGTCACTTCAAGACTAAGTGTTGAGGGAGTTCCACACATCCCCTCTAGCGGTATATCTAGGAGTGGAAAAAATGTACCAGGACCTTCGACGACAGCACTGGTGGCTAGGTATGAAGAAGGCGGTAGCGGAGTTTGTCTCTCGATGCCTCACTTGTCAGCAATTGAAGGTGGAGCACCAGGTACAAGCAGGTTTGGTTAAACCTTTAGAGGTCCCGGAGTAAAAGTGGGATGGGATATCCATAGACTTCGTGATAGGACTTCCACATATATCCCGGGGTCACGACTCGATTTGGGTGATCGTTGATCGAATCACCAAGTCATCCCAATTCCTACTGATCAGAGATCAGAGCTCAGTAGAGAGCTTGTGACGCATTTATGTGCAAGAGATTGTGCGGCTACATGGATTACCTTCTTCTATTTTCTCCAATCGTGACACATGGTTTACTTCTCAGCTATGGAAGAGGTTATAGGAGGCTTTCGAGATGTAGCTTAGATTGAGCACCGCCTTCCATCCTCAGACAGATAGCCAGACTGAGAGGACCATTCAGACTCTCGAGGACATGCTCCATGCATGCGTCCTTGACTTCAGTCACAACTGGGAGGATCACTTACTTTTGGTGGAGTTTGCATACAACAACAGCTATCACTCCACCATTGGGATGACATCTTTTTAGGCGTTATACGGGCGACCTTGTAGATCACCCTTGTGCTGGACTGACCTAGGGGAGTCAGCACTAGTGGGACCAGAGATGATATGAGCTACCACAAAGAAGGTGTAGATCATCCAGTAGCGGATGAAGACTGCACAGAGTAGGCAGAAGTCGTATGTTGACAGGAGATATAGACCATTGGAGTTCATGGATGGAGACCACGTCTTTCTACGGGTCTCACCTCGATGAGGTTTATGGAGGTTTGGCCAAGGTGACAAGTTCTCTCTGAGATTTATCAGACCATTCTAGGACATCAGCAGGGTTGACGAAGTGACACACCACTTAGCCCTTCCACCCCAGTTGCACCGGGTGCACAACGTCTTCTACGTATATCAGCTGAGAAGATATGTGCATGACCCTTTTCACATCATTGACCATGGGGAGCTGGACGTCGACAATGGGGCGACTTTTATGGAGGTTGCAGTGGAGATTGAGGATTGAAAGGAGCGGGTCGTACATGGATGGTCGATACCTCTGATGCGCGTTCGCTGGCAGCATGAGAACCTCCAGCAGAGCACATGGGAGCAGGAGGCTCAGATGTGTGCTCAGTACCCCCACTTGTTCCCTTAGTTCGAGTTGTAGCTTATGGGGACGTAAATCCCTAAGGTGGGGAGAATGTAAAGACCCAAAAATTCGTGGATTTTTCTTTCATAAATACATGGGAATTTTACGAGCCCACGAAAATTGACGACGCATGATTTCTGGGCTCGGTGTGCCCAGAATCAATTTTCAATGTTTTGTTTGGGTACATTCAGTAAACGTACGAACGAGTTTTTTTATAACTTTTGAACCGATGCACGAAATTGAAATTCTGAGGGAACCGTTGAACTCACAGCACTGGTATTTGCTTAAGAAGATTTTTACTTCAATGGCAGTGAGTCGATAATGGAAGATAGTTTTTCGGTTTTTGTGGAAAGTAATAAAATAAAATGAGTATCACTTTATTTTTATTTGAGCCGCCATGTGGGTGTTTGGTGGTTAAAACCTTCTCATAGAAGTTGGAGGTGGGACCACCACACCTTAACCTCCCATGAGAGGTTATGGTGGTGGGGCCCACCCAAACATAACCTCCCATGAGAGGTTACAACGTGGGGACCACACGGGGCTTAACCACACTATTGATGGAGGAGAGTAAAACCTCTCAACTCTCCCTCATTAATGAGGGAGATCCTCTTCACCTCCACTAATTAATTCCTTGTGCCAACACCTTGAATTAATTAAGGGGAGCCTACTTAATTAGTTATTCTAATTTGAATATCGTGCCAAAAAATTAATAGGATATTTAAATATAGTATTTCATTGGCATATTCATTTTGGTGGCAACATTAAGAGGAGGATTTTTGGGAGAAAGCTCCCAACGAAGAACCCTGTCTCCTAATGAAGAATGAAGAACAAAGAACGCCGACCTTCTTCGACTTCTTCCACGAAGCTTCAACTGTCATGAGATGTCTTCGAAAACTGACTTCCGCATCGTCGTCAATGAGCCGACGCAGTTCGAGTTTGGAAGTGTGTGGTGGGCGTGACAAATGGAGATCTTATTTGTCTACTTTCCGTGACTCTGTCAACGAACGACGAACAAAGATCAATGGTAGGGGTTTTTTTTTTCTGTAACCTTCCTTTTCTTTTTTCTTCAGATTGGAAAGGAATCGATGCATGGTTGTAAAACAATAGTTGTTAATCTTTATTATTCTTTAATGAACCAATTGATACCATCCTAAACGCGGAGGGTGCAGGCCAAACCAACATGGCCCGACCCCTCCGTTGATCTTGTTTATGATGAACTTCGGCATGGCGATGAGCCGACGAAAGGAAGAAGGCGACGCCGACAAAGGTCGCGCTACCCGCAGCCTCTGCGAACTGCGCCGCCCCCGTGGCGCTCCGGTGCTCTCGGTTGAACACTATCGGCCTGAGCCGCGCCGAACCAACCTTCCCGGCTACCACTCAGCCGCCGGACCGCCTGGCTGAGCCCTGCCTGGCTGAACGCCATCGGCCCGCCTGCCAGCCTTCGCGTGCACCCCACACGCCTCCTCGAACCGTCCCTCCTACCGGCCTCCGTACGGCCCTCGTACCTCCCCGAGCTGGCCCCCTTCACGGCCTTTCGGACGAGCCGGCGTCCCGACTCCCTCGCGGCCACCCAGCTGATCCGGCGTCTCGGCTCCCTCACGGTCACCCAGCCGAACCGGTGTCCCGGCCTCCTCATGGTCTCCCGGCCGAGCCGACGTCTCGGATCCCTCATGGCCACCCAGCCGAGTCGGTGTCCCGGCCTCCTCGTGGCATCCCATCCAAGCCGGTGTCCTGGACCCCTCGCGGTGCCCTGGCCGAACCAGCCCCAGCCACGCCCTCCAGGCCGAGCTGCACCGGGCCATGCCCTCGCAATGCACCAGGCCGAACCGGCCCCGAGCCCCAGACATGACCACCCTCACGGCCTGCTGGGGTGGGCCCAGTGGGCCGGGGCAAACCCAACGTGCTGACCCATCCAACAGGCCAGGCCGAACCCATCGGGTCCACATGGGTCGACCCGAACTGGGTTGGCCGAGACTAAGTCGGGTCGGGTCGGTCCGACTGGGTCGGACCGGACTCGGGCCGACTACAGACCCTTTACTTTATTTGGCCATATATTTGGCATCAGACGTCCGTTTGACGTACCGTTATCAGCACTGGTTTTCTTGGAGTGTGACGATCCCATTGAGTATACCCCACTGGAGTTCGGGGTAATGCTGAGATACAGTCAGGTTGGATCGTACACGAATCCAACAGGGCTCCCGGGACTAAAATGCTAATAACTCACAAACTGGGCGACCGATTGACGCGTCATCTATTGCATTGAGACCCCTATAAGGGGGAGCATCTCTGTGTGATGCGGCAGACCAATGGTGGGGAGCACCTTTGTGTGACACGGCAGACCCACGGTACTCGACAGGAGGAGTACCTCAGCAGTCCAATGTTAGTGGAAAGTTCCACTATGTGACGTGGAGGGCCCACGATACTCGATAGAGGAATATTTCTATAGCAGCTGAGGGTTCAGATTGATACTACCCCTAGAATAAAATCCTAGTTGAGCTGAGTTAATAACTTTTGTGTTTACCTCATGATTGAGATGGATTACTTGATAACTTATGTATATGTATGGGAATATACCTAAGTTGGGTTATATATTTATTTCATACTTTTTAATTTATCCTTATTGGATTTTGTGAGACCTTGAGGGTCTCAAGGTCCCTACTGAGTATAGTTATACTCACCCCTACAGGGGCTATGCCCTCACCTCGTTGTGTTCGTTGCAGATGACGGACAACACTGACTGAGGCTGAGAGTAGCAGGACTGGACGGTACTCGGAGTTGGACCACACGGTGTAACGGTACACAGAGGAGACGGACGGATGTGGAGTGCTGTGGAGGATATCTGTACCTACCCATCATGTAGGATTTCCCAGAGGATGATCCAGCAGCTATTTTACTTTTCTTCAGTGGTACTTGTACTTTCCTATTGGGCTTGTATTCTAGCCCCTCTACTTTCAGCACTCTTTTTTATACAGTTTTACTTAGTGTTTTGATTCCATCTCATACTCTATTGTGTGTGATTACTCTTTATAAAGGCAATGACTTCCTAGTTTTAGGGAAATACGCCTTTGGTGATAGTCGTCAGCCCCTGGCCTATGGAAGGCGGGTTTGGGGTAGTCACAGCACGGGCCCCGGAGGACGGGTCATGACACCAATAATTATAAAAAATTAATTGAACTAATCACCATGTGTTTCATCTATGGTTTTCTAATGTTTCCTCAAAACTAAAGTCTATTTTTATTCATAAAAATAGATATCCCTGGTGAATCATGACTACCAAGGTTTAAATAACTGGAAAAATTATCTAAATTAAGTTTAAATAAATACTAATAGCGATAAATACATAGAAAAATTAAAATGTTACAACCTCCCCAAGCATCATAGTGGGGTCTTAGTGAACAAGCTTGGAAACTATGTTGATATATCAGGTTACCTCTCCCAAATCTCATCCTAAAATCACTCATGCTCAAACTGCACTCAAACCAATTGTATAGTATATCCTTCAAGATATCACTAACTAATTATCAGATTCTCCTCAAAGGATGAACCTATATTATTCAGAATGCCTGCTATGACATCTTCGATGTTGCATCATAAGAAACACATCATGGATGGATCTATATCTCTATGTAAATGATAAATGATATAAAAATGGACCCACCCTAACCACTATCTTAAATGATATGACAATCCTAGTAACTATCATTCCATATTTCATGAAACAAAGTTTCTCAAATCTAAGTGACACTCAAAGGAAAAAATAATGACCTACCTCGAACTCTAGATGTCGTATTTGATGGATAGAATATGATTTTTGCCTACTCTATGTGGTCACTAACCACTATCTGATCAACTAAACATGCTCAGACATGTCTTTCATGAGACTATTTCCAACATGTATGGAATCAAATTTCTCCAAAAGACAAAGAGGTTAATTGTACATCTTTCCAAGAAATTTCATTAAAAGTTCAATCTGGATCTGTTCCTAGATGATGGTATTATAAGAAAATTCAACAATTTCAATATGTTTCACCCATGAACCACTGAAATTAAAAATAGATGTTCATATCATATTCCTAGGAACCTTCATAATCTGACTAGATAAACCCTCATTTTCAAGATGATTGGATTTTTCAAAAGAACATACTATCTGAAATCCTTCTCATGACCCTACTGAAACCATATTTTTAAATTATGATCTCTCTCAGAAATGATCCTCTTTATTATTTTATGTGACCAAACTACCTCATGCTCTTAATGGACACCAATATAAAAAGCTATTATTGAATCCTTTTTAGAAAGAAATTATTCTACCATTATCAGTCTCTCAACAATCAACCATACAACAACATTATTACATTTTTCTTCAGTAATCCTATCAAAAAATACAAAGTGAGATATTCAAATTTCTACTCAATAATGCGAAAAGGCTACAAAATCCTAAATGGCATCAAATTCTCAGATTTCACCTACTAACATGTGAAATATTTCACCAAAATCATACTACCTACAAATTCATTCCAAACCACCAGTACTATCTATGTAGATCATGATAAATATTTTTTAAACTAGGATATACCTCACATATTGATGAATGTAACTCTTTCATAAGCTGATCATGTATGACCATAGAAACCCATACTTGGCCAAAAACAAATATAATTTATACAAAAAAGCTTCAACTCTGATGGGGTCTCCCTACCATATAATCTGTCTCTTAAACTAAGCCCTCTGGATCATATTTTACTACTCGATTTTTATCTAGTCCAAAAGACCGGGTAAAATAGATGTCTAATTCAGAGCTAATAGACCCTAGGACTCCAAAGTATCTATATTAATGTCTACAAGTAGGGACATCATTCACCATATATCACAAGATATCCTCAATACCTATTTCCATATCCTTTTTTTCAATGAATTGGAAATGAGGATTTCCCTTCCCATTTAATAATCCAAATCAGTGCTAAGAGACGACATATACTCGACCAACATAATCTGATAAAGGTTTAGGTCTAGATGAGAAATTATGTACTAGAGGAAATATTGGCCCATGTATAGTAAACAACTCTCAACAAAAAGACAATTCCAACATAATATAAGATCATGTACCACTGATTATAACACGAGATTATGAGTACTGTAATTTCTATCATGAGGACATAACTTCTTGGAGATATAAGCCACCATATTGTCCTCCTGCATCTCAAAAACTCCAAGAACAACACTGGATTTATCATAGTACCTAGTATAATCTTTAATCTTTATAGGTAACACAAGGAATGGTTATGATTATAGCCTTCCATTTCACTCCTAAAAATATTTCTTAAATCAGTTAGACCAAACAAACTCCAACCATGTCTTGTTCTTTGATGACATTGGTGTTTTCAAATGAGAGAATCTATGTATAAAGCATCAATAATATCCTGATAATCCCATAAATCCTTGAATATGATAAATATCCTTCAGTTTCTCCAATGATATCCTGACTACAATATTATATGGTCCCATTGACACTCCAACCTATAATATTTCATGGCTAAAGAAGTCCACTTTATCAATCTAGAAACTGAATTTGGAGAGCATGGAATAAAGATGATGTATTCATAATGTTCTTAGGATTATGTCAAGATGTTTTTAATGATCTTATATTGACTTAGAGTACATAAGGATATCATAAAAACCCACCACATTCTAGTCTATAAATGGATGAATGACCTGATTCGTTAGGGCCATGTATACCACCAATGTATTAGTCATCCAAAAAGGAATCACCATAAAATCATACAATCCAACTAATATCTTGAATGTATTATGAGGTTTTATGATGGTATCACCCTTAATTGGAGGATTCATGATTTCAAATAAATCTAGAATAGTATATTATCACCTCTCAATTGTTCAAAGGCAACATCAATATGCGATAGGGGATACCAGTTCTTTACCATCAATAGGTTCATTCTCTGATAATCCATATATATGTTCAAGGTTCCTTCATCCATTTTAAATAAGTGAATTATATAATTACAAGGTGATGTACTATGCAATATGAAAACATTATCATCCATATCATCCAACTGGACATTCAACCCCTGAAAATCATCTTGTTCCATATTGTAAGGAGGATGTGAAAATCACTCTAATATTAGTATAAACTCGATAATTTACAAGATCTATCACTCAGGTGGTAAACCATAGAACTCATCCGGAAATAAATATTGAAAATAACCTTGAATTAGAGGAAAATATTCATGCCACATTACACCATTTTCAAGATCATTCTAGATAAATTGAGCATTAAATAATCCAATCTATATTGAATCAGTCTTTCTGGAAAATCGTGATGATTCCACTGGTCCTAGGGAGAATAATTATCTCCTTACGTAGTTAAGAGGGTAACCCTCCTCCTATAATTGTATATATGATCTCGGTATTAATCTATCTAATTAATAATAAGAATAAATTCAAAACATATCATTTACAACACAAGAAATTCCAAAAAAGAAACAGTATACAAAAATCTATAAGAAGAACATCAAGAAATGTTTGTTATTCTCTAACTACACTCTTAACTGTATATAAATGGTCAAATAACTTACTTGGATTTTAAATTGAAAACCAACACCATTTTCAAAAAGATAATATAAAAAAGTTTTTGATTAAATTTAATCAAAAAAATGTTGGATAAAGTAAATGATATAAGATTCATAACTTTTAAAGTAAAAATTCATGAATATATATGGATGGAGAATACATCATGACATGTAATTGAATCACCACTCCAACATAGGATATAGTCTAAACCCCCAATGTTGATCCCTCATTGTGTTACTACCACTCTCACATTGCGGTACCATGTTTAATTCATCATCTGAAATGATGAGAAAGACACCATCTAATAGATGGATGATGGGTAGCTAAGCACCTTCTAAGCCCAGGTTCGTGTCCTAATCCCCTTCCACTTATCTACTATGGAAGGTTTCAAAAAAAACATCTATAGATGACCCAGTCATTCCTAGACACAAATCTAAACTATGGGGTAAGGATAGCATGGGTTCCTATTGCCCAACCTGTCACACAGGTCAAATTTCTACTAAACACTATCTTATGATGGATGTCCACTACCATGTCTACTATTAACACTACAAATAAAAAAATTTCATTATAGCACATATTTATACCCAAATTAGATCTCCTAGTTCTCCCAACTGAAATATCCTAGCCACTACTCATAGTGTATCTCAAATTCCCCTCCATGATGTATGCGTGATTCATCACATACTCAATACTGCTCAAATAAAAAGTGTTCACTTATAACCTGATTTCATAGTAGATCGAACCATAGAAACACCATTACCTTGATGCATCATCAATATCTAAGGATGGAACAAAGTGATTAAAGTTAATGAAACATCTGACATTGTTTAGCTTTGACATACCCACCCGTGTAAGACACATGAACTCGTGATTCTTTTCAAACATCTATGCATTTAGATACTAGTTGAATAATCACTTCATATAAATATTATTCCAAGATAACTCATATTTTTCTCATATTTCTCTATAATTACCCACCAATGCTTTTATGGTCCACAAAGAATATATTTATAAAGCTTCACCCTCTTATATGTGGGTTTCTTGATGTGATTGAATATTTTTGGGACTGAATCAATCCAAAAAATGACTACCTTTGGGACTCCATCCCTAGAGAATGTAGGCATATACTATAGTTTAAACTCTTTTTTTTCTCAGACATCAAATATATGGTTTGTAAAATCTCCATATCCATGGATCACATAACGCTCATGAAGATTTCATATTGTTGTACAGCCATATATTTCTTTGGATCTATAGGAATATTCGACTTAGTTACATTTGGAGCATCCAATTTTCATCTCTCATGGGGATGAATTCTATGATGATGTGGATGAATTTTCAATACAGGAAAAATTAATTCCTTAGTGAATCGAGTAATAACTATGTCAACCTCAACATGTGACTATAAAAAAGAACAACTAATTCTTGGAATATCTATATATTTCATCACAGGTGATTTAGCAGGACATAATAGTTATATAATTTCATTTATTAGTTAAAATAGATCTCTCATGTCATAGTATACATAGGGAATATATCACATGCATGTAAAAATGTCCCTATCATGAACCAGGCATGTTAGTATATATCCCTATATTTATATCACGATTCATGAATTAGCATCTTCCCACATGCTGGTCCATGAATAAAAATCTAATAAACGAATACAATAATGAAATTATAACCTCCCATAACATTTTATTCACTCATGGTGAAATAAAATCCTAATGTAACAAGAAAACATTATGGACAATAATCTCATCCTCTAGCTCTCAATAGTTTCTACCTACATTGTTTTTATATTCCCATGACAAATAACATTACCAAGTCTAGGCACATCCTATTATCCTTTCTACAATTCCAAATTTATGATAAATATAAAAGCTAAAAACTTCTCTTTTGATACAACTTTTTAACATCCATTAATTCAGAAATATCTCACATGTCTAAAAAGGGTCTGTTATGAGACCTCAAGAGAACCTCCCAATACACTATAAAATTCTGAATACCAATAGAGGTGTAATAATAATATTGAGGAGACTGTAATACCTAGAATTAAGTTTTATGGAATTGGAAATAATCCGTATAAATAAAATCATTCAATATAATAATCATACTGAAAACAATATAACATAATAGGGAAAATAAAGGACAAACCAATATACTAAAAAAGTGGAATCATGTAATGTAAGGATGATATGTATTTAAATGTAAAATTGAAAAAAATATAATGAAAGAGTCATATGGAATATGATAAACACAAAAGACTCTAGTTACGAAGCCCATGTTGAACACTTCTCCTAAATTCTTCCCATCCATAAAGAAAATAATGTCAGTAACAAGGTCCATTTCCCTTTTCCTAATATGCATCCAATAAATATTATCAGGTACCAAACTATGGCCTGATTTGTGTGAGAGTAAAACATATTAGGTAGGGACTATTTCTTCTAGTAAAACCCTTCAGATTATATGTACACTTAATAAGGCCATAAACATGTGTCTTAATTAATTAAATTAATTATTAAATACATAAAAACATGCTTTGTCAACATGTTGTAATATCTCTGAGCATGCCTCATAACCTTGGAAATCATAATCATATAACCTTGGGAAAACATTACCTACCTCGACGTAATGCCAGAATCCCTCTGAGCCTATCTTGAAACCATGCCAACCATAACAAAACATCCCTAGTATGAAAAATATTAATTGGTCCACGATACCTATTTTAGAATCAAACCATATTTCTAAGACTTTCCCCATATATAATATTATTAGTATGTGAAATAGTGTATCCCAATATATAAAAATATGAAAATGTGTTGGTACAAAGAACCTTTTATATGTATCTCATCATGTGTCATGGTATATCCTGGTATATAAGCATCTTAGTATGTTTCATGGAATACCTTAATATATAATCATCTCAGCATATGTCAATGCATAGAATTTTATATAAGGATCTCATTATGTTTCAAGGAATATCATAATATGACCATAGAAGATAAAATTGATAATTTTGGTCATTTATTTTTGTTTTTTAATTTACCCATCATTTCAATTAATTAATTATAAAATTTTCTATGGTGAACCAAAATCAAAAAATCATATAAATCTCATGTCTTGATTAAATCATGTGAATACCATATCCAATTCATCATTTTTTAAGGTTTCCTCCCCCAATGGGTATCTATAATATTGGTCATATCGTCAATTAAATCTAGTGGGATCCAATGAAGAATGAAATAGAGTATTATCATTATTATTTTCAAATAAATAATTATTTTACATGTGGGTAAGTGAAATCACAATATTAAATATAAATACACATTGAAAACTAAACCATTAGGCATGTATTTATACCACCTTACTTTAACAGGTGAAGAACATGATGTATTCAATGGAAAAATACAATAAAGATGTAGTTGGAAAAGATCATAAAGAGAATATAGGGACCGATCGCACAAACGGTACTTCTAGAATGGAGATAGGTGCTCCAAAATTTCCTAGAAGTTACTATAGGGTTGAGAGGAGAATGATTAGTGTGAGATTATTAAAAATTATGTCACATATCACTCATTAAAAATATTATTAGATAATTACATGACATGTAATTTAGTTACACATCATGTATGTGTTTTATGATGAATTCACCAAAAAATGAATCACCTCAGCTGATATTAACACTTCCCAAACATTACATGATGTGTTTTGACATCACAATGTTTATTCATTTCATTACCTGAACATAGATCATAGTCTCCTCATGAAAGTAGTAATATTTCATGTTACACTATTACACTATGTGTAATTTCTTGGAAAATAGCCTTCATCCTATTTCTTATGGAAGGACACGAACCACCTATGAAGCTTTCCAAATAATTGAAACCCCTTGTAACCATGTTTAAAACATTTATACATAGACTCTATTAATTTTAATTGAATCACTGAATTGATCCCCACATGGATCCCCTCTATTTTTCACATGTTTTCTCACATACCAATTGATAGTTTATTCATGAAAATAGAAATTCATGATGAAACACGATGACCAATTTTAAAATATGAGGATAATATAAACCAAAATAGGATTAACAAAAAAAATTAGAGACATACCTACCATGGAAAAGGTAGGATATTGTAATAAACCTAAAACATTTTGGAAATTTATTATAATGTTATATATTCATTAATCCATGTAATTATGAAACTTCCTCATTAGTGGTCTATAATAATTTGAATTGGATAAGGGTTTAGATATGTTTTAAGAATTTGATATTCTTGGATGAGTATCTAAATAAAACTAATGGATGATTAGTTATTTTAAATCATAATTTCAAAGGTACCTATATTCCTTTTGGTGATAAAAGGTATTATTGAAATTTTTAGTTATTAGGATAGGATATTTTTTGTGAAAAACATACAGATAAGTCCATGGTATTCATATACATATATAATAAAATATTGATAATTTTTTAAATGTAGATATTGTGTTCATATCTTAAAAAATATACTCATGTAAGGAGATTAGAAAGTGTACATGGATGCTCTGTGGATGTAACTGGTGGCAATCAACCTACAAATTAATATTTTAATATTATCTCTATCTTTATTCTAGTGTATAATGTGTGGGCCTAAAACTACACATACGACTAAACACTCACATGGGATATTCTCTTCTAAATAATATTCGCATTACAATTCATTATGATTGATTTATTCTGGTAAATAATTTTTTAATGAATTTTAGAGATCTAAACCTATATAAATCATAATTCAAATATGAGTTAATTAATTTTATATAAATTCTAATGTTAAATTTCAAAGGGTAATAATTTTTAGGTCGATTTTTTCTTATAATTATCTTATATTTTGTCGATTATGTTGTTAATTATTTATCACTCACAATTAAATCATTTTTAGTAATTTATGAATACAAAAGGAATCAAGTTAACAATAGAAGTCATTGAAAATATCAAGGATGTCTTAATGATAAACCAAAAAAGACAATAACAATAATGAGAAACATTTTTTTTCCAAAACAGATTTTATGAATCTTGATTAACAACATGAGAATAGATGATTTACCAAATAAACCAATAATGGTAAGGATTTTTTATAAATGATAATGATTTTTTTCAAAAGGGTGAATTTTCAATACTATTCATGTCAATAATTTGGGAATAAGGATAAATTAAAATGTCTTAGAGGCACTGAGAGCTGTTCGTTGATTGGAATTGGAGGGTATATGTAACTATTTTTTATAGAAAATTCTCATACTACCATACATATTTATTGGAAATAGAGTTCATTAGGGGGATTAAATAATAGTTTAACATATTAATTGTTTTAAAAAATTTATTTCATTTATATCAATACCCTAATCAAAATGATAATAAAGATAATTTCCTCAAGAAACATCCATGAAATGAGAGATCCTATGACTTCACAACAATGAATGTGGATTCTTGAAATTGATATTATATGATGAACACTGGTCACCCACTAAAAAATAGGGATTAAAATATTCTTATAATGTTCATTATACTCTTCTATACCAATAATTTATAATAAGAACATAATATTTGGAACTCAATGACTCGTTTTTGAATTATTAATATGAAAATTTTGGGTTATAATTGTTGAATCCTATATATATAAATCAAATCAAATATATGATTATAATAATTTCCATCTAATAAAATTATATTATGATTCCTTTATTCAAAATTTACGTGATATTAGGAATGAATTGGATCTCTTGACATAGAGGAGATGATACTAGAAATGATTGTAAAATAAAACTTACAAATAATCCGAGAAACACCAATTAATAAAATCATAACTATAAATATTTATGAAAATTTTCACCAATTATAATTTCCTATTTTTGAATTTATTATTGTAAACTAAACATTAAATATATTTTTATTTCAAGGGAAAAGGCATGTTCACTAATCAAACAGAGGATAGTGTATACAAATAATCATTATATATAAAATACATATTTATTTCTATATTATTAACAACTTAAAATATTTCATTAATTATTAATAATTAAATATTAAAATAGAAAAATATATTTAATGGGGGAGAATTTAAGGAAATGAAATTTCACTAAACATTTTTTCAGAAATAAAAATGTCGTTTAAAATCATTCTCCACATGAAAAGATATACAATAGATAGAAAAGAAATATTATTAGAATAATTTTATAAAAGTTTATGAATAATAAAAAAAATTGTAAATAAAAATATTTTAATACATTAGGAATTAAAAAATGAATTATTATGAACACATTGATTTTTAAGGGGGAATTTAGAAATAAATGTAATTTTTTATTATTGAATAAATTCTCAAAATATATTTTCACCACTTATTGGAGATTCATTAAAGAAAATGTAAATCCTATTTTATTTTAGAATTTAAATAATAAAAAATATCCATAAGTTCTGGTTTAAGATAAAAATTAAGATTAATTATATTTACTTTAATGACCATGAAAATTTAAAATGGTCATTTTCAATGAAATAATACATTAATGTTATATAATGTTTTTGTAATAAATTATATTTTACTACTTTACATTATATTATTAATTTTATTTTTTACACATTTAAATTTTTTATCTCTAATTTAATTCATACTTCATGTTATATACGAGTAAGAACACTTATTGACAAAAAAATGTTGTTCAAAAAAATATTTATTAATATATTAAATATTTTTGTTTAAAAGAAACTTTTATGTTATTTAATTAAGATACAAACATGAATTCATAAAAAACACTATGATATGTTTATCTCTAATTTAAAAATTGAGGAACATAACCAAAACACCCATAAAATTGAATTATAATGTTATAAATAGTAGTAAATAATCAATTATATTACCTTATATGATATGAAAATTATGGAAATGTTTAGAATAATCAATAACAACACCAAAACTCTGGAACATGTTCATTATCGCAATGATTACTCACACATAATTCTAAAAATAGATAAAAAATAGGAATAAATGTCTAAACTGATAATAAATAATTTTTATAAAATATAACTGATGTAAACAATGACTAATGATATGTGATTATTATATTTATTTTTATTATATTAGATATTCATCCACTTTAATTGATGTTCCGAATTAATGAAATATATTTGTTATATCATTTTGAAATCACTGAGACAAGATTGATTTTGAATAACATTTTATTTTGTATATTTTATAAACATAAAATTTTGGGTTTATAAACCATTAATTTTATTTACATCAGAGATTTTTCAATATAATTTCTTGATCTCTCCTTATACGGGTTTTGATAAAAAATTTATTGAACCCATAAGGATTTGGTTTCCAACTATATAAATCAAATTAATATAATTTTTGAAAGATAATATATAATGTAAATTTTTAATCATCATAAAAACAATAATTATTCTTATTGGTTATTCATAGGGTTTTACATTTCTACTACAATTTTATTTTCTATTATCTAATATTATATATTATGTGTTTCTTGTAAGTAATAATGAATATGTCTCTTCTTTTAATTTTGGATGCTCCAATTTCAATGTCTGTATTCATTGTATTTTTTTCCAATAATTTATATATATGAATAAATAATTTAATGATGATATTTTATACAAATTTTATTTCATTAAATTGATTAAAATATTTTTTTAAACATTCGTGTGTTCGAAAATTTCTTAAAAGTATAAAAGGAATGTGATTCAAAATTTTTCTTCAAACAAATCATTCCCCTAGTTTTTCTTTTTTAATGAACAATCCTCTCTACATTTTCTTGGTTCCCCCTTGTTTTAAAAATTATATCATTTTTAAAATAAATGTACTAATAAATTCAGTGATAGTCAATTTTTTCAAAAACTATTTTACAACTCTATAAAAATAATTTCTCATTTACATAACCACACATATATATATTTTATCATTAATTGAGAATATTCTTAATATATTAATATATGACTATTTTTCTATAGATTTCTTATTTAATGTTATATTTAATTAGAGGAGTGATCCATAAATTCTTTTATCTTACAAGATAATAAACTATTAATTGAAATAAAATTTCCTCAACTTCATTTATATTATAAACACAATGATTTCCATTTTGTTAATTTAATGGGATTTTCTTAAATTCCAATCATCTGTTGATTATTTAACTTATTTATTATACGATATACTAATTGTTTATAAACTATATATATCACATATTCAATTAAATGGTATCTAACAAAAAAGTTAGTTAGTATCATTGGGTATACATTAATCATTAATGGTATTATCATTTTTATGTGAGTAATTATTAATGTTTTATTTATATCATTTCATTGGAATTGGATTTAAAACTAATTTTACTTCCATGAGTCCATTAGGATATAATACTTAATAGATTTAAAGTTCCACTCATACGTATAGATAATGACGGATGGGGACTGCATTTCCATAAAAATTATTTTTTATCATTGATATCCCATGAAATAGTATGGAATGAAAATAATGTGTTTTTTTTACAACTCCATTGTAATAATGCTTTTTCTCACATTTTAATATGTTAAAAAAGTGAATTTCTTTAGAAAGTTCAAGTAATAATTTGTTTTCTCATATGGATTTTTATGACTATGGTTCTGCGAACTTCATTACTTTATTTTCATTAAATGGAATGATAACATTAATTTTCTACCTATATTATATGATATTCAACAATTTTATGTTATGTTCCCATTGTTCAGAAATATTTTTTATTCTTATATATAATTTTATTATTATCGTTCATTTATGGCACACAAATATTATATAATATATTATTATATTATTCCATCATTTATTATCAATTAATTATGGTGTAAAAAAATTTACATATCATTATTATACTATTATACACATATTATAATTACAATTAATCATCGATGGTTACCAATTATGTTTTCCCTAACTATAATTTGGAGCTTAATCCCTTCATTATAATTCCATCTCCCATGGTTATAAATAAATATAACATGTTTGTTGTCTCTAAAATATTATCCTGTGTTGAGAATATTTGGGTGATTTTCAATACATATTATAAAATAATGTGTTTCTTAAATATTGGAAAATATCCATTATATGTCAAATACATCAGTTTTGTATTCAAATTATTTTCCATAATTCTCTAAAAATCAAATCCCAAATGATATGGGGAATACTGTGTAATTTTTTATATTTTAGTTAAATTTGGTAATTATGAGGAGGTCATGATTTTGGTGATCATAGTCACTTAGATATTTTCATCAAGGAAATAAATATTCAATATCTAAAAAAATGTTGAACTCATCCCCTTTATCCTGAATGAAAGAGAGTTTAAGGAAATAATTTCATTCGAATCTCTATTTTCTCATGTCTTTTTCTAAAAGGATGATTAGAAATATTATCAAGAAAATTATATGATAACCCTTTCAATGAAAGGACACAATAATATCGTCAATTATTTGGTCTATTTGATAGTGATATCTCATTATACTCATAATTTTGAATAAAAAGAGATGAACCATGAAAGAGTTATATCTTCCCAATAAAATCAAAAGAATACTATTTTTATTAATGAGGAAACTAATTATATGGTCCCCTTGGTTGAGTTTCTTTAGGAATGTAAACTACTATCAGATAGGGATGAATGAGATCCCATTATAGGTAGGTTGTGAGCTTTATCATTTTTGATTGACCCGATAAAGTAAATGATACATAGAGGGACATGTTTAATATAATACTTCTATATTGTTTATTGTGATGGGAAATTCCAATGGTTTTTAATATTTTAATGAAGGGGAATGTTAACCTTATCCTAAAGAGTTAAATATTTCCAACAAGATCCAAATGTTGGAATTATTTAGTTCCACTATGATTCTCTATAGAAACATTAAAATGACATGTAAAAAAAATTTAGATTGTAGGAAATTGGAATTTTGGGTCAAAATACATATGCGAAAGAACAAAAATTTAAAATCAGTCATAAAATTATTAATTTCATTTCATATTGGCATGAATATTTTCCCATGATATTTATCAAAACATTAACTATGATAGTTCTCTTAAAGTCTGAAGTGATTCATTTGGGTTGGATCATTTAGAATATTATCATACAAATTTTCAAGACTTGAAATACAAAATTCTTATTCTGAATACCAAATAAGATACATCCATTCTTCTCACTAATATATGTTAATCAATGGAAATATTTTAGAATTTAATAATTATCTATTTATTATTCTTTTAATGATAGATGATCATAACTCGAAGAGTTAGTGTGATAATATCTTCAATTCATTGTGGGAATATTAGACATAGACTTAGAGTTTCACCCAAGTGACACATTTCACCATGGTATATTGAACAAATTTAGTGTCAACAAATAATGAAATGATATTAATGGACTATACATTAATTTATGAAAATTTGAAATATGATTTTTTTTCATGGTTCTAGAGAGTTTATTTTGAATCCTATGATAAACAGTCATAGTATTCACTAAACAATATATACATCCAACCTAATTAAATTTCAGGTGCATTCAACATGATAGTTTACCAAAAATCATTTATTCATGTTGATTTGGTTTTTAAATTTGGAATTAAATTTATACCAAAATGAAAACTCTATAAGATAATTCCTAAATGTTAAATTCCATTCCACCTTCATATGTTTTACTCCAATGGTTTATATTCATTAATCATTATTGATGGGAAATCCATTATGCTACCCAACAAATTATTGTGCATAATAAAATACCACATGTATGACCCACTATCCCCACTCCTCCTTATAATAATCTAGAATGAATTTTAATATTATTTGATTAATGTCTTTAAAACAAATAAAAGTCATATTTCTCATATCATATTATGTTTCATTGAAGAAAAATCATTATATATGATTTTTATCTAAATGGAAATCATCCACATTGATATTGATTAAGCTATACTAGGACAATGATCTGGATATATAACCATAATCAATATGCTTCATGACATTTTATGTGATTCTAAAATAAAAATATTGAGTCCTAACTATATAGGGTTCAAATTTTAAAATTGTGTTGGTATAATACCACTATTATATTTGTGCATTCCGTCACCAACTAGGCTTCCCCAAAGAACAAGGCATGTATTTATTCATATAATAGATAATATGTAGTAAATTTATGTCACATGTTATGGACTATGAAAAAGGATTGATTCATATTTCTTCTCGGTATTCACGTTACAACATCAACCCGTATAACTCTATTTAAACTTCATAGAACTGCAGAAATTAACTTATTCAACCATACCCTACAAAAAATATAAATCTACATAGTGGAAAAAATATTAGTTCTATGGAAATATTCATTTATATTTTTTTAAATAACATTAGGGTACCCATAATATTTTTTCTTTTCCTCATATAAAAAATAAAAACATGTGAAGATGCTTCTTTTTTAGAACTACATTGTGCCTTTATAATTTTTTTAGGATACAAAGTGTCAACTATATCTCGCATCCTAGGACTAGACACAAATATATAATCACCTCTATCAAAACATTGTTATTCATGGACCCTCCATTACATTACTATCATCTATATCACATATAGATAAAAATATTCTCCACCATGATTGTCAAACATATATTACCTTTAAACTCAATCCTAATTTTTCAATGTTGTATAACTATACAATATAACATCATTGGGTCTATAAACCACGACGTTAATAAATATTCATACTTACAACATTTTTTATGTAATATAATTAGGATATCAATTAATTTCATGTTTATAATTACCTTATGTCTATATTACATGTGTCCTCTTTTTCTAAAATTATAGGACCTTAAATCCATGACACCACATTCGGGGTGAGTTATATTATTAGAATATATAAACTACCAATTTTCACATTGTTATATACCCGTAACCAGTAGTACCATTTTGTTTTATACGTATAACCTTAAAAACATATACCCTATTTGGTTTTTGTTTTATAAAAATAAATTATATATCTTCCAATATCACAATGATCAACCCTTAGGGAATAATTTAAGAACCCAAACATAATAGTTATATATTTTAGAGATGATAAACTAGAATTCTCTTACATTCATTTTTTATTATTATTTAGGATAAGATTTTTAGAGAGTATTATCATAATTATAAAATAAAAATGTCATATATTACAAACTAGTAACCTCTACATATTAACTATTTTTTCCGCATTAAAAAAAATTTAAAAAGTAATAATATTTCTTTTCATGAAATGTATTCACACATTTTTTAACGACCTTATCCTTATCCATAATTATAATTAAAACTCTATTAATTCTATTAAATTATTGTTGAGAAAAAAATCATTAGTAAGAGACATAAAAGATAAAATATATTAATCCAGTTATAAACATGAAATCCCATAAAAAATATTTAATTAAAATAATACATTTTTAAATAGAAAGTGATAATAATTACCTATTAAAAAGATCACTATCTTGAATTTTGAAATCACAAAATTTCAACGAATACTCATTTTCAAGCATAGAAAATTCACATAGGTTCCTTAGGTCAACATCATCATTATTCCCTTAAAAATATTTAAAATTAAAATAAAAAATGGATGACTAGTAATATAATTCTCTAGAGGACATAATCATTAACGAATGTGTTGGTATGTTATATGGGTGAACCCATCATATAATCAATAACAGGATCACCCAATGCTATATTGAAACACCCATTATATAAGATATATAGGGATCACATGGGATCTATAATTTTGATCAACCCTTCATTAATAATATACAAGGATCATATAATGAATAAAATACTTAAAAAACTATTCTAAACCTATATTAAAAAAACAATTAGATATCGAATTACCCTATATTTTAAAAACAATTTTTTCAAAACATCAATACCCAAAATAAAAGAAAGAGGCATTTTCGTTGAATAAAACATGAAATATTTTAATGTAATCCAAACATAAAATAATGGTTATTGTGGTTGGAAAAGATGATGTCACCATATGAGTAAAAATAGAAAATTCTTATTGACTTCTGTATAGTATTTCAAACATTCAGTAAAAATGTTCCTTTTTGAATACCATCAAAAATGTGTTATAATATTTACATTATAGTTATTTAATATTTATATAATAAATTAATAAAATAATTTTAAAAACATGTAAATGGAAATAAATTATTTTGAAAATAAATTATTATAACATTTTAAAAAATGTTTTCAGTTAATATGTCCCTTATCTCAAGTCCGTCTCATCACATATAATCATTATTTTCCTAAATAATAAACATTGATTAATTATTTAATTCATTAATAACCTTTCTCAATATTATTATTCCATCCATTTAAATTATTACAATGTTATATATGATTGAATTATCTCTTAATATCACATTAGACATTTTGATGATATTCAACTCATATGTCCAAAACCACTTTGGTTGTTTGACTATGGAAAAAGATTTAATTACATACCCTCTAAATAATAATAATTAGGAAAGAATTATCATTTTCATAAAAATTGTTTTTTAAAATCCATCCATAATATTTTATTAATGATAAATTGACTATGTTACAATTATGGAGATGATATGTCATACATATGAATGAGAAATGTTTCCATTTTTAAAAGATCATTTTGAAAAAGGTAAATATAATTTAAATTTATGTAATATTGAAATTTTAATTAATATCATTTTAATTCCTTAAAAATAATTATATATCTTCCATGTGATTTGGTTATGAAAATTAGTCACATCGAATTGGAGAGGTGGTATTTTACACATACACATGAATAACATTGTCATCAATAAGTTCATCAAAAGATGTAAATTTAAGTGATATATTATCTAATTTTTTTTGAAAATATGTCATGAATATCATATAGATATATATATATTCATTAATTACATTATTTTAACTAGTAGTGATAAATAGTGATGGAAAACAAATTATATTGTATTGCAAGGCAGTAGTTCACCGTAAAACAAATCGATGGTTTGTTTTTACATATGATTAAAGAGGATAAGTATATAGGTTGTAAAATTAAAAATATATAAACTATTTATATTTATTATACATTTTTTTAAATTTTATAATGATTTTTGTTATAGAGGTGTATTAATGAATAAAAAATACACTCATAAAAGAACGGTACCTCTTCTTCGGAAAACCTCTTAAGACATACAACAATAGCTTTTCTTTGATGGTTTTCTAAACAAATACCTTTATGATGTGATGAGGGATGTAAAGGATGGATTTTACTAGTTTATGTATGATTAAAAAATGTTTTATATGTTTGATGAATTGAGAATAAGAGGTCCCAACTTATAAGAGAGGGTAAGGGTAATCATGGAATTCCCTAGAATATTTTTTTTTATTAATTATGTTTCAAAAAAATGATATGAAACTAATATTTTTAGAATATAAGTCTAGGATTGGTATAAATAATCTCATCAAATAAAAATTAGATATATTTGGTCTATTTTTTTCCAAATCTTTTGGTTTTAACATCTCATTAACCTTAATGAGACCTATCACGACAATACGGATTTTTACTCATTAAGAGACACGATTTTTAAAATAAACAGAAAAACATCCCATAAAATAAACATTAATGATATTATAAAAACATTTCAAACAAATTGGAATAATATAACAATTGTATGAAGTTCACATCATTTCATAAATTATTATTTATTATAAAATATCATTAATTATAATTTTCAAAACTATTTATTACATTATAATTAAGAAATTAATAAAATAATAAAAATAGAAGAAAATATTATTACATCCCTAAATTTTTATTTTAATAAATAAAATTCATCGATCACAATATTTATCTAAGATTATATAACTTTTAATTTATTTTATATCATTTATTTGGTTGTTCTATAAAATGAATAACTGAATCCTCAACATTGTATTTAAATTTATGATAACTATATCATTAATAAAATTTAAAAATAAATTTAAAAGATAAAGATAATTCAGTTTGAGAAAAAAATAATATTTATAATTGAATATATCATCTTGATACTCCCATATTAAAAATATTACAGTTATTAAAAAAAGAGTGGGAAGTTTTATCATTTTAATTAAATAAAATATTCTAATGGTTTTAATCACATCAAAAAGAAAAAAAACCACATATTTTAAAAAGGGATGAATTTAGATGATATAATCTGATAAAATAAAATTTAGAAAATTGTTTGGGTCTTGTTGTAGTCTTTTTATTTTATTCATAACATTAATTATCTGATTTACCATTTAACATGGTAGTGAAAAATAATAGGGTTACTATTCTTGTAGACCAAAAATAAAGGAAATATATTTCATAAATTTTCACTAAACGATTCTAAATATTGACCCCAATTTTCATGATTCAATTCAATTAAGTAGAAAATTTTAATTTAAAATTAATCATCAAAACTGTTATGAAATATAGTTTTCAAAAATATTCCTCTTTAATGTAAAAATTATTGTATACTTAACTATATTATAAAAAATTATTTAAAAAATAATAATTAGATTTATTTTTATATAAAGGGACTTGTGAAATTTTAAAAATAAAAATAATTCAATTTTACTTGTTATATACATGAAAATGAATTTAATTTTCCATAAAAAAATCAATGATTTTAATTATTTACTATTAAATATATATTTTCAAAAAACTATAAAAAATTAATCTCAAGATAGTTTTTAAATTTTTATTTTAAAAATGAATATGGTTTTATAATAATAAAATTATATAATTTGAAAATTAAATTTTATGTAGAAATTTGTAATAAAATATCATCATAAAACTATTTTCTTCTTCACTTAAAAATTTCATAATATTGTTATAGTGAATATAACTATCTAATTCAAGAATGATATAAATATTTAAATGATATAATTTATCATTAAATAGTTTTTTAAATTACTCAACCTTTTTTTAAAATAAATCCTTCTAATTTCAGTCACTTATTGAACAAGTGATGTTATATTTCACTCATATCATTTTTTGATTCTCATATTACTTCTTAAACTATAAGGTTTTTCCAAAAAGACAATAACATACTGGATTTTCTTTGTCCATAATGATTTCTATCTATATTCAAGCATATGAATAGGATATTCCCTATAATAAATATTATATTCCAATGAAACAATACTAGGGATCAAAACAAGAGATGAATCTTAAATAAATATTTTAAACATGTAATAATGAAAAACATTGTGTTCCTATGATAAACTTGGAGGCATGATTTCTCTATAAGAAATTAGTCTATATTTGTCAATTATTAATTATGGTCAAATTAATGGTGGACTAAAATTTTACTTTTTAAAAAAATTATATTAACATTTAGATGGATAATCCTTTATAAAAACATAATCACCTACTTTTAATGAAAGATTATTCCTATAATTTTCAGTATAACTTTTATTCCCAAGGTGATTCATCCGCATTTTATGATGATTCATCTAAACATTTTGAACCAATTAGTCCTAAAAATCTATTCACATAAACTTTATTTCTCCTCATCCAACCAAAATATTATGGAGTCTACACTTACCTCAGTATAAATCTCGAAACGGTGTACATCATAAACTTGAATGAATGTTTTCATAATAAGAAACCTAAAATAACAATTTACTCTGATATCAACACACCTTATAATCCATTAAACAAACATGAAACATGTTTTTAATATATTGAATAATTCTTTAAAAATTACAATCAGATTAAGAATGCCAATATTTACTAAAACATAATTGAGTACTCAATGGAATTAGAACTCCATTACAAAAATTTTATATAAAACTGGGATCACAACTAGATATAATAGAGATATAGACCCTTTATAACTAGAAAATATCATTGATAAATAATTGAGAACATTGATCCAAATTATTATTTTATCGAATCCTAAGGAAATATATTGATAAAGTTAATCAATTAAAAATAAACCAAATTGAATAATTACATCAAGAGGCCATTAAAAATCAAACTACAAAATCACTGATTCATTTTTACAAATCCATATTGTTACTAGAAAAGTCTAAAGTATCCCCTTTGGTAATTATAATTCATCTATAACCTATAGAGTATTCAAAAATTTAATGGTACGTTTATAAATACATTTTTTATTCATTACCATTAGTAATACCCACAAAGGCATACACATTTATAAGTGTTTCCTAGATGAATTAAACATATAAAACTATGGGATTCCCTCAACAATTATCTCTTCAACTTGGAATCAAAATGAACAGAAAATCTCATTCATAATCTTGAAACAACTTTTTTAGTGATTAAATTCATAAAACATACCATTCTCAATGAATTTTTAATTTTCTTATAACTCACAGTTTTCCATCCCAATATGAATGATTATTTTATCAGGGATGATTTTATATTCACATAAAAAATTTGAGGATCATACTAAATCTTTAACATCTAGGAAAGTATTCATTAGAAAATCATCTGATGTTCTTGGTTACTAATTAATCATGGCTAGTGTCTCAAAAGTTTTCCGACTCAATGTGTCAATTATTATGTTTCCTTTTCTAGGATGATAATAAATAAATTCATCAAAATCCATAACCAATAACAATAATCTTATTTGTCTCATCTTGTACTCATTCTGATTGAATATATTTTTTAATATTTTATGATTAATATATATGTTAAACGTCACTCCATATAAATTATGCAATCAATTTTTTAAATAAAAATTAAAACCATCTAATTTCAGATCATGTGTTGGTAAATTTAACTCATGAGGTTTTAGTTGATGTTAAGCATAAGGAATTATCATATCATCTTACATAAATACACAATAAATATCATCAATTAAAATTCATTATATATGGAAAGGACACCATTTCCGGAGGGGAAGTTTAAAAGTAGATCATTCACTAATTATATTTTTATTTCCTAAAATAAATCATCAAATTTATTTTTCAATTTGAAATTTACCTTTTTTTGAACATATTTAGTGGGATATATAATCAAGAAAATAATTCATCGAACATATAGTAATAAACCTATAAATAAATAAAACTATGAATCTCTATCACATTGGTAGGTCTTCATTACCCTCCAACAAAATTTGTTTTAGTAGGTTCATTATTTATACAATATTTATAAATAATATGAAAATGAATGAAATTTATTGATTCCTTGATTCACAGGTACAATATTTTCCATATAGTTTCTTTTATTTTAATGGTTTTAAAATAATCCATAGTTTAATTTCATTATCCTCATGAATTATATAATATAAAAATATATTTATAATAAATATCCTAGAAAATTAACCAAATAGTCATAGATGTCTCTATTCATAAGATCCATAAATGAAGTTGGTGAATTTGAGGACCTAATATGAATAACAACAAACTAATAATGACCATATATATTCTACAATTGTATCATTAGGATATATTCCTCCATCTCCTTCAATTAACGGTACCCCAACATAATTTTAATCTATGAAAAATACTACACTCCCTATATCTGTTGAACTAATCATCGATTTGTAGAAAAGGGTACTTTTTCTTAACAATTATACTACGGAAGTATCTATAGTCGATGCGAAGTATCATGGAACCATATATAGTTTCTAAAATTAAAATGGGAGAACCCCGAGGTAATATTAATTGATGAAAGAAGCCATTATATAGAAACACCTATAATTTATTTATTTATTTTTAAATATTTATATATTATCCATTTAATAAGAGGATTCTGAAATTAAATTAACATCAGGTACTAAACCAAGAGTAAAATAAACCTCTCAACGTGGAATTACACATGGTAAATCATTAGGAGAATAATATACATATTCATTCACATATGGAAAATCAAAAATCGATTTTTTTTTCAACAATATGTTCTATGTAAAATTCATTTCTTTTTCTAATTACTATCTAATATTCATGGTATGTTATTAATGATACAAAATAATTGAGTAAAATATTATTGGTTCTAAAATATTTCATATAATGATATGATAAAATAGAATCCTAATAAAAAATAATATCAAACTCTACCCTGGGAAGTTAATCAAAATTTTCCGGGATGTCCCTCCCACTAATTACAATACAAATATTACTATAAATTTTGTTTCCATTAATACATCCACACATAGTTTTTATCAAGATTTAGATCTTATTATCATGATATGATATTTCCTATATTCTTAAAAATTAATTAGATACGAATGAATGTGATCATCTAAAGTAAAATTTCATGATGGATAAATCTGAATAAACAAGTAGAATACTTGTCACCAATTAATTAAATGATCGTGAATCAATCGTACGCATTGAAAATGATTTTTCGACACCATTTGTAGTTAATTTTTTTGTTATCTATTATGAGTATCAATATTAAGAAACATTATAGCATAATGACCAAACTAATTCCAACTAAAACATCTCATTAGTTGATGGATATCAGTTACCCCATTCTATAATAGTCCAGGAATATTTTCTTTGGATTTATGAGCCATGTTACCAAGAATTCCAAACTAGTAACAGTTTAAAGAATTTATCCTACATTCAATAGGATTATTTTTAACACTCATATCATAAGATGATAAAATAATTTTGTAACCACTAAAAATATATGATTTATATTTCACCATTTCCTACTATTCTAAAAAAAATTATACTTGTTATCAAAACAAAATGATCATCGGTGGTATCTATTTCTAACTTCATGGAACACCGAACTGGTTTCTCATACTATTTGAATTCATATTAATCTAGTTGAATTTTATATCATGTTTTCAAACCTTTGTAATATATATTAGTCATTATCGAATATCCTAAATGAAATCCAGTACAAACCAGGCCAATCATGTAAATTTTGATTCATAAGTTTCTATAGAATATTTATCTTTTTACCTCAATTCCAATAATTATTTCTACATTATGATAAATAAAATCATATAAAAATATATATCTAGGATTATAATATTAAATGTCTCCCATTCCATGGAATCAAGTTCATCTATAAATTTTGTATTTTTAAATAAATCCAACAATCAATCCTATTAACCTTCAAAAAAATAAATAGAAAAGGTTTATTATTTCATTATGAACACCCCATATTTGAAAATACCATATCTAGGTCATTGATCCATCCTTACACCATAATTATGTATGAAGTAACACCAAACGAGGGAGGGTACTATTTCATGATGTTCTTTAAATATCATCGTTTACTTTTGTGGTATATTTCGTTGCTGTTAACCATAGATTCCAACACCGTTTATATATTGCATAAACTAATCCATGATTGAAATAAACTACTCAATTATAATTCCAACCATTTTGGGTTGGTGATTTATAGGTATTATTGATTCAATAAGGTTTTCCTTATGACTTTTCCATTCCTTATTGTTTTAAAAATCACAAACACCTTATACTTAAGCAAAACTACATTTTACTTATAGAAGGAAAATTTCCTTTTTAAAGGAATTTACCCCTACCATGTTTTCATTGTTCATATAAATATTTTTCTTAATTATAAAATTCGGATTCATATAAAAAAACCCTGGAATCATATAATACTTAGATATGAAGAATTCTGTTTTAGGATCCGAATTCTAGATATGAACTGTAATGAAGTTCCACTCCGAATTCTGGATACGAACTCTGAGAAAGTTCCATTCCGAATTCTGGATATGAACTCTAATAATGTTTAATTCCAAATTCTGGATATGAACTCTAACAAAGTTCAACTCCAAATTCTAGACTCCAAACATCTATGAGTTTGAATTCGAAATTTTCTGAGTTTGACTCCGAAATTTTACTAGTTCCACTGCGAAATTTTATGAGTTCAACTCCAAACTTTTATTAGGTTGACTCCAAACTTTTATGAGTTCGACTCTGAACTTTTATGAGTTCGACTCCGAACTTTTACTAGTTCGACTCCGAACTTCTACAAGTTCGACTCTGAACTTCTTCAAGTTCGACTCTAAACTCTGTAAGTTCAGATTCTGAACTCTAGTGAAACCAGACTCCGAATTTCCTTAGAAATTCAGACTCCAAATTTCTACAGAATTCAAGTTCCAAATTCCTATAAAACAGAATCCAAATACCTATTTATTACAGACTCCGAATTTCATTTTGGTTAGACTCCAAACTATTATTTGATTATATTAGGAAACATCAATTTTTCCTATACTTATACTTTTTTTATTATAAAATGATGTCATCCATTCTATTTCTAACTAAGCATTGGTTTAGTGACACATGTACAAGTCCCTCTGAAATTTAAGGAAAATATGACCGTTGGAGGAGGGAGTCGACCGTTCCAACCGAGCCTATAAATAAGATCTCATTTGAAAGAGATCAATACTGAAGTTGATCACTCTAGATACCACATGCTGTTAAGGTAATTTCTAGAGGGAGAATCTTTTCATTCCTTGTGCGTACTGAACTGCTCATTTAGATTGCTTCGTGTGACTCTGAATGTTGGTGATTACATTCGAGGGTATCTGGGGATAGGAAGACAGAGGTGCCAACACCTTGAAGTTGAGGGCTTCCTTGCTGTGGAAGACATAGGTTCCAACTACCTTGAAGTTGAGGGCTTGCGGGGATAGCAAGACAAAGACTCCAATCTTCGTATCAAGGGCTTACCCTGGTGTGGATAAGACATACTTTCTTGAAAGTATAAATCAAGGGACCTTTATCCAAGGTTGTTGGATAACCTTCTCTTTGGGTTAAAAGATTTATATCTTCTTACTTGTTTTTGTTACAAGTTTTTTCGCTGCTTTGTGTATTATAAGGAAAATATTACCCTATTATATTTCCTTACACTTGTACTCTGATTCATTTAGATTCTATATGGTTTAAGGTAGAATCTCATATTGTAAACTTTCATTAAGTTTCAGTTTTCTGGAATCATATTTCTGGATCCATATTTTCGGAATCATATTTCTGTAACCTGTTTTTCAGAATCGCTTTCCAGATTTAAGTAAGTATGTAGAACTAGAAGTTTGTAACTTCATACCTTGTTCCAATTCTCCAATTGGTGTAAGAGGTGTTGGGAATTTTCTTAGTTTATCTTTGTTAAACTTAGATCTTTTCTTGTTAAAGGAAAATTTTAAAGTGTACAATTCACCCCCCTCTTGTATATTGAGCATCTACATCGTTATTTCGATCCTACAAGTATATCATACTCTTAGTTCCTTCCTTTTATATTCTCCTTGATTCATTCATGGAAAACCATTCTTAACACACAATGTTATGAAAAATAATCAAGGTAATAATTAAATCCTATATCATTTCAACATAAACATTAGGTAAAAACCTTTATGTTTATTATATTAATTTAGTCCTAAATATAAATTTTATCTAATATATTCCCCCAATACCAACTATAATGACCCCACATAAAACATTACATATTCTAGTTATCGAAACTATAATTATCTTAATTTCATTTCTATAACTTTTAGGAATATTGTTTTATAAATTTAAAGCATAAATCATATACAACAATAAACAATATTATAAGGTGGAATCATATACTTTTTATCCATTTTAGTACTAAAAAACTTATAAAAATGAAACATGTTTTATTACATGATATATCTTCAAGAAAGTTAATCTTGATATCATCTTTCCCCTTCAAATTCCATAAATCACTATGAAAACTATTGTCAAATTTTAAATGTGCAAAAAGATCTTAAAAAGGGACATAAAAATGAAATCCATTATTCTAGTGAAAAAACATGTATACCCATATATTGTTTTCAAAAATATATCCTTTAATCTATAAGGTAATCATTTTACCTTAAAAAAGAGCATTAACGAACCTTTTTAAATCAATATATCTTCATGAAAACTCATTCGAAAGCCCAAAAAAATTAATATAGATTTAGAGGGACATTTAATTCTTAAAACCATTACCAGGATATTAAAATTGGAATAACTATATGTCTGACTTCCAATATAATTATCTAGAGAAAAAAAATCATTAATCAATGCTTTGGAACACTATCTGGGTGACCATATCATATAATATAATAGGGGTTCACCCTACTGTATTTTGGACCACCCATCATATAAGCTAAATCAGGCTCACTCATTTTTGTATAATGGGGACCATCCCTTTATAATCAATGAACAATGGCTATATCATGAATAAATCCTTTTAAAACCCCATTTACTCGTATGTAATAATGCTTTTTGATTCCAAAATACTCCATCCATTTAAACAAATTTTTTCTAAAAATTACTGACTAAAATAAAATTTAGGGATAGATTTTCATTTAAGAAATATTTAATCCTTGTAATGGAATCCAAACATCAAATAACAGTAACATAATAGTGGAAATGTTTTGTCACTATATATGTTAAAATAAAACATTCCTTTTTTATTTTGTAATAAAATCCAGACATCCCTTAAAAATACTCCTTCATGATAACCATTATAAAAAATGAATAAAATTCATGCTATATTTCGTTTATATAAAATGAAATAAATTAATAAAATTATTTTTAAAAATCATATATTCAATAAAATAATTTTGAATATAAATCACTATTACATTTAAAATTTTGTTTTAGGATAAAGTGTCCCTTACAATATATACGACTAACCAAAAATAATCATTATCTTCTAAAATAATAAATTTATCATAAATATTTAATTTTTTGAGATTTTTTTCTATTTTATTATTCTCTTAATATCACTTTATATCATTCCACATACAATTACTCAATAATTTAAACTCATGTAAGACATTATAATGATTGTCAGCATATATTCAAAAAATGACTTTGGTAGGTTGACTAGAATTAAAGTTGTCCTTACCCACTCTCTATTGAATAATAATAATGGAAAAATTATTATTATAATAACATACATATAATATTAAATATAACCATTAAATATGGTTTTAAAAAACAATCTATTTTATAATCATGGAGACTATTTGTCGTATGTACGAATAGGAAACCCTTCAATTCTTTCAATGATCCTTATGTATAGATTGTAAGTAATATTTTATCATTTCATAATAAAAATATTATCATATTTATATTATTAATTTATTAAATGTATTTATATATTTCATCTAGGTGAAGTGGTGATGAAAATGAATCACATTTCTTCTTGGAGGTGGTAGTCCACAAGTACACTTGAACAATGTTTTCAATATTCAATGACTGAAAAGGTAATAAATGAAATTATTTAATGTGTACCAAAAATAATAAATATTTCAATAATATCATATATATATATATATATTAATTCCCTCATTATAACCATTCATAGGAGACATCTATGGGAAAAAATTACATCATTTCATGAGGTGATATTCTTTCATACATAAGCACTATTGTTCTATATCCCATATAGTGGATGATAAGGTGGGTATAGGTTATAAAATTTACAAAATTGTACCTATGTATATGAAATACACTATAGTTATTATTTTAGAGTGGTTAAATATTATTTAAAGGAATTTTATGAAAAAATATACCAATAATACTAGATTATGAATGATACCTCATATTTGGATAACCTTTTAAAGTTTACACCAATTGCATCGGTAGGTGGAATTTTTATTAAAAAATCATCTAATATTTTATCATAGGTGAAAGTAAAATATATATTTATATATTTCGGTTCTAAACATTTTTTATGTGTGATTAAATGAGAAGAAGATGTTCTCTTATGTAAGAGTTTGGAGGGTTTCACTTGTAAAATTAAAATAATTTAATTTAATTTTCAATTCCATGTGGATTAGATATGATTTTTTTCAATGATATGATTATTATAAGACTAAATTATATCATAAAATAAAAAATAGATAATTTTTTACATAAATTTATAATAATCTTCCGGTTTTATCATCTCATTAACCCCTTCCACACATATCCTCACAATACATATTTTTACAATTTGAGGATGATGATAGTAAATACAAATGGTAAAACAGACCATAAATTTACTTTGGATGATATTATCATCCATATCCTAATCTATTGGTTGATTATAAGTTTTTAGTAATTTTATATCATTTCATAAAATATTATGCATTATAAAACATCAATAATTACAATTTTTAGAATTATTCATTACTTTGATAGTAATAACATCATGGGAACCAAGAAAATTACAAAAAACTTATTTCCATAACTATTTATATTAATAATGAAAATTCAGGGATGCCATTAAATATATAAAATTTAATTAATATTAATATATTTGAAATAATTTGTTTTTTTAATTTATTAATTGAGTAATTTTTGACCAACTTTGTGTATGATTATAAGATAATTATTTCATTACTAGAATTTGAAAATAATTTTCCACATAAAATTTAATCCATTTAAATTTTATAAGAATATTTATAACTCGACATGTCTCTATTTATCCACATGTAAGTAATATTATATTTATTTAAAACAAGAGTATGATATTTTTTTCTTCTCTATAAATATAATATTATAATGGTTATGATCTCAAAAAAGGGATTGAAATGGTAATATATTTTAACTTTGAATACATATGGATGAAATATACTAAAAAAATAGTATTTAAACATTATTCATGGTCTTTTTATAGACATTATCAGTTTTTATTTATATTTAATTATTAAATTTATAGTTCAGTGTGGTAATAAACATTATTTGGGTTACTATTCATATTTAAAAAATTAAAAACATCATATTTAATATATTTATACCACTAATTAAAAATATGTTAATTTTTTTCAAGAATCAATTCATAAAATTTGTAAAAAAATATTTATTGTTTAAACTATAAAAACACGATGACAAACATTTTTCTAGAAAACTTTTAACTTTAAATAAAAAAATGATTTTATACTCAAATAAAGTATAAAATTAATTTTAAAACAAATAATTGGATTATTGTAAATTTAAATTAACAAATTAAAAGTTAAAACTCATCAAAAATATAATTTTATTTGTAAATTTAGGAAAATAAAAGTAATTATAAAAACCAGTATATATATAATTATTCAAGAAAAATTCAACTTTTTAGAAAAATACCAAAAGATAATAAAAAGGTAATTTAGAATTATTCATTTCAAAATGTAAATTTATTTTTTAAAATTGAAATTCTATAATTTTATTATTAAATATTTATGTAATAAAATATTAGAAATGAGGTTAATAAACTATTTTATCATTTATTTAAAAACTATATAAATATTTTTATAATGAAATTAACAATTCAGTTTGTGAATTATATCAATATGAAATTTACATAACTTATAATTAACTTGATTATAAAACACAATCAACCTCTACTCTCATTTACCTCATGGGGCTATATGTTTTATTGCCTTAGAAGTCATATTATTAAGCATTACATCTATTTATTCTATCATTCCATGTTGGTTAGCTGAATCTTTGGTGGGATAACATTAGAGTGCCTAAAATATTCTTCAGAATTTATATTTATTTTTATGAAATCATACAATATATGTAACGCCCCGACCCCAGCTACCCAGAGTCGGTGCATTACTTCGTAACATTGGCATGATCACAAAGGATCAAGTCTCGAAAGACCGATTAGTTTAGTAGCCTTGGAAACACTAGATACATTCATAAGTCTTTCATTACATCAAAAAGTGAAAAACTACAATAACAAAGTCTCCATAGTCCACACTCATATCCTCTTCCGACTATCCCTGCAGGTCATTCATAAAATACTTCTTCACATCCTGGAAAATATTAAAACATTGAAAGGGGTGAGCTCAGATGCTCAGTAAGGATAACAATAATGCGGAAGCTTTCATAAATAAACACTAACATTTAAGGCAATGTATAACTAAAACAAAAGCCTTTTAAACATGAACTTAAACATAATATGGCAAAAGTAAAATGAGATAATGCCATTTACTTCTTCACATGGATATTCTACTGGTCGAATAATCACATGCAATATCAATAACCACTTTCATAATGATGGAATGCATAATGCCAGACTATCTTAACCACGTAGTCAAGGCCTCGTGCCAAGACCACAAATAATATTTTGTCAAGGCCTCGTGCCAAGACACTAGTTGGTCTCATGAGACCTGCCGATGCATCGAGGAGCTATAGCGGGCTCCACCCGTCACTTATTAAGTCCAATGCATTCCTCATATGAATAGGTTTAAACATATCATAAACCATAACATAATCGTATCACATAAAACATGCATAAAGGAAACATAACATTTCCACATTTCAATCACAAGATATCAATACAACACTTTGATATGATAAAAACGCTTTCAAAACCATTTTCAATACCAAAATAAAAGAAAGTTAAAACTTTGTATTTATTTTTCATTAAAAAAAATGATGGCTTGTAGAGGAAGCCGAAACTCAAATAATGGTCACGGCGGCGGAGAAGTCATTGTCGCCGCATAAGTATGGAAAGAAAAACATTCCCTTTTGTCGTTTAGAAAAATGCTTCGTATAAAAAGATTCCTTTTGAATAAACGTAAAAGTCAAAGGGGTTTATACACCGTATAAAAGAAATTTGTGTATAAAACAAAATATGCCTCAATGAAAGGAGATTGAGACGAAGTCCTTAAAAGATCATTTTTAAAATAAAATAGATATATTATGTGTATTCACTATAGGTACACATAAAGAAAGTAAAAATACAAAATAGGACATAATAACATCATGACATAATTTGAAAGTAGGAGATTAACCCAAAGAATGGAAATTGGGTTAAGAAGTTCCCTTACCTTGTGCCCGACTTGACCCAACCGTTCTTTAACCTCCTGAGTAATAAACTAGAGTAAATATCTACCTTATTAAGAACCATTTTCAATTTCATTATCCTTTTTATATCACTTATTACAATGTTATGAACATTATGTAATTATTTAAGTTAATAATGTTCATTTTGTCGGTATTTGGTTCTTAAGTCAAAAATAGGCTTCTTACACTTACATGTTGTTAATTTGGTCAAAGGTTCATTATATCCAGAATGGTATTCATGATGTAGATATCATATATGTCATATATATCCAGTACATACATTCATTTATAATATTACATCACATTTAGAGGTAAGAAATGAAATGCACCGTTCATGGAGACGGTAAGCCGTACGTACGCATGAACGCTACTTCCATTTCTATTTCATATTTTCTGGAATGGAATCATAATGATATGAGAGTATATTATAATTCCAGTATAATAACATATATAATATCATTAACTTTATCCTTCACACATCCCACATATGGTATTAACGAATCAAATCACTTTCAGGGGGCGGTAGTCCGCGCTTCCTAAAATGAAGATATCGTGTTTTACCCATAATGGAAACCATAAAGGTATGCCCAAAATGAAAAAAACAGAAGCTTAAGGAAAACATAAACATATTATATATCATATATAAAAATAGTGACATCTTAATGGCCACCTTTGAAGGTGTTATATGAGTGTTGAACAATCATCGTTTCGTGAGGCAGAAATTTGCCATCCACAGAAACCGTATGTTCTTTAACCATTGGATGTAGGTGTGTGTAAGTGTAGCTCGAATCCTTCTTATAACAACATCCTAGTATATTGAGGATACTGGTGTTGTTACAAAAGAAATGAATAAAAAGAGTTTAGGGGGTTGGAGAAGAAAAATAAAACAAAAGAACATGAGAGAATGAATTACCTTAAAAAGTGTAACTCTTTTTGAGTTGAGCCTAAAGGCTTCCTTTGAAAGGATTCTGCCCAAAGGGAATCCTCTAGGATGAGGAGAGGGATGTGGAGAGAGCAAATGGGCAGGGGTTGGCCGAGCCAATGGCTTGAAGAGTGTGTGAAATGAGGTAGAGGTGGGGGCCTTTTATAAGAGGAGAGGAGGGGCACTTTTGGAAAGTAAAGGAACATTACATTATTTGAAAATGTGTTTCGGTTTTAAAAGGTCCCACATTGATAGAATTCGTGGATAAGGTGATAAGGCATAGAAATCCACTCATCCAATTGGTTTTGGCCATGTGTAGTTCATAGATTTTATATTATCTTTCCATTTTATTTAAATCGTCAAATAATGATGTCATCGCTGCATCATTATTATGTCATAAATAATTAAATTTATTTAATGTCTAAAAATTATAAAAAAATACTATGATATAGGAAATCTTTTTATCTTTCCAATGACTATTTATAATCAAAATTTGGACTTGTGTAACCCTACTTAAAAATTGTTTTAGTAAAACACTTTATGTTAGTGTCATTTTCACTTTAACATTAAATAAAAAGTAATTTATGTTATTTCCCAACAAAAGTGGATCCATGGGGTCCCCAAGTTAGGCCATGGCTTGTCTTGGTCGGCCATGACACAACCAATGAGGTTGGGACATGTGTCTAGGTCATTTAATATTATTAAAGTATTATTTATACCTTAAACTACCCTAATTACCACTAATCGCGATTAAGAACTTAATAAGTTACTATTCACCGAAAAATTATTTTTATCCCATTGAACCACATTTTACTTCTTAATGACAACCATGTATGTCGGATTTTTGAAAATCAAATCACAGAAGTGGTAATATTTCATTTAAACGAAAAATCAGTTATTTAACAACCACTTAGTGGTTTCACTATTCATCAAAAATTGAAGTTTTTCAGAATAAGGCCAAAATTTCACCCTAAGCTATAATTGATATTCCGAATTGAAAAATGATGTCTATTTTACAAAATTCCAAACATATTAGTTGCATTAATTAATTTTATAATTAATTCCCGCTGTCACAACAAATAGCGTGTTTTTAAGAAACAATTTATATCAAAAGATTGGCAATTGTTTATGTCCAATTTCAATGTCAAATTAATTCTAATGACCACCATTGGATAAAATTGTAAAAATATATTCCAATTATACTTTAAAACCACTAAATAGTATAATTTATCACTATTAATTATCATTATTAAAAAAGTTGTTTTTAAGTATTTTTCACTATTCATAAAAATTAGAAGTTCTCAGAAAAATACCAAAAATTCAACATAGGATAATTTCGATATTAGGAATACAAAAATGAATTCCATTTTGAAATATAAAATTTCTATAATTTTAAAAAGTGGTTATTACTATTCATAACGGCTACTTTGATTTGTCGCGGTGTTTTAGAACTCGAAGTTGCGTACAATGCAAGCTATTGCATTATTGAATGAGAAGCGTATCGTGGAAGCTCGGGGTGTTACATTCTCCCCTCCTTCAATCAATTGCGTCCTCGCAATTTGAAATTTTTCTTTGAAAATAAAAGGTTGAAAAGAGACAATACCTTTGAGGAAAACCCACATCGGAAATAAGGTTAATAAATTTAGCCTTAATAAGAGGTAAATGGAAATAAGAAAGTCACCACCAAATTATAATCTCGATAAGGAGAACATTGGTGGCAATTAGAGACATATAATTGGAGGAAAAACGTAAATATTTGTAGGGAGTGATTGAGGTCATCAATAACAATCAACTGTCAAATTGAGGGCCTCAAAGCCTTCAATCTATATTGATTTCAAATATCATCAGTTCAACAAGACATAAGGTATTAGGATAACACATTTTTTGTTTTAATATCCCTTTACTAAAGTTTAAGAATTAATTTATTCATTGAATAAGAGATAGGTATATATATATTTATGCTTGACAATTAGAGTTTCAACCTTCAACTCATCTTTCACTCAAAAAGATAATAGAACTCAAAAATATCATACTTATCCTAATTGTATAAGGTTCAAAATGTTAAAACATACCATTTAGATTAGTAAAATTATTTTGTAATAACCAGGGACTTCCTGTAGGCTAGTGGTAGGAAATAAAGGCTTGTCGCACTTTGATTGTGGGTTCGATTCCTACAGCTTTGTCCGACGCGACGGTTTATGCCCCACCCTGCAGGTTGTCCTTTTCCTAAAACTATAGTATTATAATACTCCAAAAACAATCTTCATTAATTTTTTAACCTTAAACCATACTATCCAAAGATCAACTTAATCCACTCCAAAATAACTCTGTCCAGACTTTCTCTAAAATGTCTCTTAATTCCAAAATCAATTGTAGCATCAGATTCCCCATAAAAAGAAAAGTTTCTCTTATTGTCACATACTAAAAATATGATTACCTTAATCATATTAAAACCTTACTGAAATCAAAAAGTACTGCAGTACAATCCTTATATAGATCACATTATTCTAATAACCAGAATATAATCCATGAGTCCAAAAGCACCAATACATTAGTTATTCTGCTTCAACTGTAGTAATAGCATAAGATTGTCCTTGATCCCTTGGCCTTTTCTGAGGTAAGTTTCCTTGACGCTTAGGACATTCATTTGCATAATGACCCATTTCTCTACAATTGTAGCATTCAACTTTGACAGCCTCTTTCTTTCCCTTGCAATCACGTGCCTGGTGACCTTTTTCTCCACATTTATAACAGACTCCCATTCCTTTTAGGCAAGTACCAGGGTGATTCTTCCCACAATTATCACATAATGGAAAATCCTTCTTTCCCTTTTTCCCTTTATCTGTCTCTTGTTCCACCGTTCTCTTCTTCTCTTGCTTTACTTTGTTGTCATAAGACTTAGAGAATTCCTTTTCTGTCTTGATAGCACATGAGACTATATCTTCGTATGTTGAGAAAGATTGTGACACTAGAGCTCGACGGAGAAATGGTTTTAACCCATCAAAGAAACGATCAATCTTACTTCTTGGGTTACGTATATAATCGGCAGCATGCCTCGCTAACCTTGTAAAGTTAGCCTCATACTTTGCGACATTCTCATCCTCCTTCTGCCTCAAACTCAGAAATTGCCTTTCCATATCTGCTCGATGGTCACGAGGAAAGTATTTTTCTAAGAACAACTCTTTGAACTCCCTCCATTCCATATTCGATACGTCATCATCTTCCTTTGTGTTTTGAATTAGTGACCACCACTGATCGGCATCTCCAGTGAGGCGGTAAACTGCCATGACAACCTTCTCCCTTTCACTACTCCCCAAGGCATGGAATATTTTCTCTAAGGAATTTATCCATTGCTCAGCTACTGTAGGATTTGTACTCCCATTGAAGGTTGGCGGTTGTTGCCTCATGAAACGGTCTAGCATTGATCCTCCACGTTGCGAATCAGGGTGCTCCATACGAGTAAGGTTGTTATTCATAACCTGCGTGAGTTGTCCCAGTATGGTAATAAGTTGATCAGCACCAGTTGTATCTCCAGGTCCACAATAATTATCTTGAGCAGGAGGGCAATCCCTACACGGAGTTCGTGCATTGATACAGTTTCCATTCCTTCTACTAGGCGCCATTTCTAAACAATGACATAATCCAGATTAGTTTATGAATCAAAATACATAATTCCATACTTGTATAATACTTAACATAAATTGAACTATTTATGGATATAATCCATAATCATAAAAAGAAATGTTTCCTTTGAGGAAGTATGTACTCATAAACCTTACATAATGGTTTGTAAAGAAAATGAGAATTATCCTAAGCATATCCCCCGGGAGTGTCATAACCAAGAGTGCAGCAAGGCCCGTTGTCGTGCACCAGTTCCCGTTTGAGTCTAGCTCAAAGCGGTGTTTTCGGGTTTTACCCCTAGGTACATCTGTGCCAGAGCCACCTCTACCTGCTCTTATCCAGACAGGGATGTATTGCTCGGAAAACTCACAACATCTCTACAATACTAAAATTCTAGGAAGTTCTTCTATACTAATCCTCAAAGTCTATCTTTGGGCTATGTGCTCTAATCAGAGTTTATCTAAATCTAGCTTCCAAGGTTAGTACTAAACTGCCTCTGATACCAACTGTAACGCCCCGACCCCAGCTACCCAGAGTCGGTGCATTACTTCGTAACATTGGCATGATCACAAAGGATCAAGTCTCGAAAGACCGATTAGTTTAGTAGCCTTGGAAACACTAGATACATTCATAAGTCTTTCATTACATCAAAAAGTGAAAAACTACAATAACAAAGTCTCCATAGTCCACACTCATATCCTCTTCCGACTATCCCTGCAGGTCATTCATAAAATACTTCTTCACATCCTGGAAAATATTAAAACATTGAAAGGGGTGAGCTCAGATGCTCAGTAAGGATAACAATAATGCGGAAGCTTTCATAAATAAACATTAACATTTAAGGCAATGTATAACTAAAACAAAAGCCTTTTAAACATGAACTTCAACATAATATGGCAAAAGTAAAATGAGATAATGCCATTTACTTCTTCACATGGATATTCTACTGGTCGAATAATCACATGCAATATCAATAACCACTTTCATAATGATGGAATGCATAATGCCAGACTATCTTAACCACGTAGTCAAGGCCTCGTGCCAAGACCACAAATAATATTTTGTCAAGGCCTCGTGCCAAGACACTAGTTTGTCTCATGAGACCTGCCGATGCATCGAGGAGCTATAGCGGGCTCCACCCGTCACTTATTAAGTCCAATGCATTCCTCATATGAATAGGTTTAAACATATCATAAACCATAACATAATCGTATCACATAAAACATGCATAAAGGAAACATAACATTTCCACATTTCAATCACAAGATATCAATACAACACTTTGATATGATAAAAACGCTTTCAAAACCATTTTCAATACCAAAATAAAAGAAAGTTAAAACTTTGTATTTATTTTTCATTAAAAAAAATGATGGCTTGTAGAGGAAGCCGAAACTCAAATAATGGTCACGGCGGCGGAGAAGTCATTGTCGCCGCATAAGTATGGAAAGAAAAACATTCCCTTTTGTCGTTTAGAAAAATGCTTCGTATAAAAAGATTCCTTTTGAATAAACGTAAAAGTCAAAGGGGTTTATACACCGTATAAAAGAAATTTGTGTATAAAACAAAATATGCCTCAATGAAAGGAGATTGAGACGAAGTCCTTAAAAGATCATTTTTAAAATAAAATAGATATATTATGTGTATTCACTATAGGTACACATAAAGAAAGTAAAAATACAAAATAGGACATAATAACATCATGACATAATTTGAAAGTAGGAGATTAACCCAAAGAATGGAAATTGGGTTAAGAAGTTCCCTTACCTTGTGCCCGACTTGACCCAACCGTTCTTTAACCTCCTGAGTAATAAACTAGAGTAAATATCTACCTTATTAAGAACCATTTTCAATTTCATTATCCTTTTTATATCACTTATTACAATGTTATGAACATTATGTAATTATTTAAGTTAATAATGTTCATTTTGTCGGTATTTGGTTCTTAAGTCAAAAATAGGCTTCTTACACTTACATGTTGTTAATTTGGTCAAAGGTTCATTATATCCAGAATGGTATTCATGATGTAGATATCATATATGTCATATATATCCAGTACATACATTCATTTATAATATTACATCACATTTAGAGGTAAGAAATGAAATGCACCGTTCATGGAGACGGTAAGCCGTACGTACGCATGAACGCTACTTCCATTTCTATTTCATATTTTCTGGAATGGAATCATAATGATATGAGAGTATATTATAATTCCATTATAATAACATATATAATATCATTAACTTTATCCTTCACACATCCCACATATGGTATTAACGAATCAAATCACTTTCAGGGGGCGGTAGTCCGCGCTTCCTAAAATGAAGATATCGTGTTTTACCCATAATGGAAACCATAAAGGTATGCCCAAAATGAAAAAAACAGAAGCTTAAGGAAAACATAAACATATTATATATCATATATAAAAATAGTGACATCTTAATGGCCACCTTTGAAGGTGTTATATGAGTGTTGAACAATCATCGTTTCGTGAGGCAGAAATTTGCCATCCACAGAAACCGTATGTTCTTTAACCATTGGATGTAGGTGTGTGTAAGTGTAGCTCGAATCCTTCTTATAACAACATCCTAGTATATTGAGGATACTGGTGTTGTTACAAAAGAAATGAATAAAAAGAGTTTAGGGGGTTGGAGAAGAAAAATAAAACAAAAGAACATGAGAGAATGAATTACCTTAAAAAGTGTAACTCCTTTTGAGTTGAGCCTAAAGGCTTCCTTTGAAAGGATTCTGCCCAAAGGGAATCCTCTAGGATGAGGAGAGGGATGTGGAGAGAGCAAATGGGCAGGGGTTGGCCGAGCCAATGGCTTGAAGAGTGTGTGAAATGAGGTAGAGGTGGGGGCCTTTTATAAGAGGAGAGGAGGGACACTTTTGGAAAGTAAAGGAACATTACATTATTTGAAAATGTGTTTCGGTTTTAAAAGGTCCCACATTGATAGAATTCGTGGATAAGGTGATAAGGCATCGAAATCCACTCATCCAATTGGTTTTGGCCATGTGTAGTTCATAGATTTTATATTATCTTTCCATTTTATTTAAATCGTCAAATAATGATGTCATCGCTGCATCATTATTATGTCATAAATAATTAAATTTATTTAATGTCTAAAAATTATAAAAAAATACTATGATATAGGAAATCTTTTTATCTTTCCAATGACTATTTATAATCAAAATTTGGACTTGTGTAACCCTACTTAAAAATTGTTTTAGTAAAACACTTTATGTTAGTGTCATTTTCACTTTAACATTAAATAAAAAGTAATTTATGTTATTTCCCAACAAAAGTGGATCCATGGGGTCCCCAAGTTAGGCCATGGCTTGTCTTGGTCGGCCATGACACAACCAATGAGGTTGGGACATGTGTCTAGGTCATTTAATATTATTAAAGTATTATTTATACCTTAAACTACCCTAATTACCACTAATCGCGATTAAGAACTTAATAAGTTACTATTCACCGAAAAATTATTTTTATCCCATTGAACCACATTTTACTTCTTAATGACAACCATGTATGTCGGATTTTTGAAAATCAAATCACAGAAGTGGTAATATTTCATTTAAACGAAAAATCAGTTATTTAACAACCACTTAGTGGTTTCACTATTCATCAAAAATTGAAGTTTTTCAGAATAAGGCCAAAATTTCACCCTAAGCTATAATTGATATTCCGAATTGAAAAATGATGTCTATTTTACAAAATTCCAAACATATTAGTTGCATTAATTAATTTTATAATTAATTCCCGCTGTCACAACAAATAGCGTGTTTTTAAGAAACAATTTATATCAAAAGATTGGCAATTGTTTATGTCCAATTTCAATGTCAAATTAATTCTAATGACCACCATTGGATAAAATTGTAAAAATATATTCCAATTATACTTTAAAACCACTAAATAGTATAATTTATCACTATTAATTATCATTATTAAAAAAGTTGTTTTTAAGTATTTTTCACTATTCATAAAAATTAGAAGTTCTCAGAAAAATACCAAAAATTCAACATAGGCTAATTTCGATATTAGGAATACAAAAATGAATTCCATTTTGAAATATAAAATTTCTATAATTTTAAGAAGTGGTTATTACTATTCATAACGGCTACTTTGATTTGTCGCGGTGTTTTAGAACTCGAAGTTGCGTACAATGCAAGCTATTGCATTATTGAATGAGAAGCGTATCGTGGAAGCTCGGGGTGTTACAATATATACTATAAAGTTTAGTCACTCCAAAAATATTGAAATTGATAATTAAATCCACTCACTTTATTGTTATGCATAAGGATTCCTAGTCTCAGGAATAGAGTAAAAATATTACGAATTTATCATAGAGGAAAGCACGTAATAAAAATATTTGGGAACTAATATTATAACATATTTATCTGTAGTCATCCTCATATTTTTTCTCCTAATTCCATGTTAATAGGAAGGGAACCAATATTTTGAATTGTTTCTTAGGGGCCACCTTCAACAACTATGTCACTTCAACACAATTAGATCACTTTTCACAATTATTCATTTCCCACATTAATTTTCATAATCGTAATTCAAATTCCATTCATATTGAACTCACCATATATCTATGCATGTTTGTATAGTGAATTAATTTTTTATAACAATACCCCATACATCTCTCTATATCCCTACATTCTTTTAGTGAAAAATGTAGTTATTCAACTCTAAACCATCCACCACAGTTATGTGTTCTTATGTAACATAACCTATCATCAAATATGATGAGAACCTATAATTAACAACCATAAAAAAGAAATTATATTTTTCTCCCCATCATGAGAATTAGTTTCATTACATTTATAATCATAATTAACATCAATGGATTTGGGGATGGTTTCATATGGTCCATTTAGACTTTAGATATATACTCCTCTATTTTTTTGAAAATATTCACTATAATTTGAGAGATTGTCCATGTAATTTAATAAAAATAATGTCACAAACCGAATCTGGTCACAATCAAAACTGGTACCTGACCCGGTCTGTGACAAGGCCCAAAGGGCTTTCCAAAAACCCATGGGCTGGTAGAAGTTCTCAAGTATCATAAATGAATTTTGGGAATGATTTACCTAAGTTTATAAACATTAAACAACAAACAAACTCAATAAAAAAAATATGGACTTTTCAACTAAAACTATCTTTAAAAAAATTTCATAACTGAATTATATAAGTTAAAACTATGTTTAAGAACCATTAAAAAGGTACAAAACCAAATAATTATAGCCCAGGAACCTCCACATGGAAAGATGCACTGCCCTCAATCCATCTCCACAACACTGCATCACGAACGACCGGTAAAAACCTGAATTGCTAGCACAAATGTTGTACCCAAACCTACGACAAAAAAATAACCAAGTCTACTTGCACCCAAAGGTGTAAGTAGGGTGTGAGCCAAATCCCAGTAGGATACTACCACTAAGAGATTCCATGAGATAAAAATTCAGAGATGAAAAGCATACAAGTTTTCAAAAACATGTAATTTCTTATTTCTATTTCAAAAAGATGCAACTTAAAAAAATCTATTTTCAAGTGGGATAATTTAAAGAATCAACACTTTTAAAATAAATTCCAAAGCTACTGACTTTTCTATTCAAATATACCGTATGCCGACGGTAAGTATAAATGATTTAATAAGCACGAGCAATTGGAAATAACCCCAAGGCACTAACTAGCTGTGGGTCCCAGGTACCTCATATCTCGGTGAGAGTAACCATCACAAATATCCTTTCTCGCGCATGAGCCACTAGTAGGAAACATACCAATAACCTATTGGTCCCCAAAAATCATCATCATAGTTTAGTTAGAGTTGTAAGCATCAATATTTCTAAGTGAAACTGGGGACAAACCTCGCATATTCACTAGCATACTAGTACACGTCCACCCACCTAGATACCCGGGTTTTCCCCTTGTGATAAAACAAGTTAAACATATCAATAAATATAATTTTTACATGAAAATATCATTTACACTCAATAAATTCACCAAATATCCCACATGTATACCAGACAAGTCACAAAAGTCCACTTTTCATTCAAATTGATTTTGAAATATGACTGACACCAAAATAGCCCACAACACTTTTCACATTTTATTAACACTTCCATAAATCCATTAAAAAATTTTATAAAACCATTACAAGATATTACAACTCACATAACAGCCCAATCACATTTTATATAATACCCTTTTCATAACCAAAATCCATTTTGTACATTACACTCACACAAAACATCCCAAATCACTTTCACATCTCTTACACAATTTAATAAATCCTTAAAACATTTTTATAAAAAATTTCCAAGATGGAACACATCACAAAAAAACCCTTTCACATTTATAATGTACCATTTCAAAATATACACACTCCAAAATACTTTTCCAATATGTTTTCACCTATTACATAAATCATTAAATCATTCAAATCTTTCATAAAACAATTCTAAAGAGTATACCCAAATTTTGCTCATAAAACCCATTACAAAACCATATTTCAAGGAAAAAACCACACCAAAACACTACCAAAGTATAATTTGAATCCCAAGAGACATTTATAAAACCAATTTCAAGTTTTATAAAATCAACTTGAATAGTACCACAAAAGATACAAATGAAAACACCCATTTTCAAAAAATGCTCTCAAGAAGTATAACAAAATTTTACACAACAAAACCATTCCAAAAACCCCCTTACAATGAACACATGACACTAAGGATTTAAAAAAACATACTTTTTATCCTCTTTTAACAACTAATAATTCTATTTCATATTTTATAAAACTACCACAAAGGATAACACATGTGCTACATTCGAAAAGTTCACATCTTCAACAAAAAAGCAATTATAAAATTAAATGCTTAACCAAATCCCTAAAAAACAGTTTTTTCACCACACATAGCATATGGGAAACATGAAAAACCAGTAAAACAAGAAAATAAGCTCATCAACAAATGGTTAACCATGGAATCACCTAACTTTTTAGTTGAAACCCTCAAAACATGGTGGGAAACATCAACCACACCACTGCCACACCACAAGGAATATAAATCCAGTCCTAGACCACAATATTTGACCAACAAGACACCATATCAAACCCTAGGTTCGAGCCCTAACTTATGGAAATTTTTTAACATAATGAAAGAGGGAGGAAACCCTAAGGGAAAAGGAAGAAACCAAGAAGGAATCACTTACCTTGAACAATATTGAAAAAATAACCCCAAATACACTAGTATCTGAATTTTAAAACAGACAAATATTAAATGGGGGTTCTAAAAAGGATGAATAGACCATGTAGGAACTGGAATTGGAGAAAAAGGGTGAGAAATGAAGGAGTTATGAAAATATCAATTTACCTCTTCAAATCTGGGAAATTTGAGCAATTCAGAGACGTTTCATCCATATTCGTGCAAAAATGAGCTCCAAAGAGGGGGAGAATAGAATGGGAGCACGCCTTGGGTAAGTGGTATCTGGTGAGAGTTAGAATCACCAAAAACACTTAAAAATTTAATGAGATACTAAAGAATTAAAAAACACATTTATATTAGGAAATGTGCTTTCATGCTAGCCCAATACCTTAATAAAAAACCAAAATCCATTATTATTATGATTTCCAATGGGGTACAAATTTATATGGTGGTTTAATATACTAGGTTATGCCAATTGGGAAGTAGAATGAGTGTAAAATGTTGAAAAATTAAGGAATTATAAAAGAAACAAAATTTATTTTTAAATATGGAAATGGGCTCACTGTTTGGCCATAATTTTGAAAAGCCACCATTTCAACCAAAATGAATGGGAAACCATCAAAACAAATCAAGAAAGGGAATTAAATGAAAAATACATTTAACATAAGTCATGTATGTGACAATTATCCCCACCGTAAAACATTCCACCCTCACAAAGCCACATCAAGGCCAAAGGAAAAAACCAAACCAAACCAAAATACCAAAATGGACTCCTTCGCCAAGCTTCGCCGACCCCCAAAAGACCAAAACACATCCAATTGATAAGTAAAGGAAGGAATACTCTCACCAAAAAAACATACACCACTTCCTAAAATGATAAAGTATATTCATATTTTATCCCAAAATAAATCTCCTCAAACAATATCCAAACAAGACTCTAGGAATTTACCCCAACAAAAAACAACATCGAACAAGGTTAAACTTACCTTACTATAACTAAAATGTTGGGCACTCTACAATCCCAATGTTTACCCAAGGAAGATGTAGGTATTTAGATAGATCTGAACGAAACTACCTACTACCATTCCAAGACAAAGAAAAAACTGAGTTACTGGTACGGGGAGACACAAATGGGATCCCCACCATAAGAGACAACTTAAATTTTTCCCGAGACAGAATTAAGACACTAATAAAGGGTGGCCCGAAGGGACTCCCTGGTAAAATGGATAGACTTCCATTAGACATTTCTAAAAAAATATACATGATAATCCTGGTGGGTGTCGCTGCCATAAGAACCAACCATCTTAACCGACCCGCATGGGCCAACACAGAAAGACCCCAAAAATCAAAGAGTTGAGACAATTGCATGGTTAGTCCACATAGTTTGGGAAACCATGCGCTAAGCATGTGTATCCTTATATCTGCATGGTTTTCTGGGGCATGGTTACAAATCACCATGTGAAAACCGTGTTCTCAAGCTGTCTAGCCAAATTTTAAACCTTTCTCCAAAAACTCAATAGAAACCCAAGGGGGAAATAAAGATATTAGGCTACAAACATGGGCACAAGGCCCTCCACCTCTTTCCATCGAACGAGAATAATAGAAGAAAGATGATGACACCAGAGGTTTAAACTCTTACTATAATTCATACTGAGGGTAGGACTAGTACAAGGGTTTAAACGACTATGGGATTTCCTCTTACTACATGCCAGCTTCTCTCCAAGACCTATGGCTAGAGCTCAAAATATTGAAGCATCTTTGTCCTCACATTTAGGCTTTGGAAACCCCTGTATGGAACTTCTTATTTTGGTGCCACAAATAACTACACTACATACCCCGATGGGTTCAACAAGACATAACACACTCCATTACTCACTTTACCAAAACCTGAAATTTCACTGATACAAGGGATCGGAAGATGCACACACATCACACCTTATTTCTTCAGGTGAGAAAAAAAATGAAGGGGAGGAAACATATAAACACCTTCCTCTAACATAGATGATTTGATGTTTTTCCCAGGGGAGACATACTACCAACATAACAGAGACCCTCATAGGATTGTACGACCTTAACTATTATAATCAAATGAGCACAGGAAATCACAAGGAATCACCAAACATGACCATTGTGATTGATAGAAACAATACATGGAAAGGGACCTTATGCCAAGTCCCCAAACAACACACAATTCCAGAAAGTTTCCATAATGGCCTCTCATGATCAGATTTCCCACAATGGTGGTTTAACATGAAATCGTACTTCAAAGAGACTATGAAGGACCTAGAGGCCCTCTTAGACTCCATCTAGACACTCATCCAATCTAACAACCCCAGACCACTTCCACCTTCGAGGAAACTGGTATATTAAGAAACTAATGTCTCTTTTAACCTTCCATGAGAACTCTCCCACTACAAGAGGATCCGAAAAAAACCAAGAAAGTAAATGGTTTAGACTCATTCTACAAATCTCTAGAAAATATTCTTTATATTGATCAACTCTAGGATCTTCTAACGACAAAACAATCTGGGTTTCACTTCAGTCGTGCACTAACCCTTAATGGGGGAGTACCTTACCCAATGAGAGAACCCAAGGACCCAATAAAGATGGTCCATTTTTCAAAACATACCAGAAAACAGAACCAAACATATTAGGGGAACCACCATAAATGCTTCCCAAACTTTTCTCAGAAGAGGCCACTAATCGGCCCTTCAACCCAGCTTACCGACCAAACACAAAACCAAAACATAGTTCAAACAAGAGGGGTTCTTGGACTCAAAACATTCCAAAACATCAACATTTCCAAAAACACATAATACAAACAATCCCAAAAAATTCATCAAGAGATCAAGTTTTCCTTTTAAAAACATTTCTTTGAAAACAAACAGTTCAACAGTTAGCATATCCACAAATGGTACCCCATGGGACCCACACGTGCATGTTTCCGTGCCGCACCGGGAACCCTCTTCATATCCATCCTGAAACTCATACAGTTGTTCCATTAACCATATATCATACCATATAACCCCATTCATGTGGTCACTCATGGAAATACCAAATGTTAAAACAAAAACTCTTTCCACTTTTCAAAACCAAAACAATCAACAAATACTTCCTTTTTATCAATACCACTAACCACGAAATTGAACCCAAATTAATTTTTCCAAAACTTTTTAGAAAGGCACAATCATTCAAATAAAAACTCAATTTCAAGTCATACACATTAATTTCAAAACATCTCATCCCATTAAAACACCTTTCAACAGTTTAGAAAACTTTATTGGAAACACTTTTCAAAACCAACTTTAACATACTTCTTAGTTTCAAAAGAAGCATAAACACACCATTTTACTAATTAAAAAATACTGAAATTTTAGTTCCACCATTTCAAAAATCAAACCCATCCCTATTTATTTGAAAATAATTTCACAAAAACCTTACGCTTCTTTAAACCATGTCATTTTTACTTTAAAACCGAACTTCCATGATTTGCAAACTAAAGGACACAAGACAATGCGAGGGGGAACTAACTTCGGTGGGTGACTTAGAAATATGGTTGGTATCTATACTCTAATCACTTCACCATCATAGATAGTTTTATAGGGAATTATCCCTGACTCCACATGGATTTCTTGGACCTACGAGCTCACTGAGACCATTACCCAACTCTCTTTTAATTTCCCTTAATCATCATCAAACCAAAAAAACAAAGGAATTAGATATGTCTCGACCTCCCATGGTGACTTGAATCCCACCATGAGGTGTGATGATTAGGCACACTACCGATAACCAGAATGAAAAGTCCCGAAAATCATAACTCTAGACTATCCCGATCATTCCCCAAATAACATGACCCAAATAGTTAACATAAACCTTATTTGATGCCATTTTGTCATGAACCGAATCTAGTCACCATCCAAACTGGCACCTAAACTGGCCCACAACAATGCCCAAATGGCCACTACTGGAAATCGGATCTTTCCCAACACTTAGACACCCTTTCCCAACGGTTCTCCCAAACCGTTGGGAAAGGGGGGGGTCTTTCCCAACGGTTTGTGTTTTGAGGCCCCTTTCCCAACGGTTCTCCCAAACCGTTGGGAAAGACCCCCCCTTTCCCAACGGTTTGAGAGAACCGTTGGGAAAGGGATGTTTTGAGGCCCCTTTCCCAATGGTTCTCCCAAACCGATGGGAAAGGGGGGGTCTTTCCCAATGGTTTGGGAGAACCGTTGGGAAAGGGGTGTTTTGAGGCCCCTTTCCCAACGGTTCTCCCAAACCGTTGGGAAAGACCCCCCCTTTCCCAACGGTGCCCCTTTCCCAACGGTTCTCCCAAACCGTTGGGAAAGACCCCCCCTTTCCCAACGGTTTGGGAGAACCGTTGGGAAAACTCACCCCAGATAGGTCTATCCCAACGGTTTTGAGAACCGTTGGGATAGATTCTTTCATTTCTTCCAGGTCTGCTACCCGAGAACATTATATAAATCTAAATTTTAAATAATTATGATAATACATATATATATTTATGAAATTATGTTTACAAAAGTGATGTTAGCTTAGTGGTTAAGTCGTTCGATTATAAACAACGGGTCGTGGGATCAAATCCCAGCACATGTTTTTTTTCTGAAATACATTTACCAACGGTTTTATAACCATTGGAATAGATTTTCATATTACTTATACCAACGGTTTTAAAAACCGTTGGGATAGGTCTATACCAACGGTTTTGGGAAAACCGTTGGTATAGACCTATCCCAACGGCTTACTTCGCAACGGTTCTCCAAACCGTTGGTATAGGCTATACCAACGGTTTGGAGGCCTATACCAACGGTTCCAAACCGTTGGTATAGGTTAGTATTCTACTAGTGGGCGTTCCAAATCCCCACAGGTTGGCACAAGTTACTAGGTATCATAAAATGAATTCTAGGAACAATTTCCCAGAGTTTATAAACATTAAACAATAAACAAACTCAATAAAACAAATCTGGATTTTTCAACTAAAACTATATTTTTAAAAAATTTAGAACTGAATTATATATGTTAAAATTATTTTTAAAGACCATTACCAAGGTAAAAAACCCAATAAGTACAGCCTAAGAACCTCCACATGGCAAGAGGCTCCACCCTCAAGCCATCTCCACAACACCGCATCACGAAAGACCAGTAAAAACCCAAATTGTTGGCACAAAATTTGTACCCAAACCTATGACAAAATAACCAAGTCTACTTACACCCAAAGGTGTAAGTATAGTGTGAGACAAATCCCAATAAGATACCACCACTAAGAGATACCCTGCGATAAACATTCCAAGATGAAAATAATGAATGTTTTCAAAAACCTGTAATTTCTAGTTACAATTTCTAAAAGATGAAACATAAAAAAATTGTTCTCAAGTTGGCTAATTTAAAGAATTAACACTTTTAAAATAAATTCCAAAGCTACTGAATTTTCCATCTAAATATACCATATGTCGATGGTAAGTATAAAGGATATAATGAGCACAAGCAATAGTAAATAACCCCTATGCACTAGCTAGTTGTGGGTCCCTAGTACCTCGTATCTCAGTGAGAGTAACCATCACAAATATCTGTTATCATGCATGATCCACTAGTAGGGAACATACCCATAACCTAGTGGTCTCCAAAAATCATCATCATAGTTTAGTTAGAGTTGTAAGCGTCAATCTTGCTAAGTGAAACTGGGGACAAACCCCACGGATTCACTAGTATACTAGTACACGTCCACCCGCCTAGATACCCATATTTTTACCTTATGCTAAAACATGTTCAACAAGTAAATAAATATACTTTTCACATGAAAATATCATTTACACTCAATAAATTCACCAAACATCACACATGTATACCACACAAGTCACAAAAGTACACTTTTCATTCAAATTGATTTTCAAATCCGACTCACATCAAAATAGCCAACAACACTTTTCACATTTCATTTAAACTTCCACAAATCCATTAAACAATTTTATAAAACCATTCCAAGATATTCCAACTCACATAATATCCCACTAATATTTTACATAATACCCTTTTCATAGCCAAAATCCATTTTTCACATCACACTCACACAAAACATCCCACATCACTTTCACATCTCGTACACACTATAATAAATCCTTCAAACATTTTTATAAAACATTTCAAAAATGGAACACATAAAAAAAACAACACATTTCACATTTAAAATATACTATTTCAAAATATACACACTCCAAAATAGTTTTCCAATACGGTTTCACCTCTTACATAAATCATTAAATCATTCAAATCTTTTATAAAACAATTCTAAAGTGTATACCCAAACTTTGCTCATAAAACCCATATCAAAACCATATTTCAAGGAAAAAACCACACCAAAACACTATAAAAGTAGAACTGTTAGCCCTAGAGACATTTATAAAACCACTTTAAAGTGTTATAAAATCACCTTGAATAATACCATGAAAGATACAAATGAAAACACCCATTTTCATAAAATTCAGTCAAATAAGTATAACAAAGTTTTGCACACCAAAACTATTCTGAAAACCCCCTTCCAAGGCCCACATGACACTAAGGCATTAAAAAAACAGAATTTTTAGCCCCTTTCAACAACTAATATATCAATTTCATATTTTATAAAACTACCACAAAATATGACACATGTGTTACATTCAAAAGTTCACAACTTCAAAAAAATGCAATTATAAAATTAACTGGTTAAGAAAATCCCTCAAAAATGGTTTTCGCACCACAAAAAACATATGGGGAACTTGAAAAACCAGTAAAACAAGAAAACTAGCTCATCAAGGAATTAATAACCATGGAATCACCAACCATTTTAGTCGAAACCCTAAAAATGTGCTGTGAAACATCATCCACACCACCACCGCACCACAAAGAATATAAATCCAGCCCTAGACTACAATATTTGACCAAAAATACACCAAATCAAACCCTAGGTTAGAACCCTAACTTCTGAACATTTTAGAACACAATGAAAGAGGGAGGAAACCCAAAGGGAAAAGGAAGAAACCAAGAAGGAATCACTTACCTTGAACAATATTGCAGAAATCACCCCAAATACACCAGTAGATTAATTTTCAAACACCCAAAAATTCAAGGAAGGTTTTAACAAGGACGAAGAGATCATGTAGGAACTGGAATGGGGGAATTAGAGTGAGAAATGAAGTATTTCTGAAAGAATCAATTTTCCTCTTCAAATCTAGGTAATTTGAGAAATTTATAGTTGTTTCATCCAAATTCGCGATGAAACTAAGATCCAAATAGGGGGATGAGAGCATGGGGGAGTGCCTTGGGTAAGTGGGATCTGATGAGAGTTGGAATCACCAAAATAACTTAAAAATTGAATGATATATTAAATCATTAAAAATAAATTTAAAGTAGAAAATGGGCTTTCAGGCTGGCCCAACACCTTAATAAAAATCCCAAATCCATCAGTATTATGGATTCCAACGGGGTCCAAATTGATATGGTAGTTTAATTTACTAGGTTATGCCTATTGGGAAGTGTAATTAGTGTAAAATGTTAAAAATGAGGGAGTTATTAAGGAAACAAAATTTATTTTTAAATCTAGAAATTGGCTCAAAGTTTGACCCTAATTTTGAAAACCCACCATTACTACCAAAATGAATGGGAAACCCCCAAAACAAATCAAGAAAGGGAATTAAATGAAAAATAAATTTAAAAGAATTCATGTTTGTGACAAATAATGTTGGATTTATGGACTGATTTCATTCCTATATAAAAATAATTAAATTCCCACTATTCTCCTCTACTAGAATGATAGATGCCATAGACTCCTATAATATGCAAGTAAAAAAATAGGAAAGTATTTTTTGTCATGAAGCACAAGAATTAAACTCCACTATAGGGACCATTCAACATAATTGAGGAATCCAAATCCCATCATAGGAGAATACACTTCATTCTGTGTTGGATCTCTAATGAGAATATTTATAGTGGGAATCAATTTTTTCCTAAAAAACATTTTGACGTAAATATGGTTATGTATACACCTTCTGGGCCCTATGTGTGATAAGTGTTTAAAAATAATGGGAACTATGAGAAAAATATTTATATTATAGTTATTTGTTCCCATGGTTTTCCCAAATAAAATAGTTATGTTGTCATGTTATATGACACTTATTGAGAAAAAGGTGTGGTTCTATGGAAATAAAAGTGGGTGAGTGAATTTTATTCAAAAAATATGAATATAAAATTGGATCAAGATAAAAGTGAATGTATATTGAATGATAAATCAGTGAATTAGATTAGATTACAATGTATAACGGTTGAGTAATGTAAATACATCAGTTAAATAAATTATATTCAATAATTAATTAATGAATAGGTTAAAATAAAATGAATATTCAATGTAAAATTAATACATGAAGTATTGATTAAAACCATAAATACACATGAATAATATTAATTAATAATTTTTTTCTATTCCATTGGAAACCAACCCATTTATTTCAAGTACAATGAGGATATAAAAACCTTATTATTGTTATCTACATTCTATTACTATAATTTACACTATAGTAAATTTATTAAGTTATAACTATTATCATTTCCAATGAATCCCCTTATCACACTAATCAGAAAAATTTAATCTCAAGAATACTAATCTTCATTGATGGTGACCCTATGAAGATAAATATATCATATATACCTAAATAATATGATAATACCGATCAAAAAGTACATCTTATTTTTAGAAATTACTTCAATTTTAATGACCCAATAATGAATTATTTTAAGAAGGAATGATATGAGTTTTATAATGAAATACCTAAAACTAGTAACTCTTAACACACTCAAAAAAAAATTATATCACTCAATTAAATTGATATATTAACACAACAACAATAGAAATCATTGTTAATTAATTTTTAAATCACTTTTAATCCATCAAGGGGAATGTTTATTTTATAGATGTGTGATGTAACAGACTACAATTTTATGATATCCTCTTGTTCAATTACAACAACATTGGTCGAGTTTCACTATTATCCAATAGATGTTTTTCTAATTATTTTTTTTTGTGTTGAATTCCATAATAATGAAAATCTATTTATATGATATAGTTCAAATAAGAACTTCAATATACTAAAAAAGATGATCTTATTTTTTCACTATATATTAATGTTCCATTCATTAAATATTCACATAAAAAAAATTAGACAAACCATTATTGGATAAATCCAACTCAATTAATGTGTATAAAAATTTTCAAAAAGGGAAAGTTAAATTTGAAATTGAGCCATCAATCACCTCCTGTAACAGTCAAAATATTAATAAGGTAATATGTATGATTATTTTTTATATAATATATATACTACACCTAATAATTGATATTCAATTTCCATATTCCTCAATCTCTTGAATTTTGATAGGTAATCATGAAAACATATTAAGGTCCTTAAATCTATTTTCTATTTTAATAATAAAAATAAAATCAGAGAAATGATATAATATAAAAAAATATTTACTGTGAAAGAAATTCAAATAAGGAGAGTGACATATTTCACTCTTTAATTTTGAATAGACTAAAATCTAATGAAAACCATTTTCAGTTTATTATCCTTTAGATAGATATATTTTCTCTGAGGTTCATAACGTTCTTAAAATCATGATGTAAGATTACCCAACCTTAAAATTCAACTATACAAACTGATTAATCAAGAAAACAAGTATAAGAAACAAAATATTTTCAATAACAAATCACCATTACTAAAATAATTATATTTTTCAATAAAAACATACCCAACAACATGAGAACCCATTTTTATTTTCAATGTAATACACAATAATCATTTTTCTATAATTTTCCATATTGTGTAATGTCCGTATTTTTTCATAATTTAATGGGAAAAACTGGAAAAAAATATATCAACAATGAATGTTTTTATTGGATTTCAAGATCATTAAATTATAAAGAGTTTATAATGAATAAGTTAGATAAAAATACTATCTTTATTACTTTTTGGAAAAAATTAAAATGGAAATCAATATGAAAAAATATTTCAATTATTATCATGGTATTTTTCTATAATGGAATCCATCTTCCCTACTATTTTCACATTATCTATCTAATCTTTTCAATGATACTCACATTCTACATGTTGTTATAAGTAAAACATCATCGGATTTTTCTTATATTCCATTAAATCTGAATTTTAATTTAATATTATCATTAATTTGATAAATATATCTATGATATACATTATTTCCTCTTTGAGGAAATGATATTGAACTTTATAATAATATTACTATTTTTTGAAACCATGTATTAATTCATTAATATTTTTTTTATAATTTAATATTTCATAACATTTTTTATATTTAAATTGTTTAAAATATAATCAATTATTTCTTAATGTAGTAATGTTTGAATTAGTTAGTGAATCTTTTTAATATTAATTTTAAATTTTAAATATTATTAATTTCCTTAAATACATTTTGTACATATTTTTTTTGTTTTAGTAATTTTTTTCCTTAATTAATTTTTTCTTAAAACAAAAGTCCAACAATTCTGAACACTATATTTCTACCCTTCATCCACTCGCATGAGACCTGATGGTCAACCCTATGAGAGATTTATTGTAGGGTCATTCTATGAAGACATAGTGGCAGGCCGTGTATAAAGGCCCGAGCAAAGTTTATTAATAGTAGGCTTATATATATGGGATAGAGGGAAAAAACAATTATGTGTAGGCCCATAAGGCCCAGTGTGTGTGCATTGTTGTTACAGGTGAGGATCCCCCATATCCATCTCGAGCATTATCCCAAAAATATTAAATAATATACTATAGTGAAAATGAATCACTAAATTGATATTGGATTCAGGTGCATGTCATACACTATTCATCTACCATTACATATAATAAAATTAATTTTTTTCATTTGATCATGTTTTTGTGAGTTGTTCAATTGCTTCTAAATGATCATATTCTTCCTCAAGCATTAATAGTTTGTTCCAAATCATCTTATTTATCGACCAAACTATCATTGACCAATGAAGTGAATGTACACCTCATTATTATGACAACGTCACAAGATATTGAGTAGATGAATACTAATTCATGGATTCTACACATTAAATGCATCCATGAGGTTGATCACCCATATACACTATGATTGTAGCATTATAAACAATAATAAAATCTTTGTTCGACAGTAGCTCTATTGACATGGTTGTAGAACTAGTAGTTGACCATTTGACCACCTCCAACAAGGGTAGGCCTCCATCAATGGTTGACTAATCCTTAATCAATAAATAACATTATATCCTCTATTAAACATTTTTCTTCGTGGAATATGTTCACATGAGGTGGTGGAACCAACAAAAGACAGTATCACTAGTTGCAATTGTTTTCTTATTCACCAATAGTAGTATGACCCACCAGTCATTATATTGATGGTAGCTCGTCATCAATGGAAGATCATACTACGATAATGTTTATTTCATTCATATTAGATACTAATGGTAAACCCTTCTTATTTTACAATTGTAAATTTTTTTAGAGGTATCTTGACATCAGTAGAAATATTTTGAAACCACAAGGTATTTCATTTAATATACTGGTAGAGAAAATATTTTTTCTAAAACAATTTGTCTTATTTTTGGAATTTTTAGTTCAAATACTTTTTGGAAAATTATTTTACTACGTTTTTCAAAATATATAATTTCATGTTCGGTAAATTATTATTTGTGAATATTTTTTACACATATATACAGGTAGTAAATATTTTATATGATTCTTAGTTTTTATAAACCTCAATAATTAATTAAACGAAAAGTATTTTTATAAAAATTTTATATTTTATTAAAAAAATTATTTACATATTTATAATAACAATGATTTTTTTTATACTTTTCTTTCATGTATTAATAAATAGGCATGAAAATTGTTTTATATATAATGAAATTTTTCCTTATATATGTAATGGAAACAATATATTTTATTATGCACTAACTCATGAAATGTAGTGAATGCATAGCTTGACTCTCTTAGAATATTTTTTGTGTCAATGAAGCTGTATTAATATATTGGAGATGATATCAAGGGATAAAACAACATGTTACATCTTATTCAATAAAATCATAGTAATAATTCATATAACACAATTTCTTGTTAGTCATTTGATCAAGAAACTATGTGAATTTTGATTATTTAATGTGATTATGAAGTGAATTTTTTCGATACCATCCTATAATACTATAGTGATCATGATCATAGATATTCATCATTATGATCATGAGATCATTCTACTAATTTTTATGGAATTTATTTCCTTTAAATTATCTTTTGTTTATCTTTTTTCAATATGTTCATGTCTGGGTTTTTGATATTCTAAATAAAAACCAGGTCTTTTCTATTTGGTTATACTATAAAAAAGGATATACTACACTATGACTCTCGAAAGAAAGTCAATTTAGAGACTATTTTTATGATTCATGTACAAATTCATGGTTGTACCTCTAGGTATTGGAAAATAGAAGAGTCTTTAACAGGTAATCACACCACTAAATGCGAGTTAAAAAGTGGAAATAAATCTTCTCATAGTTTTTAGAACATTGATGGGTGGACAATGGTCATGTTGATCCAAACCCGCTATTTATATATTTATGCCTTTAATTTTTATTTCTATACACATATTGATCACAAAACATTATGAAGATTCTCTAATTAATAAAACTATTATTTTTTTCTTTCATTTTTTATTTGAATAATCGAACCGCCACTACACGTTATTTTCATCACCTATGATCCAACACATATTTTAAAATAAATCAAAGGCTATATTCCATCATATTATTCTATGATATATTTTTCAAAATGATACATTGAGAAATAAATATATTTTTCATGGAGATAATTATTCTTTTTTTTCAATTATAGTATAAGTATATCATATAAATATTGAATAGTTATCTTTTTAGACGCAAAATAAATTTAAATTTCCATTCTTTATACTCAATTAAAATAATTAGATGAATTTTTTTCCACTGAATGTACTAATGATCTTAAATCTAGATGATTTTATATGTGAGACTCATATTCACATTCACAATTGATATCATAAACATATCAATATTCATGTTTTTTTTAGAATTGAAGAAATAATATAAGGAAGTTTCCAATGATTTATTAGTATCATGATTTTGTAATCGAATACATATATCCCAAATTTGATTCTTGTTCATCCTTCACTGTATATACCCCATATTAAGTTTTAGGCTATGAATAACATGATTTAGAAGATTATAGATTAATTTATATTATAATTCATTCACATGGTATTTCATGTCTCAAGACATTCATTATAGGAGATTGTGAAACAAATTCTATTATACATATAGCATCATATTCCACAATTTTAATTTTTTTTCTTTAGTAGTATGTTACTCCGTAATGGTTAATTTAATTTGAAACCAATAACTATGTTCAATTTCAATTTTGATGGGAATAGAATATAAAGAAGTACGGGACATCCTTTTTTCAATGAATTTGAAAATCTTATATTCTAAATAATTTATATTAATATATATATTTTTTTTTTGAAAAAAATAATGTGTTTGATAGTCTAATGTAGTCATTCAAAACCTTCCACAATTATAAATTTTCATGAGAGTTTAAATATTCTACCCCTTAATTTTCAATTGAATACTAATAAATTCTAATTGACTTTTAATCTATGGATTCCCTCTAATTTTTCTTTTGAATTGGTTGAGGTGTTAACAAATGTATATTTTTAGATGAACTGATCATAACATATATACATATAAGATAATATTAAATTATTCTTTATGGCATCTTTAAAAAATTAAACATCATAGAACCAAAAATATTTGGGGTCGTTGGAGACTAGACAGATAATCAACATATATAATGATAGATCTATTAAATATATTGAAATGTTCTTCTCATGTAATACCTTTTTTATAAACATACTTTACAAAACCATTCTCGATATTCTAGGAAATTGAACCATTTGAAATGGTGATCTAGAATGCTGTATAGAGAGAAAAGGGTAGATATAATTATTTTATAATATGTGATCATATGATAAGCTTAATAATTTTAGAAAATCCTCAAAACAAACTATATCATTACCAAAAATTCATAAACCCAAAAATTTTGTTTAGGGAATACGTATTTGTAGCAATAAAATACATGATTATTGAAATTGGATATGAATCAATAATCCACAGTGATCCATTTCAGTATATCTCAAGAATACAAAATATGTTTGTTAAATAAAGTTTATTATAAACATTAGAATATAAATCATATGTCATAGCTTCTAACCATAACCTTCATTGCATAATAGTTTTTGGATAACCTCTTAGGTACCTTATTATGACTGGGCTAACTACATATCTACCCTCTTGAGAGTGGGATAATATTATATATACCCTTGATGGATTGGTATAGTCATAGTGCACCATCATGGGTGTTGAAAAACAATCCATGTAATCTCATATGATTGGGAAAAACATATTCTCTATTTGACCTCGAGAAAGATTCATGTATACCATTTTGATATCATTATACATAAATATTACATAATGAATTAGGTGTATTTAATTTACACACCAACTCATGATTACAAAAAAATTTATAAATATATTCACTAGAACATGAGTGCATGCATCATTCCTATGTTTTTTATCCTGATTGAATAAAATGGGTTTCATGAGACATCATTTCAAATAACATCATTGTAATACATATAGTGATATTAATTCTATGGAATTAAGTTTACCCAACCATGAGTTAGTTATCACTGAGAGGGGGGATGAATAAATGATATATTTTTCTTTAGAGTTTTATTACATTTGAAAAAACCTTTGACTCTCATTAAATATTTCATTCACTACAAAAAAAATCAAATAGAAAACAATATTAATAGAAGAATTTATGAGGTTCACTACTCAACAAGACTAGGTAGTCCTTGGAAATGTTTAGAAATAATCCAATACCACACAATCAACAAGAAAACAATCCTTTTATGTATAATAAAATCAGTAGGTTATTCCCTTACACTCATGAAGAATTTGTTTAATACAATAGTTCATGTGATTTATGTTTCACAAAAAAATGTAATACCTTTCTTTTAGGAACATTTTATCATTATTATTGATCCACTTTAACAAATATGAAGATTCCAAAAAATTGATAATATTGTCACCCAAAATATAGTAAGAACATCTTGGACATCATAATAATACTTAGTCTGATTTTCATGTATGATTCCCAAGTATTATTTCTCAATATGTAAATAATACTCTATCATAATACCTTTGAAACAAACATGAACATATTCTCCTTCGGTATAGAAATTCATAATTTATTTCCTAGTCTAGTACAGAATCTTGGAATACAATATTCTTACTTCTTCTTCTTCTGTCCTCCTAACTCGATTTGGAAAACATAATCTGGAAACCTTTTCTTACTAGAATTTCATATATTCTCTCTTCTCTTTCATTATCACTGCACGTCAAAGATTAAACAATTTAATCTCCTCCTTTTGTAGACACACCAAAATGATTTAAGTGGGATTAAGAAAAGGTTTCCAACTGCACAAAAATCTACTAAATATTTAGTCATATATAAATATAAAATCACACTTTTAAATAACCATCAAAATATAAAATATTTAAATCTCCATGAGTCTCATATTTCTTTTTGACTTATTGAGTAGCTTTTCGAATCATCAAATCTTCTTGATTTTCAGATATCTCTATGTCTTATTCAATACTCCAGACATTCCAACAAATCATCAGTCGAATTAATATTTTGATTCTGATTACCCACTAAGATTTATTCATTATGATAAATACATTTGATCTAAACAAATTGAAGGAATATTTTCCCATTTTTGTTTCCTTTTTATGATGGAAAAACATGTTCAATAATAGTTTCTTCATTATTAATCTCTACACAAAATGTAATAAAGAAAACACATGTCTTCTCATTATGATTCTATTTACCATATCTAATCCATATTTCTTCATTACTATGGAGACATCATATTTTTTGAATCTAGTTAAATTGATTCCACTTATTTTACAAATACAATACAAATGATCTTTCTGCACTAAACATATTTATCATTTATAATTTGGATACTTATCAAATTCATTCATTGATGATTTTAAATATTTTGGTCTTTCGTTTGACTGAAAATAATCACATTCAATTTCTCTTTTTATTATTGAGAAATCCTTCATAGCATTAAGAAAAATATGAATCCAATGATATGAGACCAGAATTCTTTTACATCAACAACATCCTTCTTCCAGAAAATTTTTATTGCAAGCATGAATTACTTCATAAAATTTATTATATTGAAGATATGTTTTAGAATCTATTGACTTACCATAGAATGTATTGTAACTTACTTATCTTTTAGCAACATCATTCTTCTAATCAAACATGAATACGATTGGTGACAACTTGTCTCCCACTTACCTTCAAAATTATTATATCAAAAGTTTTCAAAGAAAATTATGATATTTTTGAACAAAAATAATCAAATAATTGTCATATTTTTGTATGATCTAGGTTGAAACTAAATCAACACCTCATTTTTTCCATTCCATAACTAAGGTGAGTCCGATTAACCTTTTCTCTTAGAAACCATCTTTTCCATATTATAGAATTTTTAAAAATTGTGATCCCAATTTCTGGAATAATATTTTTGAGTCCAATAACGAGTTTTACAATGTGAGTTTATTTTATTTCCATAACCAAAAAAAGAAAACACTATTGACTTCATCATATTTTGAGCTCCCAAAAACACCATCTAGCTAACATGGTCCCAAAAAGTTCCCCTTTGGATTTTATTTTCAACCACGAGTCATGAACCATTAAACATTCTAACATCATGATATAGAATAATTATAAACAATTGTAAGCCTACAGGTACTAACTCATTTTAGGAAATAGGAAATATTGACAACAAAACCATGTTGTCCAAAGGTAGTGACTCGTGGAAAACATCCTCATCTTTCTATCCTTAACTTTTTCCTTTGACATTCTTCCATACCCCTCATGTTTTCTTCATCATATTTTATCCTATAACATTCTTACTTCTTCCTTATATTTTATTCCTCAATATTCTTCCGCATTCATTCCTCCTCACCATTTCTTCCTTCTTCCTATACTTGTCTTCCTCATTTTTATTCCTCAAATATCTTCATCATATTTTCTTACATATAAATTATTCCGTAACTTGTCACCACATATTCAAATTCCCTATAATATAAAAAAACATACAACCTCCCCAAAAAATTAGAATATTTTACATACTTGCGTGACAGATCCATAGTTTAACAAATAATCCCACTTTATACATTATTTCTTAAATATGGATACATTTATGAAACAAATATCCATCATGGAAATACTATCAAAATACAAAATAAGATAAGGTGAAAAAATATACCTCAACCTGATGGGAATAAGATTATATTACTATGTCCCCCCAAAATTTATATAGAGTTTGATTTGGTAATTTTTTTTGAATATTTCAGCAACTTGTTCTGATGTAGGAACATAATCCTAAATCAATTAATTATTCTCCAAGTCCTCTATGATGATGTGTTACTTTATATAAATATTTCTTGGAAGATAATGTTGTTCAATATACATTTTATGGTTAATTTCAAATTGATTATCACATCCAAATAGGAAGGGGAAAATTAATTCAAGAAGTAAGTCTTATAACCGAGTCTCCATCCACATAAGTTGAGTAGCTTCTTGAGTGGCAGAAAAACACTCATCTTAATCTTTACTAAAAATTAAAAAATTTTGTTTCATTATATTATAACTATAATAACTCATTACAAGAAAAAATATTCCACCATATGTGGATCATTAATAATTAACATTTCCTTCCCAATCAGCATCAGGATATATAAACATGTTAATAACAAAATTTATCATAACTGATTCCAAAATTTATTATTCCTTTGATATATCTGAGAATGATTTTCCAAAAATAAATGTTATTCTTTTGGAGCACTCTAAAATCAAGTACGTAAGGTAACAATAAGAAAATTGTCAATTCTTGAGCAGTAAATTATAAAAACCATCCAATAAACATCTAAAACTCATTCTTATGATCTTACTTGCTTTCTACATCACTAGACAACATGGTCCCACTTGAAATATGTGTAAAATATGGTATTGATTTTTCCATGACAAATTTATTAAGAATATCCTTAACATACTTTTCGTGAGTATGAAAAATGTGTTTCTTCTATTGTGAACATTTTAACCCTATATAGTAGTTCATTTATCCCAATATAGACATATCAAATAATGTTTTCATCTCTTCACTAGATCATTTACATTTTATTTAATCATTACCATCAAATATAATGTCATCATCATAACAAATTTTAATGAGGGAAAATTCATGAAATTATATAATGTAAAGGTTGCAATAAACTCTTCCTTTCATGAAACTCAACTTCATCATGAAAGTATCCATTTTGGAATACCATACACTCAGAACATTTTTTATCCAATACAAGGATTTGTTTACCTTACACACATAACTTTAGTATTTCCAAACATAAAAACTATAAGGATGTTCATTGTAAATTTCTTAATCAACATCCCCATTTTGAAATTCTGAATTCACATCCATTTAAAAAAAGTGTAACCACTTTATACAGAAATAGAATAAAATATTAGGATTGTTTATAAACTTTACATTAGAGAAAAATTCTCATCAAAATAAACACCTTAAATTATTATGTATCCTAATAATTCTATTCATTGTTTGTTCCTTATCACTAGACCTTCTTCATTCAGCTTATTTTGGAAAATCCACCTTGTAACAATTATATTTTTGTTTTCTAGTATGGGAAGGAGTTACCAAGTATCATTCTTCTATATCTAATCAATCTCTTTATTCATAACCCAAACCCATTACCGATGGTCAATATCTTCATTCACATATTTATTCTCGACTTTTGAATAAAAATATTTATGTGTTATAGTATTTTATGTTCTTCTTATTTATACATTTTAATATTGATCACCAATAATATTCTCATCCTCTATTCACATCCAGATCCTTGGATGATTTATTTTAATTCCATCATAATAACATAAAATATATAAGTATGATTCTTCTTCTTGAGTGAGATTACCATTGTCGCCATCCATACTAGAATTCGTAACAATAATTTACTTATTTTTCTCCACTTCATTATCATTATAATGTTTGATTTTTCTTCTTGAGCCTTTTCAAAAAATTTCACATCAATAGAATAAAAAATTCCTTCATTCTCTTTATTGAAACATCTATATAATATATCACCGTGAGCATAAACAAGATAAATTACATCTTCACCTCTCTACGAAAACATTCCATGGTTTCTACCTTTCTTTATTATGATGCATGGACTCCCAAAAACTCTTAAGTGTGTCAAACATTGATTTTTTAAATAAACAATTTCAAAAAATTTAATATATGAACTTGTACTTTAGAAACATTCGTTTTGAATTTACATATATGTTCACATTTCATTCCTATAATAGTATTGAGATAGACTATGTTCATGTAACATATTTCACCCAATTTCCCTCAGAAAACTATTATTCCTTTCAAAGACACCAATTTTTTGAGGAGTGTATGGTGAACTGAACATGGGATGAATTCCATTATTCTCAAGATAACATTAATCACCACCATTATTAGTTCTCAACTTCTTCACATAATACTCACATTACATTTCATAATTCCTCTAAAAAAATTTAGATAAACCAATGAATCCAACTTATATTTCATATATGTAACGTAAGTAATGCGAGTAAAGTCATCAATAAAAGTAGTGATGTACTTATACACATTATATTATTGTCTTCCCATTAGACCAAAGAAAGAATAATTAAAAATTTCTATGGTTTTTTTCATAACTATCAACATTATTATTCACTAAGTTCAAACTTTTTCCATGTTTACAATTATTTCAACACTAATATATTCTTATTTAAATAAAAATAATGTGAAGGACATTGTATTGATATGATAAATTGCGGAAGTTTCTTTGAAACATTTTTCCTAGCCTTTTATACCACAATAAATTTTCGTCCACCTTACCAATGTAATAATACTTTTGTATTTCCCCATATTGGAACATGATTTCTTTTGAATACTGGAATATATTATTTATATTTCCTTTATCATCAATTTTCATAAAAAACATACTTTTTAAGATATATTTGTTACCCTCATCACAATGTTGTCAAACATTGAGCAGGTTGTGTTTCATCCCATCAACATACAATTCTTTCATGGATTTCATCTTATTTATCCTAATGATTTATGATCATACACCTTTGATTAAAAGAGATTCATCACTAATAAATTTAAGAGTTCATTCTTTTAAATCTTTCAAATTCATCAATAACATTTTTTTTCCTATTATATGGGATAAAACCCCAAGATCAAAATTCCAATTTCATTTTCAATTTATATCATTCAATGAGGTTTCGACAAAAAGTTTCTTTTCTTATACCATTTAATTTAACAATTATAGATTTGGAGAATTGTTATGAATTTTTTTTTGTTCATTTAATAAAACAAGATATTATTTATCATGTTTTATAGTTTTTTCACATATTATACAAATAGTTTCTATGGTTTCGATCCTATTTTCATCTTTCACGCTAACCTTCTCATGTTTCTAAAGAACATTCCTATCAAACTTCTTAATTTGAGAGGATTAACTACCCTTAAACTCTATCCTTCAATAACTTGTGGAATAGTTGTAATTTTTATTATTGAACCAACCCATATTTTCTATATGTTCAAATCCATCACAATACAATCAGTATCCATAGAAATAGATTTTTTATTAGAAATTGTTTGGTTGAACATAGTTGTGACTATATTTCTCAGAAAACTTGTTATCAAAACTTTGACGACCACCATCCTTTTGGTTTCCAATAAAAACGTTATTTTTCTACTCATATCTCATACATGCCTTATCAGAATTAGAAGTAATAGAAATTTTTTCAAAATTGGGATTTTATATACTTTTAAATTATTTTATTTGTTAACATTTTCTATATACAAAATATTCTTATCTTTTTTATTATTTGGAAAAATTTCAAAATTTAAACAACCTTTTAAGGTAACTTATGTTAATCCTTATCATGTTTATCCTTCACATAGATTTCACTAAATTCAGAAGTAAAATTCATCAAATTTGTAACATTATATTCAGTATAAGATTTTTTTGTTGAAACAGATCAAATTCTTCTTATTTTTTAGTCATCATAAATTTTATTTGTTCATTAAGATAATTTTATTTATAAAGTTATTACTTCAAACCATCATCCTATTTTATCACCCAAAATTTTTTATCAGGAAAACATTCATGATTTTTTGTTGAGGAACATTATTTTATCAACTTCTTATTTTCCTTATCCATCCTTCAAATTGTTCTTAGACATTATTTTATATCTTATTTAATATGAAATTCATGTTGAGTTTATTCTTATTCATAAATATTTCTTCTGAAATATTCATTCTTCACATTAAAAAAGTATATCATCCAGCATTCATAAAAAACGATCTTTAGGATCCAGCTTCACAATATTATTATTCTTTATCTTTAGACAAAAAAGATCACTCTTTTAGATTTGATGAAATTTTTTTGTTTCCCTATAGAAAAATATTTATCCTTATCACCCTATATCATCCACAACCTTCTTAGACAACTTTCTTCCTCATCACTATCCTGTTCATTTTGTCTTCTAGGAAAATTATCCAATGTCCCCAATAGATCTATATTCAAAGAACATCAATGGAATATTACCTTTATATTTTCATTTAAGTATTTTTATATTTTTAGAAAACAGAGATAAAAACTCAACAATGTTTTTACATAACTCGTTTTTAGTGTCTGAGTTAGCATCATCATCTTCCACAAGAACCTCCTTTGACATTTCTTTCATTAAAGCTTTAAAAGAAAATTCTATGTCATCTTTTTTCCCTTCATAAATTTTCCCCTTCTCATTTCACATGTAATGAGAGTACTATAATGATCATCATGTGATAGAGTTTCAATATATTCATCTTTCTATGAGGAAAAATTAGAATCTATCTTCTCTTGAATGATTCTTAATATCATTTAAACAATAATAGAATCTTCCCACATTTCACCAAGATAGACAATTGTTGTGACAGTGTCATTTACCCAGGTAAATAATTCATCAATATATTCGTAATCACCTATATTGAGGTCTTCATACTTTAATGTCCATATTTTTTACTTTTCCATCATTACTTTTTTCTTTCATTCATATTTTTTTTCAACTTATCTGAGATACATTTACCAGTGGGAACACCATTCGCTCCTAAAAATTCACTTTTAGAAAATTATTAGATTAAATTATTATTATCTCTTCACTAATTCTCAATATTCTTATTATCGGTAGGTGTAGAGGATTCATATAATCAATAGAAGAAAATACATATGTTGTAACTTTAATAACATAAATCCCAAGAGACAAAAGATATGGCATTATTATATCTTCCAAGATATGATAGTTCTTTCCATTAATATTTTAAATCCCCATACTATTAAAATAATTCATATTCTAAATCAAGCCTTATCATTAAAAATTAGTTAAATAATAAAATAAGGGAACTATCTACTCTAAAACCAATTGAGATTACCCAACTAGGATTCTAGTATAACATGGCAGGGGAGGGGTGAATCAGTGTTATATTTTACTTTTATGTTACCATACATTAGAAAAACTTTTAAACCTAGTTAAATATTTATTTCTTTACTAAAATATAATCATTCAAATAACTTATGTAACATAATAATTTAAAAACGTATCTACTAAATAAGAGTATTCAGTCTTTTTTATGGTTTAGAAATATTAAAATACCAAAAAATAAAATAGAAAAAAATATATTGTGTAGAAAAAAGTAATTAGGTTATTCCATTACACTAACATAACAGTATGTTAAATACAATATTCCATGTGATACAAGAAGAATGAAATGATTTAATACAATTTCTATAAGAAACATGTTCTGATGTTTCTTGAAGAATATTCATAAATATGGTCATTCAAAAAAATTCTTCAATTTCATACCCAAATTCTTGTAGGAACTACATGGACTTTGTAATGATAATCAGTCTGACTTCCCAGTCTGATTCTAATATCTGATTTCTCAATACAAAAATCATACTCTGCTAGAAAACTACTTAAATGATCTTGAACATCAACTTCATCAGTCTGTAAGTCCTAGTCCGACTGTAGAGTTTGATCTAGAAACTCTGAATACGATCTTCATCATTATTCTTCTTTTGTATTAATGACTTCTTCAAGAAAACACAGTATAGAAACCTCTTATTTCTTGAATTATGGAGATTATCTCTCATATTTCTCAAGTTATTCAAGAAATATAATACACAAATTATTCTCCTCCACTTATAGAGATGAAAAAATGGATTAATTTGGATTATGAACATTTTTTCCTAAATCACCAAATATCTCAAATCATTAATCTTATTTAAGTATGAGATATCTCTTTGTATTCTTCAATACTTTATTAAATCATAAAATTTCATTTATTTTTATACCTCTCTTTTACTTCATCAACTCGTTTTAGAGTCTTCAATTCTACTACCTTTCCAGATCTCTCATTTTCTTCTTAAATGCCCCAGACTTTCTAAAAAATCTTTAGTCTCTTTCTAATTCTGATATTAATGTATACAAACCCATTCATCATGGATGTTCTAATTTGACACTTTACATAGTACAAAAGAATTTTTATATATTATGTAAACACATAAACCCTGTGAATATAAATATAATAACATAGAGTAGTAGTGGATGTTATTGTAATGTGGTTATTTTTTATAATGAACCATTAAAGGGGATACTGGTGTAATGTTTAATATTGATTTAATGACATATATTATTTTTTAAAGAGACTACCTATAATAAACATATAATTTTTTTGTCTATTATAGCTTTTGAATGGTACTATAAATAATCTAGCCTAAAAAATAAGAGAATTATGATTAATCCTAGAGTGGGTAAATGTGAACCATAAGAAAACAAAGAGTGTGCTGATATGTGTAAAAATTAAAATCCTCTAATTTAATGTTATTTCTTATTGCTATTATATTAAATAGGTAATAGAGATCTAATGGAAATTGTTTCTTAAATAAATAAAGTTTAAATTGATTTTACTAAATTTTATGGGTTCAATAACATTGATTATAGTTTTAAATTAAATCAGATCCATTCATTGATTGAGAATAGATTCCATTAGGGGAATCTCTATAATTGAATGAGATTATTTGTTATTGGACTCATGGATGTCTATAGAAAATGAATTAAATAGAGTAACATGTATTTGTCATAAATTAATAAGAGTGAATGACTCTTGGTTACACCCCCATATATTCAGGTTATATATAATCAAATAAATTAAACAAGTCTTCATCTATTCCCTTTGGGTACCCATATTAATTCATTAGGATTATCTTCCTATATTGAACATGTTTGTATGTGATAGAATTCTCTGGATGAGGACCTAGATTTTAGCAAGGAATGACACACTTAATGCCTTGGATCAGTAGTTCCTTTGATTAAATGTAGATAATTTCAGTGTAAGAATACTTTGATTCATCCTAATGGCTTTGAGAAAGATTTCTTAGATAACATAAATAGATCAAGGATGTATGTTTTCATAGGATTACATGGTGGATACCCTGTGGATTTACATTTACATTCATGAATGCTATTTCCTCTATTGTATACTTTGGTAAATGTTTTTCTATGATATGTATCGTGATGATAATCCCACTATCCTAGGATAAAGAATGAATTTAACTGATGTTTGGTTACAATGAGGAGATCTTGTATGGTTTTTTACTAACTTTTTATATAATTTGAAAAGTTGTAGATTTATTAAGTTATTATTTATAGAACTTGTTCATGAACATGGTTATCAACTAGTTACATAATGAATTTCATTGGAAGTGGAGAAAATGGTTATACTCACACCCTTCTCAGGAATCCAAGGAACATGGATTACAATGAAACTATCATTCATTCATTATTGGGATAGATTTTAGAATGTTTTTGAATTTTTTCATCACTTGTTTTCTAGGAGAGGGAATGAAGTTATGGTAAGGATAAGAGTATGGTATATTTGGATGGATTATATCATAATTTTTCTTTTTGTCATTGAGATATTTTATCCTCATTTGTTAATGTCTTGAATACCTAACATGTACTATTTAGATCATTAATTACTGCATTGGTAATTTTTTTTATTTTTCATCACTTAACTTGATGTTATTTCTTTTTAATTTAATTTACAGTTTTTCATTGATATGTTGATACCATATACCAACTTTTTCATCCTAGACCTATGCCACTAGTTGATAACCTATATAGTTTTAGGATTCATGTGTCACATAAGTTATTTACCCCTATCTTTTAAAGGATTTGTGGACTGGTCCAGTGTCTCATTAAAAAATAGTATCAAATCGATTTATATTTTTCTATAATATTTTAGATCAATTGTATGGGGGATATGAATTTTTCAAGACCTAGTTTAGATATTTTTTATTAGACTAAACAACCCAAATAGAGTTGAAATCCATGTTTCTAGAGTTGGTATTATTTTTCATGTTGTTCAATGATAGAGTTTATCTAATTTCTTCCCAAGTGGAACCCTTGTTTATGAGGTTATTGATTTATTTGATATTGACTCATAGCTTGAAATAGAGGGTTTTTTACATGGATCACAACATGAAAAAGGATTTATATATCATTTTCATTATTTATTTAATTTTATTATGAATTTATTAGGGATTTGACCTATGTGGGTAAATTAATGTTTCTGGTATTATTTATACATTGCTTCATATATATATGTGTACGGTGGCATCTTTCTTAACTAAAACCCTTATATGGATAAATGAAATGATATGTAATTAATTTGTCTTTCTTGTTATGACATATCAACTAATTAAAATTCAAATTACTAATTAGGCTTTCCATTAAATCATATAATTTACTTCCAATGTAACTAATCCTTTATTATGAGAAAACCAATATAATGTATGTATATTAAAATTTAATTATGCAACAATTTACGATGATTTTATTTTTTTTCAAGATAAATAAAATTTCATATAAAGCTTAATTTTCTTTATTCTATAACTTGTAAAAGAAATTCGATTTTACATAACCTACTTTAATGGAAATTATTGTTTTAGAAAAAAGTAAAATAAGAATGTTTTGAATCCTACATGTATATGTAATGAAGATGAAGGTAATTGAAAATAATTCTAGGTATAGGTGGTTTGGGACATTGAATGTGCATGAGTAATATGATGTAATTATTCTATGATTTTGCATGGTTATTTTTTGATAAAATCGGTGATGACATTTTTGGACCATTGTGGGTTGTGCCTGACCCAATAATGGGTAGGATTTTTTACATTCCGGCATATCTAAGAGGCCCTATGGTGGGTGATTGCCATGATAGATGTTATGTTACCAAGGAATGGTGGAGAGGGATATCCTTAAAGATTTGAAATATGTTAGGATCTATGTGTATAAAATTGGTGAGGGAGCCTAATGGCCATATTTATCATGACTATTGGTTAGGGAGTTGGCAATGTGTGTCATCTAAGGGTGACCCATGATAGTGGTCAGATGAGTTGGGTGTGACTCTAGGTGCTTGAGGTAGATTTGGAGATTTGTAATTCTGTCATTGACACAAGATGTGTGCCACCAGTATATTTTTAAGCATGTTAGAGTCCTTTTAAGTTCATAGATTGGAACTTCTGTAAATGTGCATTTGGTTTTATGATTACTTTTTGTAGTGGGGGGATAGTTTGTGTGCCTTGAATGGTTAATGAAAACCCCAGAAGGTTAATCCAAGAGGTTTTTAGTTTTATTAAAATTTAGGTTCTCTATAAATAGAATAACCATGAATCATTTTGGATTTAGTCATGTGTAATATTCTATATTTCATCGAAAGAAATCCATTCTTAGTGCTAGTTCTTTGGGGTTACATATTCTTTTTGATGGTAGGACCATTTCAGTTCCTAACCTTGTTGACCTAGGATATTACTTTAAGATATTTATTGATGTATTATATGAACCGTGGTGTATCTTTAGTAATATTATCAGGTGATGATCTATCCTATGAATGGTTTTGTATGGGCGACATGATATTGATTGGAAAGTCACTAAGTGGTCTCTATGATTGGTGAAATTGGTATATGGGAAAAAAGGTCACTACATTGAGTTGGTAACAACCCAGGTATATTCAATATTATATCAAAATCATTCAATATTAATATTTATTAATTTCAATTTTTTTTAATTTTATTTGTTATAAAAAAATTATATGATTTTTAGTCAAAATGAAAAAAATAATTATTTATAACCTAATAATATTTTCATGCAATATGTTCTTTTATTTTATAAAATAATTTATACATTTTACAATTTTAATTTCATAAAATGGATCTCATTTTTTATTTCATCATATCATTATAAAATTACGGTACAATTATGATATTTTTCTAAAAGGATTGATTTTTTAGTGAATAAAGTAATGTGCAGAATTTAATAAAACATTAATTTTTCACTAAATACTTCAATTTAAAATTATAATTTGAAATTAATGTAACATATAAATACATTAATTATAAATTCTATAATTAATTAAATTTGATTCATCAATTTACCATATTTTGGTTGGAATTTATTTTTGTGATTAAAACGGATTTTTTTTCTAAAATGTCAGTTTATTGTTATGTTTTGTAATTTTATTAAACAATTATTATTACACATCTAGAAATTGAATCATGAAAAAATAATTCCATATTTGGTAGTATTATTTTTTAATTTTGTTAAAAAGGACCCATTTTTTTCATTTTTAATAGGATTCATGGTAAATTCTTATCACCATAGTTATGGTAAATCTAGTAATTAAGAATAAAAATAATATGATATGAACTAAAAACAATCATCAATTATTGATTTGGTAAATTAAATGACTTTATTTCAACTATAGTCATCCACTATTCAATTTCATTATGTGAATATTTCCCATTTATATTTTCCATTATTCATTTAAAGTGACTTATATATTAATTTTAATAATGAAAAATACCAAATGTTTAGTTATTTATCTTAAATTAAACATATATGTCCATATAAGGATAAAAATTAATTTCATACCAATATTAAATTATATATTGAAAATAATTAAATTATATTTTTGATGTTAATTTTTTAATTTTTAATGAATATACCATTACATAGAATGCTTATGAAACACGTGCATAGTTCTTGTTAATACAGAAGAAAATATTACAATATTATTTTAAAAACAATAAAATTAATTTTTTATCGGTAAGTTATAGTGTAAAAAATAATTTTATATTTATATATAAAATATTATTTATGTTTATATTTTTTATTTTTTTATTTTATATTTTTATTCATGATAATAATGTCAAATAAAATGAAATGTTCCAATAATGACATTAATGATATTTTTTAATCAATGGTACATTATTACCTAATGAAAAATTAATTAAAATAATCTCATTATCCTTATAAATATTAAATAGTTGAAAATATCCACCATTATCAATGTATTGTTCCCCTATCCTTTTATATAACCATTCGTGGCTACTAATGAGTAAAAATATTTGATATCACGGTAATCATCAAAAGGATTAATGGGGTTTAAAAGAAAGTTATTTGGGTGAAAAAGTAAAAAGAAATGTTTAAATAATATTTTCTTATTGTATATAGAATAATTCTAAAATATAATATAATTATTAAAACTTGGTACATATTTTATATTAAATTAATTCTATAGTAGTATTTTACATTAACTAAATCCATGAGTGGACCTCCCCTAATATTAAAAGTGGAAACTACTCTCCTATAATCCCCAAAAAGTTTTAGAATAGTAGCTTTGAAAACACCTATTAGAATATAATTAGAAACCTTATACTACATTACCCTATGTCTCCATTCTATTAAATGAAAAACCTAGTTGGATAATGTGTATTCCAAATGTGGTTTTACGATGAAGTGATATGACTCTTAATTATGAATTTACATTTTTATTATTCTTCAAAATCCATCGTATATTATTTAAAAATGATGATATAATAACATTGGTATTTAATTTATAAAAATATTTTTTTATCAATATTTTACAACCATATTTCATCTTCTTTTCCTTCAAATTCAGAATAAAGTTTTCATTCATTTGTACATGTGGGCTACCACCTCCATGAAGCGATGTTTTTCAATTTCCATCACAACCTTTTGCAGATGGCTGTTATTATGGATTTAATGTATATATATATATATATATATATATTACATTTATGACCAAATTATAATTATTTTTAGAAATATATTATCCAATTTCTTACTATTTAAACCATTGAAAATATATAGTTTTGTTCGTGTATATGTGTGGATTACAACCACTATGAAACAATGTGACACATTTCTCATCACTGAATCACATTGATGGTATATATAAGTTAATTTAATGAGATAATATTTTATTTATGATACAATAATCATTATTTGGGGATAAAATAATGAATATATTTTTTCCATCATGTTTGTTAGTAATTGGAAATGTCTTTAATGTGTACGTACGATCAACCATCTCTTTGATTGAAATATAATTATCTTTTTATAAAAATATTTAATAGATGGTTGTAAAATTATAAATAATGTATTTAAATTTTAATAATTTATTCATTATTATTATTTTTATTTTGGAACAATGAACCCTTTGACCATGATCAAAAATCAACGACGATTTGAAATTATGAACTGAATATCCTCAAAACACCTAATGTGTAATTCACTAATTAAGTTATAAAATATGAGTTTAATATGAGTCTATGGTGGTGAATCTTGAATTTGGTTTAATTTCATGATGATGTATGGTTTTGTATTTATAAATTTATGGTCACCATTTTATATTAAAATGGACTTTTGAAAATACAAAAATATGGATTTAGAGGAGGTGGTAATGGACCTACCAAGAACGTCTGGACATTATGTATGGGTTTTCTACTTGATTTACAATTTTTATTATCTTGATTTCCCTCCATTATGTAATATAGTAATTTTATACACCAAATATTTTTAAATGGTCAATATCCAACGCCTTTTATAATTTATGTCATGAATCCTTCATAATTCAGGGTAGTTTATGTCATAATTCAAATAATTCCATTTAATGGGGGTTGACTTAAAAGAGACCATGTGTACGGGGTTTCTTAACTCAATTTACATACATTGGATTATAATTCGTCATCATTGAATTTTTTATTTAATGATTATATGTGAATATATATATATATATATATATATATATATATTATTTATTTCAATATTTTTTTATCAATATAAAAAATTTCACATAATAAGATTATGAATTTATTAATGATTCAATAGTTATAACCTTTGAAAGGGTTTTCTTTTATGAATCTCATTTTATTTAAAAATATTCCATTTCATATAGCATGATTTCATTTAATGGAGTGTTCATAGTAACATGAAGCTATATAGACATATTACATGATTATATTCATGGTTTTTACATATCAATATCATATTATTTCTTTAAATTGTTATTTTTTTAATGTTACCAAAGTTTTAAAGGATTTACACTAAAACCTATATTCTTTTTGGGATTTCTTAGGTTTAGTGTTTCTTTTGGAGAAATAATACACAGTTATTTTCTTCATCAAAAAATAGTTTATTCACATATAGTTATAGATTTTTTGTAAATTATTAGTTTCAATTTCCCTCCTTGTTGAAAATAGTATCAAGAGATTGTGGCTTGTAAGTGATACTGATCATGTATCTTCATGTAGACTGAGAATCATTATCTTCAATATACATATTCCATAAAATGTTTTAATGAATATATATATATATATATATATATATATAGAAATGATGTTATAAATTTCATTTACATTATCATTAAAAATATTTTAAATCGATTAAAAAGTATATTTCATAACATTATCTATTTGGGTCACTCGTGAGTCTATTTACAAAATTATGAAATTAGTATTTGTTTTTAAAATTTATGATGTGAATATATTTTTACACCATTGTGATTGTAAATATATTTGAATATTACTTTATATTATTCAATTCTTATATTCAAATAACTGTATTTTGAAAATATTTTCTGAATTTTATGTTTTTAGTACTGATTTTCAGAATAAAATGATAATTTTACATAAGAATTATTTTAATGATTTTTATATAGTAATTTTATTCATCCGTTACAATAATCCAATAAATTATTGATGATTCATTGGTGATATATTTTACTAATTCAATCCTTATTCCCTTTCTAGATGTATTATAATTATTTCAAAGATATTATTATTGAACTCATTTCTTATATAATCATAAATCAAGCTATACAAGAACAGTAATTATTGTTATTTTGAATAATGAATGATTTTAGTTTTTTTAATGATATGGTAAATTTAAATTATTGATAAAATAATTATTGGATGGTAATAAAAGTACAAAAGAGGCTTTTTCTTGAATGTTTGGGGTTGGTTCATTATAGAACTCCAATTTATTGGGTAGTGTTGACAAAGTTGAATGAATATGAGTAACTCCTAAAAGGTGATTGATTGAAATGGTTAAAAAGATTCTTTGAATAAATTATGGGTAATAAACACTGAATTGTACCCAATATATAATTCTTATGTTCATGTTATATGAAGATAATGTTTCAAGATAATGAAATTATTTCTCTATGTTTTCAGTGATTTCTCTTGAATCATCGATACTTGACAATTTTAACATGGATCTTTATTATCGATATATGTGAATATTGTATTTTTGTAAATCATTATGCCATGTATAATTTATTATTATACAAATTTTATGGTTACTGATTTTCTTAATTTATTCCCATGTACTTTGATTATGTTATTGTACATATATAGCCATTTTATGCTCACTGATAACATTTATTTATTAAGGATTATGTTTACCCTTATTGATATTTTAATATCACCATTATTATGTATATTTTCCCCATGTTATGAGGAAATATACTATATAATATATTTATTGATGTATTACATGAGTCAGATGATACATGAATAATGTTGGATAAGAATATATGGGTATTATGGAAAAAATATTATCTTTTAAGGAATTCAATAATGTTATATAAGAGTTTTTAATAATTCTACAAAACTCTAATCGAAATATTTCCATAGTTATATACAAGATATATTATTTAATTTTTATTTTTAAATTTTTATAGTTGAATCTAGGTCACATATAATGATATCAACTCATGAAATATATAGATTGTGTGTTTAGTAGCATATCTAGGTTTTTTAGCTCAGGGATGTTATAACTGTTATCATATAAGGGTTTGGACAACATTTTAGATTTATATTTTCTCTTAATAGTATACAATAGTGCTTTTGGATACCATCATGGGATTAGATGTTTATATTTTTTTATTAATATCTAAAGCCTATACACCCCTTCATGTTTTTTGTAGTAAGATTTTATAGTGACTACTTATATTTTGGGATATGTTTTTATTAGTTGAGGTATATGTAAGCATTTGCTTTGAAATATTGTATGATTTGATGATAATTCTATTACATTTTATTGTACTTATATTGAAATTCATCAAACATGTTTTTAGGATAATTTTTGATTAATTTTGATGTTTTTGAGGTTAATTTGTATATTGGTTAAATAATTTATGGAATGCTCTTTGTTGAACCAGTGGTACTATTTTGGAAATTTGGGAGAAAAATTTATTATATAATTGTGTGATGGTTTCTAAATTTTGGATATTATTTATTTATTGCAAAATTTGTTTTCTTGATTAATATCTAAAGATAGGAGGAATTTCATTTTAACCATTAGTGGATTATATAATATGTTAGATGTTGGTTTTTTAACGTCCCAACCTGGGAGCCACACGATGGTTCCCTAAGCTATTTGGTCAGATGACCTCAACCACACATCCTTGTATACTAGAATCTACTGACTAAAAATGTTGGTTTGGTAAGTATGTCTTGGGGAGACTATACCTTCTTTTATTAGAGTAAAAAACAAGCGAAAATAGAAAAACAAATGCATTAGAATATATAACATAAAAAATACCAATGCCATAATATAACCAATACAACAAATATAATATTTAAATGAATTTGAAAACATGTTATACCAATATAAGTGTCAAAATACCTAAAAAAAACTAGAAATAAAGACACTAATATCTCTAAAGTGGGTCTCGAACAATGCCTAGTTCCCTCATCCAATATCCAAACCCAATCACCAGTCTAAAGTAGGGACCTTTCCTTAAACATATCCTACAACAGAGAGGTATATTCAGGTACCGATCAAGAAGCTTGATTAAAGTGTGAGTACAACTCAGTAGGCCACCACCAATATACTATAAAACAATTCTAGTCAAAAGATAGTGTAAGAAGTTATATAAATTTAAGAATATGTTGAATAAATAAATAGTTTTCAAATTATCATTTATTATTTATTTAATAATATTAACTCCCTGGTTATTGGGGATACCCGTACTTCTATAATAGCTTTGGCACGTGCTAGAGATTAAAGTGTTCCCTAGGTAATATCACATCTTAATACCTGCTTCGACCTGTGAAGGATATCAAAGTATTGAATGGTGATTTGATATATCAATACCTAATTCAACTCATGCAGAAGTTTGAAGTATTATCATGTGAGGCCATATCTCAGAGTGCCTTTATTACAATTTATTATATTAACACAGGAATTCTAATGTTACCAATAATAAACTCATAATTAAGATGACAATGTTTCCACTATTACTTCTCAATAGAAGGACCATGTTTCCATTCCTATTCTCATAATTACAATGTCCACTTTACCATTTGTACTTTTCATTTGAATGACCATGTTCCCATTCATTTAATCACATGTACAATGACCATGTTACCATTTATACTTCTTATTCTATAATAAACATGTTCCCATTATTTCAACATGAGGACATACTTGGAAAGGTAAATACCTTATCCTCAAACTCCTCCAACTAAGTCTTGAACTCTTGATGCTTAGTTGGGGATATTCTGTATGGTGGAATAGATACTGGATCAGCTCCTGATAAGATCTCAATACTGAATTCCACATCTCCCTCAGGTGGTACCCCTATGAGGTCCTTCAAGAAGATGTTCTAAAACAATTGTACTTCTGGTGGAATGAAATCATTCAAAACAGCCCCATCATCTTGCAATAGACTGGAAACATGGGTTGTGATCTCACCTAGTTGGTGAGTAATTGGCCCTACATGGACCACCTAGATATACCAGTCTCTATGGTGAATGTATGGGACACCCATAGGATATGTAAATGTAACTCTCATGTGGTTATAGTCATTTTGGGATTGGTATGTGAATTGACAGTCCATACCCTTAATCAGGTCAAAGCCTATCATATCCAGAATATAGTGGCCCCATAGAAATGATATACCCTGATCTCTAGTTAAAATTCCTAGAATAGATAGATGTCTCTAGACCATGTTAAAAACAACATATCAATATTTGTTACTCAACTCATGAACTCCACCTCTAGGATCAATCAATTTACATTTTTTGAATATAAAAAGAAATAATAGTAACCCATATAAAATAAGGAACTTAATAAAGTTGAAGCTAATAGAATAGTACCTCTCACTATCCATGGCCCATCCTCACTCTCCACAAGTGTAGGCTATAATTCATGTAACTATACTTCCCCTATTCCATGTGATTTGTCTGACTCCACAGAGTAAAAGAACTCTTCAGATAAGGGTGCTCTAGCACTGTATCACCATTTACACTACCTATACCACCTCAGCTAGTAAAACTCGAGCTACTAGATGAATATGGTGTAGAAAACCCCATTCTACACTCTTACTCTTCCTATCTTCTCCATCATCACCACTCTATCTTTATGAATTGCATAACTTCTATAGGTGTCCCATCATACTATAGGACCAAAACCCTACTATTGGTTAGGGATAGTGTCTAATATATTGTCCCTTCCTACCACACTAGTGACAGATCACCCTAGCAAGGATCTATCTAACCAACCCTCCTATTTGTGCACTCTTCTTCCAACTACCTTGGAAAAAGTAGTCATAATGATGCATCCTTCACTTAGAAGTCACACTCTGGACCATCCAGTAACAACTGCCTTTTTAGTATTGGAAGCCTCCCTTAGGTTTTCTTAATATATGGGACCATAATCCACAATAGTAGAAAAAATAATCAATTGGAAAAGATTATCTTGGGAATTAATCATTTACATAAGTACATCCTGAAAATGTTTTGTCATAACTACCTCATCTCCTATTAATAGTGAACAAAATAATTTCATATCTATGAATTATCCATCATAATCCTTCACGAGAATGCTCCCCTATGTCAGATTTAGTAACTCTACAACTTTTTCTTCTTTAGCATCTCTGGATAGAAGTTCACTAAGAACATATCCTATAAATCCTTCTATAACACACCGTTAGTTTGTCAAGTTCACTCTAAAATGTCCCACCAGTTTTTCACTAATTCCTGTAGCATATATAATGAAATATTGACCCTCATCTCATTAATATTCTCTAAATGTTCATGTATTTCTTCAATGGGATCAATCCAAATTCATGTCCCTCAGGCCCAATATCTTTTGTAAATGATGGAGGGTTCACCAAAAGAAACTCCCTTATCAACTCAGACATGATTTCAAAACCGTCCATGGGTCTCCTTGAATTAATTTCCGGAAATGAGGAGAGTTATCCTAGAACTAATCCCCATTATATTTAGTTTTCACCAATGTTGACTCATGTTCCCTAACTATAAGTCCATTTCTATCCATTCCCCTCGGCTATCCCCTCAACAAGTGTCATGTAGGCTTATTTTAAACAATTCAAAAAATATGTATTGGGTATTATAACACAAACTTGTAATATTTACATAAGATTAATAAACACAGTTGGTATAAACATGTTTTCCTAAAATCTCTACAGCCATTCAAAACTATCGCGCTATCACTACCCTAAACCATATTACTCCTATTTTCTGGTTTATAAGGGTAAACATAGAATCATTATCAAGTTTGTCATTTAAAACCCCATTTATTCTCATTTTTCATCATTTCTAAAACATTTTAAAATTAATGTTAGGCACCATTTTTTCATTTTAATCTCACAAACAATGAAAATAGCTCATGTTAAATAACTTACCTATAAATTATTCTCATATGCGTTCCAAAAATGATCCATCTCACAATAAACTTGAGTATCAAAAATGATGCATGTAGACTGAACTATCATTCCATTCCAGGATACGAATAAATACTAAAAAATTCTCAAAAACAATAATCACATCACACAACAGTGTTTAACCCATGGTGAAATAATATTCAACTATAACAACAACAACAAAATACCACCCTAGGTACTTAGTTTCTCCCCCATACATGGGTTTGTAACTCCCATGAATGATCTAATTACAAAGAAAAAACACTTCTTAGTATCTCTTATACCTTTCACCAAACATTATGATAAATGATGATGAAAAAACCCCATTTCATACCACTTTTTAATGTCTCAACCCAGGAGCCACACGACGGTGCCCTGAGCCAGTTGGTCACATGACCTCAAGCTCACCTCCACGTATTCTTGAGTCTGACTAGCATCTAGGGTCAGGTAAGTGAAGCATGGGGAGAATATAACCTATTTTATCAGATTATAACACTAGTGTTAATATATAAACAAATATCGAAGAATATATAACCACAACAATATGGATTTCAAATGATAAACAAAACAACAAATACAATAGTCTACTAAAATGGAAAACATGTTATAGCAATATTAGTGTCAAAGTGCCTAAAAAACAATAAATAATTACACTAAAGACTATCAAATAGGTTCCAAAACATGTTTTATTCCCTAATCCATTATCTACACCTATTTAGAAATCTAACATAGGGCACTTTCCATTAACCTATCCTGCACCAATAATTCTATTCATGTATTAAAGAGGCACACAGAGTAGGGTGTGAGTACAACCCAGTAGGCCACCACCAATAGTGTCTAAAACATTTCTAGTCAAATCATAGTTTAAGAAATTATATAAAGATAATAATACAACAAAAAAATAAATAGTTATCACATTATCATTTATTATTTATTTAATCATATTAATTCTAGTGTTATCAGGGATAATCATACCTCTATTATAGCTTCGGATCATGCGAGAGCCTGAAGTGTTCCTTAGGTAACTTCATATCTTAATACCTGCATCGACTTGTTCCAATGATCGAAGTATTCAATGTTTATATGATATCTTAGTACTAGATTAAACTCATTCTAGAGGTTTAAGTATTATCATGTTAGAAAATATCCCAGAGTTCCATTATTACCATTCTTCAAATTCACACATAAATTCCAATGTAACAAGTAAAACATTCATAAGTAAGATGGACATATTACAATTCTTACTTCTCATTATAATTACCATGATCCCATTACTTAACTCATAAGTAAAATGACCATGTAAATATTTATATTTCTCATTTGGATGACTATCTTCCCATTCCATTAAACACAAGTACAATGGAAATTTTAAAATTTATACTTCTCATTTAAATAATTAGGTTCCCATTCATTCACACATAATTAACTAATAATTAATTATCCACCATAATTTTATTTATAATTCAACAATTAGATAAATACATCGATATACTTAATTTACTCCCTAATAACATAGGTACGCCAATCCCAATAATTAATTCACCGATTAATTAACTAATAAAACAATTCATATAATCTCATTAAAATTATCAAAACTCCTCAATTAATTCCACACATTATTATCAAGATCATAATATAAATGAAAATAATTAATTCATGATTAATTATCTCAATCTTTCCAATTCGATATCTCATAATTTACCCCTAGTTAATTATCAAGATTACATCCCCTAATTATCATAGTAAATTTCCAAATTTAATTATCTAATATGAAAACCCCTTAGTCTAATGATTAATTCGTCACCTCATCATCTATTTCAACCATGATTTGATAAATTACTTGATCAAACAAAATAACCCAATATAAAAATTCAATCGCTAAAGAAGGTTAAAAATTATACAATATTGCATACACTCATCTAATCCATGAAAATGGGAATTAAATTTAGACCACCTACCTTAATTTTTTGATGATTGTTCATTCAATGGAAACACCTGAAATTCTAGTAGCACAACGATGTAGATATAAATTATGGATCTAAATCCCTAAATAAGAATCAGGGATATTAATATCTAATCAATATAGACCTAGAAATACAATCCTAGATCTATATATCACACAAAAAATAGATATAATTAAATAGATAATAAATTCTACTGAATGATCATGGAAAGGGAGAATAATTTATGTGATATGCATTGAGATGAGATCCAGTTATTAGGAGAAGATAAGATCATCGATTTGGGGTTTTAATATTGAATAATAGAGGTCAGATGACCTTAGAGCCCCTCTGAAAATATTTAAAATCATCAAAGAACATCTAGTCCCAATCCAATATTGTATAGAAGGTGTTTTGGGGGTTAATAGGGTTATGAAACTAATTTCCAGGTGAATGGAAACTACAGACACATTTTTCTAGGAAGGGGCACATGATTAGGTAAATCGTGTGAAATATGTGTAGAACTCACTGTCTAGTTTCTTACGGGTACCTGGGTTTGGGTACATGGTTTTATCTAACCATGTTCCAACCATGCACAACCCCTTTTTCTAAAATATTTCTCAAAACTCCACCCAAATGCACCCCATGTCATAACTCCAAAAAAATGTACATAAAAACAAAAAAAGTAAACACAATTTCACCCAATATAACTCAAGAAAAGGAAACGATATAACAATCTCCTCACCATATAATAGCCTGTACTCGAGCTATACTTCGATGATTTTCTATGTTTCAGATCCAAATATATTGCGTCATTAATCCCTCATACCTTCTTCACTTTCCCATGTTTCCTCTTTCAAACATACATGTTTCCATAACATACCAACTATCCACATAGTGGTTCCTCCCAACACATTATCATTGCGATGCAGTACACATATCAAATGATCCTCAACAGACACATCTACTTCAGATCAAACTCATATACATCGATCACATTATAATGATTAGGATGATACCTCCATGGTTATGACACATGGAAGACATCGTGCATAGATATGTATTTATGTTGAAGAGCCAATTGGTACAACACATGCCCGATTTACTCCACTATCTCAAAGAGTCCAACAAACCTGGGCACCAACTTTCACTACTACCATATCCAGTGGTCAGCTAACCAAGGTGAATCCAAAAGAAACATACGTTCACCCTCTATAAACTCTAGGGGTCATCATTATCAATTAGCATATGACTTCCCCCTACTATGATCTATATCCATATATTTTCAAATAAACTTAACATGCTCCAATGTCTCTTGTATGAAACTAGGGTAAAAAAATGACTCACCTAATTCCATCCATCATATTAGTGATCATTATGGCCTTTCATAATGTGCCTCATATGGTACAATCTGTATATTTTTTTGATAACTATTGTTATAGGAAAATTTCACTAATTCCATGTGCTTATCACAAGATCCGCCAAAGTCAAGCACACATATCCATAACAAATTCTAAAGCTTGTTTATTGTATGGTATGACTTCCCATCATTCTGCATGTGAAAAGGAATACTCAATACATTTAGTGTACCATGTGCATTATCAAATCCCTAATAGAATCATGAAGTAATGTATGAATAACAATTTGAAACTATAGTCTATGGAAATCCATGAAGATGGACTATCTCCTGAACATATAGTTATCCCAAAAACTATATAATAAATGTATTCCTTATACATAATAAATGTGCTTCCTATGTCATTAGATCCATAATGACTCAAATAGAATCACTCATACTAATTATTTTTGAAGACCCACCACATAATCAAATTTCACATCAACCCACTTGCATTCTAGAATCAGAAATGGATGTAGTAAACCTCCAGGTCATTGATTCTCTTCCATAACCTACTGAAAAGTGATGCATATTATCACAAACCCCACTATCTCCTTTTTCATGTCTGGATGGAAAAACTATTATCCTAGATCACAGTACATTTTTTCCACACTTAGATGCACAACCCACTTTGAGCCATGAAATTATAACAATATATCCTCTCATATACTTATGGGTATAACAAATCAACTCATACCACTGATGATATCATCATCATCTATCAACCAGTCTAAAGTTGTCTCCCCAAAATCATAGATTTCCCTCAATGAAATGAACTTTCTATCATCATATTATGTACCTATGGTCTACCTATAAAGCGTAGAATCCACTACAACTAAAACCATATTCATTTGTTCCTAACTATCCTAAATCACCACATGCATTTCATCCAGTAATGACATAATATTCCACATTGTACTCGACTCCTTAACCATCTGAGTTAGAGTTTTTTCTTCATAAAGAATTATCCATAATATTTTTCACGACCTGTCCCCCAGGACCCGTTCCGTGACTACCCCAAGCCCGCCTTCCAAAGGCCAAGGGCTGGAAACTATCACTGAAAAGGATTATCCCTTAACGGAAAGGCATTTCATTTAAACTTGTACAAACACACAAGACGACAATAGAAAAGAAGAAACCACCAAATAAATTGTTGTAGTAAAATGTGTGTTGAAAGTAAAGGGGATGGAATACATGCCCAACTGGAAAGTACAAGTACAATGGAAAAGAAGAAGAAAAAAGATCTTGGATCGTCCACTAAGGATCCTGCCTGAAGGGTAGGCACAAATCACAATCAGTAGTCCTCCGTCACATCACGTCATATGGTCCAACTCTAAGCACCGTCTAGTCCTAGCTCCCTCAACCTTGATCAAAACCATCTGTTGTATGCATAAGACACAACAATGTACGGGCGAAGCCCATGTAGGGGTGAGTATAACAATACTCAGTAGGGCCCCCGAGACCCCTGAAGGTCTCCCAGAGTTCCACAAAGGAAAAACCACTAAGCAAGAACTCAATCACAAAGCACAAAGTAGTCATCAACTCTACTTAGGTATATGCCCATACATATACCTAAGTTATCAAGATATACTCATCTCATACATGAGGGGAGAATATCACAATGGTAACACCATGAAGGTAACACCACTAAGGTAAGAGTACCACATAGGTAACATCACGAAGGTAACACCACGAAGGTAAAAGTACCACACAGGTAACAACACAAAGATATCACCATGAATGTAAAAGTACTACTTAGGTATCACCACAAAGATATCACCACACAGGTAAAAGTACCACACAGGTATCACCACAAAGGTAAAATACTCAATTCACATAGGTATTAGTGAAGTATAGATGTACAGATGATCATTCGCGAAGCTAGATCATCTTATTCTCTCAAGAGGAACTACTGCTGACCATACAGAGTCTGAACCACACATGATCGATAGGTACTAACCCTAAAAATGATCCACATAGGATCTGACCTACCTAGATTCAATAGGTACTAACCCCCGCAATGACCCACACAGGATCGATATGCGCTGACCCATACAGGATCGCTGAGCATTGACCTACACAAGATCTTACCCACAAAGGATCGGTATGCGTTAACCCACATAGGATCACTGAGAACTGACCTACATAGGATTTGACCCACACAGGATCAGTTCTAATCCAAAAAAGATTGCTCAGTACTAACCTCCGTATGATATGTCTCCAACATCTTCCTCACTGCCAGCCACTAGATTACCACTCATAGTACGCTTGATTCCAGGATAAATGCTCCTCAATCCATTAGTCATACCTCAACCACCATGAAGCTCCACGAAGAAGTATTCTAAAGGACCACCATGTCGTAAGGGTTCCAAGGCGACAGACGGCGCGTCAATGGGACGCCCGATCTGTTACTTAGAAGAGTTTTAGTTTTGATGGCCCGGATGGATTCAGATTCGATCCAACCCAACCACACTCAAACTTTATCCAAATCTCATGTGGATTATATTAAAAGGACATTCTCGCTCCAAGGGTCCCAACACCATAGACAGTTCATAAAACGAATGCCTGATTCTCAAGCTATGGCCTTTTAAGAGAAATTAGGCCTGGTTGGGTTCGGGTCCGACCCGACCTGGTCCGGGAAGGGCAGTGGTTTGGCCTAACCCGACCCGCAAGGGTGTGGCCCACGGGGCTCACGTGGCCCTGCCCGCTGGGCTCGCATGACCTGACCCGAGGAGGCGCGGCCCGATACGAGGTGGCATGGGCTACTGGGCTCGTGCGACCAAACCCGTGGTAGGGTGCGGCCCGCATGTGGCGCGCCCCAGCCTGTGGTGGTGTACGACCTACATGTCTCATGACCTGGTGATGTGGGGTCCACCGGGATGCCATAGGGGGTCCTTCGTTCCAAAGGTGAAGCGGTAGTGCCCTTTGGAACTGCCAGGTCACCCATGGGACCCACCGTTGTGGGTCCTTCGGCGGCGCACCCTTGCGTACCGCTGCTTCCTTCTACATCTAGTCGATGCTGACCACCCTGTTTGACCCAACCGCAGATAAAAAGCTACGTCCCTTCTCTGCCAGCGATGCAGGACGACATGCCGCTTCACCACCGCAGCCGGCCGCTCTGCTGACCACTGTGACATAGTGTCACAGCTTACTTCTATGGCACACAACGGCACGCCGCCTCCATCGTGGTCAGCCGATGCCATCGGCCACCATCATCTACCATCCTAGGTCTTGTCCAACCCAAATATAATTCTTGTGAAGAATGCACCAAAATTCCAACAAGGGCGGAGGTTTCAGGCCTTGTTCGTCTTGCCCACACCCTACATGTTATCTTGATAGCAAGAGGTTAGCAATAAAGCTTCATCAAATCTTGAAAAAAAGGATTAAAACCTTACCTCGAGATTGTTAGAGGACATCCACGATTGAGGAAGAGTCAGTATTCGTCGCCCCCGCAACAAGCTGCCAATGATGCTGCTCAATCGTCTTTCTTCGGTTCGGGGTTCAGTGTTGCTCATCACTTCATGCCAGAATCGGTCTCATCCTCAAAGTGTTGGGCATCACGACACTTTATCAAAGCTTCATCGCTTGATGATTCCATACCATTACCCCTCCCTAAGATTCATATAAATAGGATAGGGTAAGGGTAAGTAACGATTATGGAATTTATGAGGGTTCATTTTATAGGAACCTTCCTAAATTCCAACGACGATGTCACATATGATTTGAAGGGTGAAGCAATTTAATGGTTTGACACGTCACTGGTCCCACACTATCGCTTGTCCATTGGAGGAAAAGAAAGAAATATATAAAACAACAAAGTTATTTTATTATTATTTTTAAAAGTCCCAAAATCTAACTTTTTCTCCCGACTTACTACTGTCGAATTGAAGCCTCTCTTAAATGAATCCTGATGCTACGGATTCAACAGTGCACTTAAATTTTTAATCCGAGAACCGGTTCAAAAGATAGAAAAATTTTCCCACATGTTTACTAAACGTACATTAAAAAACATTTACAAATTTATTCCGGGCACACTGGGATTTGGAATCACGTGCCATCAAATTTTTTGGAATCATAATAATTCCATAACACTAAAAAAAATTACATGTAAAAATCTAGGTCATTCAATATTTCCTTTCTCAAGAACATATCCTAGTTCAAAATCAATATAATTCATATACTATACCCATCTCTACTACCAAAGATTCAAATCACTTTGTGAAAAGATATACTTGAAGCTCTTGTGATCTGTATAAACTATAATCTTTTCTCCCAAAAAATAGTGTCACCAACACTTAAGATCATATTTTATTACTGTGAACTCAACATTATTGTATGCTAGTTCTATTATTATGGTCTCAAATGCTGATACACATACACCATGACCCGATCCCCTTGCATCAACACATATCTGATTCTGATCCAAGAAGCTTCATAATAAACGGTGTTCTCCTCACGTGACACTGGTAGGATCAAAACTAGTACCTTCAACTAATGATTCTAAAAATATTGAAAATAATTCTTGGAAGATTCTATCCACTTAATATTAATCCCCTTCTTGGCAAATCCTGAATGTGGCACTGAAAAATGGGGAAAATATTTAATGACACCCCTATAATATACAATATATCCTAGGAAGCATCAAATATCATAAACATTATTGGGATGATCCCATGAAACCACTGGCTGAACATTCTCTGTGTCCATTGAGACACCTCAATTTGAGATTATGTGTCCTAATAAATGTACATGATCAATCCAAAATTGACACTTAGATATCTTGGTGTATAGTCTATGCTCTCATAGTGTACATCAGATGATTTTATGATGCTGGGCATGATCGTTATGAGTCATGGAGTACACGATGATTTCATCCACAAACAACACCACAAACTGATCTAGATATAGATGGTGGATCCTATTCATCAAATATATGAACATTGCTGGTGTATTTTTTAACCCAAATGACCTAATCTCAAATCCTTCTTTAAGAACATACATTATCCCTTTAAATGGAGAAATATATCATCGATATGTGGAAGAGGATATCAATTATTCATAGTCATTTTGTTCAACATTCAGCAATAAACACAAAAACCTAAGCTCCTGTCATCCTTCATTGTGATCAATACAGTTGATCCCCATGGAAAAGTACATGGAATGATAAATACATTATCGTCCTACTCCTCCAACTGAGGCTTGTGCTCCTAAACTTAGTTGGTGTCATTCTATATGGTGGAATAGATTCTGGCTTAGCCCCTGACATGATATCAATATTAAATTCCACATCTCTCTTTAGTGGTATCCCTAAGAAGCCTTTGGGAATGAAATCATGAAACATTTCTAATAATACTAGATGTAAATCTTGCATAACACACCCATACTTCAACAATAGACTAGAAACATGGTCTGTGATCTCTTTAATATGCTATGTAATTGTTCCTCTTCAACCTGCTTATATATCCAACTATCCATGGTTAATCTACGAGTCACCCTTAGTAAATGTAAATGTAACTCTCCTACGGTAACAGTCGACGTGGGATCGGTATACGACTAGCCAATCCATATCCATAATCATTTCTAAGCCTCTTATATCAAGAATATAAAGACCCCATACAAAATGATATTCCATGATCCCTAGTGAACATCCCTTTCATATACAAATGTATCTAGACTGAGTTCCACATGGTGTAGAAGTAGACATTACTCCACTCATGAACTCCACATCTAGGATCAATCCTTTAACATGTTCTGTATATAAAATGGAATGATAGGAACTAGTATCAAATTAAGAACTAGATATAGTATAAGGTACTAGAATTGTACATCTCACCGTCGATGGCCCAACCTATATCTTCACAAGTGTAGCATGAAATGCATGTAATTATATATCCCCACTTCCTTATGATGTTTTATGACTCCCTAGAGTAGATCCACTCTTTTGATAAGGGAAATCTAGACCTTTTTAACCACAACCACTACATCTAATTCATCAGCCAGTAGATCTCCACCCGTTAGACCGATATGGTTTAGAAGAGATCCTTAACACTATCTGACTCTACCCAGCTGATTCCTTAGTACAGGGCTGTCACTATGACCATAAGATCTTCTATAGGTATCCCATCGTTCCGCATGACCAACACTCTACTGGTGGTTGGGGATAGTTTCAACGATCGTGTCCCAACCTACCACACTAGTGAACGGTCACCACAGTAAGGTCATGTCCAACCGACCCTCTTATATATGTACTTTTCTTACCACTAAACTGGATAAAGCTGTCAAAATGGAACTTCATGCTCTAAAAAGTAACACCTATTCACCATCCAGAAAACCCTAAATGTATAGAAATGGAAGACTTCATCAGGTTCCCTTCACCTATGAGGTCCTGATCCACATATTCAGATAACTTCTTTAATCGGAAATGATTGACTTGGAATTTAATATCACACTAAAGTCTGTCCTGAAAACATTTCACCGTAGTTGCCTCATCTTCTACTAATGCAGGAGAAAAGCATTGTAGATCTGTGAACCATCTAGCATAATCCATAAAATACATTCTCCCCAGTGTTAGATGCATGAAATTTACATCTTTCTCTTGTCTCTGCATCTCTGGATATATGTCATCCAGTAACCTCTCTAAGAATTCATTCTACAAAATACAGTTAGATTGTCCAATTTGAGCTTGAATGTCCCACCAGGGCTTTGCTGATCCACGTAGCATATAAACAACCAGCTTGACCCTCCTCTTAGGTAGAGTCTCCAAATGGTAATGTATTGTCTCAATGGAATCAACCCATAATTCATCTCCCTCAGTCCCAAACTCTCTAGTAAAACTTGGAGAGAGATTTAACTAAAACTCATTTGTAAACTCAGACAATATTTTCACAACCTTCACTCATTATCTTTCCAAGAATTGCATGAAACAAGAAATGCTCTCCCAGAACTTCTCCCTTTCATCATTAGCTAGTACCATCAGTGCCTCATGTTCCTTAACAGGAAGACCATTCCTAGACATGCCCCTTGAACATCCCTTTAACAAAGGTCATAGAGGAATATTACCTACAATTCCAAACTCATGTCTTAGGTATCATAACAAAAACTTATAACAATATGGTAATATGAATAATCACAATAGGTCACAACACATTTTCCCCCAAATCCCACAAAACTTTTAAAACAGTGGCACTATCACCACCCTTAACCATCATACTCCTAGGTTTTGGTTAATAAGGATAAATAAGCTATCATAATCATGTGTCTCATTTAGACACCCAATTACTCTCATTTCACATCATTTTTACTACCTTTTACAATTCATGTTAGGTTCCATTTCTTCATTCTAATAACAAAAACATGGAATAAAATTCATGTTCAACAACATAACTATAACCCATTTTCCCATGCTTGCCTAAAATGATACATGTCAAAATAACCCTAGGTACATAGAAAGAAGTGTTCAGACTCAACTCTCATGCCATTGTGGTCCATGAATCAATATTAAAAAATCACATAAACAATAATCACATCACAACACAAGTAAACCACCCAAGGTTAACTAATATTAAACTATAACAAAAATCATTAACAATAACATTCCCACCATGAGTACTCAGTTTTCCCCCATATAAGGGTTTTCAACTCCCATGTACGATCTCATTAAAAATCCCCAAATCCTCCTACTCTCATTTATACCTTTCCCTAGATAGTAAGGCAATTGAATAATAAAGAAAATCCCCTTTGATACCACTTTGTAATGTCCTAAACCAGGAGCCACAAGAAGGTGCCTCGAGAATGTTGGTCACGTGACCTCAAGCACACCTTCTCATACACTAGAGGCTATCAAGTAGCATAGAGGGTCTGGTAGGTCATTAATTGGGAGAAAATACCTTCTTTAATTAGAGTACAAAACCAACAGAAATAGTTATGAAAATATAGAATAATATATAACCAGAACAATACCAATGTCATAAGATAACGAAAATAGAAAATAAAATATTCAACTAAAGTGTCAAACATGTTATGCCAATATAAGTGTCAAAATGAATAAAACAAGACATGGAATAAACAATCTAATGTTTCATAATAATGTACCAAAACACATATGGTTCCTTTATCCAATTTCCAACCCCAATCAGTAAACTAATATAGGTCCCTTTCCATTAAAATGTCCTACAATAGTAAATTCTATCCGTGTATCGATCGGGTAGCCCAGTAGGGTGTGAGTAAAACTCAGGAGGCCACTATCAATGGTTTCTAAAAAAATAAATTCAAATGATAGTTTATGTTGTTATATACTGAGAAGAAGATAATGCATAAATAAAAATTTATCACATTATCATTTATTATTTATTTAATCATAGCATGTATATGGTTACTGAGAATACTCGTACCTCTATAATAGCTTCGGCTCGTGACAGAGACCAAATTTTTCCATAGGAAATATCATATCTTAATAATTTCTTTGGCTTGTTTTGGAGGTTGAAGTAATCAAAGGTGACATGATATCTCAGTACATAATTTTAATCATGATGTAGTTCAAAGTATTGTCATGTGAGTCCATATCATGGTGTACCATTATTAACATTCATTAAATTGACACATAAATGCCAAAGTTACAAATAATAAATGAACAAGTAATATGGACAGGTTAACATTGTTAATTCTTTATAGAATGACCATGTTCCTATTCCATTACTCATAAGTACAATGTCCATGTTACTATTTATACTTATCATTTGAATGAACTTGTTTTAATTTCTTTACTCACATGTACAATGACCATGTTTTCATTTATACTTATCATTTGAATGACCATGTTCCCATTCTTTCAAACATAATTAATTCATAATTTATTATCCTCCTCAATTACATTACTAATTAAATAATTAGTTTAATATATAAATAACTTTTATTAAATCCCCAATTAATTAAGTATTCCAATCAAAATAATTAATTCCGTAATTAATTAATTAATAACACAATTAATATCTAATAATTAGTTTTATAGAAATAATTATCTCATTCTAAATCACAACTCTTCATAATTAATTTCATAATTCATTATCTAGATCATTATATCTAACCACATAATTAATTCACGATTAATTGTCTCAAACTAGCCAATTCAATATCTCATAATCGATCCCATGATTAATTATCTTGATTATAACCCCTAACTCTCATAATAAATTTCCCAATTCTATTATCTAATAAGAAAACACATAGTCTCATGATTAATTATTCACTTAGTCATCAATTTCAACAATGCTTCAATAAATTAATTGGTCAACCTAATTAACCCAATTATAGAATTAAATTGGTAATGAATATGTTCAATCATACAATATTTCATACATGAATCAAATCCATGACTATGAGAATTAGATTTTTGATAACCTAACTCAATTCGTTGACAGAAGTTCATTCCACAGAAATCCCCAAAATCCAAGCATCACAATTATGTAGATATTGTTTTGGATCTAAATCCTTATACAAGATCAAGGATATAAAGACCTCATCAGTATAGATCTTTATGAATAATTATAGATCTAGATCTAACCAAAATGGTTTAGATATATACCAATAGAGGATAAATTGCACAAAACAATCATGGAATTATAAAATAATGAAAGGTATAGGCATCAGGATGAGATGCACATAACGATAGGAGAGATTATCAATAAATTGGACATTAAATATTGAAGAAATAGATAATATGGCCTTGAAAACCCTCTATAAATCTTTTGAAATCGTCCAAAAATTCCTTTCTCCAAGCTAATGTCGAATAAGAGGTGTTTTGGGGGATTGGGATATTTGAAAACTAATTTTTAGGTGAAAAGGAACCGCATGTATGGTTTTTTGTGTATGGGCGCTTGGCTAGGTAAATTGCACGTAAACTATGTGTCACCCATTATCCATGGTCACATGTTAATATAGTTTTGGGCGCACAGTTTTCACTAACCGTGTGCCAACCATGTATAATCCCTTCTTCAGAAATTTTTCTAAAAACTCCTCCCAAATGCACCCTAGACCATAAATCCAATAAAAGGTACTTAAATTTTTTTTCATGAAATGCTTCTCAAAATATCATCAGGAAAGGTCAGGATATTACAGTATTAGTGCTTTCTGAAGGAGTAAATTCATCTTGAATACTAATAGTTTGGAGAAAATTTTATATTTTTTTGGAAATATAGTATATTTTGATGTTATACATGTGATGTATGTATTTCATCTTATGTTTTTAGACTTGAGGGTAATAGAATCTCTCAACTCTTGGAAAATGATTTTGAAATAAAAATTTAATATTATTTAATTAAATTTTTATGAATTTATAGAATTTTCCACACCTCATTAATTGATTGTTATGTGGAATTTATTTTCATGATCATTCAATTTATTATTCTTTATTTTTTATGTTAGTATACATCATAATTATGACAATATTATTTTCCTCCATGTCCACATTTTCGCATCCCACTAATGTTCTCCTATTTTTAAACCTATTTGTGTTTTATTTTTTAATTCTAATCATATTACCTTCTCCATATTTTTGGAATTAATTCTTGTTATCCATTTTTATGATGGGGGTTTTCCAGGAAATTATTTTATAATATTAATATTTTTTCATTAATGTTTGTATATTTTATCTTCCACTCCATGGATTATCTTTAAAAATGTTTTATAAAATCTATATTAGGCACAAGATAAAATCTAAATATAAATATTTCCAAAAAGGTTGAAGAATAATACAACCTTGGTATTATTAATAATAATTTAATATAATAACATAATAACATTCTTGAATTAGATTTTAATGGATTTATATTAATTATAAGAATAATATCTACTATTTTTCTCAAAAGGGAAAATATTAATTTATAAGAAAATTGGAATTTAATAAATCATATGGTTTTACTTAAATATATTATTTATAAATTTTATTAATAAAATTTTTATAATATGATATAATTTTATAATTAAAAATTCCAAAATATCTAATGGTGAAATTTTCGAATTTTCTTGAAATGATTATTTTTCAATAAATAGTAAAAAATAATAATTTTGTCAAAATTTCATTTTGTATCATTTAATTGAGTAAATTAAATGTCTCATTTGATATTAATACAATATAATTTTCCTATAATTATAAATAATATAAATAGTTATACAGGATTCACCATTATATCTAATTTCTGCTTAAAAACATTTATAGACTAAAAATTCATTTTTAGTATCTGTAATTCATTACAATTTTCATTTTTTTAAAAATTGATTTCATAAATTTTTAGAAAATAGATCATGTAAAATGGATCACATATTCTTATTTAATATTTTCAAAATTTTTAAATAGATTCCTATTATTTTTGTTTGTTATGTTTTGTAACTATATTTAATATTGGTCACTTTTTAAGTGTAATTCGAGTAATTAATGTTACCAATAATATTATAAGGAATAAAAGTAACCATAAATAATGATTTTAATCTATTTTATGCGTTGATTAGTAATGTACTAATATATAACTCAATTTAATGGATTTTGTTTCCAATTTTTTCTAAAAAAAATATACTAATATTATTTTAATTATACAAAAATACATAATGTCACTCTTATGTTTATAAATATATATTATATGTTAAATAAGTTATAAATACAAGTATAAACCAAATATTTACTTTTATTTTGTGAATAATGAAATTATTTTTATTTTGTTTTTTTAGGAAATGATTATCTTAAATTCTGAGGTAACGATGACATAGTGCATGTGAGAGTAGAAGAAATGTCAATTAAATTGTTTTCAAAATAGTAAAAGTAGTTTTTAATGGTAATTTGCAATGTCTAATTAATTTCATCAACAAACACACACACACACACACACATATATGGTATCTTTTAACAGTATATATTCAAATTTAATTATAATATGTGTGAAAATTATGGTAATAGTTCCAAAAATGCCAACAATGATGTTTTATAATATTTAGTATTTAATTAAATGTTATAAATTCAAAAATATAATATCTTCTTCCAAGTAAATATTTTATTTTATTAAATGTCATCCATATTCAAATTATGGCTGTATTTTAGTTTATTAGTATCTTTTTTGACCTCGAAACAGTAAATAATGTCGATATAACAGTAATCTCAAATGCAGTTAATGTCATGTAAATACAAATAATTAAGGTTAAAAACATTAACTAATAATGTGAGAAATATATTATATAATAAATTTTAAACACATTATGATTCTATAATATTTATAATAAATTTTATTTAAACTTTTTGATGAAAAATAATTTATCTTAATATAATATATTATGTAATTCCAAGAGTGCCCCTTACCATAGTTAAAAAATTGGACATCCTACCCTCTCATCCTTACAACTTTTTAGTGGTATCGATCTAAAAATCCATTCCAAAATCAATTTACAAACTTCCTCTTCATCACCTAGGTGCTATGTTATCATCAAAATTATATCATATAACCCTTAAGGTGTAATCCAAATGTGGTTTTCAGAAGAATAAGTATAAATTGAAATAGTTAATTTATATTTTACTTCATTGTACATGTCTATAAAATATTATTTAACCATGATGATAAAATAAAATCAGTAAATTTTAAAAAATTAAGTGTTATTATGAAAATGGTATAAAAGTTTTCATCATTGTTTGAATCAAAAGTACGATGAAAACATTGTCTGTGAATATGTGTTGACATACACCCCCAAGAAGTGGTACATTTCATTTTCCATAACCTCCTATCATGGTTGGTTATAATTAAGATTTAATGTATATATATCATAATAATGAAACAATTATCATTCTATAATGATAATATATTATTAATCTGTTTAACTTTATATTGATTGAAAAATAATAATGTCATTCATGTGTACGAGTGGATTACCACCTCCATGAAAAAAATGATTATTTAATCATCACCACATAAAATGGTTGGTATATATAACAATATTTAATGTGAAAATATTATAATAATGATATTATAATAAATCTAAATATAAAATAATAGTTACCTTTTTTTTCTCATGTTCATTATAAAATAGAAACACTAATAATTCTTGCATATGGCCTATTGTCTCTATAATTATAAAGTAATTCATTTTAATTATATATAATTAATTTTTGGTTTTAAAAGTATAATTAGTTTATAAAAGTGATTAATATTTGATGATTATTATAATATTTATGATAGAATAATAAACCCATTGACGATGTTCAACACAACAAAGTCATTTTGAAATTTCGAACTAAATTTTATTTCAAAAGGGTATTCATAGATTTAATATAGTAAGTAATTAAAAATTTCATTAAACTAAATTTAATAAATGGATTATGGATATTATACATCATCTCAATATGCCTTAATTAAGAGAAAATTTAATTTCCATTAAATAATTTATTTTATATAGTGTGTACAATTACCCTATTACATGTTATACCACATGGTTGGGACACATTTTAAAAATCCCGATTGAAGATTCATCTTCCCATTAAAAATTAAAATTTTCATCTTTTTCCATGATGGGTTTATAACTCATCCCACTTTTTATTATTTAACATTCCCACCAAATAGAATCTTATGAATACCACCCATATCTTCCATTGTTGGACCTATTCTATCAGATATCTAAATGACCATTCTTATGTTTTCTTAGTGAGCTATACGTAAGTCAAGATGTTGATTTCTAGTCCTTCTACACTTTATCTAATTTTGTGATTTTAAAATTATTTATTTTTGTAATGATTATATAAATTAATGGCGAAATAATCCTTATGTGATGGGGCTTCCATGATTCTTAGTATGAGGACATCCCAAGAAAAAATATATTAACCATTATCCATCATTTCATTATAAGTATATATCTAGGTGAGTTTTTCAATGGGGTTTTATATAAATTAAATGTTTTGGATTATGGTTCATGTTCCAATTAAAATTCCATTGTCCTGTTTTATTTTTAATATTATGGTATTGACCTTTGGGGGATCATTTACCTTTCTTTTTGTGTGTCATGAGTACCTAGGGAGTAAATGGAAATTATTCCAAAGTGTTATAATTTTAAAAATTATAAGAAATTAGTTAATTAAATATAAATACAATAAAATTAATGATTTTTTTATGACTTCAGGATAGGAACTTGGTTGATTTGAAATCGTTCCATTATAATTCGATGATTATGTGAATTGGGTTATTGAGAAAAAAAATTAATCGATGGAAATCATCATAATCAAGTAATTTAGTTCATTTAATTACTCATAGTCTCTTTTATTTCTAAAATTCAATCCATTTCCCTATCTCATCATCCACTCAGGTGAATATCATAATATCTTATCAAACCCTTCAACTATTTGATATGTAATAAACATGTTTCCATATTGGTGATTACAACAATTTAGTTTTTTTTTATTTTAAGGACAATATTTTATATATTACAATAGATAAATGTCTTCATGAAATTACTTATTCCAATAAATATTTAAAAGGATGGTCTCTGAAACATTTTGATGATAATTTTATAGTAAATTTAAAATTAATTATAATTTATCAATATAAATAATACCTTTATCTTGATATCAATCTTCATGGAATATGTTGATCATCTAAAACCCTTTTGTTCAACAATAATATTTTTTATAGGATCAAAATATAGTATCCCTCATGTAGGGATCCACACATGATCAGGTGATCTACAAACATTATTGATGTATCATCGATGGTAATCATAGTGGATCGATGATCTTATAGTGTTCGTCTTGATTATAGGGATGATTATTTTAGTCATGAATAATCGTTATTTAAATATACTACTTAATATAGTGATGGAGGAAATAGACCACTATTGTGTTATTCTTTCTTGGCAGAGAGCACTATATTTAATTAAGAAAAATTATCCTAATTTTGATCAAACTCTACACAAAATACATTATAATCAACCAATAGAGATATTCATAGATTTAAATATTATTTTAATACACAAATGGAAATTAATAATATAGAAAATCTTGTATGAATTCATTCAATGCAAAAGTATTATAATTATCATTTTCTCATGGAATATAAAAATAAATATTTGTTTTACCATCATGTTAATTAATATATTTGTGAACACAATATTTTTCTGGTTGTCATTTTAAGGATTATTAATTAAATATTACATATATGAGTAAACAAAATACCTTTTGAGTAATTATTTATTTAATTTATGTGACAAATATTTTCTCAATCAAATTATTCTAAAAAAAGTTAATAATATTTATTTCAATAATTAAATTCCAATCGAATGTAATAATGATCAACATAAACACATTGTTTGTGACCCTATAGGATTAATTATCGTTATAATTATGTTATCTCTCTTAAAGTCCAACAATACTATATATAATTGGGTCAGGTATCGAAAGGGAAATATGTAAATGCCATAACGTTGGAAACCACACACAAATTCTCATTGTGTAAAATAATATCTTTACCATGATATCTCATAATGTAGTTTCCACACCCATTACATCAACCCATATACATGATAGGTATTTCATTGACTATTTTGGATAAATTTACTATTTCATCATTTCCTTGGAAATTAATGTGTTAGTTCTATTTTAATAAAACAGAATAGATATGAACTTCCCTAAATATACGAGGGAATAATCCGTCATCAAAATATTAATTTTCAAAATATCATTTGTGGTGCACCCAATATTCCTATATTTGTAATACCTTTTAATGAAACAAATACTCTGGGGAATTATTGAATTAACATAACATAGAATTATGAATAATATGTAAATATAAATATAAATTAATATTTACTTATTTTAATATTATTTCAATATTTATTAAATAATAATGGTTTTAGGACAATAATACAAATACAAACCCACTTTTTCTATAGGAAACACTGAATGACTTTCAAAATAATAAGTGGCACAAGTTGAACGCGTTTCTACTTAGATAATATTTTAGTCATGGGTTCTTTCACATTTTTTCCCTAAATAATACATTAATAATGACTTCATTTATATAAGAAAAATCCATCAAGGGATGATATTTTTGATGTGAGTGCTTCATCCACTGATGTAATCATGGATCCTTTGGATAAAACTCCACTGCAGATCAATAAAAAATAATGTTTTATGATCATTATAGAGTGGTATTACATAATTATCATAGATGAAGTTATGTATCTAATCTAATTTTTTAGCTACATGAATTCCAAATTATACACCAATTCTAATATAGTATTTTTTTTTATGGATGGAATTTAACTCTTACAATTCTACGATGCAACATTGACAATGAAGATGTCTCCTAAATAGGATTTCAAATCATCATGAACTATTTCAAAACTAGAATGTGTATATCCATTGATGATTAGTTACTCATATCCACTATAGATAATGAAAATGTACTGATTTTACGTCAAATACATATGTATAATTTTGAATTTTTTCCTATGGAATCGAATTGGAAAGCATTATATTATCCTATTGTATATAAGGTATTAAAGACATTTAGCCTTATACATAGCATAATAGTCATGGATGACCCAAATGATGATTCATATAGAATCCATGCCAACCATAATCTCTCCTCATGTGTCTAAGGATACAATTTCATTGAATTAAGTTATCTATATGGCACTATAAATGATCCCTTATTGGATTGTTCCATGGTGAATGTTGTTTGTATCTTGTTTATCAATTTAGTTTGTCTTTAACTAAGAAGCCTCTTGCATTTATCATTATATATCTAGAACCCATGAATAACACATACTTATCCAAGTCTATCATGGATATTAATTGAGTAATACATTAACTAATTAAATTTATGACTAGTATTGCATTTCCAATAAGTAGAATCATGTCATCATAAACTATTAAGAAAAAATGCACTCAGTATATTATAATTTTAAACATGAGACAAAAATTATTTCATTATGAATCCAAGTTCCATTATGGATTTATCAAACTAAATGTTCAATGTCTTGGATGCTTTCATTATTCCATAAAATATTATTTATAACATCAATAATTTTTTGGCTTCATTTGTAGTCACAGACCCATCAGGTTGTGTCAAATAAAAAAACGTCCAAAGGGATATAGTTACTAAAGGTAGTTTTAACCTAAATTATGAAACTATAATATTATTGATATAATAGTATTCTATGCTGAATTAGAATGGATTTTATTTCAAAAAAATAGTGAAACTTTATCATCATATTCAATTCATTAACATTGTTTAAACCCTTTTATAACCATATTTTTCTTATAAGTACTAAATTATATATTGATATATTATTTATAATTGAATAAAAATTTACAATAAATATTATTTTAATCCACCGAAGGATCTACTAAAATACATACTTGGATTATAATAATTTATTATATTTAAAAATAAAATCCACAATCCACCTGTAAATATATGTTCCACTTACATTGACCTTGTAAGATATATTTTCATTATTGTCAACTAATATTGTGTCACTTTCCTCAATGACTAGATAACCATATCATTCAGGTTCTCTAACATCCCTTTTACTCTTATATATTACTTGTGCCTCTAGAACATTTTCATCCCTAGAGCTTTGTGCAATATGAAGCTATACAGACTCAATTATTTATTGTTCATACACTTCATCAAAGTATATAACTCTCTAAATATATATTCTAGATGTATCTTCCATCTCAAAGAATTAGGGACATATTTCCACCAAAAACATTTTTATATAACGGCTCATATAGGTAATATCTCATTGTTTCCATGTGATGTCCTATAAATATTCACTTAGTTCCTCTGGTTGATATATTATTTATATTATAATAATAATGAAATTCATTGCATCCCCTACCCACAAATTCAACAACACAAGCTAATTTCCAAACCTCATTTTATACGGTATACTAATTTCATTATTACATGGTTTTAGAGTTATAATTTTTTTCCTACAATGTGTATATCCAAAAGGATAATGTAATAATCACTTGAATCATCATTGATACCATCATATCTAATAGGTTTTGGTTTCCCCATTCAATTAATCCATTATATTTTAGTATATAAGGAGGAGTGAGTTGATATAGAATCCCAAATTTCTATTAATTATCAATGATGACATGCTTGAGATATTTTCTACCACGTTCTATATAAAAAATTAATCTTCATTTGAAGATATTTCTCAACATAATTCATATATTACTTGGAAAGTTTAATGGAATCTTACTTATACCTCATTATGTAAACATATCCATATCTACTAAAATCATCAGTAATAGTTTTTATGTTTGAGTAAACAGTGATGGATTCCACTAGTAAAGGTATAAAAACATTAGAATGAACCACCCTATGAAGAATAGTTGACCTTTCAGTTTTCCCAATAAATAGATATTTTATCATTGTTACATGAAATAATGCCTAATTTACATCATTTGGTTTTAATTTAAAGGAATCTCAATATTCGTTTTTTATTATTAGGATAAATCATTTTTCATTTATATAAAATATCCAATGATTCAATGAAAGGGTGTTGTTATAATCATGAGAATTATTATCACTGTTATTTTCTATTAAACAGTCTATGTAATCCATCACATAAAGTCCACTATTTAATTATTTTATATAATAATAAATTAATTAAATATTAATGAAGACACATTCACCAATAAATTGAATAATTTATCCATCTATAACATGTATGGAAACATATATAAATTTAATTGTGACATAAGGAGGATAATAATAATATTTTAAAACAAAAATCATTGATGACAATAATGAGAGGTGGTAGTTTCCAATAACAAAAACTGTTTGTTTTGATTCATTTTATAATCATATATCTACATCACCCAATGAAATATTCTTGTATCTACATATTTCCTATATTTAAAAAATTATTTTAGCACCAAAACATATATCTAATACCAAATTTATAGAAATAAATAAATTTCACTCGATTATAAATAAAGTATAATATTCAACTTTATTCTTTTATTAGGTACAATTTTTCTTCTAGTGGCCATTTTAGGAAAATGGAAAACATATAGAATCTTGTTACCAAGATTCTCCATTAATCCTTATATTCTTTTAATGTCTCTATGAAGAAGAATTAAACTTATATATATTCATATGGTCTTTCCTTTTAATCACCATAAGGAAAGTTGTCTTATCACACTTCTTATCCTTATAAAAAGACCAATGTAGAGTGTGAAGATAAGGGAGAGACTTATCAATGTTTTTTATTTTGAGATTATAAAAAAATAGAGAAACTATAAGATAGTGATTATATAATTAGATTGGTGAATAGATATCAAGAATGTTTAAACCATAGATCCTCTAGTTTATCAATGTAAAAATTTTGTTATTACAATATTCCTAGATTTTGAACATTCTCTAATATTTCCTAGAAAAGGTTCCTTTGATATATCATACCATTAATGTTGTTCACTCCCATTATAAAAACCACATATTTATTGGATGATTTTATAAGAATCTATATATTCATGTTACATCATGTGTTCATTACACATAGATAAATTCATTAAACTATAAACACCAACTACATCATTTAGGTGTCTATCATAGATATTTAACTACTTATAAATCACCTCCTTTGTAGAAGGATCATGGATTGTGAATTATAGAACATAGAATTTAAATTCATGGACCAACAATACCTGTGGGTGTTTTAAACATTCCTTGGATGTTACATATATTAAATAGACAATCCTTATCTACAATAGATCTTAGTGATAATTAGAGAAAAATATTTTAATCATTATATAATAAAATTTTATATTGTTATTACATTACATGATATCAGTTTATGTGATACATAATATTTTTTTTATTTGTAATAATTCTCTCACTATTTTATTAGTTTTCAATGGTCTATTCTATTTAACTCAATTATCACTTTCATATAATAATTATATTGATATGTATACATATATCACTTCATACAATCAAGATAAAGGAAAAAATTTATAAGATTGAATTTAAGTGAGTCATATTGTAAACAAAATATTGGAGTCTCCTTGAACCGTTAAGTGGAATCCCCAATCCAAAAATAATATCTCAGATTTCCTTATAAACATGATTCAAATTTTTACTATATTGACAAAGTCCTTTATATCCAATATAGATTTTGTTTTGTGGACCCCTATCATAGTTAAGATTTATTGATAATTATAATTTCCATTATTAGAGGCCGAATTGATACATAAACTATGGGTTCATATTGATTCAAAAGATGGAGGAAAAAATTACATAATATTAACATGAGGGGTTTTAATGTTTATTATGAATAATTATTTACTAATTTTTACTTTACATGAGTCTTTAATGTAATGGGGATTTTAGAATAAGGATAAATCATGTTCCGAAACAATTATAAAAACCAAAATAATTTTAATTCCATTGCTGCATATACATGAATTATTTATGTGATATAAGTCTATAATAAATAAAATAATTAATGTATAATGGTAAATAAGATGAATAGATAAATGATGCGCTCGTTATCTTCTATTATTTATTATTTATTATGTGGTAAATAATTCAACATACGACCCAAGAGGAAAACTCATTGTCCTTGTCTTGGAATGAGTTGTAAAATTCAATATATCCATATATATATCAGTCGTGTTGGTTTTGTCTTGGTTTATTATTGAACCACCTCTACTTAGAATCTTCCAAAAACCAACTACATGTTCCTTTTGATATCCCTTTTATTACATAAACGTTATAACACACATAGAGTTGAAAGACACATAGTATTTAATTAGAGAAATTAAACTAAAACATTGGACCAATATGTAATACATAGTAAAGGAGGGGGTAATTTTAAGATAGAAATCAAATTTATTTTTAAAATAAATAATTTTAAATCCTTCTAATTAAACTAAATTATTTTTAACCAAAACAAGAATAGACCTTATCAATGTTCATGATCAATCACACAAATGCAACAATAATTTATTTAAAATCAAAATATAAAAAATTCAGTTCATTATTGGACAATATAAAAACACTTGATTTTTTTAAAATAAGTGACTGAATATTAAATTAATTCATTTTTATTAGTCCATCCATTCATCATTAAAATCCCATATATTGATATTTTAAATTATATAAATAGTTTTATGTTATATTAAAAATTATAAAATCATACACAACTATGTTGGTATAATATTCAGGATGAGTACATATCTAAACTACTCATTATGTGTCTAGTATTATTCAATTAAATAGTAATTTATACTATTTATAATTCATGTTTCATTATTTCATGGTGTGTATTTCCATATTTATGTCACACACAAAAAACTTTTATAATTTAATTCGTGGTGTCTTTAGTATGTAATGATGGTACATGATTCAGTGTTTTGAATATGATCAAAATTTAATTATACATTTAATATAATATATAACCTAATTAAAAACATGTAATGTTAATTTAATTACTTCAAGAAAATCAGATCGATGATGTTAAATGTAGTAACTAATTAAATTTTATATATCCATGTAAAAAGATACAATACACATTGTTTTCAATATGTACACATAGAGTGTATATCACATCATTTGATATTTATAGTACATACCTTGGGACTCATTATATACTTATTTTGACTATTAATGAAGTGTGTGAAATTCATAATGGATACAAAAATTTTACTACAAGTTACACGACTTCAATCCTGTATGTGTCATATATTAAATAGACTTGATATATCAATTACATTACTTGTTTTAACCTAAAGTTTTCCAAAAAGAAAACACATGGACTTCATGGGATATGGGAAATACTCATTTCCTGTTGTCATGAAAATTTCCGTTCCACCCTTTCTATTCAATATGAAGATCAAAATCCACATGGAATGAATTTATAACATGATGACATAGAGTCAATGTGGGGTTTATAGAGAAATTGTAATGTCCCGGTTCCGGAAGCCACCTAGAGGCACCCCGTACCCGGCTGGTCACATGGCCTCAAGCGCATTTCCCCAAACACCAGAGGCTGCTGACTAGCAGCGAGGGCCTTGGGTGTAATAGTGGGGAAACTATTCCCTCATTGGAATAGTACACAGCGGAAGTAAACAAAGCAGACAATAGCAGAAGTAGTAAATATCCAACAAAAATAAACAACGGAAGACTAAAACAATAAACAACTGGAGCACACATTTATATATGAAATGATGCATGATACATATGTCTAGGAAAACAGAAAAAAAAAAGTCACAATGCTGAATACAATACTAAACCAAGTAGAAAAGAAAGACAAATAAGAAACTCCTCAGCATCACAAGCCTCGACTTGGTCCCATGCTCTCCTGCTCCAAAGCAATCAAGTACCAGAAGTTGAAGGGTGCTTGCCCTTGTCTATACCTACAACAACATAGTCTGTTTGGGCCTAAAAGCATGACCCAAATAGGGTGTGAGACTAATCCCAGTAGGGAACCACCCGAAGATCTGTGCCTTACAGTCAGTGAGTATATGTCAAGTAATAGTACAGTAAGCAGTAAAAAGTAGGTAGTAAACAGTAAGTAGTAGCAGAATGATATGCAATAGTAATTAATCCACAGAACAACAAGTAGTAGAGAAGCAAACAACTAACCACAACAGGAACCCCTCTGTGAAGTACTCACAGCCAACCCCTCTAGTCCTATCCAAGAATTACCCACAACCCTCTAGAAATTACACTCATCCTAACCCCTCTGGTTTGGTTATACGAAATTATAAGACTCTCTGGGGAAGCTCGCTCGATCAATTCCCCTTATAGTCTAGGGTAGTATGGGACTCTATGAGGAAGATCACACGGTCTAACCCTCTTATAGCCCCAAGGTCTAGAAACTCTCTGAAGAAGCTCTCTTGGTCAATTCCTCCTATAGTCTCATGTCTATCACAGACTCTCTAAGGAAGAGCACTCAGTAAATTCCTTCTCTAGCCTGGAAAGGTTTTAAAGAAATTCAAAAAAAGTAAAGACTCTCTGAGGAAGATCACTCGGTCTACTATCCTGTAGTATATAATATTCAAGACTCTCCGGGAATCTCACTTGGTCTATCCATTATAGTCTATAGCAACAGGTTGTCACGGTCCCGTGCCAGTCAGTGCATAATAATGCTATAAGTCCAAAGTACACCTACAGAGCTACTTGGATAACCAGTCTACAACATAACAAGCATGTCAAGAATATCATTCCATCATACAGTCACAGGGCATGGAAAACAGGTATAATAACCAAAGGCTAACAAGAACAAGGCATGGGAAAAACATCCAATCACAACAATTATCCACAAACATACTCAAATTACCTCTACACAATCATACTAGCATGGCAGGAAAACAACAGGGGCAAAACTATAAACACGCAATACCCCGTTCACGGGTATTGGTGGAATTTGCACATAAAACTCAAAGGATTCTAAAGGTAAGGCACACACCACCTACCTTGATACTAGGAGATCAATATACTTTGACCACGATGCTTGATTCTCCTTCGAACGACGTAGATCTATGAAAATACATAAAATGTTCAACCCACGATATCTTGAAAAAGAGGAGGAATTGGAAAACAAAGATCTAGGTGAAGGAAGAGCTTACTACTGCAGTCCCAACACAATCTACAACGGTCGATTTGGAGAACGGACAGAGGCACGGGGGCTCGGAGAAGTTCTGTGGCCGTACGGGTTCTCTCAGATGAAGAAGACTTAGAAGAAGTGAGTTTTGTCCATCAGGCGCGACCCCGGTTCGTTTAATGGAAAAAAAGAAACCACACGACATGTAATTCTGGGGTACATGGAATTTATTTGGCCTTTATGTACTCTACTTTAAGCGGCCTCCACACCACCCTTACACACCATGTGTGTGGCTAGGAAATGGCCAGCACATGGCCTGGTGCTGCATCAAAGTACACGGTGTGTACTTATAAAGTACATGACATGTACTTCGAAAATTTCCTGATTTTCCTCTTTTTCTCAAAAATGACCGGAAAAGGAAACAAATACCTAAAATGAAGATCTGGGTTCTTAAAAACTTCCCCCTTAAAGAAAATTTTCTCCGAATTTCCCTAGTGAGGCGTAGAAGAAAAAACCCTGGACAGCTCTGGCCACTACGATCGTACATTGGCCTCCCTCTCCTAGGTCTCGTCCTGTACTCGCCCATGCTACCATAGCACCTGTACCAGAGGAACATACCAGCCATGGAGAACCTTCATAGTACGATCAACAATACGGATAGGATTCTCCTCAAATGATGCATCCGCTTTGAGCTCAACCACCTCGGGTTGAAATACATGAGATGGGTTTGAAAATTAACGTCGGAGCTGAGAAACGTGGAAGACATCGTGCATAGCCCGGTACCTCTGAGGTAACTGAAACCGATAGGCAACCGGCCCAACTCTCTCCAACACCTCAAATGACCCAACGTACCGCGATGAAATCTTACCCAATCTTTGAATCCTCTTGTGTCCCAACCTCGATGCGACATGTAGGAAAACCTAATCCCGGACCTTGAACTCCAGAGGTCGTCTCTGTAAAGAATCTTAAATTTCAAGAAATTTTTTTTCTTAAATTCTTTGGGATTTTATGAGTACGTAGTTTCTAAAGGCACCTGATTCCGAGGCCCGGTGTGCCAGAATCAATTTTTGAAGTTTAGCTCAGGTACGTTTAGTGAACGAATGAGCGTGTTTTTCTATCTTTTAAACCGGTGCTCAGAATCAAAATATGAGGGCACCGATGAAACCGCAGTGCCAGTAATTGCATAAGAAGACCTTTGCTGGAGTTGTGTTTTCTTGGGAGGATTTGTAAAAAAATGTGGATTAAATGAAGAGTAAAATAAAATTGTGTTACAAATTTATTTCTTTTCTAAGTGGTTTAAATCCTAGGTGTGGAAGTTGGGGTGGGACCCGCTAGATACTAACCACCCTTGAGTGGTTAAAGGTGAGGTGGGGCCCACATGAGCCCAACGCCTCACATTCCCTAATTCCTTTAAACCCCTCATAAGTTATGTAACTCTCCCACTTTATTTTTTTCCATCTAAACACCTAATTAATTAGACAACTTAAGTTTAATTAATAATGTGAGTTGTTTTTGAATTTTGTATATTGAAATGCATTCCATGCTTTAATAAAATAAGTTTAGACTTATTTTATTGGGGGTTGGCTCGTTGTGTTGGGGATTGGAGGAGAAAGAAATTCATTCTTCCCATGAAGAACCTTTCCACTTCTTTCTCTCATCGAAGAACGCCGGTGCCAACCTCGGCTTCTTTCTTCTCGATGTTGACAAAGCGACGTCGTTATTCCGCAGCAACGTCAACGGAACAACGAAAGAATCTCCATCCTTCGTCAAGTGATCAACCTTCTTCAATTGAGGTAGGGTTTAAGTTCAATTTTATTTAATTAAAATTATGCTTTGTTTGTTGTTGAGAATTCTCTTTCTTTTGGCCGCATGTTATCAACATAATGGGAGGAGGTCGGACCGCACAAACACGGCCGATTTTCCTCCCCTTATCTTGTTGTTTATCATTGAACTTGCAGTGAAGGAGGCGCGGTGTCATTGCACCGCGTGGGAACAAAAAGGACCGCGGATGGAGCGGGTCGCGGTGGAGGTGTGTGGCGCTGTCGCGCCGCGTTGGTGAGACTGAAGGAGGCCGCAGCCAAGAGGGGGGCCTCGGCATCGTCGCGCCGCGCCGGACCACCAAGGGGCCGCGACCGGGGCGGGCCGCGGCGGAGGGACGCAGAGTCGTCGCACCACCCCAGTCAGACAGGGGATGCGGCCTAAGGCCACGACATTTTTAGAGTAGGCGGTCGAGCTCAGCCAGCCTCTGTCGCACCAGCAGGTGGGACCCCGCGGGTCACGCAGTAGGCACACCGGCCGACCATTATGGCTGGCCATTTCCAGAAATACCGGGGGGTTGAAACCCCCATCCAGCCGCATAGGGAGGACCCCACCTGATGGGGGCAGCTGTTTCAAAACCAACCCCCCCCCCCCTCCTTCACACCTTGTGGCCGGTTTCCGAGTCGGGCCGCCGCGCTGGACCGGACCGCCCGCGCCGGGCCGGACCGCCCGTGCCGGGCCGGGCCGCCCGCGCCGGGCCGGGCCGCCCGCGCTGGGCCGGACCACCCATGTCGGGCCGGACCCAGACCCGGGTCGGGTCGACCCAGTTCGGGCCGACCCAGGGGGTATTGGGCTGGGTCGAACCGGGCCCAAACCCCTATTTTCAGACAGATCCGTTCAAACGCCCATAACTTGGGTTACAGACCTCCGATCAATGCATCGTCAGTTGCGTTAGGATACTTGGATCGAGATGATCATTTCGGTATATTACACTCAAGATTTCAGGGAACTTTGGGTATGGACGGGTTGGTTCGAACATGAAACCAACCGGGCCCGCGGAGGAGAAACACTTAAAACTTGAGCTCCGAACGTCCGATTGATGTGTCGTCAACTTTTCTAGATACCTATTAGTGAGAAAATTATTTTGGATTACTCTGATTGATATTTGGACGCAGCTGGAGTATGGTCGGGTTGGTTTTAGCTTAAAAACCAACCGGGCCCTTGGGACGAAAAAGCCAGTAACTCTCAGATCGGGCATCCGATTGACGCGACGTCTGACGCGTTGAGTTCCTGATGACGAGGCGGAACTTTGTGATACATCAACTCTGGAATTTGTGACAGTTGATGTATCAACCCCTTGGCTCGTGGAGCAGACCCTCCCGGAATCGAGTGTGCTATGTGCGGGAACCTTAGAGTTGGTTGCGACTGCGACGACGATGACGATTGTACTTGGATCCTACGTGGGTTCAGCAACGAGGACGACTATACTTGGATCCTCTGTGGGTTTGGCAGTGATGAAGACTACACTTGGATCCTACGTGGGTTCGACAACAATGGTTATTGTACTTGGATCCTATGTGGGTTTGGCAGCGACGACATCTGTACATGGATCCTACTTGGGTTAGACAGAGAAGATGATTCAGAGGCTACATCAATCATCTCCACCCCTCTTCGTGAATAGTATACCTGTGTGAGCTGAGTCTTGACTTTCAATATTTATCTTCGATATGATTGGCTTCCTTTCCTATGTGGATTGGGACGTACTTTCCTGTTTGGATTGAGTTATACTTTCCTATGTGGACTGGGTTGTACTTGATCTCGTGAGTTGGAGCAGAACTGGAATTGATGACTTAGGTATATGTATGGTCATATATCTAAGTAGAGTTGGTTGATACTTGTATTCATATATTTCCTTTGTGGTTTATCCTTTGTGGATTCTGGGAGACCTTCGGGAGTCTCGGGGTCCCTACTGAGTATCGTATACTCACCCCTGCATGGGATATACCCGCACTACGTTGTGTTGGTTGCAGACAACGGACAACGCTGATTGTGGTTGAGGATTGAGGAGTGGGACGATAATCGGAGGTGGTCTATCAGGTGGGACATACATGGAGAGAACGGCCGGACACAAGGAGCCGACGTGACTATCTGTACTCACCCTTCATGTGGGATTTCTGGAGGATGACTTGGTGGTTGCTGCTTTACTTTTCAGTTGTTGTACTTTCTTTTCAGTTGTACTGCACTTTCAGTTGGGTTTGTATACCGGCCCATTTACTTTCCATCATTTACTCGTGTATTCAGTTTACTTATTGTTTACTTCAGTTTTCTTACTCTGTGGTGTTTTATTCGTATATAAAGGAAATGCCTTCCCTTTTATCAGGATTTACGCCTTTGGTGCTAGTCGCCAGCCCCTGGCCTATGGAAGGTGGGCTTGGGTTAGTCACGACACAGGCCCCGAGGACGGGTCGTGACAGTCTCCACTGATCAGCACAAGACTTCTGTCGAGACTGTGCTATAGCCATCCTCTTCTAAATCAACTCTATCTGCTCTGAGGTCTCTTGAACAAGATGAGGTCCCAGCAAAGTTGCCTCTCCTACCTCCAGCCAGTATAAAGGTGATCAGCATGGCCTACCGTACAAAGCCTTATAAGGTGCCATCTGAATAGTCACCTGAAAACTGTTGTTATTGGGAAACTCCACAAGAGGAATACGTATCTCCTAATAACCACCAAAGTCTAGAATGCAAGATTAGAGCATATCCTCAAGCACCTGAATCATACACTCGGACTGGCCATCTGTCTAGGGATGGTATGCTGTACTCAAAAGTACCCGTGTACCCAAAGCCTTCTAAAGCCCCTGCCAGAACCGAGAAGTAAAATGTGCATCCCTGTCTGAAACAATGGATTTTGGAACTCCATGCAGACGTACAATCTCTCGGATGTACAACCGCCCTATCTCATCAACACTGAAGGTCTCCTTGATCGGTAAGAAGTGAGAGACCTTCGTAAGCCTGTCGGCGACAACCCAAACAACATCACTCTCTCGAGGTGACCTTGGTAACCCGGTCATGAAGTCCATCGTGAAATCGTTCCACTTCCACTCAGGGAGGGGTAACTGCTATAAAATCCCTACTAGATGCTGATGCTCCACCTTCACCTGCTAATAAGTAGAACATCTCATGATGAACCCAGCAACATCTCTCTTCATACCTGGCCACTAGTACTGGTGGTGTAGATCAAGATACATCTTGGTGATGCCAGGATGAACTTCCCAAACTAAATAATGAAAATCCAGAATCAGCTCCTCGCGTATGTCTACTGTAACCCATACGCATCCCTGGAAATGCAAGATATCATCCTCACCCACTGTCCTTCCAGGAGGAAGATCCTCTCCTGACACACTCTCTCGCAGGACTAGGCCTTCTCAGTCTGATAGCTGCCTTATCCGTACTGAATCAAGAAGAGTTGATGTAATAGCTATAGAAGAAATAAAATTTTGTCTTTGTCTATCCTTCACCTCCAAGTGCATCTCATAGAACAGAGCCATATGCTTCAACTCACTGTTGGCCTCCTGAACTACCTGAATCTGAGTTCTCCTACTCAACGCATCAGCCACTGCGTTGCCCTTTCCCAGCGTATAGGCAAGCTCAAAGTCGATGGACTGTAGATACTCGACCCACCAGCTCTATCTTAGATTCATATCATGCTGAGTGAAGATATAATTGATACTCTTGTGGTTGTTGAAAACCACAAAGTGATCTCCCAAAAGGTAATGACTCCAACAGAGTAAGGCATAAAAAAAGATGCCAACTCTATATCATGCATCGGGTAGTTCCTCTCATGTGGCCTCAACTGCCGAGACTCGTACGCAACAACTCCATCTCCCTGCATAAGTAAAGCTCCCAATCCGACACCTTAAGAATCACAGTAGACTGTATAGCTCTTTCCTAGCTCTGGAAAGACTAGTATTGGTGCTGACGTCAATCTCCCTTTCAGATCATGAAAGGCTAACTCACAGGAATCTGACTATAGGAACTTTTCCCATTTCTTGGTCAGACCTATCAGCGGTGCTGTAAGGCGCGAGAAGTCTTGTATGAAATGCCTGTAGTATCCAACCAACCCTAGAAAACTCCGCACCTCAAAGACATTCTTAGGCTTCTCCCAGGAAACTATAGCTCTCACTTTCTCGAGGTCTAAAGATACTTTTGTCTCTGAGATAATATGACCCAAGAAGTCAATATGATCCATTCAAAAGTGGCATTTCGAGAGCTTAGCATATAATTGATGCTCTCTCAGTGTACTCATAACGATCTCAATATGGGTAGCATGGTTGTGTCAAGTGTGAGAGTACACCAAGATATCGTCCATGAAGACCACCATGAAAGAGTCCAAGTATGTATGGAACACTCAGTTCATCAGTCCCATAAAAACAGCTGGCACATTCGTGAGACCAAATGGCATGACCGCATACTCGTATAGACCATACCTGATCCTGAAGGCTTTAAGAGGTATATCCTATGGTCTAATGCACAACTAATGATAACCGGACCTCAAATCAATCTTCGAAAACACACGGTCTCGTCAAAGCTTATCAAAGAGGTCATCGATCCAAGTCAAGGGATATCGGTTCTTGACCGTCAAATGGTTTAGCTTCCGATAATCCATGTAAAGCCTAACTGTGTTGTCTTCCTTCTTCGTAAATAGGACAGGTGAACCCTAAGGAGAAGTACTGGGTAGGATGAAACCCTTAGCCTGCAACTCCTCTAACTGCTTCTTGAGCTCCTGCAACTCAGGTGTAGCCATCCTTTAAAGAGGAATGGACACCGGTGCCGCCCTTGGAACAAGCTCAATTGAGAAGTCTACCTCATGCTCCAGAGGAAAACCTGAAAAGTCCTCTGGAAAGACATACCTGAAATGATCTACCACTGGAGGAAAGTCTAACTTTGAAGTCCCCTGTTCATCTAGATAAAGACTGGCAATCTGGGCTGTAACTCCTCCTATCCCATGATGCTCTGGTCCAGCTCTACCCGCCTGGACATCCCACTCACCTATATGAAGAAAAGATCCACCCACTGCTAATACAAAACTCACCATGTGGCAATAACAATCGACAACTGCTTGGAAGGGAACTAACCAGTCTATACCGAGAATGACATCATAGCCTGTCATCTCTAGAACATAGATTTCCCATAAGAAGTGATACCATGCAACCTCAAGAGGGAACTCTCTGCACTAACATACGCTAGATGTCCTCGTTCCCAACGGTGTATCAAGAGTCAACATGTTGGTAGATGAAAAGATACAGAGCCCGAGGATCTCCACAACAGCAACGGAGATAAAACTATGTGAAGCACCAGTATCGAAAAAGGTTAAATATAAAACTGAAGATACTAAGATCATACCTCAAACTATTGAAGGTTTGGGATCCTTGTCCTGATGGGTCTGCTCCACAGTGAAAGTCTGGCCTGTACCATGGCCCTGCACCCCTGGCTGACTACTCTGAGCTGATCCACTCTACTGTCGCTGGTAACCTGGTGAATGACCACCACGACAGTGACCTCCACCTCGGCCCGAACGGACGGAATAACTCCAGTTCCCAGACTGGTGAGAAACTGGCGATACATCTCCTGAACGCAGGTTCATAGAGGAACCCCTACCACCAGCTGTAGGTGAGAAGATCTGACAAAAACACTGCAGATGGCCATTCTTTCTGCAAGATCGGCACTCCATCGGGTCTCTCTGGCACTGAGGCCTAGTATGTCCACTCCTACCACACTGGTAGCATACTACCTGGCTGCCCGAAGATGCATTCCTCCTACCCTGATCTCCTCGAGAAGACTCCCTACGATGCTTCCTGCTATCAGTAGGAGGAACATTGACTCTGGATGTCGAACTGCCCAGGCTCACTGCTCCAAAATCCCTCAGATTGCGCTCAGTGATCAGCACATGGTTGACGATAGAGGAGATCGAAGTAAACCTGAAGATGTTCACCTAGGAACATATCTCCTACCTGAGACCGTCCTCAAACTTCCTAGCAAGGAACACCTAATCACCTACTGGAATCGGTGTGAAGCACTGCAGCTTGGTAAAACTTGACGAGTACTCTATAACAGAAAGAGTACCATGCTTGAGACTCATAAACTCCCAGGCTCGGTCGGCCCTAAAGGTCTCCGGATAAATGTAATCATAGAAGATGCATCAGAAATCATACCAAGTCATATTCTGTTGGCACCCAGACTGTGAGATAACCTTCCACCACCTCTTGGCAGTGTCTCAGAGCATATAAGTAGCTAGATTTTCCCTTTTCTCTGGAGGTATCTCTAGGTGCTCAAAGATCATCTGCGTGGCCTCTAACCACAACTATGCAGCCTCGGGTCCTCCATCCCCTAAGAAAGTAGGAGGATGCTACTGCTGGAAAATCTACATCAACTCAGCCATCGACGAGGCAGGAGGCGGTGCTCCCTGAAAGGTATGCATCATCCTTAGGAAGTCCTCCCTGAACTGCACATCATCACCTGTAACGGGTATAACAGCTGGTGCCAAGGCTGGCACAATAGGAGGATCTGCATGAGGATCTGCAGGAGATCCCTGATCAGTCATATCCGGTGTTTGATCACCATCTGGCAGCTGATGAACAACCGGAGGACGTCTCGGAGGCATATCTCTGAAAGATCAAAAGCACACATTAGATAAAGATTAACAAAGACTGAGAACACAAGAGCACAAAACAGAAACAAGAGAAAAGGAAAAAAAGTTCTACAAAACAAGACTACATGGCATGTATAAAACTAATTGGCATGTCCCCTTAATCCAGACACATGGGCGTGTACTTCAGCCACAACTGGTCGTGTAACACCCCAAACTACACGGCATGTTTTCACCACACACGGCGTGTACTGGATCTCCATTCCATTGACCGAGTCTCCTTACACGGCTAGCCCACACGGTCCTCTTAACCCTAGAATACACGGCATGTTCACTAAAGACACGACGTGTACCAGACAAGGTTTTGGCGGCCCGTGTTGTTAGTTACACGGCCGACTACATGTCTAACCCTTACACGGCATGTTCCGAACAAACACGGTGTGTATAAGAGAGATATCACCAGCCCGTGTTGTTCACGACACGGACGGGTACCTAGAACAAGGCTACATGGTGTGTTTATACCAAACACGGCGTGTACGACATGAGCTTCCCTGACCCATGTTGTTAGTGACACTGCCGGGTACACGACTCACTACTACACGACGTGCAACTACATTAAACGGCGTGTTTCCGAAAACTTTTTCACCACCCTGTGTTTTTTCTCACACAGTCAATGACACGGTTTAAAACTACAAGGTGTGTAGTCAAGTACACGCCGTGTATTTTGGGTTTTTCTGGGAAGTAGCTCAGAAACTGCACCGAAGCCCAGAAAACACTGAAAAACCAACATAGAGGTTACAAATTCCGATCCGTGAGGTCCCATACTCCTTGCAAATCAAAGCTTGACATCTCCTACATATCATATACAAGGAAAACAAGTCAATGATCCACCAAAATCGGATTCAAGAGGTCCCATAACACCTCAAGAAGCAAACTTTTGCTTTCATTTAAGTAAAGGTACAATACAAACAATTTCTCTATTAAACTGTAAGGATTCTATCAAACATATATCACAACAGCATGCATAATCTACACAATGTCTATCACAACAACATGAAATCGCTAATTCACCCTAGATGGCATGGAAAGAATACATGACATGTGATTTCTAACAAGTGCCTATATGATGCATGATATGGCATACCCTCATCTCATCGGTTTGCGACAGAAATAGAACCGCAATTGCACAACAATAACAACACAAATCATGTGAATCACTCTAGGTGAAATCATATCAACCGTAAATTCTCAAAACCAGAAAATTGTAATAAACGAGGTAGATTGGTTTTTCCCTATACACAGGTTAGCTACTCCCGGGCACGGCTTATTACCAAGTACCGAATCCGTCCTATCCCTGGATAAAGGCTCCAAACAGTAATTCAAGAGAAAAGAATTATTCTAATACCACTTTGTAACGTCCCTGTTCTGGAAGCCACCCAGAGGCTCCCCATACCTGGTTGGTCACATGGCCTCAAGAGCATTTCTCTAAATGCCAGAGACTTCCGACTAGCAGCGAGGTCCTTGGGTGTAATAGTGGGGAAACTATGCCCTCATTGGTAGAGTACACAGCGGAAGTAACCAAAGCAGACAATAACGGAATTATTAAATATCCAACAACAATACACAGTGGAAGACTAAAAAAATAAAAAATTGGAGCACACATGTATATATGAAATGATGCACGATACATATGTCTAGGAAACCTTCCAAACAAGTCACAATGATGAATAAAATACTAAACCAAGTACAAAATAAAGACAAATAAGCAACTCCTCAACATCGTAAGACTTAACTTAGTCCCATGCTCTCCTGCTCCAAAGCAATCAAGTACCAGAAGTCGAAGGGTGCTTTCCCTTGTCTATACCTGCAACAACATAGTCTGTTTGGGCCCAAAAGCATGACCCAAACGGGGTGTGAGACTAATCCCAGTAGGAAACCACCCAAACATATGTGCCTTACAGTCAGTGATTATATGGTATGTAATAGTATAGTAAGCAGTAAACAGTAGGCAGTAAATAGTAAGCAGTAGCAGGATGATATACAACTGTAATCAATCCACAGAACAACAAACAGCAGAGAAGCAAATAGCTAACCACAACAAGAACCCTTCTGGGAAGTACTCACTGCCAACCCCTCTGGTCTTATCCAAGAAGTACCCACAACCTTCTGGGCAGTACACTCAGCCTAACCCCTCTGGTTTGGTTATAAAAAATTATAAGACTCTCTGGGGAAGCTCGCGTGGTCAATTCCCCTTATAGTCTAGGGTAGTCAGGGACTCTATGAGGAAGATCAAATGGTCTAACCCTCTTATAGCCCCAAGATCTAGAAACTCTATGAGGAATCTCACTCGGTCAATTCCTCCTATAGTCTCAGGTCTATCACAGACTCTCTAAGGAAGCGCACTCAGTCAATTCCTTCTCGAGCCTGGAAAGGTTTTAAGGAAATTCAAACAAAGTAAAGACTATCTGAGGAAGCTCACTCGGTCTACCCTCCTGTAGTCTATAATATCGAAGACTCTCTGGGAAGCTCACTCGGTCTATCCCATGTAGTCTATAATGTCCAATAATTTCTGAGGAAGCTCACTCGGTCTACCCTCCTGCAGTCTATAATATCCAAGACTCTCTGGGAAGCTCACTCGGTCTATCCTTTATATTCTATAGCACCAGGTTCTCACGGTCTCGGGCCAGTCAATGCATAATAATGTTATAAGGCCAAAGTACACCTACAGAGCTACTTGGCTAACCAGTCTACAACATAACAAGCATGTCAAGAATATCATTCCATCCTACAGTCACAAGGCATGTAAAATAGGTATAACGGCCAAAGGCTAACAAGACCCAAAGGTTGTAACAAGAACAAGTCATGGGAAAAACATACAAGCACAAAAATTATCCACAAACCTACTCATATTTCCTCTACACAAGCATACAAGCATGGAAGGAAAACAACAGAGGCAAAACGGTAAACACGCAATACCCCGTTTATAGGTATTGGTGGAATGTGAACATAAAACTCAAATACTTCTAAAGGTAAGGCACAAACCACCTACCTTGATGCTAAGAGATCAATATACAATGACCACGAGGCTTGATTCTCCTTAGAATGATGTAGATCTATGAAAACACACAAAATGTTCAACCCACTATATCTTGAAAAAGAGGAGTAATTGGGAGAAAATCTCTAGGATAAGGAAGAACTTATCGCTTCGATCCCAATGCAATCGACAATGGTTGATTCAGAGAACGGATGGAGGCACGAGGGCTCGGAGAAGTTCTGCGGTCGTACGGGTTCTCTCAGATGAAGAAAACCTAGAATAAGTGAGTTATGTCCATCAGGAATGACCCCGATCCATTTAATGAAAAAAAGAAACTACACTGCATGCACTTCCGGGGTACACGACATGTACTTGGCCTTTCCGTACTCTGCTTTAAGCGGCCTCCACATCGCCCTTACACACTGTGTGTGTGGCCCAGACACAGCCAGCACATGGCCTGGTGCTGCATCAAAGTACACGACGTGTACTTATAAAGTACATGGCGTGTACTTTGAAAATTTCCAGATTTTCCTCTTTTTCTCAAAAACGATTAGAAAAGGAAAAACATAACTGAAATGAAGATCCGAGTTCTTAGAGAAATTAACAAGGAAAAAAACTTGTAATAATGTAATAGATTCTGTGTAATATTTTTGTTATTTTACAAAATTCCATGAACATTCATGATGGGTTATTAATATCAATAATTTATTAATTAATTACTTGTCTATATTATGTGAGTGATAAATCAATAGGAGGAAGAATATACTTCAATGATTTATCATGAATGTATTAAAACATGAGGTTAATTTTTTATTTTAAATGTGTAAAGATCAATAAAAATAAATAACTAAAAATTTGATCATGACATCTCTAATATGACATGATGGTTACAGGTGCAACATAAGCACAAATTATGGTCAATCCCATTAAAATAATTATCAAATTTGATTGATAATTATCATATTATAAAACATTTAATGGTCATGAAAAATAAAAAATTCCAAATAATGTTGACAAAGAGGTTCATTGAAACCAAGTAAAGATCATTTCACATAAAAATTATAAAAAATTTAAATATATTGGAAGGAAAAATAACTATGTCTTGTGATTATTCTTTGAAAATTATTTATGTCATCATAATCTCTTATCAACAAAAATTAATTGTGTTTATATGATCCAATAGTAGTATCCCTCTTGTAGTGAACCAGACGGGCCACACTAATCACTATAAAATGCTAATGGATTATCTGGTGCGAGAACAGAATATCAATCCTCTTATGGTATTTTTATTGAGAACTATTAAAATTCATTTAACCTTTAAGAAACATCCATACCATTTCATTATTGACATGATTGAGGAGGAATAAGATCCCCTTGATCTTTATTTGGTTTTGATAGAGATGTTTAATTTTTCATTTTTAAAAACAATTCTCAATTTTGATGAATTTATACACAATATATATAATCATGTATTTTCAGAGATAAGAATAGATTTATGTATTATTTAACATAACAAAAAACCATAAATAATATTATATAACATTTATTACCCCATGACATTTAATAATAATATTATTATTATTTTCCCAATACATTTTTTAACTGGAGTAATGAGAAATTATTATTTTAGACAGTTTCAAATTTTTATTTATCACCATAATCAATCATGGTATTGTTATCCTCCTCAGTATTTATAAATAAACATTATATCTTTATAATCATTTTTTTACATTATAAATAAATCTTAGTTTAATTTATTTCATAAAAAAACTAAAATAAATACATTCCATATATATGGAATAATATATATTAAAATAACTAAATTAAAATATAATATAACTATAGTCATCAGAAATAGTTATTTTGTGACCATCTAGGACTTTTTCAAACTGGAATGATGTTCTATTTTCTAAAATACAAGATTAATGTCACGTGAAAATATCACAATTCCAATGACCACATACATTCAATTCCATCACAATATAATCCATTTTTCATGATTTCTTATAAAAAATCTTATTCACCCACATAATCATCCAATATAAATGATACTTCTTTATATAACTATCAAAAATAATCTCATCCTTACACAATGTCCATGGTAAATAATGTAAAATTTCTACTTCAATTAAAGGGAGAAGATGTCAAATTATTTTATTGGAATATAAAAGACATTCCCTTACTTATTCATTAATAATAAAAGATTCATTATTGAACCAATATACCAAAAATTTCCTCGAACTATTTTCATCATGTTCATTGGAAATACATATATTTTAATGATTCATGGAATTCATCATTAATAATATTAAATTATGAGTACCATTACTCATGCTTTGAGACAGAAATATCAATATTCATCAGAAAATTTTAAATTCATTCGAATTTTATATTCTCATTATATGTAGTCTTGGAGAGTTCAAGGTGAAAAAATCATTACATAATGTATTGTTGTTTAAAATTACTCATACCATATTGTCAACAAACTAGGTTCCACATAATAGAATTATATATGTGCATAGAACAAGGTTTTATGAATATTTTCAGAAAATTTTTAAGGTTCCTATAAAATAATAAAACTATTATACCCATTTAATTTGAATAAAACTCATGGACATTATTACTTTAATTCCAAAATGATAAGTGAATGATTTTTAATTAGATATTTAATTTAATATTAATTTCTTTAAACATTAATTTAATCCAATGTACATAAATTTGGTTTTAGGACACCAAATTCAACATACACGTTGTATTTTGATCTGTTAAATACATATTTCATATTTTTAATATGTATTACTTTGGTATTATCCAATAGGAAACTAAAAATGTAAAATTAAACTTGATTTTTTTCAAATGAATCACCTCACCAATAATATTTAAATTTTAAAAATATAGAGTAATTAGTGTATTTTTTCCTTGTGTAATTATTTAGTGAAATGATCAATTAAGGGGTGGAATATTTATCATTTTTAAAAATTAATTTTAAAATTAAATTGTTCGTTAAATATATTTACCCAAATTAATCATTAATTGATTTTAATCTATATTTTGAAAAGTAAAATATCTGATAGTTCCTAAAAAATCAGGGAATACTAATTAATTATGGAATGATTAAATGAAGTCATTTGAAAAATAATGATATGTATGTAATGTTAAAAAATATTTGTCCCTTAATTTCAAGGGATTTATATGGACATGATATTAACTTCATAATAGGAAACTAAGGGGCCTGGTTTCCTTATTAATTATTAGTTTAATATGTGTTATTTACTATTAGGAGTGGAATTCCTTTAGTGTACTAACTTTTATTTATGTTTTGACATGAAATGGGTTCATTTAATTGGAATAGATGGGATTCTGTTAAAGGACTCAATAAAATTACATGAGAGGATGCCTCATTGGATTCAAGGATTTAAAATGATATAGAAATCAAAAATAAACTTTGGTTTCTTTACTACTTTGTTACTTTGAATGCCTCAAACAACCTCTCCCTCGTATTTGGGTGATGTTGTTTTATTGAATTCCATAGATTAATGTTGTGGATTACCTCAGGGCGCCCTTACAAATGTCAGGGGACTAGCACTATATAATCATTATGATAATTTAATATGGAATTACATGGGTTTTTATCTATAATTTGGTGAGGACTAATAATCTAAAGTACATTTATTGGATATTCCTTCGATTATGTTTAGGGAATTATGGGGTCAGATTAATTTTATTAATCTAAATGATAATGAGAATAATGTTGTGGATAACATCCCAAGATCCAATATGGTAAGTTAGATGGGAATTCTTCATGCCCCTAGGAAGATTCCAATTTACTTCCATGATTTTTTTTTAAAATGTATACCTTTTTACAAGTTTAGCTAAAATGTGTATCATGGTCATAATCTCACCTACAAAGTCTAGAACTGGAATTCGACCTACATTGGAGTTCACTGTGGAGCCTGATGATATCTGATTTTTGTAATTACTCTTTATATAAATAATTCAATAAATATTTCTTACAAATGATTACCTATTTCACTTCATAATGAATTATTTATATAGTAGATATATTATGGATGTTGGAGGTGGTAGGCTATTGAGTTACACTAACACACATCTCAGGCAGCCATGTCACTTGGGTACATAAGAAATATCATTCTTCTTTACATGAATAGGACATGGAAAGATCCCAGAGTCGTCGATTCATTGGTTTCAAGGATTTATCATGGTGTTGTGACTGGGATATGAATTATGTCCAATTGAGATTACTATCCAGTTTTAACTTTTATTCCTTGATATATTTTGTTATATTTTTTTTGACATGTGCCTTTCAGGGAATGTGTTCTTTGTCACATTTATTATTTAATTTCTATTTTTTTATATTGTGGAAAATATCATAGTGTTAAATCTCATTGATTGTATTTCCAATGTTTTTTAATATATATATGGGTATAATCACTCCACTATACCATCATAGGACCATTATTCTATAATATATATTCTGATGTACACATGGTCATGATTGAGGATTTGTAGAAACCACCATTCATTTTATTGTTGAGTGGGATGGGGTCGTGGGACATTATAGTGTGTTAAAATATATAGTGATAGTATGTATAAAGCATTAGAATTAATTTCATATTATATAATAACAACCATTAAAACATTTCATGACCATCTATGTGGAATAGAATAAATCCGCACTAAAAAAGAGATATAAGGCCAACTTTCTTTAAATATCTTATGTCATACTATTTATGAATAAAAAAGAGATAAAATTGAATGAATTATTTAAAAACTGTGAAATAAACTCAAAATAAGAAAACTATATTGTGATTTGAATATATGGATAACATAATTTCCCATAATGGAAATTGAATCATACCCTATTTTATAAAAAGTGATATTGTAACATAAACTCATTTATCTTATAGTATATCAATATTTTAAATTTAAAATTACACATATTATCATAATCTTTCATTAAAAATATATATTCTATTATCAATGCTTTTTCATTCTATGTGTCATTTAGTTTAGATGATTTGGTCCTTGTATATAGGTTATCGATTAATATACCCCAATATATTAATGTTGTTTTAATTTTTTTATTTATTAATTATATATTCTATTATAATAGTTTATAAAGGTGGTGATGAAAATATAACAACATAACCTATTGAGGTGGTAGTTCATATGTATGAATCTATAATGTTTCTATTTTTTAATTGATAAAGACAAAATGAAGGTAAATAAAAATATATTTTTCAACAATATATATATATATATATATTTAATAGACATAAAAACAACATTTATAGCCTCATGTGGTGGTGATAGAAAATTAATTATGTCGTTTCATGGAGGCAGCAGTCCATACTTATGTATGATTGAGACTTTCATGTTACACTAGAATTTGATATGATTGAGAATGGTTGTACCATTAATGTAAATAAATTTAATTAAAATAAACATATATATTTCATTATGTTAATATGGTTATGTAATATTTGTAGGAAGTATAAGGGGAAAGTAACATGAATGATTTGGAAATAATATATACCTATTTTTTGGATATTATATACTGGAAAAAATTATGTATTATTGTTTGGAAGTTTTTTATGTCCAAATCCCATAGGTATATTATAAGGGTGTTGGGATGGTATTTTTGGAAGATCATGGATGAGATTAGGTTGTCATCTAGTGTCTATAAATGAGGAGAGAAGTATCCCATTTATAAGTGAGGGAAGCAGCCTCTAGTAAATATTAAAAACATTTTTTATAATTAATTTATTTATCAAATATAATGGATCAAAATAATAAATTTTAGGTGATATTTTTAGAGAAACTGAACAATAATCAACTTATGAAATTTAAAATAATATGTATTGATATTTTGAATCCTTACCCATTTTGTGTATATATGTGAACCCATTGTTACCAATACAATGTTTGAAAATATTTTTACGAGGTTACTTTTTTTTATAAATAAAAATGAAATGTACCATTTTTTAAAAAAATTACATGTATATTTAAAATAATGAAAACAATTTACAAGATTGAATTTCTAAATTTGATAGAATGTTTTTCAGTTATTATATCAGAAAACACTTTTAAAAAATTTTCATAACAAATTATATTTTGAAACATAAAATGAATATAGAATTGTTTCATTCATAATAATAAAAATTTATTAATGATATTTTATTTGATTCAGTTTTTTATATAAATATTATAATTAGAAAAATATTTATTAACAATTAATTTATACAATTACGATTAAATTCATTTTCCATAATAGAAATAGTTTCACGAAAAATACCAAAATTTACATACATAATATTTTATCCTCGAATCTCACCAATTGATATTCAAAGGATGAATAATAATTAATATCACTACATGTATAATAAATACTATTAAATATGTTTAATAACCAAAAGAAGAGAAACTATCTTATAAGTAATTTTATAAATAAAATTTTGGTAAATAAAACATTTCAATTTAGTAATTAATTATTCGACTACTATTTTGTATCATTAAATAACCTTTACCTATATTTCATTAAGTGATTGTATTATTTACCACATGGATTCAGTTAATACTATTTCATGATATTATTCATTAAAATTAATAAATATTTTAAAAAATTATATTTTGAAACAAAAGTTTAAAATTATCTATTTATAAATAATTATATTTACATTAGTGAATTTACAATTTTTATAATTATTTTTTGTTTATAAATATCATTTTAAAACTATTATTTAATTATTTTTATATATTAATGGAATATTATTCAACAAGATTCAGAATTATATGCATCATATTATTTCAGACTCATCATAATGTTTTGGATAAATTTACCCAACAATTGTGATGTGTAAAATTCTACCAACCATATAATAAATTTTCCATTGAAATTTCATTAATAAAAGAAAATAAATGATTATCTTTTTACATCATAATATCATTGAGATACCACATGTCTTACTTAAAATTATCCCTTTATATTAAAACCCTCAGCAACTGATTGGTCATGTTCCACAACACTTAATATCATTAATCTATAATATATATCAGTTGTTCCTCTCATAAAATACCAGAATAGCAACCAATAAATTACACACATTGATATTACCTCAATGTTGAGGAATATTCATTAAAAAATATAATAAATCCCTGACAGGACCATATAGGTATAGTATATTTAGAAACTAAGAAACATTAACAACTTGATCATAAGACATCTTCATTATCTCCCACTTATTTCTTCATAACTAAACCATTTTTAACATATCTTACATAATACCCTTACACATGACCTTGGGAAATAAAACATATGAACTACTGAGCTCAGATTCCCTATAAGGGTAAATTTGGGAGATATCAATCATATCATAATCATAAGACATAAGAACATAACAGTTGAAAATATTATCCTACATATGAAATATCGTGATATCATTCAATTAGATAATTCAAGAAAGTTCATAAGAAACAAAGAAAATAATCAAAAAACTCATAATATAAGACATTATGTTTTCGGTAATACAAATAATCATAGAAAAACATTTCATATTAGTCAAGGCCCATTTCCATGACCATCATAGCAGACAATGTACATTACTGAACTGAGTTCACTCCACATTCCAACCATTTATTACGGGACTGAGATCACTTCCAATTTTATCCATGTCTAAATCATGAGATATTTATCATTAACCAGTGAATATGCGGGATTTATAGGTCACACCCATCCCATAATGAAATCATTATTATGTGTTCCACAAAAACATAAATCATTCATCATAGCATAACCTAAGGAAAAAAATTCATTTACTAAATATCATTCCAACATAGTCTATATAAAACTCATGGATTTCATAAATGTACTTACATCATAAAAAATAAAATAATATTAATTATATAGAAAAAAACACAACCCAATTTAGATAATATCATCGTAGATGGAAAGTATTTTTAATAAAACTCATGAAATTAATTCTTTAATAAAATTTCATTTCTTAGTCATAAACATTTAATTTTATGAAAATTCTACAAAGTTTTAAAAGAAAGGAAATTAATTGAAAATAAACTTTAAATCATGTAAAAAGTCTTCATGTAAATACAGATTTGTGAAAGAGTAAAAATCAATTCATGTTGTAAAAGTTAAAAAACATTATCGACGTACGTTTTTCGGAAAATTCAAAAAGTACCTTGTATCGAATAACGACAAAATATTCCTTTAATATCATTTAATAAAATTTAACCAATGGGTAAAAGTGACATTAATTTTTTTATAAGAATAGAATTAAAGTTACATATTTATGGAACATGGACTTGGATGATAAATATACCACAGTAAATACTTAAGTACATACAATCTTGAAAAATAATGAGATTAAAAAAATATCCCTTACATTTGGCCCAATTTTATTTGTATGTATCTGCACCTAAGGTTTAATGATTTAAATAATCACATTGTATTATTTCATAATCATAGTCAATTTTATGATATCATATATGATCATATTATTATCCATTTGTTAATAACATTTCATTTTTACTTTTTATTTGGGTCTTAACTGCTTCATTTTCTTATGAATGTTTTTTCAAATAAGTTCTATATATCCATCATAGGTCATAGATATATCATTCATAAAATTTATTATAATTATATATATCTTATTTATTCACTATATAGATTTATATAATCCTGATTTAATGACGATCATATTGAATGAATCTCATCGCATAGATGAGATAGTAGTCCGTACTTGCGCACGAGCAATGATATCATTCCCATTATTATGGAATGCTATTGAAGTGAATGGTGTATAATATTTTAGAATAAGATAAATGTTATAATAATAATATATAGATATTATTTCCATTATTATACCCATCCATGTATGTTTGTGGTGAAAAATAGATAACACCATGGTGTGGAGACGGTAAGATGTATGTACGAACGTGTGATGATTTCATTTTTCATAGGATGGATAGAAGTTAGAATTTGTTTATTTCATAATTATAATAGAATTTTAGTATATAAGTGATACTTAATGTATTAATTTATAATGAAACAACTCATAAAGATTATGTAGAATAAGATATAAGTTTGAAATAAACGATAGAGGAGATTAAATCTTCTTCAGCATATTTCCTCTAAATCTCCTCTTAAAGCACTAGAGTTGGTCTTTAAAGAAGACTAGAACATATATAATGTGACTAGGGATTTTTATAAGGGATAAGGGTTAGTTTGTTTCCAAGTTTTAAGGATCAATGTGAAGTGATGTTGTGAGGTAGGAGGTTCCCTATTATAATTGAGATTTAGGTAACTTTTGGGATCTCCAAAATATTAAATTATAATAAAATCCAACCACATCAATAAAAACCTCCAAAATAACCCAAAATAGAATATGAGATTTATAAGGTTACAATATCATCAAATAAAAAAATTACAAATATTTCTTTCAACATAATCCCAATAATTTTAATTAACACTTATTAATCTTATTTAATTTTTATCTAGAGTGACAAATATTACAATATTATAATGGAATCATATTCACATATGTGATTTTAATCAGACCGAAAATATATAACATAGAACATTTTATACTATATAATTATAATTTGACATTTTTTAAAAAAAATATTATTTTAAATAATTTAATAAAACATTATTTGTAAAAACCATCAAGAGTGTCAATTTTGACACTATTCAATTTAATGCTTTTTAAAAATATTAATATAAAGATATAACATTGAAAAAACTATTTAATTATATTCCTTGGATGTCACTATAATCTATAAATTTCATCAAACATATTAATTATCCCAAAATATATTTACATTAATATTTTTAATAACATTTATTTGTTATATCTATTAATAAATTAATTACTAAATCAATTTTGTATAATTATTTAATATATATATGTTGAATAAAAATTAAAAATAAAACACTATGATGATTATAAATCTAATATATTTCATAACAATATATTTATTCTAATTTATAGTCTGGTAAATCCATCATTTAAAATATTATACATATTAAATTATGAATGTGATAACTTTAACATCACATTATATAAAATAATATAAGTGTCACACTCTCTTCTATAAGGATCCAAATGGTCAATTACTCAACCATTGGATGGTTATGGTCAATATACACTCGACCAATATGATATTCTCATGTGATTGGTTCCTTTGAGGGTTTTTATAAATTTAGTAAATATTGTTTTATTGATTCTCATCAAATAATTATTTTTTGCGTAATCTGAGTATAAGAATTTAAGTTAATTATTATGTTCCTAAAAATTAACAATAAAATACCATGATAAATAAAAACATTTTAACTTTAATTTTAGTATTTATAATAAAATTTATCTTTTCTATACCTTTATATGAAAAATTGATTTATTTATAAAAATTTAGTGAGACATATTTAACGATTCATTACGTAAAATAAATTATATGTCCTAATCTCATACAAGTGGATTCTAAAGGACATAATTTTGAATCAAGGATTATTTAATTAGAAACAAACCCATCCAATGATATTATTAAAAAGGTTAGGGTAATTTTATAATATTATATTTACCCATAATTACATGATTTACCCTTTTACCATATTAATAAAAATTATTGAAATTACTAATTTTAATACCGTAATATAAGAAAAATCTATTTACATAATTTGGTCTTAATGATTCCAAATATTGAATTCATTTTTCAATATTCAAAACAATGATTTTGAATATTTAATTTAAAAATATTTGTATTTTTTGAAAGAGAGAATGATTTTTTTAAAGTCAAAACATTACAAAAGATTGAAATGTTTTTATATCTGAATTCAATGTCAAATTAATGATGATGAAATAAATTTTATTTAATGATAAAAATATATTATATTTTTAATTTAATACTATTAATTATTATAATTTAACCATATAAATTATTTATACAAATAAGTTGTTTTCAATTAAAAATTAGTGTATTTTTACTATTTATCAAAACATGAATGGTATTAGAAAATTACTAAAAATCCATTCAACGTAAAATTTTATATACTTCTTCAAAAGAAAAATTTTATGTTGTTATATTAAAATTTTTAATATGTAAAAATATTAATTTAAAATGGGATCTCCATTAAAAGGCGGTGAAATTTCCCTTTAAAAAATATATATTTTTATACATTAAATAGGATTTATTCAACCCTATGAAAAAAATATCTATTGGATGAATATAAAAAATATATTTTTAATTATATAAGATATATATTTCATTAATTTAATCTATAAATCTTAATTCAATCAATTTATTAAAAAATATATATTATCAAATTTATATTTGTCATAAATAATTAGTAGCGAATGTCTTCTCCATACATTTTCATAATTTAGTAGTATTTATTCGTACTAAAATATCAGCTAGAATAAAATGCTAATTTTATACAAAAAGAATTTTGTGGTTAGTTTAAACTCATCATTGAGTGCACGGAAATCTATTGAATAATTTAAATTATTTTGAGAATATATTTCATAAAAATATCTGGGTGTTACATTCTACCCCCTTAATTAAAAATTTTTACTTCAAAATATGATACCTAGATAAAAATAGATGATGTTATCCCTCCCTCATCATGTCCTTAATTTTATAGATATCTTTATTAAATTGTTGGTTCCACCAAAAAACAGTACCGTAGTAAGTTTTCATGTTTTGTAGAGCTTTTTCGCTTTGATCCAAAATTTTTATCATTAGTTCTCAAAATAAAAGATCATGCTCCAGCATTATGACTTCTAAGTTTTGTATATGTTAAGGATAAGGTATTTACATTATCAATAGAGGTTCATGTAAAAATTTATTAAGTCGATAGTTATTTGGTGGTAGCACCAATAGGTAAGAAAACATCGTAACATCATAAATAATTTAAAAAGTACCGATATACATAGGGCTCAACTTGTGATTCTTTCAAAATATCATTACTCTCTTCTAGGGAGATATTCATATAAACACATTTTCACTCAATTCAAACTCTATATATTTTCTTTGGTTTTCAGCATATTTTTTTTGTCGAAACTGAGCCGCTACTTTGTGTTATTAAATAGATCTGACATTTTCTTCGATTTCATCAATAAGATACAAACCTAATATCATTATTTACACAAAATCATACTATAAAGATGGATTTACACACTTCTTTCCATATAGGGATTCATAAAGATCTATATGAATACTGGATTGAAAGGTATTTTTGTATGAAAATTCCACAAAATGTAGCTGTTGATCCCAACCACATTTGAAATCCATACAAAATGATCTCAATAATTCATATAGAGTTTGAATTGTCACCTCATTCTGAACATTTTTCTGAGGATGATAATAAGTGATGAAACTTATCTTTGTATCCAAAGAATATTGAAGACTTCTCCAAAACATCGAGGTAAACCACAAATCCTATTCAGATATAATGGAAAGTGGTACTCCAAGAAATCTTGACACTTACTTTGAATATATCCTCACAAGATAATCAAGAGGTAAATCCTCTCTAATAGAAATTATGTGTATTGACTTTATAATGCAATCAAATATAACACATATATCCTTACGGAATTTAGATGTTTTGGGATGTACGATGAAAAATTCAATAGTGAAGTTTCTGCATTTCCATTCTAGTATTGGTAATTGTTGTGAAAACCCCATATATTTCTGTCTCTTAACCTTATCAAGTAGACAAGCCAATCCCCGAGAGATATATACGACAATATATCTTTTCATGCCATCACACTCGAAATACTCCTTTCAGTCCCTCCACATCTTTGTGCATCCAGGGTTAATAGAGAATGAATAACTATGAGCCTTGTCCAATAACCCATTCTTAAATTCAGGTATTTGAGGAATAAAAACCTTGTTATTTAACCTTATTATTCCATCACAATCAATGTTGAATCCAGGAACATTTCTCACATATTTTGTATATCTACATCTTCCTTCTAGACCTCCTTAATCTTCACATGTATAGATGGTTTATCATTAATTTGAGAAAGATATTATTTCTATCATTATATTAATATTTCAAGATACATCCTTTGAAAATTCATAAAAATTTGATCTTTTGAGATCCCAATCATGGATAGTCTAGCATGGTCATTTTGACTGAAAGAGCCTACCACCATGTTCACTATCCAAGGGTGGTTTTAACGCCCTGACCCCAGTTACCCAGAGTCGGTGCATTATTACATAACATTGACATGATCACAAAGGATCAAGTCTCAAAAGACTAGCCTTGGAAACATGATTCATACATATGTTCAACTTTACAGCTTGAAGAGAAATACAACAAAAAATATATTTCATTAGAAGCATCCAAGCCTTCTAGATTATGCCTACAGGTCACTCATAAATCACATCTTCATATCCTGGGAAAATGAAACATAAGTAAGGGGTGAGCTGAAATGCTCAGTAAGGGTAAGTAATACAGCGGAAAATGACATAAATATTAAGCATGGTAAATAATTGAAACCTCATGCCTTTACCAATAATAAACATGAATACTGTTATGGAAAGAATATGAGCTGAGTAAATAATGTCATAATAAAACATAATCATGGGTATTCTACTAGTCGAATTACCACATGAACCATAAATATTATTTCCATAATGAGGGAATGTATAATGCCGGACATTCTGAAAGATTTTTTCAAGGCCTCAACCAAGACGTCTAAAATGATTAAGGCCTCGGCCAAAACCATAAATAAAATTGGGAAAGGGCCTTGGCCAATTCCACATCTAGTTGTCTCATGAGACCTATCGATGCATCGAGGAGCTATAGTGGGCTCTTCCCGTCACTTACAAAGTCCAATACATTCCTCATATGAAAAGGTTTGAACATATCATAAACATTCATATTAAAAATATCATAGGAAATGTCAATAATTTAACCATAAGCCATGAATGGTATAAAAATATCACATCCATAGTTAAACAAATCACAAAAACTTCAATACAATATGGAATTTTTGTATCATAATAAATCAACTTCAAATAAACTTAAAATCCATCAAAAGATGTTGACATTGATAAAATCAAAACCTTTTTTAGAGATATATCTCTTTATATTTTGAAATCATTTAAGATTCACATAAAGAAAACATTTATTTTGAAAATATTCTTATAATATTGTAATGGAAGCTTCGACGATGCTATAACGGCGGAAAATAGCCACACCCGCCGTATATGTTAAAAAAACATTCTTACCTTAATTTTTTCAAAAAGGTTAAAAAGGACCTTGTTTGGAAACCGACAGAAAGATTCCTTTATAAACTTATTATAAAAAGTCAAAAAAGGGTATAAATGACTTTAACCCATATTCTATAAAATAGTAAGAATTTTTTTAAATACATTTTTAAGAAACATGGATTTGGATAATAAAGAGGTCCCAATAGATAATTACGTATAAACAACCTCGGATAATGAAGAGATTGTGAAATAACCCTTACTAATTTGGTAACATACAAAACATACATCCCATGAAAGAGGTAGCATAAAATGAATATGTAAATAAACAAAAATTAAAGTGTATTATACAAAGAATACAATTGTGGGCAGTACATACACCACACAAAAGGTAATAGTGGCAATATGGCATGAATCTCACTGGAATAAGGAGTGATATGAAAACCCCTTACCTTGTACTTTTCCTTAGATTATGGTAGGTTAACATCCTGTATAATGGTGAAATAATTGTTATTAAATTATACAATAATCATATATATTAATATGATATCATATATGATCTTTTAATATTGGTTTGTTAATAAAATCTTAGTATTATCGTCGTTTTGGGTGTTAACTTACTCATTTTATTTTATATGTTTTGTTACATAAGCCGTGTTTTTTATGGATAGTTTGTATAATATTTATATCCAGAATAATATTAGGTCTTTAAAAATTATTTTTAACCATCAAATGAATATTATTCTTGAATGGATACGATGGGGAATGAATCTCATCGCGTTCGTGGAGATGGTAGTCCGTACGTACGCACGAGCGACAATATCATTTTTTTGATATTAAAATAATATATAATTGGATGGTATATCATATAGATAGAATAATTATCATGTTATATTTATTATTTACATGAATTATACATCATTATTATACCCATCTAAATAATAATATATTGAATAACAATTACACCACAACGTGGAGACGGTAGGCCGTACATACGCACGTATGGTGACATGTCATTCAAGGGATGGATAGAATAATGCATTTTTTTTCCATAATTATAATAACATAATAGTATATAGAAGATACTGGATTTATTATTTTAGAATGGAAATAACAAGGAAATAAGAAGTTGAAGAAGAAAGGAACTTGAAAGAGGGTGGTGAAGACGTTACCTCCTCTTCGGGTTCTTCCTTTTGAGTTGATCAAAAGGGCTCCTTAGGTTGGATTTATGATCAAAATAATGCCTATATGATGAAGCGAGGGAAGTTGGGAGGATATTTGGGTAGGGTTTAGCCGAACCAAAAGGCTTTTAAGGTGTGAATTAATGAGAAGTGGGAGTTCCCTTTTATAAGAGGGGTGAGGGGCTCTTTAGGAAAAACTTAATGTATTATTTTATAATAAAACCATATTCGGTTTCTAATGAATAAAAAGTGTATTATTAAAAGTATAAGGTGGGTATGGGTATAAATCCTTTCAACCAATAGATTTTAGACATTTTTGGGTCATTATATTAACCTTATCATTTAGTTTTAACTCTTGGTTAATTAGTTTAACACTTACCATGTCACTTTGTATTTTTATATTATGTAGTTAATAAACTTACTATATACCTCCAAGAGACCCCCAAGTGGTCCATTTATGATACCCCTATCATGATACAAGTCCTTTGGCTGAACCATAGATTTTTAGAAATTTAATATCAATTAATAATATAATATTTGTTTTAAAAACTCTTTTATATCAATTATTACATTATTTGGTATTTTATTTTTGTGAAAATCATTTCATCATAATTACTTCGAAAAAAGTTAATTAAATAAATCCTAACATGTAATATTAACCTATAAAATTCGTGGAATTAATTAAAAGTCTCAAATTATATTTATTTGGGTATTTATAAGATCAATTATTCTAATATTTCACTAATAAGGTAATTACTACATCATCATTGTGTCATAAATAAATTAAATTATTTAATGTCTAAAAATTATAAATAAAAAAATTTATGTAGTAAATATATTTAGATTTATAATTAATATTTATAATAGAAAATATAACATATATAACCCTGTGTAAAAACTGTTTTTCTAAAAGATATAAGCTTATGTCATTTTTGTATTTACTTTAACTTAATTAATATAAAGTGTCCATATCACCTACAAGTGGCTCCATGAGGTCCCAAAATCGACCCAAAGATGCCCATGGTCAGAAATGTATCCACCAATAAGGTTAGGACACGTTTTAGGGTAATTTATTATTATTATAATATTATTTTGTTACCCTTATTTACCGGATTTACCCATTAACCATGGTAAATAAAATATTTACCGAAGTAATAATTCAAAATATCTAAAAATAAAATTTACCTATTTACACAATTTGGACATCATGATTCCAAATATAGAATCCATTTTTCCAAATTCAAAACATAGAAGTGGCAGAAATTAATTTAAAATTAATTTCCGTTGTCAAAACAAAAAAGCGTGTTTTTAAGATATAATAACTATCAAAAGATTGACACTTGTTTATGTCCGGTTTAATTGGGAAGTTATGTCCAATGACCAAAATTGTATTAAATAGTAAAAATATATTCTAAATATACTTTAAAACCACTCAAATTAATAATTTATCACTATTAATTATTTTGATTAAAAAATTTGATTTTAATTAAAATTTAGTAATTTTCACTATTCATCAAAATATAAAAGTTATCCAAAAAGTACCAAAATTTACCATAGGATAATTTCGATATTCTGAATCCAAAAATGAATTCCATTTTGAAAGATAAAATGTAAAAAATTTCAACAAGTGGGTATTACTATTCATAATGACTATTTTGATTGATCGCGGTGTGTTAGAACTCGAAGTTGCGTACAACACACGCTACTGTATTATTCAAAGAGAAGCGTACTGTGGAAGCATGGGGTGTTATAATGTAAAATTTTGATGTCCCCATTCTACAGAATAAATTTATTTAGTCAAATTGAATATATAAAAGTTTAAAATATTGGATTTAAAAAGGGTTCACTATTAAAAGTTGGTAAAAGTGCATTTTTGAAAAATACTTCTTTTATCTGAAAAAATGAATTTGTTCTTACATTATCTCTAAGAAACTCATAATATGGATTCTAAAATTATAAGGATTATATAATATTAAAATTTCAGTTAATACTATTCATAACTGCTTTTGGACGGCTAGTTTGGTAATTGGTGGTGCGCTTGAACTTGGTGTTACGTGTAGTGCAAGTTATTGAATTATTTTGAAGAAATAACACACTATGAAATCTTGTGGTGTTACAGTGGTAATGTATTGAGCATTCATAATATTTAATCAACTCCAACCATCTTTATTTACAAAAATTTATCACCTTTAGTGTAAATTATAATTTAATATTTTATGATCAATATATATATGAAAATTTTCACCACAAAGATAAATCCTCCATATCATTTTTGAAATGATTACCGTAAATAAATCAAAATTATGATTTGTTTATTTTTTCTAATGGATTTTCAATTTTTACAAGGAATAAGCTATCACCATATCAATTTGCCTGAGAATCTAACACAACCCCTCTTTGGATACATCACTATAGATCAAAAACATTTCTCCACTACAAGTCAGTGTGAGCACAGGTGCACTAGATAACCTTCTATTGAGTTCCTTGAAATTATCTTCACATTACTCTATCCACAATAAAATTACTCCTTTTCAGGTTAACATTATTACTGGACTAGATAATCATGAAAAACATTTCACAAAACATCGATAATATCAAACCAAACCAAGAAAACATCATATCATAGTTACCTTTTTTGGTCTCAAGAAATATTTAATAACTTGAATTTTTTCTGGATCAACAAATATCCTATCTCTTGAGATTATGTGCCACAAACATGAAACTTTCTGAATCCATAATTCACAGCAAGTAAATGTTTCATAAAGAATCTCCTTTCACTAGGTTTTCATTATAACCCTCAAGTAATATCCATGTTCTGCCTTTCTCTAAGAATATACCAAAATATTGTATATAAAGACTACCACAAACTTATCATGAAATTCTCTAAATAATATCTTCATTACATCGATGATGATAATAAGGATATTAGTGAGACCAAAATTCATCACTATAAATTCACAGTATCTATACCTTATATGGAATTCTATCTTTAGAATATCCTCATTCACGACCCTAAATTGATGATATCCGGATTGAAAACTAATCATGAAAATGTATTGAGCTCTACATAGTTGGTCAAATAAGTAATCATTGCAGGGAAGAGGATATTTGTTCTTGATAGTGATCTTGTTATTTTCTTGATAATCAATGAATTGTCTCATTGATCTACCATTATTCTTAACAAATAGAATATGTGCACCCCAAGGTGATTCACTTGCAAGCATGAATCCATTTTCAACATACCCTTGGTTTTTATTCTTCATTCCTATAACACAATTAGATTCATTCTATAATGTGTCTTTGTAATAGGAATAATACGAGGTATGAGTTCTATTTAAAAAAAACTTTATGATTTCATGTAAGACCTTGTAATTCTTCTGATAATACATCATCAAACTCTCGTACATTAGGTGTAATATTAATTACAAGTTTCTCCCAAAACATTTGATATAGAAAACCATTAATTATAGGGATCAAAAAAATAATATGGAAGAAATATTTAATGGAAGTTTATATTCATCCTGACATCAATAGATGATCATAGTCTGATCTGGAAAATGAATTGTGACTTCCCTTCCTTGGAAATTGATATGATCTCTATACAGAGAAATCCAATATATGCCAATAATTACATAAATTTATGCTATTGTATGATCACATGATTTTCTAGAAACACATTCCCACAAACATCAACCATGAATAATTATAAAATTTTGATGTAACCATTATTCTATTAAGTGTTGTTACAGCTAACTTAACATCTAATTGTTGAGGTAATACGATGATAACTTTAGAAAATTATATATAAATAAAATAGTGGTTGGACCTTGAATAAAATTAAACATTTACTTCTTTATAGTGGATTGTAAGTGTACCTTTCACCACTTCATTATCATACTCCACATCACTGATAGGGATTTCCTAGGACTTTCCTTTTTCTTTTTTCCTTAAGAGTTTTTTGAAGTTGTTCATCATCAATAACCCATGAATTAGGGAATTTTATGGATAAATTCTCAATTTCCTTGAAATTATATCATTGATGTATAGGAGGTGCATTCTGTATAGACTATTCTCTATTCCCATCATTAGAAATATTTTTTCCCACCACTTCGGCATTCAATTTCCCGATGCCTTTCTTTTCCAAACATAAAAAATTTACTAGTCTCTTAAAGAAAATTTACTCCATGTTTCCTTAAACATAATGAGAATAAGGGAAAACTCATCTTCTTTTCAATTTTATCATTATATTTTTCCATGAATTCCATTTTCTCTTGTTATCAAAACTATATGAATGATGGGTCACTCCAATATCCATCTCCACCATCAGAACATCAAATGAATTCTTCATAGCAATTAAAGTCCCTTATAAATAATTCCATTTGGTTACCTGGTTTTAAGACACTAAATAATCGATTAATTTTACTCTCTGGTTGGATAATGATTCCATAAGCACAACATTTTAGTTTTGAAAAAATTTATTCGTAGCTACCAATAGATTCATCTTCATTTTTCTTATGTTCAAGGAAATCCTTCCCTATATTTTTTTTAAGAATATAAAGAAATAACGTATTGAAAAATATATTATTCAACTCATATAAAACCATGGATTCAATTTAAACTCCTTTCCCCATATTCTTGATAAGGTTCCAACATTAATTAGCTTCACCTTCCAAATGATAAAGTGTTAAGATGACTTTATCATGTTAATAACTTTAGAGAGATGAAAAGATCATTTAAGTTGTATTGATCCATTGTTAACCACTAAAAATTAAAAGATCCTCTAAAATATGATTGATGCTGCATCATGAAGAACTCAACTGAATGATGTTCCCTTTTATTCTCATTTTCATGTCATACATGATTCTTAGCCTGAGAACATTTTGTGAGCATAAATTCAAGAATTTTCATTCTAGATCCCATAAAATTTTGTTTCCTAAGAGGAAAAACATTTCATTTCCTTTCTCATTCAGCATTAAAACTATTCTTTAGAGTTCAAGAAATTGACTAAAACCAAGAATCATAGTGTGATAAATATAATTCATAACTGGAATACCACATAATAAAATAAAAAAATCAATTTATGATACTTTAGGTTTTATCCTAGGTTATTCATGATTATTTATAAAACACTAGGATTGTACCCTATTCTTAAACAAATCCTTTTCTTTCTTACAAAGGTTCTCTCATCATAGTTTCTAAAGGAAAATTATAACTTTTCTCTGATACTAACTATTGCGACAAAAAATTTACATACATTGATATTAATTCAATGATGAATATTATTCGTTAAAAAATATATCAATCCTAAGAAAGTACCATATATTTATAGTGTCATTAGAAACTAGGAAAAATAAACTACTGGTTAATAATACATATTCATTGGATCTAACTTATATCATCATAATTAAACTTCTTTCTGACTTATCATACTTAATACCATTCATCTTGATGTGGGGAAAAGAAACATATGAATGGGTGAGCAAAAATTCCTACTATTGTTAACCGGGGATATATCAATCATATCATAATCATAATACATATGAACATAAAATTGTAAAATCTTATACTGCATATTAAATATCATGATATCATGCCATGGGATAAATCATGATTGTTCATAAGAATCATTGAATGTAATCCCAAAGGTCATAACATAAGTCATGTTTTTTTGGAATACATATAAGCGTAGAAAATAATTTCATATTAGCCAAGGATTATTCCCATGGGCATTATATCAGACAAAGTCCCTTACTGAACCTTGTTCGCTACTTGTTCCAGCCATCTATTATTGCACCAAGATAATTGCCCATTCCAGCCATGTCTATCTGATTAGATATTAATATTTACCCAAAGCATTGGAGGGAGATATATGCCCCACCAATCTAATAATGATATCAATCTTACATGTTCCAGAGAAACATAAATCATTCATCCTTGCATAACCGAAGGAATAAAATGGGTTTCTTAAATGTTATTACACCATAATCCATATAAATCAAATGGATTTATTAAATATCATTCTCATGTAAACACAATCAAATCCTAGTAATAATACTGATAAAAACATAGCCTTATTTATATAATATCATCTTAGATGGAAAATAATTTTGATAAAACACGTGAAATTAATTCTTGAAGAAAATATCCATTCATCTTCAAAAATGTTTTCTTTTCTCAAAATGTTGAGTATTTTTTTTAAAAATAATTCATCTTAATATAAACATTAAATATTGTAAAATAATATTCATGTAAATAAGGTTTTATGAAAGCGTAAACATATGGACATGCCCTATAAGTTAAAAAAACATTCTCCTCGTACTTTTGTTGGAAATGTACAAAATTAACTCATATCGAATAACGATACAAGATTAATTTCATACCATTTAATAAAAATTAACCAATGGGAAAATTGAAATTATACAATTTTATAAGAATATAATTAATATTACATCATTTAGGAATCATGGATGTAGATGATAAATATACCCTAGAAAATAATTATGTATAGAAAATCTTAGATAATAATGAGATTAAAAAATTATCCCTTACCATTGTCCATATTTCCTTTATATAGATTTGACCCTTTTGTATAATGATTTAAATAATTTTATAGACCTATTTAATAATCATATTCATTTTTATGATATCATATATGATCATATTATCATCCTTTTTAATAAAAAAATTTCATTATTACTTGTATTTCAGGTATTAACTGCATCATTTTCATTTGCATGTGTTTTTGAATAAGATATTGTTATCCTTAATAGGTCATAGTTATATCATTCCAAAATGATATTAAAATTTTATATATCATATTTATTTATTCTATATATTTATATAATCATTCTTTAATAATGATTATGTAGAATGAATCACATTGCATCATGGAGATGGTAGGCCATACAAACACATGAGTAATGATATAATTCTCATAATTGTAGAATGGCATTGAAGTGAATGGTTTATAAAAATTTAGAATCAATATAGTGTTATAATAATCATATATAATTATTATTTCCATCATTATACCCATCCATGTAATGTTGTGGTGAAAAAAGATATTACCCCACAACATGGAGTCCCCCAAAATGTCCCAAATTTGAATATGAGATTAGATAAGGTTTCCATATCATCATCAGATAAAAATTTTACAACAATTTCTATCAATTTAAACATTATAATATTAATAAAAACTTAGTTATCTTATTTAATTTTTAACTAGGGTAACAAATATTTCAATATTAAAAGGGTGGAATAATCACTTATTTCATGTCAATTAAACAATAAATACATTCTTTAGGACATTTTAATCCATATAATATTTATCATGTATATTTAAAAAAATTATGATTTTTAAATAATTTAATAAAACATTATTTTGATAAACAATCAATAGTGTCAATTTTTATGCTATTCAATTCATTAATTATTAAAAATATTAATATAAAAATATAACATATAACAAACTATTTAATTATATTCCTAGGAGTTCATTGTCTTCTGTGAAATTAAATAGAAATAGTTAATAGAACAAATTTTATTTAGTTTAATACTTTTAATAACATTTAGTTGTTAGCTCTATTAATAAAAAAATTACAACATCAATTTTCAGTAATTGTTTAATAATATTATTTCATGAATAAAATATAAAATAAAATATAATGATGAAGATAAATATAAAAGATATAATAATAATATATGAATTCAAATTTATCTTCTATAAAATCTAATAGTTACAATGTTATTCTTCATAAATTAAGAATGTTATAACATTAACATCACTTTAAATAAAATATTATATATTTCACAATATCTTATATAAGGATCTATATGGTCACTAACTCAACCCATGGATGTTTATGGTCGATATATACTCGATAAATAATATTTTTTCAAGATATTATGTCCTTTTATGGTTATTATAAATTAAATTAATTTTTTTATTGATTTCCCAAAAATTAAATAAATTTTACATCATCAAAGTATAAGACTTTAATGTAACTATTTATTTCCTAAAAATTAAAAATAAATTACCATGAAAAATAAAATGATTTTATATTTCAAATTAGTATTTATAATATAATTTATCTTATTTATAACCTAAAATAAATATTGATTTGGAAATTAGAATCTGAGTGAGACATATTTATATATTTTTTAAATAATACTATGTACATGTCCTAATCTCATCCAAGTGGCTTCCAAAGGATATCATTTTGAACAAAAAATAATTTAGGTCAAAAAAAACTCATAAATTGATTTTAATATATGTTTTATGGTAATTTTATAATAGCATTCATACCATTAATTAGCTGATTTACCCTTTTACCGTATTAATAAAAATTACTGAAGTTACTATTCATAATGCCCAAGAATAAAATAAGGATATTTAAATAATTTGGACCTACTAATTAAAAATATGGAATCCATTTTTCAACATTCAAAACATAGAAATTTATGTAATTAATTTAAAATTATTCACGTTTTTAGAAAAATAGAAATAGTTTTTAAAAGTTAAAACATTGCAAAAGATTGAAATGTTTTTACATCTGAATTCAAAGTAAAATTAATGATAATGAAATAATTTATATTTAATGATAAAAATATATTGTATTTATAATTTAAAACCATAAAATATTATAATTTAACCATATATATTATTTTGAAGAAAAAATTTGTTTCAAATTAATATTTATTGTATTTTTACTATTCATCAAAACATGAAAGTTATCAGAAAAATATTAAAAATTTATTCAATGTAAATTTTTATATCACTATTCCAAAGAATATTTTTTATGTTGTAGTATAAAAATTATTGATGTGTCAAAATATTGATTTAAAATGTGTTTTATATTAAAAGGTAGTAAAACTTCCATTTTAAAAAATATGTTTTTATACATGTTTTTGACGCTTTCGCTAGGGCGCGTGTGCCCGTCTCATTTGGTGGGAACAATGGCGCTGTCTGTTACCCCGCATTTCCGCTTTCCAAAGGTGGGTGGCATCCACTCCTTGTTCAGGGGCGTCTGCTCCTTGATCAAAACAGGATGATGGGATGTCGGTTCTTCCTTCCTTGGATTCCTCCTCGGAACTCGTCACCTTGTCTGGGTCTCCCTTATAGATTTAATATGTTGTTCGTGAAACTATTCATGGTGACATATCTACATGGATTCTAGTTAATTAAACTACTTCTGTCAGGACATTCCAAGGGGTCCGGTCAGGGCAGTAACCTTCAGTTATGGGAGTAGTCACGCTGGGCATCACTGGCGTGTCTGGACGCTCGGACACTGGCGCATCTGTCTTCTATCCCTTATTATAGGGCTTCTTGAGGGCGCGGAAGCCCGAGGCATCCCACATAGAACACGGGGGGATTAATATTCCATGGACATGTATGTGAGGTTTTCCTCAACTTCCCATGTTTAAGACAGGGTATGCCGCAAGTTTAACGTCCAGCGGAGATGGATCAGACTGATCAGAACACTAACTAGAGTGGATCCGATTGGTTTAACCCCTAGAGGGAACACCGATTTTGGGGCCAACATGTGGTTGGCTTCCCTAATGTTGTTAAATGGAATGAAGAATGGGGTGGAATGATCCCACTGGGATGTGGCGGCCCAGATAAGAATCAAGATGGATGTGGGTGGATGAATTAAGTGGAGGGGGGATGAAATAGGACCATCATAAGGGAAACAGTGAAGTTGGGATTGAGCCTCAAAGAGACTTCCTACGTATCCTTGTGGTAGGGAATAAAAGTCTGCGTAATTTGGTGAACATAGTTCATCTTGACAATATCTTACCACTGGTTGGAGTTCCAACGGGTTACCTCTAAAAGGGGCAACAATGGCTTACCACTGAAAGAGGATGGAAATGGATTACCGCTGAATGGAGTGACAACGGCTTACCGCTGAATGGGGAAAAAAGTGGAATACAGTTTAACGTCATGTAGTACAGGGGTGGACTAACGTGAAGTGGTTGGTCCCATTGGTTTTTGGGCATGAACCTCAGAGAGTCTTCCTATGTACCCTGCCTTGGCAAGGATCAAAGTCCATGTTGTTCGGGTATGGGGCATGAGTTGGTGAACTGACGTGAATAAGGACCTGGGGTCCAAGCGGATGGTGCTCTTGATTCTCATGGAGGCTTCCTACATAACTTGCCTTGTAAAAGATCAAAGTCCACGTAGTTCAAATAGGGCTTGGTACACCGACGGGGAGATGGTCGGGACCAATGGTTTTTGTGCTTGAAACTCAGGGTAGCCTCCTACGTACCATGCCATGGCAAGGATCGAGGTCCATGTAGTTCATAAATGAGGGGAATTTGGGGCTTACCCTCTGAGGCAGCCCAAAGTGTTGGTGAACCAACATGAATGGGGTCAGAGCGACCAATGGGTGGTGGGATTGAACCTCATGGAGGCTTCCTAGGTACCTAGACTTAGCAAGGATCAAAGACCTCGTAGTTCATGATGGTATGGGGCTTACACTCTAGGCTGACTAGGGTGTTGTTGAACCGATGTAAAGATGCTCGAAATTATCGGGTGTTGGGCTTGAAACTCAGGGAGGCTTCCTACATACCTTGCCTTAACAAGGATCAATGACCACGTAGTTCAAGACGGTGCGGGTCTTACACTCTAGGCTGCCTAGGGTGTTGGTGAACCTATGTGAAGATGGTCAGAATGACCAGGTGTTGGGCTTGAACCTCATGGAGGCTTCCTACGTACCTTGCCTTAGCAAGGACCAAGACCACATAGTTCAGGATGGTGTGGGGATTACACTCTAGGCTTCCCAGGGTGTTGGTGAACCGACGTGAAGATGGTCGGAATGACCAGGTGTTGGGATTGAACCTCAGGGAGGCTTCCTACGTACCTTTCCTTAGAAAGGGTCAAAGACCATGTAGTTCATTATGGTGTGGGGATTACACTCTTGGCTGCCCAGGGAATATTTCATGGTCAGTACTTTCTTTAATCCCACATGAGTCATGCTTGGTGTGAGAAACAAGAGGCAGTACAGACCTGACGATCACATCATGAAAGGTGCATCCGTGGGAGGTGAAGTGGGGATTTCATGTGATCGTAGCCCAAAGAGAAAACAGGGGCTTATGCATGGTTAGAAGCATGAATAGATTAGGACTTACTCCAATATGGAGGCCTAGGTGGTGAAAAAGCCCAGCGAGAGAGGGATTTGGCACTGAAGAAAGAGGGGCAGGGATGATGCCTCCTGCAAGAAAATCTAGGGGCTTACACCAAGATGGATGCCCTAATAAAAAACAGGGGCTTATGCGTGGTAAGTAGACCAAAGATATTGGGACTTACTCTAGGATGGAGGCCCGGGTGGTGACAAAGCCCAGTGGGAGAGGGATTTGGTACCAAAGAAAGGAGGGGCAGGGATATTGCCTCCTATAAGAAAAGCTAGGGGATTACACCAGAATGGTTGCTCTTTCCCCATGTAGGATGCATGGAGGGAAGTCACAGTTTAATGTTATGTGTTGTGGATGATGATGCTTGGCAGTTTAACGTCCTGAAGCTCGGATGAGGCAGGTTCTCTCCGCACCCCTAGGACCTACATAACTGGTACCCTCTGTACCTTGGTGAAGAGAAGGGACAAGAAATGTCATGGCTAGGGGGTGTCGTGGAGTGAACCATTGGGGGGGTCTATATTAGTGTGTATATGCAAAGAAGCAATAGCTGTTAGCATGCCTATACGAAAAAGCATGAGGCGAAGAAAAGAAACATGCAGTATCATCCAAGGGACTTTGAAGTTACTTCGTACGAGCCTAGAGGGTCATACGAGAAAAGAGTGTATGACGAAGGTGTTTTGGACGTGGGAGGTGCCCAGAAATGATGCTCGGAAGAGAGAAATCACAGGCTCACATGAAGGCTTGCACAAAAAAAAAGAACAGTTGCGCGAAAAGTTGTGGGGATGGTGCGCAATTAAGCTTCTTGCGTGAAAAGGTCCAGGGCGGTGCACAATCGTCCTGGGTGGGTGAAAATGGCTGTGACGATGTGAAAATTGGTGGCCCAGTGCGAAAAGGTCCAGCTTGGCATGGAATTAGAGAACCAGTGCGAAATAGAGGGCCGACACAGAAAATAGGGCACGCAATGGGAAGGAATTGTGCACCGAAGAACGGATTGCGCACAATTGGGAAGGAATTGCATGTGATGGACTGGACACATTGGTATTTGGACAAGGATTGAGCCCATGTTGTCTCGTGCGAAAGAGGACCCCCGAGTGACCTAGAACGAAAAATTAAGTACCTAAGACCCATCTATTGCACACATGAGAGTTGAATTATGGACTGGAGAGACGGTTCAGATTCTTCAGCTCGGAAGTCGAAGTGGTGACCTTCTATTTATAGGTGCTTGGGGTTGCGAATCCGCGCAGAAAATAGGCCTGTTTGAAATATTTGCGCACCGGCGTTGGCAGCACGGAACTTCAACCATACGGGGAAGTGGTGTGTAAATTTCCATGCCCACGTGAAAATCTCTCGCGAATCCTGGGGTTTTTCACACGAGACAGATATTTCCCGCCACACTGATTTTTTTTGCGTGACCCCTATGGGCCCCCCGGAACGGACCCCCCGAGTCCAAATATGGCTTCGCTTTGTTATGACCAAACCTTCTTTATTCCTTGAGCATTTTTCAGAATCTACAAATGCCCCCTTTGGAATCGGATCGGCAAGGGGCCGCAAAGGTTGGATTACGAGGGAAATGCTGAGATGCAGGACTCCCTGGGGCCTACGCGCGCTCGCAACTGGAGCAGCATGTAAAATTGATACGAACATGCAATCCTCTTTTCATGCATGCGCGGAAACCCATTTCCGGGCCTATAAAAGCCATGCAGGTCCCTCATTCTGTATGGATTTTCTCGCGTGATAAGCCAGGAGCTCTTGCAAGCGAAAAATTTCCTCCGCCCTGCGTGAAAAAACACTTCGGTTGCATGTAATTCACCAAGTTCAGCCATCGTTTTACACACAAACCCGGGATTTTTCACAGCATCCTATGATATTTTGTGCCAAACTTTGATTTTTTGTTCCAGCATCTGATTTTTTGTGCCAACTTCTTATTTTTTGCACCAATCTCTTAAGACCTTTCCGGCAGAAGATGGCCACCAATCTGGCTGACGTTGAGGGAGAAGCCGCATTTGTTGCTCGAAGGGCTGAGATGGTCTCAAAACCTAAGGTTTAGGGCGCCTGAAGGATCGTATCCACCAACCATACTCTTTTCAACATGTTTACCCCAGCCCAAAATGAGTATGCACTATCTTCCAACCTACCAATATGGGACTTCAGTATCTTGGAGGAGGTACCCAGGCCAAGATTTTAAGTCGACACACCGCGGTCATGGATGACCCACAAGGATGTATAACCTCAGTATAATATCACCTACAATGGCCATCCTGCTAGAGAAACCATACATATGGACGTTTACATCCAAAATCTCAGGACCACGACCATTTCAGGGAGTGACCCTGTCGCGGAGAATTCTCCATCCCTTTATGCAAGCACCTTCCGTCAGAGTGTTACTGACGAGACTAAATGTTGGATATAGGATTGGGACCTATGGTCTGGAGGAAATTTCATGAGTGAATGGGCCCGAGCGTATTGGGTTCACCAGACCTGTGACCAGTTTGGGGCCAAAATGCATAACATCGGTTTGTTCGAGGTGGTGTGGACGTCATAGTTTCATTTCTGTCATCACCATGAGCTCGGGCCAGAGCTATTTACTCGATGGTCCCCCGATACCAATACCTTCCATCTACGTCATGGGGAAGTTGGTATCAGCCTTCGGGACATTCATTGCATCGGGGGTATCCCTTTGGATGGGCACCAATACGATGAATTCCTCCCGCCAAGGAACATTAGGGGAGACGGATCACGAACCCCTATGCTGGCATGGCACCTATTGAAGTTGGATAAGGAGAGGTTGGGGGTCAAGGATTTCTTTAAGGACATCACTTACAAGAAATGTTTTATCTTGTTATTTCCAAGAGATCCATAAGTCAAGATGTCAGGGCAAGGGAGACAATGTCTGACCACGGCACAGAGGAGCAAAAGAGGATCGTACTGGAGGATCCTGAAGGTGGGGGATTATCAGTCCTGGGGATTCAGCATAAATGAGAGTCGGGACCCAAACATTCAGTATGCAAAATTTCTTTCCACATTACTGAGTGGGTGGCTCTTACAGGTAAGGGATGCAAGGATGGGAGTTCATCTAGTGACCCAAGTAATGACTGGCATCAAGGCCGCTAATCAAAGATTCAATATGGGAGTCCTCGTGTTGGCTCGTTTGTACGCCATTTTGGGACGCATTTCGAGAGGGGGTCACCGAGGAGGATCTGTGGTCCCTTACAAATTTTTTATGGATGGGTTGCGGCTTATTGCAGTGGGTATACCTTTCTGAATGCCATCAGTCCTCTGGATAATGGCTTGTGACCTTCCTTGCTGAATATTGATGGGGTCATGCTGCTGATGCTCAATGATGAGGGGGTAAGGATCCGGATTGGAAATCATGCCAACTTCAGTTTCAGCCCATTCCTCACCCCGACGGGCCATATGTTAGATAACAGGAAGGCACACTGGAGAAAAGGGAATACTTCCATAGAATCAGAGGTGGGGTGCTAATGGCTAGGATTTATGGGAAGACCTTTTGTGAGCCCTACTTGCCGTCCAGGTTTTCCAGGCAGTCTGGATGCCTTCAGCAAATGCCAAAGAAAGTGTACACAGATGTTCGGGAGGAAAGGCATACCTACTTTCTTTTCCAAATGTGGCCGATGTTAACGACACATGGCTCTGGTGACGTTACCACCTTTCCTCCCACTGGAGTTGATGTTGGCTTCTCAACCGAGCATGCCAAACATTGGGCCATATCATACCCTGAGGGGATTTTATGGAAGCAAGTTTGGAAACTCAAGGTAGCCAGTGTAGAACATGAGTGGCGAGAGAGTAGAAAAGGTGTTGTTGGGTGGGGAAGGACAGAAGCATGTCAGACAACTGGGCCCGCATAGGCCGGGGCTTCAGTAGCGGGGACGTTGCATGGCAAGGTTGCGCCCTCATCGCCTAGGGGGAGAGGGGCTCATGTAGTGGCCAGGTAACTCCCAGGGAAGCAGATAAGGTATCTGCTTCAACCTTCCAATGACAAAATCTTCCCGGATATGTGGTCAGCTTGGGTGACCCTGCGATAGTCGAGGGGTACTGAAACTATTTGAAAAAAGATATTGCAATATGGAATCCAGCTTCCAGATGACAGAATCATTCGTATTGTTGATAGGGTGAACTTTCATCTTCAGCATGCGTATCTAAATTCCATGGATGTGTATGCACGCCAATGGGGTTGGCGTGAGGATCCATATTTCTTTGTGAAAGTAATGATCGACCAGGAGCATGATCTAGAAAATATGCTATCATAGGATGACGACATTGACGATGAGCTAGAGGGCGGTGAGACGGAAGAGGAGGAAGAAGGAGAAGGTGAAGGAGGGGGTGAAGAAGAAGAGGATTCTGAAGGTGGAGGGTCTTAGGGGGCATCCCCCCAAGGGAGTCTCCAGGATAGTGGCGAGATCATTGGCTCTGATTTAGATATAACTAAGCTACTTGAGGTACGTCTCATCCCTTGTCTATCCTTTCCCCTCATCATTTTTTAGCCCTCAATCAGATCTCCTTATACTTTTTAGGAGAATACTGGCACCGACCAAGAGTCTCCATCCGAAGTGGGGGGTAGGAGGAACCAATAGAACAAGGTGGGGAGCTAATGCCAATTATTGAGTTGATGAGTGCTGAGGGATCCCCTATAATGACATCTCTTGTAGTGGCTAGAGCACCGGAGGCTGACGCTTTGGGATCTTATAAGTTCATTACATCAATTCTAGTATTTACCATCGGAGAGCACAACTGATCAGGGTGTTCATTGTTTGTGCAGTAATCACAGCCTTGGAGTCTCGTTGGGCTACCGAACCCAGGTCATCCGTGATTGATTCAACTGAAAATGTGTTGTCCCATTCCAAACACATTTCTCAAACCGAGCCTGTTCCAGCACTCGGTGAGCAAAAAATGGTGGACATCAGCGGTGCTAATGTCAGGGCAGGGCTGGAAGTTGGTGAGGGAGATACTAAGCCCAAGGCAGGAAGGGAAGGTTGTTCGGGTGTTGAAGAGTCTAACCCCTTGGGAGTAATACCCGAAGATGAACTTGATGCTGGTCTCTTGCCTACTTTCCCCAACTATCGGCCTGAAGATATCGAGGAGATAGATGATTCTGACTCAGAGGCAGCTGCGGAGAGACGGATGACGCGACGTAAAAGATGGAAGTGTATCAGGCACTTTCTCGGTCATCCTTAGACAGAATGGATAAAACGGAATGGATCTCTCCACACCTGGCTACACTTTCTCTATGATAGAGGGGTGGATGCTCATCATCTCTATTTGATAGTATGTGACTACATGGTCGAGAAGCTGTGTGAGAGCAGACGATGCTCCGATGTCGCCCAGTGTCTAAGAGAGTTGGGGAGTACACAAGTGTTCCTGAAGGCAGAGCAAGAGGTCTGACGCCTTGAAGAACAGACAAAAAAAAGGAGGTATTCATTGACAACTTTTCTGTGCTTGTGGAGCAATTGATGGCCCAGTTGGCGGATGCCCAAGAGAAGCTAGTGGAAGTGGGTCACCAAATGACCAAACATCAAACTGAATAGGTGCAAGCACAGGCTAGGGAAATTACACTGTGCTCTGTGGTTGTTGATGAATAGAGGGTCCTCAGGGAGTGGGAAGCAATCCTGGAGGCCACAATCCAAAAGGTGGAAGTGATGGAACGATCCATCCAAGAGGCTGACCCTTAAGGGACCTATTTTGGCCAAACTCAAAAACTCATTTCTCCTTACTGCTTCTTATTCTGAACTTCATGTGTGGATAAAATTATTTACTTGTTCGTTTGGTTTAACACATTCCACTACAATCTTGAAATAAATAGCAATCTATTCATAAGCTCACGTGGTTCGTACCCAGTGTGAGAAACAAGGGATGTTCACACTATTACTTTGTTTTTAAATGTAGGAGTTCCAACCAGACATTGAGCACCCAAGGGGGTGATTCTTGGGAAGAGAAGAGAGAGGCCTGACTGGAGAATGAAGCTCTCAGAATAGCCGAATTACCTTTTTCACAGTGTGCTCTTGTGCAGGAACGGGGTAACACCAGAGGTGCTGGAATAAATCCAAACAGGGGGGATGGAAGGCATGAATTACAATACCCAAGATTTGGAATACTGTAGTGATGGAGTGAAAATTAAGAATGACTTTTGACCGTATTTGAAACACAGTATCCTTATTTTGTTAGCCTGAAATGGGGATAGAAAATGAGGGCCGACCGCTGACCATGTTTGAAACACTGGGCTTGACTCAAAATATCATCCATTAGTCTTCTGGAATGTTAGCCCAGGATAGTAGGCAGTCCATAGGTCATGCATCCATATTGTTAGGGGGTTCATCATGACATGAAAGAGGGCAAGGATCTGAATAAAGGGCACACAAAGCGTGGAGTGTGGAGTGATGGGTTTCTCGACTAGATTCCAACACTCTTGAAATTACACCGCCGTGGTGGAAACACATCAGGTGGCTATATCAATCTGATCAGGGATCAACCAAACTTCTAAACAGGACCTCTCTAATGAGGAAATTATCACCTTCCAATGTTATCATGGGGCATCCCAAACTTGTTCAGGGTAAAGTAGCAATTTTTTTGTTTCCCAAGAGAGTTCAATTCGAGGAAAAGTGGTGAGAATTAGGCTGGGCCCGAAGAAAAGTGGTCAGGCATTCCTACGTACCCCATGAGGATGGGAATCAAGGCATATATAGTTCTGAGAGTGCAGTTTAACATCATGCGGGATAAGGAAAGGCATGTGTGGCAATGGCTGCACTAGTATACATCCTACCAGAACTACAAAGCCCACATGAGTCATGCTCGATGTGGGAAACAAGAATTAGTGATGGGACTTTCCTGGCACACAGAGGCACATGTTAGGGACAATGGGGCATTATATGACTGACGTCCCACTTATGCTGATCTGCCTATGTAATACTCCTAGATGCGCAAATAAGTAAAGATGAGTATGTTGGAATTCCACTTGAACATAAGGAAGTGGAAACATGTGAATCATGATTCTTGAGATCTGGACCACAATGATGGTGTCTTGACGATAGGGGATAACATTTGACTGTGTTTGAAACACAGTATCCTAATCGCGTTAGCCTGACATGGGGGTAGACAGATGAGGGCCAACTGCTGACCATGTTTGAAACATGGGACCTGTCACAAATGTCGTCTTGGGTCTTTAGGGACGTTGGCCCAAAAGAATAGGTGAACTGAGGCCGCATGAGACCAGGCCATGAAGGGGGTCCCTTCGGATGTGGAAGAGGATGAGGATCCAAATAACGGGCTCATGAAGCTTGGACAAAGAACGAGGGGAATGTCCCCATGAAGACTCTACACTTCAGTCTCTTTGTCAAAACGCATCTGAATATGACTATAATATGTATCAGATAGAGGGAGTCGAGTACCTTCCCCCTAAGAAAAAGGGTCCTGAGGTTGCACGCTTTCAAATTAAGGTCCCAGGGTGGACCATTGAGGGGGGCCTTGATTTAATTGAAAACACGCATGGTTGCGAAGTGGCCAAACCCGACGCGTCGTTCCCATAGGGAGGTCTTAGTTTAGGGTCATAGAGCTCAGGCCATGTTGAGAGTAGACATGGGAGGCACATGGTGCGGCCTTTTAAAAACCCGATGTGAATGAGGACCCATGAGGTACTCGCTACACCGCATGTTCCTTAGAGAGATCAGACCATGGGGCCAAAAGGGAGGACATGATTTTAGATTCCTGGTGTTGGACCCATAGAAAAGGTATCTGGGTGTTCTTAAGTATCCCATGAGGATAGGAATCAATCCATATGCAGTTCTGGGAGAGATCTTAGTTTAAGGTCTTAGAGCTCGGACCATGTATGGTAGGAAATGTGGGAGACACATGGTGGGGAAATTATAAAACCCGACGTAAATGGGAACCTGGGGCCCTGACCACCACGTGTTCCTTGGGAAGGTTTTAGGTCCAGGGATTGGAAATGATAGTCAAGATGGGCCTGAGGAAAAGTGCATAGGTGTTCCTACGTAACCCATGAGGATGGGGATCAAGCCGTACGTAGTTCTTAAGATGGACTAGTGGGATTCCAGTGCCAGCTATAATAAGGTTGTGTGTGTCTGGACTACACACAAAAAGAGGTGGTATTTGATAGATCTTTTTTTCCTTTAGGGTGAATGAGTGTTTTTTTGTGTGTAGTGATGGACCTAGGGTAGAAAGTCCAAGAATCACCACAAAAATCAAGCCGTATGCAGGCATTAAAAAATGGTATGGTGCATGACTAATACCAAACATGATGCCTCCTCAAGTGAGGATATCACGGTGCAGTACCGTTTTTCATCGTGCGACTAGGATGATAATGTCATAGTTTAGGGTCATGTGATGGGACCGACCATGTAGTTTAGCATCATATGGTATAGACGTGGCAATTTAGAGTCATGTGGGACTAGGCAACATAGTCTAGAGTCTTATGGCTCAGACATATACATGAAGGATGAGGTTCAAAATGGAGTGTGTATGGCATGATAAAGCATACCTGACATGAATGAGGACGAGGTCCACATCATACTGTGTGCGATTCCATAAAAGAAACATCAGACCAAGGGCCCAAGAAATATTAGAGGATAAGGGGTAGGAGAAACTAGCTCCTAACTGAGCTGGCCCCACAGACAAGGTGTCCGAGTGCTTCTACATGTCCCATGGAATGGGAATCAAGCTGTACGTAGTTGTACAAAGGGGAAATTTGAAGAGATCTTAGTTTAAGGTCTTAGAACATGGACCATGGAGAAGCAGGACTATTACAAGTAAGTGCGGACCTTAATCTGATCCCTAAGAATGTGTGAGTTAAACTCAGTGTAGGACACAAGGGCGGATAAGGTATTTGCATTACGTGAAATACATGTAGAGAAGGAATCGGTGGAGCCCCGAATGATTGCCTTATTGCGGACTTTTCTTCCTAACATGTGGATGCACACAAAGTAATAGTACCAAGATTCGAAATTCTACTTGGACATGATGAGGTGGAGAAGGGTGTGATTCATGTAACCGACATTTTGGGATTAATGGGGTTGGCAATATGATTGAGGATAACTATTTACCATGTTCAAAAAACAACATCCATATTGTGTGACCTGAGGTGGGAACAAAAAAAGAGCATCGACCACTGACAAAATTCACAACACGGGACTTGTATCAATTTTTTCCTCGAAACCCTTGAGGACGTTGGCCTGTAATGGTAGGAGGGCCCTTGGGCTGAGTATCCATGTCATTCGAGGGTCCCTTTGGGTGTGAAAGGTGATGGAAGCCCTGATGAAAGGGAACACGAAGCCTGAGAAATGGGAGAAATCATGTCCAGGTAGAATATGACATTCCAAGTGCTAAACCATAGTACTCTTGGGCACATTAGTGAATCGCCGAAGAGGACCAAGGGGCTCATCTTGAGAGTGACCGATTTGAAAAGACGAGTATAGAACAAGGGGGTGGAAAACTCTCAGGAGGAGGAGGTAAATTGTGTGGTGGTTACAAAACCCGATAAGAATGAGGGCATAATCACATACCACTCCATATACTCCCCTCCTAGGGAAAGGGGAGGCCAAGGGGCCAAGGTGAAAGAGAGGTTTCTAAGATATGAGGCTGGAACTGAAGTCTAGATGTTTGGGTGGTCCTATGTATCCCATTAGGATAGGAATCAAGCCATATGTAGTTCTTAAAGGGAGTAATGTGTTGTTTATCGTCATGAAGTAAGGATGAAAATGGGTATGATACCCCACATACAGGAGGTGTACGGCGCGGCGTGTAACCCGACATGAATGGGGACATAATCCCATACCACACTGTACAACCCTAAGTGAGATCCTAGTCCGGGGGCCTGAAAAGGCCAAAGGGCCTGAGGCTGGGCCTCAGACGGAAAGGTCCGGCCAGTTTGCAGTTTAACGTCTTGTAGTGAGGACGAAGAAAGGGGTAATATACCCCACATACAAGAGGTGTACGACATGGCGAGTAACCCGACATGAATGGGGACATAATCCCATACCACACCGTATAACCCTAAGTTAGATCCTAGGCCGGGGCCTGAAAAGGCCAAAGGGCCTGAGGCTGGGCCTCAGATGGAAAGGCCCAACCAATTGGTTGTTTAAAGTCTTGTTGTGAGAATGAAGAAAGGGGTAAGATACCCCAAATAAGGGAGGTGTATAGTGCAGTGAGTGACCCGACATGAATGAGGACATAATACCATACCACTCTGTACAATCCCGTAAGAGTTATGACTTGGGATGGGGGCCCGAAAAGGCCAAAGGTCCTAAGGTTGGGCCTTAGACGGAAAGGCCCTGATAATTTGCAGTTTAACGTCTTGCTGTGAGGACGAAGAATGGGGTAAGATACCGCAAATAAGGGAGTTGTATGGCGCAATGAGTGACTCAACGTGAATGAGGACATAATCTCATACCACTCCGTACAGTCCCGTAAGATTTAAGACTTGGGTCAGGGGCCCGAAAAGGCCAAAGGGCCTGAGGCTGAACATTGGACTGAAAGGCCCATCCAGTTTGTAGTTTAAAGTCTTGAAGTGAGGACAAAGAAAGGGGTAAGATACCCCAAACAAGGGAGGTGTACGGTGAAATGAGTGACCTGACGCGAATGAGGACATAATACCATACCACTCTGTACAATCCTGTAAGAGTTATGACTTGGGCCGGGGGCTCAAAAAGGCCAAAGGGCTTGAGACTGTGCCTCAGACGGAAAGGCCCAGCCAGTTTGCAGTTTAACATCTTGCAGTGAGGATGAAGAAATAGGTAAGATACCCCAAACAAGGGAGGTGTACGGTGCAGCGAGTGACCCAACATTAATGAGGACATAATATTATACTACTTTATACAATCCCGTAAGAGTTAATACTTGGGTTGAGGCCCCAAAAAGGCCAAAGGGCCTGAGGCTCGGCCTCGGACAGAATGGCCCAACCAGTTTGTAGTTTAACGCATTGAATTGAGGAAGAAGAAAGAGGTAAGATACCCCAAACAAGGGAGGTGTACGGCGCAACGAGTGACCCGACGTGAATGATGACATAATCCCATACCACTATGTACAATCTCGTAAGAGTTAAGACTTGGGTCGGGGCCCCGAGATTGGGCATGCGAAGCTCGGCAGGGCCTGTGCTCACGGTGTGGACGATAAATTACGGGAGGGATGTCTCAATGGGATATGTGTGGCTTGGTGAAATATCCTGACATGAATGGGGACATAAGTCTGCTCCACACCACACAACCCTAAATGAGAACTTGGGCCAGGGGACAGAAAAGTCCAAGCGGCTTGAAAAGGCCAAGGGGCCTGAGGCTGGGTGTCCTGGCCAATGGGAGCCATACGACCTCTTGTGTGGTTACCACCTCATCACAGGTCCTAACCCCACATGAGCAGTGCTCAGTGTGGGAAACAAGGAGCCGGACTCGGCTCTCCTTGTCTCATAGGGGTCTAATAGATGGCATCACTTGAAGGGATTTCGTCGCTTGAAGATACAACGGGGTAGAATGAACCACTACACTCAATGTTTGGGACATCTTGGGGCAGATCTAGCGACAAAGGATAGTTGTTGACCATGTTCGAAACACAGTGTCCCTATAGTGACCTAGAATGGGAACAAAAAATGAGCATCGACCACTGACCATACTCGCAACGTGGGACTTGTATCATTTTTTTTCTCAACATCCTCGAGGGTGTTGGCCCAAAGCGGTAGGAGAGCCCTTGGGCCTAGAATCCCTACCGTTAGGGGGGCCTTCTAGATGGGAAAGATGATGGATTCTCAATCAAAGGAGTGGGTGAAGAATAGTTGTACCCATATGTGAAAGAGGTGAAAACCTCCAGGGAGTGGTACGTATGGTGGGATCGAGATGATCTCGACGTAGACTAGGGAAAAAGTCTACACCACACCATATTTCTTAACCTGAGGGAAGATTCTGTCATTTGGGCTGGGCCAACAGATGAAATGTCGAGGCATTCCTACGTATCCCATGAGGATGGGAATCAAGCCATATGTAGTTCTTGAAGTCCATGCAGTTTAATGTCATGTGGTGAGGACGTGGGAGGATAAAAGAATGGGGATTGGTCACATGGTGCGACTGTTGTAATCCTAGCTTGAGTGGGGCTATGGAAGCCTACACCATATCATACAAAGATCCTATGATAGAACTATACCCTGGGGGGATATTCAAAGAGAAGAGTTTGGGGCTGGGCTCAGGATGAAATGCTTGAGCATTCCTACATATCCCATGTGGATGGGAATCAAGCCACACATAGTTCTAAGGGTGCAATTTAACGTCTTTCAGGACAACATAAAGTTTAACGTCATGCAGGATGAAGTAGTTTAGGGTAATACAGGACCAAACAGTTTAAGTTCATGTTGGATAGAATAGTTTAGGGTCATACTAGACCATCATTTAGTTTAGGGTCACACAAGACCATCCAGTTTAAGGTCATGTAGGACCTGTAGGCTCAGGCAGAGTATTTCTTGAGGAACTTGGCATTGGTGGGAGGCATTATATGCTCACCATCCATGGTCACTAGGGAGTATGCACCATTGTGGTAAACCCTATGAATTATGTAAGGTCCTTCCCATTTGGGCTCAAACTTGGGTGGTTTCCTTCCAGGGATCATTGGTGTCTAGAGGGCCAATACCAAGTCGCCTTGAAGGAAATAGTGGAGGTGAACCTTCTTGTTGAAGGCTCTAGCTATCTTATTCTGATTCCTTTCCAGATTGTGTAGGGCACGAAACCTATTCTTGTCAAGTGCTTCCAATTCATCCAGATGAACTTTTGTTACCTTATATAGCGCATGTTGGTCAATGACCACTGTGCATAATGAAGGCAGTTGGATCCTGATGGTAAGGATGGCCTCAGCTCCATACACCAGGGAATATGGGGTCACCTGGGTGGAATTTTGAGCCGTCATCCGATAATCCCAAAGGGAGTTGTGGAACTTGTCCGGACAACTCTTCTTGTTCTATCCAACCATTTTCTGCAGAATATCGGAGAGGGTTTGGTTAAACGCCTTGATCTGTCCATTTGCCTGTGCATGATATCAGGATGTATGGTTCGAATGGATGTTGTACTTCGCGTACAACATCTTCAACTCAACTGCTCAGAAGTTGTTTCCATTATCAGTGAGGATGGCGTGAGGGACCCCAAACCAGTAGATGATATTGGAGCTCACGAAGTCGAAAATAGAATGGGCATTGACCTCCTTGAGTGGAATTTCCTCTGCCCACATGGAAAAAAAATCTGTAGCAGTCAGGATGAATCTGCACTGGCAAGCGGTCGCTGGTGGATATGGTCTTATGACATCGAGTCCCCACACTACAAACGACCAAGAGTACTTGGTGGAGTGGAGAGGATTTGGAAGATGATGCATAAATTTATCATGAATTTGGCACGCATGACAGCATTTGGAAAACCCGATGCAGTCATAGATCATGGGTGGAAAAAAATAACTCAATATCCGAATCTGGTGGGATAGCTTCGGCCCAGTCTAGTGGGCGTCATAGGAACCGACATGAACCTCCTGCATGACCTAGGAAATATCGACTCCATGGATGCAATGGAAGAGAACACCATCAAACCCCATGATTTTAGAGTATCCTCTCAATACTAGGACCACTCTAGAGGGTAAACTACAGCACGAGGCGTTAGATTCGCTCGTGCTCAGCCTGATCAGCCAGGAGGTAACCATTTTAGAGATACTCGACAAAGGGGGCTCCCTAGTTGGGAGTCACTTCAACCACTTCATCTAAGGAACCTATCGGTCCTAACGTGGAGGCTCCACCAGTAAGATGGCTTACCCACAGGCCGTCGTCATCATCTGGGGTGACAAGAGTAATGAATCTCTGATGTGACACATGTATAATCAGATCATTCTACTTGGGTTCTGCAAGTGATGTAGCTAGGCTATCCAGGGCATCAGCTCGACCGTTCTGAGATCGTGGGACATGAGTAACTTCCGGCCAATATGGGAACTGGGCCATTAGCTGGAGAGTGCGCTCCAATAATGGTATGAGATCTGGATTTCTAACGACGTAGTCACTATTGATATGCCTGATGACTAGTTTAGAATCCCCATTCACATGAAAATGGGGCACATCGATCTTGAGGGCCAGTTCGAGGCCAGTGAAAAGATCCTGATACTCTGCCTCGTTGTTGGTGCAACCTTCTGACAACAGGAATGAGTACGGCAGAATGTCTTGCATCGGGGGGATGAAGACAATACCCAGGCCTACCCTGTTGAGCTTTGGATCATTGAGCCTCCTGCCGGTGGGGCTTCGGTAGGCACCATCAAAGAGAATCTTCCAACACAGGATGACATGATCTACTGAGAGTATTTCCTAATCAGGATAATAGAGATCCAAGAACTGGTCAGCAGGATTCAGATGGGCAGTAAGGAATTATTCCAATGCTTGCCCCTTAATAGATTTCTGAGGGACGAACCTGATGTCGAACTACTAGAGGATTACTGCCACCGTGCTAGATGGTCGGTCGACATGGGGCGGTTCAGAATGTACTTCAGCGGGTCTAACTAAGACACCAGTTGTACCTTGTGGTGCTACAAGTAGTGTCGCCATTTCTATACTATGAATATCAGTGCAAGGTATCTCTTTTCGATGGGGGAGTATCTGGTCTCCTTATCGATGAGCATATGACTGAGGTAGTATAGACTATTCTCAATCCCCTCATTGTTCTTCTGGGCAAGAAGGGCACCAAGAGATCGTTCCAAGACAGTCATGTATAGGATCAGTGGTTTTTCTGAGATGGGTGGCATCAAGACCGGAGGATGGATCAGATACTGCTTGATTTCCTCGAACGTAGTCTATCACTCTTCATCCCATTCATAGGTAGTACCATTCTTCATTATTCGAGAAAAGGGCTTACACTTACCAGCCAAATTCGTAATGAATCCACGTTTGTAGGCTAAGTGGCCTTAGAAACCTCAAATATCATGAATATAGCTTAGGGGAGGCATCTGACTGATGAACTTGATCTTTTCTGTGTCGATCTCGATGCCCTGGTATGTGACAAAAAATCCAAGTAACTTCCCATAGGTGACCCCGAAGGCACATTTCAATGGGTTCATATTCAGGTGGTAGGAACGGAGGAAGCCGAACACTTTCTCGAGGTCCTTGATATGGTCCTAGAACTTATGGGATTTGACCACAAGATCATATACATAACATTCCACCAATTTCCCAAGGATTGGATTAAATATGTGGTGCATGGCCCGCTGGTAGGTGGCGCCAACATTCTTCAAGCCGTAGGGCATAACCTAGTAATAGAAAGTACCTTAGGGAACCCTAAAAGGTGTGGAATCCTCTTCATTAGGGGCCATTTAGATCTGGTTGTATTCAGGGTAACCATCAATGAAAGAGAGGGCTTGGAACCCAGCTGTAGCATCAATCAACAATTCCATCACAGAAAGGGGAAAATCATCCTTCAGACTGTGACAATTGAGATCTTGGAAGTTGATGCAGGCTCTGATCTGTCTGTTCTTATTCTTGACTGGTATGATTTTGGCTAGCCATTTGCGGTACTGGACCTCTTTGATGAAGTTGGCTCTGATGAGCTTGTCAACTTCGTCCTCAACCATATCACCATGAGAAGGGTGCATCTTCCTGGGTGGCTGCTTGAACCCATGATGATTTGTCGGGAGACCGAAGCAGTGGATGTATATCAGAGGATCTAGTCCTAGAATCTCTTATTAACTCTAGGAAAACATGTCATGGTGTTGTTTCAGGAATTCTACATACCGTTGATGCTCCTTGAGGGACATGGAGCCACTGATCAATGTGGGTCTCAGATCTGCCTCACTACCAAGATTCACCTGTACCAGTTAATCGACCGTGGTGGAGATGCCCTCCTCAAAGGTGGGGGGAGCGTCCTCTAAATCCTCTTCTTCACTTGTAGAGGAGGGATACCTAGTGGGAGAAGCTTCCTCTAGGTTTACAGCCCCCTGTGAGAGGCTGGTACCAGCCTGGGCGGTAGTGGACAGCATATCGGGAGGTTCACGTGCTACCGAAACCATAGCAATGAAGGTTGTCAATCCGATCCAGTCTGGTCTTCAGCCCAAGGGGCCACACATAATGATATCGAATCAATAGAGACACTTCTACTTGATTAGGTTAATTCCATCCTAGCGAAATAGGCATGTATGAAATACTGTCATTGCCATGGGGTGGACGTCTTGATACCTTACCGGGGTAGGAGGCTCCGGGATTACCTGAGCCTGATTTGTGTAGGAGTACGTGGTGACTTTCTGCCATCGCTTAGACTTGGGAATATGATTCTCTCTTATAAAAGAGACAAAAAAACATTTCCCCATGTTGGAGGTCATGGTATCCAATCGATGGATCGAGAAGATGTAGGCGTCATCTAGACCTACCCAGGGGTCGGTTGCGACCATGGTGAGATCAACCTCACTTGCCTGAATCTTCTTGTCCTTGCTCTTGTAATAGTCAGCATCCAGGTAGCGGGGTTCTTAAGAGGTGAAAGTAGACACTTCACCTTGGAGTACACCTAATCAACCATTAAGGGAGTACTTGAGGCACTGGTGATACGATGAGGGGACCTCCGCATGCAGGTGGAGCCATGGTCTTCCCATTAATGCATTGTAGACGGTATCTTGAGAGACAACTATAAACTCAGTGCTGGAAACTAAGCCGCTGAACTAGTTCTTCAAACGGATCTTACCGACTAGGGTCTACTCTGTCATGTCATATCCAAGGAATCTTAAATCAAAGGGAGTTAGTTCATCTTCGGATAACCCCATCTTCCGTAGTGTCTGTGTTGGGATAAGGTTAATCCCGGAGCTGGTGTCAGCAAGACAACGGCGATCCTCCACATCATTAAATTGGCTGGTGATGTATAGTTGGTGGATGTGACCCTGTATGGGAGAGTATTCATCTCCTCCAGATAATGAAATAATGGCCTGACATTCAGCGTTCTCGACCGTTTCATCATGAAAGGCTTCGTCATCTGCAACCTTTATCTCAAACTGGAGGGGGCTTCTTAAAGTCTCAGTGGGGGACTCATGCATATCTGATGATAGGAGGAGGGCCTAGAGGATGGAAATCCTCACTGGGATGCTGAAAAGGTGTGTGAGAACTTCATACTTCCATGCCAGGCACAAACTTCTGCTTACAGGAGGCCGCTCCATGACTAGAGGCATGGTGGGCCCTACTGGCTGGGCCGGCGGCTGACTGGTGTTGGGCATATCCTTCTTCTCACTATTCGAAGCCCTAAGAGTAGCTACCGGATGAGATACGGATGACTAATACCAACCTATAGTAGGGAGAGGTAGGTCACGACATGGTCTAAGTGGCTCTCCCTGATTCAGTAGTAAAAATGGTGGTGGAGGCGGGCCCGACGACACCGGATGAGGAGGCTGCGTGTGCCGAGCTCTACGTTGGACCTGCTATCTTGTCTCAGTGGCATGCATGGCCTGGCTGGAGGTTCCAAATAATGTGCCTTGACGATCCATATGGCTATGTCTCCTCCGATTTTGGCATCGGCTGGGGACGTTGGGGTGGTTCACCTGGTGCTCCCCGTCGTTGGGAATCATGTAGGTGTCTACCAACTCCACAGTGTTAACCAAAGTGTACCCTTGACTATCACTTCAAAATTCATCCACTACTGGGTGGATTCGGGGAGGAACCCCCATCTCTGAAGGCATGAAGTCACTGAGAGTGCGAGGAGATGATGGAATTGGCGGGGCGTGTTCCTTTCCCTTGTGTCGCCGATGCTTGCTCTTCTGGGAAGAGGTCGGCTGGGATGATGATGCAGAAGTGGTGGCCACAGCTTTTGAAGGCTCTGGCTGATTCAAGCATGACCGAATGATACCATGGGAACGGGAAACCATTTTGTGATCCATCCAGTCATCATACTTCTGGGACACGCAGTTAGAAACCAACTATCAATCACCTTCATCGTCGTTGTCGCCATCTGGCCTTACGAAGACACCTGCCACTTGTGCTGGGGGTGGGCCCAGCCTGACTATTTTGTTGTCGACCTGGTCTTGAATCTAGTATTTGAACACATAGAATTTCTCAAGGTTTTTCCCTAGGATATGGTGATAGGGGAAGTATTTGGGTCGATCGGTGAGGTTCGCCTCTTATGGCCTTCTCCACTCAGGAAAATGCACGATCCCTTATTCCAAGGCACTTCGGAAATACCCGGGGACCTGATTCTTGTTGAATTGTTAGGTCTGGTTTCTTATTTCTAAAAAGGGTGTCATTGGAGCCTGGCCCTGACGAGGAGCTAGAGGAGCCTGTCAAGGAGGCGGAGCCTGATTTTCCCGCCTAGGTGGTGGCAGGGCATTACACGGAGGCACCTGCCGATTCTGAGGTGAACGCTGCTGGTATGGAGGATGCGCTTGTGGTGGTGGGCCTCTTTGAGGTTGCGTAGGCAACTCCAATGGTAATAAATACAGCTATATGGGGGCCTCTATTTGGGCCACCGTGGCCGGCTTAGCTTGGACAACCCTTCTTGCAGGAATTGCGGGAGGCAATGGGCTTATCTGGATAGCCTATTGCAGGGCTTCTTCCAGGCGTTGGGCCTTATCGGAGAAGTCTCAAAATCCCCCAGGGTTGTTCTGGGTTATCAGAGAGGGAACCAGTTCCATCTTGACATTTCCTACACACATCGTTAGTAATTGATTCTGAGTAAGTGGCATGTCAAGGGAATATTTAAGCCCTTTCCACTGGGCGATAAAGTCTATAACATACTCATCAGGCCTTTGTTTGCACTTAAAGAGGTCTGTGATGCTCATTTTTTGCATGGTGGAGCTGAAATGGTAGAGGAATTTCCTGCGAAGGTCCTCCCAACTGGTTACGGATACGATGGGGAGCTGGTTGTACCAGACGACCGCAGGCCCCTCCAATGCCTGAACAAAACAGTGGAGCTTGGCAGCCTACTGCTGTGCTGGAGTCCCTAACATGGGCCCACACCTTCATTTGAAGTGGGACAGGTGCTGTGGCGGGTTCCCCATCTCGTTAAAGGGGGAGATGGTGGGATTCCCGAATCCCGGAGGTACTGGTATATCATCCCTCCATGTCGGGTATGGCTTACCCTCAGGTGGGATTTTCACCTGTCATGTTTCCAACGCCTCAAGGCGGGATATGAGTGATGCCATTGGATCATCTGGGCAGGGGTCCCTGTCTTGATGGGGATCCCTAACTACAAGCACGTTGACAGGTTCTTCAACAAGGTAGACGGGCTCAACGGCTCGTGGAGCAGCTAGCGGCATAACCCTTGGGGTGGCTAGGGGAGCTCGAGCTGGGTCCCTTAGATTGTCATGCAATTTTTGTGGGTTGGGCGAGACATACCGTTCCCTATAGCCATAATTTCTAGCCTTAACCCTATCTGCGGGGGCAGGACGGTTGGGGTCGCCTACAGGCAGCTCGCTGAGGGGAAGTTGTTCCTGCCCCTACTGCCCTGGATTAGGATCACCGTAGTCTGGCTGTCACTCTGTAGCGCGTTCAGTTAAGAGTTTATCGACCAACTTCTATTTCTCGGAAAGTTGTTGGCGCAATGTGGCCTTCTCAGGGTCTTCCTCCATCTTCTGCACTGAGGAAGACGGGTTGGAGTGCTTGACAGCTCAACCGTGCTCTTTACCTTTACATGCATTCCAGCTGAGTTCTAATGCCTCGGTGGGCACGGAGAGACCTAGTAGGTTCCTCTATTGGAGAGTATCCCTCCCCGATGGGTCCAATAGCAGTGGAACACCCTCTAGGTGTAAGTCCCCATCAAGGAGCTCTAACTCATCCTCCTCATCCACTATGTCGTCCATGTTGACCGTGACCCTTCTTGGGGGCATGTCCTCAATATCGCCTAGCAAGTCAAGCTGCCACTGGATAGGACTGAAGAGGAGAGCAACATATTGCCCCAAGGAACAAATTTGTGCATGGGGGAATCCTCCTTGATGATCTTGCGAAGTATTTTGAAACTCTGAATGTATTTCTCTTAGAGGACCTTACAACGGCCTGGTGACTCAGGGCGCTAGGCCACAGGGAGCACAGCCAGATTGACTAGGAAGCATTTCTCTCCAATTTCTTCAAGGTGTGCTTGGCTCCTAGGATAAACCACTCACTGATGATGAAGGTGAAAGTGCATCTCCCAGAGGTTTTGGCGGAAACATTCAATCTCTTATGGGGTGAGGGATTCCGGCGTGTGAAAATTCAGTGCTGCCATAGGCCAGAACATATCAGGGAAGTTGTCTACTGCAAGGATGTTCCATAATCTCCTCGGCTCAGATTCAGGGTCTGGCCCTTGATTGCCCCCATTCGTCAACTGGGGGTGGCTGATAAACTGGCAGCGGTACTGAGGTAGACCACTAGGATGGCAGGCTGGCTGGGGGAGAGTATGGCAAACGGGCTGACTGGCCGCCGAACCTCGGGTTGTCTTCCAATGAATGCAGTAACCTGGACACAACATCACAATAAGATGGGCTGATGGCCGTAGTTCCAAGCTCAAGGGCTAGGGCTACTAGCGATAGGTCGTGTTGCTTCTCGCCTTCCATTGGTCCCCAAAATAGCTCTATGTGATCTCTTGTTGAGGTAGAGAGTGCTTCCAGTGATGACGGTGGTGATTGCACGATCATAACCTACGGGGTTTCCATATATTCATCCTCATGGATATACCTACAAAGGGAGGCGGGAATCCGATGGACCTCGCATTCTAGGAGTACTAGGCTAATGGGCCTTGTTTATGTCCCAGCCTTTAACTCAGATGACCAACGGGGGGTTCCCGAGCTGAGTTGTATTCCGCTTCAGAGTCTGAGAAGTGGACAGGTTTGATCTTTGTTTGGACCTTCCCAGAATTCTTCTTATGGCGGTGACAACCCGCCTTCCTTCCCCTAGGTGGCTCCTCGAGATAGGGCTGATTTCTGACACGAGGTCCTTTGGCTGCACTGGTGCTGAGGCGGAGAGGTTTTCCACCTATGTGAGCCAGGGTGCGAGGATCCCCAGGACAAATGTAAAAGGGGACATGGGGAGGACCTCCATTTATAGATCTAGAGCGGGAAAGACCTCCGCTAGAATGAGTATGAGCATGGGGAGGACCTCCATGGATAGCGCTGGAGTGGGAAAGACCTCCGCAAGAACTGGTAGAAGCATGGGGAGGACCACCACACTTGTTTTCCCTGGAGACCTTAGTATGAGGAGGGTCCTTTTACTGGTCTAGATGAACCTGGGTAGGACCTTCGTGTTGGGTGCGGGTGGAGCGAGGCTAGCCCTCACCCCTCTGGTTGATGGGGAAAGGGGGACTTTCGCCGATTGCTAAGAGGACGCGGGGAGGATCCCCACGTTGAAGAGAGACCGGGTGTGAAATGTCCCTACACTGGCAGTCAGGGGTAGGAGAAATGACTCCATACCCAGTGTAATGGGAACGGGAGAGGCTTTCGTACCGAGTAACACCACTATGAGGAAGACCCTCATTCAGATTGAGGGTGGCACAGGGCAGACCTCCATACCGAGCCTCAAAGCGGGGAAGGCCTGTGCTCTCCATGGCAGTGGTATGGGGAGGACCTCCATACTGGGTGGCATCGCTATGGGTTAGCTCACGGTGGTCACTGCTCGTGCCAGCAACCAAGTGTGTTGACCCAGCCTACCTGTGGGGTAGTTGGGGCCTCGATCCTAGTTTGGTGTATAAGTTCCCCAACTCAGTGTATGTAGGGAATTGATGATATGCGTCGGCGGTGTCTCATGCCATAGTAGCTTCCAACATTAACGCCCCTTGGCGGCCGTCCTTTTCAGCCCACGCCTGACGCTAAGGTTGGGTTGAACGAACCGAAGCCAGTGGTGGAGTAACATGGATTACCTGCTCCTAATCTAGCAAGACCAGGTGGTAGTGCTGACGTGGCCGGGTGGGAGTCCTCGTTGGGAGCCCTCGAAATAGGACTCTGAACGGGCTGGCCCATACCTCACCTACTTCATCTTCGTAGGGCAGTGAGTCATCGAAGAGCTCTGGGGACAGGCTCTCAAAACCGTTGTATGTTGGGGTGGAGAGCAATGGCTCCCTATGCCGCCCTTGGGGGTGGCATTGACGGCGAGGTACAGATGCCTCCAAGTCTAGGCAGTCCATATCCCGAGTCAGTATTATGACCTCCTCCTCATAACAGTGCTCAAGGTCGTTGATTACACTCCGCTGGATGACCTCAGATGGGGAGATGGGGCGTGGGCTCCCCATGGTCATAGATGTAGAGGCCGTCATGGAAGAGGTGAAGCCACGTGGGACGGCCATGTTGGCGCTGCCCCTGCCCCTACGTTGATGGGCAGGTGGTGATCGCATCTTTGGTGCAACAACTTGATTCTTGAGATGTAGGGAGATTAACTCATCAGTACTGAAAGAAAAAGGAATTGACGACCAATGCCCCAATTCCATTCCATCTTCCATGACCGGTAAGAGGGATCCACGATGACAACGTCGCACAATGGGATGTCTAACATTATAATGCCCCGAATTTTGGTGAGTTTCACACTAGGCCCGCTATTTGTTTGGTGGGACCCAGCACCAGATAACTATATCCAGTGACACACTAATCCATTAATGCCTCGAGCACTACTAATCTTCATATTGAGGAGAATAATTTCAAGTGGGGTTCACAATTTCTGTTTTTGACACTTTCACCAGGGTGCGCTTATCTGTCTTGTTTGGTAGGGACAATGGCACTGTCTGTTGCCCCGCATTCCCACATTCCAAAGGTGGGTGGCATCCACTGCTTGTTCAGGGGAGTTTTCTCCTTGATCGAAACGAGCTGATGGTATGTCGGTTCTTCCTTCCATGGATTCCTCCTCGGAACTTGTCACCATGTCTGGGACTCCCTTATAGATTTAAAACATTGTTCAAGAAACTCTTCCTGGTGCCATATCTTCATGGATGCCAGTTAATTACACATCTTATGTCAGGACATTTCAAGGGGTCCAGTCAGGGCAGAAAGCTTCGGTCAGGGGAGTAGTCACGTTGGGAATCACTGACATGTCTAGATGTTGGGACACTGGCGCTTCTGCCTTCTGTCCCTTATTATAGGGCTTCTTGAGGGCGCATAATCCCGAGTAATCTCACATAGAACACGAGGGAATAATATGACATGGGCATGTATCTGAGGTTTTCCTAAACTTCCCATGTTTAACACAGGGTATGCCACAAGTTTAACATCCAGCGGAGATGGATCAGACTAATCAGAACACTGATTAGAGTGGATCAGATGGGTGCAACCCCTAGAGGGAACACTGATTTTTGGGCCAACATGTGGTTGGATTCCTTAATTCTATTAAATGGAATGGAGAATGGGGTGGCATGATTCCACTGGGATGTGGCATCCCAGATAAGAATCAGGATGGATGATGGCTGGATGAATGAATTGGAGGGGGAATGAAATAGGACCAGCGCAAGGGTGACATCGAAGTTGGGCTTGAGCCTCAAAGAGACTTCCTACGTATCCCCATGGCAGTAAATGAAATTCCGCGTAGTTCGGTGAATGTAGTTCATCTTGACAATAGCTTACCACTGGTTGGAGTTCCAACGACTTACTACTGAAAGAGGAGACAACGATATACCGCTGAAAGAGGCTGGCAATGACTTACCACTGAATGGAGTGACAACGGCTTACCGTTGAATGAGGAACAAAAAGTGGAATATAGTTTAACATCATGCAGGATGGGGGTGGACCGATGTGAAGTGGCCGGACCCATTGGTTTTTGGTCTTGAACCTCAAGGAGGCTTCCTACAAACCCTGCCTTGGCAAGGATCAAAGTCCACGTAGTTCGGGTATGGGGTAAGAGTCGGTGAACCAATGTGAATAAGGACCTAGGGTCCAGGTGGATGGTGGGCTTGAACCTCATGGAGACTTCCTACGTACCTTGCCTTGGAAAAGATCAACGTCTACATAGTTTAGATGGAGCTTGGTACACCGACGTGGAGATGGTTGGGACCAATGGTTTTTGGGATTGAACCTCTAGGAGGCCTCCTACGTACCCTACCTTGGAAAGGATCAAAGTCCACGTAGTTCAGAAATGGGGGGAATTTGGGTCTTACGCTCTGAGGCAGCCCAAAGTGTTTGTGAACTGATGTGAATGGGGTCGGAGCAACCAATGGGTGGTGGGATTGAACATCATGGAGGCATCCTATATACCTTTCCTTAGCAAGGATCAAAGAATTTGTAGTTCATGATGGTGTGACGCTTACACTCTAGGCTACACAGGGTGTTAGTGAACCGATGTGAAGATGGTCGGAACGACCAGGTGTTGGGATTGAACCTTAGGGAGGCTTCCTATGTACCTTTCCATATAAAGAATCAAAGACCACGTATTTTAGGATGGTGTGGGGCTTACGCTCTAGGCTACCCAGGGTGTTGGTGAACCGATGTGAAGATGGTTGGAATGACCGGGTGTTGGGATTGAACCTTAGAGAGGCTTCCTACGTACCTTGACATAGCAAGGATCAAAGACCACGTAGTTCAGGATGGTGTGGGGCTTACACTCTATGCTACCCAGGGTGTTGGTGAACCAACGTTAAGATAGTTGGAACGACCGGGTGTTGGTATTGAACCTTAGGGAGGCTTCCTACGTACCATGCCTTAGAAAGGATCAAAGACCACATAGTTCAGGATGGTGTGGGGCTCACACTCTAGGCTTCCCAGGGAAAATTTCGTGGTCGGTTCTTTCCCTAAGCCCATGCGAGTCATACTCGGTGTGAGAAACAAGAGTTAGTAGAGACCTAATGATCACGTCATGAAAGGTGCATCCGTGGGAGGTGAAGTGGGGGCTTACACGTGATCATGACCCAAAGAAGAAACATGGGCTTATGTGTGGTTAGTATCTTGAAGAGATTTGAACTTATTCGAGGATGGAGGCTTTGGTGGTGACAAAGCCCAACGGGAGAGGGATTTGGCACCAGAGAAAGGAGGAGAAGGGATGCTGCCTCCTGAAAGAAAAGCTAGGGGATTACACTAGTATGGTTGACCTAAGAGGAAACATGGGCTTGTGTGTGGTTAGCAGCCCGAATAGATTCGGACATACTCCAGGATGGAGGCCCAGGTGGTGACAAAGCCCAGCGGGAGAGGGATTTGGTATCGAAGAAAGGAGGGTCATGGATTCTGACTCTTGTAAGAAAAGCTAGGGGCTTACACCAGGATGGTTGCCCTTTCCCCATGTAGGATGCATGGGGGGAAGTCACAGTTTAACATCATTTGCTGAGGATGATGATTCTTGGAAGTTTAAAGTCATGCATCTTGAACGAGGCAGGTTCTCTCCGCCCCCCTAAAACTTACATAACTAGTACCCTCTACACCTTGGTGAAGATAAGGGATAGGAAACGTCATGGCTAGGGGGTTTCGTGGAGCGAAACATTGGGGGGTCCACGTTAGTGTGGCTATGCGAAGAGGAAATATCCATTACCGTGCCTATGTGAAGAAGAATGATGCAAAGCAACGCAATGGATAGTATCATCCAAGGGGCTTTGAAGTTACTTCGTACAAGCCTAGAGGATCGTACAAGAAAAGAGTGTATGGTGAAGGTGTTTTGGGAATAGAAGGCACCTAGAAATGATGCCCGGAAGAGAGACATCATGGGCACACAAGGAGGCTTGCGCGCAAAAAGAATAGTTGCGTGAAAAACAGCGGGGCTGATATGCAATTGAGCTTCTTGCGCGAAAAGGGCTGGGGCGACGTGCAATTTGCCTGGGTGCGCCAAAAACGGCTGCGAAAACATGCAAATTGGGGTTCCAGCAGAAAAAGGGTCGTCTTGGTGTGCAATTGGAGAACCTGTTCGGAATAGAGGGTCGGTGCGGAAAAGAGGGCGCGCTATTGGAAGGAATTTCACGCCGAAGAACGAGTTGCGCACAATTGGGAAGGAATTTCACACCAGGGACATGATGCTTTGGGATTTGGACAAGGATTAAGCCCGAGTGAACTCGCACAAAAGCGGACCCCGGGTGACCTGTCGCAAAAAATTATGTACTTGAGATCCATCTTATGTGCGCATGAGAGTTGAATTACGCACCAGAGAGACTGTTTAGATTCTTCATCCTGGAAGTCGAAGGGGTGACCTTCTATTTATAGGCGCCCGGGGTCACAGATCCGCATAGAGAACAGGCCTGCATGAAATATTTGTGTGCTAGCATCGACAGCGCAGAACTTCAACCGTACGGGGTGGTGGCAAGTAAATTTCTGCGCCCATGCAAAAAAACTCTCGTGAAGCCCAGAGTTTTTTGTGTGGGATAGATTTTTCACACCACACTGAATTTTTTTCATGCGACCCCTCCAAGCCCCCCTGAACGGACCCCCCGGGTCCAAATATGGCTTCGCTTTGTCACACCCAAACCTTCTTTAGACCTTGATCATTTTTCGGCATCTACAATACATCAAATAATATTTATTCATACCCTATGAAAAAAATCTATTATAGATGAATATCAAAAATATTTTATTAATCATATAATATATATATATATTATTAATTTAATTTTATAATAGTAATTCAATCAATTTAATGACACAAATTTATAAATAATTTCTATTTTTTAGAAATAATTAATAGTGAATAACTTCACTCTATATTTTCATAAGTTAGTTATATTTTTTCCTGCCAACATATCAGCTAGAATAAAATAGCCATTTTATAATAAGGGAATCTCATGATTTGTTTGAACTCATGATTGTGTGAAATTTAAGCTATTAAATAATTAAAATTATTTAGAGAAAATTCTTCATAAAAACATCTTCATGTTGAGACCATGCTCCAGTTATAAAACCATTGATATCAGATCATCTGAAGGATCTGGTATGTACATAATCAATATAGATATATGGATCACATCACGAACATCATATAATATTTTTGGAAGAACCATGTGATTTAGTACCATCTAGATATGATCAAATATTTCATAATGAATGATATATCGAGGTCTTAGTTTCTCCTTATTTTTATATTTCATAATTTTTATCTATGTATATATTTATAGGAGTATATTGTCTATAAAATTAACATGTTGATTTCACTATTGAATTTTAGCATAAATTACCTGTTAATACTGAGATACAGTGATATATTGTTGAATGAATCTATCATTATCTACTTTTCATTATATAAATCATGTCTTAATAGTATTCATTCTTCCACATCAACACATAATATTAGAGTTTTCACTTATTTCTATAGTTGGATTCTTATGGATCCATCTGAAAGATCATGTGCATTATATCGTTAAATAAATATGTAACTATAGGAAGGTATTTATACTAACATCCATTTAAATATATAAATATTGGTTATATAATATATTTTAATGATTTATTGTTCCTCTTGTACTAATATTATATTTAAGGATGATGTATAGTGAATAATCCTAACATCATATTAGAAGCTTCTTGAAGATTCTATTGAACATTGATTAAAACGGCATATCCTGATCTGATATGATTTAGACAATTTCTCCATGAAACCTTATCAAAAACATAATATATATCCTTGAATTTTGGATAATAAATTAATCATACTTGATCTAAATGAATTTTTTATGAATTCAAAAGAAAATTATCTACAACACAAATGCCATTATGAAAATTGGATATCTTTAGGAGTCCTATGAAGAAGTATACAGTCATGTTTACACATATTCTTATAGATATATGTAATGTATGAATCATATATTTAGACAAATGAAATCCATCCATAACATACTGGCACACCAATCCCTAATCTATAAATTCTTTAAAGTTCATTTTCATGCAATACCACATGAAATGAACATTGAGAACTATATGTATGAGTATAATTCGAAAATAAACATAAAATTATGAAATTTTTTTAATCTACTAACTCTAATACCAATTATAGATTGAACACACACATATTCGAATATTGAACATTATAATTCCCTCATCAACATAGCTAAACACCAAAATCACATTTACCTTTATTTATATTTCCATGTCATCTTGTTGATCCTCTATAATATTAAAATGGATAGAGAGTTGAACGTTCATTTTAGTTTGACTTTATTTCTCTCAGTTCCACATAATTTAATTTTCATTCCCCTAAAAAACTATATGTATTGAATATTTTTTCGACCCTTATTATGTACAAAATACTTTGATCCTTCCATTTATGATCATTAACTACCTTGTTCCACATCCTAGTATAGTAATGTATCGTGCAATCATAATACTTAATCAACTATTAAAATATCTTTTATTCCATTGCCAAATATTTTATTGTGAATATATACACTATGATTTTTTATTATTATTATATAAAACACAGTTAACTAAAAGGATAATTCCTCATTTTTCATGAGGCACACACTTCTATTATGTTATTCTACATCTAAATGAAATATAGTCCATTATTTAATGAAAAATAGTTGACCACAAACGCATTTCTATTATAGGGTATTATAATCGCATGTTAATTGAACATTATTTTTTTACATTCCTTTAAATTTTCATCACATTCATATAACTTGAGTAACATGGACACATTCCATTTCACTTGGTAGAGGACATGATATCCCTGAAAAAATTCATACAAAACCATATGTGTATCAATACAATCCTAGAAAGCTATAGGTACCTATTACTATGGTAATTATCTTCCATTTTATATATCATCTATCATTTCAAGAATATTCTATATACCCGCACATGCAATTACATGACCAAAAATGATACTTTTGTAGGCATAATTACATGCTTTTAGAATTTGGTATCCTTCATATTTTTCCTCGTTCAATTTAATAATATCCTTATCTAAACATTATACTTTTCTGTCCAAATATAATATATAAAAATATCATATATAAATAATAATATTAGAGGAAGATGGTATTCTAAAAATAGTCTATTAAAAATTTCTATAAATATAGATCGGGAATCTATTAGTCCAAAGGACATAACAATAAATCCACAGTGCCTATACATTGTATAAAATATGATCAAGGGTATATAATCCATTTTTACCCTTAAATTATCATATAGAGAATAAATTTCATTACATGAATAGAAATATTCTCTATGAAATCTATCAAACAAGTCAACAATATATAGTTAATGATACTTTTTCTCTATAGTGATCTTGTAATGTAATCAATAATAAATGAAAATACTCATTGACCCATATTTTTTCTAAAAAAAATATTTTAACCCTATGTTGACACAATTGGTCATATGAATCACTTTCCAATATTCTCTGGCAGATGCTACCCCATTTCCTACAACTCAATTGGGAAGTTCTGTATAGAGTTCATGAAATTAGTATAACCAGGTATGAGTTCTACTTAAAACTAAATAGAATAAAATAGTATTATACTTGTAATGTAATTGAAAATACAATATAAGATTCCTGAATAGTAGAAATATAATAATCACTATGTTTATTTATAACCAATTGAGATATATACACCTCATGAATTGGTATTAAGATCTATAAAATAGTATTAATTTACATTTGATGTTCTTGTACTTCTTTACATTTATATATGAATGTAGCCTTATTTTTTATTTCAATTATGCCTTCTATAAAATTTTAATTGATATATGAACAACATAGAATAAGAAAAACCATTCTGAAAATCACATAAAATTCATCTACCAGACAAAAAAACAATATGTTCAAAAATCACATTCTCAAAAAAATTTGTCATATAAGAGATATGAACATGATAATGAATCATCATAACACTATGAATTCTCAATAAGAAATCAATATATACCCATTTATATAGAAATGCGATACTCTTATAAAAACTTTCATATATTAAAGTGTTAGTAGTGACACATACAAATGAGATTTTTTTAGATCAATAGTGGATAATATGTGTTCATTTTAGTTGTTTATTAAAATGAACCACATAAAAAGATATAATTATATATTCATTCATTTTATTCTCTGTCTTTGGAGGTTTTTGATTCCTAATATCTTCAATAGACCAAGGATTCAGGAACTAGTTTGTGTAATGTAAATATTCCTTTCTATTATGGCACTGGAGTGTGTGTGACACATTAAGTTGAGATTTTAATCAATTTATTTCATTGGATAACATCAATAAATCAAATTATAATTCATTATCATGATATATTTATATTCCACACATAATGAAATTATATGTTCTTTAGGGAAAATTTCTACTATGCTACATAAGATATTTTTCGAATAAATGATCATTAATTTTAATTCATAAATGGGGTTTTTTATTTGAATCTCCACCCAAATACATTTTTATCTAATTATCAAAAAAATCATGAAATCATTTATTATCTCATCGATCCATTAATATCTTGAAATCACATTGAATGATTTATTTATAACTATCCATATTATATTCAATACACATTAATTTTGAGGTATGGTTCTAAACCACAACTTAATTGATAAATTTTTTATCCATTATTTTTCATAATTCCATTAGAATACAATGAAATTTTAACGAATGATCCCTCATAGGAACAAATTTATTAATCATCTTTCTAATTTATAAAATGGAATTTCTATTACATATTTCTATTTATTTTTTCTTAAATATTCCACTGGAAAATACCTTATAATATTCTTCCCATTTAATTTATTCAATTTCTCCCACTTGTCTTATAATCCTGACATGCTTCCCACATTGATCAACTTGATCATCCGAACAAGACAATGATAAATCCACTATATCATGGGTTGAGCACTGGAGAATAAACATTTCCATATCTATAGAATTTTAATATTTCATGGGAAAACATGGATCATAAGATCAACTAATATGATATTTTTTTCATATGAATGTCTCAATGTTTTAAACATATGTACTTTGTATTTTTCGATCTTTGCAATTATTAATGTAATCACTCATATATTGAGAGTGTTAATGGGAGAATAGTCCAATTATTTTTCATCACATCTCACATTCAAATTGGATTCACATTAGGAAGAAAATTTCATTAGTAATCCCATTAATTGTAAAATTAAAATGGTAAAAATTAGTCACCCTATTATACGTTAAAAATAGTTTAAAATGTTAAATCATGTTATTAAGTAAAATAATAATCTAAAACCACATGTCATAATTGTTGGGTGAGGGATAATTCAAAAAAATTAATCTTTTTAAATATAATTATAAATTTTAATCCTCTTTCCATGCCTAATGAATCTATTTTTTATTTATATTTTTATATTTTCAAAAATTCTCCCCACTCAACTATAAGTGGACAATGAATATAAGGACCCGACCTTAAACAATACATAATATTGAATTAAGTTAATAATTCACATTGAGGATATTTTCAGGTTTAGAGATTTAGAGAATTATGTAATAACATAAACAAAACAACTTAAATATTACTTGTAGACACTTCTATTCAGTATCCATTTTTTATAAAATAGAAACTCTTTAAAAAAGATCCATGTCTAGTTCCATGTTTTAAACAACAAGACTTTTAATTGATCCCATCCTTGACCCTATTCCACTTTATGTCATGTGAAAAAATTTTCAAAACTTGATATGAGCATTAAAATCTCAGTAAGGGATACACAAACAAGGAAAACTGTTATTTTTTCAAAACTGTTAGTTTTTCAAAACAACAAATAAACCATGAATACCTTGTCATAAGTAAAACTTTTCACCTTTATAAAGTATTAAATTCTCTTCACTAAATAAAATAACATTACATAGCATTTTATAACCAAAATATTACCATAAAACCCATATAAAGAACACGTAACATATAAATGTAACTTGAGACATAAATATACTTAAATCGAATAACCATACGGTCAACTTCCACACATATCACTAAATGGAATAGCCAGACGGATGAATTCCATACCCAATGCATTTGAGGTTATAACATAACCACCCATAATAGTTTAGCATGGTACCACCCATAATTTGGTTTATCACATAACCACCCGTCAAATGTCCATGTACCATTATAAAATCATAACACATAAAATATTGCAAATATAAATATTTCACTAATAACATTTCATTTGCAATAAAAATAAATCATTTCAAGATATTGAAATAATAAATAGATTTCAAAAACCATTTTCAATACCAAAACACCAAAAAAACAGAATAAGGTGTTTCATTTTCAATTTAAAAAACATGAAGGCCTATAGAGGAAGCCAACTAACGATTACGGTGGTGGAGAGGTCATTGTCGCCGCAAATGTTTAAAACATTCCGTTTTTCATTTAGTAAAATTATTTGTAGAAAAAATATTCCCTTTGAATGAAATAAAAAGTAAAAAGGGTTTTATTATATATCATATAAAATAATTTTGTGTATAAATCAAATTATTCCTTAATGAACAGAGATTGAGACGTAGTCCTTTACTTCGTGTCCGACATGACCCGTTCGTTCTTTAATTTCCTGAATAATAAAATTAAGTTAATTTATACTTGATTAAGAACCATTTTCAAGTTTATTATTACTTTTATATCACTTATTACCTTTCTATAACAATTAGTTAATTATTTAAGTTCATATCAGACATTTTATCAATGTTCGGAAATTGAGTTAAAAAATGAAATTGTTGTAATTATAAATTTTTCATGCGGTCAAAATTCCATTATCGTTAGAATTATATTAATGATTTAGATATCATATATATAATATATATCCAGTATATATATATATATATATATATGTGTGTTTTTATAACAGTACATAAAATTTGGAGATAAAAAAGGAAATGCACCGTCTATGGAGACGGTAAGCCATACATACACATGAATGCTACTTTCATTTCTATTTCATATTTTAATGGAATGAAAACATAATTATACGTAGTTATATTATAATTCTAGTATAATATATAATTTCATTAACTCCATCCTTTATACATCCCACGTATGGCATGAACAAGTCATATCACTTTGAGGGGGCGGTAGTCATCACTTCCTCAAATGAAATTATCATGTTTACCGATTATGGAAACCATAATGGTATGCGATAAATGAAAAATATAAAAGCATATAAACAATATAAATATAATATATATTACATATAAATATAGTTCTATCATAATTTCCACTATAAGAGGCGGTATGAGATAATCGAACAATCATTGTTTCGTGATGCAGTGGTTCACCGTCCACAGAAACAGTATGTTTTTTACCCATCAGATGGAGGTGTGTGTAAGTTTAGTTTATATAATTATCATAAAAACAACCTAGTATAATTAGGATACTGGTGTTGTTATAAAATAATTGAATAAAAAGAGTTTAGGGTGTTGGATAAGTAAAATAAAAGAAAAGAACATAAAAGAAAAACGTTACCTTTAAATCAGGTAACTCCCTTTAGTTTGAACCAAAAGGGTTTCTTGAAGTGCCTTTTGTAACGCCCCGACCCCAGCTACCCAGAGCCGGTGCATTACTTCGTAACATTTGCATGATCACAAAAGATCAAGTCTCGAAAGACCGATTAGTTTAGTAGCCTTGGAAACACTAGATACATTCATAAGTCTTTCATTACATCAAAAAGTAAACAAACTACAATAACATGGTCTTCATAGTCCACACTCATATCCCTTTCTGACTACCCCTGCAGGTCATTCATAAAATACTTCTTCACATCCTGGAAAAATATTAAAACATTGAAAGGGGTGACCTGAGATGCTCAGTAAGGTTAACAATATAGCGGAAGCTTTCATAAATAAACATTAACATTTAAGGCAATGTATAACTAAAACAAAAGCCTTTTAAACTTGAACTTCAACATGATATGGCAAAAGTAAAATGAGATAATTCCATTAACTTCTTCACATGGATATTCTACTGGTTGAATAATCACATGCAATATCAATAACCACTTTCATAATGAGGGAATGTATAATGCCGGACATTCTGAAACATTTTGTCAAGGCCTCGGCCAAGACGTCTAAAATGATTAAGGCCTCAGCCAAAACCATAAATCAAATTGGGAAAGGGCCTCAGCCAATTCCACATCTAGTTGTCTCATGAGACCTATCGATGCATCGAGGAGCTATAGCGGGCTCCACCCGTCACTTATTAAGTCCAATACATTCCTCATATGAATAGGTTTAAACATATCATAAACCATAACATAATCGTATCACATAAAACATGCATAAAGGAAACATAACATTTCCACATTTCAATCACAAGATATCAATACAACACATTGTTATAATAAAAACGCTTTCAAAACCATTTTCAATACCAAAATAAAAGAAAGTTAAAACTTTGTATTTATTTTTCATTAAAAAAAAGATGGCTTGTAGAGGAAGCTGGAACTCAAATAATGGTCACGGCGGCGGAGAAGTCGTTTTCGCTGCATAAGTACGGAAAGAAAAACATTCCCTTTTGTCATTTAGCAAAATGCTTCATATAAAAATATTCCTTTTGAATAACCGTAAAAGTCAAAGGGGTTTATACACCGTATAAAAGAAAGTTGTGTATAAAACCAAATATGCCTCAATGAAAGGGGATTGAGACGAAGTCCTTAAAAAGATCATTTTTTTTATAAAGTAGGTATATTATGTGTATTCACTATAATTACACATAAATAATGTAAAAATACAAGATATGACATAATAATATCATGACATAATTTGAAAGTAGGAGATTAACCCAAAGAATGGAAGTTGGGTTAAGAAATTCCCTTACCTCGTGTCTGACTTGACTCAACCGTTCTTTAACCTCCTGAATAATAAACTAGAGTTAATATATACCTTATTAAGAACCATTTTCAATTTCATTATCCTTTTTATATCACTTATTACAATGTTATGAACATTATGTAATTATTTAAGTTAATAACGGTCGTTTTGTCGATCTTTGGTACTTGAGTCAACAATAAACTTCTTATAATTACAAGTTGTTTATGTGTTAGAATATCCATTATCTCCAGAATTATATTCATGATTTATATGTCATATATATCATATATATCCAGTATATACATTCATTTATAATATTACGTAACATTTAGAGGTAAGAAATGAAATGCACCGTTCATGGAGACGGTAAGCCGTACGTACGCATGAACGCTACTTTCATTTATATTTCGTATTTAATGGAATGAAATCATAATGATATAAATGTATAATATAATTCCAGTATAATATAGTGTATAATACCATTTACTCCATCCTTTATACATCCCACATATGGCATTAACGATTCAAATCACTTTGAGGGGGCGGTAGTCCGCACATCCTAAAATGAAATTATCGCGTTTACCCATCATAAATCATGCCATAAATGCGAAATACATAAGCATAATTAAAACATAAACATATTATATATCATATATAAATATAGTGACATCTTAATGGTCACCTTTGAAGGTGTTATATGAGTGTTGAACAATCATCGTTTCGTGAGGCAGAAATTCGCCATCCACAGAAACCGTATGTTCTTTAACCATTAAATGTAGGTGTGTGTAAGTGTAGCACGAATCCTTCTTATAACAACATCCTAGTATATTGAGGATACTGGTTTTTTTACAAAATAAATGAATAAAAAGAGTTTAGGGGGTTGGAGAAGAAAAATAAAACAAAACAACATTAGAGAAGACATTACCTCAAAATCGGGTAACTCTTTTTGATTTGAGCCAAAGGCTTCCTTGGGAAGAGTTCTTCCCAAAGTGAGGATTCTAGGAGTAAGAGGGGGAAGTTGGGAGAGTATTTGGTCAGAGTTTGGCTGAGCCAAATGGCTTGAAAGTGTAAATGAGGTGGGAGAGGTGGGTGCCTTTTATAAGTGGAGAGGAGGGGCACTCTTGGAAAGTAAAGAAAAGTCACTTTATTATAAAATGAGTTTTGGATTTTAGAGGTCCCACACTTATATAATTCGAGGATAATATGATAAGGGTTCGAAGTCTACTCATCCAATAGGTTTTTGACAAGTGTATGCTTTGGATTTTACATTATCTTTCCATTTTATTTAAATCATTAAATAATGAGGTCATCGCTGCATCATCATGATGTCATAAATAATTTAATTTATTTAATGTCTAAAATTTATAAAAAAAAATACTATGATGTAGGAAATCTTATTATCTTTCTAATGAATATTTATAATCAAAATTTTGACTTGTGTAACCCCACTTAAAAACTGTTTTAGTAAAACAACTCATGTTTGTGTCAATTTAATTTTAACATTAAATAAATATATATTAATGTCAGTTTCCAACCAAAGTGGCTCCATGGGGTCCCCAAGTTGACCCATGGGTTGTCTTGGTCGGCCATGACTCATCCAATAGAAGTAGGACAAGTTTCAAGCTCATCTCATATTATTAAAACATTATTTTTACCTTAAACTACACTAATTACCTCTAATCGCGATTAAGAACTTAAAAGTTACTATTCACCAAAAATTATTTTAATCTCATTGAACCACATTTTACTTCTTAATGACAACCATGTATCTCAGATTTTTGAAAATCAAATCACAGAAGTGGTAATATTTCATTTAAACGAAAAATCAGTTATTTAACTACCACTTAGTGGTTTCACTATTCATCAAAAATTGAAGTTTTTCAGAACAAGGCCGAAATTTCACCCTAAGCAATAATTGATATTCCGAATTCAAAAATGATGTCTATTTTAAAAAATTCCAAACATATAAGTTGCATTAATTAATTTTATAATTAATTCCCGCTGTTACAACAAATAGCGTGTTTTTAAGAAACAATTTATATCAAAAGATTGGCAATTGTTTATGTCCAATTTCAATGTAAAATTAATTCTAATGACCACCTTTGGATAAAATGGTAAAAATATATTCTAATTATACTTTAAAACCACTAAATATTATAATTTATCACTATAAATTATTTTGATTAAAAAAGTTGTTTTTAAGTAATTTTCACTATTCATAAAAAATTGGAAGTTCTCATAAAATTACAAAAAATTCAACTTTGGATAATTTCGATATTACGAATACAAAAATGAAGTCCATTTTGAAATATAAAATTTCTATAATTTTAAAAAGTGGTTATTACTATTCATAATGGCTACTTTGATTAGTCGCGGTGTTTTAGAACTCGAAGTTGCGTACAATGCAAGCTATTGCATTATTGAATGAGAAGCGTATCGTGGAAGCTCGGGGTGTTACACCTTTTGCCTAAGGTAAGGATTCTGGGTAAAAGATAGGGATGTAGGGAGCTTAATTGGGTAGAGTTTTTATGATCCAAGGGGCTTGAGAGGTGTGAGTAATGGGTTAAAGGTTAGAGCTTTTAGAAGTGGGAGGAGGGGCTCTTTAGGAATGTTTGAAAATATTATTTTGTTATATAATAATTTTATGTTTCTAATGGTCCAAAACTCATTAAAGTATAAGATAATATGACTCATGTTCTAAATAAAATAATCCAAAAATAATTGGACAATTTTTGGATATTGTTTTAATCTTTATAATCTTATTTATTTAATTCATTCATTAATGAGGTAAACACTGCATCATTATTGTGTAATAAAGAATTTTATTTATTTTCTGTCTAAAAATTATAAAAAAATATCATGATGTAGGAAATCATTTTATATTTCAAATTAATATTTATAGTCGAAGATATAAATTATATAACCCCATGTAAGAATTTATTTACTAAAATATATATGTTTATGTCATTTTTGTCTTTACTTTAAATTAATTAATACAAAGTTTCATTTTCACTCTTAAGTGGATCCATGGGGTCTCAAAATCGACCCATGGATGTCCATATTCATAAATGTATCAAAAAATAGTATTATGACACATGTTAGGTTAAATTAATATTATTATAATATTATTTTTACCTTGAATTACCCTATTTACCTTTAACCGTGGTAAATAAAAGTCAAAAGTTACTATTTATCAAAAATTATTTTCATCTTATTGAACCAAATTTCACTTAATAATAACAACCATGTATGTAGTATTTTTGAAATTCAATTCACAGAAGTAGTAAAATTGCATTTAAATGAAATTGTCAGCTTTTATCTACTACTCTGTGTTTTCACTATTCATCAAAAATTGAGGTTTTTTAGAAAAATACCAAAATTTCAGCCTAAGATATATTTGATATTATGAATTAAAAAAATATGTCTATCCTACCAAATTATAAATATATAAGTTGGATTAATTAATTTTAAAATTAATTCCCTTTTTCAAAACAAAAAACATGTTTTTAAGAAATAATAACTATCAAAAGATTAACACGTGTTTACATCCAATTTCCTAGTGAAATTACTGCCAATGACCAACATTGGATTAAATGGTAAAAATATAATCTAATTAAACTTTAAAACCAAATAAAAATATAATCTAACCATATAAATAAAATAGATTAAAAGGCAGTTTTGAATTAAAATACAGTATTTTTCACTATTCATTAAAAATGACTTTTAACAGAAAAATACCAAAAAATTAACCAAAGTAAGTTTCGATGTCCCAAATATAAAGAAGAATTCTATTTTGTCAAATAGAACATTTAAAAGTGAACAAAACTATATTTAATGAGGGTTCGCCATCAAAAGGCGGTAAATCGACCTTTTAAAGAATATTAGACTATTTGTGCCTAAAATTAGATTCATTCACATTTTTAGCCTCTAAATTTTATTGGATAAATGTAAAAACATTTAACAAACATGTATAATCATATTGTAGTTAGTTCTATTCATTCTCACAAATAAAATGGATTGGCATTAACTACCATTTAAAATAATATTATATTAATATTTTTATTATGACCCAGCATTGTGTTCAGCATAAGATTTCAAAGAAACCCGTTGTTGCATATCAGGTATTCAATCTAACATAGCATAAGCATTAAAGTAAAATTAATATTTAATTCACAAATATAAATAAATATGAAAATGTATTAATCTTTATTTACCCGGGATGTTACATCCTTCCCCCCTTTTGGAAATTGCGTCCTCATAATTTTATTCACTTATCAAATAAGTGGGGTTATTTATCCCTCATATCATTTTCAGATTCCCACGTTTCCTCTTCGAACATATGGTTTTTCCACAAACCTTTACCTGGTTAATTACCTTATTACACAACACTTTCTCTCTTTAGTCAATAATCTGGACTAGTTGTTCCTTGTAAGAGAGATTCATTTCCAACTGAACTACCTCTGGGCTCAAAACATGAGATGAATTTGGAAAATACTTCCTCAAAATTGAAACATGAAAAACATTGTGTACTTGTATAAGGACCCAGCCTTAAAACTTACTTAATCTTGAGTTATTACAAGATTACACATTAAGGATCTTTTCAGGTTTAGAGTTTTAGAGAATTAGATCATGAAACTTGCACATTATTCCACATTTAAACAAAGTGGTTACATAAAAGACAGTATTCATTCTTCCCATCAATGGAAACATATTTAAAATAAAATACAGATTCTTTCTTGACACATCCTTGACACTATCATCACATCATGTACCTTTCCCTTAACCTGTGAAAAATATTTCAAAAACTTGGGATGAGCATAAAAAGCTCAGTAAGGGTTATAAAAATATGGAAAGGAAACATGATTTCATATTTACATAAGAATGAAATCATACTTTACCCATAAAAAATAGTCACTTTAACATACCTCATCAAATCATGAGTAAATCATATAAATCATAAGACATAAAAGGTAACTTGAGGCATTCATAACATTCTTACGTAGGGAGTAACCCTATTGGTTACGTTTGGAATACCCACCACAGTATATTCCCTAAATCTCTTCGGAGAAACCTTAACGTTTCACTCCTTCGCGTTACCCAATGCATTGGAGAGCTATATCGGGCTCACCCGCCCTTAGTTTATCATGGAACCACCTGTCTTCATAATAATTCCCAAGAACCTCAACATAATCGTATCACATAAAACATGCATAAAAGAAACATAACATTTCCACCTTTCAATCACAAGATATCAATACAACACATTGATATAAAAGCATTATGAAAACCATTTTCAATACCAAAATAAAAGAAAAGTAAAACATGGTTTTTATTTTTCTTTTAAAAGAAAAGGTATGTCTTGTAGAGGAAGTCGAAATTCAAATAATGGTCACGGCGGCGAAGAAGTCGTTGTTGCCGCATACATATGACAAAAAAACATTCCCTTTTGTCGTTTAGTAAAACGCTTCGTATAAAGAAATATTCCTTTTGGATAAATGTAAAAGTCAAAGGGTTTTATACACCGTATAAAAGAAGGTTGTGTATAAAATAAAATATGCCTCAATGAAAGGAGATTGAGACGAAGTCCCATACAAAGACAGTATCCTTGGTTTAAGGATAAATCAATTACATAATTATGTCTGACAAACGAATACACTAAATATAAGTTGATATTAAGTGTAAAATAATCAAAGGTCATTCACACATATTCAAAGGATGACATATTCAATAACTACATGTTGAACCCAAAGAAATCAAAATTGGGTTAAGAAGTTCCCTTGACAGCCTAACGGCGTCACATCAAAATGAGTTGATGAGAGATAAAAAGTGTATCTCATCACTTTGACATAAAATTTACATCAATAAGGATATATAAGAACATATACCAACATAACAATATGAAAATTAAAAGACCCAACAAAAGAAGTCTTTTAAAAAGAGGAGGGTGAAAGGTTCCCTTACCGACTTGGGTATCTTTCAAAAAATACACCCCATGAAAGAAGGACAATACATCATTGATGTAAATACACATAAACGAAATTATATTACACAAAGAGTAGAATAATGGGCAGTACATACACCACTCAAAGGAAATTGTGGCAAATGTAGCATAGATCTCACGGGAATAAAAATGAGATGAAAAATCCCTTACAAAAACTCGGCAGCCTAACGGCGCCACATAAAACTTACAAAAATGGATTGATGAGATCAAATAGGGTATCTCATCATATTAACATAAAGTTAATAGAAAGAGGAATATAAAAGAACATCCCCCAACATAACAAAGATGAGCTGAAAAGAAGTTACATAAATGAGAGTACCTAAAAAGAAAGAGAGAGGTTAGATCTCTTACGAAAATTCGGCAGCCTAACGGCGCCACTCAAAACATCCAAAATGGATTGATGAGATAGAATAGGGTCTCTCATCACATGAACATAAAAATTACAGTAATATTAATATAAAATAACATCCCAATAACAAGAAAGATGAGCTTTAAAAGTAATGACATAAAATAGTGCACTTAAAAAGAAAGAGAGGAGTAGGATCCCTTACCTCAAGTCCAACTTGTCTTGTTCGTTTCTTTATATTCCTGAATAATAAACTTTGGTCAATTTATAATTGCTTAAGGAACTCCTATAAAGATTATTATTCAGTTAATATCACAGATTTTAATGTTATAATAATTGGTTAATAATATGAGTTCATATCCGACGTTTTTGTCGAAGTTTGGTACATGAGTCAAAAATTGAACTTGTGGAAAATAATTTTCCATGTAGTTATAGGTACATCATATCCAGAATAGTATTGATGTTTTAAATATAATATATATCCCGTATATATTCATTTTATACTATTCCATATCATTTGGAGATAAAAATTAAAAGCACCGTTCATGGAGACGGTAGGCCGTACGTACGCATAAACGCTACCTTCATTTTTTGTCATATTAATGGAATTAAAACAAAATGAGATATATATATATATATGTGTGTTATAATTCCAGAATGATATCCATAATTTATATGTAATATATTACATATATATCCATTATATATATGTACTTATAATATTACATAACATTTTGAGATAAGAAATGAAATGTACCATTCATGGAGACGGTAAGCCGTACGTACGCATGAACGCTACTTCCATTTATATTTCATATTTAATGGAATTAAAACATAATGATACATAATATTATTTTAATTCCAGTATGGTATCATATATAATATCATTAAATATATCCTTTATACGTACCACATATGGTATTAACGAATCAAATCACTTTGAGGGGGCGGTAGTCCGCACTTCCTAAAATGAAGATATCGTGTATACCCATAATAGAAGCCATAAATGTATGCCATAAATGAAAAATACAGAAGATTAAGGAAAACATAAACATATTATATATCATATATAAATATAGTGTCATCTTAATGGCCACCTTTGAAGGTGTTAAAATAATGTTGAACAATCATCGTTTCGGGAGGCAGAAATTCACCATCCACAGAAACAGTATGTTCTTTAACCATTATATGTAGGTGTGTGTAAGTGTAGCTAGAATCATTATTATAACAACATCCTAGTATATGTAAGATACTGTTTTTGTTACAAAAGAAATGAATAAAAAGAGTTTAGGGGGTTGGAGAAGCAAAATAAAACAAAAGGACACAAGTGAAGACATTACCTTAAAATCGGGTAACTCCCTTTGGTTTGAGCTCAAAGGCTTCCTTGGGAAGGCTTCTGCCCAAAGTGAGGCTTCAAGAAGTTTGAGAGGGATTTGGAGAGACAAAATGGGCAGGGGTTGGCCAAGCCAAAGGCTTTGGAAGTGTGGGTAAGGAGGTAGAGGTAGGGGCCTTTTATAAGAGGAGAGGAGGGGCACTCTTAGAAAGGTATAAAATGTAACTTTATTTTCAAATGAGTTTCGGATTTTAATGGTCCCACATTTATGTGTTTCGAGGATAAGGTGATAAGGGTTCGAAATCCACCCATAAAATAGGTTTTGGACATGTGTAAGTATTATATTTTAAATTATCTTTCCATTTTATTTAAATCATTTATTAATGAGGTAATCGCTGCATCATCATGATGTCATAAATAATTTAATAAATTTTATGTCTAAAAATTATAAAAAAAATATCATGATGTAGGAAATCATTTTAGCTTTCTAATTAATATTTATAGTTCAAAATATAAGTTATTTAGACAAAAATAAAAATATTTTACTTAGGTGATACATTCTTTGTTACATTTAACATTCTTTAAAAATAAAAAGATAAAAAGTCACTTTCTCACAAAAGTGATTCCATGGGGCCCCCAAGTTTGGAACAAGGCATCCCATGGTAGACCATGAGACAACCAGTAGCCTTAGGACACATGTTGTGGTCATTTTTGTATTATTATGATATTATTTTATTATCTTTAACTACCTGATTACTCATTAATCAAGATAATTAAAGATAATTATCGTCATTACTATTCATAATGTCCAAAAACAAAAGAGTCTTAATTACATAATTTGGACCTTCTGATTAAAAATATTTAATCCATTTTACCAAATTCCAAACACATAAATTGCAATAATTAATTTAAAAAAAACTTCCCGTTGTCAAAACAAATAGTGGATTTTTAGAAACAATATTTATGAAAAGTTTGGCACCTGTTTATGCCTAATTCCAAAGTGAAATTAATCCCAATGACCATAATTGAATTACATGGTAAAAATATATTCTAATTACACTTTAAAACAAATTAAAATGATAATATAACCATATAATTAAATTATATGAAAAAGCAGTTTCGATGTAAAATGCAGTATTTTTCACTATTCATTAAAAAATGAACATTGTTAGAAAAATACCAAAAATTAACCCAAGGTAAATTTCTATGTCCCAATCATAAATAATATGTTTATTTTTAAAAAAAAAGAGCTTATAAAATTGTCAAAAGTTTGATTTAAAAAAATGGTTTGCCATCAAAAGGTAGTAAAACAATCTTTTAAAAATACTAGTGTATTCATTGCTTAAGATTGGATTCATTTGTATTTTAAGCCTCTAAAATTTATTGGATAAAAGTAAAAAAATTTAAAAAACATATATAATCATATTTTAGTTATTTATATTCATTCCTGTCAATACAACAGCTAGGCGTTAACTACCATTTAAAATAATATTATTTTATTATTAGAGTGCAACGTAAGATTTCAAAGGAACTCACTGTTGCGTATTGGGTAAGCCATCGAGCATAGCATTCCATTTAAGTTAATATTGAAATTTTTTCCACAAATATGGATAAATATAAAAATGTCATATTCTTTATTTACCTGGGATGTTACATCCTTCCCCCCTTTTGGAAATTGTGTCCTCGCAATTATAAAACTGGGCTTGGAAACATCATTGAAAATCCCACATCGGAACAAGAGTCGGTAAAACAATCACTTTAAAATAAAGAAAGAGAAGTATAGAGGTCACCCAAGTTAACCCATAATAGGATTCCATGTAGGAAAACATGGACATGGAGGAGAAAACATAGGGTCATGTTCTGATGGAGAGTGATAGAAAACATGTTTAGGAGAAAGTTAACCACAATAAAATCACAAACTTGTGATGGGTTAAACGGTATTCGATTCCCCAGTAGGAAAAGTTAATAGACAACATTTTTGTTTTAAGTTACTTTTTATTCAGGAATTTATTCATAAGGAAACATAATTACTTATCATGTTGACTTTCAATTTTAATTATATTTATTACACAAACTCATACTTTCCCCAAAGGATGAGTATTTAGGAAGACTTGTTCACATTAAGAGTACTATAATCAACTTCTAGAGAATCACCTAATCCAAAAAAGAGAACTATATACTTCCCATGTCTTTAGACTTTAACCAAAACCAAAACCAAAAATTTTAGTACAAGATTAGATAATCTAGAAAAGGATAAACCTTTATAAAAAGAAAATCTATTCTTAATCTCCAAAATTTGTCCAACAAAACCCAAAGTTCAACGAGGACCATTCGATAAACAATTTGTCCATAAAATCCTTCAAAGTAAACCAAAATAAAATTGAAACCCAAATATTTGAAGGTTTGACTCACATAGTCTTCCAAGTTAAATCGTATCATTTATCTCTAAACAACATCAGTTGCTCTTAATGTCTCGTATTGAAAATTAATTAACCTAATCACATATCCTCCATTATAGGTTAATAAATTTCCATAGATAACCCAAAATCAACTTACTCTTAGTTAATAAAATCATCTAACTAAAAAAAGAATCAGTCAAACTAACCAGGGACTTCACGTAGTCCAGTGGTAGGCGATAAATACCAGTCGCACTTTGGTTGTGGGTTCGATTCCCGCAGCTTTGTCCGACGCGACGGGTTGTCACATGGTCTGTGTGTTGTCCTTTTTCCAAAACTACATAATTCTCAAAACATTTCCCAAAACGAGATAAAATCTTCAAAAATAAACATAACATATTTTAACCTCAAGTTTATCTCATGCCTTTCACTTCCATCATAACATATAGTAACCCATAATTACCTCAAAAGTAAGGATCATATAAACCCAAATGGTTCTTTATAACTATGTCCACAAAAGAACAGATAACTATTCCTTGAATAAAATTTTCATATATTAAACATCAGGGTTACACATACTATAAAAAGTCTTCTAATGTAACCCCATCATCAAAAGAGACTTAATACTCTTAAAAATTTCACCATAACTCTTGAAGCCCTTATATGTTGACTTCTTACTCATTCAACATTCTTCATGATCCATTAACCATTCATTTCCAACTTATTCTGAAATACTTCTTTCCTACAAACAAAATCATGAATCATATCCTAAGATTCCAAAATAGGAAAACAATAGTTATGAAATAATCCATACCTTTGATTGGTCATTGTCAGTTTCTTCATCCTCAATTGGAATGGCATTAGGTATTGGTAAACGAACATTTGTACAATCTTGGTGATCCCATTCATGAAACTTCTTCATAGGACATGTGTTTGCATAATGACCATGCACACCACATTTAAAACATTCAATTGATCCCTCAGAAAGAACTTCTTTCCCTTTCCTCAAGTCAACTGGATGCTTTCATTTTCCATGGCAGGTTCTTGCTTTATGACCTTAATTTCCACATCTATAGCATATTTCTGTCCCTTTGAAACATTTTCCTAGGTGTTTCTTTCCACATCTTTAACACATAGGTTTTTGAACACACTTACCTTTATGATTATTACCTGTACTTCCGTAGGGATTTGTTTCTCGCATATATGATGCCTTAGAGAAATAACCAAGGTTTAGGTGGTCAATCATTACTCTAGATAGTTGGTTGAGGATAATCACAAGAGTTCTAATTGTAGCTCCCATATCATTTAGTTGCTTGCTCAAAAAACTATCACAGTTTCCTTCACATCCACTGTTACTTTGGTGCCTGCTAAATCCAGCCATTTACTAAAACCAAAAAGGTCAGTGTGAGTATATCAACAAAACCATCATTTACTAATGAGGAAGATAAACACTAAGATATACTTACTCATTCACTTTAGCTAAAACTAGGACTCTTTCTGAATTTCTAACCATTATGGTAATGTCACTTATGCTTAAAAAATACCCTAACCTCTAAAGTTATCTAAACTGACCTTTGATACCAACTATAAGGCCCCAGCCTTAAACCTTACTTAATCTTGAGTTATTACAAGATCACACATTGAGGATCTTTTCAGGTTTAGAGTTTTAGAGAATTAGATCATGAAACTTGCATTACATTCCACATTTAAACAAAGTGGTTACATAAAAGACAGTATTCATTATTCCCATTAACGGAAACATATTTAAAATAAAACACATATTCTTTCTTGACACATCCTTGACACTATCATCACATCATGTACCTTTCCCTTGACCTGTGAATAATATTTCAAAAACTTGGGATGAGCATAAAAAGCTCAGTAAGGGGTATAAAAATATGAAAAGGAAACATGAGTTCATATATACATAAGAATGAAATCATACTTTACCCATAAAACATAGGCACTTTAACATACCTCATTAAATCATGAATAAATCATAGAAATCATAAGACATAAAAGGTAACTTGAGTCATTCATAACATTCTTACGTAGGGAGTAACCCTCTTGGTTATGTTTGGAATATCCACCACAGTATATTCCCTAAATCTCTTCAGAGAAACCTTAACGTTTCACTCCTTCACGTTATCCAATGCATTGAAGAGCTATATCGGGCTCACCCGCCCTTAGTTTATCACGGAACCACCCGTCTTCATAATAATGCCCAAGAACCTCAACATAATCGTATCACATAAAACATGCATAAATGAAACATAACATTTCCACCTTTCAATCACAAGATATCAATACAACACATTGATATAAAAACATTATGAAAACCATTTTCAATACCAAAATAAAAGAAAAGTAAAACATGGTTTTTATTTTTCTTTTAATAGAAAAGGTATGGCTTGTAGAGGAAGCCGGAATTCAAATAATGGTCACGGCGGCAGAGAAGTCATTGTTGCCGCATACGTATGACAAAAAACATTCCATTTTGTCGTTTAGTAAAACGCTTCGTATAAAGAAAGATTACTTTTGGATAAACATAAAAGTCAAAGGGGTTTATACACCGTATAAAAGAAGGTTGTGTATAAAATAAAATATGCCTCAATGAAAGGATATTGAGACGAAGTCTCATACAAAGACGGTATCCTTGGTTTAAGGATAAATCAATTACATAATTATGTGTGACAAATGAATACACCAAATATAAGTGGATATTAAGTGTAAAATAATCAAAGGTAATTCATACATATTCAAAGGATGACATATTCAATAACTACATGTTTAACCCAAATAAATCGAAATTGGGTTAAGAAGTTCCCTTGACAGCCTAACGGCATCACATAAAAATGAGTTGATGAGAGATAAAAAGTGTATCTCATCACTTCGACATAAAATTTACATCAATAAGGATATATGAGAACATATCACAACATAACATTATGCAAATTAAAATACCCAACAAAAGAAGTCTTTTAAAAAGAGGAGGGTGAAAGGTTCCCTTACCGACTTGGGTATCTTTCAAAACATACACCCCATGAAAGAAGGACGATACATCATTGATGTAAATACTCATAAACAAAAGTATATTACACAAAGAGTAGAATAATGGTTAGTACATACACCACTCTAAGGAAATTGTGGTAAATATAGCATAAATCTCACGGGAATAAAAGTGAGATGAAAAATCCCTTACGAAAACTCGGAAGCCTAACGGCGCCACATAAAACTTACAAAAATGGATTGATGAGATCAAATAGGGTATCTCATCATATTAAAATAAATTTTATAGAAAGAGGAATATAAAATAACATCCCCCAACATAACAAATAGGAGCTTAAAAGAAGTGACATAAAGGAGAGTACTTAAAAAAAAGTGAGAGGTTAGATCTCTTACGAAAATTCGGCAGCCTAACGGCGCTACTCAAAACTTCCAAAATGGATTAATGAGAGAGAATAGGGTCTCTCATCACATGAAAATAAAAATTATAGAAATATTAATATAAAATAACATCCCAATAACAAGAAATATGAGCTTTAAAATGAATGACATAAAATGGTGCACTTAAAAAGAAAGAGAGGAGTAGGATCCCTTACCTCAAGTCCAACTTGTCTTGATCGTTTCTTTATATTCCTAAATAATAAACTTTGGTCAATTAATAATTGCTTAAGGACCTCCTATAAAGATTATTATTCAGTTCATATCACAGATTTTAATGTTATAATAGTTGGTTAATAATATGAGTTCATATCGGACGTTTTTGTCGAAGTTTGGTACATGAGTCAAAAATTGAACTTGTTGGAAAATAATTTTCCATGTAGTTATAGGTACATCATATACAGAATAGTATTGATGTTTTAAATATCATATATATCAATTATATATTCATTTTATACTATTCCATAGCATTTTAAGATAAAAATTAAAAGCACCGTTCATGGAGACGGTAGGCCGTACGTACGCATGAACGCTACTTTCATTTTTTGTCATATTAATGGAATTAAAACAAAATGAGATATATATATATATATATATGTTATAATTCCAGAATGATATCCATAATTTAGATGAAATATATTACATATATATCCATTATATATATGTACTTATAATATTACATAACATTTTGAGATAAGAAATGAAATGTATCGTTCATGGAGACGGTAAGCCGTACGTACGCATGAACGCTACTTCCATTTCTATTTCATATTTAATGTAATTAAAACATCATTATAGATAATATTATTTTAATTCAAGTATGGTATCATATATAATATCATTAAATATATCCTTTATACATACCACATATGGTATTAACGAATCAAATCACTTTGAGGGGGCGGTAGTCTGCACTTCCTAAAATGAAGATATCGCGTATACCCATAATAGAATTCATAAAGGTATGCCATAAATGAAAAATACAGAAGATTAAGGAAAAAATAAGCATATTATATATCATATATAAATATAGAGTCATCTTAATGGACACCTTTTAAGGTGTTAAAATAATGTTGAACAATCATCGTTTCGGGAGGCAGAAATTCGCCATCCACAGAAACAGTATGTTCTTTAACCATTAGATGTAGGTGTGTGTAAGTGTAGCTCGAATAATTCTTATAAAAACATCCTAGTATATGGAATATACATTTTTTGTTACAAAAGAAATTAATAAAAAAAAATTTAGGGGGTTGGAGAAGCAAAATAAAACAAAAGGACACAAGTGAAGACATTACCTTAAAATCGGGTAACTCCCTTTGGTTTGAGCTCAAAGACTTCCTTGGGAAGGCTTCTGCCCAAAGTGAGGCTTCAAGGAGTTAGAGAGGGCTTTGGAGAGACAAAATGGACAGGGTTTGGCTGTGCCAAAGGCTTTGGAGGTGTGGGTAAGAAGGTAGAGGTGGGGGTCTTTTATAAGAGGAGAGGAGGGGCACTCTTGGAAAGGTATAAAATGTAACTTTATTTTCAAATGAGTTTCGGATTTTAATGGTCCCACATTGATGTGTTTCGAGGATAAGGTGATAAGGGTTATAAATCCACCCATCCAATAGGTTTTGGACATGTTTAGGTCTTATATGTTACATTATCTTTCCATTTTATTTAAATCCTTTATTAATGAGGTAGTCACTACATCATAATGATGTCATAAATAATTTAATAAATTTAATGTCTAAAAATTATAAAAAAATATCATGATGTAGGAAATCTTTTTATCTTTCTAATTAATATTTATATTCCAAAATATAATTTATGTAGAAAAAAATAAAAATATTTTACTTAGGTGATACATTCTTTATTACATTTAACATTTTTAAAAAATAAAAAGATAAAAAGTCACTTTCTCACAAAAGTGATTCCATGGGGCCCCCAAGTTTGGCACAAGGCATCCCATGGTCGGCCATGAGAAAACCTGTAGCCTTAGGACACATGTTGTGGTCATTTTTTATTATTATGATATTATTTTATTATCTTTAACTACCTGATTACTCATTAATCAAGATAATTAAAGATAATTACCGTCGTTACTATTCATAATGTCAAAAAACAAAAGAGTCTTAATTACATAATTTGGACCTTCTGATTCCAAATATTTAATCCATTTTACCAAATTCCAAACACATAAATTTCAATAATTAATTTAAAAAAAAACTTCCCGTTGTCAAAACAAATAGCGGGTTTTTAGAAACAATATTTATGAAAAGTTTGGCACCTGTTTATGCCTAATTCCAAAGTGAAATTAATCCCAATGACCATAATTGAATTACATGGTAAAAATATATTCTAATTACACTTTAAAACAAATTAAAACGATAATATAACCATATAATTAAATTATATGAAAAAGAAGTTTTGATGTAAAATGCAGTATTTTTCACTATTCATTGAAAAGTGAACATTGTCATAGAAATACAAAAAATTAACCCAAGGTAAATTTCTATGTCCCAATCATAAATAATATGTTTATTTTGAAAAAAAATAGATTATAAAATTGTCAAATGTTTGATTTAAAAAAATGGTTTTCCATCAAAAGGTAGTAAAACAATCTTTTAAAAATACTAGTGTATTCAATGCTTAAGATTGGATTCATTTGTATTTTAAGCCTCTAAAATTTATTGGATAAAAGTAAAAACATTTAAAAAACATATATAATCATATTTTAGTTATTTCTATTCATTCATGTCAATACAACGGCTAGGCGTTAACTACCATTTAAAATAATATTATGTTATTATTAGAGTGCAACGTAAGATTTCAAAGGAACTCATTGTTGCGTATTGGGTAAGCCATCGAGCATAGCGTTCCATTTAAGTTAATATTGAAATTTTTTCCACAAATAGGGATAAATATAAAAATTTCATATTATTTATTTACCTGGGGTGTTACAACTTGGGATAAATAGGGAGTTAAAGACATTCTGTATGCAACTGATCCAAATTTATCAAGGATTTCATAAGGTCCAATGAACCTCAGACTCAATATTCCCTTCTTACCAAAACACATCACACATTTCCATGGAGAAATATTGAGAAATACATGATCACCTACCTCCAAAGAAAGATCATTCCTCTGGTTATCCCCATAACTTTTCTGCCTACTTTGAGTTGTTCTCATGTTTTACTAAATCAACTGAACGTTTTCCTTCCCTTCCACCAATTCTAGTCCCATCAACTTCCTTTCACCTACTTTATCTCAAAAAGATGGAGTTCAACACCACTTCCCAAATAATGCCTCAAATAGAGCCATCTTTCTACTGGAATGAAAACTGATATTATAAGAAAATTCAACCAAAGAAAGATATTGGTCAGAACTTCCCTGGTAATCCATCGAGCAAGCACGTAACATAGCCTCCAAGGTCTAAATTGTTCTTTATGAATGCCCATATTATTGAGGATGAAAATATGTACTAAATTTTAATTCAGTACCCAACGACTTCTAAAGGTCTTTCCAAAATTTAGAAGTAAACCTGGGATCATGATCAGATAAAATGGAGAGGGGAACTCCATCCAACCTCACTATCTCTCTAAAATACAACCAAGAAAGTTTATCTATAGACAAAGTATCTCGAATAGTAAGAAAATGATTAGATTTATTCAATCGATAAACAATAACCAATATTGCATTATTACCTCGAGATTTCTTTGGTAATCCCATAACAAAGTCCATGGATATATTTTCCCACATCCACTCTAGGACCGGCAAAGACTGAAGCATCCCTTTCAGTAACTACCACTCTTCTTTAACCAAATGACATGTCAAACACTTCATAGTAAATTCAACAATATATCTTTTCATTCCATCATATTAGTAATACTCCCAAATATCTCTACACATCATAGTACTTCCAGGATGAATTGAAAACGGAGAACTATGAGCTTCAAATAATAACTCTTTTTTCAACTATGAATTACAAGGCACACATAAACTCTTACCAATCCTAAAAAAATCATTATCAATGTTAAAATCATAAACTTACCCTTCTGAACCAACTCTACTTTTTTCTGAAACCCACTCTCTTCTTTTTGTGCTGGATTAATTCTTTCTGATAGAGATGATTTCACTGACACCTAAAACAAAACAGAGGAATTTAATGTACCAAAAACTTCTATGACAATGTTCGTCAAATAATTAATCAAAATATCTTATTCCAAAAATAACAAGGCTAATAAACATTAATTTTTCGAATCAAAGCATCAGCCACTTTATTTTCCTTTCCTAGATTGTAATGAATTGGGAAATCATAATCCTTTATTAATTCTATCCATCTCTTATATCTCATGTTTAATTCTTTCTGAGTGAGTATATACTTCAAACATTTGTGATCAATATATATTTCACATTTTAATCCATACAAATGATGCCTCCAAAATTTTAAATCAAAAACAAAAATAGTTAATTCTAAATCATGTGTAGGGTAATTTAACTCATGAGGTTTCAACTGACGTTAAGTATAAGCAATTACCAAATCATTTTGCATAAGGACACAACCGATTACTTTAAATGAAGCATCACTGTAGATAAAAAAACTCACCATTTCTAGAATTTAATTCCAAAATAGAAGCATTCACCAATATTCTTTTCAATTCCTGAAAACAATCATCACATTATTTTGTCTAGATGAACTTAACACCTTTTTGAGTTAACTTAGTTAGTGGGCTAGATAACCGTGAAAACTTTTCATCAAACCTCTTATAAGAACTTGCTAAACCAAGAAAATTATGGATCTCAATTATATTTGTGGGTCTTTTCCATTCTTCAAAAACTTTTGTTTTAGTAGGATCAATAGTTATGCCATTTTTTGAAATAACTTGACCAAGGAAAGAAATTTTTTGTAACCAAAACCCTCACTTTCTAAATTTCTCAAACAGTTTATTTTCTTTTAATTTTTGAAATAAAACCCTTAAATGACCATCACGTTCCTATTTAATTTTAGAATAAACAAAAATATCTTCAATAAAAACAACAAACATTTTTCACCTGAGTTAAATGAACCATCACTGTAAAAAACTGTTCAATTCTAATTATAAACATCTCAGGAAGTTTATTTGGAAGGTCATTTCCCTTTGTATGCCTTCCCAGTTCAATTATCTTGTTTTCTCTAAGGAAAATCATTTTGAACCCAAAAATATCTTAGGCGAAGAAACATGGTAATATTTAAATGATATATCATTTCAATATTAATATAATTTAATTTATGGATATTAATTTAACAATATCTTAACTCCTAAAGTTTTCTAAACCGACCTATGATATAAATTATAAGGACCTGACCTTAAAAATTACACAATCTTGAATTACATTAATAAGTAAGATTGAGGATCTTTTTAGGTTTATATATTTAGAGAATTAGGTCATAACATAAACAAAACAACTTGAATAATATATATAGACACTTCTACTTAGTATACATTTTTTTGTAAAATAAAAACTCTTTAAAAAAGAGTCATGTCTAGTTCCATGTTTTAAACAGCATGAATTTTCTTTAATACCATCCTTGAACCTACTTTATGTCCAATGAAAAACATTTCAAAAACATGGGATCAGCATGAAAACCATAGTAAGGGATACCCAAAGAAGGAAAACTGTTAGTTTTTTAAAACAACAAGTAAACCATGAATACCTTATCATAAGTAATAATTTTCACCATTATAAAGTGGTAAATACTCTTTACTGAATAAAATATCATTGATTACCATTTTTTAACAAAACTATTACCATAAAACCCATAGAAATAACACATAACATATAAAGGTAACTTGGGACATAAACAAACATAAATGGAATAAACATACGGTCAACTTCTACACATACCACTAAATGAAATAGCCATATGGATGAATTACATACCCAATGCATTTGAGGTTATAATGTAACCACCTATCCGAGTTTATCACAAAACCACTCGTCATTTGGTTTATAACATAACCATCTGTCAAATGTCCAAATACCATTATAAAATCATAACACATAAAATATTGCAAATAGAAATATTTCACTAATAACATTTCATTGGAATTAAAAATAAATAATTTCAATATATTGAAATAATAAATCGATTTTAGAAACCATTTTCAATACCGAAACGCCCAAAAAACAGAATAAGGGGTTTCTTTTTCATTTTAAAAAAACATTAAGGCTTATAGAAAAAGCCAACTAACAATTAGGGTGACGGAGAGGTCATTTTTTCCACAAACATTAAAACTGTTCCTTTTATTGTTTAGTAAAATGCTTCATAGGAAAAATATTCCATTTTAATTAAATTAAAATTCAAAGGGTTTTATTATATACCGTATAAAAGAAATTTGTGTATACATCAATGTATTCCTCAATGAAAGGAGATTGAGACGAAGTCCCTTACCTCATGTCCGACTTGAACTGTTCATTCATTAACTTACTGAATAATAAAATTAAGTTAATTTATACATTCTTAAGATCATTTTTCAATTTTATTATTCCTTTTATATCATTCATTACCTTTCTATAACAATTGGAAAATTATTTGAGTTCATATCATACATTTTGTCGATGTTCGGAACTTGAGTTAAAAAATGAACTTGTTATAATTATAAATTGTCCATGTGCTCAAAATTCCATTATCTCCAGAATTATATTTGTGATTTAGATATCATATATATCATATATATCTAGTATATATATATATGTATTTAAAATTTTATATAAAATTTGGAGATATGAAATGAAATGCACCGTCCATGGAGACGGTTAGCCGTACGTACGCATGAACGCTACTTTCATTTCTATTTCATATTTTAATGGAATGAAAACTTAATTATACATAGGTATAAAAAAATTCCAGTATAATATATAATATCATTAACTCAATCCTTTATACACCACACATATGGCATGAACGAGTCATATCACTTTGAGGGGGCGGTAGTCCGCACTTCCTAAAATGAAATTATCATGTTTACCCATTATGGAAACTATAAAGGTATGCTATAAATGAAAAAGTGAATAAACATAGAAACAATATAAATATAATATCTGTTACATATAAATACAGTTCCATCATAATGTCCACTATAATAGGTTGTAGGAGATAATCGAACAATCATCGTTTCTGGAGGTAATAGTTCGTTATCCAAAGAAATAGTATGTTCTTCACCCGTTCCATGGAGGTGTGTGTAAGTGTAGTTTGAATCCACCTCATAAAAAAACCTATTATATTTAGTAGACTGGTTTTTTTATAAAATAAATGAATAAAAAGAGTTTAGGGAGTTGGACAAGTAAAATAAAAGAAAAGAACTTAAAAGAAGATGTTACCTTTAAATCGGGTAATCCCCTTTGGTTTAAACCAAAAGGATTACTTGAAGTGCCTTATGCCTAAGATAAGGCTTCTAGGTGGAAGAGAGGGATGTAGATAGCTTAATTAAGTAGACGTTGGATGAGCCAAGGGGCTTGAGAGGTGTGAGTAATGGGTTAGAGGTGAGAGAGTTTTATAAGGGGGAGGAGGGGATCTTTAGGAAAGTTTGAAAATATTATTTTATTATATAATAATTTTCGGTTTATAAAGGTCCAAAACTCATTAAAGTCGAAGATATGATGACTCATGTTCGAAATAAAATCATCCAATTTTAATTGAACAGGTTTTGGAAATTGTTTCAATCTTTATAATCTTATTTACTTAATTCATTCATTAATAAGGTAAACACTGCATCATTATTATGTCATAAAATATTTTATTTATTTGATGTCTAAAAATTATAAAACAAATAACATAATGTAGGAAATCATTTTATATTTTAAATGAATATTTATAGTTGAAGAGATAACTTATATAACCCCAAGTAAGAATTTATTTACTAAAAGATATATGTTTATGATATTTTTGTCTTTACATTAAATTAATTAATATTGTGTCATTATCACTCTTAAGTGGCTTCATGAGGTCCTAAAATCGACCCAAGGATTCCCATGGACATAAATGTATCAACCAATAGGATTAAAAAAATTAGGGTAAATTAATATTATTATAATATTATTTTTACCTTGAATTGTCCTATTTACCTTTAATCGTGGTAAATAAAAGTCAAAAATGCTATTCACCAATAATTATTTTCATCTTATTGAACAAAATTTTACTTACTAATAACAACCATTTATGTAGGATTTTTGAAATTCAATTCACAGAAGTGGTAAAACTTCATTCTAATGAAAAAGTTGGTTTTTAACTATTACTCAGTGTTTTCACTATTCATCAAAATTGATGTTTTTCAGAAAAATACCAAATTTTCAGCTGAAGATATATTTGATATTTCAAATTAATAAATGATGTATATTTTACCAAATTAAAAACATAGAATTTGGATTAATTAAATTTAAAATTAATTCCTGTTGTCAAAACAAAAAGCGTGTTTTTAAGAAATAATAACTATCAAAATTTTGACACTTGTTTATATCCAATTACAAGGTGAAATTACTTCCAATGACCAAAATTGGATTAAATGGTAAAAATATAATCTAATTACACTTTAAAACCAATTAAAAAGATAATCTAACCATATAAATAAATTATATTATAAGGCAATTTTGAATTAAAATACAGTATTTTTCACTATTCATTGAAAAATGAATTTTATAAGAAAAATACCCAAAATTTACCTGAATTAAATTTGGAATATTAGACTATTTGTGCATAAAATTAGATTAATTCACATTTTAAGCCTCAAAATTTTATTAGATAAATGTAAAAACATTTAAAAAACATGTATAATCATATTGTAGTTAGTTCTATTCATTCCCGCCAATACAATGGCTATGGATTAACTACCATTTAAAATAATATTATATTAATATTTTTCAGTATGACTCACCATTGTGTGAAACATAAGATTTCAAAGAAACTTGTTGTTGCATATCGGTTATTCCATCGAACATAGTACCCCCTTTAAAGTAAAATTAATATTTAATTCAAATATACCCTTAAATATGAAAATGTATTATTCTTTATTTACCCAGGATGTTACACTAAACCACCATATATTTCCTCACAAATAAACATTATTATCTCATAAAATCTCTATAAAACACCATCCCAAACTACATATTTCATGTTCTATTGCTTTTTCCTCACTAAAAGGACAATGTAAGATGTTTTATGGAGTGTTGTAATAGATAATGCCTAAAGAAGAGGTTATTTTTAATAATATTCATTCATGTTCCCCTCTTATTCAACATTTTCAAACGTTTTTAAGAATAATAATGTAATTATATGAGTATCATTGATATAAGGAAGTGGTATTATTTAGAAGGAATAAAAAATATATACCTACCTTATGACTATTTTAAATGAAAACATCTATATTTTCATGGTCTGATTATCGATACCATGAAAAATATATGTTAGTTTCCATAACCATGTTACATTAATGGTAGTAAAAATATATTTATGTTTTATATATTTTACAAAATAAATGATTAATATTATGAATAGAAAATTTATTCTTTATTTTAAAAATATTAATAATAAAATTTAAATATAGTAATTACCATAAAAAAAGGGAAGACAATTATACATATTTAAATTTAAATAAATCATACACAACATAATGAACTAGTTTTTTATTGCATTAGAATTATAAATTACATATTTCTATACTAACAAAGATATTACATTACAATTTGAAAACCCCTTTAACCATGTTTATTATACCGAAGAAATTTTTGATAAGTTGACTGAATAGCAACATGTGAATGATTGAAGAAAATTCATCATAGTATATAATAAAATAAAATAATAAAAATACATTAAAAAAATTAAATATTATAAAAAAATATTATGATAAAATTATATAATAATCATAATTTTTTTATTCAGGTAGTTATACATAGGAACCCTTTGGCTCAACATTTTCGTTATGGGTTCTTTATCAAAATTTAAAATTTAATGATATATTTTATATTATTCACCAATTCAGTTTTATATTTTATAAATAATAAATTATATGATTATTTTTTTTAAATCATTTATTACATTTTATAGTATCACTTTTATTAATTTCACCATTTTCATTTTCTTTCTACTCATTTAATACCAAAGGAATATGGGTTTCTTCCATCTTAACTTAAATTATATAATATTTTAACATTATATTTGATCTTAATTAGTTTTTTATTTCATCTACATTTAAAATTTATTATATATTATTAACTATTTACATTATTGGGATTACAAGACTTCATATCATTTTTATTCGATTAGTATAGATATCCCATATTTAATTGATCATAAATAATGTTTCTTATAATTATAATTAATTAATTATTTGTTGAAATCAATAGGTTTTTCATTTAAAATATTTTAATTATGCATTGAGAATATATTTAACATTATTGATTTTATGGTTTACCGTTTAATTTCATGTACTACTGGAGTGACCATGTCAATGAATGACGTGACCATTATGAAATTATTCCACATTTTATATTGATTGAATGTTGAAAAAAAAAATATCACAAGCCAAGTGATAGTCCATTTATAATTAAATAGAAAATATTATATATGCAGGGCTTACTGGACTGGTAAAATTGTTCAACAACATTATGAATTCAGTTAATTGGACGAAGAAATCCTACATTAACTACAAACTTCATCGACAGTAAGAGTAAAAGAAACAATGTTAGACTCCGGTAAAAAATTTCTAACTATTGAATATACAACACTGAGAAAAATATCCATCATAAAAAAATTAAAATATGATGTGTAAAGAAAATAAAATATACTATAACTATCACGACTAATGATCAAATAAGTTTAATCAACTATTTCAATATATTCATTGGTTAAGATATTTCATTATTAGGTTGTACTATCCTTTAGTATTAAAATCCATTGCACCAAAGCTTTAGATCTCTAATCACTTGTTTTTTTACGTTAATTAGAACCATCATAAATTTGAATACTTGTGAGGTCATTGATGATTTTCTATTAGCAACTTTTTTTAGTAGGAAAACATATAAGAATATCGAATCTTTTCTTGTCCTTTACCAAAATTGTGGTGATTTTTTGTGATCACTATTTTTACTCTCTCTAACCCCATCACACTCAATTTTATTAAATTAATTAAAAAAAATAAGTAGTAGATTGAAATGAAATTTTCCTTCACCCACCATGTTTACATTAAAATTATCTATGGAAGATATCATTATTGATCAGTATAAATTTTTTAGATATTTATTTGCTTTAAAATTTTCAATACCATTTCACTCTCTCTATTTTTAAATACTTTTAAGTTGTGCTTATTCTTATTATATATATTTAATCAAATCACCTATGTTATAATTATTAGTTTTCTAATACACCTCTAATTCATTAATAAAATTACCCCATGTATAATTATTGAATATTCCAGGTTGATCATATGATTTCTTCCATGCAGTTGAATGTGTAAAAATAGATATAGGATTTGAATTGTTTATTATAATTTAATAAGTGATCATGGAAGTGTCTTATTTCTATATGTAGAGTACTATTATCTAGTTTGGAGATAATTCCTCATTTAAATTCTCTTGTGTGTTTATATTTTAATCACTCAATAATTTAAAATTAAAATATTTAATGTGTGTTTTATAAAATTATACAACTCTACTTAATATTATAAGTGATATAATTAATGATGGGATTGAGTAATATAATTTCAAATATGGAATAATAATATTTACATTATAAATTAGTTGATTGGATAAATTTTAAATTATTTTTAAATAATAAAATATATACACCAATTTATTTATTAGATTGGTTATTTTTAATTTGGGTGATTCAATATAATTATTTTTAAGTATAAATATATATTTTATTAAAACTTTTTCCTCTCATGAGGTGTCAATTGAGACTAAAATATGGAATGGAATTGATTTATTAATTACTGATCTACATTTTTTTAACTTTAGTACTCTTATATCAGATTTTGACCTTGACCAAATCTTGAGGGAAAGATATCTTAATTTTTATTTACTAAAATCATATTATTATGGATGTTAGAAATGATTATCAATTTATCAATAAACATATATATGTTAATGGAAATATGTTTTCATAATATAATATTAAAATTAAAATATATCATCAAATTATGTGAATTGATATGTATAGCACTAAAAATGATGAATATGATAATCCTTAAATTCCATTAAATTAATAAAGTGATGATTCGTTATCAATATATGATTGAAATTAAAAATAATTGAATCATTTATTATTTGAAATTGGTGAATATGAGATTAATTGAATTTCTTATCCTGTTACTACATTTGAAATTTGGGACACTATGTTTATTTATTATTAATGAATTTCTAATAACATGAAAATTCTATTGAATAGATATAACATTAACCGCATATCTTTTCACATGAATCCAGATATGTCCATTTAAAAAATTTATTGATGATTTAATAAGAACATAAATACTCCATTTTCATGGGGGAAGACTAATGATGAAAAACAACAAGTTCCAACATTACTTGGATGATTATGTATTAGAAAGAGAAACCCAATTGTATCCAATATATAATCATGTCACATATATAATTCATATTTCAAATATCTAATTATGATTATGAATATGTATGAAGATGAATTACAAGTTAAAAAACTATATGTTGAACTAAATATAACATTTAAAACATTTGATTTTTTAGACTATAAATCAGAATGAATGATAAAATATGATTAATTTGGTAGTAAATTAGACTCTATGATTGATAAGTAGATATATCATCAAGAAATATTACACAAAAATTTCTATAAAAATATTTTTTTTATAAAATATAAAATATAATGTGAGATAGAAAAAGAAACTATATAAATGACTAGAAAAATAATGAATTGTTTAATGAGATTTTTTGAAATTACTTTTAGATAAAATGACACATCAAGGCTATATATGAAATGGTAAAATATTAGAATAAATATGAGTAACTTGGTATAAATCCCAAGAATGAAATGAAGGAAACTAGTTCTAAATAAAAGGATATATCCAATAATTCAATAAAATGATGGATCCAAAAAAGCTATTAATATATTTATGGCTACTGCATGTAAGGTATAATCTTATGATAAAAATTCTTATTGTAATGTTGTTTTAATAAAAAAAATAAAATTTTAATTAATAATTATTTGAATACTGCTCTATGCTTGATGATTCCATGAATGAACAAAATGATAATACATGAATCTAAAAAATATTCATGCTTTATCTACTAATGATAAAATTAATATCACCATTGAAAAAGATAATACTTCTAACTTGTTAATAGAAAATAATAAACCAAAATTGGAATATTAACAACATAAAAGTAATTTGAGAACTCCTCAAAATGAAAAAATATATTGAATAACACATTGGGGAGTCTAAATCCAAAAAAATATAGAAGTACAATAATATATAATTAAGGACAAAAATGATGTTTTACACGAATGATATTATTACTTATTCCAAAAAAAATACTCTAAATTTGAGGGAAAAAATAAATTTTGGACACTAATATAATGATAAATATTTTCAAACTAAATATAATTATCTTTCAAAATATACAAATTATTTTATAAAAATTCTAGAAAACATATGGGGATAAAAAATTAATTATTTTAAACTCTAAAGAAAGAATAATGTATTCATACCGAAATCATTTTCTAGTCAATTTTTTATAGGAAAAAATATTCAAGTGTTCTTATAAAATTAATTATATTTTGGTCGTAGATATTCTGCATATATTAATAGTGACTACTAATGTTTCAAAAGTTCTATAATAGTGGACGGTAGACACGACAATTTTTTCCATTTTAAAAATAATCAATATTTTTACAATCAGTAACAATGAATTTTTTTCATTTCATAACTCTTAATGTTATATAGTTTTAAATATATATTCTACAATATATATATCATTTTTTTACGATGGTTATATAAAAGATTATAAAACAATTTTTGGAATATTTTTGATTCCACACATTATATAGTGTTTACTACTTTAGGGAATTATTGTCTTAATTTAATTCATTTTTGATTTATTATTTTTCAAATATGATTCATGTGTATGTGACATTAATAATTAGTATTAATTATTTCATTGGATACAAGGAAATAATAATATAAAATCACATATATTGATTTATGTGAAATTAATAGTCATGGATGCTCTTAAAATATAGTTCCGAAAAGATGAATTGTTAAATCCCTTTTAAATGGAAATGAAACAAAATGAATTTTTAGAATGAAGTAAGATGAGTCTACCTTTGAAACGATAGAACAAGTTTACATGTATTTTTTTCATACTGTCTAGGGCTTTATTTTGTGGTTGAAATAATTTTAATTATGTAATTAATGATAATTATTTATGAATAATGATTATATCACTATTGAAAATTATTTACATTTTACATTGTTATTTTTCCAAAATGAAATATTTGAAACTAACATAGATTTATATATTATATAGAGATACTTATTACACATACCATAAAATAGTTGATAAGTGATCATGGTATTGAAGTAGATTATCAATAAATTAAAAATTTATATTCAAAAAAATGATATAGATAAAATGAATATACATTCATAATTCCGCAAACAAGGTGGGGTTATATAAAGGAGAAATGAAACCCTGAATGGAATTACAAATAAAATGATAAGTTAATATGAATTACCATTTACCAAAAAGAAAAATCTATTAGTACAACATGATATATAATCAATAGGGTTTCTTTAATAACTATTATAAACAATAATCTTTATTAATTATGTTATGGTAAAAACACAAAGGTAAATTAATTACATGATTATATATATATGTATTATTCTTTGTTCAATAAATAACCAAGGATTATCTTCACTAAGGTGTTATGAATGAGTGATTATATGTTTTTCATAAAAGAATTGAAAATAATGCTTTTTATTAAGAGGGATATATTTTTTATCAATATTTTAATTTCTCTTTTGATATATAGATCCATTTGAAAGAATATTTTCCATAAAATATCATTATAATGACATGATAAATATGAATATCAGTAATACATTTCTGGACTCTGACTGTGCAGATTATATACATGAAAAAGAACCCATATGAGACCATCATAACACATATGACATTGATAACGTCTTGAAATAACTAGGAATGTATCAAAATATGTTGTAATGAAATAATTATTGATCGATTGCGTGTGTGATATGAAACACCAGTTTTTAATGGGCCAAAATACACTATTAGTATATTATTAAAATAAACAAAAAAACATATACATTATCAATTAGGGTATGAATAATTATAACCACATTTTTAATATAAATTATTAAGGGTAAAGAAAATATATTGATAAATAAGTACATATATATTTTTGGTAAAGTCCTAATTGGATTTGAAAAATATTTTTTCTAAAATAAAATAATTTTATTTATTTTCATAAAGAAATGATAATAATAATTTTGCAAACTTTTATAAAACTTATTTGTAAAAGTAAACCTCATTTTTGGAATCATCCTATTAAAATTATCATATGATGATTTTTTATGATTTTTCTAACATGCTTAATTTTTTTAACGAATATTAAAAAATATTTTTTTTATTGAAATAAATATTTTAATTTAAAAAAATTTAAAATATATTTATTTATAAATGATTAATTATAACCATAGTTCTATTATTTCATTATTAATAACTTTAATATTAATGGTATCAATTTCAAATTTATTTTTTATATTAAGACATTTAATACTTGTTAAAACTGTTTCCTTAGAAAACAATTTTTCCATCTTGTCTTTGGGTTTAATTTTAAATTAAATTTTCCCACTTTTGTGACTAGAATTTTTAATAAAGATTACATATTTTTAATAATCATAAATAATACTATGTAATATGTTAAATATAATTTTTGTTTATAAAAAAAATGAAAAAACATTAATAAATTAATTAATGTGGTAGTGGTCAGAAAGGGTTAAATGTGGGTTCAAACTAAAAGGATAAGCTATTAAATGACTTAAAAACATACCCATAACCAATTTTATTTTCACATTTATATATTTTATCTTGTATTATTTTATTATGAGATATTTTAGAGCCTTTGTTCTTGTGAAAATATTAGTATTACTTTTTCTATTTGAGATTTCCAAGTGTATCTTATCCCCCACATATAAAAGGTTACCCCTATATTATCATCATTACACTTATAGAGCCTTACGATATTGGTTAGAAATAATCAAATAAATTCCTTACCTACCCATGATCTATATATCTTTATGTTATCATAAATCTATTCTATAGTTACCTTAGACAAGATACTAAGGAGGTGTTCCAAAGAAGTGGTTCCATTCTAAATAGAGTGTCTTTGTTCTATTTATTATTCCATCTGCTTCAAATATTTACCAATAAATATGATATAATAAAATATTTATATCTGGTATAATGTTATTTTATTATGTTTATGATATAACATATATCCATCACCACTTCTATCAAATTGGAAACAAAACACTGGTTCATTTGTATGAAGCAGAACCACCTCACGAAACGATTTATTTTTTTTTCCATTATCATTTGGGAAGAATATTAAAGATGATTTATATAATTTTATATAATATATTATTTAAATATTAATCATTATTATAAATTATTATAACATTTTCTTTAACTCTATACCTTTAATTTAATAATGATAAATTGGTTCAGATTAATTGTGGTCTACAGCCTGACGAAGCGATGTGATTTTTTTATTACATTGTCACATAGATTGTATACATAATTATATTTAAATAAATAATTTTATATTTATAATATAAAGATAAATATTTAATGTAAAAATAACACTTACCTTCATTCCAATATTAACATTGAAAATTTCAATCAATACATATCTATACGCATGGCCAACCGTCTACATGATTGTAATGTAGTTTTTTCACATTACCTTAACTCATGATTATTTTCAAAATTATAATTTATTTATAAAAATGATAATAATTTCTTTACTATTATTATATATGTGATAAAATAATATTATTATGAACTATAGTCAACATTCAAATGTGATTTTTGATATATTTGTCAACCATCATCAAAACATCTAACTTAAATAGATGTGATTGTGTAATTGGATATCACATGATAATAATAATAATAATCATAATAATTAAAAAAGTTATTATGATCATAATTAATTAAAATATTATTATTATTCAACAATATAAATAAAACATGTTATGAATCGAAGTTGAGGTACCTGATATATCTAGACCTCTATTTTCTTCATGTTATGACAATCCAATCTCAAACTTCCATTATCTCTCTATATAATTGTATGGAAAGATTCTAAAATTTTTATATATTTCTCTCTAATATATACCTGTATTATTATCCCATTAATTTATGGAATAATACATTCCTTATGTTCATTTCTGAAATTACATCATAATGATATTTCTATAGATTATGATATGATGCATGAATATGCAACCATTTTCCATATAAGGGTAATTCTAATGTTATTAAAAATGATTTAATTCCTTCACGTGTCCCACATAAATCATGATTTTATAATTATTGAGAAAAGATACCACTATAATTCATTGGGTAATGTGTTAGTCTATTGAGATGCCATGTAATTGGTTTGGGAGTAAACCGAATCCATTATGGGAATTTGTTTACCAAGTGATATTATCTAGGATGTTATCCTTGATTCATTATCATGTCATGATTTGTGTTGTTTCAAAATTTTCTATAATATAATTTTCTTAGGAAACCATTTTGTTATATTATGCTTCCATTTGAATACTCTTGAGCATTAACATTCAAGATATCATGTTATAACTTTTACTAACATGTTATGTTTCCATATCATGTCTATTACTTTACTGTAATTGTTATCTGAGCCATTTATTTTGTTAATTTATCATGTTTTCCAGTGTGATTTTTGGAGCTCAAATGCAGTTAATATCTCATTAATAAGATTTAAATTATGATTTCATGTTTAATTTTATTTTTTAAATAATATTCACAAAATTTTCCAAAGACACTAGGAATGATGATCTTTGAGATGTATATATTAGAAGTTTATGTTTAATAATAGATTATTAATATGTGTAAAAGTATTAGGTATCTATATTTGGTATTAGAATAAATGTTTATTTATTCATTGAAACTTGGTTGATAAATCATAAGTGAAAAAAATTAGGGATAAGTATAAGGATATATAAACATATATTCGATTATCCTATAATTTTGGCCAATTATAAAGAAAGTGAGTTCCATGAAGTTATATCCCTTCCTTGATACAAAAAGTGGGTGCGGCTCTTGTTTAGTTTAGCCCAGTGGTAATAACTCCAAAATTTTGTATTGAGATACACATGATCATCACCCATCTCATGACTATGGGCCATTATTTCCTTCTAGTTTTTCACTATTGGGGGGATATGTTTTTTGGAAAATTCACACACACTTTACACATAATAATGTTGAAAATGAATACATTATTGCATCCAAAAACATAATATATAATTTATATTGTAAAATTATATTTATGCCTAGAGACTGAAAATTAAGGATATATATTTCATTTATATGTTATTCTAACTAATTGTTTATTTTTCCCCTTTGTACATTTACTAATTATTTAATTATCATCTTGTTTATAATCATTTTTTTAATAGATTTAAATAAGGTGTGATCATGTCAACAACTGACACCATATTTAATGTGATGATTCCCCCAATGAGATTCCCAATATAATGGGAGTGAGGGATGATAAATTATTAGTAGTATTGGATCAATTAGATCAATGTTATGAATAATAACATGAATCTTGAAGAATTCCCTTATCCCCATAAGAAAGATCAAGTTACATTTGAATAATTTATAAGGAAAGGGACTCATATATTTAATTGATCATTTGAACAATTCAGCATGGGGAAGTGGATTAACTCTATTTATATGATATTTTTATGCTATCAATAATTAGATAATTATAAATTTGTATTGTCCATTTATCATATTTACAATGAATCAGATCAATGATTGACACTAATCAATCACACAATGTAAAAAGAGGATATTTATTTCTTTAAATGGATATAATTCAAGAAAAATTTCAAAAAACATTTATCTTGAAATATCCATCTAATAAACTCATGGAAATTATTTAGTATAAAACAAAATTAATGTTTTTATATCAGTAAATATGAAGAAAACAGCAATAGAAATTCATGATACACCTATAACTATGTCATAAACACAAAATAAAAAGTGTACCTATTCTTTTGGGGATGTAATTGAAGTCTAAAAAATTCAATTTTGATTTTATACATTAATATTTATAAAGATATTTTAAATTTTGAACTAAATTTTGATATAAATATAGTCGACTATCATTGGTTTCATTGGACTGGAGACAAAAAAATATAAAATGGATTTTCCTTCAAGGGTATCAACATATAAATTGCATTGAGGTAAGAAATCCTAACATATCACATTGAAAAAAAATATTAGAAGAATAATCATAGAAACTAGCTATTACAAACCGAGAGATTATTTAAATGTAGATAAGGGGGAAATCATGCTAACTAGTTCAAGAGTTAAATGAAAAATAATCTTATATTGTGGAATAAGAAATAAGGTTCAGATCAACACTCTTCCTAATATGTAGTGTATCAAATGAAAGGATCACAACCATTATGAAATCATATTCCATAAGAAATTGGTTTTTAGACATAATTAATGACAATAAAATCCATAAAATATAGATAATGGTTGATCAAATGATATCACTACTACTATGGTTAATTATAAAAATTAAGTGGTAACATGTACCCTTATTGTTAATTCATGAATATTGAATGTAAAAATTGATTCTAGTTCTATAATTTCTTTCCTATATTTCATTTCTATAGAACTATTCAAGCACCACCTCAAAATATGGGGGTTATGATATCCTTAAGAATTGAATATGAAGAAATGTTTGTTTACCTACTATATAACTCCCCTAGTCAATGATTATTAACTGATTCTTCTAAAAACCCATATTACATCATTAAATGGATTTTTATCCTTTTTTCATGGATTAACAATCATTATATAAATCCCAAATCTACTATCAGGTGAGGGTTATCAATATTCACATATAAAGGAATACTATTATATTATTCAATTGAAAGGTTGATGATGATTCTCCCCTCGAATCGTCTATTCAAGCATTGATATAATAACCTTATTAGCAAGATAAACTATCATAAATGATTGATAAAAAGAGTGAATTGTTATAGACTACATACCAATTGTGAGGTATTATACTAATACATTCCCTGAAGACTAGTTTATTTTTCCCCCTTTCCAAGAGGTTAAGTTCTCAATTGAACTTATACCTAGAACTCTATCAATATTTAATAATCCTAACAAAATAACCACCATTGAATTAGAAGATATATCTAATAACTTACAAGATAATATGGAAATGTGTATTATATGCTCGAGATATTCAATATATGGTATTGGGGTCCTTTTTACCATGAATAAAGATGGATTAATGATCCCATTCATTGATTATCATAAAATCAAAAAATCATGATATTGAAAAATTATCCCCTTATATGAATTAAAAAATTAGACGATCAACTATGTGGATACCATTATTTATCAATGGTAGACCTTAGTTAAAACAACTTTAATTAATGTTGAAGGGGAAATATATTATAGAAGGAAACATTCAAATAAGGTATGGACAATATAATTTCATTGTGATTCCATTTGGACTCACTAATGCAAGAAATATATTTATAGAAATATTTTTTTTAGATAGTAAGTTGAATTATATGTTTTATACTATATAGATTATAATCTTATTTTCTCTAAAACCATGTTTTAGGTTGGGAAGAATTTTAATTAAGTGCTATATTTTTTTAAGACAAATGGTGACATGAATTGTGGCATTGGTAGTAGCTTGAAGTTTCTTCCCTTTATGCATGAGGTGATTTCTTACTCAAATACAAGTTGTTTCTATTATTTTGATACATTGAAAATTGTTTTTTGAGCTTAATTACTAAATAATCATGTATCTCTCTCATCTTTGTGTTGGGGAATATTATCACTAGTAATTAGTTATCTTTGGACCCTTCAAATAACATGAAAAATGAGGACTGACTGGGACTAGCATCTGTAAATGAGTCTCGTAGTTTCATTTGGTCATTGAAGTATTACCTATGATTTTTGAGAAATTTATATAGATTTTAAAACCAGTTAACCATTATAAAAATAAGGGGGCTAATTTTTGATTGAGATATTTAATAGGAAGTGTTATTTATGGAGTTGAAAAGGAGGCTTGTCACTACAATAATCCTCATAGTTCCCTTCAATGTGGAAATTTTGGTGGTATAGAATGATGATTCAAATAAGTTATTTGACTATGTACTGATAAAGATTTATAAATTCATAAATTTTTCATCATGGATTTTGAATGATCTTGAGCATAGATATCCCATGAATGATCAAGAGTTCACTTATGATAGAATTTTATTGACAATATGGCGATATTATCACTCTGGGGAGATGTGTGAAATAAATAAGGACCATAAGAGCCTCAAAAATATATTCACACCAAATGAACATAATATTAACCAATAAATATGATTAGATATTATCAAAGACCATCACTACTAAATCCATTACAATCTATGAAAATCTAACAATTTCGAAGATTCTCTATTTAAAAAGGATCTAGAAATTTTTTCAATGGTAATAATTGAGAAGGATCTAATATTATTTGACATATAGTGGATGTAAATTGAAATCTTGAAAGAGGTCAAATCATCATTATTATATCAAATGTTTTATCGACCATAAGATAATTTAATAGATTCTCAAAGAGAATATGTTGAATTTCAGAAGAAGGTGGAAGATATAAGAACATGGAAATATATAGAATTCAAAATTGATGAATAATGTGTTCATATATTTTTGTTATGATTTTTTACCATCAAATCATGAGATGAAGAATGATTTTTTAAAATATTGACATAGATGGACCTTCTTCATCAACTCATGGATCATAAAGATGTATCGAGACCTACGATATGACTATTGGTGGGGATTGATAAAGAAGGATATCATTAAATATGCATTTATGTGTCTTGTATGTCATTAAGTGAGGGATAAAATGAAAAAATATAAGAGGATGGTGAAACCATTATCCATATCAATGTGGAAATGGGAATACATGACCATGTGATTTATTACTAGTCATCCTAAGATTTCAAGAGTAAATAATTCCAAAAGGGTGGTGGTGGATTATCTTACAAGGTAATCTATAACCATATAAATTCTGGAGGACTTCTCAGTTGATCAACATCCAATTATAGAAATCAAAGTGGTGGTGAGGCTACATGGAACACCACTATTGATTATATCAAACCATGATATGTGATTTACCTAAATAATCTTGATGATCCTACAAATTTCTTTAAATGCTCAGTTGAACATCTATATGTCATATCACCCCAGGACATATGGTTAATCTGATAATACTATTCAAACACTAGAATACCTATTGATAGAATGTTTGATGAACATTAATGGAAGATGGAAAAAATATAAACCTATGGTTGTGTTCAAAAAAAATAATATCATTCACTCATGAATTGAAATACCCCTTATTAAGAACATCATGGGATGATATATAGAACAATTCCATGTTGGGATGGTATTGGTGCACATAAGCTACTGAAATATGAAATGGTTAATGAGATTGTATGAACTTTCAGTACCATTAAACACCACATCAATACTTCTAAGAGTCAAAAGAATATATACGATGAAAATAATTGATGAGATGAGGAGTTTGAGGTTGGGGAAAATGATTTTATCTACATATCCCCATCAAAGACTATCCTAGGTACATTAACACCAGGTACATCAACCCCTTTTTGAATCTCCATCGCATTAGGGTTGTGTCATAGTGACTAGAACTCACAATAACCATTTATAAAGTACAAAATGTATAACATATGTCCATATTGATAAAGTAAACACCACATCCCTATAATATACTGATTTAAGATTTCATAAACCTGGAAAATGATTTCTCTTTTGTGGAAAACCAGTGAAGTTCATGGATTGTCTCTTTAATGTTCAATATGATAATAACACTCATTTGGTAAAAGTAAAATGGTAAAACCATAAATACCAATAGGAAACCTGGGATCTGGAATAAGAAATGGAGTAGGTATAAACTAAAATTATTTCATGATGATGAGTAAAACTAAATTATTAGTGATAAATTATTAAATGGTTATAGAACGTAATACCCTGAGATATTAAAAAAATAATAGTATGTTAAATATTTTATATTTATCACTACATTGAGTTATAATATCCCTCAATATATTATCATAATTATTTTTTAAACATATAAATTGTATTCTAGAAATTGAATTTCTATTTTTGAATTGTTATAAACACATTTTTAAAATTAATTATAAAATAAAATTAAGTTATATTGATCAATAAATAATTATATTTTTTAATGTCTTTATAGGCTTCAAAAATACATTTTTCTCAAAATAGTTTAATAATTTTTTGTGGAAAAATAATAAACATAATTTTTCAATACTTTTATGAAATTTATTTTATGAAATGACTTTTAATTTTTTGAATCATCAAGTCAAAATTATAATTTGATGAATTTTTTGTATTTTTGACAAGTTAAATATTTTATTCAATATTGAAATATAATTTTTTTTATTTTAAAATGAATATTTTTTTAGATCATTTAAATTTTTATAATATTTTATAAATTTTTTAGATGTAAAATATATTATATAATGTTATTAGAAATCTAATTTAGGTCATGGGAACCAATTTCATGTTGGATTTTGATATTTTTTTTCTAGAAATTAAAATGTTTTCTTTAGAATACTACTTTATTATCACTTCTATGGGATTAATTTAAAATAAAAAAATTTAATTTACATGAGTTGAATTTAACATCCTAATATATATTATTATATAATATGGTTATATTAATTTTTTAATAATAATAATAATAATAGTAAAAATTAATTACCATGGTTAATGTTAATACAAGTTTAGTAGGGGTTTAAATAAAAATGTAATTCTTTGAATTTGATAATAAAATGTTAACATATTATTTTATTACTATATATATCCCTTATAGCATATAAAAATCTATAATTGTCCATTTATGATCATCATATAATGTAAACACATGGGTATAAATTTTTATTTTTAAAAATTCTATGTGTGTTCTCTCCCCACAAATAAAAGGGAATACCATATCCTATCCACATTACACTTATATAATATTTTTTCTAATCCAAGACATACCCATATAACATCATCATGTCCCTACCTATTTCCTAGAATAATGTTGTTAATCATGGCACCATTCTATGGGATTTTGATGTATAATATGAAAGATGTGGTTTCAAGAAGAGGCATTGTCCATAACCGAGAATCATTCTTCTGGATCATCATCATAATCATTAAAATTACACTAAATATTTATTATATAATAACATATTTATATAAATATAATTATATGTTAAAATTTTAATTTAAAAGGTTAAATCTATCTCAACTTCTATCAAATGGGAAATAAAACCATCATTCATGTGTATGGGATACTATCGCCTTGTGAATCGATGTAATTTTTTTTACATGACCTCCTATAACAGATATCAATGATGATGGATTCAATGTTCATATATTATATTAATTAAATTTAAGTTAATAATGAAAATTAATATATAATATACTTCTTTTCTATACAATCCATTGAATAATTATAATCTCATTCTTCTATACTTCAGACTACCGTCACATGAATTGATCTTTTTTTTCAATATCACATGGATGGTATATGTAAGTTACTAAAATAAGTAATATTATATTTAATATATAATATTTATTAATTAATTATTAAATAAAATTTTCATCTCTCTGTTATTATATTTTCTAAAATTGATGTGTCACACATGTGTATATTGGACTAACCCTTGCCATGATTGTAATGATGTTCATTATTTGATAACCATAACCGATGATTAATATTAAAAGTGTATTTTATCTATAAAATTATTATTTTTTCAATATATGACTAAGATTATATTTTATTTTCCAAAATAAATTTTGAGGAAAAGGGGGAAACCATACATGTTCATAGAAATTATAATATTATTTCAATATTATATTATTTTTTCAATATTATTATTTTGAATATATATAAGTAAAAATATATTTGATCATACTCTAATTTCCTATGTGATTTTGGAAATTTGAGTTAGACATCATCAAAATAGAGAACATGAACCTTAATGGATAAATAATTTAATGTAACATGGTATTAAATAAAAAATATAATATTAAAACAATTTTTTATTAATGTAATTAACTAAGACACATTAATTAATAATAATAACAATGAACACTAATGGAAAATTGGGATCAAGTTAAGGGATCTCTCTATGCCTACCTTTTCTTTGGTTAATTAATATTCTCTCTCAAAAACTCTTTACTTATGTCAATTATATTATGGAATGATTTTATGTATATTCTATATGTCTCTCACATATATATCTATATTATTATCCATTGAATTTATGGTTTATTTCATGAATTATTTTCATTTCTCAAATTCCTTCATTACCAAAATTCATCCGATTATGATATAAGTCATGGTTATTCAACCAATTTCCATTATATATATAACTATTATTTTATTCTGTATGATTAACATCAATTATGTGGAATGAAAAAATCACTAACAGGTTATTATTGGTGTTCCAAAATAAGGATATAATGAATTGTGTAATGTTTTATTATCATACTACATTATTTGTGGATTATAGAGTAAACACAATCCATTATGGGGCTCTCTATTCCATGTGGTATTCCCTATGATGTTATCAGTTTATCATGTTTATGTCATATTACATGTTTCTTAGAGATATACTATATTATCATGATCTAATGAAAACATGTTTATCAAGTCATCCTTTTATTTTATTACTCACGATTCTTCAATTTATGATATCATTTTGCACATTTAAGACACTTTTTATGTTTTATTATCATGATTATTCACCTAGATCATTTTATCTCCCATTTATTTTATGTATGAGTCAGATTATTCTATGTTGTTTTAGGATATAAAATGGATTTATTATCTCCTCATAGAGAATGGAATAAGGATGTAATATTTTAGATTAGTTTTGATGAAATGTTAACATATTCTTCTAAATATACTACGACTCCTGATATATTTGATGTACTTAATGTATAATTATGTTTAAAAATAATGTAGAAAATATATATATGGACAGGGTCACTATATATGTCATTAATTCTTAAAATATCTAGGAAACAAATGTTAATTCCTAATTATGTTTTATTAAGTTATATAGATAATTTAACAATAACTTGTGACACTCATAGAAATAATTTAATTCATGAATTATTATTATTTTAGCCTAAATCAATTTTCATTGCGGAGTCATTTTTTGATTAATAGTGGTTGATATATATACAATAAGAATTTATTCGCATTGAATGAAAAAATTTCTTGCAATATATTGAAATTCCAAAAGACTAAACGAATTTTTTATTGAATTTATATATATATATATATATATATATATATATATATATAAAGGGTTTTTTAATCATGAACTATATAGAGAAACAAATAAAGGTTAGTTTTAGAAGGGTATAATCAATATAAAGATATTGATTGTGTAGAGACCATTTTACTAGGATATAAGATTGAGTCTCTTGGAAGTATACTACCCTAAAAAGAAAATTTAAATTAAAAAAAATAGAAAATAGATGTCGAGAATAAATTCATAAATGGTTTTATTAGTGGGGATTTTTTAACTACCCAATTTTTAAAGATCCCATTTACCAAATAATGTTTTTATTATTTCAAAATTAAAATATGGTATGAAACATGCCCTTATAGGTTAGTATGGTAGGATCATAACATTTATAATTGCACATAGGTAATTAAAATAGATATATGATTCTATAATATTTATTAAAATAATGTTAAATTACATTTTGTTTTAAAAAACTACATAATGATGACATTTTTTTTGTTCATCAAAAAATGAATTTTTTATTGGAAGTTCTATAATTAAAAAAATGATTTTGTAAATATTTTGATGTTAATATAAAAATTCATTAATATATTTTAGACCTTACAAAATAGATATGTAATTATTGTAAATAAAAAGATAAAAAAATTATTTAATATATCCATAGGAATTGGAAAACAGTAAATGAAGTTATAATTCATTTAGTACAACCTAAAAATTGGATTTGGATGAATATGGGAAACCAGTTTACTGAAGTTCTTATATAGGTTAGAATGAGAAATTATATTATATAATTTCGATATAATATGATATTATTTTTATTTTGTGTTTTTTCTCTCATTTTGAAGAAAACCAAAGGGAAAAAAATTTGAATTATTTGAAATTAATTTTCAAATACCTCAATAGTAAAAATATTTTGAAATTGTTTTACTCAAGAAGATATTCATTTTAACTATTTATCTCTTTAAATATTGAATTTTTTGAATTTATATTTGTCAAAAAAGATATTGGAAATGTACCTTTTTTGAAAGGACTATAATTTCATAGTTTCATAAGAAACGTAATTTTATTTTATTATTTAATATTGAAGATGATTTAATGGATCCTTGTATCGTATATATATAAATACTATGTAGGAAAAATAATTTATGGTTCTATGGATATCAAATATGAAATGTACCTATAAATTGATAAAATAAAATTTCAATTAAATTTTATTTAAACCATAAATCACATTATAGGTCTAAACACATTGATAGATTACATCACTTTTTATAGACTATATTCATAAAGTGGATATCACTATTGAATTTATAGGTAGTGAAAAACATCAGAATGATGTTTTCAAAAATCCTTTAAATGTTTAAATATTAAATTATACAAAACCTGAATAGGATATGATAAATTACCCTTAATTTTTATTTTAGGTTGGAATATTATTATATACAATTTTAATTAAAAAAGTGGCAAGTGACTGCATGTTATATGTTGTTGTAATGATTATTCATCTGTAAGATCAAGCTACCATGATAGACAATATAGTGTAAAGGATTAGTTTACCACTAGACCAACCTATTACGACACTACCCTGTAACTATGTGTAAATCCATATTGTAGGTAATGTGACTGTTACCTTGTTAAAGCACCATAACTATATTTTTTAAATTTTCAAATGAGTAAATTATTTTATTATTCACCTCAAATTTTATTTATTTACTATTTAAAATCATATAAATAATATAATTATCCTAAAAAATGGATTTATGTTTTTCTCTATGTGTTGAACACTATCAAACCATTTCTCCAATACAAAACTAGACCTTTCATTGAACATGATTATTTTATACTCTCGATTCCTTTTTGCAATGAGGCTTCATTTGAGGTGACCAAAGGATTTTTAGCTAGTGAATAAAGGTTTCATTTGATGAAAAGTAATTAAATTTAATGTTCAACACATGATCATAACAATTTGTATATCTCAAATTGTTTGGTGATTCCAAAAATAATAATAAATCAGCATGGCTAAAGTCAAGAAATCTTTTTATTGTGGAATATTATACATAATCGTGGCTGGTTTGAATGGTTTAGTGGGGATAATAGATGATCTACCCTAGTAAAGAAATTTATTTTTTGTGAACATGGAATTTAATGATAATTAATATAACAGTGTCATTCTCACCTAATTTAATATATATGAGCTAGTTCTCTCTTCAATGAATAGAGATATATGTTTGAATGTTTCCCATGATTATTGGGAGTGTTTCTGGACTTAATTTCATGTATGTAATGTGACATTTACATATGTGAAATATTTATTAGTGTGGAATGGGAATATAATCCCATGGATACTAATCACTATGTTGTTTGATGGGGAGATGATGTGTCTAATTAATAGAATTCAAAACATAATTTCTCCTAAGAAAATAGACATTATCATACTAAGGAACTAAAATATATTTATTATATTTATATTCATGACCAGTGTAAATAATAGTTTCCATGGTATCTTATGTTTTATATTGATGAAATTTATAATATTTACCCATTTTAACCAATTTCTATATCATAAGTTCATTTCATCCTTCTAGGAGTTTAAAGGGATTGTTCCTTAGTGGTTGGAAAAGTAATTATCTTTTGGTGTGATTTGTATAAATCAATACATTAATAAAGGAATGTTACATAACCAGAACCCTTGTAGTAAATAATGTGTGGAAGGCCCTAAATGGTTCCATAATAAGATTAATCCTTTTAATGATTATATAATAAAAAACATACTATTGACAGAGGTTTTTGACCTAATGAAATTTGTGAGTAACATTATAAGAAATAAGTAAATGTTGTCAATATTTAGTTTGAATGGGATTATAAAGAATAAATAGTTTATTTAAATGAATATTTAATAATATATTATGAGGAACATTGGTCTTTTAATTCATATTTAGTGGAAATTTCTCTTTAAGAATTTATTCTAAGAGATAGAGCTAAAAAATATTTCTTATAAACATCCTAACTCTCTTGGCCTTCTAAAATCTCTATAAGAGGGATTTGAATCCAATGTTTATCAAACATAAAATATCTTAGATACATTATTTTTATGATTCAATATCATAATTAATTTAAGATTTTATTGAATATGATTCTATTTAATTTAATGCTTCTTTAGAATGTATAAGAGATCGTAGATCTACAAAGATGGTCATCCTGAAGGGAAAAGGTGAAAAAAAAACCTCCAGTGGAATATAAAGTGGGAGGATATCTAATTGATACTCATTTATCAATGGGAGATAAATATACATGATATTTAATATGTATTAATTATTTAAACTCTATATATGGTGGTGAATATCATTATGGATGCAAGAAAGCTAACCATGGTGGATATTAAATTATATTTTCACCTACAATCATTTCTAGACATGCTATAATTAATGAATATTTTTTTGATAAAATACTCATCAAGAAACAGATTGATTTTATTTCTCATAGAGCTAACAATGTTGATAAATAAGTGGTGTTTGATGAAATTTTTTACTTTTTCTTGATTTTATTTTTCTTACAACATTGATGAATGATGTTAATGTTTACAGATTATTCGTACTTGATGTATTAGTTCTTAAAGAATTATTTGAGTGTATAAGTAGTGTTACATTATTTGATTTTTTTATGAAAATCTAAATTGTTACTCTATTTTAATAATATTATATGGGAGGTATAATATATTCTTATGAAAATTCACATCCATCACATCCTAATAGAGTTTCTCCTACTTCATTTAATATAAGAGATAAATTTAATGAATATATTATTGAATTTAATGCTATATCGAAGATTATTTTTATTGATTATTAAACCCTTATAATTTCATCAAAAGGGGAAGGAATAAATATAAAAATTTCATCTTTTTTTCATCCCATAGAATCATGATTTTTTTCGAATAATCAGTCCATATAATATGATATTCATGTAATGAATGAAATTATGTGTATTCTTCAATAACCATTTAATATATTATTATAGCTCAAGAACAAAGGGATATGTTCTTTTATTAGATAGAAAAAAGTTCTACTCCTACTATGTAAAAATCATTTTATCCTACACTCTAACATATTAAAAATTATCATTATATTATTTATTATACTTATTTATATAAAATTTATCAAGATGGAATCAATGTTGTATAGGATGAAATTTCTAAAACAAATAATATGATACCCTCTCAGTTTGAAAACCATTCCCTAAATATAGTTTAGTAAGATAGAGGGGGTTCTATAAAAGTTAAAAATGAAATATAAATTATTAAAACTAATTAAAATATGACATGAATATTATTTTTAATACGTGTTGCTTAATGTATCATGTTTTTTCATTGTAAGATGAAGTGATGAATCCTCCTATCATCAACGATTTCAATTAAAGGGTGGATATAATGAAGGTTCTAGAACCTCTATTAGATAAAATTAATAAAAAAATTAATTTATTTAATAAATTATATAAAGGTAATTGGGTAAGTTATTTCCATATCTCATGTAACCATATCCATATAGGCCACACAATAATTTAGTTTTGATAATTTTCATAAATTTACCATCATTTTTCCTAACCACATCCTGTTTAATATAGTTTTGATCATATATTTTAGTGTCATATTTTCATTTCTCACATATTCATGGTACAAAACATCTCTTAATTTGTTCCAAAAGAATTTTATTTATGACAATATTAAACATATTCCCACGATTAATATTGATACTTCTAAAAAATGAAAAAAATGACTATAGGTCCCAAAGCCCATAATTCACATGATTAAAATTAGACATTCGATTAGTCTATCTGATGTATCACATGATGTATTCATCCACTATATTAAACTTCATTTCAATGAATATACATTGATAATAACTTTATTGATATATGAAATTTTATTTATGTAAATTTATTTCAATATATGTTTTAGTGTTTTAGTATCGTTCTGATAATCCCAAAAGTGTGAGGGATCTATTATGGAAATTCTTAGTGGTTTGACTAAATATAATATTCTCTTAAACTCAACATGAAATAGATTTTTATGTTCTAGGTCATTATTTTAATTATAAAATTTTAACTACAATGACATGAAATCAACTAAAAATGATAATATACATTATTATAGTAGAAATAACTTGTTATAAGAATCTAATATAAATAATTCATATAATTATAATTAATTGTGAGTGATGTTATAATAATGATTTTTTTTGAAGATATAAAATGTATGGGTGGACCATTGGATTCACTGGATCAACTTTTTGGTCAGCCAATATACCACATATACATGTGGAATTTACATGCTAATGGATGAAATGACCATGAATATGTTTTTCAAACAGATATATCAACCAATTTTTGAATCAATTCTACCCTATGAAAAATGATCAACCATGAAAAATGACTTTGAAAATATTATATGTGTGGGATATATTGTATAATGAAATTATTTTGACTATATAATTAATTCAATAGAATCCATGATAAATTTCCATATCAATTATATACTAAATTTAATTGATAAATAAATTTTGGAAACAATTTTAGAATCAGGAGAGACTATTCAATATGTTAAATCTACTACATGAACATACCCATCAATGATATAATGAAAGTTAATGGAAAATGGAACATATTTAGAATATATAAAACTATTGTATCTACCACACGATCATTATTAATCTACAATTCATATCATTGTAAATTTAAAGCTACTGCATTATGTGTCTTTAATTTTTATGTGTATTCAGATATACTAAACATAGTGTAAAAATATCCAATTATTAGTTTTGTAATTTAGTAGGACCTTCCATAATTGTAATTATATCCCCGTATGACGATGATTATATCTAAACGATTACATTTAATATAGGAAATCAGCTAAATAGATTAAAATATGCATGTTCCTTAGAGAAGTTTTTCTACTTTCCTATGATCTCACTTCTTACTCTTTCTTGTATTATGACACTCTATTTTTTATACATTAATAATAAATTGCGAATAATCCCAAACTAACTTCAATATTATATCCCATGTATACAAGAAGAACATTAACTTAATAGAAACTTTTTTTTATCAATATAAAATGATAAAATATTGAGTTATATTGAAAATATCATGATTTCATCCTTTCCCCTATATTACTTTAATTAAATGTTGTGTAGAAAATTGGATTCAATTATTTTACATATGTTTTTATTTTTCAAGAAAGAATAATACAATGAGCATATCTTCATTAAAAAATATTCTTCAAACATAAATTAAAAAATATAATAATTTTAATGTGAATAAACGTTTTCTATTTTTAAAATTAGTTGTTTCAAATTTTCTAATGATAAAATTTTTAGATTTCTTAAAAAGATATTTTTGGGTAAATAATGAAAAATAAAACAGTTACAAAACAATTGTAACTTTAATGAAATTATAATGATTTAAAAATGACATGAATGTTTATGAAACCATTTTTCTAAAAACAATTTAACTTTATAAGTAATATAGTGGACAAAAAAAATTAACATAGAAATACATTCATATATATTTTTAATTCTTTGTAAATGTTATGTAAAAATCGACACTTATATTAGTTCTTTATGATAATCATGTATTGTAGGGTTCAATTAGGTTTTTTTCATGAAAGAAAAACAATAATCCTGTTATATATAATAATACATTTAATATAATTTTAAATTACATTTTCTTAAATAACATTTATGGTTAAAATAATGATTTTAATAAACTATGAATTCTATACTATATTAAAAACTTATATTAATGAAATTTTTACAAAATTATAAGGGTTTAATCATTTAATTTTAATTCCATATTTTATATCACCATATTTAATATTTGTAAATATGTTAAACAAAGTTTTTGGTATTAATGAATATTAAAAATGGTAAATAATTACATATTTATATTTATTTTTTCATAAATATTCCACTAGAAAATACCTTATAAGATTCTTCCCATTTAATTTATTCAATTTCTCCCACTTGTCTTATAATCCTCAAATGCTTCCCACATTGATAAACTTGATCATCCGAACAAGATAATGATAAATCCACTATATCATGGGTTGAGCACTGGAGAATGAACATTTCCATATCTATAAAATTTTAATATTTCATGGGAAAACATGGATCATAAGATCAACTGATAAGATATTTTTTTCATATGAATGTCTCAATGTTTTAAACATACTTACTTTGTATTTTTCGATCTTCGCAATTATTAATGTTATCACTCATAGATTGAGAGTGTTAATAGAGGAATAGTCCAATTATTTTTAATCACATCTCACATTCAAATTGGATTCACATTTGGATAAAAATTTCATTGGTGATCCCATTAATTGTTAAATTAAAATGGTAAAAATTAGTCACCCTATTATACGTTAAAAAGAGTTTAAAATGTTAAATCAGGTTATTAAGTAAAAAAATAATCTGAAACCGCATGTCATAATTGTTAGGCGAGGGATAATTCAAAAAAAATCTTTTTAAATATAATTATAAATTTTTATCCTCTTTCCATGCCTAATGAATCTATTTTTTATTTATAATTTTATATTTTCAAAAATTCTCCCCACTCAGCTATAAGTGGATAATGAATATAAGGACCTGACCTTAAACATTACATAATCTTGAATTATTTTAATAACTAACATAGAGGATATTTTTAGGTTTAGAGATTTAGAGAATTAGGTCATAACATAAACAAAACAACTTAAATATTACTTGTAGACACTTCTACTCAGTATCCATTTTTTATAAAATAAAAAATCTTTAAAAAAAGAGTCATATTCAGTTCCATGTTTTAAACAACAAGACTTTTACATGATCCCATTATTGACCCTATTCCACTTTATGTCCTGTGAAAAACATTTCAAAACATGGGATGAGCATTAAAAGCTCAGTAAGTGATACACAAAGAAGGAAAACTATTAGTTTTTCAAAACAACAAATAAACCATGAATACCTTGTCATAAGTAAAACTTTTCAACTTTCTAAAGTACTAAATTCTCTTCACTAAATAAAATTACATTACATACCATTTAATAACCAAAATATTACCCTAAAACCCATAGAAAGAACACATAACATATAAATGTAACTTGAGACATAAACATACTTAAATAGAATAACCATACAGTCAACTTCTACACATATCACTAAATGGAATAACCATACATCCGAATTCCATACCCAATGCATTGGAGGTTATAACATAACCCCCCATAATAGTTTATCATGACACCACCCATCATAAGGTTTATCACATAACCACCCATCAAATGTCTATGTACCATTATAAAATCATAACACATAAAATATTGAAAATATAAATATTTCACTAATAACATTTCATTTGCAATAAAATAAATAATTTCAAGATATTTAAATAATAAATATATTTCAAAAACCATTTTCAATACCAAAACACCCAAAAAACATAATAAGGTGTTTCATTTTCCATTTAAAAAACATTAAGGCCTATAGAGGAAGCCAACTAACGATTACAGTGGCGGAGAGGTCATTGTTGCCGCAAATGTTAAAAACATTCCTTTTTTCGTTTAGTAAAACGTTTTGTAGAAAAAATATTCCCTTTGAATGAAATAAAAAGTAAAAGGTTTTTATTATATATCATATAAAATAATTTTGTGTATAAATCAAATTATGCCTCAATGAACGGAGATTGAGACGTAATCCTTTACTTCATGTCTGACATGACCCGTTCGTTCTTTAATTTCCTGAATAATAAAATTAAGTTAATTTATACTTGATTAAGAACCATTTTCAAGTTTATTATTACTTTTATATCACTTATTATCTTTCTATAACAATTAGTTAATTATTTGAGTTCATATTAGACATTTTGTCGATGTTTGGAACTTGAGTTAAAAAATGAAATTGTTGTAATTATAAATTTTCCATGTGGTCAAAATCCCATTATCGTTAGAATTATATTAATGATTTAGATATCATATATATCCATTATATATATATATATATATGTTTTTATAACAGTACATACAATTTGGAGATAAGAAATGAAATGCACCGTCCATCGAGACGGTAAGCCGTACATACGCATGAATGCTACTTTCATTTATATTTCGTATTTTAATGGAATGAAAACATAATTATACATAGTTATATTATAATTATAGTATAATATATAATTTCATTAACTCTATCCTTTATACATCCCACGTATGTCATGAACGAGTCATATCACTTTGAGGGGGCGGTAGTCAGCACTTCCTCAAATGAAATTATCATGTTTACCAATTATGGAAACCATAATGGTATGAAATAAATGAAACATATAAAATATTATAAACAATATAAATATAATTTTTATTACATATAAATATAGTTCTATCATAATTTCCACCATAAGAGGTGGTAGAAGATAATCGAACAATCATCGTTTCGTGATACAGTAGCTCACCTTCCACAGAAACAGTATGTTTTTCACCCATTAGATAGAGGTGTGTGTAAGTGTAGTTTAGATAATTATCATAAAAAAACCTAGTATAATTAGGATACTGGTTTTATTATAAAATAATTGAATAAAAAGAGTTTAGGGGGTTGGAGAAGTAAAATAAAAGAAAAAAATATAAAAGCAAAACGTTACCTTTAAATCAGGTAACTCCATTTGGTTTGAACCAAAAGGATTTCTTGAAGTGCCTTCTACCTAAGGTAAGGCTTCTGGGTGGAATATAGGGATGTAGGGAGATTAATTGGTCAGAGTTTATATGATCCAAGAGGCTTGAGAGGTGTGAGTAATGTGTTAAAGGTGAGAGCTTTTATAAGGGGGAGGAGGGGATCTTTAGGAATGTTTGAAAATGTTATTTTGTTATATAATAATTTTATGTTTATAACGGTCCAAAACTCATTAAATTATAAGATAAGATGACTCATGTTCGAAATAAAAAAATCCAAAAATAATTTGACAAGTTTTGGATATTTTTTAAATCTTTATAATATTATTTATTTAATTCATTCATTAATGAGGTAAACACTGCATCATTATTGTGTCATAAATAATTTTATTTATTTGATGTCTAAAAATTATAAAAAAATATCATAATGTAGGAAATGATTTTATATTTCAAATGAATATTTATAGTTGAATATATAACTTATATAACCCCATGTAAGAATTTATTTACTAAAATATATATGTTTATGTCATTTTTGTCTTTACTTTAAATTAATTAATTCAAATATTCATTGTCACTCTTAAGTGGCTCCATGAGGTCCCAAAATAGACCCATGGATGTCCATGGTCGTAAATGTATCAACCAATAGGATTATGACACATGTTAGGTTAAATTAATATTATTATAATATTATTTTTACCTTGAATTACCCTATTTACCTTTAACTGTGGTAAATAAAAGTCAAAAGTTACTATTTACCAAAAATTATTTTCATCTTATTGAACCAAATTTTACTTCATAATAACAACCATGTATGTAGGATTTTTTAAATTTAATTCACAGAAGCATTAAAATTTCATTTAAATGAAATTGTCAGTTTTTATCTACTACTCTGTGTTTTCACTATTCATCAAAAATTGAGGTTTTTCAGAAAAATATCAAAATTTCAGCCTAAGATATATTTGATATTCTTAATTCAAAAAAGATGTCTATTTTACCAAATTCTAAATATATAAGTTGGATTAATTAATTTTAAAATTAATTCCCTTTGTCAAAATAAAAAACATGTTTTTAAGAAATAATAACTATCAAAAGATTGACACATGTTTATGTCCAATTTCAGAGTGAAATTACTTCCAATGACCAAAATTGGATTAAATGGTAAAAATATAATCTAATTAAACTTTAAAACTAAATAAAAAGACAATCTAACCATATAAATAAATTAGATTAAAAGGCAGTTTTGAATTAAAATACAGTATTTTTCACTATTCATTAAAAAAATGAAATTTGACAGAAAAAATACCAAAAATTTAACCAAAGTAAATTTTTATGTACCAAATCTAAATAAATATTATATTTTTTAAAATAGAACATTTAAAAGTAAACAAAACTAGATTTAATGAGGGTTCTCTATCAAAAGGTGGTAAATCAGCCTTTTGAAGAATATAAGACTATTTATGCCTAAAATTAGATTAATTCACATTTTAAGCCTCTAACTTTTATTGGATAAATGTAAAAACATTTAGAAAACATGTATAATCATATTGCAGTTAGTTATATTCATTCCCACCAATAAAATTGATTGGATTTAACTACCATTTAAAATAATATTATATTAATATTTTTATTATGACTCAGCATTGTGTTCGACATAAGATTTAAAAGAAACATGTTGTTGCATATTAGGTATGTCATCGAACAAAGTATAAGCATTAAAATAAAATTAATATTTAATTCACAAATATTAATAAATATAAAAATTTATTAATCATTATTTACCCGGGATGTTACAACCTTCCCCCCTTTTGGAAATTGTGTTCTCGTAATTTTATTCACTTATCAAATAAGTGGGGGTATTTATCTCTCATATCATTTTCAGATTCCCACGTTTCCTCTTCGAACATATGATTTTTACACAAGAATTTACATGATAAATTACCTTATTCAATAACACTTTCTCTCTTCAATCAAGAATCTGGACTGGTTGTTCCTCGTAAGAGAGATTCATTTCCAACTGAACTACCTCTGGGCTCAAAACATGAGATGAATTTGGAAAATACTTCCTCAAAATTGAAACATGAAAAACATTGTGTAATTGGGATAAACAGGGAGTTAAAGCCACTCTTTATGCAACTGGTCGAAATTTTTCAAGGATTTTATAAGGTCCAATGAACCTCAAACTCAATATTCCCTTCTTACCAAAACGCATCACACATTTCCATGGAGAAATATTGAGAAAGACATGATCCACTACCTCAAAAGAAAGATCATTCCTATTGTTATCCGCATAACTTTTCTGCTTACTCTGAGCTGTTCTCATGTTCTACTGAATCAAATGAACTTTTTCCATCTCTTCTACCAATTCTGGTCCCATCAACTTCCTTTCACCTACTTTACCTCAAAAATCTGGAGTTCAACACCGCTTCCCACAAAATTCTTCAAATATAGTCATCTTTATACTGGAATGAAAACTGTTATTATAATAAAATTCAACCAAAGAAATATATTGGTCAAAACTTCCCTGGTAATCCATCAAGAAAGCATGTAAAATAGCCTCCAAGGTCTGAATTGTTCTTTTTGACTGCCCATATTATTGAGGATGAAAATAGGTACTAAATTTTAATTTAGTACCCAATGACTTATAAAGGTCTTTCCAAAATTTAGAAGTAAACCTGGGATTACGTTCAGATACAATGGAGAGGGGAACTCCATCAAACCTCACTATCTCTCTAAAATACAACCAAGAAAGTTTATCTCTAGACAAAGTATCTCGAATAGGTAGAAAATGATTATATTTAGTCAATCGATAAATAATAACCAATATTTCATTATTACCTCGAGATGTCTTTGGTAATCCCGTAACAATGTCCATGGATATATTTTCTCACTTCCACTATGGGACCGGTAAAGACTTAAGAATCCCTTTCGGTAACTGCCACTCTTCTTTAACCAACTGACATGTCAAACACTTCATATTAAATTCAACAATATATCTTTTCATTCCATCACATTAGTAATACTCCCAAAGATCTCTATACATCATAGTACTTCCAGGATGAATTGAAAACGGAGAACTATGAGCTTCAAATAATAACTCTTTTTTCAACTATAAATCACAAGTCACACATAAACTCTTCCCAATACTAAAAAAAATCAATATCAATGTTAAAATTAGGAAACTTACCCTTCTGAACCAACTCTACCTTTTTCTGAAACTCATTGTCTTCCTTTTGTGCTTGCTTAATTTTGTCTGATAGAGATGATTTCACTAACACCTAAAAAAATAGAGGAATTTAATGTAACAACAACTTCTATGCCAATTTTCATCAAATAAGCAATCAAAACATCTTATTGCAAAAATAACAATGTTAATAAAGCATTACTTTTTCGACTCAAAGCATCAGCCACTTTATTTTCCTTTCCTGGATAGTAATGAATTGTGCAATCATAATCCTTTATTAATTTTAGCCATATCTTCTATCTCATGTTTAATTATTTCTGAGTGAGTATATACTTCAAACATTTGCGATCAATATATATTTCATATTTTACTCTATACAGATGATGCCTCCAAAATTTTAAAGCAAAAACAACAACAGATAATTCTAAATGATGTGTAGGGTAATTTAACTCATGAGGTTTCAACTGATGTTAAGTATATGCAATTACCAAATCATTTTGCATAAGGACACAACCAATTCCTTTCAATAAAGAATCATTGTAGATAACAAACTCACCATTTCTAGAATTTAATTCCCAAATAGAAGCATTCACCAATCTTCTTTTCAATTCCTGAAAACAATCATCACATTATTTTGTCTAGATGAACTTAACACCTTTTCAAGTTAACTTAATCAGTGGGATAGATAACCGTGAAAAACTTTCAACCAACCTTCTGTAAGAACATGATAAACCAAGAAAATTATGGATCTTGATTATATTTTTGGGTCTTTTCCATTCTTCAAAAACTTTTGTTTTAGGAGGATCAACAGTTATGCCATTTTTTTGAAATAACGTGACCAAGGAAAGAAATTTGTTGTAACCGAAGCCCATACTTTCTAAATTTCTCAAATAGTTTATTTTCTTATAATTTTTGAAATACAACCCTTAAATGACCATCACGTTCCTATTTAATTTTAGAATAAACAAAAATATCATCAATAAAAACAAAAAACATTTTTCACCTGAGTCAAATGAGCCATCATAGTGACAAACTATTCAATTCTAATTCTTACCGTCTCAGGATATTGATTTGGAAGGTCATTTTCCTTTGTATGCCTTCCTAGTAAAATTATATTGTTTTCTCTGAGGAAAATCATTTTGAACCCAAAAATATCTTAGGCGAAGAAACATGGTAATTTTTAAATGATATATCATTTCAATATTAATATAATTTAATTTATGGATATTAATTTAACAATATCCTAACTCCTAAAGTTGTCTAAACTGACCTATGATATCAGCTATAAGGACCTAACCTTAAACATTACACAAACTTGAATTACATTAATAATTAAGATTGAGGATCCTTTCAGGTTTATATCTTTAGAGAATTATGTCATAACATAAACAAAACAACTTGAATAATACATGTAGACACTTCTACTCAGTATACATTATTTTTGTAAAATAAAAAATATTTAAAAAAAGAGTCATGTCTAGTTCCATGTTTTAGACAGCATGACTTTTCCTTAATACCATCCTTGAACCTACTTTATGTCCTATGAAAAACATTTCAAAAACTTGGGATCTGTATAAAAACCTTAGTAAGGGATACCCAAAGAAAGAAAACTGTTAGTTTTTTAAAACGACACGTAAACCATGAATACCTTATCATAAGTAATACTTTTCACCTTTATGAAGCGGTAAATACTCTTCACTGAATAAAATATCATTGATTACCATTTTTTAACCAAAATATTACCATAAAACCCATAGAAAAAACACATAACATATAAAGGTAACTTGGGACATAAACAAACTTAAATGGAATAAACATACAGTCAACTTCCACACATATCACTAAATGAAATACCCATATGGACGACTTCCATACCCAATGAATTTGAGGTTATAACATAACCACCTATCCATGTTTATAACAACAGCACCCGTTATTTGGTTTATAACATAACCATCTGTCAAATGTCCAAATACCATTATAAAATCATAACACATAAAATATTGCAAATATAAATACGTCACTAATAATATTTCATTGGAAATAAAAAATAATAATTCCAAGATATTAAAATAATAAATCGATTTTAGAAACCATTTTCATTACGAAAACGCCCAAAAACAGAATAAGGGGTTTCTTTTTCTTTTTAAAAAAACATTCAGGCTTATAGAAAAATCCAACTAACAATTACGGTGACGGAGAGGTCATTTTCTCCACAAACATTAAAACCATTCCTTTTATCATTTAGTAAAACACTTCATATGAAAAATATTCCCTTTGAATTAAATCAAAAGTTAAAGGTTTTTATTATATACCGTATAAAATTAATTTGCGTATAAATCAATGTATTCCTAAATGAAAGGAGATTGAGACGAATTCCCTTGCCTCGTGTCTGACTTGAACCATTCATTCTTTAACTTACTAAATAATAAAATTAAGTTAATTTATACCTTATTAAGATCATTTTTCAAGTTTATTATTCCTTTTATATCATTTATTACCTTTCTATAACAATTGGAAAATTATTTGAGTTAATATCATACATTTTGTCGATGTTTGGAACTTGAGTTAAAAAATGAACTTGTTATAATTATAAATTCTCCATGTGCTCAAAATTCCATTATCTCCAGAATTATATTCATGATTTAGATATCATATATATCATATATATCCAGTATATATATATGTATTTAAAATAGTACATAAAATTTTGAGATAAGAAATGAAATGCACTGTCCATGGAGACGGTTAGCCATACGTACGCATGAACGCTACTTTCATTTCTATTTCATATTTTAATGGAATGAAAACTTAATTATACATAGATATATTAAAATTCCAGTATAATATATAATTTCATTAACTCCATCCTTTATACATCCCACATATGGCATGAATGAGTCATATCACTTTGAGGGAGCGGTAGTCCGCACTTCCTCAAATTAAATTATCATGTTTACCCATTATGGAAGCCATAAAGGTATGCTATAAATGAAAAATTACATAAAAATAGAAACAATATAAATATAATATCTATTACATATAAATACATTTCCATCATAATGTCCACTATAATAGGTGGTAGAAGATAATCAAAGAATCATCGTTTCTGGAGGTAGTAGTTCGTCGTCCAAAGAAATAGTATGTTCTTCACCCATTAGATGGAGGTGTGTGTAAGTGTAGTTTGAATCCATATCATAAAAAAAACCTATTATATTGAGTATACTGGTGTTGTTATAAATTAAAGGAATAAAAAGAGTTTAGGGAGTTGGATAAGTAAAATAAAAGAAAAGAACTTAAAAGAAGATGTTACCTTTAAATCGGGTAATCCCCTTTGGTTTAAACCAAAAGGATTACTTGAAGTGCCTTATGCCTAAGATAAGGCTTCTAGGTGGAAGAGAGGGATTTAGGGAGCTTAATTGGGTAGATTTTGGATGATCCAAGGGGGTTGAGAGGTGTGTGTAATGGGTTAGAGGTGAGGGATTTTTATAAGGGGGGAGGGGATCATTAAGAATGTTTGAAAATATTATTTTATTATATAATAATTTTCATTTTATAAAGGTCCAAAACTCATTAAAATCAAAGATACGATGACTCATGTTTGAAATAACATAATCCAATATTAATTGAACAAGTTTTGGAAATTTTTTAATCTTTATAATCTTATTTATTTAATTCATTCATTAATAAGGTAAACACTACATCATTATTATGTTATAAAATATTTTATTTATTTGATGTCTAAAAATTATAAAAAAATATCATGATGTATGAAATCATTTTAGATTTTAAATGAACATTTATAGTTGAAGATATAACTTATATAACCCCAAGTAAGAATTTATTTACTAAAAGATATATGTTTATGATATTTTTGTCTTTACATTAAATTAATTAATATTGTGTCATTATCACTCTTAAGTGGCTTCATGAGGTCCTAAAATCGACCCAAGGATGCCCATGGACATAAATGTATCAACCAATAGGATTAAAAAACATGTTAGGGTAAATTAATGTTATTATAATATTATTTTTACCTTGATTTAACCTATTTAACTTTAATCGCGGTAAATAAAAGTCAAAAATACTATTCACCAAAAATTATTTTCATCTAATTGAACCAGATTTTACATAATAATAACAACCATTTATGTCGGATTTTTGAAATTCAATTCACAGAAGTGGTCAAATTTCATTCAAATGAAAAAGTTGTGTTTTAACTATTACTCAGTGTTTTCACTATTCATCAAAAATTGATGTTTTTCAGAAAAATACCAAAAATTAAGCTGATGCTATATTTGATATTTCAAATTACAAAATTATGAATATTTTACCAAATTAAAAACATTAAATTTGGATTAATTAATTTTAAAATTAATTCAAGTTATCAAAACAAAAAAGCGTGTTTTTAAGAAATAATAACTATCAAAATTTTGACACTTGTTTATATCCAATTTCAAAGTGAAATTACTTCCAATGACCAAAATTGGACTAAATGGTAAAAATATAATCCAATTACACTTTAAAACCAATTAAAAAGATAATCTAACCATGTAAATAAATTATATTAAACGGAAATTTTGAATTATAATACAGTATTTTTCACTATTCATTAAAAATGAATTTTATAAGAAAAATACCCAAAATTTACCCAAAGTAAATTTGGAATATTAGACTATTTTTGAATAAAATTAGATTCATTCGCATTTTAAGCCTCAAACTTTTATTAGATAAATGTAAAAACATTTAAAAAACATGTATAATCATATTGTAGTTAGTTCTATTCATTTCCGCCAATACAATGGCTAGGCATTAACTACCTTTTAAAATAATATTATATTAATATTATTCATTATGACTCACCATTTTGTGAAACATAATATTTCAAAGAAACTCATTGTTGCATATCGGGTACGCCATCAAACATAGTATCCCCTTTAAAGTAAAATTAATATTTAATTCAAAAATATTATTAAATATGAAAATGTATTATTATTTATTTACCTAGGATGTTACACTGAACCACCACAAATTTCCTCACAAATAAACACTATTATCTCATAAAATCTATACAAAACACCCTCCCCAACAATATATTGCATGTTCTATTGTTTTTTTTCCTCACTAAAGAACAATTTAAGATGTTTGAGTGAGTGTTGTAATAGATAATGCCTAAAGAAGAGGTGATTTTTAATAATATTCATTCATGTTCCCCTCTTCTTTAACATTTTTAAACGTTTTTTAAGAATAATAATGTAATTATATGAGTATCATTGATATAAATATGTGGTATTATTTAGAAGGAATAAAAAATATATACCTACCTTATGACTATTTTAAATAAAAAAATCTCTATTTTCATGGTCTGATTATCGATACCATGAAAAGTATATGTTAGTTTCCATCACCATGTTACATTAATGGTAGTAAAAATATATTTATGTTTTATATATTTTACAAAATAAATGATTAATATTATGAATAGAAAATTTATTCTTTATTTTAAAAATATTAATAAAAAAATTTAAATATAGTAATTACCATAAAAGGGAAGACAATTATACATATTTAAATTTAAATAAATCATCCATGACATAATGAACTAGTTTTTTTATTGCATTAGAATTATAAATTACATATTTCTATACTAAAATAGATATTACATTACAATTTAAAAACCCCTTTAACCATGTTTATTATACCGAAGAGATTTTTGATAAATTGACTGAATAGAAACATGTGAATGATTGAATAAAATTCATCATAGTATATAATAAAATAAAATAATAAAAAGACATTAAAAAATTAAATATTATAAAAAAATATTATGATAAAATTATATAATAATCATATTTTTTTTATTCAGGTAGTTAAACATAGGAAACCTTTGGCTCAACACTTTCGTTATGGGTTCTTTATCAAAATTTAATATTTAATATTATATTCTATATTATTCACCAATTCAGTTTTATATTTTATAAATAATACATTATATGATTATCTTTTGTTAAATCATATATTACATTTTATAGTATCACTTTTATTAATTTCACAGTTTTTATTTTCCTTCTACTCATTCAATACCAAAGGAAAATGGGTTTTTTCCATCTTAACTTAAATTCTATAATATTTTAACATTATATTTGATCTTAATTAGTTTTTTATTTCATCTGCATTTAAAATTTATTACATATTATTCACTATTTACATTATTGGGATTACAAGACTTTATATCATTTTTATTGGATTATTATAGATATCCCATATTTAATTGATCATAAATAATGTTTCTTATAATTATAATTAATTAATTAATTGTTGAAATCAATATATTTTTCATTTAAAATATTTTAATGATGCATTGAGCATATATTTAACATGATTGATTTTATGGTTTTCCATTTAATTTCATGTACTACTGGAGTGACCATGTCAATGAATGACGTAACCATTACGAAATTATTCCACATTTTATATTGATTGAATGTTGAAAAATATATATCACAAGCCAAGTGATAGTACATTTATAATTAAATAGAAAATATTATATATGTAGGTCTTACTGGACTAGTAAAATCGGTCAACACCATGATGAATTTAGTTAACTGGACGAAGAAATCCTACATTAACTGCAAACTACATCGATAGTAAGAGTAAAAGAAACAATGCTAGACTCCTGTAAGAATTTTCTAACTATTGAATATACAACACTGAGAAACATATCCATCATAAAAAAATTAAAATATGATGTGTAAAGAAAATAAAATATACTCTAACTATCACAACTAATGATCAAATAAGTTTAATCAACTATTTCAATATATTCATTGGTTAATATATTTCATTATTAGGTCGTACTATCCTTGAGTTTTAAAATATATTGCACCAAAGATTTATATCTCCAATCAATTGTTTTTTACATTAATTAGAACAATCATAAATGTGAATACTTATGATGTTATTGATGATTTTCTCTTATCAACTTTATTTAGTAGGAAAACATATAAGAATATCGAATCTTTTCTTGTCCTTTACCAAAATTTTGGTGATTTTTTGTGATCACTAATTTTACTCTCTCTAACCACGTCAAACTCAATTTTCTTGAATTAATTAAAAAAAATAAGTAGTAGATTGAAATGAAATTTTCCTTCACCCCCATGTTTACATTAAAATTATCTATGGAAGATATCATTATTGATCAATATAAATTGTTTGGAGATTGATTTGCTTTAAACTTATCAATACCATTTCACTATCTCTATTTTTAAATAATTTTAAGTTGTTCTTATTTTTATTGTATATATTTAATCAAATCACCTATGTTATAATTATTAGTTTTCTAATACACCTCTAATTCATTAATGAAATTACCCCATGTATAATTATTGAATATTCCAGGTTGATCATATGATTTCTTTCATGTAGTTGAATGTGTAAAAATAGATATAGGATTTGAATTGTTTATTATAATTTAATAAGTGATCATGGAAGTGTCTTATTTCCATGTGTAGAGTACTATTATCTAGTTTGGAGATAATTTCTCATTTAAATTCTCTTGTGTGTTTATACTTTAATCACTCAATAATTTAAAATTATAATATTCAATGTGTGTTTTATAAAATTATACAACACTACTTAATATTACAATTGATATCATTAATGATGGGATTGAGTAATATAATTTCAAATATGGACTAATAATATTTACATTATAAATTAGATGATTGGAGAAATTTTAAATTATTTTTAAATAATAAAATATACCCACCAATTTATTTATTATATTGGTTATTTTTAATTTGGGGGTTTCAATATAATTATTTTTAAGTATAAATATATATTTTATTAAAACTTTTTCCTCTCAGGAGGTGTCATTTGAGACTAAAATATGGTATGGAATGGATTTATTAATTTATGATCTACATTCTTTTAATTTTAGTACTCTTATATCAGATTTTGACCTTGACCAAATCTTGAGTGAAAGATATCTTAATTTTTATTTACTAAAATCATATTATAATGGATGTTAGAAATGATTATCAATCTGTCAATAAACATATATATTTTAATAGAAATATGTTTTCATAATATAATATTAAAATTAAAATATATCATCAAATTATGTGAATTGATATGTATAGTACTACTAATGATGAATATGATAAACCTTAAATTCCATTAAATTACTATAGTGATGATTCGTTATCAATACATGATTGAAATTAAAAATAATTGAATCATTTATTCTTTGAAATTTGTGAAGATGAGATTAATTGAATTTCTTATCTTGTTACTACATTTGAAAATTGGGACACTCTATTTATTTATTACTAAGGAATTTCCAATGACATAAAAATTCTATTGAACAAATATAACATTAACCACATATCTTTTCACATGAATCTGGATATGTCTATTGAAAAAATTTATTGAAGATTTAATAAGAACATAAATACTCCATTTTCATGGGGGGAGACTAATGATGAAAAACAACAAGTTCCAACATTACTTGGATGATTATGTATTAGACAGAGAAACCCAATTGTATCCAATATATAATCATGTCACCTATATAATTCATATTTCAAATAGCTAATTATGATTATGAAGATGTATGAAGATGAATTACAAGTTAAAAAACTATATGTTGAACTAAATATAACATTTATAACATTTGAATTTTTAGACTATAAGTCAGAATGAATGATAAAATATGATTAATTTGGTATTAAATTAGACTCTATGATTGATAAGGAGATAGATCATCAAGAAATGTTACACAAAAATTTCTATAAAAATATGTTTTTTATACAATAAAAAATGTAATGCGAGATGGTAAAGGAAACTATGTAAATAACTAGAAAAATAATAAATTGTTTAGTGAGATTTTTTGAAATTACTTTTAGATAAAATGACACATCAAGGATATATATGCAATGCTAAAATATTTGAATAAATATGAGAAACATGGTATAAATACCAAGAATAAAATGAAGGAAACTAGTACTAAATCAAAGGATATGTCCAATAATTCAATAAAATGATGGATCTGAAAAATCTATTAATATATTTATGGATAATTCATGTAAGGTATAATCTTATGCTAAAAAATCTTATTGTAATGTCGTTTTAATAAAAAAAATTAATTAATAATTATTTGAATACTGCTCTATGATTGATGATTCCATGAATAAACAAAATGATAATACATGAATCGAAAAAATATTCATGTTTTATCTACTAATGATAAAATTAATATCACCATTGAAAAAGATAATACTTCCAACTTGTTAATAGAAAATAATAAAGAAAAATTGGAATATTAACAACTGAAAAAGTAATTTGAGAACTCCTCAAAATGAAAAAATATATTGAATAGCACATTGGGGACTCTAAACCCAATAAAATATAGAAGTATAATAATATATAATTAAGGAAAAAAATGATGTTTTACAAGAATTATATTATTACTTATTCAAAAAACAATACTCTAAATTTGAGGGAAAAAATAAATTTTGGACACTAATATAATGATAAATATTTTCAAACTAAATATAATTATATTTCAAAATATACTAATTATTTTATAAAAAATTCTAGAAAACATATGGGGATAAAAAATTAATTATTTTAAACTCTAAAGAATGAATAATGTATTCGTACCGAAATCCTTTTCTAGTCAACTTTTTATAGGAAAAAATATTCAAGTGTTCCAATAAAATTAATTATATTTTGGTATTAGATATTATGTATAGATGAATAATGACTACTAATGTTTCAAAAGATCTATAATAGTGGACGGTAGACACGACAATGTTTTCCATTCTAAAAATAATCAATATTTTTACAACTATTAACTATGAATTTTTTTCATTTCATAACTCTTAATTTTATATGGTTTTAAATATATTCTACAATATATATATATATATATATCAATTTTTTATTATGGTTATATAAAAAATTATAAAACAATTCTTGGAATATTTTTTATTCCACACATTATATAGTGTTTACTACTTTAGGGAATGATTGTCTTAATTTAATTCATTTTTGATTTATTATTTTTCAAATATGATTCATGTGTATGTGACATTAATAATTAGTATTCATTGTTTCATTGGACACAAAGAAATAATAATATAAAATCACATATATTGATTTATATGAAATTAATAGTCATGGGTTCTCTTAAAATATAGTTTCGAAAAGACGAATTGTTAAATCCCTTTTAAATTGAAATGGAACAAAATGTATTTTTAGACTGAAGTAAGATGAGTCTACCTTTGAAATGATAGAACAAGTTTACATGTATTTTTTTCATACTATCTAGTGCTTTATTTTGTGGTTGAAATAATTTTAATTATGTAATTAATGATAATTATTTATGAATAATGATTATATCACTATTTAAAATTATTTACATTTCACATTGGTATTTTTCCGAAATGAAATTTGTGAAACTAAATTCAATTTACCTAGATTTCTATATTCTATAGAGATCCTTAGTACACATACCATAAAATAGTTGATAAGTGATCATGGTATTGAAGTAGATTATCAATAAATTAATATTTTATATTCAAAAAAATGATATAGATAAAATGAATATACATTCATAATTCTGCAAAAAGGTGGGGTTATATAAAGGAGAAATGAAACCCTCAATGGAATTACAAATAAAATTATTAGTTAATATGAATTACCATTTACCAAAAAGAAAAATATATTAGTACAACATGATATATAATCAATAGGGTTTCTTTAATAACAATTATAAACAATAATCTTTATTAATTATGTTATGGTAAAAACACAAAGGTAAATTACTTACATGATTATATATATATGTATTATTCTTTGTTCAATAAATAACCATGGATTATCTCCACTAAGGAGTTATGAATGAGTGATTATATGTTTTTCATAAAAGAATTGAAAATAATGTTTTTAATAAGAGGGATATATTTTTTATCAATATTTTCATGTCTTTGTTGATATATAGATCCATTTGAAACAATATTTTCTATAAAATATCATTATAATGACATGATAAATATGAATATCAGTAATACATTTCTGGACTCTGACTGTGTAGATTATATACTTGAAAAAGAACCCAGATGAGACCATCATAACACATATGACATTGATGATGTCTTGAAATAACTAGGAATGCATCAACCTATGTTGTAATGAAAAAATTATTGATCGATTACGTGTGTGATATGAAACACCGGTTTTTAATGGGCCAAAATACACTATTAATATATTATTAAAATAAATAAAAAAAAACATATACATTATCAATCGATGTATAAATAATTATAACCACATTATTAATATAAATTATTAAGGTTAAAGAAAATATATTGATAAATAAGTACATATATGTTTTTGGTAGATTCCTAATTGGATTTGAAAAATATTTTTTCTAAAATAAAATAATTTTATTTATTTTCTTAAAGAAATGATCATAATAATTTTGGAAAAATTTATAAAACTTATTTATAAAAGTAAACTTCATTTTTGTAATCATCCTCTAAAATTATCATATGATGATTTTTTATGATTTTTCTAACATGTTTAATTTTTTTAACGAATATTAAAAAATATTTTTTTATTTAAAATAATATTTTAATTTAAAAAATTTAAAATATATTTATTTATAAATGATTAATTATAACCATAGTTTTATTATTTTATGATTAATAACTTTAATATTAAAGTTATCAATTTCATATTTAGTTTTTATATTAAGACATTTAATACTTATAAAAATTGTTTCCTTAGAAAACAATTTTTCCATATTGTCTTTGGGTTTAATTTTAAAATAAATTTGTCCACTTTTGTGACTAGAATTTTGAATAAAGATTCCAAATTTTTAATAATCATAAATAATATTATTTAATATGTTAAATATATTTGTTTTATAAAAAAATGAAAAAACGTTAATAAATTAATTAATGTGGTAGTGGTCAGAAAGGGTTAAATGTGGGTTTAAACTAAAAGGATAAGGTATTAAATGTCTTAAAAACATACCCATAACCAATTTTATTTTCATATTTAGATATTTTATCTTGTAGTATTTTATTATGAGATATTTTAGAGCCTTTTTTCTTGTGAAAATATCAGTATTACTTGTTCTATTTGAAATTTCCATGTGTATCCTATCCCCCACATATAAAAGGTTACCCATCTCTTATCATCATTACAATGACAGAGCCTTACGATATAGACTAGAAATGATCAAATAAGTTCCTTATATACCTCCCCATGATCTAAAGATCTTTCTGTTATCATAAATCTATTTTATAGTAACCTTAGACAAGATACTAAGGAGGTGTTCCTAAGAAGTGGTGCCATTATAAATAGAGAGTCTTTGTTCTATTTATTTTTCCATATGATTAAAATATTAACCAGTAAATATGATAAAATAAAATATTTATATCTTTTACAATGTTATTTTATTATGTTTATCATATAACATATATCCATCACCACTTCTATCAAATTGGAAACAAAATAGTGGTTCATTTGTATGAAACAGAACCACCTCACGAAACGATTTAATTTGTTTTCCATTATCATTTGTGAAGAATATTTAAGATGACTTATATAATTTTATATAATATATTATTTAAATATTAATCATTATTATAAATTAGTATAACATTTTCCTTAACTCTATACCTTAAATTTAATAATGATAATTTGGTTCAGATTAATTGTGGTCTACAACCTAACAAAGCGATGTGATTTTTTATTACATTATCACATAGATTGTATACATAATTATATTTAAATAAATAATATTATATTTATAACATAAAGATAAATATTTAATGTAAAAATAACACTTACCTTCATTCCATTATGAATATTGAAAATTTGAATCAATACATATCTATACGTATGGCCAACCGTCTACATGATTGTAATGTAGTTTTTTTCACATAAACTTAACTCGTGATTATTTTCAAAATTATAATTTATTTATAAAAATTATAATAATTTCTTTTATATTATTATATATGTGATAAAATAATATTATTATTAACCATAGTCAACATTCAAATGTGATTTTTTATATACGTGTCAGCCATCATCAAAACATCTAACTTGAATAGATTTGATTGTGTAATTGGATATCACATGATAATAATAATAATAATAATAATAATAATAATTAAAAAATTTATTATGATCATAATTAATTAAAATATTATTATTATTCAAGAATATAAATAAAACATGTTATGAATCGGGCTTGAGGTACATGATATATCTAGACCTCTATTTTCTTCATGTTACGACTATCCTATCTCAAACTTTCATTATCTCTCTATATAATTTTATGGAAAGATTCTAAATTTTTTATATATTTCTCTCTTATATATACCTGTATTATTATCCCATTAATTTATGGCGTAATACATTCCTTATGTTTATTTCTGAAATTACATCATAATGAAATTTCTATAGATTATGATATGATGCATGAATATGCAACCATTTTCCATATAAGGGTAATTCTAATGTTATTAAAAATGTTTTAATTCCTTCACGTGTCCCACATAAATATTGATTTTATGATTATTGAGAAAAGATGCCACCATAATTCATTGGGTAATGTTTTAGTCTATTTAGACGCCATGTAAGTGGTTTAGGAGTAAACTGAATCCATTATGGGAATTTTTTTACCAAGTGATATTATCTAGGATGTTATACTTGATTCATTATCATGCCATGATTTGTGTTGTTTCAAAATTTTCTATAATATAATTTTATAAGGAAACCATTTTGTTATATTATGATTCCATTTGAATACTCATGAGCATTAACATTCAAGATATCATGTTATAACTTTTACTAACATTATAAGGACCCAACCTTAATCATTACATAATATTGAATTAAATGAATAATTCACATTGTGGATCTTTTTAGGTTTATATTTTTAGAGATTTAGGTTATAACTATTACATTACAACATGAATATTACAAGTAGACACTACTACTCAGTATCTATTTTTTCATAAAATAAAAACTCTTAAAAAGAAACATGTCTAGTTCCACGTTTTAGATAGCTTGACTTTTCCTTGATCCAATCCTTGACCCTATTCGTCTTTAAGTCATGTGGACAAAATTTCAAAAACTTGGGATGAGCATAAAAATCTTATTAAGGGTTATAAAATAAGTAAGGAAAACATTATCCCATCAATAAATACAATTCAATGAAACCATACTTTTCAATCATAACATACCTTATGAAATCATGAGATTTATGAATAACACACACAAATCATAAATCATAAAGGATACTTATGGAATCCATATCAAACTTACATTGTAGCTATCATAGCTACGTAGCGAGTTACACTTGGAATACCCATCAAAGTATATTCCCTAAGTCTCTTAGGAGAAACATTGTGTTTACCTCCGTCACGTTACCCAATGCATTGGAGATCTATATCGGGCTCACCCGCCCTAGGTTTATCACGGAACCACCCGTATACATAAACAATGCCCAATAACCATAACATAATCATAACATATAACACATGTATAAAGGAAAGATAACATTTCCACATTCCAATATATCAAATCAAGATATTGAAATAAACAATGTTTAATCAAATCATTTTCAAAACCTTTTAAAAAGAGATTTTTGAATCAAAGTGTCCCATTCCACTTTGAAGCTTTTAGATGAATTATCATTTGAAAAAATTAATTTCCTTATAAATAAATCCTAAAACCTATTTTGAAAACATGGACATTAATTATAAATATTTAGAAGAATAAATCTTTAAAATGTCTAAAACGATATTTTAGTTAAAGAGTTTTTTAACAAAAAGAGGGACGCTTCAATACGAATAATTGAAGAATAATTTTTAATCAGAACATTATAATATCATGAGAATAAAGGGATTCATGATATAATATTTCAAAGGACAGTATATACACCATATAAGAGTTAATTGGTGCATAAAAACAATGAAGTCTCAATGGAAATGTAAATTGAGATAAAATACCTTATAAAGATGGTATCCTTAAATTAAGGATAAATAAATCTCATAATTATGTGTGACAAATATAAATACACCTAATATAAGTGGATATTAAGTGTAAAACAATCAGAGGTCGTTCACACATATTCATAGGATGACATAAATAAATAAAAAGATAATATCAACCCAAAGAATGGGAATTGGGTTAAGGAGTTCCCTTACTGATTTGGTAACTTACAAAACATATGCCGCACGAAAGAAAGATCATCCAATGAAGATGTAAATACTCATAAATGAGAGTATATTACACAAATATTACAATCATGGGCAGTAAATATGCCACACAAAAGGAAATAGTGTCCAATATAGCATTAATCTCACGGGAATAAAAAGTGAGATGAAAAACCCTTACTTCATTGTATTCAAATTGAATCGTATGACCAAATGTTAATAACCACAAAATGAATCGCAGAATTCCATGAATATAAATCTAATAATGGTAATATATATCAATGGCAGTACACATTACACCACATGTAATAAATAAGTGGCGAACAATGGAAATCTCATGGAATTAAAAGTGAGATAAGAAAATCTATTACAAAAATGCGGCAGCCTAACGGTGCCACTTAAAAATTCTTAAAATGAATTGATGAGAGTAAGAGGTAGTATATCATCATATGAAAATAAAAATTAAATTATGTTGAATATAAAATAACATCCTCCAACATAATAACATGGAGAATAAAATAAATGAAATAAAAGAGAGTACTTGAAAAGAAAGAAAGAGTTTGGATCCCTTACCTCGTGTCCGACTTGACTCGATCGTTCTTTAATTTCCTGAATAATAAACTAAAGTTAATTTATAATTTCTTAAGAACATTTTTCAAGTTTATTATTCCTTTTATATCACTTATTACCATGTTATAAACATTATGTAAACATTTAATTTAATAACGTTCATTTTGTCGATATTTGGTACTTGAGTCAAAATGAACACCTTATATTTAGAAGTTGTCCATGTGGTAAATATTTCATTATATCCAGAATGATATTAATTATTTGGATATAATATATAATATATATATCTATTATATACATGTTTTTATAATAGTAGATAAATTTAGAGGTAAGAAATGAAATGCACCGTTCATGGAGACGGTAATCCGTACGTACGCATGAACGCTACTTTCATTTCTATTTCTTAATTTAATGGAATTAAAATATAATTATACATAGTTATATTATAATTTTAGTTTAATATAATATATAATATCATTAACTCCATCCTTTATACATCCCACATAAGTCATTAACGAGTCACATCACTTTGAGGGTGTGATAGTCCGCACTTCCTCAAATGAGATTATCGTATTTACCCACTATGGAAACCATAATGGTTTGATATAATTAGGAAGTACAGAAGAATAAAGAAATCATAAAAATAATATATATTATATATAAATATAGTTCCATCATAATGGCTACCATAAGAGGCGGTAATATGTAATTGAACAATCATTGTTCCGTGAGGCGTTAGTTTTCCATCCACAGAAACATTATGTTCTTCATCCATTAGATGGAGGTGTGTGTAAGTGTAGTTGGAATCATTCTTATAAAAACATCCTAGTATATTGAGTATAATGTTTTTGTTACAAAATAAAGTAAATAAAAAGATTTTAAGGGTTGGAGAAGTAAAATAAAAGAAAATAATTTAAGAGAAACGGTTACCTTTAATTTGGGTAACTCTCTTTGGTTTAAACCAAAGGACTTCTTGAAATGACTTATTCCTAATTTAGGGATTTTAGGAAGAGTATAGAGATGTATGGAGCTTAATTGGGCAGAGTTTGGATGAGCTAAAAGTCTTGAGAGGTGTCATGAATTAGTTAGAAGTGGTCTCTTTTTATAAGGGAGAGGAGGGGCTCTTTAGGAAAGAGTGAAAATATTATTTTATAATATAATGATATTCGGTTTCTAATGGTCCAAAAATCATTGAGGTAGAATATAAGATGACTCATATTCGAAATAAAATCATCCAATCATAATTGGACATGTTTTGTATAATATTTTAATCATTACAATCTTATTTATTTAAATCATTTATTAATGAGGTAAATACCGCATCATTATTGTGTCATAAATAATTTAATTTATTTGATGTCTCAAAATTATAAAAAAGTACCATGATATAGGAAATATTATTATCTTTACAATTAATATTTATAGTCGAACAGATAATTTATTTAACCCCTTCTAAAAATTAATTTTCTAAAAGATATTTTCTTTTGTCATTTTTGTTTATTCTTTAAGTTAATTATTCTAAATTGTCATTATCACACCCAAGTGGATTAAAGGGGTCCCAAAATCGACCCAAAGATGATAATGGTCGTAAATTACTCAACCAATAAGGTTAGGACAAGTGTTAAGGTATTTTTGAATTATTATAATATTATTTTAACCTTGAATTACCTTATTTACCTTTAACCACGGTAAATAAAAGGCAAAAGTTACTATTCACCAAAAATTATTTTCATCTTAATGAACCACATTTTACTTCTTAATAACAACCATGTATGTCGGATTTTTAAAATTCAATTCACAAAAGTGGTAAAATTTCATTTAAATGAAAAAGTCGGTTTTTTAACTACCACTAAGTGGTTTCACTATTCATCAAAAATTGAAGTTTTTCAGAAAAATACCAAAAATTCAGCCTAAGAATTATTTGATATTCCAAATTCAAAATTGATGCCTATTATTTCAAATTCAAAACATAGAAGTGGCATTAATTAATTTAAAAATTAATTCCCGTTGTTAAAATAAATAGCGTGTTTTTAAAAACAATAACTATCAAAAGATAGATAGTTGATTAAGTCCAGTTTCAATGTAAAATTTCTTCCAATGACCAACATTGGATTAAATGGTAAAAATATATTATAATTTCACTTTAAAACCAATTAATAAGATAATCTAACCATATAAATAAAATGGATTAAAAGGCACTTTTGAATTAAAATACAATATTTTTCACTATTCATTAAAAAAAAGTACTTTATCATAAAAATACCAAAAAACTACCCAAAGTAAATTTTGATGTCCCCATTATAAAGAACTATTTTATTTATCCAATTAGAATGCATTAAAGTGACCAAAACTATATTTAAATAGGGTTTTCCATTAAAAGGCAATAAATCGACCTTTTAAAGTAAATTATGCTTAAAATTATATTCATTCACATTTTAAGCCTCTAACTTTTATTGGATAAAAGTAAATACATCTAACAAACATGTATAATCATTTTGTAGTTAGTTTCATTCATTCCCACCACTAAAACGGCTAGGAGTTAACTACCATTTAAAATAATAATATTATATTACTAGTGTGCAACGTAAGATTCCAAAGAAACATGTTGTTGCATATCGGGTACGCTATCGAACATAGCAACCCTTTTATAGTAAAATAAATATTTAATTCACAAATATTAATAAATATGAAATATTTCTTATTCATCATTTACTTGGGATGTTACATCCTTCCCCCCTTTTGGGAATTGCATCCTCGCAATTTAAAAAAAAAGGGCTCGGAAACTTCATTGAAAGTTCTACATCGGAAAAAGAGTTAGTAAAACTATCAGTTTAAAAGAAATAAAGAGAAGCACAAAGGTCACCTGAGTAACCCATACTAAGATTCCATGAAAACATGGATATGGAGGAGAAAACAAAGGGTTATGTTCTGATGGAGAGTGTTAGGAAACATGTTTAGAAGAAAGTTAACCACCAGAAAATCACAAACTTGTGATGGGTTAAACAGTCTTTGATTCCCCGGTAGGGAAATTTAACAGGCATGGTTTTCGTTTAAAGTTACTTTTTTTGAGGAATTTATTAATGATCCTAACCAAAAACATAATTAAATATACTTACTTTTCATGTAGACATTCATCTTTTACTAGATTTCTAACACAAACTCATATTTTCTCTAAACAATGAATATTCAGGATGATTTTTTTTCACATTAAGAGCGTTATAACCAACTTCAAGAGAATAACATAATCCAAAAAATATGAACTATATATTTCCCATGTCTTTAAATATTAACTAAAACCAAAACGTTTAGTATAAGATTAGATAATCCCCCAAAAAGATAATATTTTACATAAAGAAAAACTACTCTTAATCTCCAAAGTTTTTCTAACCAAAACCCAAAGTTCAACAAAGACCATTCAATAAAAAATTGTCCCTAAAATTCTTCAAAATTAATCCATACTTTGATTGTAGCCCAATTCTCATAAGGATTTAATTACATATACTTCCAAGATACATCTTAACATTTATCTCTAAGTAACACCAGTTACTCATAAAGTCTCATATTGAAAAGTAATTAACCTAATAAAATATTCTTCATGATAGGTTAATCATTTCCATAAATAAATCAAATCATCATGCGTCCATAATAAAAACATAGATTCTTCCAAACTATAATTTTAACCATTATTCCACAATTGAAATCCCATAGTATTCTATCATCCTTAGGAATATAATGTTTCCTCAAAAGATAGAACATCTTCCACAATAACATTTTATCACTTAATCACTAAATCATTTTTCAATACTAATTATATCCATTTGATAAAACATAGGTTCCAAATATAAACTTATTTATGTTCCAAAAAACATTTTACTAAAAATAATAAGTCATACTAACTAGGGACTTCAAGTAGGCTAGTGGTAGGCGATACGCCCTTGTCACCCTTCGGTTGTGGGTTTCATTTCTACAGCCTTGCTGAAATGCGACAAGTTGTTATCCATCCTACGGGTTTTCCTTTTTATAAAACTCAAAAATAACCCTAACATGTTTTAACCTCAATGGTTTCTTTATACCTCTCATTTTCATCCAAATTCATTATGATCTCAACATCTTAATTCTTGAAGTCTTATTTCACCACCAAATGATAAAATAAAACAATCCCCAAAATGAAGAACCCCATACCTTGATCATGGTGTCCATTTGGTTTCATCGTCATCTTTTTCACGTAGGTAGAAGGTCCATGCATTGCAAAAATGATTTAGAGATCCTTCAAAATCACTAGCTTCCTCCATCCAAATACACCTTGTATAACATGGGTCATATGGGTGTTCATAGAAAAAAAGTTTTGGAAAATAATCATGTATGACATATAACTTCAAAACATCTGATAAAACTTGATTTCTATAAAATAGTCGAACTGAATTTGAGTTGAAACTTTTAATTAATGGTCCTTTTAAAATACCATAAGTATGTGTTGAGAGACAATATTTTAAAATCAAATATAAATAGGTTGTGCAAGGGTCTCCTTCTTCAGCACCTTTTTTAAAATCATAATATGCTTCAAAATCTTGTGATAAGGAAAAATATTTGAAAATGCCTTAATAATATTTAACTTTCTTGAAAATATGAGAATATTGTGAAAATAGGATTTTTTTTTTTAAATACAACCCATGATCCACAATGATAACGAGGTATAGTGGAGGTATTTGATATCTTAAACAACTTATTGCAATTGATTTGTATTCTAGAAAAAGTTTCACAATCATCCAAACATGACTTTGCAATAATTATTGGAAGAATGTCATCATGAAGATATAGAAATGTCATTTGAAATCCTCATCCTTCCATTTTTAACTAACTTTCCTTGATCTGTAAAGTTATAAAACAATTACTTAACTGAAATAATAGACAAAGGAACTCACCATGTGTCAAATGAAAACTCATAATCCCTAAAGCTGTCTAAACTGACCTCTGATACCAACTATAAGGACCAGACCTTAATCATTACATAATATTGAATTAAATGAATAATTCACATTGAGGATCTTTTCAGGTTTAGAGTTTTATAGATTTAGGCCATAATTATTACATCACAACATGAATATTACAAGTAGACACTACTACTCAGTATCCATTTTTTTCATAAAATAAAAACTCTTAAAAAGAAACATGTCTAGTTACATGTTTTAGATAGCTTGACTTTTCCTTGATTCCATACTTGACCCTATTAATATTTAAGTCCAGTGGAAAACATTTCAAAAACTTGGGATGAGCATAAAAAGCTCAGTAAGGGTTATAAAATAAGGGAGGAAAACATTAGCCCATAAATAAATAAAATTCAATGAAACCATACTTTTCAATCATAACATACCTTATGAAATCATGAGATTTCTGAAAAACACACACAAATCATAAATCATAAAGGATACTAATGGAATCCATATCAAACTTACATTGTAGCTATCATAGCTATGTAGGGAGTTACACTTGGAATACCCATCACAGTATATTCCCTAAGTCTCTTAGGAGAAACATCGTGTTTACCTCCGTCATGTTACCCAATGCATTGGAGAGCTATCTCGGGCTCACCCGCCCTAGGTTTGTCACAGAACCACCCGTATATGTAAAAAATTCCAAATAACCATAAAATAATCAGAACATATAACACATGTATAAAGGAAAGATAACATTTCCAAATTCCAATATATCAAATCGAGATATTGAAATAAATAATGTTTAATCAAATCATTTTCAAAACCTTTTAAAAAGAGATTTTTGAATCAAAGTGTCTCATTCCAATTTGAAGATTTTAAATGAATTATCATTTGAAAACATTAATTTCCATATAAATTAATCCTAAAACCCATTTTGAAAACATGGACATTAATTATAAATATTTAGAAGAATAAATATTTAAAACGTTTAAAATGATATTTTAGTTAAAGAGTTTTTTAACAAAAAAAAAGGACGCTTCAATACAAATAATTGAAGAATAAATTTTAATCAGAACATTATAATATCATGAGAATAAAGGGATTCATGATATAATATTTCAAAGGACAGTATATACACCATATAAGAGTGAATCGGTGAATAACAACAATGAAGTCTCAATGGAAATGTAAATTGAGATAAAATACCTTATAAAGATGGTATCATTAAATTAAGGATAAATAAATATCATAATTATGTGTGAAAAATATAAATACACACAATATAATTGGATATTAAGTGTAAAACAATCAGAGGTAATTTACACATATTCATGGGATGACATAAATTAAAAAAAGAGAATATCAACCCAAAGAATGGGAATTGGGTTAAGGAGTTCCCTTACCGATTTGGTAACTTACAAAACATATGCCGCATGAAAGAAAGATCATCCAATAAAGATGTAAATACTCATAAATGAGAGTATATTACACAAATAGTACAATCATGGTTAGTATATATGCCACAAAAAAAAAACAGTGGCCAATATAGCATGAATCTCACGGGAATAAAAAGTGAGATGAAAAACCCTTACTTCATTGTATTCAAATTGAATCGTATGACCAAAAGTTAATAACCACAAAATGAATCACAAAATACCATGAATATAAATCTAATCATGGTAATATATATCAATGGAAGTACACATTACACCACATGTAATAAATAGGTGGCGAACAATGGAAATCTCACAGAATTAAAAGTGAGATAAGAAAATCCCTTACAAAAATTCGGCAGCCTAACGGCACCACTTAAAAATTATTAAAATGAATTGATGAGAGTAAGAGGGGGTATATAATCATATGAAAATACAAATTACAGTATGTTGAATATAAAAGAACATCCTGCAACATAATAACATGTATCATAAAAGAAATGACATAAAAAAGAGTACTTGAAAAGAAAGAAAGAGGTTGGATCCCTTACCTCGTGTCCGACTTGACTCGATCGTTCTTTAATTACCTGACTAATAAAATAAAGTTAATTTCTACTTGATTAAGAACCTTTTTCAATTTTATTATCCCTTTTATATCACTTATTACCATGTTATAAACATTATGTAATTATTTAAATTAATAACGTTCATTTTGTCGATATTTGGTACTTGAGTCGAAATAAACACCTTATATTTACAAGTTATCCATGTGGTTAATATTTAATAATATCCATAATTATATTCAGGATTTGGATATAATATATATTATATATATCCAGTATATACATGTTTTTATAATAGTACATAACATTTAGAGGTAAGAAATGAAATGCACCGTTCATGGAGACGGTAAGCCGTACGTACACATGAACGCTATTTTCATTTCTATTTATTAATTTAATGGAATTAAGATATAATGATAAATAGGTATATTATAATTATAGTATAATATATAATATATAATATCATTAACTCCATCCTTTATACATCCCACATAAGGAATTAACGAGTCACATCACATTGAGGGGGCGGTAGTCCGCACTTCCTCAAATGAGATTACTGTATTTACCCACTATGGAAACCATAAAGGTTTGATATAATTGAGAAGTACAGAATAATAAAGAAATAATAAACATAATATATATCATATATGAATACAATTCTATCATAATGGCCACTATGATAGGTGGTAAGATGTAATTGAACAATCATCGTTCTGTGAGGTGTTAGTTTGTCATCAACAGAAACATTATTTTCTTCATCTATTAGATGGAGGTGTGTGTAAGTTTAGTTAGAATAATTCTCATAAAAAAATCCTATTATATTTAGGATACTTGTTTTGTTACCAAATAAAGGAAATAAAAAGAGTTTAGGGGTTGGAGAAGTAAAATAAAAGAAAACAATTTAAGAGAAACGGTTACCTTTAATATGGGTAACTCTCTTTGGTTTGAACCAAAGGACTTCTTGAAATGCCTTCTGCTTAAGTTAAGGATTCTAGGAAGAGGAGAGGGATGTAGTGAGCTTATTTGAATATATTTTGGATGAGCCAAAAGGCTTTAGAGGTGTGAGGAATTGGTTAGAAGTGGTCACTTTTTATAAGGGAGAGGAGGGGATCTTTAGGAAAGAGTGAAAATATTATTTTATAATATAATGATATTCGGTTTCTAATGGTCCAAAAATCATTGAGGTCGAAGATAAGATGACTCATATTCGAAATAAAGTCATCCAATCAGAATTGTACATGTTTTGGATAATATTTTAATCATTATAATATTATTTATTTAAATCATTTATTAATGAGGTAAATACTGCATCATTATTGTGTCATAAATAATTTAATTTTTTTGATGTCTAAAAATTATAAAAAGATACCATGATATAGGAAATATTTTTATATTTAAAAAAAATATTTATAGTTTCACAGATAATTTATTTAACCCCTTAAAATAATTAATTTACTAAAAGATATTTGCTTTTGTCATTTTTGTCTTTTCTTTAAGTTAATTATTCTAAATTGTCACTATCACACCCTGGCTTAAAGAGGTCCTAAAATCGACCCAAAGATGATAATGGTCGTAAATTACTCAACCAATAAGGCTAGGACATGTTTTAAGGTAATTTTGAATTATTATAATATTCGTTTAACCTTGAATTACCTTATTTATCTTTAACCGTGGTAAATAAAAGTCAAAAGTTACTATTCACCAAAAATTATTTTCATCTTAATGAACCACATTTTACTTCTTGATAACAACCATGTATGTAGGATTTTTGAAATTCAATTCATAGAAGTGTTAAAATTTCATTTAAATGAAAATTTTGGTTTTTTAACTACCACTAAGTGGATTCACTATTCATCAAAAATTGAAATTTTTCAGAAAAATACCAAAAATTCAGCCGAAGCATTATTTGATATTACGAATTCAAAATTGATGCCTATTTTTCAAAATTAAAAACATATAAGTGGAATTAATTAATTTAAAAATTAATTCCCGTTGTTAAAACAAATAGCATGTTTTTAAGAAACAATAACTATCAAAAGATAGACAGTTGATTAAGTCCAATCTCAAAGTGAAATTTCTTCCAATGACCAAAATTGGATGAAATGGTAAAAATATATTTTAATTTCACTTTAAAACCAATTAATAAGATAATATAACCATATAAATAAATTATATTAAAAGGCACTTTTGAATTAAAATACAATATTTTTCACTATTCATTAAAAATGAACTTTATCAGAAAAATACCAAAAAATTACCCAAAGTAAATTTTGATGTCCCCATTCTAAAGAAGGATTGTATTTGGTCAATTAGAATGCATTAAAGTGACCAAAACTATATTTAAAGAGGGTTCGCCATTAAAAGGCGGTAAATCGACCTTTTAATGTAAATTATGCTTAAAATTAGATTTATTCACATTTTAAGCCTCTAAATTTTATTGGATAAAAGTAAATACATATAACAAACATGTATAATCATTTTTTAGTTAGTTTCATTCATTCCCACCACTAAAACGGCTTGGAGTTAACTACCATTTAAAATAATAATATTATATTACTAGTGTGCAATGTAAGATTCCAAAGAAACCGTTGTTGCGTATCGGGTACGCTATTGAACATAGAAACCCTTTTATAGTAAAATTAATATTTAATTCAAAAATATTAATAAATATTAAATATGTCTTATTCATCATTTACTTGGGATGTTACAAACATATTATGTTTCCATATCATGTCTATTACTTTACTGTAATTGTTATCTCAGCCATTTATTTTATTAATTTATCAAGTTTTCCTATGTGATTTTTGGAGCTCAAATGCAGTTAATATCTCATTAATAAGATTTAAATTATGATTTCATGTTTTAGTTTCTTTTTTAAATAATATTCACAGAATTTTTCAGAGACACTAGGAATGATGATATTTGAGATGTATATATTAGAAATTTATGTTTAAGAATAGATTATTAATATGTGTAAAAGGATTAGGTATCTATATTTGGTATTAGAATAAATGTTTATTTATTCATTGAAACTTGGTTGATAAATCATAAGTGAAAAAAATTAGGGATAAGTATAAGGATATATAAACATATATTCGATTATCCTATAATTTTGGCCAATTATAAAGAAAGTGAGTTCTATGAAGTTATATCCCTTCCTTGATACAAAAAGTGGGTGCGGCTCTAGTGTAGTTTTACCCAGTGGTAATAACTCCAAAATGTTGTATTGAGATACACATGATCATCACCCATCTCATGAATATGGGCCATGATTTCCTTCTAGTTTTTCACTATTGGGGGGATATGTTTTTTGGAAAATTCACACACAATTTACACACAATAATGTTGAAAATGAATAAATTATTGCATTCAAAAACATAATATATAATTTATATTTTAAAATTATATTTATACATAGAGACTGAAAATTAAGGATATATATTTCATTTATATGTTATTCTAACTAATTTTTTATTTTTCCCCTTTATACATTAATTAATTATTTAATTATCATCCTGTTTATAATCATTTTTTTAAAAGATTTAAATAAGGTGTTATCATGTCAAAAAATAACATCATATTTAATGTGACGATTCCCCCAATGAGATTCCCAATATAATGGGATTGAGGGATGATAAATTATTGGTAGTATTTGATCAACTAGATTAATGTTTTGAATAATAACATGAATCCTGAATAATTCCCTTATCCTCATAAGAAAGATCAAGTTACATTTGAATAATTTATAAGGAAAGGGACTCGTATATTTAATTGATCATTTGAACAATTCATCATGGGGAATTGGATTAACTCCATTTATATGATATTTTTATGCTGTCAATAATTAGATAATGATAAATTTGTATTGTCCATTTATCATATTTACAACGAATCAGATAAATGATTGACACTGATCAATCACACAATGTACAAAGAGGATATTTATTTCTTTGAATGGATATAATTCAGAAAAAAATTAAAAAAACAATTATCTTGAAATATCCATCTAATAAACTCATGGAAATTTTTTGTATAAAACAAAATTAATGTTTTCCTATGAGTAAATATGAATAAAACAACAATAGACATTCATGATACACCTATAACTATGTCATGAACACAAAAATAAAAAGTTTACCTCTTCTTTTGGGAATGGAATTGAAGTCTAAAAAATTCAATGTTGATTTTAGACATTGATATTTATAAAGATATTTTAAATTTTGAACTAAATTTTGATATAAATATAGTTGACTATCATTGGTTTCATTGGACTGGAGACAAAAAAACATAAAATGGATTTTCCTTCATGGGTATCAACATATAAATTGCATTGAGGTAAGAAATCCTAACATATCATATTGAAAAAAAATATTAGAAGAAGAATCATAGAAACTGGCTATTACAGACCAAGAGATTATTTAAATATAGATAAGGGGGGAATCATGCTAACTAGTTCAAGATTTAAATGAAAAAAATCATATATTGTGGAATAAGAAATAAGGTTCAGATCAACACTCTTCCTAATATGTAGTGTATCAAATGAAAGGATCACAACAATTATGAAAGCATATTCCATAAGAAATGGGTTTTTAGACATAATTAATGACAATAAAATCAATGAAATAGAGATAATGGTTGATCAAATTAAATCACTACTACTATGGTTAATTATAAAAATTAAGTGGTAACATGTACCCTTATTATTAATTCATGAATATTGAATGTAAAAATTGATTCTAGTTCTATAATTTCTTTCCTATATTTCATTTCTATAGAACTATTCAAGCACCACCTCAAAATATAGGGGCTATGATATCATTAGTAATTGAATATGAAGCAATGTTTTTTTGCCTAGTATATAACTCCCCCTAGTCAATGATTATTAACCGATTCTTCTAAAAACCCATATTACATCATTCAGTGGATTTTTATACTTTTTTTCATGGATTAACAATCATTATATAAATCCCAAATATAATATCAGGTGATGGTTATCAATATTCACATATAAAGGAATACTATTATATTATTCAATTGAAAGGTTGATGACGATTCTCCCCTCGAATCGTCTATTCAAGCATTGAAATAATAACCTTATTAGCAAGATAAACTATCATAAATGATTGATAAAAGGAGTGAATTGTTATTAACTACATACTAATTGTGAGGTATTATACTAATACATTCCCTGAAGACTAGTTTATTTTTCCCCCTTTCCAAGAGGTTGAGTTCTCAATTGAACTTATACCTATAACTCTATCAATATTTAATAATCCTAATAAAATAGCCACCATTGAATTAGAAGAGATGACGAATCACTTACATGGTAATATGTAAATGTGTATTATATGCCCGAGATATTCAATATACGGTATTGGGGTCCTTTTTATCATGAATAAAGATGGATTAATGATCTCATTCAATGATTATCATAAACTCAAAAAATCATGATATTGAAAAATTGTCCCCTTATATGAATTGAAAAATTAAACGATCAAATATGTGGATACCATTATTTATCAATGGTGGACCTTAGTTAAAACAACTTTAATTAATGTTGAAGGGGAAATATATTACAGAAGGACACATTCAAATAAGGTATGGACAATATAAGTTCATTGTGATTCCTTTTGGACTCACTAATGCAAGAAATATATTTATAGAAATAATTTTTTAGATAGTAAGTTGAATTATATGTTGTATACTATATAGATTATATTATGCTTTTCTCCAAAACCATGTTTGAGATTGGGAAGAATTTTAATTACGTGATATATTTTTTTAAGACAAACGGTGACATGAATTGTGGCATTGGTAGTAGCTTGAAGTTTCTTCCCTTTATGCATGAGGTGATTTCTTACTCAAAGAAAAGTTTTTTATATCATTTTGATACATTGAAAATTTTTGTTTGAGCTTAATTACTACATAATCATGTATCTCTTTCATTTTTTTTGTTGGGGAATATTATTACTAGTAATTAGTTATCTGTGGACCCTTCTAGTAACATGAAAATTGAGGACTGACCAGGACTAGCATCTGTAAATGAGACACCTATTTTTTTTTGGTCAGTGAAGTATTACCTATGATTTTTGAGAAATTTATATAGATTTTAAAACCAATTAACCATTGTAAAAAGAATGGGGTTAATTTTTGATTGAGATATTTAATAGGAAGTGTTATCTATGGAGTTGAAAAGGAGGCTTGTCACTATAATAATCCTCATAGTTCCCTCCAATGTGGAAATTGTGGTGGTATAGAATGATGATTCAAAGAAGTTATTTGACTATGTACTGATAAAGATTTATAAATTCATATATTTTTCATCATGGAATTTTAATGATATTGAGCATAGATATCCCATGAATGATCAAGAGTTCACTTCGGATAGAATTTTATTGACAATATGGCAATATTATCACTCTGGGGAGATGTGTGAAATAAATAATGACCATAATATCCTCAAATATATATTCACATCAAATGAACATAATATTAACCAATAAATATGATTATATATTATCAAAGACCATCACTACTAAATCCATTACAATCTATGGAAATCTAACAATTTGGAAGATTCTCTATTTAGAAAGGATCTATAAATTTTATCAATGGTAAAAATTGAGAAGGATCTAATATTATTTGACATGTAGTGGATGTAAATTGGAATCCTGAAAGAGGTCAAATCATCATTATTATATCAAATGATTTATCGACCATAAGATGATTTAATGGATTCTCAAAGAGAATGTTTTGAATTTCAGAAGAAGGTGGAAGATATAAGAACATGGAAATCTGTAGAATTCAAAATTTATGAATAATGTGTTCATATATTTTTGTTATGATTTTTTACCATCAAATCATGAGATGAAGAATGATTTTTTAAAAGATTCACATTGATAGACCTTCTTCAACAACTCAGGGATCATAAAGATGTATCGAGACCTACGATATGACTATTGGGGTGAATGATAAAGAAGGAGATCATTTAATATGCATTTATGTGTCTTTTATGTCATCAAGTGAGGTATGAAAAGAAATAATATAAGGGGATGGTGAAACAATTATCCATATCAACGTGGAAATCGGAATACATGACCATGTGATTTATTACTAGTCATCCTAAGATTTCAAGAGTAAATAATTCCAAAAGGGTGGTGGCGGATTATCTTACAAGGGAATCTATAACCATAAAAATTCTAGAGGACTTCTCAGTTGATCAAAATCCAATTATACACATCAAAGTGGTGGTGAGGCTACATGGAACACCGCTATTGATTATATCAAACCATGATATCTGATTTACCTAAATAATCTTGACGATCCTCCAAATTTCTCTAAATGCTCAATTGAACATCTATATGTCATATCACCCCAAGACATATGGTGAATTTGAGAATACTATTCAAACACTAGAATACCTTTCGATAGCATGTTTGATGAACATTAATGGAGGATGGAAAAAATATAAACCTATGGTTGTGTTCAGAAACTATAACATCATTCACTCGTGAATTGAAATACCCCTTATTAAGAACATCATGGGATGATATATAGAACAATTCTATGTTGGGATGGTATTGGTGCACATGAGCTATTGAAATATGAAATGGTTAATGAGACTGTATGAACTTTCAGTACCATTAAACACCACATAAATACTTCCAAGAGTCAAAAGAATGTATACTATGAAAATCATTGATGAGATGTGGAGTTTAAGGTTGGGGAAAATTATTTTATCGACATATCCCCATCAAACACTCTCCTAGGTACATTAACACCAGGTACATCAACCCCTTTTTGAATCTTCATCGCATCAGGGTTGTGTCATAGTGACTAGAACTCCCAATAACCATTTATAAAGTACAAAATGTATAACATATGTCCATATCGATAAAGTAAACACAAAATCCCTATAATATACTGATTTAAGATTTCATAAACATGGAAAATGATTTCTCTTTTGTGGAGAACCAGTGAAGTTCATGGACCGTCTCTTTAATGTTCAATATGATAATAACACTCATTTGGTAAAAGTAAAATGGTAGAACCATAAATACCAATAAGAAATCTGGGATCTGGAATAAGAAATGGAGTAGGTATAAACTAAAATTATTTCATGATGATGAGTAAAACTAAATTATTAGTGATAAATTATTAAATGGTTATAGAACGTAATACCCTGAGATATTAAAAAAATAATAGTATGTTAAATATTTTATATTGATCACAACATTGAGTTATAATATCCCTCAATATATTATCATAATTATTTTTTAAACATATAAATTGTATTCTAGAAATTGAATTTCTATTTTTGAATTGTTATAAACACATTTTTAAAATTAATTATAAAATAAAATTAAGTTATATTGATCAATAAATAATTATATTTTATATTGTCTTAATAGGCTTAAAAATACATTTTTCTCAGAATAGTTTAATAATTTCTTGTAGAAAAATAATAAACATAATTTTTCAATACTTTTATGAAATTTATTTTATGAAATGATTTTTAATTTTTTGAATCATCAAGTCAAAATTATAATTTGATGAATTTTTTGTATTTTTTACAAGTTAAATATTTTATTCAATATTGAAAAATAATGGTCTTTATTTGAAAATGAATATTTTTTAGATCATTTTCATTTTTAGAATATTTTATAAGTTGTTTAGATGTAAAATATATTATATAATGTTATTATATACCCAATTTACGTCATGTGAATCAATTTCATGTTGAATTTTGATATAATTTTTTTTCTAAAAATTAAAATGTTTTCTTTAGAATACTACTTTATTATCACTTCTATGGGATTAATTTAAAATAAAAAATTTAATTTCCATGATTTGAATTTAAAATCATAATATATTGTTTTATATAATATGGTTATATTAATTTTTTAATAATAATAATAATAGTAAAAATTAATTACCATGGTTAATGTTAATACAAGTTTAACAGGGGTTAAAATAAAAATGTAATTATTTGAATTTTATAATAAGATTTTAAAATGTTATTTTATTACCACATATCTCCCTTATAGCATATAACAATCTACAATTATCCATTTATGATCATCATATAATGTAAACACATGTTTATAAATTTTTATTTTTAAAAATTCTATTGTGTTCTATCCCCACAAATAAAATGGAATACCATATCCTATCTACATTACACTTATATAATATTTTTTGTAATACAAGACATACCCATATAACATCATCATGTCCCTACCTATTTCCTAGAATAATGTTGTTAATCATGGCACTATTCTATGGGATTTTGATGTATAATATGAAAGATGTGGTTTCAAGAAGAAGCATTATCCATAACCTAGCATCATTCTTCTGGATCATTGTCATAATCATTAAAAGTAAACTAATTATATATTATATAATAACATATTTATATAAATATAATTATATGTCAAAATGTTAATTTAAAAGGTTAAATCTATCTCAACTTCCATCAAATGGGAAATACAACCATCATTCGTGTGTATGGGATACTACTGCCTCGTGAATCGATGTAATTTTTTTACATCACCTCCTATAATAGATATCAATGATGATGGAATCAATGTCCATATATTATATTAATTAAATTTAAGTTAATAATGAAAATTAATATATAATATACTTCTTTTCCATACAATCCATTGAATAATTATAAACTCATTCTTCTATACTGGAGACTACCGTCACATGAATTGATCTTGTTTTTCAATATCACATGGATGGTATATGTAAGTTATAAAAATAAGTAATATTATATTTAATATATAATATTTATTAATTAATTATTGAATAAAATTTTCATCTCTCCGTTATTATATTTTCTAAAATTGATGTGTCACACATGGGTATACTGGAATATCCCTTGCTATGATTGTAATGATGTTCATTATTTGATAACCATAACTGATGATTAATATTAAAAGTGTATTTTATCTATAAAAGTATTATTTTTTCAATATACGACTAAGATTATATTTTATTTTCCAAAATAAATTTTGAGGAAAAGGGGGAAACCATACATGTTTACAGAAATTATAATATTATTTCAATATTTTATTATTTTTTAAATATTATTATTTTGAATATAGATAAGTAAAAATATATTTGATCATAATCTCATTTGCTAGGTGATTTTGGAAATTTGAGTCAGACATCATCAAAATAGAGAACATGAACCTTAATGGATAAATAATTTAATGTAACATGGTATTAAATAAAAAATATAATATTAAAACAAATTTTTATTAATTTAATTAACTAAGACATATTAATTAATAATAATAACAATGATAATGTAAAATTGGGCTCAAGGTAAGGGATCTCTCTATGCCTCCCTTTTATTCGGTTAATTAATATTCTATCTCAAAAACTCTTTACCTAAGTCAATTATGTTATAGAATGATTTTATGTACATTCTATATGTCTCTCACATATATATCTATATTATTATCCATTGAATTTATGGTTTATTTCATGAATTATTTTCATTTCTCAAATTACTTCATTACCAAAATTCATCCGATTATGATATAAGGCATGGTTATTCAACCAATTTCCATTATATGTATAACTATTATTTTATTCTGCGTGATTAACATAAATTATGTGGAATGAAAAAATCACTGACAAGTTATTATTGGTGTTCCCAGATAAGGATATAGTGAATTGTGTAATTTTTTATTATCATAATACATTATTTTTGGATTATAGAGTAAACATAATCTATTATGGGGCTCTCTATTCCATGTGGTATTCCCTAGTAAGTTAGCAGTTTATTATGTTTATGTCATATCACATGTTGCTTACAGATATACTATATTATAATGATCTAATGAAACCATGTTTATTAAGTCATCTTTTTATTTTATTACTCATGAGTCTTCAATTTATGATATCATGTTGCACATTTAACACACTTTTTATGTTTTATTATCATGACTATTCACCTAGATCATTTTACCACCCACTTCTTTTATGTATGAGTCAGATTATTCTAAGTTGTTTTAGGATATCAAATGGATTTATTATCTCCTCATAGAGAATGGAATAATAATGTAATATTTTAGATTAGTTTTGATGAAATGTTAACATATTCTTCTAAATACACTACGACTCCTGATATATTTGATGTACTTACTATATAATTATGTTTAACAATAATGTAGAAAAATATATATATGGACAGGTTCACTATATATTTCATTAATTCTTAAAATATCTAGGAAACAAATTTTAATTCCTAATGATGTTTTATTAGGTTATATAGATAATTTAACAAGAACTTGTGACTCTCATAGAAATAATTAAATTCATGAATTATTATTATTTTAGCCTAAATCAATTTTCATTGTAAAGTCATTTTATGATTAATAGTGGTTGATATATATACAATACAAATTTATTCTCATTGAATGAAATAATTTCTGGCAATATATTGAAATTATAAAAGACTAAACGAATGTTTTATTGAATTTATATATATATATAAAGGGTTTTTTAATCATTAACTATATAGAGAAACAAATAAAGGTTAGTTTTAGAAGGGTATAATCAATATAAAGATATTGATTATGAAGAGACCATTTTACTAGGATATAAGATTGAGTCTCTTGGAGGTATACTACCCTAACAAGAAAATTTAAATTTAAATAAATTATAAAATAGATGTTGAGAATAAATTCATAAATGGTTTTATTAGTGGGGATTTTTTAACTACCCATTTTTTAAAGATCCCATTTACCAAATAATGTTTTTATTATTTCAGAATAAAAATATGGTATGAAACATTCCCTTATAGGTTAGTATGGTAGGATCATAACATTTATAATTGCACATAGATAATTTAAATATATATATGATTCTATGATATTTATTAAAATAATGTTAAATTACATTTTGTTTAAAAAAATACATGATGATGACATTATTTTTGTTCATCAAAAAATGAATTTTTTATTGGAAGTTCTATAATTAAAAAAATGATTTTGTAAATATTTTAATGTTAATATACAAATTCATTAATATATTTTAGACCTTAAAAAATAGATATATAATTATTATAAATAAGAAAATAAAAAAAATTATTTAATATAACCATAGGAATTGGAAAACACTAAATGAAGTTATAATTCATTTAGTACAACCTAAAAATTGGATTTGGATGAATATGGGAAACCAGTTTACAGAAGTTCTTATATAGGTGAGAATGGGAAATTACATTATATAATTTCATTATAATATGATATTATTTTTATTTTGTGTTTTTTCTCTCATTTTGAAGAAAACCAAAGGGAATAAAATTTGAATTATTTAAAATTAATTTTCAAATACCTCAATAGTAAAAATATTTTGAAATTATTTTACTCAAGAAGATGTTCATTTTAACTATTTATCTCTTTAAATAGTGAATTTATTCAATTTGTATTTTTCAAAAAAGATATTGAAAATGTACCTTTTTTGAAAGGACTATAATTTCATAGTTTTATAAGAAACATAATTTTATTTCAATATTTAATATTGAAGATGATTTAATGGATCCTTGTATCATATATATATAATTACTTTGTAAGACAAAAAAGTTATGTTTCTATGGATATCAAATATGAAATGTACCTATAAATTGATAAAATAAAAATTCAATTAAATTTTATTTAAACCATAAATCACATTATAGGTCTAAACACATTAATAGATTTTATCACTTTTTATAGACTATATTCATAAAGTGGATATCACTGTTGAATTTATAGGTAGTGAAAAACATCAGAATGATGTTTTCAAAAATCCTTTAAATGTTTAAATATTAAATTATACAAAACCTGAATAGGATATGATAAATTACCCTTGATTTTTATTTTAGGTTGGAATATTATTATATACACTTTTAATTAAAAAAGTGGCAAGTGACCGCATGTTATATGTTGTTGTAATGATTATTCATGTGTAAGATCAAGCTACCATGATAGCCAATATAGTGTGAAGGATTAGTTTACCATTAGGCTAACCTATTATGACCTCCACTATAACTATGTGTAAATCCATATTGTAGGTAATGAGACTGTTACCTTGTTAAAGCACCATAACTATATTTTTTCAATTTTCAAATGAGTAAATTATTTTATTATTCATCTCAAATTTTATTTATTTTCTATTTAAAATCATATAAATAATATAATTATCCTAAAATATGGATTTATTTTTTTCTATATGTGTTGAATACTATCAAACCATTTCTCCAATACAAAACTAGACCTTTCATTGAACATGATTTATTCAGACTCTCGATTCCTTTTTCCAATGAGGCTTCATTTGAAGTGACCAAAGGATTTTTAGCTAGTTAATAAAGGTTTCATTTTATGAAAAGTGATTAAATTTAATGTTCAACACATGAGCATCACAATTTGTATATCTCAAATTGTTTGGTGATTCCAAAAAAAGAATAAATCAGTATGGCTAAAATCAAGAAATCCCTTATTGTGGACTATTATACATAATCGTGGCTTGTTTGAATGGTTTAGTGAGGATAATAGATGATCTACCCTAGTAATGTAATTTATTTTTTATGAACATGGAATTTAATGATAATTGATATAAAAATGTCATTATCACCTAATTTAATATAGATGAGCTAGTTCTCTCTTCAATGAATAGAGATATATGTTTGAATGTTCCCCATGATTATTGGGAGTGTTCCTGGACTTAATCTCATGTATGTAATGTGACATTTAAATATGTTAAATATCTATTAGAGTGGAATGGGAATATAATCCCATGGATACCAATCACTATGTTGTTTGATGGATAGATGATGTGTCTAATTAATGGAATTCAAAACATAATTTCTCATAAGAAAATAGACATTATCATACTGAGGAACTAAACTATATTAATTATATTTATATTCATAACCGGTGTAAATAATAGTTTCCATGGTATCTTATGTTTTATATTGATGAAAATTATAATATTTACCCATTTTAACCAATTTCTATATCATAAGTTCATTTCATCCTTCTAGGAGTTTAAAGGGATTGTTCCTTAGTGGTTGGAAAAGTAATTATATTTTGGTGTGATTTGTATAAATTAATCCATTAATAAAGGAATGTTAGATAAATAGAACCCTTGGAGTAAATAATGTATGGACGGCCCTAAATGGTTCCATAATAAGATTAATCCTTTTAATGATTATATAATAAAAAACATACTATTGACAGAGGTTTTTGACCTAATGAAATTTGTGAGTAACATTCTAAGGAATAAGTCAATGATGTCAATATTTAGTTTGAATGGGATTATAAAGAAGAAATAGTTTATTTAAATGAATATTTAATAATATATTATGAGGAACATTGGTCTTTTAATTCATATTTAGTGGAAATTTCTCTTTAAGAATTTATTCTAAGAGATAGAGCTAAAAATTGTTTCCTATGAACATCCTAACTCTCTTGGCCTTCTAAAATCTCTATAAGTGGGATTTGAATCCAATGTTTATCAAACATAGAATATCTTAGATAAATTATTTTTATGATTCAATATCATAATTAATTTAAGAGTCTATTTAATATGATTCTATTTAGTTTAAGGCTTCTTTAGAATGTATAAGATATCATAGATCTAAAAAGATGGTCATACTGAAGGGAAAAAGTGAAAAAACAATCCTCTAGTGGAATATAAAGTGGGAGGATATCTAATTGATACTCATTTCTCAATGGGAGATAAATATACATGATATTTCATATGTATTGATTATTTAAACTCTATATATAGTGGTGAATATCATTATGGATGCAGGGAAGCTAACCATGGTGGATATTAAATTATATTTTCACCTATTATCCTTTCTAGACATGATCTAATTGATGAATATTTTTTTTATAAAATAATCATCAAGAAACAGATTGATTTTATTTCTCATAGAGATAACAATGTTGTTAAATAAGTGGTGTTTGATGAAATTGTTTACTTTTTCTTGATTTTATTTTTCTTACCACACCGATGAATGATGTTAATGTTTACAGATCATTCGTACTTGATGTATTAGTTCTTAAAGAATTATTTGAGCGTATAAGTGGTGTTATATTATTTGATTTGTTTATGAAAATATAAATTGTTACTCTATTTTAATAATATTATATGGGAGGTATAATATATTCTTATGAAAATGCACATCCATCACATCTTCCTAGAGTTTCTCTTACTTCATTTAATATAATAGATAAATTTAATGAATATATTATTGAATTTAATGATATATTGAAGATTACTTTTATTTATTATTAAACCCTCATAATTTCATCAAAAGGGGAAGGAATAAATATAAAAATTTCATATTTTTTTTATCACATAGAATCATGATGTTTTTCTAATAATCAGTCCATATAATATGATATTCATGTAATGAATGAAATTATGTGTATTCTTCAAGAACCCTTTAAGATATTATTACAGATCAAGAACAAAGGGACATGTTGTTTTATTAGATAGTAAAAAGTTCTACTCCTACTATGTCAAAATCATTTTATAATACACTCTAACATATTAGAAATTATCATTCTATTATTTATTATACTTATTTATATAAAATTTCTCAAGATTTAATCTATGTTGTATTGGATGAAACTTCTAAAACAAAGAATATGATACCCTCTCAGTTTGAAAACCATTCCCTAAATAGAGTTTAGTTAGATAGAGGGGATTCTATAAAAGTTATAAATGAAATATAAATTATTAAAACTAATTAAAATATGACATGAATATTATTTTAAATACGCATGAATTAATGTATCATTTTTTTCATTGTAAAATGAAGTGATGAATCCTCCTATCATCAAGGATTTCAATGAAAGGGTATATATAATGAAGGTTCTAGAACCTCTATTAGATAACATTATTAAGAAAAATTAATTTATTTGAGAAATTATATAAAGGTAATTGGGTAATGTATTTCCATATCTCATGTAACCATATCCATATAGGCCACACAATAATTTAGTTTTGATAATTGTCATAAATTTACCATCATTTTTTCTAACCACATCCTGTTTAATATAGTTTTGATCATATATTTTAGTGTCATATTTTCATTTCTCACATATTCATGGTACAAAACATCTCCTAACTTGTTCTAAAAGTATTTTATTTATGACAATCTTGAACATATTCCCATGATTAATATTGATACTTCTATAAAAATGAAAAAATTACTATAGGTCCCAAAGCCCATAATTCACATGATTAAAGTTAGACATTCGATTAGTTTATCTGATGTATCACATGATGTATTCATCCACTATCTTAAAATTAATTTGAATGAATTTACATTGATAATAACTTTACTGATATATGAAATTTTATTTCTGTAAATTGCTTTCAATATATATTTTAGTGCTTTAGTATCGTTCTGATAATCCCAAAAGTGTGAGGGATTTGTTATGGAAACTCCTAGCAGTTTGACTAAATATAGGTTTCTCTTGAACTCTACATGAAATAGGTTTTTCTGTTCTAGGTCATTATTTTTATTTTACAATTTTAACTACAACGACATGAAATCACCTATAAATGGTAATATAAATTATTAGAGTAGAAATAACTTGTTTTAAGAATCCAATATAAATAATTCATATAATTATAATTAATTGTGAGTGATGTTATAATAATAATTTTTTTGGAAGATATACAAAGTATGGATGGACCATTGGATTCACTGGATCAACTTTTTGGTCATCCAATAGACCACATGTACATGTGGAGTGTACATGCTAATGGATGAAATGACCATGAATATGTTTTTCCAGGAGATATATCAACCAATTTTTGAATCAATGCTACCCTATGAAAAATGATCAACCATGAAAAATGACTTTGAAAATATTATATGTTTGGGACCTATTGTATGATGAAATTAATTAGACTATATAATTAATTCAATAGAATCCATGATAAATTTACATATCAATTACATACTGAATTTAATTGATAAATAAAATTTGGAGAAAATTTTAGAATCAGGAGTGACTATTCAATATGTTGAAGCTACTACATGAACATACCCATCAATGATATAAAGAAAGTTAATGAAAAATGGAACATATTTTAATATATAAAACTATTGTATCTACCACACAATCTTCATTAATATACAATTCATATCATTGTAAATTTGAAGCTACTACATTATGTGTCTTTAATTTTTATGTGTATTCAGATATACTATACATAGTGTAAAAATCTCCAATTATTAGTTTTGTAATTTAATAGGACCTTCCATAATTTTAATGATATCTCAGTATGACGATGATTGTATCTAAACGATTACATTTAATAAAGGAAATCAACTAAATAGATTAAAATATACATGTTCCTTAGAGAAGTTTTTCTAATTTCCTATGATCTCACTTCTTACTTTCTCGTGTATTATGACACTCTGTTTTTATACATTAATAAGAAATTGATAATAATCCCAAAATGACTTCAATATTATATCCCATGTATACAAGAATAACTTTAACTTAATAGAAACATTTTTATCAATATACAATGATAAAATATTGAGTTATATTGAAAATCTCATGATTTCATCCTTTCCCCTATATTACTTTAATTTTATGTTGTGTAAAAAATTGGATTCAATTATTTTACGTATGTTTTTCTTTTTCAAGGAAGAATAATACAATGAACATATCTTCATTAAAAAGTATTCTTCAAAAATTAATTAAAAAATATAATAATTTTAATGTGAATAAATGTTTTCTATTTTTAAAATTAGTTATTTCAAATTTTCTAATGATAAAATTTTGAGATTTCTTAAAAAGATATTTTTGGGTAAATAATGAAAAATAAAATAGTTACAAAATAATTGACACTTTAATGAAATTATAATGATTTGAAAATGACATGAATGTTTATGAAACCATTTTTCTAAAAACAATTTAACTTTATAAGTAATACAGTGGACAAAAAAAATTAACAAAGAAATACATTCATATATATTTTTAATTCTTTGTAATTTTTATGTAAAAAGTGACACTTATATTAGTTCTTTATGATAATCATGTATTATAGGGTTCAATTAGGTTTTTTTCATGAAAGAAAAATAATAATCCTATTATATATAATAATACATTTAATATAATTTTAATCCACATTATACATTACATTTTCATAAATAACATTTATGGTTAAAATAATGATTTTAATAAAATATGAATTCTATACGATATTAAAAACTTATATTAATGAAAGTTTTACAAAATTATAGGGGTTTAATCATTTTATTTTAATTCCATATTTTAAATCAGCATATTTAATATTTTTAAATATGTTAAAAAAAGTTTTTGGTATTAATGAATATTAAAAATGGTAAATAATTATACCATTGGTTATGGGTAAAAATTGATTAATAGGTTTTAAATAAAATTCTAAGCATTTAAGGAAACCCAAAAAACAATCATAAACATCATTTGTGTGTTTTATTTCAAAAAAACTTATAATATACCATATTAGGATAATTTAGAACCGCATTTATAAGAAAATGTGTTTATATTATTTAAATCATTTATGTAACAAATGTATGTATATCCCCTCACCTATAAAAGGAAACTCTTGTCCTCCCTTTTTCAAACACATTGATTCATCTGGATTATTCAATCCCTGAAAACCTTAAAATTTTCCACCCTTAATTCATTTATATTTTTATTACCCTATGGATATCCTATGAAGGGTTCTATTATAATCCAATGTAAGTATCACAAAAAAGATAAAATCATCTTACGCAATTATTTGATGTTTATTTCCTCTTTTTATTCCACCAAAAATAATATAACTATCCTAATAGAATTTATCTAGTGTCATGAATATACAAATATGTTTTTCTAATTTTGGAAAAATAAATTTCAACTCATTTCAATCCTATGGAAAATAAAAACATTCCTTGTGAATACATATGAAATTTCATCTCCACAGAGCTATATGATTCATTTTTTAGAATTTTTTACCTAGATGGATATAAATATAGAATTAAGTAATATCTATTATATTTATATAATAATTTTGATTTTGGGAAAAAATGATATCATCTACCTTCCTACCCTTCAATATATTCAGAAATGACTATGTCGCTCGTGCTTACGTGTGGACCACCACCTATTCTAAGAGGTGTGACTCATTTTTATATTATCAATATGTATAGATGATTTTAAAATTGTATATATAGAATAATAATTATATTCAGGTTATTATAAATATTTTTATGTGACAGAAAAATTATATAAATCCTTTAACTATACACAATATATTGAAAAAAATTGAATAACTAAATGACCAAAAATAAAGTCTTAGTTGAATGAATTATTCAATTTATGGAAATAAAACAAATATAAATTTAATTAAAATATAGTATTTTTTCTAAATTGTTCACTACTAGAAATGTGGGATATAACCATGGGGAAATACAAATAGTTTGAAAACAGTCAATGATATAGCCTACCATATCCCAATGGTTTCACATATCCTTTGGAATATGTTGACTATATAAAGCATATTCTAATGTTATTAAAAATAAATGAGAATAACTCTTTAAAAAAATACACAGAACAAACACTAATTCCATCCTCACACTAAACTCTAATTCCAAATCCCATCCTCAGTGACAGGGTTCTACTTTCTTCCAAATCTTCATTGAGAAAATCTTTAATCCCTTCTTTCTTTTATTCCATTAATCAACAATATTAAATTACTGGCTTCAAAAAAATTTTGGTATTCAATCAACCATCCATTTCATTTATATTTTTATCCAATTACACCACGGTAGAATATTTTTTTGTTTATTTAATTTTATTTCATGGTGATTAATCTAGTTCCATTTAGGGTATCATATATTCGGTTCATGTCTATTTGGGTTGGTTAAAAATGGTTTGTTTTGGTTTGGGTTTGTTTTGTTAAAATTTTTATTGGTTCATTATTTTTTTCTATATCATTTTGATTCAGTTTGGTTATAGTTAGTTTAGTATAGATTTATTCAATTATGGTGTTATTTGGCTAATATTTTATCATTATGGTTGGTTGCGTTCAATTATATTTCATTCAATTCTATTTAGTTTAGTTTTTTGTTGTATTTACATCATTTAAGACTGTTGTTTTTAGTTAATATCATTTCCTTATATCTATATTTAGACACTACCTTCTATATATTGAAATTTTAGGAACTATTTTGAAGTAAATTACCATAATTTGAAATGAAAAAATTAAAGTAACATAACTTTAATAAAATAAAACAAAAACATGAATCACCATAAACCTATCTAAAAAACAAAACTAAATGTAAAATATCTCTATAAAATGTAATAAATTGGAAATCAAACCAATCAAAAAAAATATGAGTTAAAGTGAGTAGAACCAGACTAAAAAAATCCAACCCAAACTACATTAAAGAAAACTAAACAAATAGGAAGTGAACCTACATGAATATAAATTTTTTATACTAACCAAATCCAAACTTATCTAATTTGATATTAGCCAAATAAACCTAACTCAAATGGGCTGAAATAGATTAAAATTATCTCATAACCAAAAAGAAAAAAAAATATCTAAAATTACCTAACATAAACAAAAAATTGGAACCTAACCAAAATAAAAAAATTTGAAATGTACCCTGAATACCAAATTAAACAAAAAATAAATTAATTCAGATTAATTTATCAGACCCTAATAAAATGGAAATGTACCAAACTGACCAAAATAGGCTTGAAAATAAATGAGAAATATTAATCAAATATTTATACAATGAGACCAATCCAAAATAGCATATAAGATCTATAAGATAATTGAACTAGCTCGACCAGACCAACTGAATTGAATTAAAAATACTTGGTCTGACCAAATAAGAATTGAGTAGACATGAACTACAATAAACTGCATCAAACAAAACCTGATTAAAATGAACTGAACTAAATCAAACATAACTAAAAGACATTTATTAGTGATCTTAAAAGTTTACTAACATAAATAATCTTATATAAAACTCAAATAAAAATACATTGACCCAAACCAAATAAAAAATCCAAACCAAACTAAATGGACCATATCTAAACTAATAATAAACAAATAGAAATGAAAAAAAATGATTTTAATCCAATAAAAATATAGAAACAAAAAGAATTAATGTATTGAATTATCCTAAGCCAACCCAAAACAAACCAAACAAACCAAAATTAAAATATCCCAATTAAAAACAAAAAAAAATCAACTAACTAGAACACAAATAAATTGAATTAACGAAATCGAAAGTGTTGAAAATTAAATTGAATTAATCTAAAACAAGCCTAACCAATATAAATGATATATTATAAAATTGGAATAAACTATCCCAATCAGTAAAACTAGAAAGGAAATATTTGATCTAAACCAATCAAAATGTCCCAACATGAGTACAACCATGTTTAATAAAATTGAACCGAACCATATTAAACAACACCAAATCAAATGAAATATAATTGATTTTATCCAAACAAAATATATATGACTAGAACCAAAATAAATGGAACTGATTTAATTTATAATGAATAAAATTGAATCAAACTATACCAAATTGAAATAGATGAAATAAAACCAAACAATATGGACGTGAACTAAAAATAAACAACACCAACCGAATCAAAGTTGGCCAATCGAGTCATACTAAACCAAATCTATAATAGTTGAACAAACATACCACAACTAAAAATTAATTTTAATAAACATAATTAATTATAATTAACCTAAACAAAAATAAAATGAAACAATTAAACTTGAACGAGAAAATATTGACAGAGGAGTCATTAAGGCACCTCTCTGAATGCCCTTTATTCCTCACCAATTTATTCACACAATTACACCTCATTTAAATTAAAAACCAATGTATTTTTATTCCATAGGAATCATTGTCATAATTAAAGACTTTATCGTCATTGGTTTTGGAATTTTAATCAGTTGAAAACCATATATATCATTATAAAATATATAATTCTTTATTTTTTAAAATGATCAATTATAAAATGTAGAGAGACCACACATATCGTAATAAATATAATAACTTGTTTAATAATTATGGGGTAGTTTTTAAGGACTATTTGTCTTATAATTGAAGTGATTCCATCATCAGTAACTACATGGCCACCTCTTTGTAATCCTATCCAAGTGTACTTGTAATAGCCCGAGATTTTATGAAAAATATTCTTTTTAATTTTATTAATGTTTTGTGTTGTACGCTACACCAAAAGGAGCTTGCACAACACGCATCTTTGACTTGCCTTGCATTACACGCAATCGCAACCTTCCTCGATAGCGTGTGTAGTATGCAATACTGAGTTTCACGAAACAACGATATGCTATTAAAATATTATTAAAACTAGCCATTATGAATAGTAATAACCACTTTTTAAATTTTAGAAATTTTAGCTCTCAAAATGGACTTCATTTTTGGATTCGGAGTATCGAATTTAGCCTAAGGTGAAATTTTGGTATCTTTCGGATAACTTTCATATTCTGATGAATAGTGAAAATTACTAAATTATAATTAAAAACAACTTTTTTAATCGAAATAATTAATAGTGATAAATTATTAATTTGAGTGGTTTTAAAGTATATTTAGAATATATTTTTACAATTTAATAAAATTTTGGTCATTGAATGTAATTTCACATTTAAACCAGACATAATCAAGTGTCAATCTTTTGATAGATATTGTTTCTTAAAAACATGCTATTTGTTTTAACAGCGGGATTTAATTATAAAATTAATTAATGCAACTTCTATGTTATGAATTTGGTAAAATATACTTCATTTTTGAATTCGGAATATGAAATATAGCTTAGGATGAAATTTTGGCATTGTTCTGAAAAACATCAATTTTTGATGAATAGTGAAACTACTAAGTGGTAGTTAAAAAAACTGAATTTTTCATAAAACTTAATTTTACCGCTTCTGTGAATGGAATTTGAAAAATCCGAGAGACATGGTTGATGTTAGTAAGTAAAATGTGGTTCAATGAGATGAAAATAATTTTTGGTGAATAGTAACTTTTTACTTTTATTTACCACGGTTAAAAGTAAATAGGGTAATTAAGGGTAAGAATGATATTAATATTACCCTAACACATGTCCTAATTCTATTGGACAAGTGTATCTCGACCAAAAACAACCTTAAGTGTAAAATATTATCATTTAGGCCCACTTGGATTAGATTAGGACATTTATTATTATTTAATTCAAAGAAGAGTTAAAAGAGTTAAAATCAAAGTATATTTACTAAAACATTTTTAATATAGGGTTGTACATAAGTTAAATTCAATTGTAAATATTCATTCGAAAGCTACAAATATTTCCTACATAATGGTATTTTATTTGTAATTTTTAGACATTAAATAATTTAATTTATTTATGACACAATGATGATGCAGTAATTATCTTATTAATGAAATATTGACATAATTGATGTTATAAACACCAAAATAAATGTAATTTGAGACTTTTTATGAATTACACTAATTTTCTAGGTTACTATGATATATTAGTGTTGATTTAATCAACGTGGTTCGAACATATAATTCTGTTATGACTTTCACAAAAATCATATATCAAATAGTGTCAAAATTGACACAAAATAGTTTTTAAATAAAATATTATATTATTAATTGTTATTTTATTCCTAAAAATCTAAGGTTCGGCCAAATGACTTAGATAAGGATATATGTATTAATAATATACAATTTGGGGTTCGTTTGGCATGTTATAGTAAGTGTATTAACCATATAGTGAAAGAAAACAAAAAGACACGGTAAAAGTTAAATTATTTAACTTAGAGTTAAATCTAATTGATAAGGTTAAAATAATACCCTAAACTTGTCTAAATACTATTGGTTGATAGTATTTCGACCCATCCCCACTTTAGCTTCGAAATAAGACCCTTTGGAACTATTATAAACCGATTTTGACTTTAATATAAAATAATATTTTGAGATATTCCTAAGGTGCCCCTCTCCTCCCTTATAAAAGGGCACCTCCTCCCCCTCCTCCTCACACCAATTTTAGCACTCAATATCGGACAACCCCTGCCAAAATCCCTTCTCCACTTCCCTAGAATAATCCTAGAGGTCCTGGTCTTCTTCAAAGACCAATCTTAGTTCCCTAAGTGGAGGATTCAAAGAGGCGTTTCAAAGAAGAGGTAATATCCATTACCGGTCTTTTCAATTTATTTCTTCTTCAACTTCTTCTTCTTTAGTTGTTTCATGGTAAAGTAATAACATCAGTATTACTTACATACTTATATGTTATTATAAATATGAAACAACCCTAATTCGCCTTCTATCCATCCTACGGAAAAATGAAATCATCGCGCGTGCGTACGTACGGAATACCGTCTCCACGCCGTGGTGTAATCTATTTTCCACCACCACCTTACAAGGATGGGTATAATGGTGTAATGAGTATCTATTTATGATTATTATAAATTAATATTGATACTGAAATAATATATATATACTCCAATACAATTCCACGATCATAGGAACGATATCATCACTCGTGCGTACGTACGGAATATCGTCTCCACGATGTGATGCGACTCGTTCTACATGATCATCATTACATAGTAATTATATAAATGAATTGAATGAATAAATATGATATATGTTACACTAATACCATTCTGGATATAAGGTATCTATAACTTTAAAAGAAGAATAAGAATTTATTCGGCAAAACACGCATAAGAACAAAAGGCAATAAAGACCCGAGTAACAAGTAACAATGAAATATTACTAAAAAGAAGCTAAGAATATGACCATACATGATATCATATCAATATGTATGATTATGGAATAAGTCAATAACATTATTTAAACCATTATACAGGAGCTTCGGACACGTACAAAGCAAATCGGACCTAAGGTAAGGGAAATATCACAATCTCACTTTTATCCGAGATTGTTTTTACTTTGGTAATTACTGGGGTGTATTTTATCATCCACATCCATGTTACCTCAATATGTAATATTATTTCCATTTTTCTACAATAGTTTATATCCAATTTTACCCTTCGGTGAGTATTTAGTAAAAGATATGAAAGGAATCTTTTGTCGTTTTTCGTACGAGGTACTTTTTGACTTTTCCGACAAAAGTACGAAGAATGTTTTTTTAACTTATACGGCATGAATGGATTTTGAAAAAATTATTTCCAAGAAGCTTCCTTTACAATTATTCAAGTTTATTTTTAATTAACTTCTTTTAGTTTAAAATTGTATGACATGTTAAGAAAGGAAAAGTGTTTTTGAAGTAGAAATGATATTTTCCTCAAGAATGGAGTTCAAGTATTTTATCAAAATTATTTTCCATCTAAGATAATAAAAGGGTTCTATTTTTATCCCTATTATTACATTGGTTTGATTATGTTGTGATGGAAATATTTTTATGAATTCCTTTATCTTATATGAATTGTTTTATGATGTCATGTTGTTTAAGAATCCCATTTTTATTACATGGGTTACGCTATGATGTATGGTTTATGATTATGTGGCACACATAAGAAAGGATTCATTATAAGATGGGTGGGACCTATATCTCCCTCCAATGCATTGGGTAAAGATTTTATATCTCATGATATAGACATGGCTGGAACGGTAGGTTATACCGGTTCAGTGAAACAGGACTGGAACGAGGGTGACTCGGTTCAGAAAGGGACTTTGTCCACTAAGATAGTCTTGGAAATGAGTCATGACTAACAAGAAATGATTTTCCATGATTATGTGTCCATGCCACAAAGTTTCAAGTTTCATGTTATGATTATGGGGATCTCATTTTCACTTCAATGATTTGTTCCATGTTAAGATATTATGATCTCTTTTGCAGGTTATGATTTTCAAAAAGATATGATATGATTTTTATTTCCTTTATTTTCCCTTGCTGAGCATTTGAGCTCACCCTTTTATGTTTTCTTTTCCCCAGGATATAAAGAATGGTTTTAGGTAAAAAAAAAAGGGAAGATCTTTATGGGAGATATTGAAGATCTTTCACCAAGATCATAAGATTACGTTCCGAGTTTCCAAAGACACTAAACTATTACGATCCTTGTGTGTGTGTTTGTTATGTACCAAGTATTCGCAAAAGTAATGTAATGTCCATGTACGTCAAGCTTCGGGTCTCTACAGTTGGTATTAGAGGAAAGGTTTAGTCAACCTTTGGAAACTATGATGCGAGAACTTTAGTGAGATCCCTAAAGATATTTCTAAGGTATGTCTAGGGATGTCCCTAAGGTTAAGTATACGTATAGGTTATAGTACTAGAATTACTCTAACGATCATAGAATTAAACCTAGGATGTTAGATATTGAAGGTACTCCCCCTTTATTATGTTGTTTTCCCTAGCATGATTTTTTCCTCTCACACTATTATTTTTGGGTTTTAGACGATGGCTGGAACCCGAAGGAACCATGTTGCTCAATGCAATGGACAATGAAATGATTGCCCTCCTGAACAAACAAATCTTATGGGAGATGGAGTGCAAAATCTTATTGCTATACTTACACAAGCTATGAATCATTCTGGACTTCCAAATGAGCAGAGAAGGGAACAATATTCTATTGAGTCCTTCATGAGGCAACGTCCACCTTCTTTCAGTGGGTCTTCTGGTCCACTTGTTGCTGAACAATGGATCAGTACCACTGAAAAGATATTTTCAGTTCTTCAATGTTCTGAGCATGATAAATTCAGCTTAGCAGTATATCGTTTGGAAGGTGAAGCTGATCAATGGTGGAATCTTATCAAGAATACGAGGCAAAGAGATGAAATTGAGTCCATGGAAGGGGACGAGTTCAAGAACTTGATTTTCAGTAAGTACTTCCCTCGTATTCTTCGAACAAAGATGGAAAAGGAGTTTCTTGAGCTGAAGCAGAAGGATGATGAATCTGTTGGTATATACGAAGCAAATTTTACAAGACTTGCAAGGTATGCATCTGGCATTATCATCCAACCTGAAATTAAAGTTGATCGATTTTTCAGTGGCTTAAAACCAAGTCTTCGAAGGGCATTAGCTATAAGAGACTTTAGTAGCTATGAAGAAATTGTGCGTTGTGCTATCAAGGTAGAAATGGAAGTTGGTGTTACATATCCATCTCATGGTTTTGACAAGAAACGAAAGATGGAGTTCAAGGAGAAATCTCAGAATAATGGTGAAAAGAAGATGAATGTTTCCTTATGCACAAATTGTGGAAAGAAGCATGGTGGAGATTGTCTTAAAGGGACTAGAAAATGTTTTAAGTGTGGAAAAGAAGGTCATCGAGAAGCTGAGTGTCAAAGTAATGGAAAAAGGGATTATAATGATGTGAATAAAGCAAACACTGCAGAGAACGCACCACCAACACTTCAATGCTTCAAGTGCAAGGAAATGGGGCATTATGCTAATAAATGCCCTAATCCAAGGGTTAGTGATAATCGACATGAGCAACCGCTTAAGGCAAAGGACAAAGGGAAGTCACATGCAATCACCATTGGCGATGTTGAATATGATAACGATGTGGTGGAATGATTAAGTGTTTATGTAATGGGATTCCAAAATAATGTTGTATCATAAAGTATTGGAATATTTACGTATTGGTCTAATGTGGTATTCAAAGTGATTGAGATATTTTTGGAAATAAGATGATATGAGCATAATGAAGGGAAAATGAGAAAACGAAATGTTTAACAGTATTCATGAGCTCATGATTGATATAAAGACTAAGTGATATCATTGTTTGAGTATATAGAATTTTGAGGATTTTGGTATGTGGAAAGTGTTAAATTTTAACTGCATTCATGTTTTCACTAAGGTATTCAAGAGAATACATGATTAAGGACTTTGAATTTTTGGAATGTGACCAACAAAACATATCTTATGATATATGGGGATCGACGATGGTGTTAAATCTCTGGTAATCGTTTTCACTATGTTATGAGAGTGGACTGCAGTATTATGGATAAGCCTAAAGATTGGAATGGATTATGTTGGACATAAGTTAGTATTGTTTAAGGATAGAATTTTTCTCGATATTATTGATGGGATGTTATAGTAATATAGTTTTAGAAAAAGGACAACCTGCAGGACGGGCGACAGCCCATCGCGTCGGACAAGGCTGTGGAAATCGAACCCACAACCGAAGTGCGACTGGCCTTTATCGCCTACCACTGGCCTACAGGAAGTCCTTGTTTAGTAGAAACTAGTTTTATTATATTAAGCTGTATGACATATATAAGTCCATTTTAGGAACCATATATGATTAATCTCACTATAGATCGACTTATGTATATAATTTTTTGCTAACCTTTTGTTTGAGACAGATGGAATGACCCGTCATTATATCACATGATCTGCTAACACTTCACGAATAAAAAATTCAACTTCATTTATTTAAGAGATGAAGTGGAAATTGTTAAAGGCACGAACAACAGTGAGATTGTACCAAAATAAAGTAAGTATTTATTCTAATTCAAATTCTTTAACTTTAGGGAAACGATCTTGAAAACTAAAAATGTTGTCCAAGTGATCTTATATCTGATGAATCAGAAGGTACCTTAGATCGTCACAAATTTATGGTTTTATGATTGTTGGCTTTTCCATAGCCATGTTCTCTACCACTCTCCATCAGAACATGATGGTTAGATTTCTCTTCCATATCCATATTTTCACCTATGTGGAAACCTAGTGATTAGTTTATTTGGGTAACCATTACGTTTCATACTTTTGTTTTTAAGGATTGGTTTTGATATTCCTTTTTACGATGTGGGTTTCTATTAAAGAAACTTTCGAATAGTAAACCATTTATAACCCCGACGAATTTCGAGGGAGAAATTCATTTTAAGGGGGGTAGAATGTAACAGCCCGAGATTTTATGAAAAATATTCTTTTTAATTTTATTAATGTTTTGTGTTGTACGCTACACCAAAAGGAGCTTGCACAACACGCATCTTTGACTTGCCTTGCATTACACGCAATCGCAAACTTCCTCGATAGCGTGTGTAGTACGCAATACTGAGTTTCACGAAACAACGATATGCTATTAAAATATTAATAAAACTAGCCATTATGAATAGTAATAACAACTTTTTAAATTTTAGAAATTTTAGCTCTCAAAATGCACTTCATTTTTGGATTCGGAGTATCGAATTTAGCCTAAGGTGAAATTTTGGTATTTTTCGGATAACTTTCATATTCTGATGAATAGTGAAAATTACTAAATTATAATTAAAAACAACTTTTTTAATCGAAATAATTAATAGTGATAAATTATTAATTTGAGTGGTTTTAAAGTATATTTAGAATATATTTTTACAATTTAATACAATGTTGGTCATTTAATGTAATTTCACATTTAAACCAGACATAATCAAGTGTCAATCTTTTGATAGATATTGTTTCTTAAAAACACGCTATTTGTTTTAACAGCGGGATTTAATTATAAAATTAATTAATGCAACTTATATGTTATGAATTTGGTAAAATAGACTTCATTTTTGAATTCTGAATATGAAATATAGCTTAGGATGAAATTTTGGCATTGTTCTGAAAAACATCAATTTTTGATGAATAGTGAAACTACTAAGTGGTAGTTAAAAAAACTGAATTTTTCATAAAACTTAATTTTACCGCTTCTGCGAATGGAATTTCAAAAATCCGAGAAACATGGTTGATGTCAGTAAGTAAAATGTGATTCAATGAGATGAAAATAATTTTTGGTGAATAGTAACTTTTTACTTTTATTTACCACGGTTAAAAGTAAATAGGGTAATTAAGGGTAAGAATGATATTAATATTACCCTAACACATGTCCTAATTCTATTGGACAAGTGTATCTCGACCAAAAACAACCTTAAGTGTAAAATATTATCATTTAGGCCCACTTGGATTAGATTAGGACATTTATTATTATTTAATTCAAAGAAGAGTTAAAAGAGTTAAAATCAAAGTATATTTACTAAAACATTTTTAATATAGGGTTGTACATAAGTTAAATTAGATTGTAAATATTCATTATAAATCTACAAATATTTCCTACATAATGGTATTTTATTTGTAATTTTTAGACATTAAATAATTTAATTTATTTATGACACAATGATGATGCAGTAATTATCTTATTAATGAAATATTGACATAATTGATGTTATAAACACCAAAATAAATGTAATTTGAGACTTTTTATGAATTACACTAATTTTCTAGGTTACTATGATATATTAGTGTTGATTTAATCAACTTGGTTCGAACATATAATTCTGTTATGACTTTCATAAAAATCATATATCAAATAGTGTCAAAATTGACACAAAATAGTTTTTAAATCAAATATTATATTATTAATTGTTATTTTATTCCTAAAAATATAAGGTTCGTCCAAATGACTTAGATAAGGATATATGTATTAATAATATACAATTTGGGGTTCGTTTGGCATGTTATAGTAAGTGTATTAACCATATAGTGAAAGAAAACAAAAAGACACGGTAAAAGTTAAATTATTTAACTTAGAGTTAAATCTAATTGATAAGGTTAAAATAATACCCTAAACTTGTCTAAATACTATTGGTTTATAGTATTTCGACCCATCCCCACTTTAGCTTCGAAATAAGACCCTTTGGAACCATTATAAACCGATTTTGACTTTAATATAAAATAATATTTTGAGATATTCCTAAGGTGCCCCTCTCCTCCCTTATAAAAGGGCACCTCCTCCCCCTCCTCCTCACACCAATTTGAGCACTCAAGCTCAGACAAACCCTGCCAAAATCCCTTCTCCACTTCCCTAGAATAATCCTAGAGGTCCTTTTCTTCTTCAAAGACCAATCTTAGTTCCCTAAGTGGAGGATTCAAAGAGGCGTTTCAAAGAAGAGGTAATATCCATTACCGATCTTTTCAATTTCTTTCTTCTTCAACTTCTTCTTCTTTAGTTGTTTCATGGTAAAGTAATAACATCAGTATTACTTACATACTGATATGTTATTATAAATATGAAACAACCCTAATTCACCTTCTATCCATCCTATGGAAAAATGAAATCATTGCGCGTGCGTACGTACGGAATACCGTCTCCACGCCGTGGTGTAATCTATTTTCCACCACCACCTTACAAGGATGGGTATAATGGTGTAATGAGTAACTATTTATGATTATTATAAATTAATATTGATACTGAAATAATATATATATACTCCAATACAATTCCACGATCATAGGAACGATATCATCACTCGTGCGTACGTACGGAATATCGTCTCCACGATGTGATGCGACTCGTTCTACATGATCATCATTACATAGTAATTATATAAATGAATTTAATGAATAAATATGATATATGTTACACTAATACCATTCTGGATATAAGGTATCTATAACTTTAAAAGAAGAATAAGAATTTATTCGGCAAAACACGCATAAGAACAAAAGGCAATAAAGACCCGAGTAACAAGTAACAATGAAATATTACTAAAAAGAAGCTAAGAATATGACCATATATGATATCATATCAATATGTATGATTCTGGAATAAGTCAATAACATTATTTAAACCATTATACAGGAGCTTCGGACACGTACAAAGAAAATCGGACCTAAGGTAAGGGAAATATCACAATCTCACTTTTATCCGAGATTGTTTTTACTTTGGTAATTACTGGGGTGTATTTTATCATCCACATCCATGTTCCCTCAATATGTAATATTATTTACATCTTTCTACAATCGTTTATATCCAATTTTACCCTTTGGTGAGTTTTTAGTAAAAGATATGAAAGGAATCTTTTGTCGTTTTTCGTACGAGGTACTTTTTGACTTTTCTGACAAAAGTACGAAGAATGTTTTTTTTAACTTATACGGCATGAATGGATTTTGAAAACATTATTTCCAAGAAGCTTCCTTTACAATTATTCAAGTTTATTTTTAATCAACTTCTTTTAGTTTAAAATTGTATGACATGTTAAGAAAGGAAAAGTGTTTTTGAAGTAGAAATGATATTTTCCTCAAGAATGGAGTTCAAGTATTTTATCAAAATTATTTTCCATCTAAGATAATAAAAGGGTTATTTTTTTATCCCTATTATTACATTGGTTTGATTATGTTGTGATGGAAATATTTTTATTAATTCCTTTATCTTATATGAATTGTTTTATGATGTCATGTTGTTTAAGAATCCCATTTTTATTACATGGGTTACGCTATGATGTATGGTTTATGATTATGTGGCACACATAAGAAAGGATTCATTATAAGATGGGTGAGACCTATATCTCCCTCCAATGTATTGGGTAAAGATTTTATATCTCATGATATAGACATGGCTGGAATGGTAGGTTATACCGGTTCAGTGAAACAGGACTGGAACGAGGGTGACTCGGTTCAGAAAGGGACTTTGTCCACTAAGATAGTCTTGGCAATGAGTCATGACTAACAAGAAATGATTTTCCATGATTATGTGTGCATGCCACAAAGTTTCAAGTTTCATGTTATGATTATGGGGATCTCATTTTCACTTCTATGATTTGTTCCATGTTAAGATATTATGATCTCTTTTGCAGGTTATGATTTTCAAAAAGATATGATATGATTTTTATTTCCTTTATTTTCCCTTGCTGAGCATTTGAGCTCACCCTTTTATGTTTTCTTTTCCCCAAGATATAAAGAATGGTTTTAGGTAAAAAAAAAGGGAAGATATTTATGGGAGATATTGAAGATCTTTCACCAAGATCATAAGATTACGTTCCGAGTTTCCAAAGACACTAAACTATTACGATCCTTGTGCGTGTGTTTGTTATGTACCAAGTATTCCGCAAAAGTAATGTAATGTCCATGTACGTCAAGCTTCGGGTCTCTACAGTTGGTATCAGAGGAAAGGTTTAGTCAAACTTTGGAAACTAGGATGCGAGAACTTTAGTGAGATCCCTAAAGATATTTCTAAGGTATGTCTAGGGATGTCCCTAAGGTTAAGTATACGTATAGGTTATAGTACTAGAATTACTCTAACGATCATAGAATTAAACCTAGGATGTTAGATATTGAAGGTACTCCCCCTTTATTATGTTGTTTTCCCTAGCATGATTTTTTCCTCTCACACTGTTATTTTTGGGTTTTAGACGATGGCTGGAACCCAAAGGAACCATGTTGATCAATGCAATGGACAATGCAATGATTGCCCTCCTGAACAAACAAATGTTATGGGAGATGGAGTGCAAAATCTTATTGCTATACTTACACAAGCTATGAATCATTCTGGACTTCCAAATGAGCAGAGAAGGGAACAATATTCTATTGAGTCCTTCATGAGGCAACGCCCACCTTCTTTCAGTGGGTCTTCTGGTCCACTTGTTGCTGAACAATGGATCAGTACCACTGAAAAGATATTTTCAGTTCTTCAATGTTCTGAGCATGATAAAGTCATCTTAGCAGTATATCGTTTGGAAGGTGAAGCTGATCAATGGTGGAATCTTATCAAGAATACGAGGCAAAGAGATGAAATTGAGTCCATGGAATGGGACGAGTTCAAGAACTTGATTTTCAGTAAGTACTTCCCTCGTATTCTTCGAACAAAGATGGAAAAGGAGTTTCTTGAGCTGAAGCAGAAGGATGATGAATCTGTTGGTATATACGAAGCAAATTTTACAAGACTTGCAAGGTATGCATCTGGCATTATCATCCAACCTGAAAGTAAAGTTGATCGATTTTTCAGTGGCTTAAAACCAAGTCTTCGAAGGGAATTAGCTATAAGAGACTTTAGTAGCTATGAAGAAATTGTGCGTTGTGCTATCAAGGTAGAAATGGAAGTTGGTGTTACATATCCATCTCATGGTTTTGACAAGAAATGAAAGATGGAGTTCAAGGAGAAATCTCAGAATAATGGTAAAAAGAAGATGAATGTTTCCTTATGCACAAAGTGTGGAAAGAAGCATGGTGGAGATTGTCTTAAAGGGACTAGAAAATGTTTTAAGTGTGGAAAAGAAGGTCATCGAGCAGCTGAGTGTCAAAGTAATGGAAAAAGGGATTATAATGATGTGAATAAAGCAAACACTGCAGAGAACGCACCACCAACACTTCAATGCTTCAAGTGCAAGGAAATGGGGCATTATGCTAATAAATGCCCTAATCCAAGGGTTAGTGATAATCGACATGAGCAACCGCTTAAGGCAAAGGAAAAAGGGAAGTCACATGCAATCACCATTGGCGATGTTGAATATGATAACGATGTGGTGGAATGATTAAGTGTTTATGTAATGGGATTCCAAAATAATGTTGTATCATAAAGTATTGGAATATTTACGTATTGGTCTAATGTGGTATTCAAAGTGATTGAGATATTTTTGGAAATAAGATGATATGAGCATAATGAAGGGAAAATGAGAAAATGAAATGTTTAATAGTATTCATGAGCTCATGATTGATATAAAGACTAAGTGATATCATTGTTTGAGTATATAGAATTTTGAGGATTTTGGTATGTGGAAAGTGTTAAATTTTAACTGCATTCATGTTTTCACTAAGGTATTCAAGAGAATACATGATTAAGGACTTTGAATTTTTGGAATGTGACCAACAAAACATATCTTATGATATATGGGGATCGACGATGGTGTTAAATCTCTGGTAATCGTTTTCACTATGTTATGAGAGTGGACTGCAGTATTATGGATAAGCCTAAAGATTGGAATGGATTATGTTGGACATAAGTTAGTATTGTTTAAGGATAGAAGTTTTCTCGATATTATTGATGGGATGTTATAGTAATATAGTTTTAGAAAAAGGACAACCTGCAGGACGGGCGACAGCCCATCGCGTCGGACAAGGCTGTGGAAATCGAACCCACAACCGAAGTGTGACTGGCCTTTATCGCCTACCACTGGCCTACAGGAAGTCCATGTTTAGTAGAAACTAGTTTTATTATATTAAGCTGTATGACATATATAAGTCCATTTTAGGAACCATATATGATTAATCTCACTATAGATCAAATTATGTATATAATTTTTTGCTAACCTTTTGTTTGAGACAGATGGAATGACCCGTCATTATATCACATGATCTGCTAACACTTCACGAATAAAAAATTCAACTTCATTTATTTAAGAGATGAAGTAGAAATTGTTAAAGGCACGAACAACAGTGAGATTGTACCAAAATAAAGTAAGTATTTATTCTAATTCAAATTCTTTAACTTTAGGGAAACGATCTTGAAAACCAAAAATGTTGTCCTAGTGATCTTATATCTGATGAATCAAAAGGTACCTTAGATCGTCACAAATTTATGGTTTTATGATTGTTGGCTTTTCTATAGCCATGTTCTCTACCACTCTCCATCAGAACATGATGGTTAGATTTCTCTTCCATATCCATATTTTCACCTATGTGGAAACCTAGTGATTAGTTTATTTGGGTAACCGTTACGTTTCATACTTTTGTTTTTAAAGATTGGTTTTGATATTCCTTTTTACGATGTGGGTTTCTATTAAAGAAACTTTCGAATAGTAAACCATTTATAACCCCGACGAATTTCGAGGGCGAAATTCATTTTAAGGGGGGTAGAATGTAACAGCCCGAGATTTTATGAAAAATATTCTTTTTAATTTTATTAATGTTTTGTGTTGTACGCTACACCAAAAGGAGCTTGCACAACATGCATCTTTGACTTGCCTTGCATTACACGCAATCGCAAACTTCCTCGATAGCGTGTGTAGTACGCAATACTGAGTTTCACGAAACAACGATATGCTATTAAAATATTATTAAAACTAGCCATTATGAATAGTAATAACAACTTTTAAAATTTTTGAAATTTTAGCTCTCAAAATGGACTTCATTTTTGGATTCGGAGTATCTAATTTAGCCTAAGGTGAAATTTTGGTATTTTTCGGATAACTTTCATATTCTGATGAATAGTGAAAATTACTAAATTATAATTAAAAACAACTTTTTTAATCGAAATAATTAATAGTGATAAATTATTAATTTGAGTGGTTTTAAAGTATATTTAGAATATATTTTTACAATTTAATACAATGTTGGTCATTTAATGTAATTTCACATTTAAACCAGACATAATCAAGTGTCAATCTTTTGATAGATATTGTTTCTTAAAAACACGCTATTTGTTTTAACAACGGGATTTAATTATAAAATTAATTAATGCAACTTCTATGTTATGAATTTGGTAAAATAGACTTCATTTTTGAATTCGGAATATGAAATATAGCTTAGGATGAAATTTTGGCATTGTTTTGAAAAACATCAATTTTTGATGAATAATGAAACTACTAAGTGGTAGTTAAAAAAACTGAATTTTTCATAAAACTTAATTTTACCGCTTCTGTGAATGGAATTTCAAAAATCTGAGAGACACGGTTGATGTCAGTAAGTAAAATGTGGTTCAATGAGATGAAAATAATTTTTGGTGAATAGTAACTTTTTACTTTTATTTACCACGGTTAAAAGTAAATAGGGTAATTAAGGGTAAGAATGATATTAATATTACCCTAACACATGTCCTAATTCTATTGGACAAGTGTATCTCGACCAAAAACAACCTTAAGTGTAAAATATTATCATTTAGGCCCACTTGGATTAGATTAGGACATTTATTATTATTTAATTCAAAGAAGAGTTAAAAGAGTTAAAATCAAAGTATATTTACTAAAACATTTTTAATATAGGGTTGTAAATAAGATATATTCGATTGTAAATATTCATTAGAAATATAAAAATATTTCCTACATAATGGTATTTTATTTGTAATTTTTAGACATTAAATAATTTAATTTATTTATGACACAATGATGATGCAGTAATTATCTTATTAATGAAATATTGACATAATTGATGTTATAAACACCAAAATAAATGTAATTTGAGACTTTTTATGAATTAAAATAATTTTCTAAGTTACTATGATATATTAGTGTTGATTTAATTAACTTGGTTCGAACATATAATTCTGTTATGACTTTCACAAAAATCATATATCAAATAGTTTCAAAATTGACACAAAATAGTTTTTAAATCAAATATTATATTATTAATTGTTATTTTATTCCTAAAAATATAAGGTTCGGCCAAATGACTTAGATAAGGATATATTTATTAATAATATACAATTTGGGGTTCGTTTGGCATGTTATAGTAAGTGTATTAACCATATAGTGAAAGAAAACAAAAAGACACGGTAAAAGTTAAATTATTTAACTTAGAGTTAAATCTAATTGATAAGGTTAAAATAATACCCTAAACTTGTCTAAATCCTATTGGTTGATAGGATTTCGACCCATCCCCACTTTATATTCGAAATAAGACCCTTTGGAACCATTATAAACTGTTTTTGACTTTAATATAAAATAATATTTTGAGATATTCCTAAGGTGCCCCTCTCCTCCCTTATAAAAGGGCACCTCCTCCCCCTCCTCCTCACACCAATTTGAGCACTCAAGCTCAGACAACCCCTGCCAAAATCCATTCTCCACTTCCCTATAATAATCCTAGAGGTCCTGGTCTTCTTCAAAGACCAATCTTAGTTCCCTAAGTGGAGGATTCAAAGAGGCGTTTCAAAGAAGAGGTAATATCCATTACCGATCTTTTCAATTTCTTTATTCTTCAACTTCTTCTTCTTTAGTTGTTTCATGATAAAGTAATAACATCAGTATTAATTACATACTAATATGTTATTATAAATATGAAACAACCCTAATTCACCTTCTATCCATCCTACGGAAAAATGAAATCATCGCGCGTGCGTACGTACGGAATACCGTCTCCACGCCGTGGTGTAATCTATTTTCCACCACCACCTTACAAGGATGGGTATAATGGTGTAATGAGTAACTATTTATGATTATTATAAATTAATATTGATACTGAAATAATATATATATACTCCAATACAATTCCATGATCATAGGAACGATATCATCACTCGTGCGTACGTACGGAATACCGTCTCCATGATGTTATGCGACTCGTTCTACATGATCATCATTACATAGTAATTATATAAATGAATTTAATGAATAAATATGATATATGTTACACTAATACCATTCTGGATATAAGGTATCTATAACCTTAAAAGAAGAATAATAATTTATTCGGCAAAACACGCATAAGAACAAAAGGCAATAAAGACTCGAGTAACAAGTAACAATGAAATATTACTAACAAGAAGCTAAGAATATGACCATATATGATATCATATCAATATGTATGATTCTGGAATAAGTCAATAACATTATTTAAACCATTATACAGGAGATTCGGACACATACAAAGCAAATCGGACCTAAGGTAAGGGAAATATCACAATCTCACTTTTATCCGAGATTGTTTTTACTTTGGTAATTACTGGGGTGTATTTTATCATCCACATCCATGTTCCCTCAATATGTAATATTATTTCCATCTTTCTACAATAGTTTATATCCAATTTTACCCTTCGGTGAGTTTTTAGTAAAAGATATGAAAGGAATCTTTTGTCGTTTTTCGTACGAGGTACTTTTTGACTTTTCTGACAAAAGTACGAAGAATGTTTTTTTTAACTTATACGGCATGAATGGATTTTGAAAACATTATTTCCAAGAAGCTTAATTTACAAGTATTCAAGTTTATTTTTAATCAACTTCTTTTAGTTTAAAATTTTTTGACATGTTAAGAAAGGAAAAGTGTTTTTGAAGTAGAAAGGATATTTTCCTCAAGAATGGAGTTCAAGTATTTTATCAAAATTATTTTCCATCTAAGATAATAAAAGGGTTCTTTTTTTATCCCTATTATTACATTGGTTTGATTATGTTGTGATGGAAATATTTTTATGAATTCCTTTATCTTATATGAATTGTTTTATGATGTCATGTTGTTTAAGAATCTCATTTTTATTACATGGGTTACGCTATGATGTATGGTTTATGATTATGTGGCACACATATGAAAGGATTCATTATAAGATGGGTGAGACCTATATCTCCCTCCAATGCATTGGGTAAAGATTTTATATCTCATGAGATAGACATGGCTGGAACGGTAGGTTATACCGGTTCAGTGAAACAGGACTGGAACGAGGGTGACTCGGTTCAGAAAGGGACTTTGTCCACTAAGATAGTCTTGGCAATGAGTCATGACTAACAAGAAATGATTTTCCATGATTATGTGTGCATGCCACAAAGTTTCAAGTTTCATGTTATGATTATGGGGATCTCATTTTCACTTCTATGATTTGTTCCATGTTAAGATATTATGATCTCTTTTGCAGGTTATGATTTTCAAAATGATATGATATGATTTTTATTTCCTTTATTTTCCCTTGCTGAGCATTTGAGCTCACCCTTTTATGTTTTCTTTTCCCCAGGATATAAAGAATGGTTTTAGGTAAAAAAAGGGAAGATCTTTATGGGAGATATTGAAGATCTTTCACCAAGATCATAAGATTACGTTCCGAGTTTCCAAAGACACTAAACTATTACGATCCTTGTGTGTGTGTTTGTTATGTACCAAGTATTCCGCAAAAGTAATGTAATATCCATGTACGTCAAGCTTCGGGTCTCTACAGTTGGTATCAGAGGAAAGGTTTAGTCAACCTTTGGAAACTAGGATGCGAGAACTTTAGTGAGATCCCTAAAGATATTTCTAAGGTATGTCTAGGGATGTCCCTAAGGTTAAGTATACGTATAGGTTATAGTACTAGAATTACTCTAACGATCATAGAATTAAACCTAGGATGTTAGATATTGAAGGTACTCCCCCTTTATTATGTTGTTTTCCCTAGCATGATTTTTTCCTCTCACACTATTATTTTTGGGTTTTAGACGATGGCTAGAACCCGAAGGAACCATGTTGATCAATGCAATGGACAATGCAATGATTGCCCTCCTGAACAAACAAATGTTATGGGAGATGGAGTGCAAAATCTTATTGCTATACTTATACAAGCTATGAATCATTCTGGACTTCCAAATGAGCAGAGAAGGGAACAATATTCTATTGAGTCCTTCATGAGGCAACGCCCACCTTCTTTCAGTGGGTCTTCTGGTCCACTTGTTGCTGAACAATGGATCAGTACTACTGAAAAGATATTTTCAGTTCTTCAATGTTCTGAGCATGATAAAGTCATCTTAGCAGTATATCGTTTGGAAGGTGAAGCTGATCAATGGTGGAATCTTATCAAGAATACGAGGCAAAGAGATGAAATTGAGTCCATGGAATGGGACGAGTTCAAGAACTTGATTTTCAGTAAGTACTTCCCTCGTATTCTTCGAACAAAGATGGAAAAGGAGTTTCTTGAGCTGAAGCAGAAGGATGATGAATCTGTTGGTATATACGAAGCAAATTTTACAAGACTTGCAAGGTATGCATCTGGAATTATCATCCAACCTGAAAGTAAAGTTGATCGATTTTTCAGTGGCTTAAAACCAAGTCTTCGAAGGGCATTAGCTATAAGAGACTTTAGTAGCTATGAAGAAATTGTGCGTTGTGCTATCAAGGTAGAAATGGAAGTTGGTGTTACATATCCATCTCATGGTTTTGACAAGAAACGAAAGATGGAGTTCAAGGAGAAATCTCAGAATAATGGTGAAAAGAAGATGAATGTTTCCTTATGCACAAAGTGTGGAAAGAAGCATGGTGGAGATTGTCTTAAAGGGACTAGAAAATGTTTTAAGTGTGGAAAAGAAGGTCATCGAGCAGCTGAGTGTCAAAGTAATGGAAAAAGGGATTATAATGATGTGAATAAAGCAAACACTACAGAGAATGCACCACCAACACTTCAATGCTTCAAGTGCAAGGAAATGGGGCATTATGCTAATAAATGCCCTAATCCAAGGGTTAGTGATGATCGACATGAGCAACCGCTTAAGGCAAAGGACAAAGGGAAGTCACATGCAATCACCATTGGCGATGTTGAATATGATAACGATGTGGTGGAATGATTAAGTGTTTATGTAATGGGATTCCAAAATAATGTTGTATCATAAAGTATTGGAATATTTACGTATTGGTCTAATGTGGTATTCAAAGTGATTGAGATATTTTTGGAAATAAGATGATATGAGCATAATGAAGGGAAAATGAGAAAACGAAATGTTTAACAGTATTCATGAGCTCATGATTGATATAAAGACTAAGTGATATCATTGTTTGAGTATATAGAATTTTGAGGATTTTGGTATGTGGAAAGTGTTAAATTTTAACTGCATTCATGTTTTCACTAAGGTATTCAAGAGAATACATGATTAAGGACTTTGAATTTTTGGAATGTGACCAACAAAACATATCTTATGATATATGGGGATCGACGATGGTGTTAAATCTCTGGTAATCGTTTTCACTATGTTATGAGAGTGGACTGCAGTATTATGGATAAGCCTAAAGATTGGAATGGATTATGTTGGACATAAGTTAGTATTGTTTAAGGATAGAAGTTTTCTCGATATTATTGATGGGATGTTATAGTAATATAGTTTTAGAAAAAGGACAACCTGCAGGACGGGCGACAGCCCATCGCGTCGGACAAGGCTGTGGAAATCGAACCCACAACCGAAGTGCGACTGGCCTTTATCGCCTACCACTGGCCTACAGGAAGTCCATGTTTAGTAGAAACTAGTTTTATTATATTAAGTTGTATGACATATATAAGTCCATTTTAGAAACCATATATGATTAATCTCACTATAGATCGACTTATGTATATAAGTTTTTGCTAACCTTTTGTTTGAAACAGATGGAATGACCCGTCATTATATCACATGATCTGCTAACACTTCACGAATAACAAATTCAACTTCATTTATTTAAGAGATGAAGTGGAAATTGTTAAAGGCACGAACAATAGTGAGATTGTACCAAAATAAAGTAAGTATTTATTCTAATTTAAATTCTTTAACTTTAGGGAAACGATCTTGAAAACCAAAAATGTTGTCCTAGTGATCTTATATTTGATGAATCAGATGGTACCTTAGATCGTCACAAATTTATGGCTTTATGATTGCTGGCTTTTCCATATCCATGTTCTCTACCACTCTCCATCAGAACATGATGGTTAGATTTCTCTTCCATATACATATTTTCACCTATGTGGAAACCTAGTGATTAGTTTATTTGGGTAACCGTTACGTTTCATAATTTTGTTTTTAAAGATTGGTTTTGATATTCCTTTTTACGATGTGGGTTTCTATTAAAGAAACTTTCTAATAGTAAACCATTTATAACCCCGACGAATTTCGAGGGCGAAATTCATTTTAAGGGGGGTAGAATGTAACAGCCCGAGATTTTATGAAAAATATTCTTTTTAATTTTATTAATGTTTTGTGTTGTACGCTACACCAAAAGGAGCTTGCACAACACGCATCTTTGACTTGCCTTGCATTACACGCAATCGCAACCTTCCTCGATAGCGTGTGTAGTACGCAATACTAAGTTTCACGAAACAACGATATGCTATTAAAATATTATTAAAACTAGCCATTATGAATAGTAATAACCACTTTTTAAATTTTAGAAATTTTAGCTCTCAAAATGGACTTCATTTTTGGATTCGGAGTATCGAATTTAGCCTAAGGTGAAATTTTGGTATTTTTCGGATAACTTTCATATTCTGATGAATAGTGAAAATTACTAAATTATAATTAAAAACAAATTTTTTAATCGAAATAATTAATAGTGATAAATTATTAATTTGAGTGGTTTTAAAGTATATTTAGAATATATTTTTACAATTTAATACAATGTTGGTCATTGAATGTAATTTCACATTTAAACCAGACATAATCAAGTGTCAATCTTTTGATAGATATTGTTTCTTAAAAACACGCTATTTGTTTTAACAGCGGGATTTAATTATAAAATTAATTAATGCAACTTCTATGTTATGAATTTGGTAAAATAGACTTCATTTTTGAATTCGGAATATGAAATATAGCTTAGGATGAAATTTTGGCATTGTTCTGAAAAACATCAATTTTTGATGAATAGTGAAACTACTAAGTGGTAGTTAAAAAAACTGAATTTTTCATAAAACTTAATTTTACCGCTTCTGTGAATGGAATTTCAAAAATCTGAGAGACACGGTTGATGTCAGTAAGTAAAATGTGGTTCAATGAGATGAAAATAATTTTTGGTGAATAGTAACTTTTTACTTTTATTTACCACGGTTAAAAGTAAATAGGGTAATTAAGGGTAAGAATGATATTAATATTACCCTAACACATGTCCTAATTCTATTGGACAAGTGTATCTCGACCAAAAACAACCTTAAGTGTAAAATATTATCATTTAGGCCCACTTGGATTAGATTAGGACATTTATTATTATTTAATTCAAAGAAGAGTTAAAAGAGTTAAAATCAAAGTATATTTACTAAAACATTTTTAATATAGGGTTGTACATAAGATAAATTCGATTGTAAATATTCATTAGAACTCTAAAAAGATTTCTTACATAATGGTATTTTATTTGTAATTTTTAGACATTAAATAATTTAATTTATTTATGACACAATGATGATGCAGTAATTATCTTATTAATGAAATATTGACATAATTGATGTTATAAACACAAAAATAAATGTAATTTGAGACTTTTTATGAATTACACTAATTTTCTAGGTTACTGTGATATATTAGTGTTGATGTAATCAACTTTGTTCGAACATATAATTCTGTTATGACTTTCACAAAAATCATATATCAAATAGTGTCAAAATTGACACAAAATAGTTTTTAAATCAAATATTATATTATTAACTGTTATTTTATTCCTAAAAATATAAGGTTCGGCAAAATGACTTAGATAAGGATATATGTATTAATAATATACAATTTGGGGTTCGTTTGGCATGTTATAGTAAGTGTATTAACCATATAGTGAAAGAAACTTAGAGTTAAATCTAATTGATAAGGTTAAAATAATACCCTAAACTTGTCTAAATCCTATTGGTTGATAGGATTTCGACCCATCCCCACTTTAGCTTCGAAATAAGACCCTTTGGAACCATTATAAACCGATTTTGACTTTAATATAAAATAATATTTTGAGATATTCCTAAGGTGCCCCTCTCCTCCCTTATAAAAGGGCACCTCCTCCCCCTCCTCCTCACACCAATTTGAGCACTCAAGCTCGGACAACCCCTACCAAAATCCCTTCTCCACTTCCCTAGAATAATCCTAGAGGTCCTGGTCTTCTTCAAAGACCAATCTTAGTTCCCTAAGTGGAGGATTCAAAGAGGCGTTTCAAAGAAGAGGTAATATCCATTACCGATCTTTTCAATTTCTTTCTTCTTCAACTTCTTCTTCTTTAGTTGTTTCATGATAAAGTAATAACATCAGTATTAATTACATACTGATATGTTATTATAAATATGAAACAACCCTAATTCACCTTATATCCATCCTACGGAAAAATGAAATCATCGCGCGTGCGTACGTACGGAATACCGTCTCCACGCCGTGGTGTAATCTATTTTCCACCACCACCTTACAAGGATGGGTATAATGGTGTAATGAGTAACTATTTATGATTATTATAAAGTAATATTGATACTGAAATAATATATATATACTCCAATACAATTCCACGATCATAGGAACGATATCATCACTCGTGCGTACGTACGGAATACCGTCTCCACGATGTGATGCGACTCGTTCTACATGATCATCATTACATAGTAATTATATAAATGAATTGAATGAATAAATATGATATATGTTACACTAATACCATTCTGGATATAAGGTATCTATAACCTTAAAAGAAGAATAAGAATTTATTCGGCAAAACACGCATAAGAACAAAAGGCAATAAAGACCCGAGTAACAAGTAACAATGAAATATTACTAACAAGAAGCTAAGAATATGACCATATATGATATCATATCAATATGTATGATTCTGGAATAAGTCAATAACATTATTTAAACCATTATACAGGATATTCGGACACATACAAAGCAAATCGGACCTAAGGTAAGGGAAATATCACAATCTCACTTTTATCCGAGATTGTTTTTACTTTGGTAATTACTGGGGTGTATTTTATCATCCACATCCATGTTCCCTCAATATGTAATATTATTTCCATATTTCTACAATAGTTTATATCCAATTTTACCCTTCGGTGAGTTTTTAGTAAAAGATATGAAAGGAATCTTTGGTCGTTTTTCGTACGAGGTACTTTTTGACTTTTCCGACAAAAGTACGAAGAATGTTTTTTTTTAACTTATACGGCATGAATGGATTTTGAAAACATTATTTCCAAGAAGCTTCCTTTACAAGTATTCAAGTTTATTTTTAATCAACTTCTGTTATTTTAAAATTGTATGACATGTTAAGAAAGGAAAAGTGTTTTTGAAGTAGAAAGGAAATTTTCCTCAAGAATGGAGTTCAAGTATTTTATCAAAATTATTTTCCATCTAAGATAATAAAAGGGTTCGGTTTTTATCCCTATTATTACATTGGTTTGATTATGTTGTGATGGAAATATTTTTATGAATTCCTTTATCTTATATGAATTGTTTTATGATGTCATGTTGTTTAAGAATCCCATTTTTATTACATGGGTTACGCTATGATGTATGGTTTATGATTATGTGGCACACATAAGAAAGGATTCATTATAAGATGGGTGGGACCTATATCTCCCTCCAATGCATTGGGTAAAGATTTTATATCTCATGAGATAGACATGGCTGGAATGGTAGGTTATACCGGTTCAGTGAAACAGGACTGGAACGAGGGTGACTCGGTTCAGAAAGGGACTTTGTCCACTAAGATAGTATTGGAAATGAGTCATGACTAACAAGAAATGATTTTCCATGATTATGTGTGCATGCCACAAAGTTTCAAGTTTCATGTTATGATTATGGGGATCTCATTTTCACTTCTATGATTTGTTCCATGTTAAGATATTATGATCTCTTTTGCAGGTTATGATTTTCAAAAAGATATGATATGATTTTTATTTCCTTTATTTGCCCTTGCTGAGCATTTGAGCTCACCCTTTTATGTTTTCTTTTCCCCAGGATTATCACGACCTGTCCTCGGGGCCCGTGCCGTGACTACCCCAAGCCCGCCTTCCATAGGCCAGGGGCTGGCGACTAGCACCAAGGCGTAAATCCCAACAAAAAGGGAAGGCATTTTCCTTTGAAAAGAAAACAAGCACCACAGAGTAAGCAAGCGGAAAAGTAAACACTAAGTAAAAATTGTACAAGTTGTGCTGAAAGTAAAAGGGGCCGGAAATACAAGCCCAACTGTAAAGTACAACTGAAAGGAAAAACAGCAACTGAAAGGAAAAACTGCAGCGTCGAGCCGTCCTCTGGAAGTCCCACCTGAAGGGTGGGTACAGATAGCCTCCACTGCTCCTCGGGTCCACCTAACCCCTCCGAGTACGTCCCGCCCAGTGGTCCACCTCCAGGTATTGTCCTGCTCCGCACGCCTCCTCCACGATCAGCGGTGTCCGTCGTCTGCAACCAACACCACGAAGTGCGGGCATAGCCCGTGCAGGGGTGAGTATAAGCTACTCAGTAGGGACCCCGAGACCCCCGAAGGTCTCCCGAAATCCACAAAGGATAAACCACGAAGAATAGATACAATCACGAAGCAACATCTGACACGGCTTAGGTATATGCTCATACATATACCTAAGTCATCAATTCCCCGATCGGCTCCAACGTCCGAGCGCCTAGCACAACCCAGTCCACACAGGAAAGCAAAACGCATACCCACGCAGGATAGAACAACACAATCCACAAAGGAGAGTAAACAGTAAATCTGCACAGGATAGCTCAACACAATCCACAAAGGAGAGGAAAACGTAATCCACACAGGAAAACTCAACAGATAACTCTCATAGGTATATGCCCATACATATATCGAAATTATCAGATAACCCATCTCAATCAAGAGGAAACACAAGGATCATTGACTCAGCTCAAACCAGGATTTTCATTATCAAAACGTAGCTACTGAAGAGCCCCATCCCTGAAGTGTACAGTGGTCCTGTCACGACTCCGAGGTACTTCTCACTAACCTAAGACTGCTGAGGTACTCCTCCTGTCGAGTATCGCGGGTCTGCTGCCAACTACCGGGCGCTCCGTCCGCTGAGGGTCTGCTGCCAAATACCGGGCGCTCACCCAAATAGCCTACAGAGGTACTCCTCCAGTCGAGTACTGTGGGTCTGCTGCCAACTACCAGGCGCTCCGTCCGTCGTGGGTCTGCCGCCAAATACCGGGCGCTCCGTCCACTGGGCTAGTCGACTCACTCCAAGTCGAGTCGGTCGAGCAGTCTTCAGGTCTCAGCCGGCTACACGGTCTCCGTACTCTATACGCTCGTCTCCAGTATCGCGGGTCTGCCGCTACAACCAAGCGCACCACCTCTATCGAGTAAAACAGAAGATTCAGCTCACACAGGTATACTTCTTCGGATGACGATAAAGATGATCCCTGATTCATATAAGTCGTCGGACCCACGAAGGATCGATAGGTAACTAATCTCTGCAGTGACCCACACAGGATCGGACCCACACAGGATCGGGCCCACGCAGGACCTGAAGCCCTGATCCACGTAGGATCGCTGAGTGCAGTAGTCGTCGCAGTCCGCTGAGCATCTCTGCACAGTCGTCGCCGCAGTCCACTGAGGATCTCTGCATGGTCGTCGTCGGAGTCCACGGAGGATCTCTGCACCGTCGTCGCCGCAGTCCACGGAGGATCTCTGCACAGTCGTCGCCGCAGTCCACTGAGGATCTCTGCACGGTCGTCGCTGTCGAAGTAGCAGTCGCAGCCAGCCTAGGGTTCCCGCACACAGCAAGCTCGTTCGGGAGAGTCCGCTCCACGAGCCGAGAGGCTGATACATCAACTGACACAAAGTCCGAAGTTGATGTATCCAAAAGTTCTGTATCGTCAACAGGAACTCAACGTCGCAGACGGCGCGTCAATCGGACGCCCGGTCTGAGAGATATTGGCATTTTCGTCCCAGGGGCCCGGTTGGTTTTTAAGGAAAAACCAACCCGACCGCACTCCACCTGCATCCAAACCTCGGGCGGAGTATTCCAAAAGATCCGTCTCACTTAGAGGAAATCAACCAAGCTGACGGCACGTCAATCGGACGTCCGTAGCTCAAGATATGAGCGTTTCCGCTCCGAGGGCCCGGTTGGTTTCGTGTACGAACCAACCCGGCCGAACCCCAAGTATTCCGAAACTTTGAGTGTGATAAACCGAAACGACCGTCTCGATCCAAGGATCGCGTTGCCGCTGACGGCGGGTCGTTTGGAGGCCCGTAGCTCAAGATACGGCCATTTGAACGAAGTCCGTCCGAAGACGGGGGGTCCGGGCCCGAGCCGACCCGGCCCGACCCCCCCCCCCCCTGGTTGGCCCGAACCGGGTCGGGTCCGACTCGGTTGGCCCGGCCCGGCCCGGCCAGGGCCGGTCCGGCTCGGCTCGGCCGAGCGGCCGACGCGGGGGAAAGCCGCCGCCCCGCGTGACACCCCCGCGGCACCCGCGGGGTGTCGGCCAGACACCCGCGGGGTGCCGCGTGACAACCCCGCGGCACCCGCGGGGTGTCGCGCTGGACACCCGCGGGGTGCCGCCGCCTCCGGCCGCCGGCGCCACCGCGCCGGCGACCCGCGCCACCACCGGCTTCTGCGGGCCACCGGAGTCGCTCCGGTGACCCGTTTTCCTTCCCGTCTGCGCCGTTGTTCCTCCCGGGTTCCGTTCTTTACTGCGGGATCATCAAACACCCGTTGCGGCACGTTCCGTCGTCGCCCGCCAAATCCGCAAAACACGAAGAACGGCGGAGGGTTGTCGGGCCGTGTTCGTTTGACCCGCACCCTCCGCATTAGATAAAAACAACGGGAGAAAATGTTCAACACATGAACCGACAATTTTAATAAAATAAAATTGTTCAATTGAAACCGGCTCTTAAGTTTTTAAAGAACGTTCACGGGAATATAAAGAGGGGTATTCCAAAATTATAAAATCCCTACCTCGTCGATCGTCGCGCGCGGGCGTTCTTCGCGGAAAGGATCGTCGCGGAAGAGCGGGATCGTCGCGTCGTCGCGGGGAGGCGTCGCGTTGTCGCGGAATCCGACGTTGAGTCGGCGAGCTCAACGAACCAAGAACAACAGATTTAAATTATTAATATTTAAATCTGTGTTTCGTAAAAAACCAAAAGAAAAGAACTTTTGAGAGGAAATCCGAAATCACCCACCTCAAATGGTCGGTGATCGGAGATCGGAGCGTGGAAGAACGTCACGGACGGAAGCGTCGTCGATTTCCGGGTTTGGCGTTCTTCGCGTTCTTCGTGTTCTTCGCGAGGGAGAAGAAGAACAAGAATCCTCTCAAACCTTCTCCAAAGATTTGGGTTGGTCTTATTTTATTAATATGCCAACACACGAAACAGGTTAAGAAACGATTGAATTAATTCGTTGAATTAATTCAACGAAAGAAACATGCCATTCAATTCACGAGAGAAACAACCCAATTAAATGGTCTGTTAATAATTTAGAAAACGCGTCGGTTGACTTTCATTAAGACGGGTTTTCACGGGTGCGTTTCTTAGCGGAAAGAAACGGCGGGGCTCGTGCGGGCCCCACCTCACAAATATCCTACCAAGGGGGTAGGATATTTCCGGATAGCATCCTATCCAGTTCAACTCAGTTCAAGCCGCCTTTAAGTGGCTTCAAGTGGCTTCCAAGTGGCTTAAGTGAAATAAAATAAAGTTGTCGCAAAATTATTTTATTTCTTAACTTTAAGCCCGAAAATTAAAAACCCCACCCGAGAAAACGCAACTCCGGAAGAGGTGTTTCTAAGCGAATACCGGCGCTGCGATTTCATCGGTGCCCTCAGAATTCGATTCCGGGCACCGGTTCAAAAGTTAGAAAAACCCGCTCGTCTGTTCACTGAACGTACCCGAGCCAAACTTCGGAAAATGATTCCGGGCACACCGGGCCTCGGAATCAGGTGCCGTCAGAAACTGCGCTCTTGCAAAATTCCAAAGAAAATTAAGAAAAAAAAATCCCTTGAAATTTACGGGTCTTTACATTACTCCCACCACAGGGCTTTACGTCCCCGTAAAGCTTCAACACAAACTAGGGATACAAAGGCGGTACTGAGCACACATCTGAGCCTTCCGCTCCATGTGCTCACCTGGACCTTCTCTATCGTGGCCCGAACCACCTCTGGTCCCACTAGAGCTGCTATGATTTCTTCCTTGCCGATAAGAGAAATCTGGTCTCATCCCCTGGATGAACCACGTTCTTCGCCTAATACGGTCAATCCCGAGATGGATGATACTAATCCATACCAAGGATGACGTCGTAAGGCCTCGACGCTACTACCAAGAGATCCAACCGTTACTCTCGCCTCCAAGGGTTGAGTCACACTGTCGGCATCAGTGTGTGGTAACTGGGTCTCCTCCAGTAGATGTCTCACAAGTGAGGGTCAAGTCAACAGTCAAAACTGGAACCTCTTAGTAACAACACAAGAGAGGACAGGGAAGTAAATGCCACAAGAAAAGGTGTCTTTTATTACAGCAGCTCAAGTACAAAGACACAAAGCATCTACAAACATACATCAACAAAACTAGAAGCAACATGAACAAAAGTCTCCAGGTCTGGAGCTAGTTCTGCTCCTGTCCATCTGCTCCCGGAGCCCCATGATCGTAGGCCTCAACTGCCTGAAGATGAGCTCTCCCATGTCCTCCTGTCCCCTGCGGTCGGGGTGGACCGCCTGGTGGTGGTGGCGGCAGAGCCTCAAAGCGTCGCCCACCACCTGTTGCTCGGCCAGCTCCTCTGCCTCGTCTGCCTCCTCCCTGCGGACCGCCACGGTCGAACCTCTGCCTCTGCCTGGGAGGTTCTTCGCTTAACTGCTGATCATCAGCATGGCGGGTCGGATAGTCACGAGCCATGTGACCAATCCCACCACAGGAGTAACACTGCCCACTCTCGGCACGCCTGGATCTGACTCCACCCCGGCTCCCCCGCACAACTGAGCCTGAGTCGTGCAGTCGGCCACCGGTAGGTCTGGTCTGCCTGGAACCCTGATTCATCCGTCGGCTACCTGCTGCCGATGACTCTGCTATCTGCCGCCCTGCGGCAGGTCTCGCTGTGGACTCAGCCAGGAAGCTCTCGATCAGAAGGGCTCGATCTAGCACTCCTGCCTGGGTCGGGATGCTGAGAGAGATCAGCGAGGCCCTGATCTCATGTCTCAATCCCTGCTCGAAGGTCTGGGCCCGGAAGAAGGGGTCCCGTACCATGTCTGTCGAGTACCGAGAAAGGTCGGTGAACCTCGCCGCGTACTGAGCGATCGTCAAGCTGCCCTGCCGCAGCTGAAGAAGCTCCTGGATGCGCACCGCACGGAGGGTGGCCGAGAAGAACTCTGAGTGGAAGAGGCTCTCGAAGTCCGTCCAGATGAGGGTGGCCTCATCGTGTACCTGGAGCATCAGGCTCCACCAGCGTTCGGCTGCTGCGTGCAGTAGGCTCGCCGCGAGGATCACCATGAGGTCTGCTGGTGTCCTCACTAGCCTGAAAACTCGGACGACCGCCTCCAGCCAGTCCTCGGCTGCCTGGGGGTCCGACTCCCCACGGAACCTGGGTGGTCTCTGGCGCTGGAACTCGTGCAGAGCTCCGAGGCATCGTGCGTCGTCAGCTGCCAGTGCTGGAAGCATCGGGGGCTCGGCGGGTAAAGGTACCGCCGGTGCCTCTGCTGTCAACGGGCCCTGTACCGAGGCCTCGTCGCTCGGCGGGCTGTCGTCGCGCTCTACTCTAGGAACCCTAGCTGGCTGCTGTCGTCGTGCCATCCTGAAAAGGAAACAAGTATTCCACGGTCATAACAGTATACCTGGTGAGCTGACACAAGTAATCACTGAGAAAACTTGAAACACACATGCAATCAATGTTTTCGTGCATTAAGTCGGAAATCAGAAGTCAGGGTCCTGGTGTATGGATACGTCGGCCGCCGCACCAACACTGGACTCCCTGGACTGATAACCACACTCAATACACTAAACACTATTGCTTCACATAGAAGAAAGATCAGAGTCTACGGTAGAACCGACCACCTCTGATACCAATTTGTCACGACCCGTCCTCGGGGCCCGTGCCGTGACTACCCCAAGCCCGCCTTCCATAGGCCAGGGGCTGAAGACTAGCACCAAGGCGTAAATCCCAACAAAAAGGGAAGGCATTTGCCTTTGAAAAGAAAACAAGCACCACAGAGTAAGCAAGCGGAAAAGTAAACACTAAGTAAAAATTGTACAAGCTGTGCTGAAAGTAAAAGGGGCCGGAAATACAAGCCCAACTGTAAAGTACAACTGAAAGGAAAAACAGCAACTGAAAGGAAAAACTGCAGCGTCGAGCCGTCCTCTAGAAGTCCCACCTGAAGGGTGGGTACAGATAGCCTCCACTGCTCCTCGGGTCCACCTAACCGCTCCGAGTACGTCCCGCCCAGTGGTCCACCTCCAGGTATTGTCCTGCTCCGCACGCCTCCTCCACGATCAGCGCTGTCCGTCGTCTGCAACCAACACCACGAAGTGCGGGCATAGCCCGTGCAGGGGTGAGTATAAGCTACTCAGTAGGGACCCCGAGACCCCCGAAGGTCTCCCGAAATCCACAAAGGATAAACCACAAAGAATAGATACAATCACGAAGCAACATCTGACACGGCTTAGGTATATGCTCATACATATACCTAAGTCATCAATTCCTCGATCGGCTCCAACGTCCGAGCCCCTAGCACAACCCAGTCCACACAGGAAAGCAAAACGCATACCCACGCAGGATAGAACAACACAATCCACAAAGGAGAGTAAACAGTAAATCTGCACAGGATAGCTCAACACAATCCACAAAGGAGAGGAAAACGTAATCCACACAGGAAAACTCAACAGATAACTCTCATAGGTATATGCCCATACATATATCGAAATTATCAGATAACCCATCTCAATCAAGAGGAAACACAAGGATCATTGACTCAGCTCAAACCAGGATTTTCATTATCAAAACGTAGCTGCTGAAGAGCCCCATCCCTGAAGTGTACAGTGGTCCTGTCACGACTCCGAGGTACTTCTCACTAACCTAAGACTGCTGAGGTACTCCTCCTATCGAGTATCGCGGGTCTGCTGCCAACTACCGGGCGCTCCGTCCGCTGAGGGTCTGCTGCCAAATACCGGGCGCTCACCCAAATAGCCTACAGAGGTACTCCTCCAGTCGAGTACCGCGGGTCTGCTGCCAACTACCAGGCGCTCCGTCCGCCGTGGGTCTGCCGCCAAATACCGGGCGCTCCGTCCACTGGGCTAGTCGACTCACTCCAAGTCAAGTCGGTCGAGCAGTCTTCAGGTCTCAGCCGGCTACACGGTCTCCGTACTCTATACGCTCGTCTCCAGTATCGCGGGTCTGCCGCTACAACCAAGCGCACCACCTCTATCGAGTAAAACAGAAGATTCAGCTCACACAGGTATACTTCTTCGGATGACGATAAAGATGATCCCTGATTCATATAAGTCGTCGGACCCACGAAGGATCGATAGGTAACTAATCTCTGCAGTGACCCACACAGGATCGGACCCACACAGGATCGGGCCCACGCAGGACCTGAAGCCCTGATCCACGTAGGATCGCTGAGTGCAGTAGTCGTCGCAGTCCGCTGAGCATCTCTGCATAGTCGTCGCCGCAGTCCACTGAGGATCTCTGCACGGTCGTCGTCGGAGTCCACGGAGGATCTCTGCACCGTCATCGCCGCAGTCCACGGAGGATCTCTGCACAGTCGTCGCCGCAGTCCACTGAGGATCTCTGCACGGTCGTCGCTGTCGAAGTAGCAGTCGCAGCCAGCCTAGGGTTCCCGCACACAGCAAGCTCGTTCGGGAGAGTCCGCTCCACGAGCCGAGAGGCTGATACATCAACTGACACAAAGTCCGAAGTTGATGTATCCAAAAGTTCCGTATCGTCAACAGGAACTCAACGTCGCAGACGGCGCGTCAATCGGACGCCCGGTCTGAGAGATATTGGCATTTTCGTCCCAGGGGCCCGGTTGGTTTTTAAGGCAAAACCAACCCGACCGCACTCCACCTGCGTCCAAACCTCGGGCGGAGTATGCCAAAAGATCCGTCTCACTTAGAGGAAATCAACCAAGCTGACGGCACGTCAATCGGACGTCCGTAGCTCAAGATATGAGCGTTTCCGCTCCGAGGGCCCGGTTGGTTTCGTGTACGAACCAACCCGGCTGAACCCCAAGTATTCCGAAACTTTGAGTGCGATAAACCGAAACGACCGTCTCGATCCAAGGATCGCGTTGCCGCTGACGGCGGGTCGTTTGGAGGCCCGTAGCTCAAGATACGGCCATTTGAACGAAGTCCGTCCGAAGATGGGGGGTCCGGGCCCGGGCCGACCCGGCCCGACCCCCCCCCCCCCCCTGGTTGGCCCGAACCGGGTCGGGTCCGACTCGGTTGGCCCGGCCCGGCCCGGCCAGGGCCGGTCCGGCTCGGCTCGGCCGAGCGGCCGACGCGGGGGAAAGCCGCCGCCCCGCGTGACACCCCCGCGGCACCCGCGGGGTGTCGGCCAGACACCCGCGGGGTGCCGCGTGACAACCCCGCGGCACCCGCGGGGTGTCGCGTGACAACCCCGCGACACCCGCGGGGTGTCGCGCTGGACACCCGCGGCACCCGCGAGGTGTCGCGCTGGACACCCGCGGGGTGCCGCCGCCTCCGGCCGCCGGTGCCGCCGCGCCGGCGACCCACGCCACCACCGGCTTCCGCGGGCCGCCGGAGTCGCTCCGGTGACCCGTTTTCCTTCCCGTCTGCGCCGTTGTTCCTCCCGGGTTCCGTTCTTTACTGCGGGATCATCAAACACCCGTTGCGGCACGTTCCGTCGTCGCCCGCCAAATCCGCAAAACACGAAGAACGGCGGAGGGTTGCCGGGCCGTGTTCGTTTGACCCGCACCCTCCACGTTAGATAAAAACAATGGGAGAAAATGTTCAACATATGAACCGACAATTTTAATAAAATAAAATTGTTCAATTGAAACCGGCTCTTAAGTTTTTAAAGAACGTTCACGGGAATATAAAGAGGGGTATTCCAAAATTATAAAATCCCTACCTCGTCAATCGTCGCGCGCAGGCGTTCTTCGCGGAAAGGATCGTCGCGGAAGAGCGGGATCGTCGCGTCGTCGCGGGGAGGCGTCGCGTCGTCGCGGGGAGGCGTCGCGTCGTCGCGGAATCCGACGTTGAGTCGGCGAGCTCAACGAACCAAGAACAACAGATTTAAATTATTAATATTTAAATCTGTGTTTCGTAAAAAACCAAAAGAAAAGAACTTTTGAGAGGAAATCTGAAATCACGCACCTCAAACGGTCGGTGATCGGAGATCGGAGCATGGAAGAACGTCACGGACGGAAGCGTCGTCGATTTCCGGGTTCGGCGTTCTTCGCGTTCTTCGTGTTCTTCGCGAGGGAGAAGAAGAACAAGAATCCTCTCAAACCTTCTACAAAGATTTGGGTTGGTCTTATTTTATTAATATGCCAACACACGAAACAGGTTAAGAAACGATTGAATTAATTCTTTGAATTAATTCAACGAAAGAAACATGCCATTCAATTCACGAGAGAAACAGCCCAATTAAATGGTCTGTTAAGAATTTAGAAAACGCGTCGGTTGACTTTCATTAAGACGGGTTTTCACGGGTGCGTTTCTTAGCGGAAAGAAACGGCGGGGCTCGTGCGGGCCCCACCTCACAAATATCCTACCAAGGGGGTAGGATATTTCCGGATAGCATCCTATCCAGTTCAACTCAGTTCAATCCTCCTTTAAGTGGCTTCAAGTGGCTTCCAAGTGGCTTAAGTGAAATAAAATAAAGTTGTCGCAAAATTATTTTATTTCTTAACTTTAAGCCCGAAAATTAAAAACCACACCCGAGCAAACGCAACTCCGGAAGAGGCGTTTCTAAGCGAATACTGGCGCTGCGATTTCATCGGTGCCCTCAGAATTCGATTCCGGGCACCGGTTCAAAAGTTAGAAAAACCCGCTCGTCCGTTCACTGAACGTACCTGAGCCAAACTTCGGAAAATGATTCCGGGCACACCGGGCCTCGGAATCAGGTGCCGTCAGAAACTGCGCTCTTGCAAAATTCCAAAGAAAATTAAGAAGAAAAAATTCCTTGAAATTTACGGGTCTTTACAAGGATATAAAGAATGGTTTTAGGTAAAAAAAGGGAAGATCTTTATGGGAGATATTGAAGATCTTTCACCACGATCAGAAGATTACGTTCCGAGTTTCCAAAGACACTAAACTATTACGATCCTTGTGTGTGTGTTTGTTATGTACCAAGTATTCCGCAAAAGTAATGTAATGTCCATGTACGTCAAGCTTCGGGTCTCTACAGTACTGGTTAATTACCTCACACATTGGTCCCTATCTCTTGAAAAGTACAACTACAAAAAATTTAGATCATTTATAATAACAAATAAATTTATTTTATATTTTTGTAGAAACATATTACGTTAGTTAATTGATTTAATACATAGAATATGATTACATATATTTTTACCCTTTTATACATTAATTTATTGAATTTTAATAAAATTAGTTAAAAAGTTAATAGAATATGATAGAAAATAAAAAATTAAATTATAAACACATTTTAATGTTGAATTATTTATAGTTATTACACATTGATATAGTTTAGATAAATATCCGGGTTTAATATTCATTATATTTGGATTAATATGTAATATTTTTTCTTTTATATTTAATTTCTCATATAAACTGTTGTGTAATTTTTGGTCTCTCAAAAAAGTGAACAATTCTCATTTTCCAAAATCTATTTTCCATTTTTCTTAAATATTATTTCATTGTTTAAATGCATAACATATAAAAGTTTTCTTGGAATTTATAGATGTTATATCTATAAAACATATCAAATATAAATAAAATTTTAAAACAACTTAGAAATATTTTTAGATCTTTGATTTATTAATTCTTCATATATTTGTCACATACTGTGCCAATGAACAATCCATAGTGTAATAATATTCATTGGTTTAAAAATACACTGAATTCCAAAAATCCACCTCAATATATGTTTAGATCAAATGGCGTTAATGAATTGAAATATTTTATTTATTTTAATCGGGAAGGGTCATATATAATCTAGAGAGAGGAAGAATGTTTTTACTAAAAACAACTAAAATTTAAAGACAAAAAGTGACATATTTGAGTTTAATTACTAGTCAACCAATTTGTTACATCATATATTCGACGTAATGTACAGTTAAAAAATATGTGAAATGTTTCATTAAATTATTATAAATATTAAGGGAACGATAGAAGCTGATTTTAGATCATGGTGTGACTTGGTGGATTTGGATATAATAACAGAATTGCATCTTATGTGTATCAGAGAAAATAAATGGAATGTCCTTTATACTTATTATGTGTTTAAAAATGTAGGAAAAAATCATGGATTTACTAGAGAATTTTAATTTTCTTGATGGATATTCATGAATTATATCAAAATCGGTACATAGATTATATTTTAAGTTGAAATCATCGATGTCTCATGATTATCACAAGCTTTTGAATGAGTTTATTATAGTATAAATCAATCACCTATCACCTAATAATGTACGTGTATTAGTTATTCAGTGTTTCCATTTTTATAAATATCATTTTTATGAGAATATTTCCATGTATTTCATGTAAAAAAATTTGGTAGAGGAACCACTATTATTGTGAGTTAGGGAAAATATTCCCTCAATAATTTTTCACATTAATGCTCTATCTAACTATCCTTATTACAACATAAAAACATCTTGGAGGACCTATTTATTTTATTTAGATGTATCCCACTGAATGAAATACGTACACATTGATGTATTATGTTTGAAATAGGAATCTTTCCGAAGGTTATATCATGAAATGTTACTTGGCTAAAATATGCATGTATTTATACTCCATTTATTTATTTGATGTCAATAAAAGAAAAAGACCAAATTTGAAATGAATAGGAACAATATGAGAAATTTAAACCATTTTTTTATCCAAATATAATGGTAATTCCCATATCGTATACATTAACCATAATAATACATGAAGAATGGGAGAGGGAACATCACACAATTCTGTTTAAATTTGATTTGTATGAGGACTACATCAAGTAAATGGATCATGTATATATATATTATATTCTCATGTCATTTTTCATATCTATTAAATAGTACTATTTTTCAACAAGGAACTTAAAGAATTTATAAAATGGAAGCATTGTTCAATATCATTGAGAAGGAGATAGGGTTTTCATAGGAAATAGTTTAGAACTTTGTTGAAATTAAAGGTGGAACGTTTAATGTAACAAAATGATAAAATTAATATTTAATTAATTTTAATAATCATTTATATTTTATGTTTTTAGTTTTACTACTAACTATATATCTATGTTAATAAGAGCATTAGATTTTTGTCGTAATTCTATCGTATTTAAATGTAAATAAATTATGATCAATGGGTATAGATTTATTATCACTGAATGAGAAATGAAAATTAATAAACAATAATATGGGTTTGTGGTAGGTGTTATAACAGACCGTTATTCTAGTTAATCAGAATGTGTACATCGATTGGAAAATTTATCATATTGTAGTGTTGTAAAAAAATACTAATATTGGATTATTATTCTTATGGTCGAGTCAATATGATGAAATTAAAGTGTTTGGTTCAATTTAGACCCATGTAACATTTATCTATGATTTTGAATTTTGAGTTACTAAATGACTCACACTCTTTCTATTACTGATCTATATATATTATAATTAATAGAGAAACATGTTATTAGTGTAATTGATTATTTTTGAATAAAATTTTGAATCATTATTAATGTAATCCTAACAAATATCTTTTAAGATGGTGATGATGTAATTAACAAAATCCCTACTCTCATTGGCCCTGAAAATTTAATTACAAATTATGAATCTAATTGTTCTATTTTCATATTTAATTGTGAACCAATTTTTTTGGGAAATATATATAATCATATATATGTGATCTCAGTTCCTTTGGTATAGAACAACTTTGGGGGTTAAGGTTGGTACTCATCAAATTCCTTTAATATTGATGACAAATATTTTGTATCCAACTTGAAATTCATGTGAATTATCAATATATAATGGTTGATGTTTTATTTGAGTTTTATTTTTTAATATTTAATTTAACTATATTAGAACCTACCATCCCAAAAAATGAAACAACCAAATCAGAACTAGAAATAAGATGAATTAAATTGAAACATATTAAGATAATTAAAATTAAAATTGTAATCAATGAAATTAATGACCTAACAAATAAATGGATAAATGGCCTAAATCAAAATATGTTCAATGAACTATTTAAAATAAAAATTTAAAAATAAACTAATAAATTGACCCAAATTAACCAAGTGACCTATGAAAAATTGAAATTTATCATATATTAAATAGAAGAAAACTATAACATGCCCATTTTAAACATACTGATTTTGATTGAAGTATTATTTTTATGAAATTTATTTTATCTATTTACATTATTTCCACTAAATATAAAATTATTTTCATATATCACTACGTATCCTTTAATTGTTATTTTAATTAGTATTCCTTAATTATGGATGACTTGTCTTCTATATTGTTTATCTTACACATTAGTTATGTTTTTATAATTAATTCCATTTTTTTCAATTGTAGGAAATTAAAAACATTAAATGGATACAAATGGAAAAATTATAAGACACTAATCTTTGAATGGAAAATATGGGAATCCCTCTTTTTAGGCCTATTGTGAGCATATTATTTTAAATATAAATATAAATAAAATATAATTTCATGTGATTAATTTTGTTTTTAACCATTAATAAGGTTCCACCACATAAGAGATAGTAATTCTCTATTGATTCTAATGGTACCACTACTCAGACATATTATACAAGGGGTCAGAATTAGAGGTACATGCAACACACGACATACATTATAACACCATGTTCCTTACTCTAAATAACATCTAGAACACCTTCCGATCCCATAGTGTTGTTAATAGAACCCAATAAAATTTAGGCCACCTATGTTTTTCTCAAAACTTTTATCTGATACTCACTGATCATTCCATTATTAGATGATGGATACTAATTGCCATCAATATTATGCATTTATATAGACTTATATTAAATATTATTATACTTATACATTCCTTATCCCTGTCATTTTCATTCATGATACTCCATCATCTACTACAACACATTTGAATCCTCTAGAGCATACATTAGTGGGATATTACTTCTATACTAGTAGATGTTCCTTTGAAACATAGGGATCAAATTAAACCCATGTATCAAGATGACATAGGTATATTTATATGACCTTAATAAAAAAAATTTACAATAAATTAGTTTCGTTATAAGATGTATTGATAAAATCTATTTTTTTCATTAATAGATGGATCATCTGATAGAATGTGTGTTTGTCCATGCATATGGGCAGGGTTGTACCACCACACAGTGGTTATAGTGTAGTAAAATGAGGGAAATATAATTACATGAAAAATAGGGTAAGAATGTATGTGTTTTATGGGGTCTCCTTCCCAATACTCTAACATCATTCCCATCAATAAACTCTCACAGTGAAACCTTCCAAATGAAGTAAAGGATAATAATTTTGTAAAAAGATGGTTAAGAAAATTTATTGGATTTAAATTTGTATTATTATTGTACTTATATGAATTAATATTTTAATGATATATTCATTGTAATTACCCAATGGTGTTGTTTTTAGGACTGCATGGCTCATGGAATAAGGTGAGATGTGTAAAGAATGTACCCAATAGTTGTATAGTGGCTAGTGATCTATAGTAGGTATAGATTTAGTGTCCACACCTCTCATGAATTATTTTCTAGAATAAAATTATGAGTCAATTATTTATCATTGGATGAGTACCAAGTTCGTTTTATTAATCAAATGATTATTTTTTGAATGAAAAATAACATTATTTTCATTAATACTTTGTAATGTTTAGTTGAAATTAATTTTCTAGGTAAATTCATGAAGAAATAAAAAATGATTCTATAAAACACTTCCATACTTTGGGTAAGACTATGATGTCGGAAAATGAGAGGAAGCACGTATAACACTCATTTTTTATTTTTCTATAGTAATTACACTTTATTATTATTCCCCAATTTTTTATTCTATTTCCATTTGGGAATGATAAATGATCTTGTATTGTTTAGATTATTATTAAAACTATTTAGTGAATTATGAAATTTCAAGATTAGTATTTTTTATTTATGATCATGTCATGAAAATATACAACCACTAATATTTTTATTAAATTTATTTCCTTTTAATATTGATTATGACCTTTAGGGTTTATTGAATAATCATATGTATTTATTTAGACCAAGTTTATTTCTATGGAGGTATCCTACCCAAGTTACATATACATGGAATGAATTATTTTGTAGGAATAAAATATAGTCAAGGTAAGCGTTGATATAACATGATAGGTGTAAAGATGAATAGGATATAGGGGAATATTTATCATCATCACATCTAACCATTTTAACTAAACAATTTAGTGACAAAAAAATGAGAACAGAAAAGAGAATAAAAATATATTCAAAATAGAAGCATAAAGATCTAGTTTATTTCTCTTAAGATCAACACCAACATATTGTTCTCTAGGAAGGAGGATAAATATTTATAGTGGATTGAAGAAGAATTTAAATGAAATACAATAGAGAAAACAAACACTACTATTATATTATAATTAATGAAATGCATTAAAATATAAAATAGGAAATTGTAAATTATAACTAGATTGAACTGAAAAACATTATAGTGATGGAAGAATAATTTAAAAAGGTATTGGTGGCTTATATAGGATTTACTAGACATTTTCTTAGTTTATGGGATCCCTACCCACTAGAATATTTGATAACATAGATGTTCCAATGTGGCAGAAATCATTCATAATATCATCTATATTTTAAGTCTCTAAATTATTCTCTTAATCTCAAGTTGAATTCTATTTTAATTTTTCATGATATTTTTTCATTATTATTAGTCAAAAAAATATATGTAATGCATTTTTTATGTAAAATAATTTTAGGATACATGCCTTCCTATATTAATAATCGTAATTCTGCAATATTGTAAAGGATTTTTGTTCCTAAATTGGTCCTCAATATATTCTCTATCTTATCACTTTTCATTAAATTTTCAATGAAACCTCCATTGACACATCACAATCTTTGTAGTTGAATTTTTATTTATTAAATTCCTTTTCATCATCAATCAATATATATTTTGAAAATTATCTTTATATATATTTATATATCTTTTTTAATGTATCCTCATATAGTTTAAATACTATCCCTATATTATTTGATATATCTGTTTAGTTTTCTTAATATATTAACTAATAATAACTATGATTCATTATCATAGGACCATTCTAAAAAGATAAATTGTGGTTGACCATCTAATTTAATGTATCTAATGTATATATTGTTATGTATTGGGTGGAGTAATTTTATGGATTCATAATCAAATTTCATTTTATTCTGATAATGCTACCATTCAATATTTTTTACTATGACCCGATAGATACTAGTTTTGAATTTATTGAGCAAGAACAATTTTTAAATAGATGATTTAATCTTTTTAATGTATCCAAAATTCCAATGGATGTGGTATCTTTTTCATGAAAGGTTTATAATTATATGATGAGTTATAAAAGGTGAACTTTTATTTGGGGTAACTTCGACATAAGTGGATTTTATAATTCTAATTATGGTGAAATATATACTATATAAGAAACAAACTAAAGGGTTTTTGAGAATTTTCATTCTTACCAAGTACATCTATGTTGATATTTTTAGATGGTTTATACATAACAAGTTGGTTAGTGTCATTATATAAGTTATTTAGGGTTATACCAATAGTGGTGATGTTTAGTTTCTTTTTAGATGGACACTATATATATTGAAATATTAGTATAATGTAGATATCTATTTACATAAGAATAATTATAGATTATTCAAATGAAATAAAAATATAAAACCCCTGATACATTTTTTAGGGTATCTTGTTAAATTATTCCAAGAAACCCTAAATAGATATTAGTGAAAGCATGTCGGTGTACATCAAATTATACACTACAGATGTTGTTTAAAGCTGAATGAAGAACAACATAAGTTAACTATAATTATTTATCATGATTTATAATATATTCCACTCCATATGTAAATGGTATGAATTTGTAGTTAAGGAAAGTGGATGTTTTCCAATAGTGGTATTTGAGACAAGAAATATATTCATATTTTCATTCTTTAAGAATGATATATTGTTTAGTTGTAAATGTAAAGAAATATTGTTTTAAATTATCAATATAATTTATCTACTGTCTGTTTTTTATGGTGTTATTTAGAATTAATATTAAATTTATTTTTCTTACAAAATTTATCATTAATAACATATTTTCAATTATGGTTTTATACATTAATTTTCTTTTCAGTGGGTGGTTTTGAACATTGAAGGACATGTGTCTCATGAAAAATAATTTTCTCAACAGAAAATAAAAAATATATAAACATAGTAAATGAACCCACAATGTAGTATATTTTATTTTTAAATTTTTTGATTTCAAATTTTAATAACTATTTTTGTAACTTAATAGTCCATTTATATTACAAACATCATTATTTGGATGCCCTATATGAGTAGGAAGATAAAATCTTTAGGCCACACTATCACTTACATTATATTTTGAGAGATTAACATCATGGTAGAGTTTTTTTGGATAGGGAAGTGTATTTTCCTAATGATATATTTTACAAATTCATGTACCAATTCTAGCAGCACTACATTGGAAAAATCTAATTCATTGGTAGAAAATTTTTAGTGAGACATACAAGAGGCCAAAAAAAGTTCCTATATATCAAAGGGTCAATTATGAATTTATTAAATTTATGGAAAAATTATTTCCATCACATATAAAATATTACACTAAATCTTGTGATGATTATATATCAATGATTCATACATTATACAACACACAAAGAATTTTTCCTAGTACTCGTTAGGATAATGATGTTCCTGGCGATGGAAATAGTGGCAATGTTGGAAGGGAAGATGATGAGAATGTGGGAATGGATGGGGGTGGGGGTTGAGTCTATGGATGAGGACGATGATGGTGATGATAATAGTGATGGTGATGAGGGAAAGATATATCCATTTCATTTTTTATAGATATTTATTACATTTTATTTTTGATGATTTGTTTTGAATGAATATATGTGCTGTTATGAATTCATTTTATCACTGATTAAATAAATTAATTTGTTTCATATGTTTTTCTTATATTCATATTTTTTAGTGTTGTTTTCTTCATGTAATTGACTAAGGTTGGGTGATATTGTGGTAATTTTACTAGGTTTTGGTGGTTATGGCAGGTTCTGTGGGTTTGAAGGGGGTTCTCTAGGTCTAGGAGTTGGTGGGGGGTATGTACTAAAAACATAAAAATCATTATAATATACTTACACCATTAGTTTTCATGGAATCGTAGATATAAAACTCTTCCAACGGTTCATAACCATTTGTATATACCTATACCAATAATTACAACCATTGGTATAGGTATGGAAGAATGGATAGAAACTATTGGTGTGGGTCTATATAAATGGTTCCCTATAAATTATTGGTTAAACCAAAATTATACTGAACCTTTATCAATGATTCACTAAAAAATGTTGGTTTATTCCTTTCGTAATAGGAATATACCCAATGATTTGGAGAACCATTAATATAGGTTATACCAATGGTTCACCATTCAATACCAATTGTATTCAACCATTGGTATAGGATTGAATAATAGTGTTGTATACTAGGAAATTATGTACTAAATGTAAATTCATTATACCATAGGAGCATAAATATATGACTATGTAAAGACCCATGGTATAGTATTTTTGTTAAAGACCATTTTATTATGATATTTTTTATAATGATATTTTATTTGGAAAAATTATATGATTCAACTATTGTAAAACCCATCAATGTTATTTTCTTATTATTATTATCATTATTTGTGTGTACATGTTTCTCTTCAATTTCTACTCTTGTTAGCCCAAGAATCAACATTCATATTACAAGTTAGGTATATTATTTTGAAAATAAAATTCTCCTTTTATCAAACTAATTTTCTCTTATATCCATATATTAATTAGTATTAATTCAATATTTTCTCAAACCTGGCCAGGATACCATCTCACCAGACACCCGAACCGGTTATAAATCATTCTCAAGAAGAATTCGTAATCATCAAGGGTTGCTGACTAGCATCAGGAATAAATGATAAACTCAGTGGGAATTACATTTCCCAATAATGAACTTGAATGAAATAACTAAGCATTCCTTGTTGTATACCCAATAAATATGCAAACATTGATTAATACAAACAATATTCCAAGAAAAAATCAAAACAAAATAGAATCAAAGAAATGAAACTAGAAACCAGTTATAACTACATGATCTCCATGTGACCTCTTGGTCACCACAAACCACAAGTCCAACATTCTTTGAATAAATAACCAAACTAGAAGACAAAACCTAAAAAAGGACATTGTCTATACCGAAATCAAGTAACACAGTTAAGGTGTGGGAGTAAATAGATCAGTATGTAGGAACAATATAATTCATTCATATCCTATCGCAAAATATTAAATAAAAAATTGTTTCATATACATTTAAAAATATTGTTTTGTCATTACAATGAACCAAACATATATTTTTTTATTTAAAACATCTAATTCCACTTTCCATTTTTTTAAAAATAGTTCTATTTTAAAACATAGTTCAAGAACCAAATTCTAGAAGAAGAATCCAAACCAGATGACAAAAATATGATTTTATGAAAATTAAATATAATAAAACATGAAGGAATAAAATAACAAGACTAAAAACCATATTTCTGCATAATAAAACACACATAGAGATATAATCATGGAAATTTACTAAACATCCTTAGAAGTAATCCCCAGACATACTTGGTTCGGACTCATCTACCGACATATGGTGCACCTCAATAGTCAATAACCAAGTAGTCACTCTAAACTATCTAATTCATTGGCACATCCGACCTAGACTCTCTTCAAATATTGGGGGTTTAAACCCATCCAATTAGGTTTGAAAATAAACTATCAATCGACCATCTATATGAAATCCATGAATCCCATGATAGTTTTACACATTGAATTTGAACATCCTCACATGTGTGGATCAAACTAAAACCCATATACACCATGTTATCCTATCCCAAACCCTGAAATAACTAATGAGACAAACATTATTCATAGGATCCACCATTTAGGTACCCATTACAAATAAAATAATAAAAGGGACAAGCTAGGCCTACTCGTCAAATGGGATTCAGAACCAATGTCTAAAACAAATCAACGTACTAATCATGAATTTAAATTTTAAAAACACAGTCTATTTACCCAAACAATTTCCAAAATCCAAGAAGAAAACATACAACACACCCAAATATTCCAAATGGGCCTTTATTACATTTAGTCACCATCAGGTTCTAAAATTCTAAATGGTCCATGATTTTAAAAAATCATACTGAAGCCACATAAAAGTTATTATGAAACCAGGGAAAAATTTAGAAAAAATTTGCGTTTGAGAGAAAAAAAGTTAGAGAAGGAAGACAAAAAGAAGAAAATTAATGCGGGAGGGGAATTTTGAAGGAAAAGACTAGATTTTAAAGGATAATTTTAGATAGAGATCCATTATAATTTGTGATCCCATCCATATTTTCACCTCATGGAGATATAGATATATACACATCTAAGAAAAAAAATCTAATCATCACCAAACTTCATGAAATTTCAATATATGAATAAAAGAGGATTTTTATGAATTTTATATACAACAATAAAATAATAAAGGAACATACAAACCAAATAACAAATTCAATTCACAATAAAAAATAACCTTCTAGGACACAACCATGGAAAGAACCACCAACTGTTCCTAATTTCATTTTGAAATACTAAACGTAATTTTATCAAACACTTTGTAAGAAAATATATTTTTGTTTTACTAGGAAAACATTTAGAAAACTAATTTGTATCACATTATCAATATTATATTTTAAAAAAATTACACTATAACCACATAATCCAGAATACTACAATTGTAATGTGACAATGATTTTTAAGGAATAAATGTAATTTGAAGGAATGATAATAATCGAAAACCCTTATCAATGGTGTGAACAAGAAATGAATCCCTTGGAAAGGGATTAAACACACCTGAGGAATTATTACCACACCCTTGAAAAAAATAAATCATCCAGCATCACAAAATTATCATCCTATGGTTCATACAAATATAATCTACACCTTATAAAAAGAATAAATGAAAATAAGATTAGAGAATGAGGAAATGGAATCTTACGCAAGGAAGAATCCCCCAAAAAACTAAGAGAGGAAAAACCAGAATCCAATGGAAGAGGAAAGGGAAACCCTTCCAAGGATCCCCATGTGTCACTGGAACAAGTGGAGAAGAGAGGATAAGATTTTGGGTTAAAACATAAGAGTTTAAGTACTGTAATTATATATTTCTATAGACCTTGAAAACATGCACGATTTGGCTGTACGATTTGAGAATTAATGCGCCAACCATTCCATTTATATAATTCATTTGATAGATCAATTTCACATGATTTTTTTATGATATCCTCTAATCATGCACATGATGTGCTCCAACAAATGAGAGGCACATTGTTCTTTTTAGGACATTAATATTATAGCCCATATCATGCTCAAACTATGATGATGGGAAAAAAATAAATTGAACCCTCTAAAACACAAAATCATCCATTAAAACCCCAAACCAAAACTTTCAAAAAGGATCCATCACGTGGAAAATAATAAATTAATTGAAAAAATATGGTTTAGTTGTTACAATTTTCACCACTACAAAAACATTTTTCCTATGAAATTTATATAGCCAAATGAGAACTAAAACTCAATATTGAAGATAAACAAAGATAAATGGAACCAAAAACCTCAGTGTGGCCTCTCCCTCTACACATAACATCCATAAAACCCTAATTCAAACCTCAAAAGTATGAATTATATGAAAACTAGGAGGTTTCTCCACACCACAAGAACTGTACTAACACCGACCAAAACCAAAACACCACCATATTCCCGACCAACTAGGTATCTATCAACTTGGACCAGAAACCCTTATCATAATAGAAATATAAATAAATTAACACCAAACCAAATAGATACCATAAAAAAATTCAAAAATTATACAAGAATCAACCATATTCAAAATGTGTAGAATGAAAAATCGAATCTGATCTATAAAAAGCGATAAGCATAAACCATACACAATAATCTCGAGATCCACTTGCACAAAACAGCACCACGGATACCGCATTAATACAGAACGATCAAACAGTTTTTATCAAAAATAAACATACAATGAGAAGTACATGCCATGTATCCTTTTACAAAAAGGGAAAAATAAATTTCTCTCACTCCACATTATAATTGAATGTATTTCCAATGATCCCCAAACCCCTAGTGAGTTCCAATTTTGTCAAGAGCTTCAATATGGGTCCTATTGATGGAGCATTCATATTTTCAAGAATCTTCTTCCCAATGTTCAAGAGATTAAACCCTATGATCTAGAATTAATATTCTAGAGGCTCCTCTTTCCTAACTTCTCCATGTTACCCCAATGGACACACCAATGAAGATACTTTTAAGAATAATGACAAGACATATATGATTTCTTAAATTGACCACACTGGAAGCACATAAGGAGATCATCCAATGAGTGAGAATTCATAACTGATGATGATGACACATTATGAATATGATCTTTCGAGATACACCTATCATTAAATGGGGCACCTTCATGAGCATAGAGGCTAACTATATTGAAAACTTATTATGCTCTATGGACTAACTTAGCTAAGAATTCCCCATCCACCATATTTCTGAAATGAAATTTTTAGGATAAAATAAATCACTCCATGATGTATTAAAATAATCCCCAGATGAAAATATGCTCATTAAAATAATTAACTAATGATATCTTAGTGGGAAAATAACCTATTTCTTTAAATTATCTAACATAGGCCTTCACTACTATTTACCTTTTCAACCACCCATGTAAAGACCCAGAATTTCCATGTAATTTTTTTAAATAAAAGGGAATTTTACAAGTCTGAGAAAATTTACGGCGTGTGATTCTGAGGCCCGGAGTGCCCGATAATAAATTTATGAACTTTTATTTGGGTACGTTCAGTAAACATGCGAGTGGGTTTTCCTAACTTTTGAACTGGTGCTCGGAATTGAAATCTGAGGGCACCGTTGAACTCACAGTGCTGGAATTCGGTTAGGAATACTTTCACCTCAATGGCAGTTGGTCAAGGGTGAAAGTTAGTTTTTGGGCTTTTCATGGAAATAATAAAATAAAATAATCACACATTTTATTTTATTTTGTTGTAACCAACCTCCTTTTAGAAAATGGTGGTGGGGACCACCAGACCATAACCTCTCATGAGAGGTTATGGTGGTGGGGAACACCCGAACCTGACCTCCCATGAGAGGTTATGGTGGTGGGGACCTCCTGGGATTAAACCCCCTTGAAACCCCCCTTTAATTGGGAGAAAACCTATAATCCCTCATAAATGTAGGGAAACCTCTTCAACTCCCTCATTAATGTGGAGGAGCCTCTTGAGCTTCCTCCACATTAATTGTGCCACCCTCCCCCTCTTAATTATGCCAATTCACCACTTAATTGAGCCAATTTAATTAATCCAATTTTAATTACGCCAACGATTAAATTGGGGTAACAATTTTTATTATATTGGCTATATCTTTTATTTTGGTGGGTTCTTCTTTTGAGAACATTCATTGGAAAAGGAGAGAAAATTTTTTTGTGGGAGAAAACTCTCTAATGAAGAACGTATTCTTCCATGAAGAATGCGCCGCCGACGAAGAACGCCAACCTTGACTTCGAGCTTCTTCCTCGGGACTTCTTCCTACGTGGGACATCTTCATCTATGATGAATCGACGACCGTACTACCTCCTTGTGCCAACGTCAACAAGCAAACAAGTTAGGGGTTTATTTTCGTGATAAGCCTTTCCAAGTACTCCTTTCTTTCCTTGTACGGGTTGGGAACAAACATTGCGGAAGATTATGGTTTCACGTTCATGATTCGTTCTTTGGGAACCACTTGCTACCACTCTAAACACGGAGGGTACGGGCCAAACAAACACGGCCCGAACCCTCCGTCGTTCTTCTTTGGTGTATTCTTTGAAATGGAGGAAGGCAACAAAGATGACAGAGGTAATGGCACCGCCACCCACGGCCTCGTCGCGCCGCCCCGACCGACCCACCATCCGAGCCGAGTCGCGCCTCCATCCACCATGTCGCGCCGCCGTCCGAGCAGAGTCGACCCGCCGTATGAGCCGAGCCACGCCGCTGTCCGAGCCAAGTTGTGTTGTCGTCCGCCAAGTCGTGTTGTCGTTCGCCAAGCCATGCCGCTGTCCAAGCTGAGTCACATTGCCGTCCACCGAGCTAGACCGTCTTCCGATCCGAGCCGCGCCATCGTCCGAGCTGAGTCATGCCGCCATCCACTGAGCCACGTTGTCATCTGAGCCGAGTCGCGCCTCCGCTGAGTCGAGTCGTTCCGTCGAGCCAAGATGCTCCGCCCTCCTGACTGAACTGCCATTGAACCACGACCGGTTCGCTGACCCGTTTTCGGATAGCCGAACCACGGCCGGTCCGTGCCCTCGCATCCAGACTGCACCCTCATGGCTGGTCCGCCACCCTCATGGACCTTATGGTTCGGGCTGTACTACGAACCAGGCCAGACCCAAAGGGTCGGGTAGGGTCGATCCGTACCGGGCCGGTCCGATCGGGTATGACCAGACTCGGGCCCACTACGATCCATTTATGATCCTTCCACCATACCTATGGCACCGGACGTCCATTTGATGAACCATTAGTGGCACTTGAAATCTTCGAGCGAGATGGTCCATTTGAGTATACTCCATTGGAGTTTTGGTTTGAGATAGGAAATGGTCAGATTGGATTGAGCACGAATCCAACCGGGCCCCTGAGACTAAAAGACTAATAACTCGCAGACAGGGCGTCTGATTGATGCATCGTCTATTGTGTTAAGACCCCTATGTCGTGAAGTACCTTTGAGGTACATATTCGTGGGACTTCGTGACATTTGGATAATCGACCAGTAGCTCGTGCAACGGATCCTCCCGGAGACGAGAGAGCATAGTGCGGAGACCTAGTAGCTCGATAAGACTTGATGACTGATGACCATTTGACTCGGAGTGATTTGATTGGCCCCGTGGGGAGCGCCTTGGTGAAGTGGTAGACCCATAGTGGGGAGCGCCTTGGTGACGCGACATACCCATGATACTCGACAGGAGAGTACCTCAGTAGGCTATGAGGGGGAGCGCCTTTGTGTGATGCATGAGACTCATAGTGGGGAGTGCCTTTGTGTGACACGGCAGACCCACAATACTCGACAAGAGGTGTACCTCAGTAGTCCAAAGTTAGTGGGAAGCACCTCTGTGTGACATGGTAGGTCCAATGTACTCGATAGAGGAAGATTTCTCCAGCATCCGAGGTGTTCGACGTTGTGCTCGGAATGTTGTTTATTACTAACCCTAGAATAAATCATTGTTGAGCTGAGTCAGAACCTCTCTGTTTTCCTCATGTTTGAGATGGATTTCTTGATAACTTAGGTATATGTACGGGCATATATATAATTAGGGTTATTTATTGATTTCATACTTTGTGGTTTCTCTTTGGTAGATTTTTGTGAGACCTTGAGGGTCTTGGGGTCCCTACTGAGTATCGTTATACTCACCCCTACACGGGTTATGCCTGCACCTTGTTGTGTTGGATGCAGATGAAAAACAATGCTGACGGAGGCTAAGAGTACCAGGACTGGATGGTACCCGGAGGTGGACCATACAGTCTATCGATACGTGGATGAAACAGACAGACGTGGAGTGCTGAGGAGGCGATTTGTACCTACCCATCAGGTAGGAACCTCAGAGGAAGATCCAGTAGCTATATTTCTGTTTCTTCAGTTGTGTTTCATTTCAGTTGTACTTGTACTTTCTAGTTGGGCTTGTATTCTGGCCCCTTTTACTTTCATCACTCTTTTGTTATACAGTTTACTTGGTGTTTCGTATCCAGATGTGTGCTTGCTTATGTGTGTGTTTATAGGTTATAAAGGCAATGACTTCCCAGTTTTAGGGAATTACACCTTTGGTTCTAGTTGCCTGCTCATAGCCTATGGAAGGCAGGCTTGGGGTAATCACGGCACGGGCCCCGGGGGATGGGTCGTGACAAATTGGTATCAGAGGTCGGTTCTACTGCAGAACATAGGAGTCTAATATTTCTTTTCTATGAAGAAATAATGTTAAGTTTAGTGAGTGCATTTTTCAATTCAGGGAGTCCATTATTGGTGTGGTGGCTGACGTATCCATACACCAGGACCCTGACTTCTAATTTTTGACTTAGTGCATGAAAACACTATTTGCGTGTGTGTTTTCAAAAGTTTTCTTTAAGTCATCTCACTAGGTATAACTTTTTGACCATAGCACACCTGTTTCTTTTCAGGATACCTCCACACAGACCACTAGCTAGAGTTCTGAGAGTCGTACGAATAGATAGCCCACCGAGCGATGATGCCTCGGTGCAGGGCCCTCTTCCAGTAGAGGCACTAGCGGAGGAACCAACAGTACCATTACCCATTGGGCCACTGATGCCAAAAGCTCCAACAGAAGAGAGTGCACACTGCTTGATCGCATTGCATGAGTTTCAGTGCCAGAGGCCACCTAGGTTTAGGGGAGAGATGGACACACAGGCGGCTGAGGATTGGCTGGAGGCCATGGTGAGAGTTTTCAGCATGGTAGGGACACCAGCTGATCTCATGGTGATCCTTGCCGCCAACCTTTTATAGGTAGCAGTAGGTAAATGGTGGAGCTTGATGCTCCAGGTTCACGACGAGGTGATGCTTCTCTGGGCAGACTTCGAGAGCCTGTTTCAGGTAGAGTTTGTCCCAGCAACTCTTCACATAGTGCGCATACTGGAGCTACTTCATCTGCAGCAGTGCAACATGACTATATCATAGTACTCAGCGAGGTTCACTGACCTCTCACACTAATCCAAAAATATGGTGCGGGACCCATTTTTCAGGGGTCGGACCTTCAAGTAGGGACTCAGGTGTGAGATTAGAGCTTTGATGGTCTCACTCAGCATCCCGACACAGGTGGGGGTGTTATAGAGAGCCCTCTTGGTGGAGAGTTTCATTGCTGAGCAGTCACCAGCGGCGAGACCCACTACCAGTCATCACGTAGCGGAGTCTTCTACATCTGGCAGTAGACAAACATCATAGAGGTCCAAGATGACTAGACATACAGGTGGAAAACTGCATGATTTAGAGTCGGTTGTGTGGGGAACCCATGGTGGAGACAGACATACCAAGAGTGGGCAATGTTTCTCATGCGGCGGGTAAGGTCACATGGCTCATGAATATCTAACCTGTCATATGGATGATCAGAATATGGTCGAAGGACCGTACAGGCAGAGATAGAGATTTGATCAAGGTGGTCTGCAGGGAGCAGGCAGACGTGGCAGATGGATGGTCGTGTAGCTAGTAGTGGGTGAAAATTTGAGGTGTTACCGCCACCACCACCAGGAGGTCCACCCCGACCATAGGGAGCAGGTGGATAGGGGAGAGAAAATCTCCAGGTAGCTGAGACTTATGATCATGGCACTCTGAAGATGATATGAGGGATGATCTATGTCTACTCCACCATAGCTGCAGTACTTATAGACACAGGTGCTAGTCATTATTTTATTGACACCACCCTCGTTTGGAGCTTAGAGATTCCAACGTAGTCATTGGCTTGATCCTTACAGCTAGAGACTCCTATGGGAGCAGATTCAATGATTATGCATTGGTGCAGGCAGTGCGAACTTACTCTATGAGGTGAGAGCTTCAGCTGTGATATCCTAGTAGTGGTGTCGAGGCCTTATGACGTCATCTTCGGTATGGACTGGTTATCTATATTCCATGATCAAATAGACTGTATTAGGCGCAAAGTGTTGTGTGTCCACACTGCTGGGACCATGTTTACCTTCACTGGTGAGAAGGGATCCTTAGTAGTGTAGGATATACTTACTTGGAGGAGAGTGCAGCAGATTACACATGAGTTGGCTAGCTTTACCCTTGGAGCTATTGATGTGGAGAGTCCGAGCTGTCCTGTAGTGGTGGACCAGTATGTAGATGTTTTCCCTGATGATGTTCTGGGTCTACCTCCTTGCATATTGGTAGAATTTTACATTTAATTGTACCCCAAGATGGAACTAATATCTACACCAGCATATCGGATGGCTCAAGCGAAGCTTCATGAGTTGCAGGTACAACTAGAGGACTTGCAGGGGAAGTGATTCATTCGGCCCAGTTTTTACCCTTGGGCAGCCTCAATTTTGTTTTCCAGGAAGGCGGATGGGAGCTTGAGACTTTTTATCGACTATCGGCGCTTGAACCAGGTGACCGTGAAGAACAAGTACCCACTCTCTAGAATTGACGACCTCTTTGATCAGCTGAAGGGAGCACTGTGGTTCTTGAAGATAGCCCTCAGATTAGGATATCGACATCTTAGAGTATGATATGAGGATGTGTAGAAGATATCCTTCAGGTGTCGTTACGACCACTACGAGTTCTTAGTTATGCCATTCGGCATAACCAACGCTCCATCTGTGTTCATGAGACTCATGAATATGATATTTTAGCCATACCTTGATCACTTCGTAGTAGTCTTCATTGATGACATTATGATCTACTCAACTACTGATGAGGAGCATGCCTATCATTTACAAGTAGTACTGGACACACTCTGAGAGCACCAGCTTTATGGTAAGCTCTCGAAGTGCTAGTTCTAGATCTGAGAGGTTCAATTCTTGGGAAATGTCATATCGGAGGCTGGGGTTGCAGTAGATCCAGCAAAGATTGAGGCTGTACTTGCTTGGGAGCCACCCAAGAGTGTGACAGAGGTACGGAGTTTCCTGGGTTTGGCTAGATATTACCATAGTATAGTTCTAGACTTATCTAGAGTTGCAGCACTACTATCAACCTTGACGAAGAAAAGGTAACCCTTAGTTTGGTCAGAGAAATACCAGTAGAGTTTTTAGAAGATGAGGTAGAGACTGACTAGTGCACCCATATTGAGGCTACTGGAGGAGGGTGTTGGGTATGTAGTATATTGTGATGCATCAAGGAATAGACATGGATGTGTCCTGATTCAGGAGCGAGCAATGATCACATATGGTTCTCGACAGCTGAGACAACATGAGAAGAACTACGCTACCCATGAACTAGAGTTAGCAGCAGTGATATTCTCCTTGAAGATGTGGTGGCACTATCTGATGGGCGAACATTTTACAGTGTACTCTTATCACAAGAGTCTCAGGTATATCTTCTTCTAGAAGGATCTGAACCTGATACGGTGATGTTGTCTAGAGTTCCTCTAGGACTATGACTTCGAGATAGTCTATACTATTGGGAAGGGGAATGTTGTAGCAAATGCACTCAGCAAGAGATCTGGTATACAACTTCTAGGCAGGGCGATAGAGCATCTGGCTGCTTTATAGATATCCTTTATGGGTAGAGATGGAGTAACTTTTCTTCAGTCTCGTACAGTCACTCCCCCACTTCCTTAGTGAGTTATGGAGGCATAGCATGGGGACTCTGACTATGAGGCTTGACGTACTCAAATATCCACAGGGTAGGCACCTGATGGATTTTTTGAAGGTAGGGGGAATGTAATCCTCTTCAGAGGACGTACCATGGTACCAGTGTCACTTCAGGAGGAAGTGTTGAGGGAGTTTCACACATCCCCTCTAGTGGTACATCCAGAAGTGGAAAAGATGTACCAGTACCTCTGATGATAGCACCGGTGTCCGGGAATAAAGAAAGCAGTTGTAGAGTTTGTTTCTCAATGCCTCACTTGTCAGCAAGTGAAGGCAGAGCATCAGGTACAAGCAGGCTTGGTTCATCCTTTAGAGGTCCCAGAGTGGAAGTGGGATGGGATATCCATGGACTTCGTGACAGGAATTCCACGTACATCCATGGGACATGACTCTATCTGGTGATCATCGACCAACTCACCAAGTCGGCCCACTTCCTACTGATCATAGAGCATGGTTCAGTAGAGAGCTTGGGACGCCTCTATGTGTTGGAGATTGTACGGCAACTTGGAGTACCTTCGACGATTGTCTCCGATCATGACACAAAATTTACTTCCCGACTATGGAGGGTGTTGTAGGAGGCTTTCAAGACACTTTTTCACTTGAGCACCACCTTCTATTCACAGACAGATGGTCAGATTGAGCGGACCATTCAGACCCTTGAGGACATGTTGCATGCTTGTGTCCCCGACTTCGATCATAGCTGGGAGGATCACTTACCTTTGGTGGAGTTTTCATAAAACAAAAACTATGACTCCACCATTGGGATGGAACCTTTTGAGGCGTTATACGGGCAACCTTGCAGATCACCTTTGTACTGGATTGACCTAGGAGAGTCGACACTCATGAGATTAGAGATGGTTTGGGCTACCACAGAGAAGGTGTAGATCATCTAGGAGCAGATGAAGACTGCACAGAGAAGGTAGAAGTTGTATGTCGACGGGAGACGGAGACCTCTGGAGTTTGAGGATGGTGACCACGTCTTTCTATGGGTATCACCTCGACAAGGTTTGTAGAGATTTGGATAAGGTGTAAAGTTATCTCTGAGGTTCATCAGACCTTTTTAGGTCCTCAGCAGAGTTGGCAAGGTGACTTACCACTTATCTCTTCCACCTCAGTTGCACCGGGTGCAAGAAGACTTCCACGTATCCCATCTGAGGATATACGTGCACGACCCTTCTCACATCATCGACCATGGCGAGATGGATGTCGATGATGGGATGACTTTTACGGAGGTTCTAGAGGATATTGAGGATCTAAAGCAGTGGGTCCTTCATGGATGGTTTATACATCTGGTGTGCATTCGCTGGAAGCTAGGGAACCTCCAGGAGAGCACATGGGAGCAGGAGGCTCAAATGCATGCTCAGTACCCCCACTTGTTTACCTAGTTTGAGTTGGGGCTTATGAGGACGTAGAGCCCGGAGGTGGGGAGAATGTGAAGATGCATAATTTCTATGTAATTTTTTTTTAAAATAAATGGGAATTTTACGAGTCCGTGAAAATTGAAGGCGTGTGATTTCGAGCTCCAGAGTTCCCGGAAAGAATTTCTGAAGTTTTGTTAGGGTAAGTTCAGTAAACGTGCAAGCGGTTTTTTCAAACTTTAGAACCAGTGCTTGGAATTGAAATATGAGGGCATTGTTGAACCCGCAGCGCCGATATTCTCTTAAGTAGACTTTCACCTCAAAGAAAGTTGGTCGAGGGTGAAAGTTAGTTTTTGTGTTTTTTGTGGAAATAATAAAATAAAATAAAATAAGCATATGTTTTATTTTATTTTGTTGTAACCAACATCCTTGTGAAAGTTGGTGGTGGGGACCACTAGACCGTAACCTCCCATGAGAGGTTATGGTGGTGGGGACCACCTGAGCCTAACCTCCCATGAGAGGTTATGGTGGTGGGGACCACCTGGGATTAAACCTCCTTGAAAGCCCCCTTTAATTGGGAGAAAACCTAAACTCCCTCATAAATGTAGGGAATCTTCTTCAACTCCCTCATTAATGTGGAGGATCCTCTTGAGTTTCCTCCACAATAATTGTGTCAACCCTCCCCCTATTAATTATGCCAACGCATCAATTAATTGTGCCAATTTAATTAATCCTATTTGAATTATGCCAATGATTTAATTGGGGTAACACTTTTTATTATATTGTATATATCTTTTATTTTGGTGGGTTCTTCTTTTGAGAACATTCATTGGAAAAGGATAGAGAGCACATGGTGGGAGATAACTCTCCAATGAAGAACACGTTTTTCCACAAAGAACGCTCCGCCGATGAAGAATGCCGACCTCGACATTGAGCTTCTTCCTCGGGACTTCTTCCGACGTGGGATGTCTTCATCTATGACGAGTCAACGACCGTACTACCTCCTTGAGCCAACGTTAACAAGAGAACGAGGTAGGGGTTTATTTGTGTGATAATCCTTTCCAAGTACTCCTTTCTTTTCTTGTGCGGGTTGGGAACAAACATTGCGGAAGATTATGGTTTCATGTTCATGTTTCATTCTTTGTGAACCACTTGTTACCACACTAAACGCGGAGGGTGAGGGCCGAAAAAACACGGCCCGGCCCCTCCGTCATTCTTCTATGATGTATTATTTGAAATGGAGGAAGGCGATGAAGATGACGGAGGTAATGGCACCGCCACCCGCGGCCTCGCCGCGCCGCCTTGGCCGACCCACGGCCTCGCCGCGCAGCCTTGGCCGACCCACCGTTTGAGCTGAGTCGCACCGCACCATCGTCCGAGCTGAGTCGTCCCACCATCTGAGCCGAGCCACGTTGCCATCCAAGCTGAGCCGACCTGCCATCCGCTGGTCCGCGCCGCCGTCCGAACCGAGCCGCGATGCCGTCCGCCGAGTCGTGCTGCTGTCCGAGCCGAGCTGCATAGCCGTTCGAGCCGAGCCGCGCTGCCGTCCACCGAGATGCTCCACCGTCCGAGTCGATCCGCGCTTCCGTTGATCCAAGTCACGCTACCGATCCGAGCTACTCCGCCCTCCTGACCGAACCGCCACCGAACAGCGGCCGGTCCACTATCCCATGGCCGGTTCGCACCCTCATGGCCGGTCTGCGCCCTCCTGGCCAGTCCGCGCCCTCCTGGCCGGTCTGCGCCCTCGTGGCCGATCTGCGCCCTCACAGACAGTCTGCCACCCTCACGTCCCTCATAGACCGGAAGGACCCAATGGGCCGGGCTGCACTATGGATGAGGCGAGACCCAAAGGGTCGGGCTGGGTCAAACTGGGCCTGAGCCCACTACGACCCATTTACGCTCCTTCAGCCATATCTTTGGCACCGGACGTCCATTTGAAAAACCGTTAGCAGTACAGGAAATCTTGGATAGAGACAGTCCCTTTGAGTATACTCCACTATATTTTTGGTTTGAGATGGGAAACTGTCAGGTTGTATTAAGCACGAATCCAACCGGGCCCCCGTGACTAAAAGGCTAATAACTCATAGACCGGGCGTCTGATTGTTGCATCGTCTATTGCGTTGAGACCCCTATGATGTGACGGATATTTGGGACACTTTTTATTGGGACTTCATGGTAGTTGGAGAATAAAATAGTAGCTCGTGGAGGAGATCCTCCCGGAGATGAGCGAGTATAGTGGGGATACCTAGTGGCTGGCTGAGACTTGATGACTGCTGACCGTTTGACTCGGTGTGACTCGACTGGCCCAGTAGGGAGTGCCTTGGTGATGCGGAAGACCCACGGTGGCGAGCGCCTTGGTGATACGGAAGACCCATGGTACTCGACAGGAGGAGTACCTCAGCAGGCTATGAGGGGGAGCGCCTCTGTGTGACACGGCAGACCCATGGTGGGGAGCGCCTCTGTGTGACGCGGTAGACCCACGGTACTCGAAAGGAGGAGTACCTCAGCAGTCCAAGGTTAGTGGGAAGCACCTCTGTGTGACGTGGTAGGCACACTGTACTCGATAGAGGAGGAGTTCTCCAGTAGCCAAGGTGTTCGATGTTGCGCTCAGAATGTTATTTGTTACTACCCCTAGAATAAATCCTGGTTGAGCTGAGTCAGAACCTCTGTGTTTTCCTCATGATTGAGATGGATTACTTGATAACTTAGGTATATGTATGGGAATATACCTAAGTAGGGTTATCTGTTGATTTCATACTTTGTGGTTTATCCTTGGTGGATTTTTGTGAGACCTTGAGGGTATCGGGGTCCCTACTAAGTATCGTTATACTCACCCCTGTATGGGCTATGCCCGCACCTTGTTGTGTTGGATGCAGATGATGGACAATGTTGACTGAGGCTGAGAGTACCTGGACTAGACAGTACCCAGAGGTGGACCATACGGTGTGTCGATACGCGGAGGAGACATACAAATGTGGAGTGTTGATGAGGAGATATATACCTACCCTTCAGATAGGAAACTCAGAGTACGATCCAATAACTATCTTTCTTTTTCTTCAGTTGTGTTTCATTTCAGTTGTACTTGTACTTTCCAATTGGGCTTGTATTCTGGCCCCTTTTACTTTTAGCACTCTTTTGTTATACAGTTTACTTGGTGTTTCGTATCTAGATGTGTGCTTGCTTTTGTGTGTGTTTACAGGTTATAAAGGCAATATCTTCCCAGTTTTAGGGAATTATGCCTTTGGTGCTAGTCGTCAGCCCCTCTCTTATGGATGGCAGGCTTGGGGTAGTCATGGCACAGGCCCTGGGGGACAGTTCGTGACAACCCATGAGATTTTACACATTCTTTGACTTCACCACCTCAGGTATGAACCATGATATAATAGTGTTCTTGAACACTTCCCACAACATCCCATCTTGAAATGAAGGAGGAAACATCACCTTACACTGATAAAATGATGGACCTACAAATAAACCCAAAACATAATAAAACATGCACTATCATGGATTCAGGGGATCCCAATGAATTGAAAACACATTCAACATTTCAAAGACACTCCTTAGACACAAATAGACCTCGATCACCATGAAATACTAGAGAAAACATATAAAAACTCAACTCTTTAACCCCACTAAGAGTCTATGTATGGTTAAAAAATTTAAACAGACTCACTTGAAACCTTAATATCCTTTCTAAGAGTCATAGACTATGTAGAAGAAAAAAACATAAACAAGATCAACATCAGACCAAAACACAATAAAAAATAACAACCAAAATAAAAAACGTCTATCTCAAAAACCCAAAACCCAAAAATGAATCACGAATAATTTTTTCACATCCACCACATCCATTACAATTTCATAACCACTTGGCCCTATGAAACCTTCAGAATAACAAATACCACTATTCAAAACCAAATAACACAATAAATCCTCCTTATAGAACCAAACTAAAATCTAAAACAGTTTTGAATTTTGAAAAAATAAAATTCTGGAAAAACATTGTCCTTTTAAAAATCCACTCATACCAATGAAATCCATCTTAAAACAAAAATATAAGGAAAATACTATAATATAGGACTTGATATAATGAAAAACTATGACACAAGTTTTAGTAAACCATGCACTAAGAAAACACCAACCACTAGGAATAACTCAAGCACCATATAGGTCACTACTCTACATAAGATCATCTCACATCACTAGATGACATCCATTTCCATTCCCCATCAACAAATCCAAAAACTAAAAGAATGATCCAAAAAATAGAATGACTTTGGAAACTTGAGGATTCTAATGAGAATAGGTTTTTAATGTGTATCTTGCACCCACCTCATTCATTTTGATAGTCCAAATTTCCCAAATACCTAATTCCCCAAATAAAAAATGGTGTCTATAATACAATTTTTTTCATGATCTAGGCTGGGCTACCATCTGACATGACACTCGACCAAGTCTAAGACAAATCCCCAGATGCATTCCCAAACCTCCCAGTCTAAAGAATGGAATAAAAAAATCAAAGATAAAACAAATAGTAATTCCTTTTACAAATAAATAATCAGGATCAAATAACTAAATAGATCCAGTATTGAAAAAATAACAACTGAACATTGATTTATAACAACCAGATGCAGATATAATAGTTTAACGAAAAAAAATTAAAAAACTAAAATAAATCCAACTTGAATGAATATATCCCTATTTGACCTCTTAGTAACCATTAAGCACAAGATAAATCTTCACCAAAGGAACAATTGAATTAGAAACCTGAACTTACAAAACATTTCAGGTCTACCGACACTATATGGTACAAGTATGGTGTCAACATAAAAAACACATAAGGCTAGCACCATAGTATCAATACATTTCATTTTCGAAAATAGTTTATAAAAAGAGGATTGAAATATATTTATATCATAGGTAATTATCATACTAAATACCCAAACACATCTTTCCCATTTTTAAATAATGTGTGCCATGTTATGATTTTCCAAAATTGAATTCTATTTTAAAACATATTTCATGAATTAAATCCCAAAATAATAATCAAAACTAAAAGAACTAAAGGAGGATATGATGAAAATAAAATATAACAGAACATGTATGAATAAACTAGTAGGGATAAATACCATAGTGAAAATAAAAAATAAAACATACACATATAATCATGGGAATTTCTTAAACATATATAGAAAAATTTCATAGATATACTCTATTTAGAATCTCATATCAATGTATGGTTCATCTCTATAGTCAATAACCAACAAGACACTCTAAACATGATAATCCAGTGTCATGTCACACATGGCCTCCCAAATAGGCAAGTATTTATAAACCCATCTCATCGGTTTTGATAATAAACTATCACTCGATCCTCTAGATGAAGCCTGATAATCCCATGATAATTTTACACTGTGAATGGGTAGGTCACCACATGTGTGGAAAAAACTTAAATCTATAGCCACCATGACTACCTGGTAAAAATAGTGACACTCCAAATCTAAAGACCCTCTCCCTAGAGGATCCACCATTGAGGTTCTCATCACACATCAAATCGTCAATGGTTCCAACCCGACCTACAAGTCACATCTGTTTCAAAACCAATATCCAAAAACATATCAATGTATAAAATGAGATATTTTATTTCAAATAACAAGTATATTTCCCATTACTCTTTTTATATTCATGATTAAAACCATCAACACACCCAAAGGTTCCAAATATATTGTTATTTCATTTATTTACCAATCAACGATCCAAAATTCCACGGAGCCCATGATTTTGAACACAAAATTTGAAATCATGTTTAAGTAATTTTAATACCACAGAAACATTTAAAAAATATATTAGATTGATAGAAAACCATTTAGGATAAGGTGGAGGGAAATTTTAAATCAATTAAGAGAAGGTAATTTTGAATTAAAATACTGAATTTGAATGGAACATTTTATAAATAGATATATTACAATTTTTCAGCTCGTACATATTTTCAATTGATTCACATCTGGATGTTTCTACCTCCAATGAACACTCAAATCATCAAAAAACAACATGAAATTACCATTTAAGAAAAAATGGTTATTTTAAACTAGTTCACACACAATAATAAAACATAGAGAAATAACTAAAATACATACCAAAATTAAATTCAAAAGGAAAAATAAATTTTCAAGACAAAAAAAAATGCAAAGAAAATACCAATATATCCAATTTCTTTTTAGTATGCCAAATGGAAGTTTATCAAACACTATGAAAGATCGTATATTTTGGTATACCTAAGAAAACCTTTTCAAAACCAATTTGCATCAAGTTACCAACATTGAATTTACAAAAAACCAATTAACACCTCATAATAAAGAATATGAAATTTATAATAAAAAATGAAAATACCAAGAATCAATGGAATGTGAAAAAAAGAAAAATAATGAAAACATATTCCTCATCAAAGTGTACACACAACAAATCCCTTGTAAAAGGAAGAATAAGACCAGAAGATCAAACTGAACACCCCAGTACCAATGAAATCAATCAATATTAGGAAAACCTCACCTTAGGGTTCATCTAAAGATAAAACAATCCATAAAAGAGGAATAAATGAGTGTTTGATAGGTAAAGGAGTATAATTAAGCTTACCCATGGAATAAATCACCCAAATATTTAGAATGGGTCACTTAGAATCTATGGAGGGATGAGGTAAAATCATTCTAAAGTTACCCTAGGTCTATAAGATTGAGGGTGGGGGAAGATTATAAAATTTAGGATTCAAAATTAAGATACTAAGAAGGTTAATTTTGTGTTTTTATGAACCTAGGAAAATTTTATGGTTTGGGTGCATAGTTTGTGAAACTGTGCGCCAACCACGCTAATCAGATCTATTATTTGATAGTTTTATTTCACATGCTTCCCATACTATTTACTCTAACCATGTGCATGTTTTAATACTGCCAAAGAAGTTATGAAATTTCATTATAATACTCATTCTATTTTTCATAACCATGATCAAGTAATTCATAGGGAAAAAACTCACCCAAAACATCTGAATAAAAAAATCATCTGAGAACCCACCTGAAACCTCACCCAAATGATTCATCCCATGGAATTAATAAAATAAATTGAAATTTGTTGTTGTGATATGGAATTAATTGTATTTAATATTGTAAAATTATTTATTAATTTCATTTTCACCTATTTTAGGATTTCTAAAAAAGGGTTCAAATGAATATTTTTAATGTTTCATAATTGGGGTTAATTTTATATATGTGTGAATAGAATATATGTTTTAACAGGCACCACATGAAAAACTCATCCTGTCATCTAGAATACACATTATCCCAATGTAAAATTTTAATGATTCCAATGTACTTTAAAATGAAAATCATTTCAACAATATTATTTTATTTTTTAAAAAAATATATTATTTTCATAACAAATTGAATTGGATTTTAAAAAATAGTGTATATCATGGTTCATTCAAAATGAAATGTTGGTGTTTTTTTAAATTTATTGCTTATATTTTATTTTATAATGTCTTAGTTTTATGATTGAACTTTCATTTTTGGTGAATTTATTATATACTATCATCCTTTATTGATAATAAATTATACCTTATTTTGAGATAACTAAAATTCATGTGATGGAGTTATCTATAATTACCAATTATTCATTGGATTAAATTTTTATATTTTATATATGTATTTCTAGAATAATGGTTGAATTCGGTATAATTTATATTATACATACGATGTTTCAACCATATACCATTTCTTTATAGGGTATTAGTTGAAGGATTTTTATTAATATTGTAGTTTTGTTTTTTGAGGAAACAATATATATTCATGATTCATTATACATATATTAATATATATAATTAATTTTGACAATGAATTATATTTATAATTTAATATGTTAGGGATGAATAGGATATGAGAGTTATGGGTGAGGCATGATAGTATATTTCCCCTCCAGTAATTGACAAAAATCATGAGGCAGAATAGTATTCATTCATTATTAGACTATTATTTTTTTTACAAATAACAATTTATGGAGAAATATTTCTTAGGAAAGGCCTTGTGGTATGATTCATGATATCTTCTCCATAAAAAAATGGAACATTCCCGATTGTTTGGAATGATGTATTTACATTATTTATGATTTTTTTCTATTATCCACATGATTTCTATATTGATATTATCCATGGATGGCTTTGAACTAATGATGTTTATTAAATGTAATGTGTTTAGATTAGATACTCTACCATATTTATTAATACTTTTATACTCATGATATATTCCCAAACATGTAACCTTCACTATGTATCTGAGCGAGTCCTTTATTTTTTCTATTTACCCAAGATAATAAGAAGAAAATTATGAATTATTTCAAATTATGTATTAATATTTATTATTCTATTTTTTATATTTCTAATAATATATGCGAATTGTATATGTACATGTTTTCCAAGATAGCTAAACCCATCATTCAAGTATTTTATGATCCCTAGTATCTTGTACAAATGTAATGATGTAAATTATTTCACTAGGATAATAAATTCAGTGTATCGTAGTCAGTATCAAAGCATGATTAGTATGAAACTTGGGAACATAACTCTAAATGATATTATTAATCATTAAAATTAAAATAGTACAACAGTTCATTTGATAAATTTTACAAAAATTGGAATTTTTGGGGCATAATATTTTTAATAATTTTTAGAAAATACATAGTGATCCACTTTTTAAATATAGATCTTATTAGAAGGAAGGGAACCATCACATGTATTTAATATTTGTATTTCCTAGCTAAGTATGGTGATAAAATGTGATCATGAGTTGAGCTGTTGAAGGCTATATTAGGGATGTTGACTCTAGTTATGTAGAGTAACCATGCATATCTACATCATCCTATTTTTTCAAAACATAATAAACATATATGGGATCACAACATGTGATATAATCATTCAACAATTAATAAATGTAGTAAAATATTTATAGTTGTACAATGGATGAAGTTCATAGAAAATTTATTTTTGTTCTGTATAATTAATAAAATTGAAATGGTTATTATATAGGTTTATTTTATTAAGGGAGATTATTATAAATGGTCATCATTAATATTTACAAATAATTATGTTAATGAAATATAAAATATTCAAGGAATACAATTGAATGTGAAATTATTTTTTAAATACATTCCTCATGAATTGATAACACAAATAGTGATGATATTCACCACATTATTGAAGAAGGATAAAGTATTATAAAGTATTAGGAAAACATTACAATATTATCCAGAAATATATTGGACTATATACATAAAATTTAATGAAATATTTACTATTTCATTGATCATATTAATTCAAGTATTAAAAGGGAATTTTTTTCTCAAACATTTTCATCATACCATGATATATTTTAATGTGCCTTAAAAATAGAGAAATTGAATTCTAGTTATTATATATTCAATGGAAATCAAGAAAGGAAGTGGTCAGTTTATCTCCAATAAAAAATAAATGTATCAATGCAAAATAATGGTAATATGGGATTTCCAACATATAATAATTATGGATGGGAATACCATAGTACTTAATTAGTGTTATCAAAATTTTGTCCCACAGGTGGATAATGGATTCATAAACCTCAATCATTCATGGGAAAGAAACATACCACTTTTATAAATTGATTTATTTATAAATGGATATTGAATTATTAATATCAATATCTAATAAATAAATTAATCCACCCTTATAGGTGGCCAAGGGTATAATTCCACAATCAATAGATTAGAAGTGCTATGTTTGAGGTTCAAAAAGATATAGTGATATGTAAAATGATGGTATCCTCAAGTATACATAATGATTTATTTTATTTTGGATCTCTAAATTCTTTTATATCATCCATGATTTCAAATAAACGTATATATTTCCCTATAAAACTATGATAGGTGTTGTCAATAACGCCACCCTGTGGAAATCATATTGCAGCATATTTGTTTCAATTAGTTCCCACTATGACACATAAAGATACATTGATTCCAAATGTTATTATTATACCAATGGGTATCTTTTATATATGTCTTAATATGGATTTAAATTAAAATAATTAAGAAAAAAATATTTATAATAGAATGAGGTAGTGATTCCTGACAATGATGTTGAATCTCTTTTCATCCTTAGGAGGACTAGATATTTGAATATTGTCTTTATCCAACTCTTGCAGTAATTCATAATATAATTCATCGAGAAGAAGATCAGATAGAACCTATGATTGGGAAATAAATCCTTTCAATAGGTGATGTTTCAATTATAATAGAATACATTATTCTATTTCCTGAAGAATTACATTAGAATCATCTTGAGCATGCTGTTGTGTATTCTATTGATCCCTTCCATAATAAAAACATATTTCATAGAATCCTTACAGGATCATAATAATATAATTACAAATATATAAGAATCAACTATAAGTGTTTTATGAAGTGTGATTTATGTAACCTAGTCTTTCACTATTGGAATCCCTGTTTATATTTATTTATAAAAAATATGGTTCAATGAGGTTGTTCACAAATTAATGGGGAATGAATTAGATTTCCATAAGGAACATGTATTTCATTCGAATAATTGAGGACTTATTTGATCAAATTCATGGAGCTCAATAATTTTTAAATATTGATCTTTATTATAGGTTTATTAAACTTCATATAAATAATAAATAGACTCAAAAGGTATAATTTTGTATGAGGAATGGAAATTAAAAATTTAGAGTAATTCCGTTTTTATGGATTAATAAAACCTCATTTTTATTGATCTGATGAAAAGAGTATTCAGAGATTACCTCAATAATTTCATTGACATATTTAATGATGATATCTTGATATAATCCAAAAACTCTGATGAGTATAAGAATCAATTTTGGATCATTTTATAAGCTCATATAGAAAATTTTTCATATAACAAAATATATAAAATCCAAATTCATACATCATGAAGATTCATTTCTAGTCTATTTTGTCCTTGAAGATGTAAAATTAATTATTGAATCAATGATAAATACATTTAGGAAATGGTTGATTCCAATAATTATCATTGATATATGTATATTCCCTGGATTATAATGTTATTATCAATGATATGTTAGAAAAATTAATGGTTTGCTAAATCGTTTAATAATTTGATACATAAATGGGTTAAGATAAAATTTTCAAAATAATTTGTTAAATAATATGAAGATGTAAAGAGGAGATTATTCAATTCACTAATATTGAAGTTAACATAAAAAATTGATGGATTTGTGATATATATATTTTTCATAAAATAAAGGACTTGGATGTCTTCTTATGCCGAATGATAGAGTACTTACATAATTTAAAAGGCCATTAATGATTCATTAGTAGAAAAATCCTACCCTTAAACTGGATGTTTACTTCATAATATATTAAATGGAGATAAAGAGGAATTAATTTTATGAAGAAATTTCTTAAATATATATAGATCTAAAATTCCTGAAATAAAACTTATCATGTAAAGAGATAAATATGGGTTATAGGATGTAACTACATATTGATTATAATTGATATTAGTTTCCTCAAATAAATTTTATTATATTATGTTATTAAGTATTATACATATACAATAAATAGAGAAAATAAAAAAACATAATTACATTCCAGATAATAATTATATTAGTAAAACAAATCCAATTAAATTGATAAATATTATAAGTGGAAAAAAATATAAAATGTAAAAAACTATAATGGGAACATTTGGATCACCCCAGTCCTCTAGAATTATATATTGAATGAAAAACTACATAGAAAGGATACAAAATATTAGTAACTTAATTAAAATTATAGAAAATTAAAATATATAACATTGAGAGAAGTTGAATTTTATAAATAATTAATTAAGTTAGAGGTATTTTTTGGATGGAAGGGGTCAATTGTAATACTAATGTGACACTAGAATAGTAAAATGGCCATTTGGAATAATAACCTGACCATTGGGAATAGTAACATGACTTACAATTTTAATTTAACCTCAAAATAAGTAATTTTGATATAAATAATATTTATCAAGATTTATTTTATTAAATTTAAATATTATATTTCTAAAAAAATTAATAGCATGATTACAATTCACAAGGAATATATTAAAAAATAATACATTTTATTTTAATTTAATTTATAAAAATATTAAGTTTTATATTATAGATTAATAATAACTATGTTATGAATTTATTTTGAAAAAATTAACATAATTTTTGATATCATAATGTATAATTTTTCTAAGGGTACTTTTTTTGTAGTTTTATAAAATAATTCAATTTTCAAGAGACTAGTAAGGATATAGTTTTTCTCATAAACACTGTAGCTTAACTTACATCATTCATACTGTAATAATTAACTAATAATTAAAGAAAATGAGGTTCGATATAAGTCAATTTAATTTCATAAAATAATCATTAATATAAAATAAACAATGTTTCGAAACAATTCTTTTTCAATGTCTATTACCAAAAATGTTTTCTTACAACAAATTTGTCTATTTTTTTTACTTTCAGTTTTTAATAAGCTAATGGTTTCAAATTTTAATGTTTATTAATATATTTAAATAATTCTATTATATTTATATATTATTTATATTTTCATAAATTCACTATTAAAATTTTTATCATTGATATAGTATATTATTCGATATTATATTCCAAATACCCCTCTCCTCATGTGTAAATAACCCCTCACAATCCCCTTGGGAAACCAAAAATAACACCAATTCTAGAATATAATATCCACTCAACACCTCTCTATTTAGTTTCTAAAAATACATATTGTTTTTATGGATTAATCCAACCCTAATCATCAATGGAGTATAGTGTCGTTCAAGGGAATAAGTACCAAGATGAGGGTTTGTTTCCAACAAATCATCTTTTTTGTTTTCCTCATTTCATCCTCCCTTTCTCTATCCCTTTACATACTAAATATTTATAGACGAATTATATATTATTTTAACATTATATTATTTATTTTAACCTATAGTTAAAAATTTTCTTTTGATTTATTGTTAATTTATATAAAACATTTTTCTCATTTGGACAAAATTCTCGATAATGGCCCATTAACCGCTATCCATGATCATTCAAACATATTTCCCTGCCATGGAAATTTTATATGGCTAAAATAAATTTAGTTATTATATATAAATGTATAAATATATTTATTTTATGCTTCTATTTTTTATTCTATTTTTTTATAAATTTCCTTGAACAAAAAAGTCAAATTGATGTGAAAGGAGATTTTTTAAAGAAATCATCATATAGAGATGCTTAAAAATCGACAATGGAAATTGATGAATTTAATCCATTGATTATAATTGATAAAAAATTAAATAAATTAACATTATTTTCTTATGTATTAATATTTTAATCAATCTACATTTATTATTCTTCTGGGTAAAATAATTAATATATAGAGGGGTTTTTGGTAAGGGGATTATCGAAGACGACTGGTTTTGTTTGGGTACGTCCTCTTTCATGACATAACCAGTATCTAAATTCATCTAATATTTATTAAAATCATATCACTATTATTACATTTTATACTCAGGGTTATACATGTTTCCACATTTAATTATAATTTAATACGATGATTTTCCATAATCACATTTCTTTCCAAAACACATATTTGACACCTCATGTGTTGTTTCATGTTAAAAAATTATCCTTTATTCCAATTTATGATTTTACATTTTCATTTGGGAAACCAAAGTCAAAATAATGATTGTATCCCTTAATAAATATTATTAAATAAAACTCCTTTTCATGGGTTATTTCATGACTTTTCTTGTTATACATTCTCTTTGGAATTCATGATTTTGAGCATTTAGGAAGTGACTAGTGGGGGAAATTGATGAATTTAATCCATTGATTATAATTGATAAAAAATTAAATAAATTAACATTATTTTCTTATGTATTAATATTTTAATCAATCTACATTTATTATTCTTTTGGGTAAAAGAATCAATATATAGAGGGGTTTTTGGTAAGGGGATTATCGAAGATGGCTGGTTTTGTTTGGGTACGTCCTCTTTCATGACATAACCAGTATCTAAATTCATCTAATATTTATTAAAATCATATCACTATTATTCCATTTTATACTCAGGGTTATACATGTTTCCACATTTAATTATAATTTAATACGATGATTTTCTATAATCACATTTCTTTCCAAAACACATATTTGACACCTTATGTGTTTTTTCATGTTAAAAAATTATCCTTTATTCCAATTTATGATTTTACATTTTCATTTGGGAAAACAAAGTCAAAATAATGACTGTATCCCTTAATAAATATTGTTAAATAAAACTCCTTTTCATGGGTTATTTCATGACTTTTCTTGTTATACATTCTCTATGGAATTCATGATTTTGAGCATTTAGGAAGTGACTAGTGGGATTATGAAAACATATACATCCAAATTAATTGGTTATTGAAATTTATCTCATGATATTATATGCATTTTTCATGGACATGATGTTATATTTGTTTATAATCATGATGTCATTATTAAAGAATATATGTTATGCATGAAAATTATGCTTTCTTTCTTCAAAACTATGCATATTATTTGAAAACTATGATATAATGTCTCAATTATATGCATCAAGTTATTCAATGACATTATCAAAGGATTCCCTCACAAGGTTTAAGATGATCCTATACTTATTATGTGACAATTTTGATTATGTTCTGACTTGAATTATTCATTCATTTCATCTATTTGTCCCCTTATTAGGCTTATACATCAACCATTTCATTGATGAATATCCTTAAGGTAACACATGTAAAAAATAGAACATATGATTTTAGAATTATTATGAATATATATTTAAATAAATTTTTATGTTTTAAAATGTAAAATTTATATAATATCCTAATTTTAACAAGAAAACACTATATTGATTCAGGATTGCAATGCTATTTTGTTATTTATTTTTGAAATTATGTGATAGTCTTTGATTTTAAAACACTCATTGTTTAATTTTTTTTGGTTTTGATCTGATTATATTAATTGTTACCAAACTATACTAGAAAATAGGGATTAATATATAAGTTGTGTGGGGTCGATCTCTTGAGGTTTTGGATTGGCTGGAAGGAACTAAGTCATAGAACCCTTTAGGTTAGGAGACTAAAAAATATGTTTGAGGAGAGGAAAATATCTAAAGATAATATATTCAAGGATTAATATTAGAGATAAGTAAGGGATGAGGGTGAAATTTGGGGTTCAAGATAAAGAATAATCTTAATTCTAACTAGGTATGGTCCTACTGTTTAGGAAGTGAAGCAAGTTGAGGTCACCATTTGACTATGATCAATCTAAATAGATCTATCCAAGAGAAAACATTTCCTTAATTTGGATATAGATACAATCTAGATGCATTATTCGTAGCATCAAAGGTAGAACATATCATAGGCCAATAGTCATAGCATATTATACTCCAATCAGATGAGGGTCAATCATTCAAACATCCCATGGTCATAGTTTCTTAATAGAATTAGATTAATAATTTTTATTTAACCTTATTACTATTACTTAAGATTAAAAATTTGATAATTAATTATTAATTAAACTCAGACACCCCTACTCTCAATCCATACCCAATGTGGTATAGCTAGTCAGGGTAGAATTGATTAAAAATAGATAATGATTTGAAAATATAATTAACAAACCAATGCAATTTGAGATTAAATAATTCACATTTTTTAATTATTTAAATTAATAAATTATTGATCATGAGATCAATAAAAATCATTAAAACTCTCAAATCAATCACAATTATAGTGAAATACTTAAATGAAATATGAAAAAGAACAAATGAAGCATGGATTCAGTGATTATTGATGATTAAGATGATGAACATAAGTAGCCCAGTTTTGGTGATTTAATTATGAATGAGAAATGCTTCCTAAATCAATCCACATGGCTCGAATAATCATAAAACAATGAAAAGTCTTTAATTAAAATATGTTTAGGGAGAATGGGTAAAAGAATGTCAAGATATAAGATGAGAAGAAATGGGATAAAAAACGAAACTCCATCATAGTTCTGTCCTTGATGTCCATATTGTAGGTTGATAATTGGTACATTACAAGACGTGTAATGGGTATTCATCACATGTAATTATGATCCAATATTTTCTCTTAAAATTTTGAATCTATGCGAATCTCATTTGAATATTGTTTAAAATCTTCAAACCTAGAAATTGACTCCTTTCATGACGTGTATCTAGTATTTACACTGTGTATCATCCTTTGGTCGGTATCTTCAAAGAGGGAAATGAGTTTGAATGTTAAAGGACGTGTATTATGCAATCAAGTCATGTAATCAAATTATGGCTTGAAATTCTTTCACATATTGCTTCAAGTCTTGTCCTTATGAATTGAAAGTTGTCTACATGTTAGGTAATGGTGTTTAAAAATGTGCAATGTATATTTTGGGTTAGTTTTTTCAAAATTTCCATTGAAAACTTAAAAACATATTTCCTATAATAAACAAACAAAAACTGGTGCATTATCGAGTAAAAACAAAGATAATATATCACAAACTGAATCTGATCGCCACCAAAACTGGAACCATCCCCAACCTACAACAAGGCCCAAAGGTCATTCCCTATCCCCATGGGATGGCACAACTGCCTGAGTATCATATATTTTGGTATGGGAATGATTTACCCGAATATGGATAACTAAAACATCAAAACAAACGATAAACTAAATCGGAAAAATTAATTCCAAAAGAAATTTAGACAAAATCTAGAACTAAATACATAGGTCTAAACATAATACAAGAGGTAACGAGACACAAATAAATAGCATTAAATCATCCCCAAGGACTCCAAATGACAAGGGTCCATCACCCACTAGACTTCTCCACAACGTCGCACCATGGATGTAAACTAACACCCCGAATCACCATCACCTAAACCCTTTCCTTCACCTGTGTCAAACATGAAAAATCCTACTTTCACCCAAGGGGTTTAAGTAGGATGTGATTCTATTCCCAATAGGATACTACCAAGTGATTCCATAGAGTAAACAATACTAGATAAAAAGCACGCCATTTTGGATAAACAAGTGGTAGTGGAAATAATTTCTAAAGAATAAAACTTTTAAATGTAAACAGTTTTCAATGGTAATTTTCCATGAATGAGGAAATTCCATTAAAACATGTTGGATACTATATTATACTTAAAACCCACCATATTTGAAAGATAAATACACATTATTGAATGAGCACCAATCTCAGGAACACCCCTAGGCACTATGTAGTCTCTGGCCCCATATACCTCGTACCCCGGTGTAAAGTAACCATATAAAATTTTTTTATCATGCAAGAGCCACTAGTTGGAACATACCCATAAACTAGTGGTCCCAAATCATCATCAATACAATTTTTTTAGTGTTGTATTTATCCATTTTTCGCAGTGAAATAGGGACAAAACCCATCTGGATCACTAGCATACTAGTACATACCTACCCTCCTAGGTACACAGGTTTCCCCCACTATGATCAAACAATTATCTCGTGATACCAAAATCCATTATCACAAAACCACATTAGTTCGGTTCATAAACAGCTCAAAACATTATCTTCACCTACTTTTCACCACTTACACCATTCCATAAAACTATTAGAGTTTCAATAAAATAACTTCACAATGTTTAACAATGTTTTCACACAAAACCCATTTAAAACCCCATATTAAACACCATGTGAGTACCCATATTAATCCAAAAAAAAAATTCCATCACTCAAAACATTTCAATAAATCCATTACAGGAGTTATAAAACAACCCCATTTGGAAAAATATAAAATAGATATGTAAAACACCCAATTGGTACGTGAAAATAATTTTCTCAACAAACTTCACCAAAACTAGACTTTTCATAAAAGATAATGGATGATAAATGTACTAAAACTAAAAAAATAAGCAAATCTAACTCATCTAGTATTAATTACCCATGGAATCACCTACCACAATTGTTAAAACCCTTGAATATCTATGTGAACATCTGACCACTCCACCACTGCACCACAAGGGACGTAGATCAAACCAAAAACTAGATGAATAGAACAAGAAACCAAGGATCAAACCCTAGGTTTGAAATCCTACCATTTGGAAACAAGGAACTTCAAAAATAGGGGAAGAAACCCCATGAAAAAGGAGTGAACTAAGGAAGAGATTCACTTAATCGGGGAAGTTTGATGTTTCTCCACCAAACCCCCCTTCAAAATGGAGTTCCAAGGAGGGTTTGAGGTGCTTGGGAGGCATCCATGGCTACTAGGGTCAAATGGGGGGATGAAAGGTGTGAGTTTGGATAAATCCTGGGAGGGAAAAAAAGAAATTAACAAAAACATTAATGAGCTGGACAAGGCCGCACCGTTTTCTTGCACGGCTTAGCAAAGCGTGCGCCCAAACCGTGCTCCCTCTTTTGTCCACTCAAAAAGTTTTCGAACTCATTCAAATTTTAAGGCAGCCTAGGGGAAACCTCGGGGGATTTCAGTCCAATAATATAAGAGAAATAAGTTCCACAAATAAAGGACATGGGCATGACAATTCTACCCACTTTGAAAACTTTCCATTCGAGAAAGTCAACCTAAATCTTGGTTGGATAACAGGAATGATTACTATTCCTCAAACCATGAATTCTGCTCCCATATATCATTTGTATCATTCACATTATTCAAAATAACCTAGACCAGTGGAATAGATGTTCCCTGAATCACCTTTTCTTGAAGTCCATTATTCGCACTGGTCGCTAAAACCAGATAAATCATGTTATATATATAACTCCCCCAATTGAGTACATGGGATGGATTCGGGTTGTATTTCTTCAACTGGGTGACATGGAAGACATTAGGGATAGATGTCATCTTGGAAAGTAAGGCCAACCTATATGCCACCTTTCCAATAGGCTCGATGATCTCAAAAGGTCTGATATACCACGGCGTCAACTTCCCTTGCTTTCCTAATCGACTATGCCCCAGATGAGGGGCCAGTTTCAAGAATACCAAGACACCCACAGAGAACTCTAGGTCTTGATTCCTCTGGTTATCATATGATTTATAGTGACTCTGAGTTGTCAATAAGTGTTGCCTGATCAAATTGACGTTCTCAAACATCTCTTGCACTAGACTCGGTCCCAGTTTTGAGGTCTCACCTACCTCATCCCAACATAGAGGGGACTAATAAGGCAGACCATAGAGCACCTCAAAACGATCCATTCAAATTGAGTACTGGTAACTATTATTATATGAAAACTCAACCAATCTAAAATGTATATTCCAAGAACCTCCAAAGTCCAGAACACATGCACGGAGCATGTCCTCCAAAATCTGATTCGCTCACTTTTTATAACCATTTATCTATGGATGGTATGTCGTGCTCATCTTAATCTAAGTCCCTAGGGCCTTATGAAGGCCTTACAAAAAACATGAAGTGAATAATGGGTCTCTATTCGAGACAACTATTGATGACACGCCCTGGAGCCTTACCAGCTTCTGAAGATACAAATGGCCCAACGCATCCAATTTAGTTGTATCTCTAATCAGAATGAAGTTGGGATATTTGGTCATATGATAAATAACCACCCAAATGGCATTCTTACTCTGAGGTATCTGGGCTATGCCAACAATGATGTCTATGGCAACTTCATCCCACTTCCAGATAGGAATGGGTAATGGATGGGGAAAGCCGGAGGGTATTTGATGCTTTGCTTTCACCTGTTGGAATGTGTTGCATCTTGACACAATGTCCACAATGTATCATCTCATACCAGGCCACCAAGACTGCTAAAAGACATCCTAATACATCTTGGTGGCACCCAAATGGATATCCCTCTAAGACTGCTGGCTATCATGCATCACCAACTTCTATAGAGATAACAACACTACTGAACGGCCCTTAAAGCACAAGATGCCCTTGGGAGATGACGCCTAATCAAAAGACGTCTCCCAACCATGAAGAAACTACTTAGACCACTGATAAATCTCATCACTAGGTTTTTACTTTTGAATTAGCTCCACCATATAAGGAGTCATCTGAATGTTCGCCAAGAATGCATTCCCATTTTTCTCCTTAGTCTCCACATGCATCTGAGAAAAGAGCCCTATCAAAGTCCACACATCACTGGAATTTCTCAAAGCCTACACTGGAAATCTTCTGATTAAGGCATTATCCACCACGTAACCCTTTCCTAGGGTGTAGATAATGTCAAATTCAAACCCCTTCATGTACTTGATCCAACGACGTTGCCTCATGTTGAGGTCCTTCTGTGAGAAGATAAAGGCAATCATTTTGTGATCAGAGTAGACCAAATAATTCTCCCCAAAGAGGTAATAACGTAATGTATTCAAATCATGTACTTAATTTGAGTTAATTATTTCTATTATATACTTGGCCTAACTTTCCCCCTAGGTTTCCCCTAGGTCCCCATTGAATTTAAAAGAGTTTGAACACTTTTTGAGAGGAAAAAATGTGGCACACAATTTGGCACAAAGTTTTCTAAACCATGCATGAAAACTATGAATCCTGGTCCCGCACATTAAATTTTTCGTTAATTTCCATTTTCCCTCCTGGGATTTATCCAAACTCTCCCCTTTCTTCTCCCATTCGACCCTACAAGCCCTGGCAGCCTCCTAAGCCCCTAAAACCCTCCTTTGATACCATTGTGTCACAAAACGAATCTTTTCGCCGCCATAACTAGAACCAAACCCGTATCGAAACAAGTTCCTAAGGGTGTTCCCTATCCCCACAGGATGTAACAAGTTCCCATGTATCATATATTTTTGTTTGGGAACTATTTACCATAATTTTGATACATAAAACATCAAAACAATCGATAAACTAAATCTGAAAAATTCATAAAAAATAAGATTTAGAAAAAATCCAAAACTGAATAAATAGGTCTAAAAATAATACAATATGTCCAAATACACAAAGGAGTAGTAGAAAAATTATCTCATGGACTCCACATGACAAGGGGTCATCACCCATATGACGTCTCCACAACGGCGCACCATGGATGGGAACTAACACTCCGAACCGCCATCAACCAAAGCCTTTCCTTTAACTATGTCAAACATAACCCAGTGTACTTACACCCAATTCATGTAAGTAGAGTTTCAACCTATTCATAATAGGATACATCCAAGATATTCCAAAGAGTAAAAATATAAGATAAACAGAAATCCATTTTTTATAAACAAGAGGTAGTGAGAATAATTTTTAAACGATGATACTTTTAAATGTAAATAGTTTTCATAGGTGATTTTACATGAATAATAAAATTCTAATAAAACATGTAGGATTCTATATTTTCAAGAAAAAACCACTATATTACAAGGATAAATACACAAGATTCAATGAGCACCAATCTCAGGAGCACCTCTAGTCACTAGGTAGTCTCAGGCCCCATGTACCTCGTACCTCGCTGTAATATAACCATAGAAAAATATATTCTATTGCATGATCCACTAATAGGGAACATACCCATAACCTAGTAGTCCCCAATCACCATCAATATAGTTTTTTAAGTGTTGTCATTATCCATTTTTCTCAGGGAAACTGGGACAAAACCCATCTGGATCACTAGAGTACTAGTACATATCCTTCCTCCTAGGTACCCAGGTTTCCCCAATTGTGCTAAAACCATTATCTCATGATACCAAAATCCATTATCACAAAAACACACCAGTTATTTTCATAACTAACTCAAAATAGTAGCTTAAATTTCTTTTAACCACGTACACCATTCAATAAAACCATTATGATTTCAATAAAATAACTTCACAAAGTTTAACAATGTTTGTCACACAAAATCCCTTTAAACCCCCACTTTTAACACAGTGTGCATACCCATATTCATCAAAACAGAATTTTCAGCACTCAAAAAATTTCTATAAATCCATTACATGTGTTATAAAACATCCCCATTTGGAATAATATAAAATATACATGTGAAACTAAAAATTTAAAACCAAACTAGTAGCTAAAAATAATTTTCTCAACAAATGCAACCAAAACCAGATGTCATAGCAAGGATAATGGATGATAAGTGTGCTAAAAATAGAAATAAAAAAATCTAACTCATATAGCTTTGATTACCCATGGAATCACCTACCACAAGTGTTAAAACCTTTGAATATTTATGCAAAAATACAACTGCACAACCACCACACCACAAGGGACTTAGATCAAGCCTAAAACCAGAAGAATAGACCAAGAAACCAAGGATCAAACCCAAGGTCCAAAACCCTACCTACTGGACACAATGAAAATAAATAATAGGGGAAGAAACACTATGAAAAAGAAGATAACTAAGGATGATATTCACTTACTGGAGGAAGTTTGATGTTTCTTCACCAAAACCCCCTTCAAAATATGTTCCAAAGAGAGTTTGAGGTGTTTAGAAGGCTTCCATGGATGATAGGATCAAATGGGAGAATAAAGGGTCAAGTTTGGATAAATATTGGGAGGGAAAAATGGAAATCAATAAAAAAAACTTAATGATATAGACAAGGCCGCATAGTTTTCATGCACAGTTCAGCAAACCATGTGGCCAAACCGTGCACCCCCTTTTGTCCACTCAAAAACCAGCACAAAACCCAGCCCGCATTAAGGCCCTATGGGTGTTCCCTATTCCAACGGTATGGAACATATTCTTGGGTATTATATATTTCAGTTTGGGAATGATTTACCCAAATATGGATACATAAAACATTAAAACAATCGATAAACCAAATCTGAAAAATTCATAAATAATATGATTTAGAAAATATACAAAACTGAATACATAGGTCTAAACATAATAAATGATGTCCAAAGAAACAAATAAATATCATCAAAATATCCCCAAGGACTCCACATGACAACAGGTCATGACCCACATGTCGTCTCCACAACATCACACCATGGAGGGGAATTAACACCCCGAACCGCCATCACCCAAATTCTTTCCATTACCTGTTTCAAACATGAACAAGTATACTTATAAAAAAGGGGTGTATGTGTTGGAACCATGGTTGTTCTATGCAGGAATTGGAGTTTGGTTTTTGTTTGTTGTCAATCCTCAGTGGAAGTTCAGAATGTGTGCCAGTAAAGTGTTCATACAGTTCAAGCAGACAACAGTATTGAAGGTGACGTAGTTTCCCAGTGTTTGCCAAATTTTTGGGCCTCAAAATCTGAAAATGAAGACATGGATTGTTGGTAAAAGGAGGTGCAGGAAAAGACGAAGTGGTGCACGAAAAAGGAGGGTTATGTGAAAAATATCTGATCTGGGCGTGAAAAAGTGCGGGTTTGAGCGAAAAACAGCATGGTGCGTGAAAAACAGCATGGTGCGCGAAATTGGCGAACAAGGTTTTTCACTCAAATAGTGTTTCAGAATCAAAACATTGAAAAATGGAAAAGGCATGGGCTGCGTGAAATATCTGGAGATGTGCGCGGAAAACGATACCTGCACGAAAAATTACGTGCCAGATGAGAGGTTTTCGCGCCAAAGGGGATTTTGCACGCGGGGGTCTCAGAAACCTATAAATAAGAGGTGACCCCCCTCATTCCATACGGTTGAAGTCTTAGAGAAGATTCAAGGTCTGATGCCCAAAAAAGGATCGCGTAAAGGGGCTTGCGCGAAATATTTTGGATTGCGTGGAAAATTCTGGGATGCGCGAAAAAGGAAGAGTTGCGCGTAAATATTGGGGTTGCGCGTAAAAGATTTGGTTGTGCGAAAATGGGTGTTGTGGCGCAAAATATTTTTCCGCGTGAAAAATTAAATATTGTGCGAAATAGGAAGGTTTTGCATGAAAAGGTTTGGTGTTGCGTGCAATTGTCAGTAAAGCTTGTCTGAACGCTCTGGTTATCCACATCAGTGGTTCTGGCATTCTAGTGCATCAATTTCGGACTTGGATTCAAGCAGAGTCTCGAGCTAAGAAGAGACAAAGACTTCAATACAAATCTATTGAAGAGACCTTCATGTCTATAAACTGAGTGAGACTTCACCAAAGGCAGTGAGCCAGGGGGAGTCAATGGGAGTGACCTGAGGGAATCATTGATCTATTCCTGAACCTTTGTAAAGGCATTGAGCCTGGGACAGAGTGACTATTCCCGAACCATTGTAATCCACAACTAGTGAAGATTAGTGTAATTTGGTACGACCGACAACCTGTCAGCGTATGCTCCTTGTACGTAGCCCTTAGTGGTGAACCAAGTAAAAAGTTTTGTGTCATATTTCTACATGTGAATGTTTGCTTTCTGATCCTTTTCATCATACAGGTTTCGCAAGTTCCTACCAACGTGGGAACAAGATCCTTCGCTTTAAAAGAAAAAGTTGTCACCCTGATTCACCCCTCAGGGTGTCCTGGGGTCCTACAGTATGTACGTTATGAGACTAATCACAATAGGATACCACCAAGAAATTCCATAGAGTAATCAGTACCAGATAAAAAGAATGCCATTCTTGATAAATAAGAGGCGGTGGAAATAATTTCAAAAGAATGAAACTTTTAAATGTAAATAGTTTTCAAAGGTAATTTTCCATGAATGAACACATTATAATAAAACATATACTCTAATTTATTTTACCAAAAAAACAACCATATTCAAAAGATAAATACACAAGAGTCAATAAGAACCAATCTTGGGAACACCCCTAGGAACTACGTAGTCTCGGGCCCCATGTACCTTGTACCTCGGTGTAAAGTAACCATAGAAAAATCTATTCTCATGCACAATACACTAGTAGGGAACATACCCATAACCTAGTGGTCCCTAATAATCATCAATATTTTTTTGTTAGTGTTTTAGTTATCCATTTTTCTCAGTGAAATAGTGACAAAACCCATCCGGGTCACTAGCGTACAAGAACATATCTACCCTCCTAGGTACCCGGGTTTCCCCCATTATGCTCAAACCATTATCTCATGATACCAAAAGACATTATCACATAAACACATTAGTTCTGATAATAACCAACTCAAAAAATTATCTTCACTTGATTTTTACCACTTACACCACTAAGTAAAACTATTAGGATTTCAATAAAATAACTTCACAATGTTTAACAATATTTTTCACACAAAATCCCTTTAAAACCCCACATTGAACACCATGTGCATAACAATATTCATAAAAACAGAATTTTTATCACTCAAAACATTTCTATAAATCCTTTACATTTGTTTTAAAAGAACCCCATTTGAAATAATATAAAATAGACTTGTAAAACAGCCAATTTAACATAAAATTGGTACCTATAAATCATTTTCTCTACAAACGTCACCAAAACTAGATTTCTCAATAATTATAATGAATGATAAGGGTGTTAAAAATAGAAATTTAGAATATCTAACTCATCTAGTATTGATTACCCATGGAATCACCTACCACAAGTGTTCAAACACTACAATCTTTTTGCGATAATCCAACTACACCATCGCCACACCATAAGGGACTTAGATCAAGCCTAAAACCAGATGAATAGACCTAGAAACCAAGGATCAAACCCTAGGTTAGAATCCCTACCTTCTTGACATAAGTATATTCAATAATATAGGAATACAAACCATGAAAAATAAGAGAACTAAGGAAAATATTCACTTACATGAGTAAGTTTTAAGCTTCTCCACCAAATCCTCCTTCAAAATGGAGTTCCAAGGAGGGTTTGAGGTGTTTGGGAGGGTTCTATGGAAGCTGGGGTCTAATGGGGGAATAAAGGGTAGAGTTTGGATAAATACTGTGAGGGAAAAAATATAAATTAACAAAAATAGTTTTGATATGGAGAAGGTCGCACGGTTTTCTTGCACGGTTTAGCAAACCGTGCGCCCAAACCATGCGACCCCTTTTGTCCACTCAAAATTTTTTCAAACTCCATCAAATTTAGGGGGATAGGGGTAACCTAGGGAGAAAGTTATGCCAAGAATATAAGATAAAAATGTTCCTCAAATTATGGACATGGGTGTGACATAATCCTTAGAAAATTGAAAATAGAATGTATAAATGATTTCAGATTATCAAATTACCCCAAACATGAACAATTTTCTTATCATCAAGAAAACGAACTCAACAGGGATGATAAATGGTAAGAAATATTTAATACAGGAAACAATCATTAAATCCAGGTAAATAAAAATTAGTATATGTAGAAAAACTCAACCCCCAGAATCATCCTTACATAGAAAATTATCCACGACTCATAGTTTAGTTTATTAATAAATTCTTAATCATTTGGTTATAATTTCATAACTATTCATCAAATTCTATACCCATTTTTAATTTTAATCATAATGAATTTTCTCACATCACTCTTAGTAAAATGAAGCTAGATTAAATCTTATAACCTTCTTAAATGTTCCTAACTATAGGCTTAAATTGGTTATATAAACCCAACTTCTTAAAGAGAAATACAAATTCAATCGCGAGGTCCTCAAAAATTAAGATCAAATGACTCTCGGGATATGTAAAGGTGGGTAAAAAGTGAAAAAAAAATTCAAAATAGAGGGTATTATCTTTAGTATAATGTATAAGTATCATGAAAATTGTAATTAAATAACTCCTACATAGGTAATTAAATCTAGGATACCAAATTCTCAAATTGGATCCATGAATATATATCAAGAGAGTGTATAAGGTATTATGTTCCCCTATTTTTCTTTTCCTGTTATTTTATTTCTCAAAATTAATGTCTAGGTCATATCACAAAATTATACCCTAACAACATATTATCCTTTTGGGGATTTATGCACATGGAAATAGTGATTTTTAACCTTCCTAATACACAACTCAATCATCTTTTTCTTTTGTAGTTTTTTTTTCAACCGAAAAAGTTAGAGTAAAATATCACAAACTAAACATGGATCATAAATAAAAAAATATGTTGGGAACAAATGTATATATTCTCTGTAAAATATTCCATATATTCTAGCTGAAAAACATACTCACAATTATTCAAAGTAAATTCTTGCTTTATACAATGAATAGGATTGGAATGGATAATCATCATGGAATATCTATATCCTATAGAGGTCATTCATGGAAACTATATAGTTAGGTAAATGAAATATTTGTGGTGGGTCTCAGGAAAAAGTAGTTGAAAAAATATTGACTCAATAATATTAAGATTTTTATTGTTAATTTTTTGCCTCAATATTATCTTAATACACTTCTTTCTAATTTTACATGTCCTAGCTTCCACAGAAGAAATATTCTAAGAAAATAATATGAAATAGTAGGCTAAGAATATTCTCTAGAATTTGATTAATTATAGAAAACATGAAATCATTAAGGGTATAAAATAATGTAATAAAACAATTAAATGTAATTGAAAAAAATCAATTTGAATTAAATTAATATACTCAGGAATCATTCTAAAAATCTAAAAAATAGAAACAAGGAACTCTAATAATTACCAACTTTTCATTTTTGTTTATCTAAATGGGTGTAATTATTTTATGGTTTAAAGAATTATTCTTAAAAAACAATTATCCTATATGAATGAAAACAAGAAATAATTCTTGTTTGTTGATATCGAAACTCAATAAAAACTTCACAATACATTGAATGATATAGTGTTAGCACTGTCTGTGGAGGTATTTTGAGAGGATTATGACAGATAATTCTCATATTTTTGAATTGTAAATTAGCAACTAAAATACTAAGGAATCAGGATATCCCTGTAATTCGAGGCATACCATGGTGAATTTTCAGTGATCTTGATTTTTTAATTTGGGATACCTATAAAATTTGTGAGAAATAATAATCCATCACCAAAAAAATAGTCCCTAGGGTTAAATCATATTTTAAGTATTACAAAAAAAAGGTTCCCAATGTGTATATAAATGAAATACATGTGATATAAATGAAAGTATATATATATATATTAAGGTTAAAAGTGACTGATTAAGAAAAAGATATTTGAATAAAAATAAAACTATGAAAAAATCATATCTACACGTATGATGAAAATAGATGTAATATGGTTTTATTCCCATATAGAACAAAAAATGACATTGTCAGCCTACAAGATAAACTAAAGTATCAGTCGGTATCATCCACTGGTATAGATATCCTATATGTTCTGAAACTACTAGTTGTATTATCCTCAATATCTCGTGGAAATTTTGGTAGGATTTATCACATTAGGATCATTCCAATCACGAATTTGATGTGGAAGAAAATGTATCTATGCTCATGGTGGTGGATGTTGAGCATGAATCTCAAGATATAGTTCTCAAAGCTAGAACTTCGCCTTAGTCATGTGCAGAGTCATTCATCAAAGAAGGGGAGATGGTGGCACATGGGCCTCAATGACCATAAATTAAACATTGGATCTAGACATGGCAACTATATCAGTCTAATTAATTGAAAAATATTCCAATTAAATAGGGAAAAAAACAGTATCCCATATATATAAGATGTGTTCTGAAATGTTTTGAAAGGGAATACAATAAGTACAAAAAATGATAACCCTATCATCATTCAAAAAGAGGGGTAGGGGAATATGGTAGACAATGAAAAATCAATGCCATCAAAGACATCATCTATAGTCCACTCCTGAACAAACTGTGGTTGGAGCTAACCCACCTGGTATATGGTAGTATGGGATGATGGGGTTGGATGGTTAGATAAAAAAAGTTGTGTCATGGTGGTGGTAACTGTCTTAGTTTTTAGTGGTGAGGAGGAACTGATATGGAGTGTGTTCGCGGGTTTGGAAGCTAGATCAACAAAATGTACCCTAGTGGGTGTGGTTAAAGATGGTCCCATTCCCCTATGGTAATGCTCTTCTAGATATTCATGTAGAGTAACAGGGTTTGTTATCTCTAATATTAAATCAACTGGGTTGGTGGATGTGAAATGAGTGGTAGATGAAGAAATGCCTACAGGGGTTGGTTGTGTCTAGGATGCTTGCTGGGATGGTGGTGGTGATGAAGGAGTAGTAAAATGAGAGAACATGACAAACAGTATATGGAGGTGTTGGGAGAAACATCATAGATTCTCATGGATTCATAGATACAAGGACAAGAGTTTTTATATATATGATGAGGTGGGAAGAGGATTAGTGTATGTGGTAGTGGATGTAGTAAAATGGATGAGGTCGGGGATGGGAATATAATGTGTAGGCCTTTGGTAGAAGGTGAGTGTTATAGGAGTTTATAGACTAGAAACATGATCTTCAGGTACCTCACCATCAGCCTCATCTAATCTTAGTTCCCATAGGTAGAAGTATCTATCCTTGGTAATTATTTGCATCATGTTCAGTGAAAGAAAATAAATGGATTCTATTATACTATGGAAAGTGAGTGCATGACAGTTTCCAAAATGCCGATATGACGAGCCATATGTGTAATGAATGATCCCCCATCAATTTTCCTTGTGTCCTCTATGAATGATATCTTCAATAAAATTAATATTGAGTGGCCATGTTGATTTTTAGGGTACCCATGGATGCATCAAGGATGATGATGTACTTCTAGCTAACGCTTTTGTGAGACTCAGCTCGAGCGAACAAGGCATGTGTCCATGCTCTATGCTGGATACATGGTGTATGACCTTAGATCTAGGTGGACATTGTGATCCTGGGATCATGTTCAATGTGACAATCCCAAGAAATCATAAACCTAAGACACTATGATACATACATTCATGTATAAAGGTGTAGGGTATGTAATACCTTGGATGTGGGGAAATCATCGATGTAAATCCTGAGGCAAGTGCTAAATTCCATGAAGAAATGCTCATGAGGTGACCCACCTAGTCCGAAGTAGAGGATGTATATGGATACCTCAAATGCGGCAATAATCGATAGAATAAACTCTCAATACATCTCCTATTGAACTAAAATAATGTAGGAAATATGTATGCACTCAACCAGTTGGTCTACCTCCTATCTGAACTGCATACGAGTGAGGATGACCACGTTAATGGTTGTGTTTGTCTACATCAGCTTCTCTTGAAATAAGTTGAATGAGACATGGGTTTTTGGGTTTGAAAAGTGGATGATATTGTGTAGATAATAGTGTTCATTTTCATACAAATCATTGGATCATGAGTGGTCATCTTTTGGGATATCAGGTAGGTCAGAGACAATAGTATAGTTCGAGATGGAGGGTACCTAAGGTTCTGGGGTTGTGGATCCTCACTTGTTTTTTACAGGTGTTGAATCATCCCCCCCAAGTGCATAATAAGATGGATGGGTGTAGATAGTTTTGGTTTGAACCATTGTGGTTATATGGTTGGATACAAAGATGTTAGAAATATTGAAATGAGGAAGGGGTCAAGAAAATGAAAAAGGTGTTGAGGTATTGGAGGAGGGTGGTCTGCGAGCTTGGTCGGAAGTGGAGGAGGGGGTACAGGGTTAGGAACCCTAGATTCATATACTCATTTTAAGAACAGAATCAGGTAAATACATGATGTGTAACTGGGTTTCAAGACATATATTTTTGTATTTTCTTAAAACAATTCTTGTGAAAATACATGGTCTCGTTTATGATAACACGTCATGTATTTTTTTCTTTAATCTTATAGATAGATCAGACCATGGTCCCTTGATCATGTCATGAACTATGTTATCCAAAAACTTATTCTACCATAATGTTTCCTAGGGTGATCTAACCCAGGGTTTCCTCATAGTGAATGCATCATTTAACCTCGATTGATTTCCACTTTGATTCGTATATAAATTTCAAACTAATGACATAACATTATTGGAGTTGTTCATGAATGATTTTTAACCTTTGAAAATTGAAATTTAATTAAGGTATTCATTCTTTATATATCTAGAATCTCCCATAAAGAAATACATTAATGCAAAAAGAAATTCTAGACCATCTATATTTCTGCTTCACAGTGTTCAATTATGAATCTGAGTTAAATAACCAAACATTATTCTCTGAAAAAAACTTCATCTCATAATATATTAATCATATCATTTTTCCTGGTTTTTTCTTTATTGATATTTTAATTTTAATACGCATCACTTCAGATTTCATCTAACTCATACAATTGATGCATCCTGGATTCTCTAGCTTTTTGACAATCCAGATTGATATTTTTAATTTCCCAGTATGATTAATGCTATAGTTCTACTAGAAAATGAATTTTTTTTCCATATATCAATTGGAAGGGTGTTGTTCCAATGTATGTTTTGTATAAAATGAGGTAAATTCAAAGTGAATCATCTAATTTAAGACTCTAATAACTTCGACTTGGGTTCATGGTCCTATTATTATTTTGACTTCCATATTTGACATTTCAACTTGCTATCTTTATTTCTAGGTGGAAGGGAGTTCAGGTGACGTACTGAATGTCATATTTTTAATGAAATCCTTTGAAATCATTATTATTAAAATGTTTTGGGCAATCACTAAGGACTATTATATGAAATAGAAATGATGAAACATCATTTTTCTGAAATAAAATTATGACCACATTTGTTGTTTCATGAGTTATAGCTTCATAATTAACCCATTTGGAAACATATCCAACCAAAATAATGATATAGTACTTTCCATGTGAATTGGGGTATGGTCCCATGAAATATATGAACAAAACAAAGAATATTTCGACTTACATTATTCGGTTTTGGGTAATTTCATTCCTTTTTTAATGTAATCATTCCATTAGAACCTCTCAATAATTTGAAAAATATATCTTGAATCATGGTAAAGTGTTGGCCATAAAATTTCACTATGTAGAATTTTCTCTATTGTGTGTTCTCAGCCATGATTTTCTCCAGTTGTTTATGGATGACACATTTCTGAAAAAAATTATTTCATCTACTGGAATGTTGTGACATAACAAACCATCAAAACTTCACATGAAAATAATTTGTTCATCCCAGTAGTAGTCTGAATCTTGTGCCAAAAATCATCTACATTATAGGAATGGGAGATATAGGTATAGATATACCATGTATAGATGATATTATATCATAAAACTAGTATAGTTCCATTTTATTTATGTTAAAAAATAACTCATCTTGGAAGTCCACTTCAATGTCTAGATCATTAGTGACTTTTATAAGGGGTAGTGGAATTCATGATAGATGTTCAACGATAAAATAAATTATTCCATTTATATCATTGATAATAATGTCATATTCTAATAGTAATAGGATCCACTATATCAGTCATGTCTTGGAATTCTTTTGGTTCATCAAATACTTTATCAACACATGATCAGTATGCACAAACACTTTTGACATCACAAGATAGGAGTGAGCTTTCTTGAAATAAAACAATTGTTGAGATCTCCTTCATTATGGTTGTATAGTTTATATGTGATTCATTTTGATTATGACTGGATTAGTAGATTTGAAAAAATATGTGACTGACTCACTATCCTAACGTAGTGCAAAAAAAAGTCACTTGCTTCTCACATAAATTAAAATTCTTTTTTCCCATTCTTGTGAAATTATTAAATGAGCAACTATCAGGATTTTCTTTAAATAATTGAATACAATCCATTATTCATTAGTGAATTAAAATGGTGTTTCGTTTAATAACATGTGTGTCAAATGGTGGGATACTTTCAAAAATTCTCTTAAGAATGGCTGATAGATTATAGAATGGACTATAAAAATGATTATTCCATTGACTATTGAGGGATTAGGTAACCCAATGATCACTTTTATCTTGGTGAGATCAATATCCTATCCATCCATGGAAATTTTTTATCCAAGGAAAGTGCCTCTATGAACTATAAAGTGGAATTTCTCCCAATTTAGAACAAGGTAGTTCTCTTTAAGCACAACAAGACTAACTAATGACTACATAGGAAGACCTCATAATATCTTCTATATACAGAAAATTAATCGATGAAAATTTATAAAAATACATTCAAAATATCATGGAATATATGTATCATAAAACTTCAAAAATTCAATGGTGCATGACACATATCAAACTACATGCTCTTATACAAGAATTTTCTAAATGGACATGTGAATTTTGTTTTAGAATAATCAATTAGGTTGGCTGCAATCTGATTGTATCCCAAATATTCGTCTGGGAAATAGTATAATTCATTTCTATAAAGACTTTATAGAATTTTATCAATTAAATTTAAAGGTAAATGATATTTATTGGGTTTCCACATTTATATTTCTTTAGTCCACACACACTCAACATCCAATGATGTTTCTAGTTGAGATCAATTTATCATTAACATTTTTCCACTATGAGGACACCCTTTTAGGAATGACATATTACGGGCTCACCCACAAGCTATCATAGATTGAAAATATTATTCCATCCTCTAGATGTTTATGTACTAATTGTTTAAACAAATTACTTTATCTGTGGTGTGATTCTCCTAAATTCTTGACATTTGTGTTTTCACATTCTTCTACAAGACTTTTATGGGTGCATAAAGAAGGATTTTCCCATTGATATATAGAACTCTATAGGAAATAAAGTTATTATATATTTATAAGACATAAATTAATATTTACTCTTTTTATTAATATAGTTTGGAGTGAATAATAACTAGTAGTGCAGTATTAGTTTCTAGAAATGAATAATTGAGTGTATATATGAGAGGTTATGGTTCCATGTTTGGTGGCTGAATGAATAAGGGTATGAAAGATGGGATGTTATCCTCTTTAAGAGGTTCTATGTATTTTAATTCCTCAAAATCATATTACCCATCCTCATCAAGTATTATATCATCATTTTCTTCTTCAATGTTTATATATGAATCTCATTCTTTTGTCAGAATGATAACTTGATAGTAAAATGAATCATCTATATTTTTGTGAAGTCATTGCTAAGTCAAACATGACCTATTTATCACCTACTCAGAATATGAGTCTTCCTTGATTTACATTGATCTATTCCTTCTATTTATCTTGGAATTGTGAGTATAATATTATTGATATTTTTTCTTCAAATTCCATAAGCAGAATGTGGAAGTCCACTGAAAAATAAACATTCTGAAATTCACAAAGCCATCTTGGATAATTCCTCGGGGATATTTTGATGATTGTTTCATCTAATTGGATTGATACTCTAGTGGTAATCAGTTATATGAGTCCAATGTTTGGGAATACACTCAGCATCATGAGGATGATGTTGGATCCTAAATTGCATAAGTTTGTTCTGAAGTTACATTATCCTATTGGGCATGGGAATGAGACACATCTATGATCTCTCATTTTTTGGTGGAATTTTATGTTGAACAACAATATAACACTCTTTATTGAGTGAGGTGAATCATAGGTCCTCCATTTTTCTTTAATCATAGTTTTTTTCAACAAAATGTTTCATATGTGGGTATTTGAGTTATTTTCTCATAAAAAGTAATGGTGATGTGAACTTTCTTGAACATCTATTTTTTTATTTCCCATTAAAGATTATTTGCATTACATTTCTAGAAAAAGACATGTGGCATATAATGTGGTGGAGAAATATATACTTCTTCCACATATTTTACTTTTGATGGGGCGTTTGTAGAAGTTGGAACTTCATGAGGTGTTAATTTTGAAATTATATTTTTCATTTCATCTATTTATTCTTCTATGTATATTTTTTGGATTTTGGGTTCATTAAATTTTCATACTTCTCCTCTACATAGTTACTAAAAATACATCACTTTTCAACTCTTCATAATAACTTCATTTTCATATTCCCTCAGGTACATATCTATTTTATAGATAGAATACTTTTCAATGTATCTAAAAAGGTCTTTGAAATCTATCTCATTTTATCTTCTAGGATACACAATAATGCACTTTTGTTGGATATTTTCAACTCTTGGGTGAAAATACTCTGATCTTCTTAATTGGGTAATGCATAATAGTATATTTTCCAAATTTTATTACAGAGTTTTTTTATAGTTGTGAAGGTCTTGGTGGATAAAGTTGAATTTTTTTTTTGATCTCCAAGAGGGATGGGTTACTGGGTTTCTTATTCTATTGGTTTAGTAATGAGATTAATCAAAGTACATCCTAGTGGTCGGTGGTTCTTCATGGGAACCTAACCACCTCATTGCCTGTAGTACCCTTGATGGTTTTTTTGTTGCGGTATCACTAGACTTTTTTGAAATTATTATTGGGGATATTAAAATTTTTCACCTTACTAATCTTAATTTGAATATTTACAATCTTTTCTTATATGTTCCTCAAAACATGTTGTTCATTGTTCATAAAGGTGTGGGCCACCGTTCAATTCACACAACATAATATCCCTTACTAGAGTAGGTGGGGAAGGTGATGCAACTGGTAGTTTGAATGATTCCATCTTCTTGGTCAATGCCTCGTCTTGTAAAACAAGTCGATTATTCCCTTCCCCATGATGAATCCCATGTCAGGGTATTCTGTGGTCACTCATCCATAGGCTAGAATTATGGGATACTACATCAAAAATTTCTCATCCCACTTTGGGTGTTTTAAACATTTACCCCGACATCTTCCACTACATCAATGAGAATGTGAGCATGAGATTGGAGGCCTTGATAAAATGTCTGTAGTTGAATCCATATATCGATTCATGAGGCATTCACTTTTAGGGAAGCTCTATAAAAAGGTACCAGGATTCTCATGCAGACTCCCTGTATACTTGTGTAAAATTATGTATGTCATTCCACAATTCCAATGTTCTAATTGGTAGAATGTACTTGTCCATGAATTTTTTTTTCTAAATCATCCCATGTCATGATGGACTCAGGTGTTTCACCTTAGTTTCAATCATTGGCATAATCTCATAGGTAAAATTAAAATACTCAAAGGCTTAATGTATTAGAAGATACACAGTGGTATCAAAAGGTATCACAATCTTCTTGAAAGTTCAATATATACTCATTGGGGTCTTCACATTGATGCCCTATGAATTGGACCGTATTCCAATTCATAAGAATGATTCCAAGTTTGAATTCAAATGTATGTTCCTATATAAGTGGGTGTATGATACCAGGCATATCACCATGGATTGATGGAACTCTATAATCCATGATGATGAACTCTTGTTTCACTAGCTTCTCTCCATGTATTATAGGTTTCTTTATCTGTGGGATGGGATGGTTTTGACCAATAGGACAGTTGTGGTCTGCCATTTTTGAATGGCGGTGTGTAGGGATATAAATTAAGATTTCCTATTCCAAGGCATGATATTATGCAGCATCAAAGATCCTTTAATGAGTCAATGTTCCACGATTCATGCACTGGGATATAACTAGAAGAAGGACACGATGGTGTAAAAAAGAAAAGTATAACGAAAATAATAGGAAAAGGTGGATAGGGAGAGGTAATACATGGATCTTTCCATACGTTTATTTTTTTTAAAAAAATTCTTTTTTATCATAAAAAATGGCACCAAAATTTTATGTGGCAACAACAGTTGTTTAATTTAAATAGTTTGGAGTCATATTAGATTAATTTTTCCCAAGATACACTTTCAACTAGGGAATATTATAGGGGTAGTGAGGGATTTGTTCCCAAAGGATTCTGATTGTCTACCATTAAGAAAATAATTTAAATCATTGGGATTGGAGTCCTCAAAAGATAGTTGATCTTGAGAAAATTACTAATGATAAGGGAATTTTTGTTTAAGATCAGAGATAAATAAGGGATAGGGAAAAATTTTGGGGGTAAAGAGAATGGATGATCTCAATTTTAACTTGTTATGGTCCTAAATTTTAGACTGGCATGAATGTAGAGGTCAATAGTTAGTTACGGTAAATGAAAATAAGTCAATCAAAGGGACAACTATTCATTAGTCTATAGATAGTTGCAACCTAGATTCAATAATACTAGATTATAAGGCATAAAAATCATAGGATATTAGTTACTTCATGTTTTACTCCAATCACTTTAGGGTAATTCATTCAAACTTCCCATGCTTATGGTCTCTTAAAATAATTGGATTGATAATTTTTATTAAACCTGAATACTATTACTTAAGAATAACATGTTGATAATTAATTATTAATTAGATTCTAAATCCCTAACTCACAATCCCAGCCCCAACCGGTTTAGCAATTCATGGTTGAATCGATTACAAATAAATAATGAATTGAAAACATAATAAACACCCTAATATAATTTAAGATTAGAAAATTGAAAATATTAAAAGGATTGAAATTAATCAATTATCGAACATGAAATCAATAACAAGAAATATAATCTTGGAATAAATCAAAATTTCAGTTCAATGATTACATGAAATAAGAAATGAACTAGGGAGTAACAGCTTCACTTAAGATTGAAAATAAAGACAAAGAACTCATGTAACACGATGTTAGATATGTAAAAATGATAAATAACTATACAAACATTGATCCATGAGGCTCGAGTAATCATAATAAAATGAAAATAATTGATGAAAAATGGGTTTAGGGAGAACGAATAAAATAATGTTTAGAGAGAAGATGATCAAAAATGAGAGATAAATAAAAAAAGCATCACTGTTCTATCCTTAGTGCAGCTATTGAAGAAAAATAATCAGGATATTACACAACCTATAATGGATTTTCACATTTTGTAATTCCAAAATCCAGGGTTTTCTCTACGCATTTTGAAGATGTGTGAATCTCGTGTGAATCTCATTTGAAATACTCAAACATGGAATTTGACTCCTTTAATGACGTGTATCTAGGATTCACGAAGTGTATCTTTTGTTGATCAGTATGAATAAAGTGGGAATTAAATTTCAAAGACACAGAAAAATATATTAGGGAATCACATTGTGTAATTGATTTATAACTTTAAATTATTTCATGACATGTTAATGGATTGTCCTTATGTTTTTAATGTTGAATACTCATCATGTAATGGAGTTTTAGAACGTGTAATGGAGTTTCACAACATGTAATGGGAAATATTGGTCATTTTCTCCATCTTTTAATTTGAAAACTTAAATACAAATTCCTTATAATAAAAACAATATACCTGGTATATTATTGATAAAAAACATGGGTAATCATTAAGAAAATGATAGAAAAATGTATATATTATTTCAAATTATCCTTATTGTAATGTAATTTAGGGTTTTTATCATGGGTATCAGAGTAATAGTTATGTGTATTTAGAAGCTAATATTATAAAACATTACAGAAAGTCATATGTATATTCATATTTATAAGTAAAACATCTAAAAAGAATCATTTTAGGAAAATAAAAGACAATGGGATCTCATATGATATGTATTTAGAGTTAAATTCACAATATAATAAATTATTTATTCAGGCTTTTTTTAAATATTTTTTAGTTCTTTTCTATTTTATAAAATATTTGGAACCAGGAGGAACAAGACAAACATCCCATGTGAGGGAAAATTCATTGATTTTCTTAATGAAATCCCTAATAACATATTAGGTGGGGTTCAAAACATCGTGTATATTTTTAAATAGTTTTCTTAGTATATGAACACTAACCTGAACCACATGGAACATCCATCTACATCAAAGAAGAAACAAGTAGTTGTGCAGTCATTTATGTAGAAATAACCACATCCATTTAGTAGATCTTCTGATCCACTTGTTGTTAAATTGTACATTAAATCAAGGGGGGAGATCCTTTATATGATCCACTATTCCTAGAAGGAGAAGGGTACTTTGGATTTCTATCATTTAGATTGATAATAAAGTCAATGGTTGGAGTTTATTAAGAACACCAATACAATGTATAAAATAGATGATGTGAAGTGGGGATACATTAAAAAAATATTTACATGTATTATCCACAAATTATTCAAACAATGATAGAGAGAGACTTATTAAAAATAAAATATAAGGTATTATAATATATTTGGACCTATTTAGAAAATTTCACAAGGCATTCAAGAGATTCCCATATTTTTTATAATCAATTATTTCTAAATATGTATATTCTTAAGTAGATTAAAATCACACCTTTAAACATCTCTAGATATCTATTAGTTTTGAATTTTTTTTTACGTTCCCTTAATGTATGGATGGATTTTTGTGATTGGTCTAATGGTTATGGATATTCGATGTATGGAATGGATTTTCAAGATGGTTGGTCAAATTAAAAATGAGTAAACATGATCCAAATTCCCACGTATCAAAATTTTGGAATAAATTTCATGGAAATTTCCTCAAAGGTATAGTGAAAAGATTTATGTATAAAAGATAAGGACAATAAGATCATGAATCTTAATGGTACTTGAATAAGATTAAGAAAATAATGGAGGAATGGTAGGCACCTCATAATGCACCACATATGGTTCAATACTACAACTCTAGGGAGAAATGTTAGTATGCATGATAGTCCACTAAACCATGGGTCCTTGATGGTAATTAACATCTATAAGAACCATATAAAAAGTGTCAAGGTAATTTTTATTCTAACACAACTACTAAAGAGTAGCGTGAAAATGAATTCCGAAATGGTATACTTCCTATTCAAACTTGAATGGAGAATGATTTATTTTATTCATGTTATAGACATTACATTATATCGTTAAATTTTTCAAGAATTTAAAAATATGTGAAATAAAAGGAAGTTCATAAGTCTCCTTATGAAAATCCCTCAATGGTATAGGATGTGATCACCTGTGAATAAGTACACCAGGCCAAAATGGATGAGTTGATTGAAGGTATGAACCTATAGTAAATGGTCACTGTAATGGAATACACTGATGTATTTCATGAAGTGTTACTGAAACATCCCCTATATGGTGGGGGAGATTTCTCAACATATATCATTCATGGATCCAATCATATCTCTAAATTCACTTATAGGATATCCTAGATCAAACTGGATGAATTAATGAATTAGTTATAATAGCTTTTGGAAAAGGGTTCATATGTCGTAGTGCATCACTTTGGGGTGCACTAGTGATCTTTGTCAAGTTAAATAATAGATTAATCCATTTATGTATTGATTAATGATATTATAACAAGAGTCAAATTATGAAAAAGTATTCCCTAACAAGGAATTATGATTTGTTTGATCAACTATGAGGAGGTCAATACTTATCAAATTGTTATAGTCATTATGGATATCATTAGTAGAAGTTGATAAATAAGATATCCATAAGTCTACATTCCGTACATGGTATATACACTATGGGTTCATAGTGATTCCCTTTGTACACATAAAATTCCCAATCAATATTAATGGATTTGATTAATAGTGTCTTTAGATATTACCATAAAAAATTTGGTAGTGTTTATCAATGATATTATAAATTAATACTTGTGAAAAAATGAACATGATGAACATCTGAAGATTATTGTTTTGACATTAATGAAGGGGAAAATATATGGTTATTTCATTGATGTGAATTTTTTGTTATATTATTTAACATTATTAGGGAAATTGATCACATGTGATGGAACTTTTATGGAACATTCAATGGAAAAAGAAATCAAGGAATGTCCCATACCCAGTAGTGTAAAAAAATACGATGTTTTCATGGGTTTTTATGGTACTAATAAGGTTTTGTGAGAAATTTATAAATATTTTCTATCTCACTAATTGAGTTACAATAGAATGGGGTAAAATATATCTAGAAAAAATAATAATTTTAAGGATTTAAAGAGCTCATGCAAAGGATAATCACTATGCCTCTACTAACACTGTAAACAAGTTGAAGATGTTTTTTTTGATATACAGTGATGTTTTAATGGAATTATTGGGTTGTGTACCAATGAATAACATTAAATATATTTCAAATTATTTAATCCAATTGAACATCAAAGTGAAATAATATCTGAAGAATGATCTAGAGTTATCAGCCTTGATCATCACCATAATTATTTTGGCAACACTATCTCAATGATGAGAAGTGTTACATATATTCCATTCATAAGAGTCCAAATATATGTTTGCATATAAGGAGATAATTTTTTTTCAAAAAATGTGGTTGGAGATAATCATAGAATACAATTTCTCTACTAAATACCATCCAAGTAAGGAGAACATGGTACTTCTCTTATTAGAAAATACCATACATCTTTATACATGATGTGAATTGAGAAAGACCATATCTTCAAGGACATGAAAAGGATAGATCTAAAAATCATAATTCAATATAATAAAACCAACATTTCCCCAATTATTTCTCAAATATAAATCCAACATAATATCATATAGTTATAACAGAATTATCATGAGATTCAAAAGATGGTGAAAGAATCAATGTAATGGAAGATTCATGAGTTACACATCGATGAGTATGGTGTTATTCGATTGGGAAATAGAAATTTTTGGCATGAATCACCTACGTTAAGGAAATTGATATAGGATAATGAGAATAACACAGATTTACCTATATATCCTTGATGTAAAAAGACATATGTAAATATTTGTGAATGCTTCTAGTGGAAAACATGAAAAGTGAATCAATTATTAAACCTAAAAGTTCTTACTATTACAGTTAGTTAATAAATAGGGATAAAATAACGAATTGATGATGTAACAATTTTCTATACCCATATAGAAATGGGATAATGTCACTATGAACATTTTCACTACTCTCCCAATAACACCCAATGGAAAATATGTTATAGGTGTTTTAGTTTATCAACTCACCAAGACTTTCCACTTCATATCTATTCAGGTAGATTTCATTCTAGAATAACATGACAAAATATACATAAATAAAGTGGTTAGGATTCATGGGTTTACCATTTTGATCGAATTTGATCATGATCCAATGTTCACATACATATTCTGATGATAGAATAGATATTCACAAAGAATATAATTGATTTTTATAACAACTTATCACCGCAAAAATGATGGACAATTTAAAATTACTATGATGTCTCTAGAAGATAATCTGAGATAATTCATAATGTAATTTCTTGTGGTATGTGATTAAAATATATGATTTGAATATTAACTTGAATCAAACAACCACCACTGAAGTATTAAAATTTATCCATATGATCTTCTTTATGGGAATCAATGTAAAATTAAAAAATGTTTAGAAAATTTTGGTGAAAAAAAATCTAAATGGAAATGATATTTTTCTAGAGATGACATAGAATGTTCTAGTCATTAAAAATAATATAAAAGATGCATATAGTCAATAGAAAAAATATTCTAACAATCGATAAAGGGACCATAACATTGATCTTAGATACAATATTTTTCTTCAAATATCAATGGGGAAGTGAATCATGTTGTATGAAAGAATTGTAAGCTTATCCTAAGGTTCAAGGAACCCTTTTAGATCATTTATCACATAAGTATCGTTTAATATCAACTTGATCATCCATCATGCATGGATCATGTTCATGATGTCTTCCACATATCAATCCTTTAAGGATAATTACCCAATCCATCACATGTGCTAAATCAAAAGGTGGTATAACTGGTGAATAAACTCTCATATAAAGATCATCCATTAAATGTATTAGAACATAGAGACATGGTTTTACAAAGTAAGATTACCCACCTTGTAAAATTGTTATGTAGGAACCATGAGTATGAAGTAGAGATATGGGAATCAAAGGAAATAATTAAAGAAAGTTCCCTCAACTATTCTCAACCGAGAATATGTGTTAATTTTTTGAGTGGGAAATTTCTATATAGGGGATGAATGTAACAACCCAGATTTTAAAATGATATTTTTTCATGTAATAAATGTGAATCATATTATATTTTACTATAATATTGAAAGAAAAAACATTAAGAAATCAACATCACATTATTTCAAAAATAGAAATAGTTATATTAGTCCAATATTAATCCCATTAAAATGAAAAATATTACAAGGGGATAAAAAATAGATAGTATAAAAACTATAAAACTAAATTTCGTATCACCCTGATGGCATAGAATCGTCCCTCCCACAACCAACACTATAGAAAAAACAAAATATTAGAAGACAAATAAAAATTATTGGAAATGGGAATATATATTCTAAGGTGGAATTTTTTTGAATAATGAATGAAGGAATGTAGAGCTATTTATAGAAATTAATTTTACAATTGTAATAGTAATCTCATCATTAGAGTAATAACCTAATCATTTGGAATAGTGTCATGAATGTTGGGAATAGTAACCAAAACATTGAAATAATAATTTAGCCTCAAACTAATAAATTTTGATATAAGTAATATTTAAATTGATTAATATTTATAAATAAAAAAATTATAATTCCCAAAAATAAATAGCACGATTAAAAAATTCATCAAAAAATATGCACATTTTTAATAAACATTATTTTAATTTATTTTGTAAAAATCATAAATATTATAAAAAAATTAAAATTACCAAGGATATAAATTTATATTGACCAAATTAATAAAAAATTATAATCAAACATAAATTTCTTAAGGATGATTTTTTATAATATTATTAAATACATTAATTTTCAAGAAATTTTTAAATATTATGTTTTTCTCGAAACCAATGTATCGTATATTGATTCATTCTTTATGTAACAGTAACATAATACTTAATATAACTTGAAGTCATACCAATGTAATTTTTATTTCATATATTCTACATTAATATAAAATAAACATAATTTCCAAGCCTAAAAATCATTTTCCAATGTCTAATGTTAAAAGTGTTCTATAAAAATAATAATTTTTCACATTCCTTTTTAACAAAAAAATGAATTATAATTATAAAGTGATTTAAAGTATTAAAATGATTCTTTTATATTTATATATTATTAATATTTTCAAAAAAAATCTATTATAATTATTTCTTTTTATATAGTATTTTATTAAATATTTTATTCTAAGAATACCCATCTCCTTTAGTGTAAATAAACACTCTCCCTCCAATTGGAAAAATAGAACTCCCACCCTTTCAAAATACAATAATATACCCATAAACTATCCATTAATACTATTAAAATACATAGGGGTGTTATAAATTAATCAAACTAAAGTAATCTAGAGATTTTAGGGTTGTACAAGGGATTCAACAATATGAAGATATGATGTTTTCAACTACTCTTTTTTTCCCCTTTATCATCTTTCTTTTCTCTATCCCATTCAAAATGAAATATTATAGAATTCATTATGATGTATGTTAATATATCATTAATTATTTTATACTACATTAAATGTTATATTTTATATCTCTCTTTATCGTCATTTTCATAATTTTCCCGATATCAGTCTGTTTACTACAAATGAAGATATTTACAAAATCATTCCATCTAACTAACATTATGGATCATTAAAATAAATAATTATGTATATATATTTGTATTATCAAATATATTCTACTTATTTATAAATTAAATAGAAAAAAATAGAGAAATCAAATCGAAATAGGATAATTTTACAGATAACAGATTCCAAATGCTTCAACATTAACAACAGAAATAAAGAAATATAATCCAATGTTTACAATTGATAAATAATGAAAAAAATTCACATAATAAAAATCTGTTTAAATAATTTATTGAAACTATTTAAATTATTTAGTTTTCCTAAAAGGGATGAAATAAAGCTCTCTTTTATGTATATGGATTATCGAAACCAATTCCTTTCTCATAGGTTATAACTATTTCCTGAAATACTAATTAGAAACATTTATAAAATATTACCTAAATTTCATCTCAATATTATTACATATTATTTTTGGTTATATACAGGTTTCCAAATTTATTATTAATTCATATACAATGACTTCCAAAATACCCTTCTTTCTAAAACAAACAATCCACTCTGTATGTGTTTTTTTCTAATATAAAGAGAACTAATATTTTATACCAATATATGATCTTAATTTTTCATTTTTTAACCCCAATAATAATTCGTTAATTTATTATCTATTAAATAATTATGAAAAATATTCATTTTCACGGGTTATTTAATGACTATAATTGATATATGGTTTATGTGGCATGAATGATTTTTGAGTATATATGATGTGAAAAGTGGTCCTTGAATTATATAATCCTCCAATGAATTTGGTAATCTGATGTATATAATGAAATGAAATGTTTTAAGTGTGAATATGTTTCAATAATATTTCATAGTGATGATATTATGAATTATGAAGCTATGTTATGTGTGAAAATGATGCAATATTTGTTCACTATAATGTGTGCCATTTGAGAACTTTAAAATGATGATTGATTTTTATGCATCACCATATTAAATTCCATTAGAATATATTTCCCTCATGATATTGATGATTATAATATGATTACGATATGAGGATGTTGATTATGATCACCCATGTATTATTGATTCATATCACATATTCATCTACTTACTATTCTTGAAGATCACACCTTTCGTTGATGTATATCCTTAAGTGAATATATATACTTAAGAAAATATGAGATCATATATAGATAAATATGATTTATTTAAATATGTGTTTATGTTTTATTATGTTCAATTAAATTGCTTAGCCTAATTTTCCAAAGGCACAAACCCTTTTGGATCCTCAATTGTAATACTATTATGTTATTAATCAAAACAATTATGTAATAGTAGTGTATAAAAAAGTAAGGTCTATGGGGGATATGGTTAGAATAGATAAAATATTATGATTTCCCAATAAACTACTAACATGATAAGGAAAAAAATGTTTCCAATCCATTAACTATATATGGACTAAAATTTTTTTACTAAAATTAAAATTTATAATGAAACCATTTTCATGGATTTAGTAAAGTATGATATGGGAATCATTATGGAAGTAAATCCAGAATAGCTATTCCAATTGACTTTCAAACCATTCTTATTGAAAAAATCAAAATTTCCTAGAATAATAATAATAATAATGAGATGAAAAACAAATCCATTAATGATAGTTTGTTTGTAATCATCAACATTGAAGATGTACTTTTGAAATTTGTTGAGAAGCTAAATGTTCTAAATGTTCCTGAATGAAAAAGTAAATTATTATATGAAATTAATAAATCAAATTACTCTATAGATCAATATTTCACAAATATATATTTTTAATTTGAAGAACTATTTTGGTGGGATAATATAAAATGGGATATTGTGACATTTGTTTGAAGATTCATTGTTTTTCAATAGGTTAAGTCCTCGAGACAACATCCTAATGGAGTCATGAAACCTCAACCAACTCTTGTGTGGAAATGGGATTATATTAAAACTGACTTTGTAACTATATTTACACTATCAAAATGAAATAATGATTCCATGTGGGTATTTTTTCATCACCTTAACATTTACACACATTTACTCAGTTTAAGGGAGGATATACCACATGATTTCCTTGTGTGGCTCTATATAAATGAGGATGGGAGGCATCAAGGTGAACATATTTTGATTGTTCCTAATCATGCTCATCAGTTCTCATTAAAACTATAGAAAAAATAATTACGAATATCTATACATTAGTATATATATGAGAAATATTTATTATACATAGATATTTTTATAGACTGAATGGACTATTAAGACAATAGAAGACATGATGGAGTAATTGTCACTAGATATTCTAGGTACATGGGACTAGTATTTACATTTAGTGGAATTTTATTATAATATTATATTTTATTCTAAAATTAAAATATAATAATATGAAGAATTTTATAGAAGAATATTTAATAAAACAACTTTTTTGGATGATGTTTTTGAAACAAATATTTTTTTCCCATGATTTTTCGAAGATACAATAGTGAATGTAAGAACTATGACAAGTCATAACTATTGGGACCACTTTGTGTATAAGGTTGTTTTTTTGTCAATAGTTTTAAATTATTATCGAAATAAAGAAGGATATAAAGAAGAACTCTAAAGGTTTTGAGAGTTGTAATTCATATGATTGTTGAACTGATCATAAGTTCAAAGTAGATGTATCAAAGGTGATACATTGTCTACAACAATGAATCCATCTCAGAGAGTGTTGAAGGTATTGAAGTTATAAAGTGATAATGCAACATATCATTGTTCAAAGAGACCTTTCAAGGGCCTACTTGAAGAGAAATGCATTATGGCATGAGGGATCATGTGAAGATTTAAAGATTTAAGAATTATCATACATAGATGAGAAGATGATGGAAGTCATATTCAGTGTTGACTAGAAGGAATTATGTTTGCTGAAAGACAGGGAATTTGGTATGTTGCTGTACATTCCCTGGAGAATCTAATGATACTTTAACTGATCATTAAAAGAGTATATATCACGGTGTAATGAGTTTGTTATAAATGTTAATGACAGTGAAGAAGCATGTGTGTTATTTTCGAAGCTGATATTTTTGGTGGTGTCATTTCCCAACATTTTTCTAGTTTTTGGACCTATAAATTGGGATTTTGTTTTTGGAAATATAAGGATCTCTGCATAATATTGAACAAGATGAAAAATGGAGAAGGAAATAGAGAAAGGATGAAAACCGTGTACCTCAGAACATGGATAGCATATCATGTCTGAAAATAGATTGTGTCCCTGTACCATGTAGAGGTAAAGGTATGTGGGACGGTTCACTGAACGGGTCATGGTACTAAAAAAGGCTTGTGGCGGTGTGAGTTACGGTAGAAGGGATGGCTCGACGTTGGCAGAAGGGATGCATTACGCGGACTGGAAGACATACAGTATGCAGAAGGTTTACATTATGGGGTTGAGGATTATAGTAAGCAAATGTAATTCAATACAGGGTGAAGATTTTCCATCATTGAAAATATGAGTAAATGGATTTTCAAAATTTGTAGATTTATTTTCCTATACAATGAGTGTTAATCCCATCATTAAGGGAGAGAAAATTTGCTAAGAAAATATCATCACTGTGGAATAACTCATCTAGGATCAAAAGTGGTAGGCGAGCTTGATTCTGCATAGGACGTAGTAGTGTGCCAAAGATGAAATAGTTCACATAATTGGAAGGATCGGACCAGAGAAGAGATTATATGTAAGAAAAATTAGTACGCAAGAGAGAAAATAATTCACATAATTTGAAAAAGAATTACTCATATGGAAGAAACTGTTTGTTAAATAGGAAGGAATAATCCATAAAAGAAGTATTTATGCATAAGTATAAGTCGTAATTAGAAACCATACATTCAGATAGTACACAGAGGCGGTACACATAGGTGGTGCATAGAGTCGATATGGGGAGCATGTATGGTATGCAGAGTAGGAGTGGTATGCGGAGAAGGCACATTATGCAGAAGAGGTGCGGTATGAAGAGAAGTCGCGGTACATGGGGGAGGCATGGTACGCGGAGTAGGAATGGTAAGAGGATTTGGTGCAGTATGCAGAGCAGGAACGATATACGGAGTAGGTGTAGTACACGGATCAGGTGCAGTATGCAGATCAGAGACAGTCTACAGAATCAGTGATAGTTAGAAGAGGATGAAACATCATAGAGGGATTTTGTGATTCTAGATAAAAGAAGAAGATGTTGTAGTGCATTCTGTAATTCCACTAAAGGATAAAACTAAATATAAAATAGCATCAATTTGGGACTTTGATGCACGAAGTGTCTTGTCCTGAATAGAGAAAAATCCTTTCATGCCAATCTGTTCAAGAGACCTTCAAGTTGATAAATTGATTGAGAATTATCCAAAGGAAGTGATCTAGGGGATGTAAACAAATGTTTCTTGAGTGAAGCAGTGAGCAATCCTCAAATCTTCGAAAGGGAAGTGTGCCTGGGATAGAGTGATTGTGCCTGAACCATTGTAATCCACAACTAGTGAATATTAGTGGAATTAATTATGACCAGAAATTTGTTGGTGTATGCTCCTTGGACATATCCCATAGGGGTAAACAAATTAAAAGCCACGTGTTTTCATTATGTATGTGAGTGTTTTAATTACTGCACATATCCATCATAAAGGTCTAAACAAGTTCCTTATAATATGGGAACAAGATATAGAAAATAAGAGAACAAGTTGACACCCTGATTCACCCCCTATCAGGGTGGTATAGGGTCTTTAAATTGGTATCATAGGAAAATGGTTTATGTATATTGGATACTCTTCAGTAATTCTATTAAGAAGAGGATTCTAATTTTCCTTCCCGAGTAAACAATGAAGAGAAGTCTTCATGAAAGTTAAATTATCTCCATGCAGAAGTCTATAACCATTAATACCATGTTGAACAAGAAAAAGAATGATAATAGATAGTTGAATAAGTCCATCTTATCTAAATAAGAGGTAGTATTCGGTTATTTATTCCTTTCGGAAAATGAGGATGCTCTAGTCCTGGAATGAAAACAGCAAAGAGATTGGGAAGTATGTGTTTGCACCCTTGATCAATCTTCAGCCTTAGATTGCATTGATAGACTACGAAAATACCTTTTTGATATCATTAAATATGAATTCATCTATATTTGTAGAATATTTCAATGTATACAAGAAGAAATCACCCACCTAATAAAAGAATAGATTCATTGGAGGAATGCTTGGTGAAGAAAATATCATAATGCTATAAGCTATCCAGACATATTGAATCCTTTGAAGAAACAAGGAGGAAACATGAAATTAATACTTCAAATTGTCTTAAATATGTTGAAGAGGAATAGAGTGTTCGAAATGATCTTGAAGTAAAGATCCATGTTCTTAAAGGGAAACTGAAAAATTATACTGATGTCAAGGGTCTAAAATTTGAAGGGATATCCAAGAAGATCAAGGAACATGACTCTTTGATATAGAATAAACTGATGTTTCATGAGGATATGTTGTTAGAATGAAGATGGATTTGGGAAGAGAAGATGAATATGATTGAATATCATAAGGTCATTCTCAATAAGAGATATCTATAATTAGATTCTTAGTTTACCAATATTGAGAAGACCCATTTTGAGACTTCATAAAAGAATGAAACAGTTGATGCTGGTAATCGATGCCCACTAGAGGATTTTGAAGCTGAAATACCTGCATCACATGATAAGAAGATTTTGACAACTCTTCATATCCATCTCAATAAACAGTTTTTGTTGCAATACAATGATCACTGGAGGATTCTAATTCCAAAATACCTACAACAAGTGATTTGAATATCATGAATTCACTCATTGATCTATGATAAGTAACTGAGAAAAATAAGGTTACATTTAAACCATCTTGTACTCATTTTTTCCAAATATGTTTCCACAAGGAGTGCAGACTGGAAGATAAATTCAAAACATTTATGGATGGGGAAAGGTGATTTGTTACCAATCACCATGTCTAGGGTAAATAGGAAGAATAATGTGGAAGTTGGTTCTCCATAAATATCACACCAAGTCAATAAAATAGCCCAACATCATAATACAATGAAATCATGATTTGTGGGTCATTGTTTGTGCTGTAATAGATTTGGGTACCATGTAATAAACTATTGGTACAATCCTCATAATGTAAAATTACAATGAAAGCATACCATATGGGGAATAATTCCAGAGAATAAGAACAAACATCCAAAGGTCTAGAAGAATCTATTCACTATAAATATATTTGGAATTCTTGATAAAATATCTGATGTATGAAATGGATGATATCAGATGGTAGGTATGTGACCATCACAACATGCATTCATAATTGATAAGAAAATAAGTCCTCTAATGACGACTATGTAGGTAGAAGCTTCCTTGGGAAGAAGATAGAAGAATGTTGTGATTAAAAATTTCCTCAAGAAGATCTCAAGTAGAGAAGCTGAGAAGGCCCTAGAATTTTGATCCATGAAATTGAAGGGAAATTTATCTAAAAGAGAAACTAAGAGGGATGAAGCCCAGATGAACACGTGACGAAGATCCAAACCTGCTACAATAGTTCCAAATGCCATGTTGCTAATCTGGATAGATGATTTCAAAATAATGAGGAATAAGGAAGATAAAAAGTCCAAGACTAGTGCTAAAAGAAAATAAAAAACATTCACGTGATGCAGATAAAGTGAATGAGATAGTGACAACCAAACGAAGCACATGTGTTAAAGATTCTTTGTGTGAGATATGTATGAAATTTGGTCACTTTGAAAAATGTTGTATAGGGATAATAATAGAGAAAGAAGAAATCCTTAAAATGAGTAATAATGGATCATTCATGATTGTTGTTAATTAGAACAACTCTCCATGAAATACAGAAGAAAATGTGAAGAGATATATATCACATCAGCCTTGATCAGGAAAGGTGTTCAGATCTGTGAGCATGAAGATTGGAGAAAATAGAGAATCTTGGTTGAAGAAACTATCTCATCCATCCAGCTCACATTAAAGAAGCAAGGATGAACCACCTTATTCCTTTAATCATTTTTGTATTGAATTTGTGTCGATAATACAGGGAACTGAATGTGAAGCATGCTCTCAGGGGAAGAACCTAAGAAGTAGTGAATGATGTCACATCTTTATAGCTAAGTTGATGAAGTTTCCATCCTTGGAATATTCTTCAACTTATATACAGAGATTAAAATGATAAAATATTGGCCTTGATTATGAGGAGGAGGAGTGTATCCTATTAAGGGGAGAAAAATGAAGAAGCTGCCAGAATTATTATTTTAATCAGTATCAACATCAGTTGGTATTAAATTTAAATACTCTGGAAATTTCTTGAAGAAAATTTCATTGGAAAAGGTATGTCATTTTTCAATATCTCATCTTTGGTTACTCAGAATATAGATCATTTTACAAAGGGGGAGTAACTGAATTAATCAGTTACATATGAAGAATGGAAGTTCCCCAAGGCCAAGTATCCTTCCAATTTCACTTGAATGTTTTCGATCTGTTTTTTTTAAGTGAGTGTATAAGTATTAGGTTGATTATTCCCCATCACATTCAATTTCTTCACCCTATAATGGAATAGGAAAACCACTGAATACAAATTACATGAGTTCTCATCTCATTTGGTATCTTGATTAGTGAGTAATGGACATCCTTTTTGTATAAATATAATCCTCTTGTTTTCTACACTGATCATTGCTCAAATATACTTAGAGTGAAATTATTGTTGGAAAATTGCTTATGTATGGATTGATACCATTTTCCCATGAATATTTTTTTTCATGTCCATAAGGGGGAGAGAAGTGAAATATATGTAAGGGGAGAGAAAAGATTCTAATTTTGATAATGAAACATTCATTTGAGGAGAAAATTATGTTATTGGTAACAAAATAAAAACAAAGAGATTATAGGGACCACATTTTGTATAAGGTTGTATTTGTTGTCGAATGTTTGGAATGAATAAAGAAATGAAGATGGAGATGAAGAAGAACTCAAAAGTTTCAGAGAGTGGTAATTCAAACAATTGTTAAACTGATCTTAAGTTCAACGTACATGTATCAATGGTGATACATTATTTACAAAAATAAAACCATCTCAGAGTGTGTTAAATTAATTGATGTTATAATTTGATCATGAAACATATCACATTTCAAAGAGACAATGAAAGAGACTACCTAAAGATAAATAAATTATTAAATGAGGGGTTATGTGGAGATTTTAATATTTAAGAATGATCATACAATGGTAAGAAGATAATGGAAGTCCTATTCAGTGTTGACTGGAAAGACATATGGTTGCTGAAAGACTGGGATGTTGGGAAGTTGTAGTACATTACTTAGAGAATATGACAATGTTGAAACTGATCATTCAAATTGTATATATCATGGTGGAAGTAGTTTGTGATTAAAACCAATGAAAATAAAGAATCACGTGTGTTCTTGATGATGCAGATATTTATGGTGGTGTTGTTTCCAAGCATTTTCCAAATTTTTGGACATTCAAATTGGGATTTTTTTGGCAATGGAAGGATTTCTTCATAGGAGTGAATGAGAAGAAGAATGGAAAAGCAAACTAGAAAAGAAATAAAATAGCATACCTCAGAATATGGAACACATACCATGTATGGGAACGATTTGCGACCACACACCATGTAGTGGGAAATGTATGCTGGATGGTTCACGGAAGGGATCACGGTACCGAAAATGGTTCGTGGCGGTGCAAGTTGCAGTACGTGGGATGGATCGTTGTTGGATAAAGAGATAAAGTACACAGAACGGATGACATACAATACGAGTAAGGTTAAAAGTACACAGTCAAGGATTACAGTATGTATATGGAGATCAATATGTGCTTAATATTTTCCAACATTGAATATTTGGGTAAAATGGATTAACAAAATTTGTGGATTTATTTTCCTATATAAAGAGTGTTAATCCCATAATTAAAGGAGAGTGAATTTGACAATAAAATATCATCATTGTGGAAGAACATGTATAGGTTCGAAAGTGGTATATGAGAGAGATTCCAAATAGGAGGAAGTAGTATGAAAAGGTCAAAACAGTTCAAGAATTTGGAAGGAGCAGTCCACAGAAGATATTCTGTGTAAGAAAATGTGGTATGTGGGAGATGAAAAAATTCATAGAATTTGAAGGAGAAGTTTGTATAAGGAATAAAAGGTTTGTGAAATAAGAAGGAATAGTCCACAAAAAAAGGATTTACGTAGAAGTAGAAGTCGTAAAAACTAATGGTACGCGGAGGCGACACGCAGAGGCGATACGCAGAGCAGGTGCGGTGTGCGAAGTAGGCGCGCTACACAGACTAGGATCGGTATGTGGAGTATGAATGGTACGCAGATCAGGCATGGTTTGTAGAGTAAGTGCAATAAGTAGAGTAGGTTTCATACACGGAGCAGGCACAAAACGCATATTAGAGAAAGTCCGCATAAACTGGGATAGTTTGCAGAAGCTGAAATATCATAAAGGGAGTTTTTGATTCTAGTGAAAAGGAGACGATGTTTTAATATATTCTTTAATTTTACTAAAGGATAAAACTGAATTTAAAAGAGAATCAATTCAGGACTTTGATGCAAGCAGTGTCTCGTGTTTAACTGAGACAAGGACTTTAATTCCAATCTTTTGAAGATACCTTCAGGTCAATAAACTGAGTGAGACTTCTCCAAAGGTAGTGAGCTAGGAGGGTCAACAGAAGTGTTCCAAGGGAAGTAGTAAGCTATCCTTGAACCTTTGTAAGGGCAGTGTTCCTAGGATGGAGTGACTATGCCTGAACCTTTGTAATCCAAAACTTGTAATACTTAGTGGAATTAGGTACAACTGGTAAAATGTCGGCGTATGATCCTTGGACGTATCCCTTAATGGCGAACTAACTAAAAGTGATTTGTTTTAATTATATATGTGAATTTTTTAATTACTTCCCATATTCATCATACATGTTTAAACAAGTTCCTACAAATGCAGGAATAAGATCCAGTAAAGAAGAGGAAATGATGACACCTCGATTCAACCCCCTTTGGGTGGTTTAAGGTCCTTCAATATCAAGGTAGTACAAGGATGAAAAAAGAGTTATAATATTAACTGAGGTATGGATCAATAATTTCAATAATTTGATCATGTTATAATGAATTTATATCTATGGAAGGGAGTTATATTGATAGAGAATAAATGGAAACTATGTCCCCAATATATACTATATTTTAAAATTCTAGAGTTTATGGTATCTGTGGATTACTGTTTCATAATGTCACCTAGCCTCCCAAAAGTTAATGATGTGTTCCATATCTATGTATTAAGGTGACTTATACTAGACCCATATATTTTTCTCAAATCCAATTAAATATAATTGGAACATAATTTATCATACTATGTTGATATGGATAATATTTTTTTTTCAGTAGATTACAATTCTCGTGGAATCGATTTACTTGATTCGTAAAGACTATAGAGATATCTTAAGATTGAATAAGTAATAGGGGTACATGAAAAGGTAATGATGATAAATAAAAAAAATAATTTCATTATGATATATTTTTGAAATTGGAAGAATGAAATTTACTATAGAGGAATGGATGTAAATGCCAACATTAAATTATATTACATATGGCTTTTTTTACAGAAATAACAACATAATGCATGGCATTATTAAATAATGATTATAAAAAATATTTAATGTTATTTTTAAATAAATTTTAGAAAATAAGTACCATTTTGGAATTCAAAATGTCAAATATGTCATAGGATGAAATTTTTAGATTTTTCTAAAATGCGTGTTTTTTGGATGAATAGTGGAAAATATAATTTATTCAAGAACCATCCTTTTGTTTTTGGAATTTTTAGAAAAAAAATATTTCTCCTTTTATAGAACGTAGTCTATATATTATCATATTAATGAACATTAATATTTTATTTTCCCAAGAATCATTTTTATGCTTAAAAATTATCTCTCAAAAGTATAGTTTTTTTTATTTTGATTAACTATAATAAAACAAATTTCTACCACATATAGGATATACATATTGTAAAATGGATTCAATAATTTTAATTAGAATAATAAATTTTTTGTATTTTTGTAAGATTAATTTTTTTCATAAGGAATGTTTACCAAGGTAAATGTATATCACCTAAGTTAATGGTAGAATGAGTTATAAGGGATAAAATAAATGGATAATCAATCATAATTACCTAAAATACATTACTAAAAAAATTGGATGGTTTTATTTAAATTTTAAACTATTAATAAACTATTATATGACAACTGTCACATTCAAAATAAAATTCCTTTATATTATTATTATCCTTTGAGTAATTCCATGTTCATCCCTCACTTCAATTATAAAAGGGAACCACATCTCCACCATCATCAACAAACATTGGGCCTTGTAAATCATGAAATAAATTCAAAAATCCATCCTAGATTCATTACCTCAATTTTTTTGATACTCTCTTTATCTATTTTTTCATCATAATATGGCATGAAGTGTATGTTAATGGAGGTCTCTCAAAGAATAATTAATTTTCTTAGTCGAATCTATCCATGTACATCACTTGTCCCACTTCATATAATTCAATTGTATCTATCCAAACAGAATGACTCAATTATCATCAGTGTACATAGTAATTATTATGATTAATGTAAATCCATGTTCCACAACCAGTCCATTATTTGTAAAATGAAAAAATCGATCATTCATATGTATAAACAACCGTCTCCATATAGGTGTGTAATTCATTATTCAACATAACTTTACATAGATTGTTAAATGGTGGAATTAATTAAAATTATATAAAATTTATGAATTAATAATGATTAAAAAAACAATAATATAACTCACACATTCTAACCCTTCTAATAATTTGAAAATTATAATGTCCCTCCTGTATATGTACAGTCTAACACATCCATAAAGTGATGTGATTTATTCTTATTTTACCAATATGAATTGAAAATTATAAAGTGTATATTATTAACAAAATATTTTCCAAAAATTATTATCAAAGTGGACATGATGGAACCATTTCATATATCCATTAACCATGGAATACATATAGAAGAAATTTTGGAGTAACTGACTAAATAACAATAATACGGTTGATATATGAATGTAATATTAAATGTATTTCTATAAAATGAATATAAAAGGAACATAAAATATAGAATATAAATGATAATTTTTTATAATCATGTATTTAATTAATATAAAATAATTTCAATGGTGGTGAAAATATGTACTCCTAAGAAGAGATCCATGTCATGAAATTTCTATTAAAGTCCCATTTTATTTTTAGATTTTTTATGTTCATGTATCCTTTGGGAATATAATATAATCCTAATCTCTTAAACCCTATATATATTATAGTATTATTATTATGTTTGGGGTTTACTCGCTTATTTTCAATTTATTATCTTTTTGGATTAGGTTTCGATAAGCATGTTACATGTAACAAGATTTATTATCAAAATATTATTTTTGAAATTTTCCATCAAAATCATCTTCAACCGTGTTTATATATTAATTAAAATGATTTTAATAATTCTTATAATATTTTAAAATGATTTATTACATAATTTTTTAAGAAATATTTTTTGTAAAAAAATTTAATGGAATCGTCTTTTTGTTGTCTAAATGATGATTTTTTATTAACGGCTTGAATGAGGTTATTGTTTTATCATACACCACGTAAATAGCTTCTCCTGGTATCATTAATTCTCTTTTCAATCAATTTTTTATCGTTTTTTGTAGTTATTTTCAAATAATATATTTTTCTATATATTTTATTTTTTTATTAAATGATATCAAAATTAAGTGATCTTATTTTATTAATGGAATGAAAATAATTTTCAAATTCATTTTATAAATTTAGTTTTACATGAAGTCGTTGGAACTCTATTTTTTATTTATTGAATCTATTTTTTTCATTTTTTACTACAAAACATCATTTTTTATGAATCAAGAGTCTTCTAAAATTATTTATTTATAACAGATTATTTCATACTTTGCGATCATTAAATTTTATGCTTTCATATATTCAATCAGTATCCATTGTTCACTATAAATATTTTTTCTCCTAAATGTCCATATTCCAATATCATAGATGAATTCATGATCATTTCTACTAATTTGAGGATATCTAACCCATATACCAATTCTATATATACTAATATTTTAAGTATTATTATAAATAATGTTAATTTATTAATTAGGGAAATATTATATAATATTGAGTCAATATATATAAATATTGATTTATTTGTAATTTAGAGAATAAACTGTATTAATATTTAAATATAAGACGACTTAATAGTATGTTTGAGTGATGGGTGGGTCCATAATAGATATTTTACCATGTTTCATTGACTAATCACATGAGACAAAAGGTCAGACATTCCATAGTAGTTGGGTATCTAGTATACATCTACTCATTTATTAAAATTACAACATAGGTAAAGACTTCATGGTATAATTTGGGATATTCTTCATGAGGCCTTAATGAAATATTCATAAAATTTTGCATTTATAAATTTCAATTTTTGAGAATTTACTTTCCATTCACTACGTTATTTTTCTATTTACATTAGCCAGTCATGTTTATTAATCTGAATTTAATGATTCAATGAAATGATTTTGATTATCTAATGAAATATATTATTTCAGCCTTATATATTTATGATGGTTTCATTTGAATGTAACACCTATAAAAAATTAAGGTAAACCATTATTTTTATTCCTATATAAAGGATGTGAAGAATTATATTTTGAATGCTTTAAATGATGTATGAATATTCCTTATGATATGTTTTTATAATTAAATTAAATTATATAAAATCATAAATGTATTGAGTTTTCTAATATTGGTAAATGGATCAATCCTAAATGGTGGGATCCGTTTTATCATTTACTAATATAATGGTGAAAACTCTGGATATGGGCTGATAGAGTCAGTGTGTTGCATGTCATTTTTGTTTTCCAGGTGTATCTACCAGAAAACCAGATGTATAATAATGTGGTCAAATCTGATATACCAATATTTTATTATATTATTTGTCCCACATATAACTATAGAGGATTCCTGGATGATCCTAGGATACATTTATTGTACTTGTGTATATAAACAAAATATAGTTTGTGGATTGTTATTATGATTCAAAAAAATTTCTTAAAAATTTAAGAGTATCAGGTGAACATGACTAATATCTATAGTATATATAACACCATATTAAAATTATATTTTTTTTTCATTCATTATAGTTTTTTATTTTTCTGTAAAAAAATTCCAAGTGTGTTTCGAAAAATAATACCATTATAGTTAATATTTCAAATTGAATTAATTACTTATTGGCTTGAGTACACTAATTTCAAATCTAATGTAACTTTATTTACTTCATCAAAATTTTTATTAGACCTTTGATGAGTTATTTAAAAATTATAAAATATATATATTTTTTATTTAATAAAAAGGATATTTTTCATTAAGGTGATTCAATTATAGATATTTTCTATGATGAAATTTCTCTTTAGAGGGACAATTTTCTTCTATCTCTCGATCCTTACACATGGAAAAACTACACTACCACCCTTTAGATAAGAATTAAACAAAATAGTTTCATGCATGTGGAATGAACCATATAATTTCATTAAGGTTCAGTCAATCTTTTAAAATAGTATTATTATTTATATTATTAAAAGAATTATATTCTCTGTTAATCAATAATTTTTAAGTTATTTTTATTTTCCATGATATTCCTTACTAATTCCCAAAATGGATCTTCTTAAAATTGTTTACATAGGGTTTTTTTACTTTTTAAATGGAAGGGTGAAAAAATAATTTCTTATATTTTACACATGAGATAAATTTCAATATTTTTATACTTTTTTCATAAAAATGTTTTCCATACATGTTCCTATGATTATTAATTGACAATTGATTACTATTTTTATTTTTATTTTTTGTAATGTAAAATATTTTTGAAGAAAAAATAAATAGATTCTATTCCAATTATTTATTTTCTTATATTTCACTCCCATTTTCATATTATGAATATTCTTTATTATAATGTTTCAATATTGGAGAAAATTTTAAAATTAAGGTATTTCATGTCCTCTTTTAATCCCTTTTCATTAATTTTTTAAAATTTCATCGATGGTTATTTTATAAGAATATTAAAAAACTTTTATAAAAAATCTGTTCATAATTTCACTTCTATTTTCTTACCAGACGCAAAAATATCATTATTTTTTGTAATTATTATTCTTGTAATACTCACTAAGTTTACAAAGGAATTTATAATTCATTCCACTTCTCATTCATAAGGGTTATATTCTCTATCACTCTACATCGCTATATTTACGATATTTTCATCTAAATTTCTTTTATCAAAAATATCATGAGAATATTATAAATTACATTAACTATTTCTACTTTTGGTTTTCTTTTATTTAATAAATCATATTCACATTAAAATATATTTTGTTATTTTTTAATATGGCTTACTAAAATTGTTATTCAATTTTTTCTATGGATAAATATAGAAATTATTTATACATATTTTATCAATATGAGTTTTTATTTATTATTGTGGAATGATGGTTATGTGTAGTATTTTTTATAATTCCTTAATTTTATAAATGCATTGGAAATATTTACTAACCATTGTGGAAAATATTAATATATTTTCTTGATTCACCTATAGTTATCATGATAAACACTAGATTGATTATTTTTTATGCATTACACATTTATGTATTATTTATTCAAATGAGGCCTTCGTATATTTTTATAATTTGCAATATTATTAATTCCATCGATATAAAATCATTAATTTTTTACTTTTGATTGTATACATTTTTATTCTATCTATTGAAATATCACATGAATATGTTATCAGATACATGAAATTTCTAAATTATTATTTTTTTCATTATATATTACTTGTTCTTTATTTATTAAATGATATCTTATAATGATTTATACCACACATTGATAATTTTATATAACCATTAAATAGTGTTTTTATTGAAAATTTTTCATAAAAGTCTATAATAACAACTAAAATTTATTAAGAAGATAAAAAATAATTATTTTTAATTTATATTATAAATATGGATGGTTATCTTTAGCTTGAATCATTCTTTATCAATCTCATTTGAATTGAATATGTTTTTAGAACATGATCGTGGATTACTGGTCAAGGGAATCATAATTTGAATAAAATCATAGACTAGATACAATTAAATGTTATGAATTTATTATATGAAGATATTATAGGAGTAATGGATTAAATTTACAAAGACATTAACAAATAATCAATTTCAAAACCAAAGAGTTAGCAGAACCTCCGATGTGGCTTCAGGTATTTTAGAGGTCACCAATTAGTAGTGGGGGTATAGGTTATTACTAGTGGGATACATAAGCCCCATATCGAAATTATAATAGATAGTGAAATTAATCCAAAATATATAAAAATAAAAAATGGTTTTATAACATGTAATATATGTATCCATTAGAAAGTAATAACTGAATAATGTTGAAAATACATAAATATTATCATGCTCATTCCAAAATAAATTATTGATCACTCATTGTGATGACTAAATATATAGATATATAGATGAATTAATTGAAATTGATGGTCTAATTCCATCCCCCAACCTCACATTTTCCAAATATTAATAACTTTTGACTATTTTCAATAGATCCTTCTAATCTGAACATCATTCCCAAAAGAAGTTTTTTTTCATTGAGGCCTTCTTGGGTACCCATGATCAATAGTTTCATAATAAAGGTTTGAGTACAATCCTATAGTGAACCAAAAATGTGGTGTGATACATGAATTATAAATTATATTTTTTTCTTCTGACAATCATAGTTCAAAATTTAAAATTTTGAAATATAATATATAATTTCCATCAATGATACTAAGGATGATATGTGAACCATGGAATCACACAAAACCTACATAAACATTGAATTATTGTCTCTTATAATGTTACAGATATTCTATATAATATCATAAAAATGCACATTTCATAGGATTATTCCCATGGAAATCCAGTGATAATAGTCTCAATAGATGATTCCTAAGAGAGAGTATTATGCATCACCTATAGTAGTCCATCAGAATGTAAGGATTGTTTCCAAGGAACCCCTAACTGTGTATCATTTAAATATATCTTCCACGGTCAATGATTCCAAATCTATCCAAGAGTCCAACAATGAGGTTCATATCCCATACACTAACTCTAAGGATGAAGTCAAATGTATTCCCATTAAACCATATTGGACACCAATTCCTATGAAAAATTATTGACTCATTGAGAAACTCTATGAATTACCCTATATGGAATACAATTCATATAGTAGTGGACAAAATGTCCTGATATAAGTAGAAAAGTCCTTGTATAAAATTTATGTAAAATAAATCATGGTGGGGAGTGTGTCCCACCAATTTCATCCTATATGAACCCTATCTAGAGTCGGTATCCCATTGAGGCATGCACAAGTTTCCCCTATGTATCCGCAATTCTAGAACACCCCATGGAATCATTTAACATGATTTCTTCTCTCAATCCAATCTTGTCCCATTGGGTGCCAAATATTCCTCATCATTCTCATGGTCACGTCATGGACTCTCTATCCTCATAAACAAATTGTCTATAAAAATAGTATTAAGAGATTAATGAAATCCCATCTCACATTTCAGGTAATCTTAGGTTCATCCTCACGCCCAACCTAATGTCAAACTATCCAAGTCTCATCCACATAGTTTTCATACACTATATGGGAATGTACATGAAGATCATGATTTATTTAACTATACTAGAAGACATGGGGAATCATAGTTTTCTCACATGATCAATAGGGCCAATAATTCCCAATTAACCAATAATCCATATGATAAGGTTATGATGAATATTACAATGTCCTCTATTATCACAAAAAAATTAATTATAACCCCCATTTTCTATATATCAAAAGTCATCTAATTTTACCTAGGGCCTCATTCATCAGCATACAACACAATAAATACATTCCTAAAGGTTATTTTCATGCTCTTTTTCCTATTATATTTCGAAAAATTATTTTAAATAAGAAATATTCTTGAATTAGATGTGTCAATCTCTATTGGTAGAGAACCCCAATAAACATGTAATACCAACATCGTGTATAATACTAATGGTGAATTTATGAGTTAGAACATACCTTAACATGGGGTTATTAAATTTAAATTACCCCTTCCAATTTTCCCCCACCATTTTCCATTTCAATCATTATCTTATGAATAACTAACTCAAGAAAAAAAATTAATTAAATAAAATCATTCTACAACTAATTAGAAAAATCATGTTATTTTATTATATAATTTAATTAGTAATCAATTCCAAATAACTAATTGGGCTCCCATATCACACTAAAATCGTCACTAAATAGTCACAGAAAAACCATAATGTAATCCTACCAGAATACCTAGAAATGTCCCTAGAACACAACATCTATTCAATATCCAAATTAATAAAATTGAATATTAAGCCACTATGAAAATCCTCTTGGAGCCTTACCACTATTTTAATAGAGATGATGTGCATGCATGAATAATCATGGGAAATACTCTATTTATACAATTGAATCTCACATAATTATTAGTTTATTCCACAATGCTCCTATGGAATTTAAAAAAAAACCCATATACTGAAGAACAAAAATCTAGGAGAAACAATATAAGAACTATAAATGATGAAGGAGTAAGACACAAAAAACTATGCTTTGTTCAATATTTTCACCAATATTTACATATAAAAAGGAAAACTAAGGTGGATCAAAGAGTAATCTAGTGGCATCTTACACATGAGTGGGGAAGGAACTTCAAAAGGTAAAAGTAAAAAAATCATCATTTACCCTATTTTAAAAAGTCGCATGGTTTGGTAAAGAAAAAGTGTGGGGTTATAAAACTTCCCCATCATAATACTTCTTATCATTGAGAGGTTTTAGTGGTGTTAATAAATAATAGTGACCCATAATTGTTTCTAATTTAGACCAACTCATCGCATTCTATTCTAGAATGTTTAATGAGGTTCCATTGTGCAACTCTAAAATAAAGATACACTATCATCCAAAATGTGTTTCCACTCATCTCCATCACCACTTAAACATGACACATCACATACTTAGTAATTTATATCTATTGAAAATGTGATGGAATCAACCAATTATTCAACACATTTATAATTCTCCCCACCATAACATTTATCTCAAAATAGATGACTCCACACCATGGTGCTCTCAACCATCAGATATTGTAACAAAATCATAATTTAATTGGTCTAGAGATGTTCTTATTGCAGTTTTCATCTAAATAATCATATAAAAATACCAGTCTAATGATGGAACATCACCACATTTCCAATTCTGAAATGAATCATTTTGGAATTTAATATCCATGTAAAATGTGAGACACACCAAACATTCCCTGAAAATAATTGAATAATTAAGAAAAAAAGTTTTTCACACAATACATGATATTCCTGATATGATTTTTATCCCACTGTATCCAATTATATTCAAAAATTCCATTCAAACCTATTATGGTTAAAAAATTTATAAAATCATTCCCTATACCTATTGGAACATTTTCTCATTACCCTATCATGATTCGTGAATCACTAATGAAACCACAATGTCATTAAAATCACCCACACCGATGTCCAAACCCAACTATTTGTGTAATTAACCCAATTCAACAGTAACAACTGGAATCCTCTATAATTAACACACCATGAGAAATGGAAATACTCTAATATGACTCAAAATATGATCATATCAAATTCATCTTGTTCAAGGTTCCAAATATTAACTATATCCAAAACTAATTCTAAAATCTAAATTTCGTTTTAAAAATGAAATATATATATATTTGAATTTACTAACCTATTGGAATCCCAATTCTTGATGGAACAACCAATTTCCAGTATCTTCATATTGAAAACCCTACTGGTATAAGGTGGTTTCCACTATGGACTAGGCATAATCCAATATAGAAATAACTAAATATATATAATCATCATAAGAATATATAAGTTTTATCATGATTCATCAACCACTGCCTATTCCGATATAGTTGAAATGTGATCCTTGGTAACCATGTAATTCACAAGAGAAACATGGTTTATCCATTAAATTGAACAATGATACACTCACCAAAATATAGATCCTATTATATGGGTCTTACATCACAAAATGAACATGTTTCATCAGTACATTTAGTATTTTATCTCTCAAACCATGACCATACCGACCATCCAAACACTTGTCTAGTATTAACTGTGGGATGCCACCACATCTGATCCAAACCCATTTTCACATATCATTTCATCAATATACCATAAAAACCATACCCTCTATGGTCCCTCAACACCATTGTCATGTAGAACACAAATGGTTATTGTTAGATTTACCTTAATTTATTTTCATTGTATATGTGTAAACTTAAATATATCCCAAACATATACGCCCACATACAATTTGATAACATGCTATCCCTTACATGTAATTTGAAAGGGAACCACTTCCCACTAAAAAATCATTTCCAAAATCCACATTCCTATACTGAATCATTATCCACACGTGAAAGAAACATCTTGTATTGGAACAAACTATATCATCATGTACAACAACCAATATCACTTATCTAGGAACCCTAATGTTTTATCTGATCAAAACAACACACTGATGCAAAATCATCATTTATTATTTACAATACAAATGCTCATACATAGTTTTTATAATAGCATGGAATTGTTATCACCTCCCATTCACTATTATCATAACCTTAAGATTATCAAATGAAGTAAAAAGAGGAAAATAAACATGATTTTGCAATGAATGAAACCAGAATTATCAATAATTGATAAGAAATAATGTATTAGGAGAAAATCAATATAATGGTTCATGTACATGTTTGTGGAAAGAAAAATTGAGATTCTATTTAAAAAAATAGAGGGAAAATTCAACAAATTACCATGTTTAAAGGGTCATATTTTTGGGGAACATGATTCTATAATCCATGTCTCTTCTATGCATACCTCACTCTCTATGGAAAATATATTCTCATTGTCTGGTCATTATGTTTTTTAAACACTTTACCAACCATAAATGTGAAGAACCTAACCCTAGTTTCCCATAGTTAGTGGTAAAGTTATTATATTGGAATAAGATAAAAGGAATCTCATCCCAAATGACCAAATAGTTTAGCATTATTTTTAAATTATATACATACATGAAATTATAATTAAATTTTGATCATAAAAATTTAAAACTATTTTCTTTGAGAACACCATTATTCTCCCATTCTATAACCCTACATGTGATTCATAATATACTACATGGAATCCTATAAAAATTATGCATATGAAATGTGTGAGCTATAATGCTTAGAAAATGTAAGCATATAGGGGATTCGATGAATAATTAAGGGAAAATAATAAGTAATGTTAAATTACTAAGTCACAGGCAATTTAATAAATAACATGAGAATAGTATGATAGTACTAAAAGTATATCTAATAATTCAATATAAATAATCATATGAAAATGAAACTTAACAATGTATATTATAACTAATAGAATAACCACATGAAATATAAATAATTGAATACTTATTAATGAATCCATAATTAAAAACATCAAAAAAAATTGAGGATTCATTCCAAAAATATAATACTATAAAGGCATCATGTCAAAAATCTATCATTACCAAGTCTAAATAACATGAATATAAAAAATGGGTATGGTCTTGGAAAAAACCAAGTCTAGTTTGACTCATGAGACCTACTACGACATCGATGGGCTATAGCAAGTAAATTCCATCACATACTAAGATCAATGTGTTTTTTATATGAATTGGGTGAATCATAAAAAACATATACATATAAAAAATTTGAATTACATTCCCTAATTAGTAAACATAATCACAAACCATTCTGAGTAATATGGTGAATTGTATCAAAATAACACATCAACAGTCAACTAATAATAAATTATTTAATAAAATATGATATATGATATCATAATAGTTCAATCTCAATGAAACAGATGATTCAAAAAGGGTATTGAAATAGATAAAAATACATGAATAGAATCATTAAAAAATTTTGAGGTAAATACACCTTTTTTAATTTTAATTCATTTATTTAAAAATCATGCATTTATGATGAAAACAATTTTCATTAAATGAAACCCTTTAAAATTTTAAATGATTCTCCATGAAATTATGTTCTCATGAAGCTGGAAAAATCCATTGATTTCTCATAAGTTCAAAATTTATTCCTTCCATATTGTTTGTAGAAAAGTTTATAATTTAATACTCTTGGAAAATGAAAAAATTCATTTCAAACAATATTATAAAAATTTAAAAATGGTTAAAAAGACATAAAATTAATTATGATACTAGTAAAATTATTTTTGAAAACCATTTTCTAAATCATGAACATGGAAGAAATTATTCTTATTTGGAGACATAAACATAACCAATCCCAAATAATAATGAGATTGTGAAATAAGCCTTACATTGTACTATACATTAATTTAACATTATTTTACCTATTGTATACTAGTTTAAAACAATTAATAAATTATACCATAACCATATACATATTTATGACATAATATATGCTCCTCATATATCATTTTCATAATAATGTTTCATTATTATCTTTATTAGGTTGTTAACTACTTTATTTTCATATGCATGTTTTGTTGAGAGAGTCATGTTAATTTCTCATAGGAAATATTTATTTATTTTCCTGAAATATATTTTGTTTAAAAATTGCATTTTTTTTATTATTTACATTTTTAAAATGATTCTTGAATTTTTATCTGGGAAAATGAATCAGATCATGTCATGGAGATGGTGGGCCATACATACACACGAGGGATGGTGTCATTCTTTTAATGGTGAAAGGGTAAGAAACTGTGATGGTTAATAATTTTTGAATAATAAATACCATTTACTAATGATTATATATATCCATTATTTCCATCATTATACCCATTAAATTAAATTGGTGATGAAAAATAGATTACACCATGTCGTGGAGATGGTATGTCTTACGTAAGTACACACAATGTTTTCAATTTTACTTTTATGGATAATAGATAGAGTATAGATGTCCCAAAATCATAATAAAATAGAAGAATATAGATGAGACTATAGTTATGACATTATCTAAGAAAACAACACCAGAATATGAAGTAGAAGAATAAATGATCATGTAAGAGTAGGTAAAAATGATTACCTCTTCTCTGATAGAATTCAAATAGATCTATTATTAAGGTATATTAGGTTGGTCATTTTGGAATAACAGTATCAACAGAATGTGTATAATTAATTTTTAATGAGGAAGTACAAGGGGTTGGTTAATCTAGAAGGGTTAATCTTGGATGAAGAAGTGAGTGAGAAGGTTCCCTTTTATAATTTATTTGAGCTCCACTTTTAGAAACTCTAAAAATATTAAATTAATATAAATCAATATTCAATTACAAATGAGATAAAATTCATATATTTATTTTTCAAAATCTTGTCACCCAAAATTCTATATACCTATTTATCTCACATTAATACCCTTATTATTTAGTTTTAAACCTTTTTTAATCCTTTTAAATCTTGTTGTGACCTCATGTATTTTTACTCTATTGGGGTTAATATTGTTACTATAAAATTAAGAACTAATAATAAACAAATCATGGATAAATATTTCAACATTATTGCATTAATTTTTCATTATATTATATTTTTTTATATTTTATATCATTTAATAAGATGTAATTTTTTTAACATATCATTAATGAAAATTTTTAAAGCATTCATTACATTGACTTTTACAAAAATAAATAATACAATATATCATCAAAAAATATTTTAATACATAACTAACATTTCGATGTTATCTAAATACTTTGTGGATGACATTAATTATCTAAAATATAAATTATTTTAATATTTTTATAATCAATAATTTAATATTTCCATTAATTAAAAAATTATTTCATCATCAATATATAGTTATTTTTTTATTATTATTATTATTATTATTTATTTCTTCAAAATTAAAACTAAATTTCAAAGATTATGATAAAAATTGTATCATTAAAATGACTATATATTTTTATTGTTATATTCCGAATCACTATATATTACAAATGTAATACTTATTAAAAACTTGAGAATTTCATATTTTCTATTCCAAAAAATAAAATACTATAACAGGATTAAAGTCATAATAGATTCTCTAAATGCTAATAAAACCATAGAAGTAAATATTTTTGTCAAAAATAACTCACAAAATAAAATTAGGAAACATTTTAGGCTAATTTTATTATATTTGTTAAACTACACTTATAGTTAATTACCCAATTTTCACATTACCATGGACATAAAAAATTATTAATGTTATAATTAATATTTTTTTAGAAATAATAGGGACCTATATAAAAAATATTTACTTCTAATTATAAATTAATAATATATTTTTCAAAATTCAAAAGACAATATTGTAAAAAATTAACTAAATATTAATCTCGTAGGCTGATGTAGAAATTAACTTTTTAATTTGAAAAAATTCAGAACTCTGAAATGTTTTTATGTACCAATTCATTATCAAATTTTTTCCAATTACATATATCATAATAAAGGATATAATATTAACCTAATTATTCTCAAAAAAATATTATTTACCACTATAAATTATTTGTTATAAAAATATATGTTCAGTTAAAATTTAGTATTGTTTGACAATTCATGAAAACAAGAAATTTAGCATAAAAATAGAAAATATTCAACCAATTTAAATTTTGATATTCTTATTTCTAACAATAAGTTTATTTTTTTCAAATATAATTTATATAAGTGTCCAAAAATATATTTTAAATTAGGTTTCTATCAAAAGGTTATAAAACTATATTCTTTTTAAAATTTATATTTTTTGTAAAAAATTGAATTTGTTCTAATATAATTTTGAGAAAACACAAAGGATGAATATTAAACAATATCAAAAGTATTATATATATATTACATTAATATAATCATCAGGTTTTGATTTTTTTTATTTTATTAGTAGGAAACAAAATTCTTCACATTTAAATAATTTTTAAAAAATGATTTATTTTTATTTTAAAAAGGTTATTATTTTCATTTATAAATAATTGGTCATTAAATAATTAATTATATCAAAATTTGTAAACCATATATTAATAATTTAGCTAATTTTATTTATTCCCTTCGTTCTAAGGTCTAGGTTATAATGAGATCATTTTAATAATAATATTTAATTGTTTGTTTAAGCCTTATATGGAATATCATATATGTTGTCAAACATATTATTTCATTTTAAAAACTCAGGTTGTTACATTATACCTTCGAATTAATAAATTACACCCGCATGATTTGAACTCGAGATCAGAAAAAAGGGGATTTTCATTTCAAAATACCTTTTTAGAAACCCCACATCGAAAAAAATGATTAATTGCATTTTCACATTAAAATAATGAAAGGGAAGTATGAAGACAACATATGATAACACATACTAGGGTTCTATGTATGAAAACATGCATATTGAAGTGATAATAAATTATCAATTTCTTATGGAGATTGGTAGAGAAAATGTTCATGAGATAGTTAAGGATAAAAAAAATCATAAATATGTTATCGGTTAAAAGACCATTGATTTATCAGAAATAAAAGTAAAGGGATAATTTTTTTAAATCCTTTTCCTATATTTATGGGATTATTTTATTATATAAATAAGAACTGACTTGATTTATTTCCATTTCATTATCATAAAATCTTCCATTTTTTTCATTGATCCATTTTCACATCATCCCTTACAACTTCAAATGAATGTTAAATATTAATTTTTCATGCACAAAGTACCTTTATGAATCATAATATCCAAGAGTCATTCCATCAACATCTAAATGTAAACTGTAACCAAAATGGTTAGAATAGGTTTTACAATATGATAATTCATACATTAACCTCTAACAATAATCTCCAAAGATAAAATTAATCAGTTAAATAACTATTTACCTAAGACTGATCTTAAATACATTTTTCTACATTCAAATTTGACAAATGTATAGGAAAGGTCAATAAATTTAAAAAATAAACATAACATCATATTCCAAAAAACACATAATATATCTTGTATTATCATATATTATATATATCAACACAATGATCACGTTAAATCCATAATAAAAACATGCATTCTTCAAAATCGTTATAGAATAAATATTGAAATAAAATACTAATATATTTGAAAGTTATTATAATTAGAGAAAAATCTCATTATTCTGCAATGATTGTACTAATAGAATAAGATTGACCTTGATCCCATTGTTTATTATAAGGTATATTTCCTAGACTCTTGGAAAATTCAATTTCATAGTTCCCCATAATAATATAGTGGAATGATTTCATATTGGAAAATTATTTCTTTTCCATGAAATCACGAGCATTGAGGCCTTATTCCCTACACATGAAACTAACTCAATCTCCATTTTAGAAAGTACCTTGATGTTTCCTTCCACATGTATCACATGTTGGGAAATCCTTCTATCCTTGCATCCCTTTATCCAAAACATGCTCTGTCATTATCTTATTATCGTTATTCCCTTTGAAGTCAAAAATACTTTTATAACTATTTCCTTTTCATCATGGCACATGATACTATATCCTCATGTGATTAGTATTTTTGGGAGACCAGTTCCATTTGTAATAATGTTTATAACCCATCAATGAAATATTCAATAATACTCTTTAGAATTTTTATATAGTCTATATCATACCATGAAAATTATTATTATGCTTTCAAGATACTTAGAAATATTATCTTCCATCTTTTAACACAGACTCAAGATTCATCTCTATATATATGGTCACAGTTTGAAAGGGAAATATTTTTCTAAGAAAAGTTCTTCAAAATCTTTCTATTCTATGTTTTATATTGCCTTATCCACCTTATTGTTTTAAATAAATGGCCACCATTTATCCATATCTTTATAGACACGATAAACTTCCATGACAACCTTCTTCCATAAATTACTTCTAAAAGTAAGAAATATCATTTCTAAAAAGCTTATCCATTTCTTAGCTACAAATCGATTTTTAATCCCATTAAATGATGGATATTGTTATTGCATAATTTAGTATATCATTATTACACAATTTTTTTGATTGGGATGATCCATTTGGGTATGATTATTACCCATAACCTAAGTTAACTATCCCTATATAGATATAATTTTTTCATCTCAAACTCCAGGTCTAGCTCTACCTTCAACTTCATTTCATGCATATGAGGAAAATCATTACATATTATGATATGATTTCAACTCCTTTTACTGGATTTGATTTATTAAATAATTTCATAAACAAGACTAAATAACATCATTATGAAATATAATGTGTCATATCAGAACTACGAATCACATAATCTAAATTTATAATTTTGGAACAAATATTATTAGAAAATGAGATTAGTCTATTTGGTTATATTTTCAAATTATATCACTGTATTTCATTATATAATATATATTTTAATAAATATTTTTCCTAGGTTTTCTACTAAACTTTCCCCAATAAAAAATATATACACCCTAAACCAATTTTTGAGAGGCAGTGTTTACTTTTTTACATTGGAATAAAATACAAGGAATCACATCCTAAATGACAAAATATTTTAGTAGCCTTGTAAAATAGATATATACTTGAAATTCAAATTAAATTATAATCCTAAAATACAAACTATATTTTCTTTGAGAATACCATCATTCCCCTTTGTGAAACCCTTCTTATCAACTATAATATACTACTTGGAATCACGGGGAAAATGAAACATATGAAAGGGGTGAGAATAAATAATCAGTAAGCATAAGCATATAATAGAATCCATGAGTAAATAAGCGAATATGGAAAGGTAAATTACTGAAACACATTCCATTTATTCAATAACATGATCATAATTTTAATTCACGATGCCCAGAAGTCCGGAGTTGGTGCATTATTTTATTACCTAGGAATGATTACAAGTAATTAAATTCAGATGGACCGATCAATTTAGCAGTCTTTGAATTTCAAAAATACTACATTATTCCCATAATACCTTGATAAAAAAATTAAAACATGAGGCATAATGAAATGAAATATACAAGATACATGAAATATTATTCAATATTTTCCTCTTCATAACCTAGTGAAAGGAAATATAGTAAGGGTTAGGTCAAATGATTATTGAGGGTATGTAATGTGAAAGAAATAATGAATCAATGATATTATATTAACATATACAGGTAAATAATTTATATCACATTTTATTCAAATAACTAGATAAAGAAAAAATCAATATGCCATGGTATGAAAATGAAAAACATGAAATTTAATTAATAAACAATGAATTATAATGCATCCATTGATATTTTAACACAAATATCATGGACAAGAAGTAACCGAATCGAAATGAAGTAAATGTTTAATTATTGAAAATTATTTATAAGTCACATAAAAACTGATTCCATCAATATTTTTCATAAGATGGTTTTAAACTATAGGTTGAAACCCATTTAATTTTCCCATCATATTTGTCTCATGATAACCTATTAATGAATTAAGGGGATTTATAATGTTCAGGGCCCACCCATTATTAAAAATAAAAATAATTCATCATATAAAATAATCATAATAAATAATTCTTCTTCTCAAACATCTATATTGTATAAATAATACAGATTTATCAATAATTTCCCAGATAATAAAATGACATGTCATGAAAACCCTTTATCTAAAAGTGATAAATGGTTTTAGAAATAATAATATACATCCTACATGAATATGGATATCCAATTAATAATGATTAAAATAAAGTGATTGTTTAAAGGTAAAGTTAACAGTCACAAAATGATGTGATATTTCAATAAAAAAAATATAATCAATAGAGGAATAATCATTAATAATTCCAAAGTGTCCCATACCAGTTTAAATGATTTTAATGATAATATCCATACAGTAAAAAAATTAAAATAAACTTATAATATCATGAGAATAAATATATTACTCATATTACATGTCAAAAGTTATTATATATTGAATATAAAATAAATTGGGTGCATAACTAAAAATAAGTCTTAATAAAATTTAAATTTAGACGAAAGTTTTTACCTTAAACTCCATTTTATGTGGACTTTATCATTCTATATAGAGGTTTAAAATATTATACTAACTTATTCCAAAACAAAACTCATTTTTATAGTTTCATATATTAAATTATTATAATATTTTATTACATGTTTCTTAACGATCTTTCATTTTTTTAATAATTTCACATGTTAATTGCGTAGTTTTCTCAATTATGTTTTAAAAGGTGATTTATTGTTATTATTAACTAGATAATGGTTTTATCATCCCTAAAATTTAAATCATGACTTAATTAACACATATATTCATAACATATGTAATTAGAATAATCTACAATGATTGTATATAATAAATGAGATGCATCGTTCATGGTGATGATAGGTTGTATGTATACATGAATGGTACTTTCATTTGTTTGTCATATTAAAAGAAAGAAAAATTAAGTGATATGTATTTTTTTCTAATTATAGTATAATACATATGTTTTATATGTTTTATAGGTCTATTAAAAATATCCGTTATACATTCCATGTATAGTGTGAACTTGTCACATCGCGTTGAGGAGGCGGTAGTCCATATTTTCCCCAAACAATTTTATATAATTTTCAAAAATGAAAATTATAAGATTATGTGTTATAAAATAGATAATTAAGAATAAATACATAATAAATATAATATTAATAATACATAAATGTATTTTCCATCAAAATGACCACTATGAATGGTGTTAAAGGAAGAATGAACAATTATCATTTCGTCCGGTGGTGTTTCCACATCAACATAAACAATATATTTGTTCCCCGTTATATAGAAGTGTGTGTATGTGTAGGTAGAAGAATTTACATAAAATGATCATTGTATATTTATTATACTAGTTATTTTTGTATAATCATGTAATAAGAAGAGTTTATCGGGTGGATAATGGAAATAAAACTAAAGCGATTAAGTAATGACAATGCCTTTTAATCAAGTAACTCCTTTGGTTTGAACCAAAGGGACTCTTTAGGTGAATTTATACCAAAGTGGTTGATTATAATATTTTAGTTATAATCTTGGGATATAATCTGAGAAGTGTTTGAATCATCCAATTTTGATTCAGATGTGTGAGGAAGGGGTAGACTTCTTGCCTTTTATAGTTGAGGGGGAGTTATAATCTTTTAAATAGAAAAATTTATTCATTAATGGGATGTCTACATTACCTAATGTGTTCCCAAAATAGAAAAAAATGGATTAAAGGGTATTAATGGTCAATAAAAACCTCAACCAGTCAAAAATATGTGCATTTTAATAATATTGTTCCTTAACATATTTGATTCCCCAATTTTATCATTATGGTATTTATTTAAGCTATCTAGTTTTATAACATATATAATTTTACCATTAAGTATAGAATGAAGTAAAATTTATTTTAACATATATATCCACTCAATTATTAATATGATACTTACTTTATTAAATTAAAATACAATGTTTTTGGAAATTAAGGTTCAAACATGCGTATGTGATGTTATAAAACATATCTTAGACCTGGACCATGTTAACATTGTTTTTATAGTATACGAGAAAATATGTTAATTAAAAAAGATTAATTTCTCTATTAATATACAATATTTAAAACTCATTAACACTTAATAGTCACTTGGAATAATATATGATTTTAATTTATATTAAATCATTTAATAAAATATTATTTTTATTATATAACAATAATATCACATTTTATACTTTTTTAATTTTAATTTTAATATATTTAAAAAATATGATTTAAAATATATTATTTTTACAACTATGTAACATGATATTATCATATCATAAAATTATTAAATATAATAATTCAATCTGCATTCGTCACTTTTAATATTTACAGGATGATATATTTTAGTTAATTATTAAATAAATAATCACTATGTTGGTGTTTCTTAAGAATATTAAGGAACTAGATCATTATTATAATTTAATGATAAATTTATTTGATATGATTAACCCAATTATCTTTCATAATGATATTTATAACCTAATATATTATATTTTTTTACATCTCTTAATGTTTTATAAATAATAAAGGTAATAAAAGTCCACTTTTTGTCTCTTTCATTATATAACATTTTTTAAAGGGAATATCCATTTAATAATAATCCAGTAACCCATAAAAATTGATCCAAGAGTAGATATGGTAAAATAGTTTGAATCCAATGGTTTTTTACAATATTCTATGTCATTTTGGCCCTTAAGATTAATGTATAGTCCCATATTAAGTTTAATTTTACCTTAATCATAGAATTTAATTTTAATCAATTTCACTATTATTTTTGGTAAAACATTAATTAGATCTTATAAAAAACTAAAAAATATACATATTAAAATCATATTTGACCATTTTTTAAAATTCCACTCACAAATGTGGGAAAATAAAGAGTGAAGTTAATTTCGCAGACATGGTGTGAATGTGGGGGTTTATTTAAATGGTCCCTTAGATAAAAGACCAAGAAATATACTTATATAAATACATTATAGTATTTGAAAGCATAGATACATAATAGAATCAATTTTATAAAAAGGGGTAAGATAACTGGGAGCATGTCTGACCAGGTAAGTGTCACTCAAACCCCTATGTTAGCAAGTACGTCTGCAATAATTTTTGTCTCCCAAAAAACATTTGTGATAATAACTTCAGAGCCCACAAGATAGTTCATGTAATCCATCCACATATTTACAAGTCTCCATGAACTACGAATATATCCATTTTTGAGGTTATTCACATGATTAGTTGAGTCGCTTTCCATCTAAAGATTATTTCATCATTTTAATTTAGCAAATGAGACAGCATGAATGATTTTGATCATCTCTGCTTCAAGGGAAGAATTAACCCCGCAAGAGACATAAAAACATCCCATAACATATTCAGCATGGTCATGAAAGATATCCCCATATCCATAGGATCAGGGGTTTCCATTAGAGGCAAATCAGTGTTTAACATGATCTAATGTGGAAATTGTGGCATCGAGATGACCTCAATAGCCCCCATAGCATGAAAAATATTACTAGGCACAATTTTTTTTAATATAGTGAAATACTAAATACTATTTTCATAGTGAACCATTCTTTCTATACAAGACGTATTAACTAAGGCAAACAACTAATGTAGAATGGACTTTACACAAAAGCCATTTCCAATGTGGAATGATGTATTATGAATAAGCCATATTGTATACAACACCTCACCAACACAAACTTTAACGAGTGAAAAAACATGATGAGAGACCTGGATAATAGAGATACAGTGCATGAAAGCTTGAATACCCAAGAACATTATGTCACACATCTTCAACTGGTAAAACAATTATTCCATGTAGTGGTGAGAAAGTGGGGTTTAAAGTAAAAATGTTCAAATGTCCAAAAAGTTTTTTACATTCAATTTTAATATAAAAGTTTTTCCAATGACCAAAATTGGGTTAATATATGTATAATTGTTCTAGTTTTAATTCAAAACCCAATTTAAAATAAAAATTTTCATTAATAAATATTTAAATAAAAAGTAAATTTTTATAAAAAAATATTGGGGTTTTCACTATTCTACAAGAAATGAATCATCTCATAAAAATACTAAAAAACCACCCAAATATAATTTTGATATTATAAATCCAAAAATGATGTTTATTTGGATAAATAATATTTATTAAGGTGAAAAAAATTAGTTTTAAAAATGGTTCCCCATTAAAAGGTCATAAAACTAGGTCTTATATGCATGTTAATCTCGTGTTTAGTATAACATAATATGAACAAGGTGTTGTGTAAAATGAAAGATAGAAAAAAAATTGTTATAAAATTTTAAAAAATTTAATTTCTTGTGGTGTTACATTCCCCCACATTATTTAACTTGTCTCATCACTGTTTAAACATGATCTCATTAATTAGGGGATTGATATTTGGAAAAAAACTATTTTTAAAACACCCACATCATAAATAGGGATAATAACACATATTCTTAATGATAGAGAATGGAAAGTACAATGGTCGCATAACTAGGTTTTTTAGTAGGATAACATAGTTGGAAAATAAAAATATGAATAAGGTAGAAAAAAATTATATTTATGTTTTGATCTAGAGTGATATAGAACATGTTTTGTAGAAAGTTAACAATTAGAAGGCCATATATCCATGATGATCTACAAAAATATTTGATTAATCATAAATGAAGGTATTGGGATAATAATTTTTTCTCAATGTCATTTTTCTTAGAGTTGCGCAATTCATTAACTCTTAATGATTATATATAAATATACTTACTTGGTATGTTTCTATATGAAGAATCATTTAATTTGGTCATACCTTAAACTATTTATACTTTGTATCTTAGAACAACATTTATTGTATGGTGATTTATTATATCAATATATAAAACAATATCAAATTTTTAACATAACCCATTTCATAAAGAGGTAAAATTTACAAAATATTATGATATGATATTTTAGAAATAATGACATTGAATTTCCAAAATTAACATATCATTATCCTTTAATTAATATAAGTATCTCTTTAATCATAATATATCAAATAGGTGAACACCTTCATCATGTATCCTCTTGAAATGTGGTAATAACTTGAATGGCCATAAAACCATGTTGGAAACATGCATTCTTCCTTATTCCTTATGTAAGAGAAATGTTATTTGATATATTCCCTCTATACAAAAGTGTTTTAAACACCATTAAGGATAGAATAGACCACTAGTAGAAAATTCATCAATTATTTCTAAGGTATTCATAACCTATCCCAATTAATCATTTCTTCATCATTATCTCAACATCAATAATATATTATGTGATTTATTTATCTGAACCAATTTTTCCAAAAAATTTATCTTTATATTAAAAGATATTCATTGGTACCATTCAACAAATGATCTCAAATCCTTAATAGAAAACTACTACAGTTAAAACCTTATATAGTTACAAATTATATATTGGAAATCATAAATAAAATACTTTTATAACATATTTCATAGATCAAAATAAAGAAACACATTATTCATCCCACCTCAGTTGTTTCAATAACATATGGTTAACCTAGATCCCATATACACTTCAATGGTATATGTTTTTGATTCATGGGTTATTATTTTTAAATTTCCCCATATACTAGAAATTGTAATAATAAATATCATCATTTTTTTCTTACCTTGGACTTTTTATGGTGAAATTTTTCTCTATACTTATAACATATTCCCAATCCTTTCAAGCATTTACCTAGTAGATTATTTCAATAGTTATCACATGATTGAAAATCCTTCTCTCCCTTCGTCTTATTTAATACATTAAAATTTTCAATTTTCTCATATTCCCTCTTCTTTTCTTGGTTTCCCATGAATATATTGACTCTATAAAATTCATTTCCTATTTTGATGAAATGTAAAACTATATATTCTTATTATGAAAATGTCTGATAAATTAGTGTGCTTCAAATATTTGGATTAATACCATCAAATATGTTCTCTATCATGCTCACTATGTCTCTTATATCATCCTTATAATACATGGATATCATTGTTAAGATAACATCATCATACACAATATTTTCTTCTTTTATCTTCTTTATTCTAAATAAATTTCTCTTCATCTCAATCTATTGATCATGATAGAAGTACTTATTGATGAATGTATCCTTAATATTTTTTAATTCAATGAGTTCAATTTCTTTCCACTCTTGTATTCTATATTAGAGACCACCACTAATCAGCATCACCTTGGATAATGAACCTAATAAGTGGTTCATTACAGGGTTGGCATCAGGACATTTTATCAGCACTGATTACAGGTCTATGCTTTAGGGGAAGGGTTTTCAGGAGGAGTGGGCATCAAATTTGTGGTGTAAACAATAACCCCTTAAGATTAATTTGATTATCTGTCACATTATAAACCACGCCCTCTCAATGGTTGAAAATGTTGAATAGAAATGGGTGAAATTGGCATTGTGGTGCTTCTACAATGACAATCCACAACTTGAATCCACAATGTATCTTTTCATTCATAGTAAATGGGAAATAGTATTATGGGATTTTTTAGGTGTTAACATGGCCATCAACACTGGGGGTTCCTTTCACGTGTTACTCATTGATTTTTTTAGGGTATGGTGAATCGGGTTTTCATTATCGAGACCCATAGCCTCATATTTGCAGACATTTTTTAGAATCTGTGGTAGGCTCGTAATAGGGAAAGGGAAGGATCAAGGACATCAACTTATTTACTTCATCTGTGCAAAAGGGATTCGGTTAAAAAGTTGAATTCCATTATTAGAAATGGGTGACATTCACCCACATTGTGTAGAATTATCACCAAGATGGATGTGAGTTCAGACCCAAGTCACATAATTCTGGGTAGAAGGGTTAGCAGGATCCATCCATGTAGAGGCCTAAAACTCAATGTCTATAGTTCTTACATGGATGGTGTAACAAGGGGATTCAGGCTGGTCAGAGACAACATGTGTTCGGTTATTTCCAAATTTAGTTTGTTTTATGGGAATTGTAGTTCTATTGTTGTAGAAATCTGAGATTTTTATTTTGGTATTATCCTGTGTGATAGGTTTGATATCATGGATGATGAAATTGAATCATATTGTGAAACTTTAGTCCGTATCATTCAAGGGAAATCAAACCCTCCTTTGAGAGTTCATCTACTATGTTAGAAAATACGGGCTATAAATTAACCAGGGTTGTCCTATTTTCCATATTTAGTGAGAATAAAATTTCATGTCGGATGGGTTATCTCATGAAGAAGGGATGATGAAAACCTTATTATATACAGCATAGTGGTCTCTTTACCCATTTCTTGTAAACACAATATCCTTGAAGATGCTCTTGGACTCCAATATTTCAGACCTCCTTGAGATGTGTTTTTCCTTTGGGATGATTCCATGTATTCCTCATTCCTTTTTACAATAAAAAATTAATTTACATTTTGTCAAGATCGTAAAAATCATATTAAGATACATAATCCATTGGTAAAATAAAATTGGATTAGTAGTCCCACTAAAATATGTGGTTGTTCTGTATAAATTAATCCATCATAGGATATTCTCTCAGTGTAATTGGTTTCCCAATTTGGGAATGGTCATGTGTCATTTCCTAATTAAAGTTCTCTAATATATCTTTAATAGGCTTAGTTCTAAAACCAGCTACATCGACTTTCTCAGTAGGTAAACCTCTAATTTGACAATGAGTGTTAACACACTTCTTCCTTCTAAGTTCCATTTCCAGACAATGTAATGTACTATATTATCTCATATAGTTGTAATAATTGTATAATTATAAATATATAGTGTCACATTACATTAATTTGAAAAAAATATTTATAGCTAATGTCATAATCATAAAGAAGAATTCTTTATGAATATCATTAAATTCTCATAATGGTTTTTGAATAAAACATGAATTTTCTATACCGTATCTCCTAGTAGTGTCAAACCATGCACATAGCAAATACCATTGTCATGTACAAGGTTACATAGAGTCATGACTGACACACCTTATTAGTTTTGTTACTCCTAGGTACATTTGTACCAAAACCATGTTCATGTGTAGTTTCTACAAAAGGATATATTACTAGGAATACCCACAAAATCTAAATCTTATAAAAATTCTAGGATTATATTCAATAATTATTTATAGTGCCTATCATAGGTTTATGTTCCTTAATCTATGATTTCTAAATCTATTTTCCAAGGGTGATACTAAAATTTCTTTGATACCAACTATAACTCCCAAAACACAAATCAAATTCAGGTGCTTATTTTATTACATTGGCCAAATTATAAGGATTCAAATCTGAAAAAAAAACACTATTTTAGTAGTCTTCAAAATCCAGATTACATACACGATACCCATAATACATTGGAAAAGAAAATGAAAAATGATACATAATAAAATCAAATAATCTACATCCTTTAAATCTTATTCAATGTTTTCTTTCTCTTAACATTTTTAAAGAAAACATAATAATACTGATATCAAATACGCAGTAATGGTACATAATTTAAAAGAAATGAGATATCAATGAGAATAAATTAACATTTAATATTAAGTAATTGAATGAAATTTATATTTAAATAACTAGATAATTTAAAATCAATATAGCATGGTAAGAAACTTAAACACATTCCATTTAATCAATTAATTGATATTTATAATAAATACATAGACATGTCGAAACAAAATATCTTGGATAAGTAATAACTAAAACAAAATGAAGGAATTTTTTTAATTATTAGATCTCATGTATAAGGACCCTTAAAACCTATACCATCAGGTCCTTTCACAATAAAAAATAAAACATCAGATATAAAATTGTTTAATTTTTCCAACTTATTCTTCTAATGATAACCTATCGATGCATGGATGAGCCATATAGAGTCTAGTAACCACCATGCATTTATATTCAAAAGAATTATTAATAACTTTTAATAAAAATTAATAATATTCCTTATCAAATATATATACTAAATAAATAATATTGATTTAATGATAATTCCCAAGATAATCCAATAACTGGTAAAGTAAACACTGTTTGTAAAGATGGTATAAGGTTCAAGGAATAATAATATCTATCACTGAAGAATGTGGATATCTAATTAAATATTAATACAATAATTTAATTGTTTCATGGTAAATATTACAATAACAAATGGAAATTATATTTTAATTATAACTATTAAGAACACTCTTGGGGAGAATAATCTTTAAACATTCTGATGCGTTCAATAATACATTGAAACATTTAAATAATAATACCCATTAATGAATAAAGTTAAATGAAACATATACTATCATGATAATTAATATATTATTTATATAACATTTAAATTGGTATTATATATACCATATAGAAGAAACTAAGTGAGTAACTAAAAATATGTCTCAATGGATTGTAAATTGAGACAAAATCCCTTACCTTGACCTTCATTTTATTATGTGTTCTTTATACTCATGAATAGCTATTTAAAATATGTTAATAACTTATTACATAAATATACACATGTTTATAATATCATATATTAACTTCTAACAATATTTATTTACCAGGTTGTTAACACTCTTTCATTATTTTAACTTTTTCGGTTGTTAATTGCCTATTTTTTCATGTATGTTTTGACATGGGATTTTTTTGTTACTATTAATTAAATCATGATTTCCAAATCTCCATAATTTAAACCATAATTTTACATTAACATATATTTAGTGCATACTTATTTAGAATAATATAAATTTTTTGGATATAAGAAATAAAATGTGTCTTTTATGGATACGGTAGGCCATACGTACTTATTAATGATACTTTCATTTATTTTTCATATATAATAAAATAAAATTAAGTGATAAATATATATATTATCATTATAATATATTATATATGTTATATATGATACATAGGTATATCAAAACCAACCTTTATACATTCCATGTATAGCATGAACAAGTCTAATTGCTTTGATGAGGTGGTAGTCCACACTTCCACAAACGATGTTATCATATTAAAAAATGGAAATTATAAGGTTATGTGTTATGAAATATTTAAATACTAATAAATAAATAATTAGTATAATATTAATAATATATAAATACAGTTCTTTTCATAATTACCACCATGAGAGGTGATAAAGAAAGAACGAGCAATCATAGTTTTGTGAGGTGGTAGTTAGTTATTCACAAAAACATCATATTTGTTACCCATCAGATGAGAGTGTATGTAAGATTAGATTTAACCAATAACATAAAAAAATCCTAGTATATTTTGTATACTATTTGTTTTATATAATCTTGTAATAATAATATGTAAGGGGGTGGATAATAGAAATAAAACTAAAGAGGTTAAGGAAAGATGATACTCTTAATGGGGTAGCTCATTTTTGTTTATACCAAAGGGATCCCTTAGGTGTATTTATTACAAAATGGGTGATACTAGGTTGATTTCAAGGATAAATTTATAATATTTGGGAAAATTATGTTTGAGACAATGTTTCTTGAAAAATGTGAGGAAGGGGTAGAATGCTTGCCTTTATATAGTGGAGGGGGAGTGGAACTCTTGTAAATACCAACAAGTATTCCCTAATTGAATGTATATATTACCTATTGTGTCTCAAAAATGGTAAAATAATGGATTAAATGGGGATAAGTTTAGATAAATACATCACCCACCCAAAACTATGTAAATTTTAATAATTTCACTCCTTAACGTCTATATTTCCCCAATTTTATCATTTTTGTTTCAATTAAAGCATCTAGTTTTATAGCCTATGCAATTTTAACATTAAATATAAATTAAAGTGAGATTTATTATAAAATATATAGTCATTAAGTTATTAATATGATATCCTATTTATACAATAAAAATACATTGTGTTTGAGAAATTAGTTTTTAAACCAGCGCATGTGATGCTCTAAAACACTACTTAAACCCAATTCATATTAACAATTGTTTTATAGTAAAAGGGTAAATATTTTAATTATAAAAGATAAATTTGTCAAATAATAGACCATATTTAATATTTATTAAAACATAAAAATCACTTTGTATTATATTTGATTTTTATTAATTTTAAATCAATTAATAAAATATCATTTATTGTTAAATAACAATAATATAAATGTTGACATTATTTACATAATTTTAATTTTAAAATATCAAAAAAATTGGAATTCAAATAAATTATTTTTAATGATTTTTATCATAATATATTCATATATAAAATAATTTAAAATATTACTTCAATCAATATACTTTACCTTCAATATTTATAGAATCATTTATTTTACATAATTATTAACTAAATAATGACTATGTTGGCATTTCATAAGAATTTAAACAACTAGATCATATTAAAAAATTTGTGGATAATATGATAAAACTAAAAACATTATCATTAAAATAGATAATTATAATTGAAAATATTTTGTTTTTTACATATCTCGATATTTTATAAATGAAAAAGTTAAGGACAATTCCATTTTTATCTCTTTCCATTACCTTTTATATATGAAAATTCCATTTAATAATATCCCAATAACCAATAACATTAGAAAAAAGAGTGTATTTGGTATATATATTGTCATCCATTGGTTTTTTGACATGTTTATAGGTCATTTTGGCAATTATGATTTGGATTTAATCTTTATTGATAGATAATTTTTCCTTAATCAACGAAATTAATTTTAATATCTTTCACAAATCATTTAACTCAGAAATTATGATTGTCTTATTAGAATATAAATATTTTACTGATTACAACTGTTTATGTTCATTTTTCAAAATTATAATGACATTAGTGGTAAAATTATGATGAAATCCACTCTCACATATGTGGTGAGAAAGTGGGTTTTCAATGTAAAAACATTCAAAGGATCAATAAATTTTTTATCAAATTTTATTATAAAAATGTTTCCCATGACCTAAATTAGATTATTATATTTATAATTGATCTATTTTTACTTCTTAAACAATTTTAAAGTATAATTTAAATTAATAATTATTTAAATGAAATGGAAATTTTTAACTAAAATTCCATATCTTTCACCATTCATCAAGAAATAAAACATCATTGAAAATCACTAAGAGTTTATCCTGAAATAATTTTGAGATTTTGAATCAAAAAATTATGTTTATTTTGGCCTATAAAATTTTTAATGGTGTAAAAATTAATTTTATAAACGTTATACCATTAAAATTCAGTAAAACTCAGTCTTGCGTACAAGAAAATCATGGGGTTTATATTGAATATGCTTAACATTATGTTGCAAATAAAGAAAGATAAGATAAAAATATATTTTATTCAAAACTGAAAACATTTTAATATCATTTAGTGTTACATTCTCCCCACATTACCTAAATTACACCCTTGTAGTTTAATCATGACCTCAGCCATTAAAGGATTCATATTTGTAAATAAACTATTGATTAAAAATACATACCTTAAATATGGTTAATAAAACCAAATTTTAATAAGAGATAATGTAAAGTGTATTGTTCACGTAACTAGGTTCTCTAGTAGGATAATAGAAGTGTGAAATGGAAGAATGGATACAGAAGAAAATTCAAACAATCACGTTGTGATGGATATTGCTGGAGAACATGGGTAGGAAAAGGTTAGCAATCACAATTCTAAAAATATATGATGATATATGGGGAAGTTTTATTCATAAAAAAAATGGTACTAAGAAAACATTTTTTGTTTAATCATCATTTTTCCTAATTTTGAGGAATTCTTTCACTCTCTAAGAATATAAGAAAATATAATTACTCAATATGTTTCAAAAAGAACAATTTTATCCTTTGGTTTTTCCATAAATTATTTATACTTCATATCATATAATAAGATTCCTCACATAGTAAAGAAATATATAAATTTCTAAAACCACATCCAAAGATCAACTTAATCCATTTCATAAACTATTAACATTTCAAAATGTTTATGATATTAAACTTTAGAAAGATGGTCACTAAATTTCAAAAATGAACTTATCATTTGCATCCAATAAATCTAAAATAGCTCTTTAATCATCACATACCTAATATGTGAAAAACATGACCATTTATCATCTCAAAATATGGTAATATCTTGAATTATCAAAAAAACATTATTGGAATCATGCATTATTTCTTATTCTTTAAGTAATAAACATGTTATTGGATGCATTCCTTAAATCCAAAAGTGTTTTAAACTCCTCTAATTCTATCATAGACCAATTTTTAACAAGTAATTAATTTCTTCCATGTCAGTCATCACATATCAAAAGTAATCATTTCTCCACCATTATGTCAAAATCCATAACATATGAAGGATTAATTTCCCTAAATAGTTTTCTTTCTGAATATTATAACTTTATAATAAATTACTTTTCTTGGAACCATACAAATATGATTAGAAATTCTTAATGAAAAACTATTATAGTACAATCCTTATATATTTCATAAATAATATGATTGTAACATCATAAATAAAATAATTTTACAACATATTTCTTAGATATAAATATATAAGCACAATAATCACTATACCTCTATTGTGTCAATAACATATAATTTACCCTAATATATTCTCTTCATCAGAGGTATATTAAATTTATTGATATATAATTCATTTGAATAGGTCCACATCTCTTTTCAATTTTTACACTGAATTTCATCACTTTCCTTCTTGGCATTTCATTATTTTTCCCAGTGAATATTATCTCATCAATACTACCATTCTCCCAATCCATTCAATCATTTAACTAGGTGATTCTTTCAATAGTTGCCACATGTGGGAGAATCCATCTTTCCATTAATCTTATTTGAATCATTCAATTTTTCATGGTGCTCATATTTCCCTATCTATCAATCATTTCCCTTGACAATATTGACCCCAAAAAATTCATTCTCCTTTCTGAAAGATCATAAAACTATTTATTCATATGATGACAAAGTTTTAGAAACTAGTTACCTTTAGAGATTTGTATTAAGTACATCAAATTAGTTATCGATCGTTCACTATATGATGTGTTTATAATAAGTTACATACCTTACTAAACTTGTAGAGGTAGATTCATAGTCTACGACACTACCATCTTTCTTCTGCTTTAATATAATGAACATTCTATTCTTCTCAATTTTTTGATCATGGGGGAAATACTTATTGATTAATATATCATTAAAATTGATACATTTCATGAGGTGAATTTATTCTTTCTCTCTTGTATTCTGGATCAGATACAACCCTTGATCCGCATCACCTTGGAGACAGTATACCACAATTATACCTTTTCCATTTTTATACATTCTAGATCCATTATTATCTTTTCTAGAGATGTAATACAGTTTTCGGTAAAATTGCATTAATAGATGCACTAAATAGTTTGGGATTCTACAACATAAAGTGATCCATCTTATGAGATTATCTCTATGAAATAGGTTTCTCTATTCAGTCATGGTTATGTGTCATAACCTAATTAAGCTCCCCAAATATATCCATAATGTGTTCAGTTCAAATAGAAGCTACATTGACTTCCTATGAGAGGCAGTGTCTACATTTTCCATGAATGTTGTAACACTTCTTCCTTCTTAGTGTAATTTCTAGAAAATGGAATATAATATATTACCTTACAATATGAGGACCTTTGTGTAATTTTAAATATAGAGTAACACATAACATAAACTGAGAAAATTATTCAAATCTAATATCATAATAAAAAAATATTTAATTAGTGATGTCATTAAATACTCCACAAAGGTGTATAAATAAAATATAAATTATCCTAATCATATCGCCCGATAGTGTTAAACCATGTTTTCTATAAGACCTATTTTCATTTACCAGGTTACACTGAGACTAGACTAACACACCATGTTGGATTTGTCAGTCCTAGGAACAACTCTACCAGAACCACATCTATTTGCAGTATCTAGACAAGAATATATTTCATGGAATACCCACATAATCACTATCTTACCAAAATTATAGGGAATTATTTTATACTTATCCATAATTTATATCATAACTCTATGTTCTATATTCTATATATTCTAAATATAGTTTACAGGTTGTTTCTAAACATCCTTTTATACCAACTGTAATGCACCGACCCCTGAAGTCGGGATTCGGTACATTATAAGGAATAAAATCATAAAGGACTGATTAGTTTTTCATTCTTCCTAATCCAGAGTACATACATGATTAATATATTATAATTTAATTGAAAACAGAACATGATACATAATAAAATAAGTTAAACTCCATCCTTGAAAGCTTAATAAATGTATTCCTCTTCCTAACATGGGTAAAGTAAAAATAATAAAGGTGATATCAAAATCCATGAAAGAGTATGTATGGAGGAATAAAAAATTAATAAATGGGAATAAATTGACATATAAAGGTAAATAATCGACATAACATTCCAATCAGACACCTAGTTTGGAAAAAATCAATATAGGAAGCTAAGAAACTAATATACATACCCATTAATCAATAACATGAGAAATAGAATTAAAACATAGATATGTAGATGAAAAATATCATGGATAATTTAAAACTTAATCAAAATGAAGGAAATTAATAATTATTTGATGTCATGTCTAAGGCACATGAAAAACTATACAGTCATGACTTTTCAAAAGACGATTTAAAACTACAGATAGAAACCCATTTAATTTGGCTAACTAATTCGTCTTATGAGAACCTTTCGATGAATCAATGAGAAATATAAATTCCAATCCTCGACTAAAATTAATATCCCAAATAAATTATCATATCAATTAATCATAATAAATAATACACATTATCAAATATATATATTGAAAAAGAATACAAATTTTTCAATAAATCCCCATAAAATCAAATAACTGGTCAAGTAAACACCATATTTAGAAATGGTATTCAATTCAGGAAGTAATAATATCAATTATCAAAGATTATGGATATCCAATTAAATATCAATACAACAAATTGATTGTTTTATGTGAATTTTAACAATCACAAAAGGTTGTCAGATTGTAAAGATAATCATAAAAAACATTATTGAGGAGAGTAATATGTAAACATTCCAATGTGTCCCATACCAAATTGAAACATTTAAATATTAATATAAATTATGTAATCACATTCAATGAAAAATATAATATAATGAGAATAAATAGATTCATTATATAACATTTTTAATGGCAATATATACACCATATAAATGAATCAAGGTTCATAACTACAAATAAGTCTCAATAGAATGTAATTTGAGAAGAAATACCATACCATAATCTTTATTTTGTTGAATGGACTATATCCACCAATAAAGTGGTTTATAATATGTTTTAAAGTTATAACAGAACCATTATAATCATTATAATAGCTTGTATTAACTTCTTACAATTTTTATTACCTGTTTGTTACCACTCTTTCAATATTTTATCTATTTTGGGAGTTAGTTGCATAGTTTTGTATATTATGTCTTGACTTGTAATTTATTATTCATATTAATTAGATCAGGATTTCATGATCTCAAGAAATTAAATCATTACATAATTATCACATATATTCAGTATGTATGTATTTAGAATAATCTATAATTTTTGGATATAAGAAATGGCATTCACTGTTCATGGAGACCATATGACACACGTACGCGTGAGCGCTATATTCATTTATATTTGAAATTAAAAGAATTAAAAGTAAGAGATAAATATGGATGTTATAATTCAGGTATCATAACTATGTTATATATGTTACGTAGTTTTATCAAAACCATTCATTATACATTACATTTGTATCATGAACGAGTCACATCGCTTTAGGAAGGTGGTAGTCCACAATTCCACAAACAATGTTGTCGTATTTAAAAAATTAAATTATAAGGGAATGTGTTATAAAATAATTAAATAAGAATAAATAAATAATAGTTATAATTTAAATCATATATAAATGTCTTTTCCATTATAATGAAAACCATGAGATGGAATAAAGGAATAAGGAACAAACAATGTTTTTTGATATAATAGTTCATCATTCACATTAAGAGTATGTTCATTTTCCATTATGTCGAGTAATGTGTAAGTGTATGTATAAAACTTAACATAAAAGTATCATAGTATATTTAGGATATTCATTTCATATAATCATCGAATAAGAATAGTTTAGGGGTGGAGGATGGAAATAAATATAAAGAACTTAAAGAAATTGGTTACCACTTAATCGAGTAAATCCTTTTGGTTTGTACTGAAAAGCTTCCATAGGTGGATTTCATCCAAATGATAGGCTTCTGGAATTATGTTCGGGACGTTGGGAAAACATTTTAGATTATTTTCTTCAATCCAATGTCGCAATATATGTTTGATCAAGGGGTAGAGTGTTTGCCTTTTTATAGTGTAAAGGGAGTGGAAGTCCTGTAAATACCAAAAGGTAATTGGAGGACTGCAACATATTGATTCTCCAAAAAGAAGAAATAATGGCTTTTAGGGGAATAGTGTTCTATAAAAACCACTACCACAAAAAAATATGTATATTTGAATTATTTGGATCCTTAAAATCTATGATTTCTTAATTTTATCAATTTGAATTTTATTAATGCATCTAGTTTTAAACCCTATGTAATATAACCATTAAGTCTAAAATAGAGTGAGATTTATTGGAAAATATTAATTCATATAATTAAAATATATGATATCTAATTTATAAAAAATAAATCTCATTTTTTGGAAATTAATTTAAATGAAGCGCATGTGACACTCTAAAACACTGCTTAAACTCAGGCATTGTTAATAATGATGTTACTTTATATGGGTCAATTTATTAATTAACAAAGATCAATTGGTTATTTAATAGACTATATTTAAATGTTATTATCACCAAAGAATCAATTTTTAGAATAGAGAATAATTAATAATAATAAATCATGTAATATAATATGATTTATTCTTAAATAATAATAATGTCAATTTTGACATTATTTATTTAATTTTATCTTTAAAATATTAAAAAAATATTGGAATTAAATTCTATTAATTTTACAACTTTGTAACATGATATATTGGACAATAAAAATATTTTAAAACAATAATTCAATGAACATACTTCACTTTTAATATCTATAGTATCATTTACTTTTGTATATTATTAACTAAATAATCAATAAATTGGGATTTCTGGAGAATTTTAAGTGACTAGATCATATTTAAAAATTAATGATAAATTATTACGATAAGATTATCCCATTTTCCTTTAACAAGAATATGTATGACCTCAACTATTTTGTTTTATATATATCAAAAAATTATACTTATTGATGGTATAGAAAGTTCCATTTTTTCTCTTTCCTTAATTATCATTTTATATAGGGAAACTCCATTAAATAATATCCCAATAACCCATATAAATTGAAATTAATGGGTATTTGGTCAGACTATTTTCATCTAATTGATTTTTACATGTTTCGATGTCATTTTTTCCCATATGAAAATGGTTTATTCCGTTGTTAAGATAAAGTTTACCTTAATCACATTAACAATTTTTAATCACATTCACTAATATTTTTGGTAATAATTCAGTTGATCTTATTATATAAAATATATTATATTTATTACAACCATGTATGTAGAGTTTTCCTAACTCAAATCATAGATGCGGGAAAAGTAAAATAAATTTAATTCTCATAGATTGGGTGAGAAAGTAGGTTTTAAAAGTAAAAAAGTTTTGATCTTCAATAATTTTATATATCGAATGTAAATATTGTAACACCCCGAGCTTCCACGACACGCTTCTCTTTCAATAATGCAATAGCTTGCATTGTACGCAAGTTCGAGTTCTAACACACCACGACTAATCAAAGTAGCTGTTATGAATAGAAATACCCAATTTTTAAAATTATAGAAATATTATATTTCAATATGGACTTCATTTTTGTATTCATAATATCGAAATTAGCCTATGTTGAATTTTTTGTAATTTTCTGAGAACTTCTAATTTGCTTTGAATAGTGAAAATTACATAAAAACAACTTTTTAATCAAAATAATTAATAGTGATAAATTATACTATTGAGTGGTTTTAATGTATAATTAGAATATATTTTTACCATTTTATCCAATGGTGGTCATTATAATTAATTTCACTTTGAAATTGGACATAAACAATTGTCAATCTTTTGATATATATTGTTTCTTAAAAACACGCTATTTGTTGTGACAGCGGGAATTAATTATGAAATTAATTAATTCAACTTATATGTTTGGAATTTTGTAAAATAGAAATCATTTTTGAATTCGGAATATCAATTAGAGCTTAGGGTGAAATTTTGGCATTGTTCTGAAAAACTTCAATTTTTGATGAATAGTGAAACCACTAAGTGGTAGTTAAAAAACTGATTTTTTGTTTAAATGAAAAATTACCACTTCTATGATTTGAATTTCAAAAATCCGACATACATGTTTTTCATTAGTAAGTAAAATGTGGTTCAATGGGATTAAAATAATTTTTTGGTGAATAGTATCTTTTAAGTTTAATTAATCGCGATTAAAGGTAATTAGTGAAATTTAAGGTAAAAATAGTATTATAAAAATATGGAATGACCTTTACACTAGTCCTACCACTATTGGATGTGTCATGGCCGAACAAGACAATCTATGGGTCAACTTGGGGACCCCATGGAGCCACTTTGGTAGGAAAATGACATAAATAACTTTTTATTTAATGTTAAAATAAAAATGTCACAAACAAGAGTTGTTTTACTAAAACAATTTTTAAATGGGGTTATACAAGTCATATTTTTTACTATAAACATTAATTAGAAAGATAAAACGATTTCCTACATCATGATATTTTTTTTATAATTTTTAGACATTATATAAATTAAATTATTTATGACACCATGATGATGCACTGATTACCTCATTAATTAACGATTTAAATAAAATGAAAAGATAATGTAAAATATAAGACTTACACTTGTCAAAAACCTATTGGATTAGCATATTTAGAACCCTTATCACCTTATCCTAGAAATATATAAGTGTGGGACCTTTAGAATCCGAAAAAGCATTTCATAATAATGTAACATTTCAATCTTTCCAATAGTGTCCCTTCTCTCCTCTTATAAAAGGCCCCCAACACTACCACCTTACTCACACCTTCAAAGCCTTTTGGCTCGGCCAAACTCTGCCCAAATACTCTCTCAACTTCCCTCCCTTACTCTTAGAAGTCTCACTTTGGGCAGAAGTATTCCCAAGGAAGCCTTTGGCTCAAATCAAAAAGAGTTACCCGGTTTTAAGGTAATGTCTTCTCTAATGTTGTTTTGTTTTATTTTGCTTCTCCAACCCCTTAAACTCTTTTTATTCATTTATTTTGTAAGAACACCAGTATCTAAAATATACTAGGATGTTTTTATGATAAAGATTTGGTTTACACTTACACACACCTTCGTCTAATGGTTAAAGAACATACTGTTTCTGTGGGTGGCGAAATACTGCCTCACGAAACGATGATTGTTCAATATTCTTTTAACACCTCTAATGGTGGCCATTTTGATGACACTATTTTCATATATGATATATATATTATGTTTATGTTTTCCTTATGCTTCTGTATTTCTCATTTATGGCATACTTTATGATTTCCATTATGGGTAAACGCGATAATTTCATTTTAGGAAGTGCGGACTACCGCCCCCTCAAAGTGATTTGAATCGTTAATGCCATATGTGGGATGTATAAAGGATGGAGTAAATGGTATTATACATTATATTATACTAGAATTATATTATAGCTTTTATATAATTATAACTTCATTCCATTAAATATGAAATGGAAATGAAAGTAGCGTTCATGCGTACGTACGGCTTACCGTCTCCATGAACGGTGTATTTCATTTCTTACCTCCAAATGTTATGTAATATTATAAATGAATGTATATACTGGATATATATGATGTATATGATATATACATCATGAATATAATTATGGATATAATGGATATTTTACCACATGAACAAATTGTAATTATAAGAAGTTCATTTTTTGACTCAAGTACCTAAGATCGATAAAACGACGTTATAAACTTAAATAATTACATAATGTTCATGACATGGTAATAAGTGATATAAAAGGAATAATGAACTTTAAAGAGGTTCTTAAGAAGGTAGAGATTAACTCTAGTTTATTATTCAGGAGATCAAAGAACGGTCGAGTGAATTCGGACACGAGGTAAGGGAACTTCTTAACCCAATTTCCATTCTTTGGGTTAATCTCCTACTTTCAAATTATGTCATGATATTATTATGTCATATATTGTATTTTTACTTTATTTATGTGTACTTATAGTGAATACACATAATAGATATATTTTATTTAAAAAATGATCTTTGTAAAGACTCCATCTCAATCTCCTTTCATTGAAGCATATTTTGTTTTATACACAACTTTCCATTATATGGTGTATAAACCCCTTGACTTTTACTTTTATTCAAAAGGAATCTTTTTATACGAATCGTTTTTACTAAATGACAAAAGGAATGTTTTTTTTCATACGTATGCGGCGACAACGACTTCTCCGCCGCTGTGACTATTATTTGAGTTTCGGCTTCCTCTATAATCCATAACTTTTTTTAAATGAAAAATAAATAAAAAGTTTTAATTTTCTTTAATTTTGGTATTGAAAATGGTTTTGAAAGTGTTTTTATTATATCAATGTGTTGTATTGATATCTTGTGATTGGAATGTGGGAATGTTATGTTTCTTTTATGCTTGTTTTATGTGATATGATTATGTTATGGTTTATGATATGTTTAAACCTATTCATATGAGGAATGCATTGGACTTAATAAGTGATGGGTGGAGCACGCTATATCTCCTTGATGCATCGGTAGGTCTCATGAGACAAACTAGTGTCTTGGCATGAGGCCTTGACAAAATCTTATTTGTGGTCTTGGCACGAGGCCTTGGCTACGTGGTTATGATAGTCTGGCATTATGCATTCCATCATTATGAAAGTGGTTATTGGTATTGCATGTGATTATTAGACTAGTAGAATATCCATGTGAGTAAGTAAATGGAATTATTTAATTTATTTTTTGTATATTATGCTGAAGTTAAAGTTTAAAAATTATTTTGTTTTAGTTATACATTGCCTTAAATGTTAATGTTTATTTACAAAAGCTTCTGCAATATTGTTATCCTTACTGAGCATCTGAGCTCACCCCTTTCAATGTTTTAATATTTTCCAGAATGTGAATAAGTATTGTATGAATGACCTACAGGGATAGTCAGAAGAGGATATGAGTGTGGACTATGGAGACTTTGTTATTGTAGTTTTTCACATTATGATGTAATGTAACATTTATGAATGTATCTAGTGTTTTCAAGGCTACTAAACTAATAGGTCTTTCGAGACTTGATCTTTTGTGATCATGTCAATGTTACGAAGTAATGCACCGACTCTGGGTAGCTGGGGTCGGGGCGTTACAGTTGGTATCAGAGGCAGTTTAGTACTAACTTTGGAAGCTAGATTTAGATAAACTCTGATTAGAGCACATAGCTGAAAGATAGACTTTGAGGATTAGTATAGAATAACTTCCTAGAATTTTGGTATTATAGAGATGTTGTGAGTTTTCCAAGCAATACATCCCTGTCTGGATACGAGCAGGTAGAGGCGGCTCTGGCACAGATGTACCTAGGGGTAAAACCCAAAAAAACCATTTTGAGCTAGACTCGAATGGGAACTAGTGCACGACAACGGGCCTTGCTGCACTCTTGGTAACGACACTCCTGGGGGATATGCTTAGGATAATTCTCATTTTCTTTACAAACCACTATGAAAGGTTATGAGTATATACTTACTCAAAGAAAACATTTCTTTTTATGATTATGGATTATATCCATAAATAGTTCAATTTATGTTAAGTATTTTACAAGTGTGGAATAATGTATTTTGATTCATAAACTAATGTAGTTTATTCCATTGTTTAGAAATGGCGCCTAGTGGAAAGAATGGAAACCGTATCAATGCACACACTCCGTGTAGGGATTGCACTCCTACTCAAGATAATTATTGTGGATCTGGAGATACAACTGGTGCTGATCAACTTATTACCATACTGGGACAACTCACTCAGGCTATGAATAATAACCTTACTCGTATGGAGAACCCTGATCCGCAACGTGGAGGATCAATGATAGACCGCTTCCTGAGGCAACAACTGCCAACATTTAATGGGGGTACAAATCCATTTGTAGCTGAGCAATGGATAAACTCCTTAGAGAAAATATTCCATGCCTTGGGGAGTAGCGAAAGGGAGAAGGTTATCATGACAGTTTATCGCCTCACTCGAGATGCCGATCAATGGTGGTCATTGATTCAAAATACAAAGGAAGATGAAGAAGTATCAAGTATGGAATGGAGAGAGTTCAAAGATCTTTTCTTAGAAAAATACTTTCCACGTGACCATCGAGCAGATATGGAAAGGCAATTTCTGAGTTTGAGACAAAAGGAGGATGAGAATGTCACAATGTATGAGGCTAACTTTACAAGGTTAGCGAGGCATGCTGCAGATTATATACGTAACCCAAGAAGTAAGATCGATCGTTTCTTTGATGGGTTAAAACCGTTTCTCCATCGAGCACTAGTATCACAATATTTCTCAATGTACGAAGATATAGTCACGTGTTCTATCAAGACAGAAAAGGAATTCTCTAAATCTTATGACAATAAAGTAAAGCAAGAGAAGAAGAGAATGGTGGAACAAGAGACAGATAAAGGGAAAAAGGGAGAGAATGATTTTCCATTATGCAATAATTGTGGGAAGAATCACCCCGGTACCTACCTAAAAGGAATGGGAGTTTGTTATAAATGTGGAGAAAAAGGTCACCAGGCTCGTGATTGCAAGGGAAAGAAAGAGGATATCAATGTTGAATGCTACAATTGTAGGGAAATGGGGCATTATGCAAATGATTATCCTAAGCGCCAAGGAAACTTACCTCAGAAGAGGCCAAGGGATCAAGGCCAAGCTTATGTTGTTGCTACAGATGAAGTTGAATAATTAATATATTTGTGTTTTTGGAATCAAGGATTATATTCTGGTTATAAGAATAATGTGATATACAAGGATTGTACTGTAGTACTTGTTGTTTTCATTAAGGTTTTAATATGATGAAGGTAATCATATTTTAGTATGTGACAATAAGAGGAACTTTACTTTGTTTGAGTAATCTGATGATACAATTGATTTTAGAATTTAGAGACCTTTTAGAGAAATTTTGGATAGAGGTATTTTGGATAACTAGAACGGTTGGAATGAATTAAGTTGAACTTTGGAAAGTATTGTTTAAGGTTAAAACATTTCTAAAGATTATTTTTGGAATATTATAATACTATAGTTTTAGGAAAAGGACAACCTGCAGGGTGTTGCATAACCCGTCGCGTCGGACAAAGCTGTAGGAATCGAACCCACAACCATAGTGCAACAGGCCTTTATTACCTACCACTAGCCTACAGGAAGTCCCTGGTTATTACAAAATAGTTTTCCTAATCTAAATGGTACGTGTTAATATTTTTAACCTTGTACGATTAGGATAAATATAATATTTTTTAGTTCTATTATCTTTTTGAGTAAAAGATGAGTTTGTGGTAGAAATTAGTTGAAGGTTGAAACTCTACTTGTCAAGAATAAATATATATATACCTATCTCTTATTCTATGAATAAATTAATTATTAAACTTTAGTAAAGGGATATTAAAAAAAATATTTTATCCTAATACCTTATGTCTTGTTGAACTGATAATATTTTAAATCAACATAGATTGAAGGCTTTGAGGCCCTCAATTTTACACTTGTTTGTGATTGATGACCTCAATCACTCCCTACAAATATTTACGTTTTTCCTCCAATTATATGTCTCTAATTGCCACCAATGTTCTCCTTATCGAGATCATAATTTGGTGGTGACTTTTTCATTTCCCTTTCCCTCTTATTAAGGCTAAATTTTATTAACCTTATTTCCGATGTGGGTTTTCCACAAAGGTATTTTTTTTTCAACCTTTTATATTCATAGAAAATTTTCAAATTGCGAGGACGCAATTTATTGAAGGAGGGGAGAATGTAACACCCCGAGCTTCCACGATACGCTTCTCTTTCAATAATGCAATAGCTTGCATTGTACGCAAGTTCGAGTTCTGACACACCACGACTAATCAATGTAGCCGTTATGAATAGTAATACCCACTTTTTAAAATTATGGAAATCTTATATTTCAATATGGACTTCATTTTTGTATTCAGAATATCGAAATTAGCCTATGTTGATTTTTTTTGTAATTTTTTGAGAACTTCCAATTTGCTTTGAATAGTGAAAATTACTTAAAAACAACTTTTTTAATCAAAATAATTAACAGTGATAAATTATACTATTGAGTGGTTTTAATGTATAATTAGAATATATTTTTACCATTTTATCCAATGCTGGTCATTAGAATTAATTTCACTTTGAAATTAGACATAAACAATTGTCAATCTTTTGATATATATTGTTTCTTAAAAACACGCTATTTGTTGTGACAGCGGGAATTAATTATGAAATTAATTAATGCAACTTATATGTTTAGAATTTTTTAAAATAGAAATCATTTTTTAATTCGGAATATCAATTATAGCTTAGGGTGAAATTTTGGCATTGTTCTGAAAAACTTCAATTTTTGATGAATAGTGAAACCACTAAGTGGTAGTTAAAAAACTGATTTTTCGTTTAAATGAAACATTACCACTTCTGTGATTTGAATTTCAAAAATCCGACACACATGGTTGTCATTAATAAGTAAAATGTGGTTCAATGGGATTAAAATAATTTTTTGGTGAATAGTAACTTTTAAGTTTAATTAATCGCGATTAAAGGTAATTAGTGAAATTTAAGGTAAAAATAGTATTATAAAAATATGGAATGACCTTTACACTTGTCTAACCACTATTGGATGTGTCATGGCCGACCAAGACAATCCATGCGTCAACTTGGGGACCCCATGAAGCCACTTTGGTAGGAAAATGACATAAATAACTTTTTATTTAATGTTAAAATAAAAATGTCACAAACAAGAGTTTTTTTACTAAAACAATTTTTAAATGGGGTTATACAAGTCATATTTTTGACTATAAATATTCATTAGAAAGATAAAACGATTTCCAACATCATGATATTTTTTTTATAATTTTTAGACATTAAATAAATTAAATTATTTATGACACCATGATGATGCAGCGATTACCTCATTAATTAACGATTTAAATAAAATGAAAAGATAATGTAAAATCTAAGACTTACACTTGTCAAAAACCTATCGGATGAGTAGATTTCTAACCCTTATCACCTTATCCTCGAAATATATAAGTGTGGGACCTTCAGAATCCGAAAAATCATTTCATAATAATGTAACATTTCAATCTTTCCAAGAGTGCCCCTTCTCTCCTCTTATAAAAGGCCCCCACCACTACCACCTTACTCACACCTTCAAAGCATTTTGGCTCAGCCAACCTCTGCCCAAATACTCTCTCAAATTCCCTCCCTTACTCTTAGAAGACTCACTTTGGGCAGAAGTCTTCCCAAGGAAGCCTTTGGCTCAAATCAAAAAGAGTTACGTGATTTTAAGGTAATGTCTTCTCTAATGTTGTTTTGTTTTATTTTGCTTCTCCAACCCCTTAAACTCTTTTTATTCCTTTATTTTGTAACAACACCAGTATCTAAAATATACTAGGTTGTTGTTATGATAAGGATTTGGTTTACACTTACACACACCTTCTTCTAATGGTTAAAGAACATACTGTTTCTGTGGGTGGTGAAATACTGCCTCACGAAATGATGATTGTTCAATATTCTTTTAACACCTCTAATGGTGGCCATTTTGATGACACTATTTTCATATATGATATATATATTATGTTTATGTTTTCCTTATGCTTCTGCATTTCTCATTTATAGCATACTTTATGATTTCCATTATGGGTAAACGCGATAATTTCATTTTAGGAAGTGCGGACTACCGCCCCCTCAAAGTGATTTGAATCGTTAATGTCATATGTGGGATGTATAAAGGATGGAGTAAATGGTATTATACATTATATTATACTGGAATTATATTATACCTTTATATAATTATAACTTCATTCCATTAAATATGAAATGGAAATGAAAGTAGTGTTCATGCGTACGTACGGCTTACCGTCTCCATGAACGGTGTATTTCATTTCTTACCTCCAAATGTTATGTAATATTATAAATGAATGTATATACTGGATATATATGATGTATATGATATATAAATCATGAATATAATTATGGATATAATAGATATTTTACCACATGAACAAAGTGTAATTATAAGATGTTTATTTTTTTACTCAAGTACCTAAGATCGACAAAACGACCGTTATAAACTTAAATAATTACATAATGTTCATGACATGGTAATAAGTGATATAAAAGGAATAATGAACTTGGAAGAGGTTCTTAAGAAGGTAGAGATTAACTCTAGTTTATTATTCATGAGATCAAAGAACGGTCGAGTGAATTCGGACACGAGGTAAGGGAACTTCTTAACCCAATTTCCATTCTTTGGGTTAATCTCCTACTTTCAAATTATGTCATGATATTATTATGTCATATATTGTATTTTTACTTTATTTATGTGTACTTATAGTGAATACACATAATAGATATATTTTATTTAAAAAATGATCTTTGTAAAGACTCCATCTCAATCTCCTTTCATTGAAGCATATTTTGTTTTATACACAACTTTCCATTATATGGTGTATAAACCCCTTGACTTTTACTTTTATTCAAAAGAAATCTTTTAATACGAAGCGTTTTTACTAAACGAAAAAAAGAATGTTTTTTTTCATACGTATGCGGTGACAACGACTTCTCCGCCGCTATGACTATTATTTGAGTTTCGACTTCCTCTATAAGCCATAACTTTTTTTAAATGAAAAATAAATACAAAGTTTTAATTTTCTTTAATTTTGGTATTGAAAATGGTTTTGAAAGTGTTTTTATTATATTAATGTGTTGTATTGATATCTTGTGATTGGATTGTGGAAATGTGATTTTTCCTTTATGTATGTTTTATGTGATACGATTATGTTATGGTTTATGATATGTTTAAACCTATTCATATGAGGAATGCATTGGACTTAATAAGTGACGGGTGGAGCCCGCTATAGCTCCTCGATGCATCGGTAGGTCTCATGCGACAAACTAGTGTCTTGGCACGAGGCCTTGACAAAATCTTATTTGTGGTCTTGGCACGAGGCCTTGGCTACGTGGTTATGATAGTCTGACATTATGCATTCCATCATTATGAAAGTGGTTATTGATATTGCATGTGATTATTCGACTAGTAGAATATCCATGTGAGTAAGTAAATGACATTATTTAATTTATTTTTGTCATATTATGCTGAAGTTAATGTTTAAAAATACTTTTGTTTTAGTTATACATTGCCTTAAATGTTAATATTTATTTACGAAAGATTCCGCAATATTGTTATCCTTACTGAGCATATGAGCTCACCCCTTTCAATATTTTAATATTTTCTAAGATATGAAGAAGTATTGTATGAATGACCTACATGAATAGTCAGAAGAGGATATGAGTGTGGACTATGAAGACTTTGTTATTGTAATTTTTCACTTTATGATGTAATGTAACATTTATGAATGTATCTAGTGTTTTCAAGCCTACTAAACTAATCAGTCTTTCGAGACTTGATCTTTTGTGATAATGCCAATGTTACGAAGTAATGCACCGACTCTGGGTAGCTGGGGTCGGGGCGTTACAAATATAAATACGATTACAATGAAATAAATTGGGTTACAAAATGTATAATTGATCTATTTGTAAATCAAAAATTAATTTAAAATATAATTTAACATTAATAATTATTTAAAGGAAAAAGAGAAGGATCAGCACGGTGCCAAGGATGAGACACTCCGATGGCCTCCATCTTTGGCCGCTGTAGGTTCAATATTTTCTCTATGGAGGTTCATCACGGTTGTGATTCTTTGCGAGCGGTGGTTTGGATATCTCTCCCGGGCTTACATCTTTCATTTCTGCGCAGGCTGTCATCTCCAGGGGCACTCATTGCCCTACTGTCGTAGCCGGCGATAGGTTCAGTCGGAGGTTCCTGATCCTAGATCTGCGGGCTATGTTGCCGGTGATGTTTGGAGGCCCCTTCATAAAGAATCGGCAGGCCAGTCTGTGTCGGATGTCGTTGTGCCGGGGCACTCGTTGGATGGTTCCCCCGAGGTGGCTGCTCCTGTTTCTCCTCTGCCTGGTCCAGCCCGTGGCGAGGTTAACCCATACCGGGATCTTGTTCCCTTCATCCAACCTTCTCCCTCTGTTGGCCCGACACGTCCTTCCGATGTGCGGCCCGAGCGACTTTGATGGCCTTCTTCTTCGGTTTGTCTCTCGTGGTGGGAACATCCACCCGCACCTCTGCTGGGGAGCTTCGTGAGGGATGGCGCATCGCAGCCGCTGCTTCTTTCAGATGACCCAACCTGTGAAGTGTCTCATCAACATTCGGGGCATTTTGGAGAGGGGGATTGGCAGGAAGACATGGATTCATCGGTCTCTGGGAGTCTGTCATCACAGGTATCTCCGGAGTCTCCTTCCAGGTGCAAGATGGGGCCTCGGGATTTCGGATGTGGGCAGGCTTTGGTCCAGACGGCCGACTCTACTATGGTGTGTTTGGGGCCCTACTTTTCTAATCCATTCAGCGTTTTTCTTCAGGATTCAGAGGACCCTACCTTTGCGGTTCCTGCCTCGTCTCCCCCCTCCTTGGGGGTTCGTACTCGGGCTCAAACCAAACATTTTCAGCTTAGTGGAGTGTCTCATTGTCACTTGGGGGCAATACGAGGGGCCCTCAGTTCCAATGATTTCCCTGTTCTTATGGAATGCAAGAGGCATGGGTTGGTGGGTGAAAACAGATTTTATTCATTTTGAACTGTGTCAATCTAGGTCATCGATGGTGGTCATTCTGGAGGCCAAGCAAAGGAGCTCTAAGATTTTGGATTTTCCATGGATGATATGACTTCATAATTTTCTTCATGGGGAGCCTGTCAACTAGCACATATGGGGATTCTGTATGAATAATTGGTCTGTGAGATTTTTTGGTGCTTTGAATTAGTAGGGCTCGGTGCGGATTATAGAGGGAAACCTTGACTAGGTCTTTTATTTTGTCTATGCTATGTGTGATGTGAAGGATAGGGAAGCGTTATGGAGGGACCTTGACATGTTCGATCCTAGGAGCATTACATGGTTTGTTGGGGGAGATTTTAATGTTTTCCTGTATTCTTCGTAGAGGAAGGGAGGTGGCCTTGTACCAGGTAGGGATCAGAAAGCTTTTGTGGATTGTGTCACGCGTAACGGCTTGATGGACTTGGGTTTTATGGGAATCAAATACACTTGGTGAAATAACTAGAGGGGGGAACCATCTCATCTAGAGTAGATTGGACCGTTGCTTTGTCAGTCTTCAAGCGTCTTTTGTTTTTCTGAACATGAAGGTGGAGCAAATGACTTAGGCTCTTTCAGATCATACACCCTCCTTATTTGTCTTGATCGGGGATTAGTGGAAAGTAGAAGCTTAAATATTTCAAGCCAATGGATGTCATACAAAAGATTTGTTCACACGATACGGGATTCCTGGATGAAGCTCATGCAGGAGGGTCGCTGGGTAGGTCTCAACAACCGACATAGATGATTAAAGTCAGAGCATTGTTCTGGGTATGGTAACATAGCCAATCATTTGGCTGACATTGAGGGGACTAAGGCTAAGATTGACCGCTTGGAGGAGAGGATATTGTCGGGATGGAATACTGATACCTAAAGATCATTGATGGAGAAAATATGCCAACTCGCTGAATTAATTCAGGAGAAAGAGAGGCTTTCTCGTAAGTGGTCTAGGGATACATGGCTTCGTGAAGGGGAGAGGAACACGATGTTCTTCCAGGCATGTATCAATGAAAGAAGGAGGATTAATGTACCTTATATTTATTGGGATGACGAGTATTTCACACAGGAAGCAACGAGTATGGGTTGTATGGCGACTGATTATTTCAAATAACTATTGGCTGAACCCATCCATCTCATGCAGGGGATATCCATCTAGGATAACTGATATGTTGATTAGATCCCGTTGGTGGTTCAACATGATACCAAAAACTCAATTGTTTCTATACCAGAGGAGGATGAAATTTGGGAATTAGTCCAAGCCCTTAACGCGAGTGCTCTGGGACCTAATGGGTTCCCAAGATCCTTTTATACGTCCTTCTAGGGGCTGGTGAAAGGGGAGTTGATAGAGGATATTCAGGATTTCTTTAGAGGTGAGAACCTTCCCCAGGTGGCTTGTTCTTTGACCAAAATCCTCATTCCGAAAATCAATGACCCTTCCTCCATTAGTCATTACCGGCCAATTAGCTTGTGTAATTTCCCTTATAATGTTTTGGCCATCATCATTAATAGAATGCTCACTGGTTTTCTTCCCCTTTGGGTCTCTGATGCCCAACAAGGCTTTATCAATGGAAGGTCAACCCAAGCAGTGATTTCCATGGGACAAGAAATGGTGGGTGATATTAATAGAAGAACTCCATGATCTAATATTGTGATCAAGGTCGACATGTACAACGCCAATGACAAGATTGAGTGGAGTTTCATCAATAAATTACTGGGTTGCAGGGGTTTTTTCTAGAGCAACGATTGATTTGTTTTTTAGAATGGTTATCTCTCATTGTTTGGCAATTTATTTCATGGGATCCAGGTGTGGGTTCTTAAAGACTACCCCGGGTCTTAGACATGGGGATCCGACATCACATAATTTATTTGTACAAGTGCAGGATGCCCTTAGTAGATATGTGGAGTGGAAACTCAGCCTTGGAATCTTACAACCTTTCCATGGCCGATCCAATTTGGGATTCATCTATCACATTCTTTTTTCTTTTGACATGGTATTTTTCCTTAATGGTAATAGATGGAATATAGGGAGTACAATTGAATCATGGACACTTATTGCCGATGGAGTGAGAAATATATTAATAGGGCCAAAAGTAGTGTGTTATTTTCAAAATGGTGATCAGAGCGGTGGATTAGGAAAATTGATGATGACCTGGGTATTCAAATGTTTTCTTTTCCCATGGATTATCTGGGTGCCCCAGTGGCTCTAGGAAGGATTCAGATACATCACTTCAAGGGGTTGGTTGAAAAGATCACTTCCTGCGTCACTTATTGGACGAACATGTTTCTTTCCATTGGCAGTTGCATCATTTTTGCCAACTATGTCCTTTCTTTTATCCCCATTCACATTATATCGTTGCTCAACATACCCAAAGCGGTCTTGAAAATCATTGAAAGGATCCTTACCGACATTATCTAGGTCATCCAGGCCGAAGGTAGATAACATTGGGCCTCTTCTGATAACTTTTCTAGATCTGTTGGTGTCGGGGGTATCAATCTCAGGAATATCAGGGAGGTCGTGTCGAGAATGCATTCGAAGCTTGCATGGGACATCATGGAGGGGAAATATCTATGGGCCACGTTTATATCTAGTAGATACGATTCTCAAGATACTCTTCCCGTGGGGGTTTTTCTCGGATTTGGTCATGAATTCCTGCCATCTACCAGTTCTGAGGAACTACTCCAAGTCGATTGTGGGATACAGGAAGATCAGTTTTTGGTGGGATAATTGGGTGGGTTCGGTGATGGGTTTCCCGACCTGCCCAACACCATACATTTCCAGCATTCAAGAAACCAGGTTTCAGAGTTTTATCCAAGTCATTCTCAACCACCAGAAGTTAGGAATCATCAACAAAATCAGCATTATTGAAGAACTAGACAAGCACATGTTTATAGTTTCGTCTTCGGGTACGATTTCGTCTAAATCTTAACGATCTATTACTCAAATAGTGGACGGTCAAGATGCATGGAATGAGACCAACTGTTGACGCGATATTCCTACAAAATTTAACTTCCTTGTTTAGAGGATGTGTAACTAGGCTATCCTCACGGATGAGCTCATTCAAAGAAATGGAATTTCCATGACTTCTAAATCTGTATGTTGTGAGATCTATAGGGAGGAATTGGTGGGACATATCTTCTTTGATAGTGGATGGGAAGATATCGTCTATGGGATACTTGGGGAGTGTTTCGGGCTAACGAACTGGGGTCGCTCTGCGGATGTATGCTGGAAGTTTTGGTTTGTAGGTTCAGAGGACTGGGTGCACGAGAAATAGACGAGGGTGCTTCTGGGCGATGCAGGATGTTGGGTGATCGGGTGGGTGTGTAATTAGGCACGCCACTCAGGGATCATCTATTTGTTCCTGGATCTGTCAATCAGAACTCGCGACACTATTGCAGACCTGGCTCCCCTAGGGACTCCCTTGTGGAAGAAACTGAGGCCATGTGGAGGGGTTTCCAGCTATGTCGGGATCACAATATCTTACTGGAGGCGGTTGAGACTGATTGGAAGGTGTTTCATGGAGTGCGTCAGGGGAATACTCATTGTACATGGTCCATTATTTATCTTTTTAGGAGATGCAAATATCTCCTCCTCCCTCAGGTGGCCATCTCTCATACCTGGTGTGAGGGAAAGGCTGATTTTATGGCTTCATGGGTGCCTAACAGGGATCAATGTTCAGTTTTTTCTACCCTGGGTTCTATTCCCCCATATGTAATAGTTTTTTGGAGGCCGAAGCACTCAGTATCTATTACTTTAGGCCATCATGATCTTGTAATATTTGGGCATTTCCCAATAGGAAATAAAATTTGTTACATTGCAGTAGTATTTTTCACTATTTTACAAAAGATTAAACTTCTTGAAAAAATAAAAAAAACACAAGCTTAGATAATATTGAAATTTTAAATCCAAAAATGATGTTTACTTAAAAAAATTATAATGGATCATTAAATTTAGTATTAGTAATGTGATTCCACTAAAAGGAGGTAAAAAATTGTATTGCATGGAATCAAATCCTGTGTTTTGTATAGCATAAGCTAAACATGGTGTTGAGTATATTGAAAGATAGAAAAAATTTAATTTAAATCTAAAAATAAAACTCTTTAGTGTATTGGGGATTTACAATAGTATGAAAGGACTAAAATATGATCAAATAATTCCATGTAAATAATCACATGAAAAAAGAAACTTAACAATTTACATTCTAACTATTCAAAAAATCACATAGAATATTAATAAAAGAATTAATAATGACTGCATTTACAATTATGAACATATTAAACATAAATTATATTCTTCATATAAATAATATAATATTTTCAAGTCTTCTTTACAAGAATATAGACTTATCAATGATTCATGCTAATAATATAATAATGGGTTATAGGATTGGAAAAAACTCGATCTAGATTGTCTCATGAAAACTACTTATGCATAAATTGGATATAGTGGTCTAATCCCATCACCAACCATTTCTAATTCATTCCACATATGAATGGGTTGAAACATAAACAACATATACATTTGATATATACACAAATATTCTTAATAAGTAAACATAATCACAAACCATTTTGAGTAATAGGTGAATGGTACCAAAATAGCACATCCACTTTAAAAGAGATCATAAATAAATTAATAAAATATTTAATATGATATCAGAATATATCAATTTCAATGAATCATAATATTAAAAAAATGGTGTTGACAGAGAAGAAAAATCTCTAATAAATTCATTTAAAATTCTTGAGAGAAATATATTTTTTATTTTGAAAAAACTTATTTAAAAATTTGTGAATTTATAAAAGAAACAATATTCATTGAAAAGAACCATTTAAACTTATAATGTAATAGTTAAAATAGTATGGTTTCATGATGGTCGAAAAATTCAATCATTCCCCATAATTTAAAATACATTTCTTCCATATTTTTTTGTCAAAAATGTAATAAAATACATCATTAGGAAAACAACAACAAAAATTCATTTCAAACTATTTTATAATAAGTAAAACATGAATAAGAGTACATTAAAATTTCTTTGTATAATTTTAAAAATATTTTTCCAAATATTTTTAGAATTCATGGACATGGATTACAATACTCCCTAGTGGACACATAAACATAAACAATCCAGAATAATAATGATATTGTGAAATAATATGATCCTTGATAATTCTAGAAGTTAAACAAGATTTGAAATCATATATATTGGTTTATGGAATGTAATTAATTTACAAGATATACACATACTTATTTATGAACTCAAATACGATCCGCTTATGTCTTTTTCTTAATAATATTTCGTTATTACACTAGTTTTGAGTGTTAATTGCTACACATTCGTATGCATGTTTTGTTATGTATGTCATGTTTCATATGAATATGATATACGTAATTCATATAATTAATTATAAAATGTTCATATATATCATATTCGTTCATTAAATTAATTTTTATAATCATTCTTGAATGATTTACATTGAAAATTAAACACATTGAGTCATCGAGAAGGTACGATGCACGTATGCACAAGAAATGCTATGATACCCTCAACGGTGAAAGGGTATGAAATCAGATTGAATATTAATTTTTCAATAAAAATTATCATGTAATGATTTTCAAATATATACATTTTTCCATCATTTTACCCATCCATGTAATGTGGTAATGAAAAAATAGATTACACCACAGCTTGGAGACGGTAAATCATATATACACATCTACAAGGTTTTCATTTTCTATAGAATGGATAAAAGGTATAATATTGTTTTAATATTATCATAATAACATTTAAACATATAAATTATACTATATTTATTATTTTATCATGGAAAAAATAAATGATGATGAATTAGAAGAAGAAACGAACTTTGATGAGTTGAAAAAAATGATTACCTCTTCTTCGGCAGACATTGTTTAGATCTATTCTTAATAGATATAGGTTAGGTATTATTTAAATACTTTGATCTCCATAACATGAATATGGATGTTTTTAGGATAAAGTTTAAGGGTTTGGTCAAGATATAATACTCAATGTCGTGTGATGGAGTGAGGGAGGAGGCCCCCCATTATAATTGAGTTAAGGGACACTTTTGGAAGCTGTCACACTATTATATTAATATAAATTATTTTTCACATAAAATGGATTAAAAGTAATTTATTTAGTGTAAACAATGACTAAGGGTATATATCCTCTCACAAAATAATTTTTGGAAATGTTTAATTCACATTATTACCCATATTGTTTGGTTTTAATCCATATTTAATCTCTTTTACTCATATCATGACCACATGAATTTTTTTCATTAACGGTCAATATTGTTAATAAAAAAAATATTTATAAACTAATATGTGAAAATATTTTAAGCATAATATATATACATTGGATGAACATTATTTTTTATAAATTTATTATCATTTCATAATTTTTTTATTATAAATGACATTATTTCTAATATTGACACTATTCAAAATTTTAACATTTACCAAATTAATTAAAACAAGTTATCTTATAACAAACTCCTTTAACACATAAAGAACATGTCGAATTCATATATAAAATTTGGGTATGACATTAATTATCTCAAATTAAATAAATGTTAATAATTTTATAAATATATATTTGATACTTCTATTAATTAAACAATTACCCAATCATAGTTGTGTACAGATTTATGGTTATTATTTAATTCATTAAAATGAAAAAATAAACATGAAGAATATAAATAAATTGATTAAAAATTACTATACATAGTCGAATATATATTCTAAACTCACACACACACACACGCACACACACATATAATGTAATAGTTCTTCAAAACATGAGTATGACATATTCCACATTCCTTGATATATAATACGATAAAACTCTTCAAGTCATCCATGTGGCTTCAAGAGCTCATACAATCGGCCCAATGAAGATTTAGGATGAAAATAAATCATCAAATAAAATTTTGACATGTGTTAGAGTAATTTTATAATATTTATGATATTATTTTTAGCCATAATTTCCCACCTTTCTCATAACATTGGTAAAAAATTAATAAAGATACTATTCATATTGGAGAAAAATAAATAATAAATCTATATAATAAATTTTACCTTATGATTCCAAATATCGAATCTATTTTTTCAGATTCAAAATACATAATTGGCTCAAATTAAATTAAAATTTATCCCATTAACAGAATGAGAAGATATGTTTTTAGAGAGAAAATGTTCAAAATATTAATATGTCTTTATCCATATTCAATGGGAAATTGATTTCAATAACATAATATTTTATTATATAATATAAAATTGGTCCTATTATATATTAAAAAAATAAAAAATATAATTTGATACTATAAATTATTTCGATGAAAAAATTTAATTAAATTTCTATATTATTTCACAATTCTTCAAAACATGTAACATATCATGAAAAATCCAAAACATTCAGCCAATGTAAATTTGTATATTAACATTTAAAATAATATTTTCATTTTTTAAAATATAATCAATTAAATTTTAAACAACTACATTTAAAAAAATTTCTCTATCAAAAGGCGGTGAAACTATCTTCTTATAAAAATAATTTTTTTAGGAGTAAAACTGGATTTCATCTTATATAATGCCTAGAAGACTCATAATATGAATGTTAAACAAATTATTTATAATAATATATATATATATATAATTTATATAATAAAAAATGTCTAATGGGTTTCTTTATTAGTAAGAAATTCAGTTGTGCGCATTTAGCTTGTTTTTTAGAAAAATATTTTTCTTACATAAAAAACGGTTCTATTTTTATTTATATGTAATTATTCACCACATATTACATTATATATAAATTTATAACCAATATTTTCATAATTAAGTAAATATTGTCCATTATCACCATTCTAACAGCTATGAAATAATGGTAACATTTACAAAATAATATATAGTTCTACCTTTATTGTTGATATGGTGTATCATGTACCCTATCTAACATAGTTTTTCCTTCTAAAAACATGAGATGTTACAATACATATCCCACTATAACTAATACGTATGTTCGCTAATGGTTTCTTATATTCATTTGGAGACTGTGTGCCAAGCCCCTTAGAAAAAAATACACATTGTTTCTTCTGCACTCTAAATGACTCACCCATTACAGTCCAATAACCATGTTGTAAAATCTTGCGTTTTATAAATATAATTGAAAATTATATCATTCAAATGTGTTTTCATCATTTAGGAAAAAGCATGCCCAATATTCTATATACATAGGGGAGAATCCTTCTGAAACACTTAAACACAAACATAAATTTATTAAAAAATTCATAAGAACCTAATTAACCTCATAAGTCTAAAAAATATAAATAAATAAATTTTGGATTATGTAACAGTCATAATTCCAACTAGAATATCAATTTTCAAAATAACTCCATCAACAAAATTTCTTGAGATTCCAACTCAATACTAAAATACAAACCAAAATGCAATTATGAATCACAATTGATATAATATCTAGTTTTCATATTGATGGATTGTGATATATTTAGATATAAGGGTTGTAACAACCTAGGTAATGATAGAATAAATAATTTTCATATTTATTAACATGAATTAGATATTTACATTTGTTATAAAAATATTATGTAATTCAAAATAAAAAAATAGGTTCAACTAAACTCTTTTCCTGTTATGTTTTATTGAATGATTAAATTATGAATTTTAGAAATATAATTTCATAAAAGAAATATCATTTTTGAAAACCTCAATTAAAAATTATCTTATGTAGAATCATTGGTATTTTTCTTAGAAGTAATTTTTTTAGGAATTGAGATACATAATGAATATTAAATGAAAATTAACCTCTCATTTTAAATAATTTTAAGGTTAAATTACATTTATTTTATTTACTGTTAAATTATTTCAAAAATAAAAAATTATCCTATTTAGGAAATTGTATTAATTTTTTTAATAAATTTTGATATAAAAACATTTCAATGTTTTGAACTTATTCACTTTAAAAACCTGTTGTTTCATCACATTTATCAGATTAATAATAAACAAATTTTTTTCCATTTTTAATTTAAGTTTTAAAGGTGTATTCCATATTTCTAATAATAATAATAATTATAATAATAATATAAAATGTTCAATAATATCATCTTAATCTTTTACCAAATGAATTTTGAGAACAATATTAATTAATTACATAGATTATAGTTAAAATTTGATTACGTTGGGTTTAAAATAAAACATTAAAGTATAAAAAACATCTATAAACTTGTATATAAACTATTTTATGGAAATATATCGACCATTATACCTATAATGTTCTAAAATGGTTCATTTTGACCTGTTTTCCACATGAAAAATGTGGGAGCACTCAAATCATTCAAAAAAATTCTAAGTGTGTCATCTCCCCCACTTAAAAAAGGCACCCCCCTATACTCACTTTTAAAACCATCATAACCAGTTGGTTCAACCAATAATATAAAAGATAACTTCTCTAAATCCCTTATTTAATCCTATAATTCTTAAATTATCTATTAATCCAACAATGTAATAACTTTTTTCAAAAACAAAAGGAGTTCCCATAAGAAAAGGGAACGTACTCCGAGAAGTGTTACTATTTTATTTATTCCACCACACAGATAAATTATTATTATATATTGCATATAAAATCATATAATTATATTTTTTCATGTTATGTTTACTGCCAAAATTACTCATAATTCCATCAAATGGGATACAGAATCATCGTTCTTGTGTACGACAGACTACATCCTTACAAACAGATATCGTCTGTTTCTTTATTACCAGAATTCACGTTTGGGAATGATGATGGATGTAAATGATACATATATTATTTATAAAATAATTATACCTTTTGTATAATTTTATCATATATTAATTTTTAAATTCAATATTGTAGGGGATACGATAAGATCAATCTTGTGTACAATGGACAACTACCTCGCCAAGCGATGTGATTCCTTTTTCTACCAACATGTTATATAGAAGGAGTATACTAATAATGAATATATGTTATAAAAACTACATAATAATTATATTAATGTATTATTAATCATTATTTAAATATAATATATTATTTTATTTCTTAACCTTTTACATACTAAAAAAGTGGTAACGTCTTTTGTGGAAGTCCAGACTACTGCCTCCTCGAAGTGATGTGAATACTTTTTTCACCACCAAAACAAAATAATGTGATATATTAGTATATTTAATTAATGTTTGTGGTATTTATGAAGTAATTATCATTATTTAATGATATTTTATAACTTACCTTCTTTATATATTGATCAATGACAAATAGAATCATTAATCTTGTGTACGTACAACCAACCATCTCCCTGATCGGATCATAGGTTCATTTTTTAATTATAATTAATTATAGAAATTAAATGTATAAATTTTTTATAAATATTATAATAATTTATTGATTATTATTATGGGTTGTTTAAATAATAACCTCTTTTGACCATATTCGTCCTACAAATTCAATTTTTGACACATATGATGAATATAGTCAAAACAGATGACTTAAAATAATTGAATATATATTTCAATATTAGTTGGTAATAAGTTAAAAAAATTAAAAATAAACATGAGAAGTATTTTCAACAAAGAAAATAATTAAAATATTTTTATTATCAATGAATATAATTACACATGATAAATGTTAGACTCAAGGATGGGGACAAAGACTCAATTTCCTTTCATTTAGGCATTTATTGATGCAATGCACCTTTATTCTTTGATAAGGAGCATGTACATACCCTTTTACATTTTATATGATGAAAATATATATTCATCATGGTATTAAATGTTTTCTCTAAACTTACACTTTCATTTGTATTATTATTTAATTATTTACATGGTGATTAGGGAATTGACTTATAAATATATACTTTTTTAATGTTTCAAATGAAATATATTTATCTTCAGTGTTTATTTTCTTTAAAATGTTTTTTTTATATTTTTATTTGTGTAAATGAAATATTTTTTATTGTTTTTTATAACACTTTTACATTATTTCAATTGTTTTCATAAGGAATATTTTTATGTGTTTTAACTGAAATAATTTAATAAACAAAAAATGGTATGTTCTAATGTATATAGCTACAATGAATTTTATATCTTGTAATACATTTATATATTTTTTATATTCCCCTAATATCATAAATGTTATTTTAAATAAAAAACCATATTTGTTTTGTATTTAATGTCTATTTTCAAATGTAAATTTCATTTTCAATGAAAATGGGTTCTGTAAGAAATGATATTTTAATATCTGAATGAAATTTTTGTATGGTTCTAAAAGTGTTTTTAAATGATAATTGTTTGGTCATTTCTCAGTTATTTGGAATTATATACAATGGGTACACCCTAATAGTGTCAGGTGAGCTCATTATAGCTCATAAAACGAGTACGCAAAGATAGTTCTCTAATGCATTGGGTGTTGATCATTTTATCCAGATAATTTTATTGGAGGTTTGCATATTGTTATTCCAATTTGTAAGGGGTATATATGGGTTCTATAAGAAGATTTTCTTAGCTACCTACATGAATTTTCTTTTCTTTCTAATGAGTTTTATTGGGGATCATTTATTTAAAATGATAAATAAATGATATTTTATAAAGAATGATAAATTCTATTTCATGATAAAAAGTTATGATTTATTTATAAAAGGTTTTCATGTTTTTTATTTTATTCTATTGAATAAAAATTTCTTTATTTTTTATCCATAAAATAAATTTTTCTACCATCCATCATTTAATTTTTTTTCATAGCATTTAAGGATGGGTAATGGAAATGAAGATGTCAAGATGAATGTAATGATGATTTTATTAAAAAATACATAATGATTTATATTGAAAAGTTTTATATTATGGAAATAAAATTATAATAATTATAATTTTCCACATTGTATTATATGTTTTTGTAATTTAATAATTTTTTCCTTTGTTTATATAACTCTATAACTGAAAGGGTTATAAAATATAAGAGAATAAACTATTGAAAATAAATCACAATTATGTAATGTTTAATTATGGGTCCTTATTGTTGATATCAAATGATGGTTTAGATAACAATATAGTATAAGAAAATTATAATAGAATTATTTTGAAGGATTTTAAAGTATCGTTATGTTAAAGTGATATATAATTTAAATATTACCATGTTTCATGGATGAATCTATTTCTTTTCAAAATGGTTTCCCATAGAGAAAAGTGGGAAGGTATAGTGGGAAATATTAGATATGAAAAAAACCCTCAAAATCAAAAACCCAATATTATTGAATTAGTATATAATAGTTTTTTGTAGTGAAGTATCAATTTACACATGAAATAAATGGTGGTGGTATCCATGCTAGAGTGGAACCATATCTACCATGAAGGAACATGTCTATTTTGGAGAATTTAAAGATGAAAATCCCACATCATTTAATTGATAATCTAACCCCTTAATTTTTGAATGTTGGATTAATTCCCTATAGAATATATTTTAGGTCCAAGGATGTTCAAAATGTCAATATGTATCCAATTCTGTTCATTATTATGACGAGATGTTAATCTATGTTGGACTTTGTTTATCAACACTGGAGAGAAATATAAGGTTGATCATTTGGAATGGGAAATATTTAAGGATATTTTAATTAAGAAATATTTTATATGGTTGATTGAATATGTATAGAAAAAAATTACATGAATTGGGAAAAAATGATTAGGATTTTATAGTTTCATATAAATAAATCTCCAATAGATTTGAAGGGTATGTACTAAATTATATTTGAGGCACCAATGGAAAAAATAGGTCTTTTTTAGGATTGAAAAAAATCCTATAAAGAGCTTGGGATGCACGATGATTTAAAATCTATGATAAAGTTTTACATTTCTCTATAAAATTGGGTTGGAGAGTTCAAACTTTTATGTGCCTCATGATGAGTAAATAAATTAGGGGTCAATATAGAATGTGATGGGGAAACATATAAAAAATAATTCATGAGTTATGTTATTTAATTTCACATATTTTGTTACATGTGGTAAAAATAACCCAATAGAATGTCATCATATATCTGGGAAGTGATATAGAAGTGTAATGCTCGGCCATATAGACCACGATTGTGAATAAAATATTCCCAAAGAATCAGTGAATAGGGTAACTTATGACCATACAATGGTATGAAGAATTAGTTTCAATGATTTCAGTCATTATTCTTAGGTGTCTCTAATATTAGTTTAATATGATAGAAATATTCATGATCATATATATAATGTTGTGGAAATGTCAATTTCTACTAATATAGTTGATGTTTGGCAATAAAATAAAGTGGTGATATATCCAGGGAGCTCATTATTTTTCAATAATAGACCTATGTTCAGGGTACTATTTGTTGATAGTGAATGAAGAAAACATTCCAAAGAATATGTTTTGGAGTACATTTGAGAAATATGAATTAACACTTATTCTGTTATGGTTGTATAATAATCCTTTTGTATTTAGAGACCCTATGAATAGAATTTTTCATTAGTTATTGGAAATAATTGTGGTTCTGTTTTTTGATGAAATTTTGGTATATTATATAATTCATGAGGAACATTAAATACACCTATATATTAGTTTGAAAACCATAAAATAGAATAAATATTATTGTAAATTTAGAGATTGTGAAATTTTGGGTGCAATTAATTTCAATCCTTTGATATATTGATTCTAAAGATGAGATAACTGATACTACTAAATCAAAAGTTTTTGGTCAAAGGCCAACACCCAAAAATCTAACATAAAATTATAGTTTTATTAGATAAATAGGTTTCTACCTATGGTTTTTTTAAAACCTTTCATGGTTTTATAGCCCACAAACTATGTCAAAATGGAAAGGATCTACATTCATATGGAAATAATTATATGATGATATTTTATAGGAACTAAAAATAATATTTGTAATGCTCAAGTTTTGGAACATAATTCCATAAAATTGTGAATTTTTCTTATATAGAGATTATTAATTGAAGGTACATGGTTGTATCCTAATGATGAATGATCAGGTAATTAATATAAATTACCTGAACCGAATCCTCATGATTTAAATTACCTACACATGATTTGGAATTACCTGTTATGGATTTTTATTTAAAAATAATGTGTAATCATTTCAATATAGAAAAATGATAAATATATACTAATAAAAAAAATTAATTATACAGTCACTCATAGAGAATAAAATATGAGATAGAGAAGATGAATAGAAATGGTCAAGGCTTACTATTTCACAATTCATTACCATCAAGGACAAAAAGTAATTGTAATTTTGGGTTGTAAAAAATAATCACACATTAACTATGTTATATTTGTAACATGGCACTTTGGTTAATTATTTTCAACATTTTTTCCTAGAAGAAGTGGATATATAGGAATCCACTATTTTGATTCTAGTTTCTACAATGTATTCTTTGTTATAAATAATTTTTCATGCTTAGAATGTGAATAATAATTGTTGGAAAACACAGAATCTATTAAGAAGGGTATGTTTAATGATTTTAATATTAATGGTTGAGGTGTTTTAATATTTTAGAGAAGGATTATGTGATCCTTGTGATTACCTGTTGAGGAAAGAGTTATTGAGTGAACTCATTGTTATCAGTATTATGTTCATTTGGGAGGCACTAAGTTGTATAAATACCTTAGGTAGTATTACTGGTGGGATGGAATAAAAAGATATATTTCTAACATTACCATGAATTATTTCACTTAATATTAGGTCAAATAAGAATAAAAACTATCTAAATAGATTCTTCAACCATTATCTAGGTTGGAGTGGAAATGGGAAAATATACCATTAGATAACATTGTGGTATTTCCAAAGACATTTGAAGGTAAAAATTTTAATTTTCATATTGATTTTTTATTAAATAAGTCTATAAATTTCATTCCCATATGAGATACTATGTATTTATATTGTCTTTACAAACATAATACAAATGATATAGTCAGGTTACATAGAGTTCCACTCAATTGTATGAGACTGTGATCCCATATTCACATCTATTTTTTAATAATTACATTGAAGTCATTGAGTACCTAATTAAATGTTAGTGTATCATTTGATCCTCAATCATATGGATAAACTGAAGAAAAAATTCTGACCATGTAATATATGATTCATTCATAATCAATGGATTACCAGTGAAGTTTGGATCGACATATTTCTTTTATTAACTTTTTTACTTCTAATAACTATTTTCGTTCCTGTATACATATGTCACCCTTTGTGTTATTATATGGAAATCAGTGTCAAACATGTGAATTTAAGGATTATTTATGATAAAGTAAGTTGATGGGACATGGTTTGGTGGTGGAAATGGATGAGAAGGTGAAATTGATTTAGTGAAATATGAGTGTAGCTATGAGAAGTTAGAAACAATATGTTGATAACCGGAGGAATGATCTTTCGTTCAGGGTAGGTGATAATCTATTTCTAAAATTTTCTTCATGGAATAGAGTTATATATTTTGTTAAAAGGGGAATATAATTCTTCTTCTAATTAGAACATATGAAATATTAGTGAAATTTAGATCTGTTGCCTATAGAATGGACTTAACTTCAAGTTCATCTCACGTAACAATTTTATATTTAGGTTTCAATGTTTAGGAAATATGTGTCGGATTAATTTAGTTTTTTGAGAGTTGAAGGAGATCAGTTGAAAAAAATGTTTCTTATTGTTAATTTTTTTAATATTTAATACTAGAGAGAATTTTTTTTTTCGGAAATAGGTGATTCAATAGTTGAAGGACCTATAAAAAAACCAAATTCTTAAAGAGGCAACATAAGAATATAAATATTCACTAAATTAATAGAATCCATATATTTTTAATAGTTGAATAAATATAGTATGGAAATAATTAATAAAAGGGGGAGGAATTTTAAAACTTATGAAATTATATAATAAATATTTTTTATTTCTATTTATATGATTTTTTAAGCCACAATAGTTATAAAAATAATAAGTAATTTTAAATAAAAAAGTAAATCATTTTAAATAAACTCTTTTGTTATAAGGATTCATTTAAATGATTAATTTATTTATTTTATAATATAAATTTGAAGAAATTACTATAATTTCTGAAATCATAATACAAAAATTAACTTACAATGGATATTTGAGCATTTTCTAAGAAATATCATTTTTTATGAATAATGATATTTAATTATTTTTAATTTAAAAAATTCTTTTTTGTTTAAATATTTAATAATTATAAATAATTTATTTTAATTTTAATCAAATGTAAATTAAATAAATATTATTAAAATTAATAATATTTAGCTCATTGGAATAAAAAACATATTAAATTTTGATTTAAATAATTTCAATATTTTGATCCCTTTGTATTTAAAATCCCACTCTCTTGCCACATCTACTGGATTTATATTAAATTAAAATTTACCTATTTTGTGAATTCAATTTAAAAAAGGATTTTATATTTAAGATCATCATAATTTATAATTTATAATAATTTTAACTAAATTTGACTCCAAAATAAATAGTGGCAACCGTAAAAATTAATTACCATGATTAAGTTAAAAATTGATTTTATCAAGGGTTGATCTAAAACGAATAAGGGTAAAAATAACATATATAATCATATAAAAAGTATTTTATGGCCTTATTTTGACCATTCAACCTATAAGGATCATTAATGGTCCATTTTGGACGCTTTTCTATATGAAAAACATTGGAGAACCTAGGTATTTTTAAAAATACTAGTGTTTCCTCTCCCCAATGTATAAAATCCACCACCTCTCCTTGTAACAACCCAAGAATTTATGATTTTAATAAATGTTTATTTTTTTGTCTATTTATTTAGACAATATTAAAACATAGATATATTTCCTTAATTAATATAGATCTTGTTAATAAATTATGATGAAATATAATATATTACATTCATTTCCAAGAAATAATGTTAGTATAGTTTCATAATGATATATTAATTTCTATTTATTAAGTAAATGTGTTTTAGTAAAATTCATTACATAAGGAAACATTGCCCGAAATCTCATCTTTTATTTATTTTTTTAGTAAATGTGTTTACGTTCATCCATCTTAATATTTTTAAATTAACCAATGAATAATTGTTTATTTTGAAAATACTATTTTTATATTTCTTTTATGTGTTAGGTAGTTTTTATTTTAATGTTATAAGTTAAGGGTATGTATACTTTTCCTTATAATTGTTCATGAATGTGAAATTATATACATGTGTATATTTATAGGGGAATTATTTTATCTAAATTGTAATTATATAGTTACTAATATGTATGTCATTATGTATTGCTCTTAAAATTTTATGTGCCATACATAATTGATAAATGCTTATGATTATTGATTTATATATCATTTTATTTGAATAAAAATTCATAATGGATATTACTTCATTGGAAATATTTATTCACACAAGTCATTATTTTATGCATATATCAAATTAAGAAAATTAGTTTGTAATATTTTAATTTAATCATGATTTTTTAAAGATAATGTTTAATGTTTTAATGAAAATTAATTTAAGGGGATATTTAAAATAAATAAATGTTTATTATTATTTTTATTAATAGTCCATGAAAAATAAAAATAAAAAGATATATGGAAATACCAAATATAACAAGTGATTTCATAATAAAGTTAATATTTATACATATATATAGATTCATATGAATTTAATACATTTTTATGTTTTTAAATAAAAAACTCTAGTGGAAAATGTATATATATGAAGAATGATAAAAATATTTTCACAAAAAATTGGCACTTGGAAATTTAAAACTATAAGGCTATGAGGAGTGAACTAATTCCTAACGAAGTGGTTAGTTCTAAAACATAGTCCAATGTTTAAGTGACCCTATTGTCTTTTTTTTCAAAATATTGCATAGAATTTTGTAAGAAACCACCAATTAATTAATTGTTTTTCAAAGGGTTATTATGTTCAAAAAGAAATATAATGTTTTCAATAACATAATAATTAACATATTCTATAATTCATCTACAAAAGCGTAATAATTTTCAAAATAATATATTTCTATTTTTTAAGGGTGTAAGAATTTTTAAATTCACATTAAAAATGATGTTTTCAAAGGGGTTTCAATTGTGATTTAAAAAATCTATTATATTTTTGAAATGTGAATTAAAAATTACATATTCAAAATTATAAGTATTTTCAAAATATTTTAAAGTAATTTTTTTTAAAAAATATTTTTAAAACAACTGATGAATGTTATTTTCAATGATATATTTGCAAAAGTATTTTCCAATGTATTTTTCAAATGGTATATGTATATTTAAAAATATTTTCCTCTAAATTTTCAAAATTAAATTACTTGGGAATTTTCATCACCTATGATTTTATAAAATGATTTAGGTTCATATAAAACATCAATGGAGTTTAGTTAAATAAAAATCTTGTTATAGAAATGATTCATCACTATATTTTTATTTACTATATTAACATCGATAACATGTACTAGTGGATATTTTTCACCAAATCATAATCTAGAAAAATATCCTTATTTTTAAAAAAAAATATATTTTTCAGATACTTGTAAATAAAAAGATTATAATCAATTTTTATGTACTGTATTCAGAAGCATTGTTCTATGGGTCTATAGTTGGTATCAATTGAATGTTTTAAAGAACATTGGATATTATGGAATTTTGTTAAAATAATTATAGATTTCAAGTATAATTTTTTAGTAAAGCCATCGTTTTCAAACCTTTTAGATTGAGGTAAAACCTGACTGTTAAAAATTAACTTTTGAACACCTAGGATTTTAAGTATGTATAAATATAGTAGTATAAATTATCTAAAATCTGAAAAATAGAATTTCAAAATTTTCATCAAGTACAAAAAATGAATTTCACAAAAAAATAGGTTTAGGGGGGGGGGGGGTATAATGTAAAAACAAAGTAATTTGTGCTTGTAATAAATTTTAATTTATCGGTTTGTTTTTATAGATAATATAAACATGTAGATATATTTATTTAATAATTATAGATCTTGTTAATAAATTATTATGAAATATAATATATTAGTTTAATTTCCATTAAATAATGTTAGTAAAACGTCATGTAGATATGATAATTATTATTCATTATGAAAAAGTGTTTTCATAACAGTATTTACATAAATAAACATTGTATGAATACTCATTTTGTATATTTTACGTGTTCAATATGTTTATAGAATCACTTTTTGAACATATATAATATTTATTTAGTTTATTTCTTTTACGAAACATATCATTTTCAATATTAACCTTTCTAATAGTTTTGATTCATTTAAATTATTATTATTTGATAAAAAATATATATAATACTAAATAATAAAAGCATTATTCTAAAATATTAATTTTACAATGATTTTTGGTTGCTAGTAGTAAAAGGTAATTAAATTGGAATTATGAGGAGGTACATAAAATTAAATTCACTATAATTATAATAATAATGTTTGTTAATAAAACTATAATTTATTAAAATTATAATTTATAAATTGATTTAGTTTAATTAATATAATTATTTGTCTATATATATGTACGTATATAAGTATAAGAAAATTAATTTATCAATTAAATGTTTATGGAGATTTTTAAAAAAATTATTATATGTAAGTAAATTATAAAAATTTATAACTATATTTAATGTTGAAATATAAAATATTAAAAAAAATGAAAATGAAAAATGGAATTTTTTTTAAAATGTGTTGTCTTCCTCTGGTACCACTCACCCGACCCCTATTGTCATTGACCTCTCCACTCCTAAATCCACTACACTAGCTAACCAGCACCATCCAATCTCCACTCAGCAGTCATTGACCAAGGATCTCCCCACTACTAGAGTTAGCCTCTCTGATGAACACCCTCGATAAACTACTGATATCAAAGCCTCCCTTCTATATCATTGATCAAGTCTTATTCCTCAATATATGGATATAGAGAAAAATCCAACCCTCACTATTTAACCCCCTCCCAAGTCATCCGAAGAAGACATTGGAACCTTTATCATTTTCTTATTTTTCTCCATCTCCTCCTTCTCTTATAAGTAATCAACCGCCCATGTGAACCTATACAGTAGTTTCATCATTTTACCCCATCATATCATGGAAGATAAATACATACCTATATATATATATAAGATATTTAATTAGGAGAACCCCTCATTGGAAAACCCTAGATGAACCCCTATCTGGATATCCCTTTTCATTTTACTCGATGGTGAAAACACACAATAGGCTGAAGGCTACTACTATCCCCCTAGTTCGATATCTACAATTCATTTCATAGTATAAGTTTGAGAACTATTCTTTTTTTATATTCATATATATATATATATAAATATTAATGTATAAGTATAAGTAAAATATTCATGTTCATCATATACACATATTCATACAAGTATTAATTTCAAATTGTACTTATTAGTATACTATTTATAAAAGTATCCATTTTTACTATATTTTATTTTTGTGCATGTTATGTTTTCACTCCAAATTTTCATTTTTTTCAAGTATCAAAGTTTATATATTAATATTTATTGTTTACAATTTTATTTTCACACACACACACACATAGATATATATATTATGTATGATTTTAAATTCCATCAAGTTCAATTTTTAGAATTTATATATATGATATATATATATATGTCATTGAATTTTTTTGGACCAAATATATGGAAGTACTTATGAGAATATAACTCATGTGATATTAGTACATTTCATACCTTTGTATGAAATTTATGTGTGCATTTGATAATTTATTTTCAAATTCTCCGTTGTACACACACACACACAGATATATATATATATATATATTCTAATTATAATGTTCAAGTTTATATAAGTATTACATGTTCTTAAATTATTATATTTAATAATGAATGTAAATTAAATTTATGTATCTGGTTTCTTTTATTATATATATATATATATGTGTGCGTGTGTGTGTGTGTCTTTCCATCATTGTATGTCTCAAAATGAATTTTTAGTTCATTTCAAAACATGAAATAATTCAACATCATATTTTTAAATTATGCAAAGAAGAATCATTTATTTTGAAAACAAATTCTTTTATATTTCTTATATATGTTATGTAGTTGTTCTTTTAAAGATATATTGAAGGGTGTGTTTACATTTAATTATTATTTTTCATAAATTTTAAATTATTTACATACATATATTAATTAGAGAATTATTTTATCAAAATAGAAATTTTATAGTTACCAAAATTTATGCTATTAGAAAGTATTCTCATAAATTTAGGTGTGATACACAATTGTTTAGAGTATATTTTTATTGATATATTTATAGAATTTAATATAAATAATAATTCATTGTGGTTATGTAGTTGGGGGTTGGCTTAGTGGTAAGCACCCCGTAATCCTACATGAAAAATGGGGGTTCAAAACCCATTGGGTGTAGGGTACTGTAGCAGTACTGTAGCAGTGGCGACACTGTTCATCAGCGGGTACTATAGCGGCTGCAGGACACTGTAGTGGTGGTGGTACTGTGCGGGTACTGTTGCTGGCGGGTTACTATTCACAGAATGTGAATTGGGCCAAAAATTTGGGCCTACGGGCTATGTAATGGGATACAAGCCCACTGGGACTTCGGGCTATGTAATGAGTTTCCCTCTACCCTGTTAAAAGAGGACTTTGCTTTAATTTAATAAAAAAAATGAGGCTTCAGCCCCAAACATTAAAAAAAACAATTCATTGTGGTTATTATTTCATGTTAAAGTTGTATTCATCCATGTAATTATTTATGAAGAAAACCAATTAAGCAAATGAGTATTTAATATTTTCAATTATGCATGAGTATTTAAAGAGATATTTCAATACTTTAATGATAAATAATTTAATGGGATATTTCAAATACATCAAGGTTGTTTTTTATTAATAATCCATGAAAAATAAAAATGAAATAAGATTTGGTAATACCTAATATTACAATTGATTTAATAATAACTTTAAAATTTATACATTTATAATTGTGCTTGTATATTTAATGAATTGTTATGTTTTTAAACAAAAAAACCCCAGTGGAAAATGTATATCTATAAAGAAAGCTAATTTTTATTTAATAAAATTGCACTTGGAAATTGTAAACAAGAAGAGAATGATGAGTGAAATAATTCTTAAAAAAGTGTTTGGGCCCAAAAAATCCATAATTGTTTATGTGACCCTATAGTTTTTTAAAGTTTGCAAAGTATTTTCTGAAAACACACTGGTTTATTTTATTCTATATTCAAAAGAAATATTATGTTTTCAAATGAGTAACAATTTTTACAAGTTGTAATGCATTTCCAAAATCATAAGTATTTTTAAATTAGTATATTTATGTGTTTTCAAGGGCATATGGATTATCAAATGAATGTTAAAAATCATGTTCTGAATGGGTTTTGAAAAGAGTTTTCAAAAAGTTATTATATTGTGAGAAGTTTTTTAAAAAAATATGTTTTCCGAATTATAATACTTTTTAAAGGATTTCTGAAGTGTTTATAAAAATAAAATTTAAACATATTTTTCAAAGGTATTCCCAAAGATATATTTTCAAAATAATTTTCAAAATTATTGCCAAAATTATTTTTCATTTTGTATATGTATTTTATAAAAAAATTCGGTTTTATATATAGATTTCTTGGAGTTTAGTTTGATAAGAAGCTAGCGTGAGAAAAGGTTCATCATTGGATTTTTATATAATATTTTAAATTTGATAATATGTACAATATTTAAATTTCCTCCTATTCATAAATTGGGAAAATATCCTCAATTGTAATTTTCTTTATATTTTTCACATACTTTAAATATATATATATATATATATATATATTATGTACTGAATTTGGATGCACGGGTCTGAGGGTATACACTTCTCCTCCCATCACACCATAAAAACCTTTTGTTTGGAAAATAAATTACCAAATAAAATTTATAATACCCTTATATAAACATATAGTCCTTAATTAGTGTATAAATTGAATAATGCGTGGCATTTGGTACAAACCAATAGGTGTTACCCGAAGAAGAGGTAATGTAGTCAAATAAGTGTTTCAATTTATTTCTTTATCCACTAATTAAATTATTCTAATAACATGATTATAAAATAACCTTAATATAATACATTTAAATATATGTTTATTTTTTAAATTAATACCTAAAACCACACACATCCATCAAATTGGTTATGAAATCATCGTTTGTTTGTCCATCAGACAACCACCTCACAATCTAATGTCATTAATTTCTTCACTAACACCTCTCATGGTTGGATATGATGATGTATTTAATGTTTATATATGAAGTATATAAAATAATTATACATTATTATTAGTTATATCATATATACCTTTTTAAATTACATTTTTTAAGGGAAATGATAATGTCACTCATGTGTTCGGTGGATTACCATATTGAGAAGAAATGTGATTTGTTTTTCACTAACTCATCTCTTGGAATGTAATAAGGGTAAAATTGATGAATATATTTAATATTGCAGACATAATAATGGTATTTAGTAAATAAAAATCATTATATAAATATAATATCTCATTATATTTCTTACCATTTTCTATAGTAAAAAGTGATAATGTCATTCTTGGATGTGTGTACTACTGAATCCTCGATGAAATGTGATTCCTTTTTCAATATTGTTTTATTGAAATAGTATACATAGTTGATAAATTAAAAGGGGGGGGGGGGTGTGAATTGTATGTTTAAAAATATTTGTTTTTAACCTTAAGGAAATATATGTTTAACAAAGTTAAACAGGGTAAATTCCCAAACCCTAAAATAGCTCTATGAAACAAAATTGCTTAGGTTCCAGAAATATGGTACCGGAAATGAAACTTAAGGGATGTTAAGATAGGAAAAATTCTACCTTAAAGCCTATAGAGTCTGATTTATCAGAAAAAATAAAAGTATAAGAAAGTATAATAATTTTATACGTTCATCCTTTATACAAATATAAAGAAAATAAAACTTGAAACAAAAAAACTAACTCGTAGAAAATCTTTTGACCCAAAGAGTACGGTATCCAAAAACCTTGGATAAAGGACCCTTGATTTATAATTTCAAGAAAGTCTGTCTTACCCACACTTAGGTAATCCCTTGATAGGAATATCATAATTTTTATTACTATCCCCACAACACCTTGATCTTTAAGGTAGTTGACAACTCTATCTTCCTATCCCCATAAGTCCTTTAACATTAAGGTAGTTGGTACCTCTTCTTCCGATCCTCTGATGTCCTCGATTATACCCAGCAACATTCTGAGTCGCACAAAGCAAGCTGAACAAGACGTTTATAACACACAAGGCATGAGAGTCTCTCTTTCAAGAAATAACTTTACAGCCAGTAATATCTAGATTGAACAACAATTATTGAGCTCGTTGAAATGAGATCCTATTTATAGGAATAACTCCAATGGTCAACTCCCTCCTCCAATGGTCATATTTTTCATTGATTCTCGGAGGGACCTATACCCATGTCACTCAACTAATGGTTTGTTAGAAATAGATTTCACGACATTATTTCATAATAATAAAATGTGTAATGAAAAATAATTAGCATAAATAAATCTGAATTTTTAGAGTGTAGGTAAAAATAGAATTAAGAGTCTAATCATATAAAAAATCAGAATCTATAATACATGAAGTTTTGGATTCTGTTTTACAAAGAATTTAGAATCTGAATTCTATAGATTCCTATGTCTGAATTCCAATGAATCTGAAGTTTGAATTCTGAGGAATTAAGAGTCAGAATTATAAGGAATTTGGAGTCTAAATTTTTAGGAATTCAGTGTATGAATTATGAAGAATTCCGAGCCTGAATTTTGAGGAATTTGGAGTACGAATTTCACTGAATTCAGAATTTGAATTTTCGAGAATTATGAGTTTGAATTTCATAGAATTAAGAATATGAATTTTAGAGAATTTTTAATCTTAATTTTAGAGAATTTTGAATCTGAATTTTAGATAATTCAGAGTCTAATTTTTAGAGAACTCAGAATCTGAATTTCAGAGAATTTAGAGTCTGAATTTTAGTAAATTCATAGTCTGAATTTCAAAGAATTCAGAGTGTAAATTTCAAAGAATTCAGAGTCTAAAAACATTACACTCAATATCCAAGGAATTATAATATTATTATGTTTTAAATAAAAATCCGAATTTTTGACTTAGAAATAAAATGAGTTTGAATTAAAGAGATTATAAAATGAGACAATAAACTCAAAGGTATGGATAAAATTTCCTATAGATAAAGAAAACATTCCTCAATAAAACAATCCTTAGGTAAATAAGATTTTCCTTAAGATAAAGTGTTTGTGATTTTCAAAATATAGAGGAATTGAAAAGTTATAAGGAAACCTTACTAACTCAAAAATCTCCCCCTTTTTTGAAAGCACAAAAAACCTTGCAAAAAAAAATAAAGACTATGATTTTTCTTTATGAATTTTAAAATAACACTTATCCCCCTTCACTTATGAATCATGATGAATACGACAAACTCTCCCTTAGATTTTGAAATCCCTGAGGATGATATTCATGACTTCCTTAGAGGAATTTTACTTTTTCTTGCATACGAAAGAGTTATTTAAGTAAACTCCCCCTTACTTAAACTCCCCCTTACTTAGGGAATTATATTCTTTATACTTACTATTTTTTATCATTCCTTTATCCCCATTTGTTATTTTCAAAAAGGAAATGAGAGAATGGAAAACAAAACATGTTAACTAAAATATTAGAACTATAAAACATAACAAATGAAGAATAGCCAAATTTTTATTATGATTGTAAAAAGTTGTACTGGAAATGAAATAAAAAAAGACTAGAATTATAAGGGAAAATATTTAACCTTATTTTTCCTTAGGCATGATCTTATTCATGATAGTATTTAGCTTCTTAATCTCTTTATGATATCCTTAAATGTTCTTGAGAAAAAGTTCCCAATACTGATTTTTCTTTTCTATATACTTGATATTTTCATCCAGAGACTAAGAATTTCTGCCTAAGAATTCAGAAGCTCTTCTTTCTGATTGAACATTACTTAAAACTCTATTCTGAGATCCCTTTCCCTCTTCAAATTAAAATCAATTGAATTTATTTTCCCATTCAAATATTTTTCTTCTTGCTTCTAGGATACATGTTCTAGGATTAGCTTCTCAGTAAAAATTTTTGTAAGATATTTCATCCTCTCATCAGCTCTATCAAAATCATCATTTACTGAATCATGAATGTCATCAGGAATTCTCAGATATTCAATCATTTTCTTGGACCACTTTGTAATTTCTTTACAAGAACTTTTGTGAGCATCATAACCAATATAAAAGGTTTTGAATTCAGCCTCAAGCTTGATGAATTTTTCCATGAGCATGATTGAAGATTCTATATTATGATTAAAGGAGTTTTGAAGCAGTTGTCACCTCAAGTCAATACTCGGAAACAAGGGAATGGTATCTACAAATTTCTTTAGCGACTGTACTACAATGTCTTGACCTATGGAAGATGATTTAAAATATGATTCCCTTGTCAGTGTGGATTTTTTTCTATCTCAAGAGGATTTCTTTTGAATGATCCACCAAAATCATTTTTCGCTATAAAATCTTTCTTTGATGTATCAAATATCACATGTTTTCCTTTATCAACTATAGAAATGGTCTCCATATCCTTTAGAGATTCATGTTCACTGTTTGATACTTGATGATTTCATCTTCATCAACATTTTCATTCTCATCATCTGCCTTAAGATCATCAGGTTTAATGTCGTATTGATTTCTACATACATCATCAGAAGGTTTATTAACCTCTTCCCTACCTTCATCCTCTTTTCCTTAGGAAACAATTTTAATATATTCAGCCAGGGAAGTCCAGATAAAATTATTTTCAGAATGTATTTACTTCTGAAGATATTCTTCAACATTTCTAATATCATCATCACTCTCATCTCTTTCTTCTTCCTCTTCTTCTTCTTCTTCTTATAATTCCTCTTCCTAAAAAATATATTCCTCTACATTAGGTTCCAGAATAATGAATTTCTTTTCTAGAGTCTGTATAAGTACTGGTTCATTGAGAAATTATTTGGGTACCTGAACTTATTCAGTGGAATTCTCAGTAGCCTTGAGAAGTTCTTGAACAATATCAGGTTCAGAAATTTTCTTCCTTTATTTCTTCACTTTTTCTTACTTCTCTAGATTTTCAGCAGTTTTAATTTTCAGGGCCTTTGCCTCAGCAGGATCATGTCCAAAACTAGCATCTCTTTCCTTTTTATTCTTCTTCTATGCCCGCTACTTAACTACAAATTCATCAGGAAAATAATTTGACTACTTTATTTTTGGGGGTGCTAACTAACTTTCATGAATTGATGGTTTTTCTATGACTTCTGGTTCCATAATTTTTCTATTCTTTTGTTCATTCTTGGAATTCTCTGCTACTTCTTCCTTCTTTTATAAGACTTCAATTTCATTTTTAGACTGATCATTAAATTCTCCGGATTTACTATTGAAACCAACTTTCATCCTCCTCAATGTATCATCACTCTGTAATAAAGTCATGAAAGTTGACAGCTTAGAAATGAAAGGTATTTTGAATGACTCTAAGAATATGACTATGATCTTAGATAGAATTGACAGATACATTATAATTTTTGATTTTAGGGTACCATTATTGATATTAGAAATCCTAAGAAGGATGTTCTTCACCAAATTTATCTTCCTCATGTTCACCAGAAAATCCAGAACATAAAATTCACTTTTCTTTAAGAAGTCCATGAATCTTTTTCTCAGAATTAAACAACCATGTACTAATAATTCTAGAATCCTAAAATTTGTTGAGATATGGTTGATCTATGGTGTTTTAACTTCTTTGAGTCCAAGGAACTATATTTCTTTTTTCATTCTCAATACATCCTGATTATTCTGGTATCTTGTGGGTGCAGAAAATCGCTTCTCCTTCATATGATATTCCAATAATACTAGTTTATATGTTGAAGTAAAGGGGATAGTTTTTCCCATTATTCTTGAACAAAAACATGTCTCTTCCACATTCCTCAAAAAAATAATTTCTTGTAGAAATCAACAAGTACATTTTGGTAAACTAGATCCCATGTTTTTAGTTTTGCTAGACAAAGAATCTCTTATCCATTGATCTTCATATTTTTCATAATTAGAGAATTATACTTTTCAAAGAACCTCAGATCTACTAAGATTTATATGTAAATTTTTCATTCCGAGATTTCCTTGAATGAATTACTTTTCTTATAATGAGATTATTCTAAACACATTTGAAATCTAAGAAAACTAAGAAATATAGATTGACCCTTTTGAAGAGAGGTAGAGCTTCAATTCAAAAAGGCAGGACAACTGATGTGGGGAAAATAATAGGAGGGCCTTTATATAGGCATTGAAGTGTTGTTTCAAATTCTTGATTTGATCCAATGGTTGAAATAAACATACTCTGATCTGATGGTTGAGAGGAAAGATGAAAAAGTATTTGGTAGGTTATGATATTTTGATTTTTTTAAGGTAAAAAATCATATTTAAGGAAAGTGAATTCGAAAATATTTCTTAAAATAATATAAAAATACAAATAAGTAAAATATTCAATTATGAAAATTTTAGTAAGGAAAAATTCCTTTCCGATTGCTAGAAAAATTGTCGGTAATGAAAAAAATTATTCTTGAAGAACTTTAGGTTCCAGAAAATTTTATTAAGGAAAGAAAATTTTGAATCTAGAAATTTTTTATGTAAAGAAAAAATTGAGTCCTGGAATCTTTTTTCCGAAAAATGTCAATTACAAAAAAATTTGAATAATTCTTTTTGTTACAGACAAATGTAACCTATTATGGAGAGGAGTTTTACAATGTAAGGAGATAGTTTTCAACAAAAATTTAATAAGGAAGATTAACTTATGGTTATCATTCCTAACTTTTGTTTAAGGAATTCAAATGTATCTGAGGGTAAATGTTTTGTAAAAATATCAGTAAGTTAGTCTTTCGTTGTGATAAATTGATTAATGATATCTCCATTCTGTGTGTGATACCTAAGAAAGTTATGCATAATATCTATGTCTTTTTCACAAGAGTGATGTGCAGGGTTTTTTCATAGGTTAATGACACTAGTATTTTCAAAAAATATCTGTGTTTTTTTAAAGCATACTCCATAGTCTATGAGTGTGTGTTGCATCCACAACACATGGTGACAACAACTTCTAGATGCTACAAATTCAAATTTAGCAGAGGAAAGTGCTACTGAGTGTTGTTTTTTTCATGACCAAAAAACTAATGAATATCCTAAGAAATTAAAAGTTATAGACGCACTTTTTCTATCCATTCTACATCCACCAAAATCAGCATCTGAAAAACTTTTTAAAACAAAATCATTTCTAGAAGTATAGAAAAGTCCAAAATCCATGGTTCCCTTTAAATAATGAAAAATTATATTCATGTATTTTAAATGGGATTCCATTTGATTAGATTGATATCTTGTACATAAGAATAATAAAAACATTAAGTCTAGATGATTAGCTGTCAAGTATATTAAACTTTATATCATACCTCTAAATGATGTTTGATCTACTAGTTTCCCACCTTCATCAAGATCAAGAAGATTTTAGGTACTGATTGGTGATATTATACTTTTAGTGTGTTTATATACACAGTTTTAAGAAGACATTTAATATAAATATTCTATGATATATTAGTTCCTTCTAGTTTTTTAAAATTTGGAAACCTAGGAAAAATGTTAACTCAGCCATCATACTCATTTCAAACTCATATTTCCTTCGACTCTCAAAATAATTAGTTAATGATTTTGGAGTTGAACCAAATATAATGTCATCAACATAAATTTAAAGAATCAAAACATTTTTCTTATCCTTATTTATAAAAAGAGTTGGATCAACATTTCCCAAATAATAATTGTTTTTTAACCAAAATACCGTAAGTTTATCATACTAGGCTCTAAGGGCTAGTTTAAGTCCATATAAACCTTGTGGTAAGTTTGAAAACAAGTTCATGATGTTTTGTTTCTTTAAAACCAGATGTTTGTTCAACCTAAACTTCCTGTTGAACATATCCATTAAGGATATCACACTTCACATCCATTTGAAAAAGTTCAAAATTAATAAATACCTCAAAGGCAAGTAAAATCTGAATAGATTCATGCCCAGGTACAGGAGTACATGTTTAATCAGAGTCTATTCCTTCTTATTTATTATATACTTTAGCAACTAATCTATATTTATTTATTACCATGATTCCATTTTCATCACACTAATTTCTAAAGAATCATTTTACCACAATTACAGAAGTTTCCATAGGTCTTTCAACTAAGGTTCATACATTGTTCCGTTCAAATTCATTTAGCTCTTCTTGCATGGCTTTAATCCAATCACAATCACTCAAATTTTGATCAGTGAATTTATGTTCTAATTGGGAAAGGAATGATATATATTCTACTCCATTTCATAAGGATCCTCTAGTCCTCACATGTTGATTTACATCACCAATGACAATATCTATGGTATGATTCTTATGAAACTAATGATTTGGTTTTTGTAAAATCTATTCATAAACATACGTTATGAAATCTTATGGGGTAAATACATCAGGAATATTTTATTGAGAATTTCCTTATTAGATGTGTCTCCTATAAAGGGTTGATAATCAGTTTTTGAAATCACATATGAATATGTAGGTTGGGGTTGTTTAAAAACAAATGGTTCAGTTTCCTCAAACTTATCATGTACTGTTTCTTCAACAGTACACAAATTTTTATTAAAAACTCTATATAACTTAGAAGTTACGGTGTAGCTTAGGAAAATTACCTCATCATATTTGGGTGAAAACCTATGAAAGTTATCTTTAGTATTCCAGATGAATACTTTGCAACCAAATACCTTGAAGTATGAAATTCTAGGTTTTCTACCGGTCCACAATTCATAAGGTGTTTTGTTAAGAAATAGTCTGATTAAAACTCAATTTATAGTATAACAAGCCGTACTAAAAGATTAAAACCAAAGGTGTTTAGCAATAAAATATTCACTCAACATGGTTGTAGTTATATCTTGAAGAATTTGATTTCTTCTTTCAACAAATCCATTTTGTTGAGGATTTCGTGGAGTTGAGATGTTATCAGTAATACCTTTCTTACTACAAAATGTTTCAAAATCTGAATTTTGAAATTCTCTTCCATGATCACTTAGAATATTTTTCAATGTAAGGTTTTTCTCATATTTAACTTGGGCTCTAAAATTATTGAAATAATAAAAGGCCTCAGATTTATGTTTTAGAAAATAGACCCAGGTAAATCTAGTGTAAAAATCAACTAAAACAAATACATAATACTCCTCTCCAATACTTTTAGTTTATGTTAGGCCAAAAAGATCCATATTCACTAACTATAATGCATCAAAAGTTGAGACTTCACCGATTGATTTAAAACATGATTTATGTTGTTTCCATATTTACAAGGATCGATAACTTTTGAAGAATCAAATCTATGCTCGGGTAGATCCTTATCAAGCCTTTTATTTGAGAGTTCTTATAGGTTCCTATGGTAATATTTTTCTAACCTTCTATTTCATAACCAAATTGATAATCCATTACACTAAGTCAATGTAGATCTTGTCTCCTAGGTTCATCTATGATTAGTGTGTGTACAATTTCTTACCTATTAGTAGAAATAACATACTCTTCCTTGGAATTGTTTACTAGTCATTTATCATTCCTAAAATTCACAAGGTAACCATCATCACATAATTGACTTATTCTAATGAGGTTGTTGTTATGAACTTTAAAAAATAAAACATTTCAAAATAAAGTCTTTCCAAGAAGAACAATGTTACCTATACTAATAATTTATCCCTGAGCATTATCTTCAAAAGATAATTTTCCTCTTTATAACTTGATAATATTTTAAAATATGTTTTTCTTACCAGTACTATACCGAGAACATCTAATATCCATGTACCATGTATTTCTGTTGGTAATTTCTTTATTTTCATTAAAATAAAAGTGTTAGACTTTCAGAATCCAAACTTTCCAGGATACATAAATTTCAGAATGTATGATTTTAGGAATCCACATTTTCATAGAAAATAATATCTATGAATACCTAAATATTGGGTTTTGTTTAAAGAAAAATTTTCACCCAATGTCCACCACAATGACATTTGGTTTAGAAAAGATAACATTTAGGAGAAAAATAATTATTACTAAAAATAGGGTTCAAATGAGAATAACCAAATCCAGAAGGATTCATTAATGGATGAACATGGGAATACAACTTGTTAATGTTATCCTTACCAGAGGTAAAGTTTAACATGCATTTCCTTTAGAAAAATATTTATGAAATTAGTTTAATAATCAAGTTCTAAACCTAAAAATTATTAGATTTAGAACTAAAATTAGCCTCTAAAATATTTTTCGTGGAAATGAAAACTTCAAAATCCTTAGAATGTTTATCCTTATCAGAATTATCTTCCTTATGGTTTTTAGAATCATTTTCAAAGTCCCATGTTTTCTGATCATGGACATTAAAAAGATATGATACTTCTTTAATTAACAAAAAAAATTCTAGAATCAACTTTCTCTAACATCTTTTTTATCTTAGAATTTTCATTCTCAAGAAGTTAATCAAACCTAGAAACCTCTTCATAAGATGGTAAAGAATTATCTTAATCTGAAGTAGATTCATCATCTAAAGACTTATAATATTTATAATCAGTATAATTTTCATTAAAATATACATTGGTAACAGATTCAATATTATGTACCTTGGCAATTAGACAATGATTTTCAATTGGTAGTTTAGATAGTAGACCAAGATTATTATGAATATAAGTTTCATAATCTGAAAATTATTCTAAAGATTCACCACCACTGAGACTCCATGTGTTATTAGAATTCAAGAATATCTTATCCATAGTATTGTAATACTTATTTCTATTCCAATTAGAATTATTTTCTTTTCTATCTTATATTTTAAACATGGGATTATCTGGACTGATGTGTCTAGCTCTTCTACATTCATTGCAAGTATCTTCTGAATCATTCTTTTATTCTCTTTATTTATTCTTATTTCTATACTGAAAGTATTTATTTACCACTATATGGTTTATCCTTTGAGAAAGATTAGCTAACTCATTTTCATAATGTTCACTTTCACTAGACTCAAACAGAATAGTGAATTTCTTAGAATTAGATCTTATAACCCTTTTTGGTGTCTTGAATTTAGTTTTGTTAAAGGCTAAACTTCCATTAACATTATTCTTCTTATTCAGATCAGAATATCTTTTCATTCCAGTTTCATATTGAAGAAGAGTTCCAAATAGTTCATCAAGTGTATTTAGAGATACATTCATATTTTCAGTAATGGTTGTTCTTTTTGATTCCCACTCATTTGGAATGATATCAATTATCTTGTCCACAAGAGCTTAATTATCAAGACCTTTCTCTCCCATATATTGAAGAATGTTTATGTTGGTCAAAAATCGCAGTTGCACTTTTCAAACTAGTTCTCCAAAGGGAAATATGAATCCATGATAATCACCTCTCAACATAGCTCTTCTAGTCTCTATCACTTTAGAAGTAAAAAAATGCGTAACTTCATGTTTCTTCTAAATGAAGTTGGAAGCTTCACAAGAAGATATTTGACAATATATATTCCTGGTCAAAGACATAACAAAGTATATCATACCTTGTAATTTAGTTGATATTTCAATTTTTATTTGTTGGTGAAGGTTCTAACTTCCTTGTCTAGAATTTTTTAATCTCCAGTAAGTATTAAAAAAATTATTTATTCGAGTGTTGATAACAAAAGTCTTCATTATATCTCTCCATTACTCATAATCATTAACATAAAAAATAGTGGTCTGGTAGGATTTAGATTATCAATAGAACTAATATTCATTCTTGCCATTCCGTAAGAAAATATCTTTCCACAAAACTTGTAAGAAGTAAATGTTTATAAAAAAAGATAAAAATATTTAAGAAAAACATGAATAAGAAAAGTTCGATAAGAAAATAAAACATGATCAAGAAAACTTATACTTGAGTATAGGTATTTCAGAGACCATCTATGATAACAATTGTATGAATAAAATAGTATATGTAGATGCTCAATTACAAGAGGGGAGTGAATTATATGTTTAAAAACATTCAATTTCACTGTAAGGAAAACTATTTTTAACAAAGTTAAACATGGTAAATTTACAAACCCTAAAATAGTTTTGTGAAACAAAATTGCTTAGGTTCTGGAAATATGGTACCAGAAATGAAATATAAGGAAAGTTTACTTAGGAAAACATTCTACCTTAAAGCTTATACAATCTTATTTATCATAGAAAAAAAGTATAAGAAAGTATAAGAAAGTTATATATCCTTCCATTATCAAAATATAGAAAAAATAAAACTTGAAACAAAACAAGTAACAAGTAGATTATATTTTAACTCAAAGAGTTGGGTATCTAACTACCAGTGATAAAGGTCACCTTCTTTATACTATCAAGAAAGTCTGTCTTACCCACCCCAAAGTAAGCCATCAATTAGAATATAGGAATATGTCTTGCTATCCCTCCAAGACCTCAATCTTTAAGTACATCGTCACCTCTGTCTTCCTATCCCTAGAAGTACTAGAACATTAAGGTAGTCGACACCTCTGTTTTTTTATCCACTAACGTCCTCGATTGTACTCAGCAACAATCAGAGTTTCACGAAGAAAGATGAACAAGATGTTCAGAATGCCCAAGGCATGAGACTCCATCTCTCTAGAAATCACTTCACAACATGTAATCTCTATATTGAACAACAATTATTGAGCTCATTCAAATTATATTCTATTTATAGGCATAACTACAATGGTCGGGTCCCTCCTCCAACAGTCATATTTTTCCATGAATCTTGGAGCGACCTGTACACGTGCCACTCAACCATTGGTTGGTTAGAAACAGATTGCATGACATTGTTTCATAATAATAATATGTGTATAGAAAATGAAATAGCTTAACCAAATCTGAAGTTCTGGAATCTATGGAAAAATAGAATTTAGAGTCTAATCATATAAACAATCAGAATATATAAGAAAGGGATATTCAGATTTTTTTACAAATAATTCGGAATCTGAATTCTATTGATTCCTGAGTATTATTTCCAACCAATTTGGAGTCGAAATTCTCAGGAATTCGGAGTCTGAATTTCAGAGAATTCGGAGTCAGAATTTCAGAGAATTCAGCATCTGAATTTCAAAGAATTCAGAATCCAAATTTCATTGAATTGATATTCTGATTTTTAGAGAATTCATAATCTGAATTTCAGAGAATTCATAGTATGAATTTTAGAGAATTCAGAGTCTGTATTTTAGAGAACTTAGAATCTAAATTTCAGAGAATCTAGAGTCTAAAAACAGAACACTCTATATTCAAGGAGTTATATGATTATGAGGTTTTCGATATAAATCCGAATTATTGAATTATAAATAAAATGAGTTTGATTTAGAGAGATTATAAAATGATACAATGAAAACAATGGTAAGTATATAATTTTCCTTTGATAAGGGAAACATTCCTTAGGGAATATGATTTTCTTTATGATAAAGTGTTTGTGATTTTCAAAACAAAGAGGAATGAAAAATTCAAAAGGAATCCTTATTGACTCAACAAATACCACATCCAAAGATTAGTAAATGTTACTCTATATAAATAAATATGATTTTATTTAGGATATATGTGTATTTATGTAATGATAAAATAAAACTTACATTCTTTTCAAAATGGTCATTGAAAAATGGAATTGTTAATCATGCATACATATGACCTACCCCTTCCAAGATCTTAACATTTCTTCATTTATCATAACCATAATTCATGATTTATATTAAAATAATAATTGATCTAACAAAATTAAAATTTTGTAATTATTATTCTTTATATGTTCAATTTATTTATCTCTTTGATCATATTCAACTGACCATGTCCATTTTTGACAAATAAGCCGAATTTGGTAAGAACATCTGACCTAAACATAATTGAAAATGTAATTGTGTATTACATGGTGATAAGTAAAATAAAAGTAAAAATAAACATAAAAATATATCTCTATAAATTAAATATTTAATATATGTTAACATGTATGATGATAATGACACATGTGACAATTTAGAATCATGTTAAGGGTCTTCATCTCAATTTCCTTAACATAGGCATTTTTTGATTTCATGCTCCTTTATTATTTAATAAGATGTATATAAAAACACTTTAATCTTTTATATCATTAATTTCTCTATTATAAAGGTAATTATTGTTTTTTGAATTTTTATATTTCATGGGTATTATGATTTTTTATTACCAAAGTGATAATGGAATTTCCTTCTAAATAAATCTCTTTTTAAAGATTCCCTTCACAAACTCTTTCTCTTCTATGTTCATATTTTTAAAATCATTTTTTAAATGTATATTTTTATTGATATAATAGATTTTATAATTTTCATTGTAGGTTTCTTGTACTTTATTTTAATTTTTTCCAAAATGATTTTTTACAGAATTTAAATGTAACATTTTTTCAAATGAAAAATTTAATTTTTTGAAGTATACAATTAAAACAACTTTTCCTAACACCATGAATTGTTTCTATCTTCCATTCCAATATTACATTCCTTCATAAATGAAAAAAATATCATTCCATTTTTTTGGTATTTTGGTATTGACCTTTTTTTTCAAAATTAATGATTATTTGTTATTGTATATATGTTTTTGAATGAAAATTCTACTTTCATATAAGAAAATTATTAACAGATAATTTTAATAGATTATATAAAATTACATTATATTTTATTCATGTTGTTATTATTTTGAATTATATATGTGGGATGCAACTAGATACCATCTGGGCAGGCCATTATAACTCATATTATTAATTTTTCTATATAGCACTCTAATGCATTGGTTAATGATTATGTTATCAGAAGAATTATATTTTATGTTTTCTGTATATTTATTCAAATTTACAAGGTTTATATAAGAGTTATATTAGTTTTCTATGATACAATATCTCAAAGTACCTACATGACTTTTGTATTCCATCTAATTTTTTTTCACATAAATCTTTTTTCAAGTGGTAAATTAAAATATAAGTTCAAGAGAATGATCATTACAATTCTAGGTAAAAATTTATCTTTTATTAATACATTTTTAGGTTTTAATATTTTTCACTATACTAAAAATTTATTTATTTTTATATCCCTTAATGCCCATTTGGTGGTTGTTCAACACTTTTATACTCTATTCATTGTATATATGAATGGGTAATGGACTGGAGGAGGTAAAATTGATTGTCAAGAGGTTTTTTCATCAAATGAAATTAGGCATTATTTTCAAAATATTTATAATATAGAATAAATGAACACTAATAAAAAAATTTCTCTATATATTATATTGATTTTTAGTTTCTAATTTATGACCAAATCCTATAAAACTATGAACCTAAAATGATCCTCAAATTTAAGAGATTTAATCCTTGATTAAAATTCATGTCAAGTAGTTTTTTATGTTGGGAGCTTATATTTGTAAAATTTTTAAAATCTTTTGTTAATATATTTTGAGATGATTAATTATACTATTTGATATTTTTATTGGATTTTAATATAAATAGGCTATACAGGGATATATATCCGAAATAATTTTTATTTAAGTTAATGTTATATAATCATCTTATTATGTGAAAATATTAAAATCATTTTGGGAGGATAAAATTTTATGGTATTTTTTGATTGGTATGAAACTAATTTATTTGGATAAAGGATAATATAAATTTTTTCGTGAATTGGTTTCTATTTGGTTTTGGTTTAGGATATATTAATATATATATATATATATCATTATGTAGTTTTTTTAATTAATATTTAATACATTAGTTATAATCCTATGTATATGCCTAAATATTGTAGAAAACCATAAAATTTCCATTAATTATAAATTGTTTGGATTTCCAACATTGAACACTCTCATCAGATAAAAAATTGTGGATCCAAGATCTCTCATAGATACAACTACTTTTAATAAATATGGAAAAATTATTAAAGGGTATTATCTTGATCAACACTCTATGTATATGAATTTTTCCATACTATAAATCTGGTATAACTCGCCATGGGGATATGCATTTGATGATTCAAAAAAATATTATGAACTATTATTGATTATTTTAAAATATTTTTTATCTTGATTCAAAACTATAATAAAAATACCACAATCTGTTTTCATCATGGTGAGAAAAAAAATTGGTGCATGCTATTTATAAAACCAGGTAGAATATAATTCCACGAGACTCTTGTTTTTGTTTTCCTATAAATAAATAATATTATGAATTATTTTAATATTATGAACAAAAAAATAAAATGAACTATGATTTATTTGTAAATAAATAATAAACATTAATACATTATTTTAATATAATTTGAAATATATAGTTCACTTGAACCACACTCTATGATCTAGCCAAAAAAATAAATTTTCTGAAAAATTGATTTGATAGAAATTGAGATAACCCAAGAGTGAGATAGAAATGTTTCACATAATTATCAAGAAATAATTAATAAATTTAAAAATATTTATAAACTCCAATGAATTCAATGTTTAGTTTATTTTAGTATTATCTACATAATAAAAGTATGTTATAATACATGGGAACAATTCACCATAATTAATATACCCTAGAAAACAACATAGACATCTACAAAATTAAAATCATAATCTTAACCAGGATAAATGGGAAACATAAAAAATGGTTGAGATAAAATAACCATTATTGTTAAATATAATTTATAATAATTAAAGATCATATATTAGAATAAGATTTCAAAATGGGTATAATATATGTGTATTGAAAAAATATAAGAAAATCATTCTAAAAAAATCATATACCCTAAAGAACGAGTCAGGGAAAATTTCTTGGAATATCATAATACGTGTTTGAAAATTGTTTATAATCACGAGTCAAAAAATATGGCACATTAGTGTGTTACATTAAGATACCATAGAAAAAATTAACAACCAATATCACAAGTAAACTTCACCTTTGTGAGTCAAAAAAAGCTCCCACACTAACAATGAAAAAAATATTTATCTTGTATGCATGTAATATGGGATAAAATTTGAAACCAATGTATTAGAGTGTGGTATAGGATGAAACTAATCATTCATACATACATACATGTGACATTTTATATTAATAAGTTATTGTGATATAAAGTACCATGGGAATGAATAATTGTTTCATATACTTTTTTGAAGGACTCACAAAAGTTAATCATTTATAATTCCATTAGTAACGATGATATGAAAATCCCATAGAAAATATGGTGGTATCAATATATATTTAGTATTTTTTTTAATTAAAACCATTGAATTTAAATAATGAGGTATTTCATATTTACAATTTATAAATTGGAATATGGTAAATTTAATAATTTATTTATTCAATATATATTTTTAATCATTGTTAATTATATTAAATGAATTTAATGAGATATAATTTATTTATAGAGGAAATAAATTGGGAGAAAATTCATATTTATATGCCATTTTTGTTTAAGAACGATATAAGTAATGATATATCATTTATCAAAAAAAAAAAAAAAATAAATTCATCTTATTAAAATAATTTGGATGTTGAAATATTAATACTATCAATTATGAAAGAAAAAATTGGTCAAAGGACTTTTATATATAAATAAATAATATTTAAGGGGTATTAAAAAATTATTTTTGATATAAGATATATCCTATTCTGTATGAAAACTCTTATTAAAATATAAATATTACTATAAATCAATTAGAATTTGGTTCTCTTTTAGAAAAAAATAAAATTTATAGGGAATGTTTCATATAAAATCAATTTTTTGGATATTTTTTTCAAATTGAAAATGTTAAAATAATATTCTTCTCACAAATTGTTGAAAATTACCCAAATTGTAAAATGTAAAATTTTTATTTTTAAATTTTAATGAGGTTCAATGTTTTTTTAAATAATATTAATCAATTATTTGGGAATAGATGTGGAAATTTAACAAATAATAAAATAAATATTTGCATTGAAGAGGATGATTCTAGAATTAAAGGAAGAAAATTAGATGGTCACCTTGAAATAGACATTATATTTTCCAGTAATGAATGATATTAATTGTATTTTAAGTAAATAAAATATTTATTACACCATATAATGTAAATAATTTCATGTAATATCAAACATGGATGATAATATTTAAATTTGAGGAAAATAACCCTTTTTGTGGATCGTAATTTGATCTATAGATGAAATGAAAATCCTAAATGAAAATTAAAATAACGTCATAATTTCAACACTGGTGGATTTTTATGAATTTCATTATTTCATTATCACATGATTTATATAGTTTCTAATATTATAAACAAATTAACACAATTTAAGAAATGAGCAATGATATCTTCATTTATAATAACTTGGTTTTCTATGAACATTTATTAGTAATATCATTAAAATAATTTAAAATATTATATTTAAATAATATTATTGGTTTCATATATAAACTCATATACATATTAAATACATTTTAAAATTTTCCATTTTTGGGGGCAATGGAAAAAGAAATATGACATTCTTTGGAGGAGGTAGTCTGTATCTACAAAAGGATGAATCATTCATTTTCCATTGAAGTGTGTGGGAAAAAAATAATAATATAATTTTGTAATTTTATTATTGTTATAAATATTATTTTTTTAAATAATTTTTTTATATTTAACTTCCATTATAGTTAAATTCCTTGGACCTATCCAATCTAGTTTGTTTTGAAATTTTGATGTTTCAAGTGTTTTGAGAGGTCAATGAGACTTACTCGAACATGTTCAAAAAAATTCCCAGTTTTTAAAGTTATCCAATAGTGAATCAGAATGGTGACTCTTAGAGTTAATTTGCTGGTAGTGAGTCACTAGGGGTGATACTGTAGCAGTCAATCATCCATGGGTGACTTGCTGAAGGGTTACTTAGAGAATGGTCACTCGTCCAATGGGGACTCACCGAACGGTAACTCGCTGAAAAGCCACTTTTCCAGTGGAAACTCATGAAATGGTTACCTATACAGTGACGAATCTATGAAAAATGTCTCATTGAATGAAAATTTATCTATAAGTGAATCACTGAATGACGACACACCAAAAGTTCAGTTGTCCAGTGGTGACTCGATAAATAGTGGCTCACCGAATGGTCACTTATCCAGTAGTGAATCGCCGAATAGTCACTCACTAAATAATCACTTTTCCAACAGTGACTGTCCAAAAATGGACTCACTGAATGGTCACATGTCCATTGGTGAGTTGTGATAAATTTTTCTAGATTCTTACAGTTTCACCCCATTGATGTTTTATATGAAATTAAACACCATTAAAGCCTCGTTTGAAGGGATTTGAGACTAATTAAAAGGCCATAAATCCTATATTTATTTTCCTATGGGTCTGGGGGATCTTAATTAGTCAAAATGCATTATCTTGACCAAATCCTCCTTCAATGGAAAATCCAAATCATATATAAACCGCTTCCCCATTTATATTTTTCAAAGGTAGATATATATTTCACCCTTTACATCTTTCTTTCCATTGGTACAAGAAACCCCAATCCTTTCTTCCATGAGGAGTTATATGATTGTCTTGTAGCCTTTAGAATACATTTTCTATGGAGGGTTATTCTTATTGCATGCGCTACCCCTATTTTTCTCAATAATAAAGTGATGATCGTCTCTTCTTACAAGTAGGTTTTCCCTCATCATTATTAATTGTTCATCAAGCAAGGTGGGTATAAAAATGTTATAATTATCATGAAAATTAAATTTGGATTAATAAATATAATTTAACTGGTTTAATATATGGACTTGGAAAAGTAATTCATGATCTTGTCTTTTAATTTATTTTTGGATGATATTGTTATTTGTATGGGCTAATTAAACATTGAAAATAATTCTCTTTATAAGTCTTTGTTTGTTCAAAGTATGGTCAGTGGACTGCATGTTGTTTGTTTTCACATGGATGGGATGTTTATAAAATCAATTAACCACATATATTTGAGAAATAAATGGATGTAGCAAGATCAAACTATTTCTATGGTAACCCCTAAAATAAAAAGTTTAATTATAGAATGAACAAATTGTAAAATATGAATATGTTTAACTTTGGATCAAGTGTTGATGTGGTTATGGGAATGGTCATTAATAGGGGTCTATATTTTTTTGACATGGTGGTATTGGCATGGAATGATTGTGTTGTTGGACTGTGATATTATATGTGTTTTTAATGATGTTTTTTTGTGTAAATTTTGTTATGGTGTTGTGATTATGAGTTGGGGGTTGATTCTACTGATATTTTACATGAGGGGATTATTTTTAAGAATGATGGTAGTGGTTGGTATGGGTTCATTCCCATTGATATCACACATATTTCTTCCCTTGTTCCTAGAAGAAACACGGGTGAGATGTTCCTTTACTCGGATGTGGGTTAATATATCATGGATCTTCATCTACTATTTGCCTGTTATTGTGTTACCCACTATTGTTGCACCTATTAGTGGACTGGTTAGTAATGGGATGAATGAATGAGTTGTTTAATAAATTATGGAATGGTTGAGACTGGTTTTTATAATGAATACATGTTGTAAATATAACAACATTAAGGGGTTTTAAACGTGGAATGTATGATAAGCTATATTATTTTATCAGGATCTTTCCTTTTAAAATGATTGTTAAGTGTTGTTGTGAATTTTAGATAATATATGAAAAAAGGTTGTTGTGAGTTGGTTTTTTTATCGTGAACCCATAGGATGGGATTTAGTGTTTTGAATCATATATGTATATACTTGTATTTTCATTTAAATTTATATATGCACCACAACCTAGTTCAGAAATATGTTTTGAACATGCCCATCATCCTGTTGGATGATGTCTTTCCAAAACATCTTAGAGGGAGGATGGAGGAATGATGACCCACTCTTCACATCTCCATCTTCCAGGCATTGATAGCCCACGATTATTTGGGTAGATTATTATTTGGGAGGCCGAGGTGTATGAAAGTGATTTGTCCTTACTAGGTGTCTTTGAGATGATATTTTTTGTGCTTTCCCATGTTTCTTTGAGATGAGGTGTCATTTGTGGATGAGGTGTCTCCATGCAGGATGTGGTGTGTTGTGTGGCCCTAGTGTCTATGGGTGGGATGTGCTATGGTTTGAGGCCCATGTGTCTACGGGTGCGATGTGATAAGGATAGGGGTCCAAGAGATGGGATGAGATGTGCTTTGTGGGGCCTAGGTCTGTGTAGGTAGGTTGTGATATGGTTATTTTGGAAAAGGTGGGAGTGTGCAAATGTTTTCCATTAGTAATGAGAGGATAAACTAGTGGGAAGTGGTGTGGGGTACCCAAATCCCTGATGTTCATACTATATTACGATAAATTACTTGTGTTTCTTGGTGAGCATGACTTGGTGTGGTTGGGAAGGCTAGTATAACTTTTTAGGTGCTACTTGGTTCACTTATTTTTTCATAGGAGAATTATTTTTCTTCTCTTCATTATCCATCATAGACTTCAGTTTTCCTAATGAGTAAACATTAATGATCACCCTACCTTTATTAAACTACATTAAGGATTCCAGGAGGACTTTGTGAACACTTCTTGGCCTTACTAGCACAAACAGTATGATAGTTGTTATGCAGTTTCTTAACCATATTTTTGGTAATTATATTATAGATTTTTTTAATTGTAACAATTATTTTTTAAACATGCATGTGGGATGAATTTGTATTTCTTTTATATATTTATCTAGGTGATATTTTGGGATGAAACATGTTATCTTCTGATCCTGTTTCTTTAAAAAGGGAAATTCATCTCATTTTGTAAAAATTATAAGCCCTTACTGTTGGTCGCCACAACGGGGAATATTGAAGGTAGGACTAGGTGGTCATTATATCCCTTTCATCATTTCCATCCTAGGATGGGAATCATTGGAGAGAAGGGTTATGAAAAAATTATATTTGAGGTGATAGTTGTGATATACGATGTAGTTTCGAGTTAGGAACAATGATTATTGCATGGGTTGGTAGCAAAACAGGGACATGTGATCTTGGTGTGTGACCTAGTTTGGGGAAGACCAAATAAAACACGGGATTTTAGGTCCCCATGTGATCTGATTCGAGGACTATGAGCCCATAGAATATACAAGAGAGGAACATTGTTTTCATTGTAATGTCTCTAGGAAAGGTACATGCATCATAATGACTCGTATTGTTGTTTCAATTGGGATATTTTTTGGAAATTTAAAATGGATAATTAAATGAGTTAAATATGATTAAATGATTCTTTATTAAAATTACATATTACTTGGGATTAGGAATTATTTTTTTACCATTCAACTTTGGCACATGGTCATCGTTTGCATGTGGTTTGGGATGTTGAGGCACAATAGGATGATCTATTTGATCAGTAGACGGTTGAACTAGGGGAGAAAGAAGACCTATGGCATAGGATAATATGTTATTTCCAACAAAAGGACTTGGGAATGTATGAGGGAAGTGTTTTAGATATAGAGATGAAACGTTGGCTCAAGGAGCTTGTGATAACTTTATGTTTGATTCCAGATCCGATAGAGTGTTGGGTTTCTTTGTAAGGGAGTTAGATGTAGGGGGATGCATGTTAGTGGAAGACATTTTATCTTGGGGGATTAAATATGGTGATTTATTTTTGGTTGAATTCATGAAGGAACTTAGAGAACAATTCCTTTCATTGACCATCACGGCTGAGAAGAGGCTGAAGCTACTCTTCCTGTAGTAGGGGAGTATGTTCATATAGGAGTTGGGGATGAAGTTCAAGTATCTTATTTGTTTAACGCTTTATCTTCTTCTGTATGATGAGTCTCCTGGGGGACATTTAGAGGAGGCACATCTTCTTTCTACCCAGAACACAGTTACTCTTGTCACATTGCCGACGTACATGGAGGTTTAGAAGAAGGTGAAGGTGATTGAGTAGATGCACTCATGAGGAGGATTACCATGAGAGGGGATACAACATGGTTCTTCAATAAGAATGTTTACTAGTAGTAAGTCTCAGGCAGTTGGGCCTTTTAGTATTTGACCAATAGGCATTCAACCTTAGCATAATCCTTTCCGACCTTCTGGCGTTAGAGGTTACCGTGTCTTTCCAATGAATTTGGGACCAATGTATTTCATTTAAAGAGTCCCTAACCATATTCTGAATCTATTTCATGTGTCCATTCAAGCTAATTATGGTGGAGGTGGATAGGATAAGTGACAACCTCAACAGTAGTTACAATCTAGGTCATTTAAGTATCTAGGACAATATGCTCATTCTCATCCAAGGGGATATAGAGCATGTGGAGGCTGACCTCATGATGTTCCTTAGGGACCTAAACCCAAGAGTGGTATTGGAGGTGGCCGTCAGGATAGGGGTAGTGGAGATGGGTGGGGTAAGTTTTACATAGGTGAGGAATCTATTATGGAATGACCAAATATTGTTAGAGGTAAGATAAAAAAAATTTGTCCACTTCCTTGTGCATTATTTGATTCCCATTCTTCGAACTCCTTTATTGCACTCGATCTATCATATTCTTTTGGAAAATACATAGAGATACTTCTCGTGCCCTTAGAGTTGAGTATTCCAGTCGAAGGTTAAACCATATTGTTTGATGTGTGAAAAAGATATACACTATTGATGGGACTACATCAGTCTTATGTGTATCTTTTATTTCTATAGATGCATCCATACAATGTCATACTCATGATCGACTATTTTCATTTTGTGCTTTACTTTATCTAATTCTTTCATATGAGAGTAATTTTTTATATATGGATGGTCGATGTGTGGTTTTTATAGGCAAGTTGAGCTCTCAGGTGGGAAATTTTCATATAGATCCTCTTCATTATTTGTTGGCTGAGCAGTCAGTGGAATCAATAGACACTAGGATGGTTGAGGATCCCATAGTTATTGGGGAGTTCTTATATGTTTTACCTGAGAAGGTTTTGACACTTCTCCCACAACATGATGTTGAGTTAGGGATAGACCTTCAGCCCAGTGCTTATTCCATTTATGGGATCCCTATTGGATGGAAATTTATGAGTTGCAGATTCAGATAGAAGCTCTGATGTAGAAGGGTTTTATCTATCCCTGTGTTTCATTGTGGGGTGCTTTAGACTTGTTCACAAAGAAGGTGTATGGTGGTATGGGGTTGTGCATAGACTACCGGAGGATGAATTAGGTGACGATCAGGTACTTATACCCTCTCCCAAGGATAGATGATCTTTTTTGACCAACTAAGATGGGATATTTGGTTTTCTATGATCGATTTTCGGTATGGATATCACTAGTTGAGGGTGGATGAGGGAGATCTCTCGAATAATGAATTCAGATTCACGTATGGGCACATCGGGTTTGGGGCCATGCCATTCAGTGTTACGAATGTACCAACTGTGTTCATGGGACATATGAAATCTTTGTTCTGTGAGTTCATGGTTCAGTTTTTCATCATATTTATTGATGAAGTCTTGTTCTACTCAAGGTTAGAGGAGGAGAAAGTTGAGAATCTCAAGACTATCTTGTAGGTTCTTCGACTCCACCGTCCCTAGGGAACATTGTCTGGTTTTAGGGGTTTTATTCCTTTGACCCAATTCAATTAAAATATTATTTTATTAAGAGTGTACTATAGTGTCACAACCTAGGGTAGATCACATGGTCTCCGCTTATAACACATATTTTTTCTATTGTCAGTATTATTTTGTTACTAATATAATACATTTAAACTAATATAGTTTTGGGGGATTTGAAATACATGAAAAATAAATTTTATAAATATAAAAATGTAAATGAAATAAAAAAATATTTTAGAAGTTTAAGTGAAGGAAATTATTCTTGGTATTCTATATTGATTGAAATCATTGTTCAAAATGGTTCTACATATTAAACTAAATATAGTGATCAATACCTATCACACCACACCCCCTCATTTAAAATGTGATTACCCCATATTGAGACCTCTTAATATAGGGACGTTCTCTTTCAATCATCAGCTAGGATACCACTTTTATATCTATCACCACCCATATCATGATCCATCGTATGCATGACACAAATAATGAAGGTATTGTTTAATGTCAAATGATAAGAATAACCTGATGGTAGAGAAAATTGGGAGACCACTCACCGTAATCATTTTAACCACTTCCAAAATTCAAAAATTAAATCATAGAGATAAAAAAATTAAGAAGAATAAACTCCTTAAAAATACAAATCCCTCCCTCAAAAAAGAATCAATTTTAGTTCTCCATATTTAGTGGAGTTGAGAAGAAGCATGGTAGGAGAAATACATAATATAAAAAAATAGGAGATGAAGAGAAAAATATAGAAGAAGAATAAAAATCAAACTAATATATATTTAAAATATTAAAAACTATTAAAAAATTTAAACTCCAAAATATCCCTTGAAAATGGACACATCATGAGATGGTAGAAAGGACATATATTTATAGGGTGAAGGTTTGAAGAATTCACACTCAAAATATTTAATCTAATTTTTTTTGTTTGTATGTGCCATTATATAGAATAATTTTTAATATGTGTCATCATTAATGTTGTTCCAGAATTTATCCTATGTCTACCCTAAATATTTAAACATCATTGTCCACTAGACGTGGGAGTTATGGTTATAATATTGAGGTTGAATTTTTCTAGATGATAATTCCAGAATTTTTTATCCAACATAAAACGTCCAAGGGCCTACTTAATGAGTTAAAACCCCCATAAAATTAATTGGTGGAGTGATTATATGAATCCACTTTAATCGCTACTAGGAATCACATAATTTAGAGTTTTTTATCTTGAGTTATGCATCTGTTATGAAGGTGGGGTCCATCATGTCTTCCTGAACTATTCAACATCTTGTTTGATTATTTCGAGCATCTAGATGCTCAAATCCATCCCTAAGCCAGAAGAAAAATTTTAAAGAAATAAATCAAGTATCTCAAAAAATCACCCAATTTCAGAAAAACATTTTTTAAGAAATGACCCAAATTCCCTTATGATAAAAATATGTTAAAAATCAAGAATTAATCAATTTTTTCATTTAAGCTCACAATAACACAAAAAACATAAAATTTTAACAATTATTCATTAAAAAAAACTACGGTGGGATTTTGAAAATTGAATTACATTCAAAAATATGTGAAAATGTTAGATTCATCACTCCCCCAAACATAACCATTTTACTCACAAGCAGTCATTATATATTGAAATTAAAATTCATACTACATTTATAAATTAGAAAACATCCATTATCATATACAAAATTAAATACTATCTTTTCTCGTCTATGAAAAATAATTCCATTTTCTTTTCATTCAGAACATATAAATTTATTTAACCACATAAATCAATCTATAACCAAATAAGAACCTAAATCACATTGAAATTTACATCACTCTTTAATAAAGAGAAACTAAATATGGATTTATGATCATACATGAAAATTACATGTATCACTATAGGCTTTTGAGAATTCTCATTTCTCTGTTGTAAGAAACATGGAAATTAATTCAATCATGAGGGCTTAAATTAATGGTTCAAATCACACTATGTCTTAGGGTTGGTGGAAAAGTATTAAACAAATTATGTTTGGAATGATGTGGATTGAATCTTAGGTTCAATTTATGAATAATCTACTGAAAACACATAAAATTCCTCACTCAAACCCCTTGAAAATGTAAAAGACAACACCACCAATTTTTTATGATATGAGAAATGATTTAATCAATGATTACAATAAATTATATTTTATAATTTATCCCCATTTATATTAATACCCCAGAATTGAACAACATTATTTTAATTATTTTTCATAGAGGATGAGTTGGAAATTTAATAAAATGAAAGAATTACAATCATGGACATGATTTTAGAAAGGTACATGATCCATAAAAAATGTACAATGATAAATTCATTCTCCTCTCTATTATTAAATTTTAATTTTATTATTTTCTTAAAAAGAACCTGATGAAACAAATTATTTATCCTGAAATTATGACCATTCCCAATATAGAGCCAATAATGATGACAAACATATCACACCACTGAAAAATGGAAACACATCCTAATGAACCAACATTAAAGTACCTTCACTCACTCATGAACATGGAATATCTATGAAAAAATACTATGAGTGTGGGCAGGTAAGGAATAATCGGCTTGCAATGTGGCTTAACCCTATAAGGAAACTCATGAAATATAGGGGATAATGAAGGATAGCTGTAAAGGTGGGTCTCATGACAATATGCAGAAATCCACAATGATTCTTAAATCATATTAAAATCATTACACAAAATCCAATGATTTGAAAGAGGAAAATAACAAGTTCTAGTTCCCACACAAAATCCAGGTTTCCCTCAAGAATGGGTGGTTATTAGGAATAATATATCAAAAATGGTTTATAATAACTCACAAGAGGAGGTAAATATTTTTAGTTAGTGCTTCATGAGAATGTATTTTAAAAAATCTTAAAACACATAAAAATTCTTCAAAATCCAACTCATTGAATTAATTTATCATATCAACAATCATTTGAAATCCATTTTTTCAAAAATCATCTCAATTTTCAAAAAAATTATTGAAATTTAAAAAATTATAATTATATTAATTAATTCTCAAGTTTCTTAAAAATTAAAAAGGAAAATCACATAAAAATACCACTAGTAGGTTGATATTCCCCCACACTAAATTTACTACCCTTCATTTAAACATAAAAATTATAAATAAGTGAAGGAAAACTAAAAAGAAGGAAAGATTAAAAAAGTATTTAGTATCAAATGGAAGCCATGAGTTATCATCCTCTAATCAAATGAATAACCTATAATGTATTAAAGGAATAAACCCTAATAAAAATATATAGAAAAATTAATAGAAATACGAAAGAAAAATGTATAATGATTGGTTTGGCCACCAAGTGGGTGATAGGTGTTCACTATCCCTACTCATGCTATTGTAGCGGTTTAACCCCAATACGAAGGTGGAGGGTGTTTCTTGCTTAAAAGAAAAAAAATATTATTTTTCCCTACATCAATCAATATATGAGAGGAGTTAGAACCCCAAAGGAAAAGTAAAATATCTCTGTCCTCAAGATATGTGGAAGAAATAATTTTACATGAAACATGGGAGAAAAAACAATATAGGGGTGATACGTTTTTTCAATTAGAAGAGTAGTGTCCAATGGTGATGAAGGTATAAGAATAAGATGAGAAATTTACTCTGGTTTAGGTTTAGAAAATGGATCTTCAAGGATTTCTTCTTTTGTTCCATCATCCTCAAATGTACCAATACAGAACTCGACCGTCTCCCCTATTATATCCTCATTACGATCACCTTATTCTTATTCTTCTTCTAGATCCTATAGTAGTGGTGCTGATTCTACAAAATCATAATAAGTTATATTATATTTTAATTCATAATTATTAAATTTGAATGAAATTAATTCTCATAAATTAAACCACACTTAGAAATTTCTTCTTTAAACTATGTTTCATCAAGCAAGGTTTGTGAGAAATCATTTGATAGAGAGGTAATTGTTTAGAGACTTTTTCATTAACCACATTTTAATTTAATTTATTTTTCTCTTAATAGTTTATAATAGTGTCATATCCTAGTGTCGATCACAAGGAGACCACTTATAACACACATACATTCAATAGTAACTATTATTATCTATCTAATATATAAATAACATATATAATATATATTGGGGGTTTAAAATTTGTGAAATAAAATTGTAATATAAATTTCAAAACATATGATAATAAAAAACCTAAAAAATGGATAAAATACTCAAAGATGTTAGTGGTCAAAAATCGTTGCTCTTGAGGTTTCAAGGGGTTTTTTCCTTATTATTAAGAATATTTCCTCCTTATTTTACTCAATATAGGGAACCAAAATATTGAATCTACACCCTCTAATTTAAATTTTATTACCCTAAACCAATACCTCTTCATATAGGGGTAATCTATTCCACATCAACCCCAAAACCAAACTCTACTGTCTGAATGAAATAGATATCAATGATATGGAAAATGTGTGAATGAGGAGAAAGAAAACAATAGTGGGGAAAGTGGGGAGACCTATCAAAAAAAATAAATTTGACCACTAAATATTATTTAGAATAAAGTATAAAGTAAAATAAATGTTAAAAAAGTTAAATTCCACCAATTCAGCCCTAAAAAAATAGCGAGGTTAAGTTTTCTACAATCACAGAGTTGATTGTACGGTGGGATAAACACAAAATAATAAAAGAAGAGATATAGAAGAAGAAGAGAATTTAAGATGAAAGATAATCTAATATATATTAAAAATATAAGGCCCCAGCCTTAAACCTTACTTAATCTTGAGTTATTACAAGATTACACATTGAGGATCTTTTCAGGTTTAGAGTTTTAGAGAATTAGATCATGAAACTTTCATTACATTCCACATTTAAACGAAGTGGTTACATAAAAGACAGTATTCATTCTCCCCATCAACGGAAACATATTTAAAATATAACATGGATTCTTTCTTGACACATCCTTGACACTATCATCACATCATGTACCTTTCCCTTGACTTGTGAAAAACATTTCAAAAACTTGGGATGAGCATAAAAAGCTCAGTAAGGGTTATAAAAATATGGAAAGGAAACATGAGTTCATATATACATAATAATGAAATCATACTTTACCCATAAAACATAGGCACTTTACCATACCTCATCAAACCATGAATAAATCATAGAAAACATAAGACATAAAGGTAACTTGAGGCATTAATAACATTCTTAAGTAGGGAGTAACCCTCTTGGTTACGTTTGGAATACCCATCACAGTATATTCCCTAAATCTCTTCGGAGAAACCTTAACGTTTAACTCCTTCGCGTTACCCAATGCATTGGAGAGCTATATCAGGCTCACCCGCCCTTAGTTTATCACGGAACCACCCGTTCTTCATAAAAATGCCCAAGAACCATAAAGGAAACATAACATTTCCACATTTCAATCACAATATAACATTTTAGGATATTGAAATAATGAATCCATTCAAAAAGAAACCATTTCCAAAACCATTTAAAACATTTAATAAAGATATTTTTGAATCAAAGTGTCCCATACCACCTTGAAGCTTTTAACATTTTAAACCATTAATATCCATATAAATAAATACTTAAAACCATTTTGAAAACATGGATATTAATAAGAACAAATAATTAAAACATTTAAAACGATATTTTGGTTAAAGGGGTTTTACCAAAATTAGAGACACTTGAATACAATAATCGAGGAATAACATTTAGTCAAGACTTTGTAATATCATGAGAATAAAAGGATTCATGATATAATACTCCAAAGGACAGTATATACACCATATAAGAGTGAATTGGTGCATAACAACAATGAACCCTCAATAGAAATGTCAAATGTGATGAAATCCCTTATAAAGAAGGTATCCTTAAATTAAGGACAAATAAATCTCAAAAAATATGTGTGACAAATATATATACACCCAATATAAGTGGATATTAAGTGTAAAACAATAAAAGGTTATTCACACATATTCAAAGGATGACATATTCAATAACTACATGTCGAACCCAAAGAAATCGAAATTGGGTTAAGAAGTTCCCTTGGTAAAATTCGACAGCCTAACGACGTCACTTCAAAAATTCAGAAAATGAAATGATGAGAGATAAAAAGGGAATCTCATCACTTGGACATAAAATTTACATCAATCAGGATATAGAAGAACATATCCCAACATGATAGTATGTGAATTAAAAGACATAACAAACGAAGTCTTTTAAAAAAGAGGAGGGTGAAAGGTTCCCTTACCGACTTGGGTATCTTTCAAAACATACACCCCATGAAAGAAGGACAATAGATAATTGATGTAAATACTCATAAACAAAATTATATTACACAAATAGTAGAATAATGGGCAGTACATACACCACTCAATGGAATTTGTGGAGAATGTAGCATAAATCTCATAGGAATAGAAGTGAGGTGAAAAATCCCTTACGAAAACTCAGCAGCCTAACAGCGCCACATAAAACTTCCGAATATGGATTGATGAGATCAAATAGAGTATCCCATCATATTACAATAGAATTTACAGCAAGTGGAATATAAAAGAAAATCCCCCAACCTTTCAAGGAGGAGTTTAAAAGAAGTGACATAAAGGAGAGTACTTAAAAAGAAAGAGAGTGGTTAGATCTCTTACGAAAGTTCGGCAGCCTGACGGCGCCACTCAAAACTTCCAAAATGGATTGATGAGAGAGAATAGGGTCTCTCATCATATGAACATAAAAATTACAGTAGGAGTAATATAAAATAACATCCCAATCATAAGAAATATGAGCTTTAAAAGGAATGACATGAATGAGTGTACTTAAAAAGAAAGAGAGGTGTAGGATCCCTTACCTCGGGTCCGACTTGACTCGATCGTTCTTTAATATCCTGAATAATAAACTTGAGTTAATTTCTAATTCCTTAAGAACCTTTTTCAAGTTCATTATTACTTTTATACCACTTATTACCATGTCATAAACATTATGTAATCATTTAAGTTAATAATATTTGTTTTGCCGATATTTGGTTCTTAAGTCGAAAGTGGACTTCTTACAATTACACGTTGTTCATGTGGCCAAAAGTTTATTATATCCAGAATTGTATTCATTATGTAGATATCATATATGTCATATATATCCAGTACATTCATGCATTTATAACATTACATAATCATTTAGAGGTAAGAAATGAAATGCACCGTTCATGGAGACGGTAAGCCGTACGTACGCATGAACGCTACTTTCATTTCTATTTCGTATTTTATAGAATGGAATAATAATGATATAAAGGTATATTATAATTCCAGTATAATATCATATATAATATCATATTTCCATCCTTTATACATCCCACATATGGTATTTAACGAATCAAATCACTTTGAGGGGGCGGTAGTCCGCACTTCCTTAAATGAAGATATCGCGTATACCCATAATGGAAGCCATAAAGGTAAGAAAAAAAATGAAAAATACAGAAGCATAAATAAAACATAAACATATTATATATCATATATAAAAATAGTGACATCATAATGGCCACCTTTGAAGGTGTTAAATGAGTATTGAACAATCATCGTTTCGGGCGGCAGAATTTCACCATCCACGGAAACCGTATGTTCTTTAACCATTTGATGTAGTTGTGTGAGAGTGTAGCTCGAATAAATCTTATAACAACATCCTAGTATATTGAAGATACTGGTGTTGTTACAAAATAAGTAAATAAAAAGAGTTTAGGGGGTTGGAGAAGCAAAATAAAACAAATGAACATGAGAGAGTGAATTACCTTTAAAAGTGTAACTCCTTTTGATTTGAGCCTAAAGGCTTCCTTTGAAAGGATTCTGCCCAAAGAGAATCCTCTAGGATGAGGATAGGGATGTGGAGAGAGTAAATGGGCAGGGGTTGGCCGAGCCAAAGGCTTGAGGAGTGTGGGAAAAGAGGTAGAGGTGGGGGCCTTTTATAAGAGGAGAGGAGGGGTACTTTTGGAAAGTAAGAAATATTACTTTATTTGAAAATGTGTTTCGGTTTCAAAAGGTCCCACATTGATATAATTCGTGGATAAGGTGATAAGGCTTATAAATCCACTCATCCAATTGGTTTTGGACATGTGTAGTTCATAGATTTTACATTATCTTTCCATTTTATTTAAATCGTCAAATAATGATGTCATCGCTGCATCATTATTATGTCACAAATAATTTATTTTATTTAATGTATAAAAATTATAAAAAAAATACTATGATATAGGAAATCTTTTTATCTTTCCAATGAATATTTATAATCAAAATTTGGACTTGTATAACCCCACTTAAAAATTGTTTTTGTAAAACAATTTATGTTAGTGTCATTTTCACTTTAACATTAAATAAAAATATATTAATGTCCTTTTCCAACTAAAGTGGCTCCATGGGGTCCCCAAGTTGGCCCATGGCTTGTCTTGTTCGGCCATGACTCACCCAATAGGTGTAGGACAAGTATCATGGTGTTTTCACATTCTTATAATATCATTTTTACCTTAAACGACACTAATTACCACTAATTGCGATTAAAAACTTAATAAGTTACTATTCACCAAAAAATTATTTTTATCTCATTGAACCACATTTTACTTCTTAATGACAACCATGTATGTCGGATTTTTTTGAAAATCAAAACACAATGATGGAAAAATTTCATTTAAATGGAAAATCAGTTTTTATAAGTACCACTTAGTGGTTTCACTATTCATCAAAAATTGAAGTTTTTCAGAAAATTACCAAAAATTCACCCTAAGCTATATTTGATATTCCGAATTCAAAAATGAAGTCCGTTTTACAAAATTCAAAACATATTATTCACATTAATTAATTTAATAATTAATTCCCGTTTTCAGCGCAAATAGCGTGTTTTCATAAAACAATACGTATCAAAAGATTGACACTAGTTTAAGTCTGATTTCAAAGTGAAATTAATTCCAACGACCACTATTGGATTTAATGGTAAAAATATTTTCAAATTTCACTTTAAAACCAATTAAAGATATTATCTAATCATATAAATAAATTATATTAAAAAGAGGTTTTGAATTAAAACACAACATTTTACACTATTCATGAAAAAATGAACTTTATCGGAAAAATACCAAAAAATTACACAAAGTAAAATTTGATGTCCCGATTCTTAATAAGAGTTTTATTTGGTCCAAAAGAATGTTTAAGAGTGAACAAAACTATATTTAATGACGGTTCGCCATCAAAAGGCGATAAGTGAACCTTTAGTGAAAACTAGGGCATATATGCCTAAAATTGAATTCTTTCCGTATTTTAAGCCTCTATCCTTTATTGGATAAATGTAAAAACATTAAAAAAAACATATATAATCATATTTTAGTTATTTATATCCATTCCCACCATTATAACGGCTACATGTTAACTACCATTGAAAATAATATTATTTTATTATTAGAGTGCAACATAAGATTCCCAAGAGACTCGTTGTTGCGTGTTGGGTACGCCATCGAGCATAGCGTCCCCTTTAAAGTCATATTAATATTTTATTCACAAATATAGATATATATGAAAATGTCATATTCCTTATTTACCTGGGGTGTTACATCCTTCCCCCCTTTTGGGAATTGCGTCCTCGCAATTTTAAAATTGCGCTTGGAAACATCCTTGAACGTCCCACATCGGAACAAGAGTCGGTAAAACAACCACTTTAAAATAAAGGAAGATAAGCAGAGAGGTCACCCGATTTAACCCATACTAGGATTCTAAGTATGAAAATATGGACATGGAGGAGAAAACATAGGGTCATGTTCTGATGGAGAGTGATAGAAAACATGTTTAGGAGAAAGTTAACCACGAGAAAATCACAAACTTGTGATGGGTTAAACGGTATTCGATTCCCCAGTAGGAAAAGTTAATAGACAACATTTTTGTTTTAAGTTACTTTTTATTGAGGAATTTATTCATAAGGAAGCATAATCACTTATCATGTTGACTTTCAACTTTTACTAGATTCCTTAGTCAAACTCTTATTTTTTCCAAAAGACGAGTATTTAGGGAGACTTGTTCGCATTAAGAGTACTATAATCAACTTCTAGAGAATCACCTAATCTCTAAAAGAGAACTATATACATCCCATGTTTTTAGGCTTTAACCAAAACCAAAACCAAAAAGGTTAGTACAAGATCAGATAATCCAGAAAAGGATAACCCTTTATAAAAAGAAAATCTATTCTTAATCTCCCAAATTTGTCCAACAAAACCCAAAGTTCAACGAGGACCATCCGATAAACAATTTGTCCATAAAATTATTCAAAGTAAACCAATATAAGATTGAAACCCAAATATTTGAAGGATTTAGTCACATAGTCTTCCAAGTTAAATCGTAACATTTATCTCCAAACAATATCAGTTGCTCCTAAAGTCACACATTGAAAAGTAATTATCCTAATCACATATCCTCCAAAATCAACTTACTCTTAATTAATAAAATCATATAACTAAAAGGAATCAGTCAAACTAACCAGGGACTTCACGTAGTCCAGTGGTAGGCGATAAATACCTGTCACACTTTGGTTGTGGGTTCGATTCCCGCAGCATTGTCCGACGCGACGGGTTGTCACACGGTCTGCGTGTTGTCCTTTTTCCAAAACTATATAATTCTTAAAACATTCCCCAAAATGAGATAAAATCTTCAAAGATAACCATAACATAATTTAACCTCAATTTTATCTCATTCCTTTCACTTTAATCATAACATATGGTAACCCATAATTACCTCAAAAGTAAGGATCATATAAACCCAAATGGTTCTTTATAACTATGTCCACAAAAGAAAAGATAACTATTACTTGAATAAAATTTTCCTATATTAAACATCAGGGTTACACATAATATAAAAAGTCTTCTAATGTAACCCCATCATCAAAAGAGACTTAATACTCTTAAGAATTTCACCCTAACTATTGAAGCCCTCATATGTTGACATCTTACTCATTCAACATTCTTCATGATCCATTATCCATTCCTTTCCAACTTATTCTGAAAAACCTCTTTCCTACAAACAAAATCATGAATCATATCCTAAGATTCCAAAATAAGAAAACAATAGTCATGAAATAGTACATACCTTTGATTGTTCATTGTCAGTTTCTTCATCCTCAATAGGAATGGCATTAGGTATTGGTAAACGAACATTTGTACGCTCTTGGTGACCCCATTCACGAAACTTCTTCATAGAACATGTGTTTTCATAATGACCATGCACACCACATTTAAAACATTCAATTGATCCCTCAGAAAGAACTTCTTTCCCTTTCCTCGAGTCAACTGGATGCTTCCTTTTTCCATGGCAGGTTCTTGCTTTATGACCTTCATTTCTACATCTATAGCATATTTCTGTCCCTTTGAAACATTTTCCTAGGTGTTTCTTTCCACATCTTTGACACATAGGTTTTTGAACACACATACCTTTATGATTATTACCTGTACTTCCGTAGGGATTTGTTTCTTGCATATATGATGCCTTAGAGAAAACTCCAAGGTTTAGGTGGTCAATCATAACTCCAGATAGTTGGTTGAGGATAATCAAAAGAGTTCTCATTGCAGCTCCCATATCATTCAGTTGCTTGCTCAAAAAACTGTCACAGTTTCCTTCACATCCACTGTTACTTTGGTGCCTGCTAGATCCAGCCATTTACTAAAACCAAAAAGGTCAGTGTGAGTATATAAACAAAAACATCATGTACTAATGAGTAAGATAAACACTAAGATATACTTACTCATTCACTTTATCTAAAACTAGGACTCTTTCTGAAATCCTAACCATTATGGTAATTGTCAATTATGCTTAAAGAATACCCTAACCTCTAAAGTTATCTAAACCAACCTTTGATACCAACTATAAGGCCCCAACCTTAAACCTTACTTAATCTTGAGTTATTAAAAGATTACACATTGAGGATCTTTTCAGGTTTAGAGTTTTAGAGAATTAGATCATGAAACTTTCATTACATTCCACATTTAAACGAAGTGGTTACATAAAAGACAGTATTCATTCTTCCCATCAACAGAAACATATTTAAAATATAACATGGATTCTTTCTTGACACATCCTTGACACTATCATCACATCATGTACCTTTCCCTTGACCTGTGAAAAACATTTCAAAAACTTGGGATGAGCATAAAAATCTCAGTAAGGGTTATAAAAATATGGAAAGGAAACATGAGTTCATATATACATAATAATGAAATCATACTTTACCCATAAAACATAGGCACTTTACCATACCTCATCAAACCATGAATAAATCATAGAAAACATAAGACATAAAGGTAACTTGAGGCATTAATAACATTCTTAAGTAGGGAGTAACCCTCTTGGTTACCTTTGGAATACCCATCACAGTATATTCCCTAAATCTCTTCGGAGAAACCTTAACGTTTAACTCCTTCGCGTTACCCAATGCATTGGAGAGCTATATCGGGCTCACCCGCCCTTAGTTTATCACGAAACCACCCGTTCTTCATAACAATGCCCAATAACCATAAAGGAAACATAACATTTCCACATTTCAATCACAATATAACATTTTAGGATATTGAAATAATGAATCCATTAAAAAAGAAACCATTTCCAAAACCATTTAAAACATTTAATAAAGAGATTTTTGAATCAAAGTGTCCCATACCACCTTGAAGCTTTTAACATTTTAAACCATTAATATCCATATAAATAAATACTTAAAACCATTTTGAAAACATGGATATTAATAAGAACAAATAATTAAAACATTTAAAACGATATTTTGGTTAAAGGGGTTTTACCAAAATTAGAGACACTTGAATACAATAATCGAGGAATAACATTTATTCAAGACTTTGTAATATCATGAGAATAAAAGGATTCATGATATAATACTCCAAAGGACAGTATATACACCATATAAGAGTGAATTGGTGCATAACAACAATGAACCCTCAATAGAAATGTCAAATGTGATGAAATCCCTTATAAAGATGGTATCCTTAAATTAAGGACAAATAAATCTAAAAAAAAATGTGTGACAAATATATATACACCCAATATAAGTGGATATTAAGTGTAAAACAATAAAAGGTTATTCACACATATTCAAAGGATTACATATTCAATAACTACATGTCGAACCCAAAGAAATCGAAATTGGGTTAAGAAGTTCCCTTGGTAAAATTCGACAGCCTAACGGCGTCACTTCAAAAATTCAGAAAATGAAATGATGAGAGATAAAAAGGGAATCTCATCACTTGGACATAAAATTTACATCAATCAGGATATAGAAGAACATATCCCAACATGATAGTATGTGAATTAAAAGACATAATAAACGAAGTCTTTTAAAAAAGAGGAGGGTGAAAGGTTCCCTTACCGACTTGGGTATCTTTCAAAACATACACCCCATGAAAGAAGGACAATAGATAATTGATGTAAATACTCATAAACGAAAGTATATTACACAAAGAGTAGAATAATGGGCAGTACATACACCACTCAATGGAATTTGTGGAGAATGTAGCATAAATCTCACGGGAATAGAAGTGAGGTGAAAAATCCCTTACGAAAACTCAGTAGCCTAACGACGCCACATAAAACTTCCGAATATGGATTGATGAGATCAAATAGAGTATCCCATCATATTACAATATAATTTACAGCAAATTGAATATAAAAGAAAATCCCCCAACCTTACAAGGAGGAGTTTAAAAGAAGTGACATAAAGGAGAGTACTTAAAAAGAAAGAGAGTGGTTAGATCTCTTATGAAAGTTTGGCAGCCTGACGGCGCCACTCAAAACTTCCAAAATGGATTGATGAGAGAGAATAGGGTCTCTCATCACATGAACATAAAAATTACAGTAGGAGTAATATAAAATAACATCCCAATCATAAGAAATATGATCTTTAAAAGGAATGACATGAACGAGTGTACTTAAAAAGAAAGAGAGGTGTAGGATCCCTTACCTCGGGTCCGACTTGACTCGATCGTTCTTTAATCTCCTGAATAATAAACTTGAGTTAATTTATAATTACTTAAGAACCTTTTTCAAGTTCATTATTACTTTTATACCACTTATTACCATGTCATAAACATTATGTAATCATTTAAGTTAATAATATTTGTTTTTCCGATATTTGGTTCTTAAGTCGAAAGTGGACTTCTTACAATTACACGTTGTTCATGTGGCCAAAAGTTTATTATATCCAGAATTGTATTCATTATGTAGATATCATATATGTCATATATATCCAGTACATTCATGCATTTATAACATTACATAATCATTTAGAGGTAAGAAATGAAATGCACCGTTCATGGAGACGGTAAGCCGTACGTACGCATGAACGCTACTTTCATTTCTATTTCGTATTTTATAGAATGGAATAATAATGATATAAAGGTATATTATAATTCCAGTATAATATCATATATAATATCATATTTCCATCCTTTATACATCCCACATATGGTATTTAACGAATCAAATCACTTTGAGGGGGCGGTAGTCCGCACTTCCTTAAATGAAGATATCGCGTATACCCATAATGGAAGCCATAAAGGTAAGAAAAAAAAAATGAAAAATACAGAAGCATAAATAAAACATAAACATATTATATATCATATATAAAAATAGTTACATCATAATGGCCACCTTTGAAGGTGTTAAATGAGTATTGAACAATCATCGTTTCGGGCGGCAGAATTTCACCATCCACGGAAACCGTATGTTCTTTAACCATTTGATGTAGTTGTGTGAGAGTTTAGCTCGAATAAATCTTATAAAAACATCCTAGTATATTGAAGATACTGGTGTTGTTACAAAAGAAGTAAATAAAAAGAGTTTAGGGGGTTGGAGAAGCAAAATAAAACAAATGAAATGAGAGAGTGAATTACCTTTAAAAGTGTAACTCCTTTTGATTTGAGCCTAAAGGCTTCCTTTGAAAGGATTATGCCCAAAGGGAATCCTCTAGGATGAGGAGAGGGATGTGGAGAGAGTAAATGGGCAGGGGTTGGCCGAGCCAAAGGCTTGAGGTGTGTGGGAAAAGAGGTAGAGGTGGGGGCCTTTTATAAGAGGAGAGGAGGGGTACTTTTGGAAAGTAAGAAATATTACTTTATTTGAAAATGTGTTTCGGTTTCAAAAAGTCCCACATTGATATAATTCGTGGATAAGGTGATAAGGCTTCGAAATCCACTCATCCAATTGGTTTTGGACAAGTTTAGTTCATAGATTTTACATTATCTTTCCATTTTATTTAAATCGTCAAATAATGATGTCATCGCTGCATCATTATTATGTCACAAATAATTTATTTTATTTAATGTATAAAAATTATAAAAAAAATACTATGATATAGGAAATCTTTTTATCTTTCCAATGACTATTTATAATCAAAATTTGGACTTGTATAACCCCACTTAAAAATTGTTTTCATAAAACAATTTATGTTAGTGTCATTTTCACTTTAACATTAAATAAAAATATATTAATGTCATTTTCCAACTAAAGTGGCTCCATGGGGTCCCCAAGTTGGACCATGGCTTGTCTTGGTCGTCCATGACTCACCCAATAGGTGTAGGACAAGTGTCATGGTGTTTTCACATTCTTATAATATCATTTTTACCTTAAACGACACTAATTACCACTAATTGCGATTAAAAACTTAATAAGTTACTATTCACCAAAAAATTATTTTTATCTCATTGAACCACATTTTACTTCTTAATGACAACCATGTATGTCGGATTTTTTGAAAATCAAAACACAATGATGGAAAAATTTCATTTAAATGGAAAATCAGTTTTTATAAGTACCACTTAGTGGTTTCACTATTCATCAAAAATTGAAGTTTTTCAGAAAATTACAAAAAATTCACCCTAAGCTATATTTGATATTCCGAATTCAAAAATGAAGTCCGTTTTACAAAATTCAAAACATATTAGTCACATTAATTAATTTAATAATTAATTCCCGCTGTCAGCGCAAATAGCGTGTTTTCATAAAACAATAAGTATCAAAAGATTGACACTAGTTTAAGTCTGATTTCAAAGTGAAATTAATTCCAAAGACCACTATTGGATTTAATGGTAAAAATATTTTCAAATATCACTTTAAAACCAATTAAAAATATTATCTAATCATATAAATAAATTATATTAAAAAGAGGTTTTGAATTAAAACACAACATTTTACACTATTCATGAAAAAATGAACTTTATCGGAAAAATACCAAAAAATTACACAAAGTAAAATTTGATGTCCCGATTCTTAATAAGAGTTTTATTTGGTCCAAAAGAATGTTTAAGAGTGAACAAAACTATATTTAATGACGGTTCTCCATCAAAAGGCGATAAGTGAACCTTTAGTGAAAACTAGGGCATATATGCCTAAAATTGAATTCTTTCCGTATTTTAAGCCTCTATCCTTTATTGGATAAATGTAAAAACATTAAAAAAAACATATATAATCCTATTTTATTTATTTATATCCATTCCCGCCATTATAATGGCTACATGTTAACTACCATTTAAAATAATATTATTTTATTATTAGAGTGCAACGTAAGATTCCCAAGAGACTCGTTGTTGCGTGTTGGGTACGCCATCGAGCATAGCGTCCCCTTTAAAGTCATATTAATATTTTATTCACAAATATAGATAAATATGAAAATGTCATATTCCTTATTTACCTGGGGTGTTACAAAAAATATCAAACAATTAGAAATAAAAAACTCATCCTTAGCCCTTGAAAATGTCTATATAATGAAATGAGAGAAGAGACACATATTTAGAGGGAGAAGGGGTGAAGAATTCACATTGAAAGAATTTAATCCGAATGTTTCTACATGTATAATTCATTTAATGGTACACTATGTAATATGTGTCTTCATTACTATTGATCAATAATTCCTCCTCAGTTATCCCACAAAATTCCAACAACAATTACCACCGTATGCGGGAGTTATGGATTTAATATTAATGTTGATTATTTCTTTCTGAAAATTCTAGGATTATTTATCCAATTTTAAATATCCTATATCCCAATTAATGAGTTAAACCCCCATAAAATTCATCAGAGAAACATTTATATGAATAGTACTTAATATACAATTTGAATATCATTAACTAGATATTTTTATCCCGATTTATGCATATGTTACATAGGTAGGGTCCACTTTATCTGCCCGAAAAATTAGTCAACTTTTTTGATTATTTTGAGAATCTAGGTGCTTGTATCTAACTCTAGTCCAGTAAAGTGTTTTCAAGGAAATAAATAAATTATTTAAAAAAAATCACAAAATTTATAATTACTTCATAAATGAAATTACAAAAATACCCTTGTGATAAAAACCTTCTAAAAATCCAGAATTAGGATACTTTTCCATTTTAACACAAAATAACACAAATAACTAAAAATGTGACAATTTCCCATTAAATAATACTATTTTGGGATTATAAAAATTGATTTATAGTAGAGAATATGTTAAATTATTTCCATCAAGACTCTTCCACAAATAACCATTCTACTCGTGAGAAGTCATAATATATTCAAATTAAAATTCATACAAAAATCAGAAATGATAAAAAATCCACAATTGTATCCAAAATGAAATTCCATCTTGTATTGTCAGTGAAAAACAATTCCATATCCTTTTCATTCCTTGTATTTAAATTTTTTAATCCTCATAAATCCATCCATTTCCCAATAACTACCTACCTCATAATAAAAATGTTTTACTCTTCAATTAAGTGAAATTAAATCTAGATTTATGATCATACATAGTAATTACATGTATCAACACAATCATATGAAAATTATCATTTTTACATAGGTTAAAACACGAATGTGAGTTAAATATTGAGGGATTTATGTAATTGTTCAGATGACACTATGGCATAGGGTTGGTGGGAAAATGATTAAAAAATTTAATACCACAAAGAGGTGGTTTAACTCTTGGATAAAATGAATGATTAATGAGGTGAAAACATATGAAATTACTCACTCAACCCACTTGAAAATGTAAAACACAACACCAGAACATTTATGACCTGAGAAATGATTCAATCAATGATTGCAAAGAATTATATCATCCATGTTCTACCCTTTTTTAAAGCTTTAGAAAGGATCAACATTATTTTCATTATTTTTAATCGAGGATGAGAAGACAATTGAATACAATTAATTAATGTAAATCATGACCTTGATTTTATATAGGGACATGATACATACATGAATTTAAAATGAGTAATTCATGCTCATCTCCATCTTATTATTTTTATTTTTTATTTATGGAGAACCAGATGAAACAAATGATGTTTAATGAAATAATGCACCAAGACCAATACATATCCCATAATTATGACACACACATCAAACCACCCTAAAAATGAAACACATCCCATATAATTCACACAAAAGGCCCTCCCCCCAACACAAACATGAAATATCCATGAAAACAATACTATGCGTGTTGGTAGTTAACAAAAAAACAGCTTGTAATGTGTCTTTAACCTATAATGAAATTCATGGAATCTAATGACTAATGAAGGATATATATGTAAATTTAGGTATCGAGGTAATAAAAGGGGAAAAAAAATTATGCCTCAATAATATTAAAAAAATTCCATGAAATCCAAATATTTGAAACGGGAAACTGACAAGTTTTCGTTCTCACAAAAAATCCATGTTTTCCTCATGAAAGTGTGGATATTAGGAAGAATATTTCCAATTAGTTTAGAATACCTCAGAAGAAGGAAAAAATATTTTGGGAATGTGTTTCAGGGGAATGGATTTTAAAAATTCACCAAACACATAAAAATGCTTCAAAATCCAAATCACTGAAATAATTTCTCATATCAACAATAATTTAAAATCCTTTTTTTAAAAAAATGATCATAAATTTCTAAAAAATAATTGAACTGTCAAAAATGATATCAAAATTAATTAATTCTTAGGGATCCGAAAATTGGAAAAAAAATCACACAAAAATACAACTAGTAGGTTGAAACTCCCCGAACACTAAATTTACTACCCTTCATTTCAGTTTAAAGAATATAAATAAGGGAAGGAAAACGAAATAGAATAAATGATAAAAGATATATTTTTATCCGATGTTATCCATAAGCTAAGCTCTTAGATACTACCGATTGAACCATTAATCATGAAATTAAGAAAAAGATATGAAAAATAATAAAATAGAAATAGAAAGGGGAAATAAAAAAGGATAATATGTGGTTTGAACCTATAAGTGGGTGCTAAGTGTTTACTACACCTAGTAATGCAATTGAATAAGGTTAACACCAATCTGATGATAGATGAGGTTTATTTCGTAAAAAATACAATATATTATTTATCCCTATATCCATCAGTAGATGAGAGGACCGAGAACCCCCATACAAAAGAAAAATATCCCCAATCCCAAGATAAGATGGATGAAAGAATTTGAGATCAAGATGGGGAGGGAAAATAATATATGGGTGGTCCCTATTTTGTTCAGCTGGAGGAGTTTTTTCCACTTATGATGAATGTAGAATAATAATATGCAGCTTCTCTTATGGTTTAGATTCATAAAAAGGATCTTCATGCACTTCTTCATTTATACAAGCATCCTTAAATGTACAAATGCATAACTTGATCAGCTCCTCTATTCTCTCCTCAACATTAGAACCTTCTTCTTTTTATTCTTCCCAAGCCTACAATAGTGGTGATTATTCTAAAAAGTCAAAATAAAGGAAATAAATTTCAATTTATAATTAATCAACTTTGAATGAAATGAATTCTCAGAAATCAATTTTCCCACATAAATTTCACCTTCATGTTCTTATTCCTAAAGTAAGGTAGATGAGAACTCATTTTTTAGAGAGGGAACTTGGTATCATTTTTTTATTGAACCTCTTTTAAATTTAAATTCATATTCTCTTAAGAGTGTTCCATAGTTTCATAACCTAGGGTCAATCAAATAGTGGCCTCTTACAACACACAGTCTTTAAATTATTAGTATTATTAATTATATATTTAAATAATAACTTATGTAATATATATGGGTGGATTAAATATATATAATATAATTATAATATATATATATATATATAATTATATGAAAATTAAAAACACAATGAAAATGGGGAAAAGAAACAAAGATGTTAGTGGACGAAAATCGTTGCTCTCAAGGTTTTATGTTGGTATTATCATTGTTATTAAAAATATTTCCTCATTATTTTACTCCATTTAGAGATCCAAAACATTCAATGTACACCCTATAATTTGAATTTTATCACCCTACACCAAGACTATTTCAGGTAGGATTAATCTCTTTCCCATCAACACCTAATCCGAACTCCATCATTTGAATGACTTAGATATAATCGAGAAGGAAAATGAGTGAATGGGGATGATGAAAAAAATATTTGGTAAAGTGGGGTGAACACTCACCAAAATAATTTCAACCAATAATGGTTCCATATTAACAAAACATGAGAGATAATTAATGCTCAATAAACTCAAATTTCACCAATTAACCCCACAAAATATAGTGAGCATTAGTTTTCCACAAACATGGAGTTGAAAGCACAGTGGGAGAAACAAAAAATAAGAAAAGAAGAGAAATACAAGAAGAAGATAAATTAAGAAGAAAGATGAAATAATTTATGTTAAAATTTTAATGAAAAATTACAATGTCCAATATCAGCCTTATCCCCTAAAAATGGATATATCATTAAATGAGAGAAGGGACCCATATTTATAGGGATAATGGGTAAATAATTCACATTAAAAACATTTAATAAGATATTTTCAATGTAGATGTGTCATTAAATTTAAGAATTTTTAATAGGAGTCTTCATGAATTTTGTTACATAATTTATCATCCATTTACCTTAAACATTTCTGCATCAGTTTCCCCAATAAGACAGATTTATGAATTTACTATTGAAGTTGTATTTCTCTTAACGGGAATTCCATAATTATTTATCCAATGTAAAACTTTCAATTCTCCTAATAATGAGTTAAAATTATCATCAAATTCTTTGGTGGAATGCATATATGAATCCAATTTCATATAAATTTTGAATCACATCAATTTGATATTTTTAGCCAATGTTATGAATTTATTACGATGGTGCAGTCCACACTATCCACCCAAAAAATTATTCAACATTTTTGTTTTTAGTGGGTATATAGATGCTCGAATCATCTACTGGTGCACAAGACGATGCTGAAGGAGATAAATAAATTATTTCATCAAAATAATCATCACTCAATTTATAATTATTTATAAAACTAAAATAAAAATATAACCTTGAGATAAAAATATGTTAAAAATATAGAATGAATCTATTTTTTGCATTTAAGCTCAAAATATGACAAAAAAATTAAATTTTTTCAATTTTCCCACTAAATAACAACATGGTGGATTAAAAAATGAATTACGTAAGAAAATATATGAAAATATTGGATTTACCATTGTCCAAGTGTGTGTTTTGGAAACGAGAGGTATACATCCTTGTGCATGTGGTGTCCTAGCAAGGTGTGGCAGTGGACCTGATGAGGGTTGAAGTTGTTGTTTCATGGGAAGCACCCAACAATGTTGAATAGGTTCATAATTTTTTTGGTCTTGTTAGATATTATCAGATGTTTGTACTTGATTTCTCTAAATTTTTATCCCTGTTGATAAAATTGACTAAGAAGAACCTAGGTTTTTCATAGAGTGAGCTGTTCTAGGTAGCCTTCGACTATCTAAAGGGGAAGTTGGTCAGTGCTCCATTGCTCCGTTTTCCAGAGGATGGAGTTATTTTTTTGTGTATTATGATTTTTCCTGTCTGATATTGGGATGAATATTGACATCATAGCACTAAATGATCTATTTTGAGTCTAGAAGGTTACACCCACATGAGCATAACTATGACACTCATGATATGGAGCACGAAGAGGTTGTGTTTGCACTGAATTTGGGGTGATATTACCCAATTGGTGAGAGGTTTGTGGTATTCATAGATCACAATATTTAGAGGTATATATTTTCCTAATTATATCTAATCTTACGATAGAGTATTTGGATGGAGTTTCTTCAGGATTATGATTTCAATACCTCTTTCACCTCAGGAAAGAGACGTATCATAGCTAATGATTTAAGAAGAATGTCATAGATGGATGTTGTTCGAGAATCTTTGGATTCTTGGAAAGTGTTGGAGGAGTTGGAATCCATGCTCTTAGATATGAAAATGGATGGTGATAGAGTATTTATATTCCAAATAGAGATGAAGTATTCTCTGATGTAGAATGTGGAGGAGTCTCATGGGGGAGACTCTGAGGAAGTGGTTTTTTTTGATAATGTTGTCTATAGTTATGGTCTGAAGATATGGTCATTGGATGGTTATAATAATATGTTGTTATATGAGATGTTTATTTTTAGAGTAGTAGTGTGTGGGGCATTTTATAGTGACTTTCGTTACACTTCTTTTGTTGTACACCCATAAATTTCTATGATGTATCGTTGATTGAGGATCCAGTTTTGGTGGCCCAGTTTAAAGTAGGAGTCTACAGAGATTGTGGAAATATACTTGGTCTACAGGCATATAACGGCCGAGCATCATGTTCCGGGTTCTTTGTTACATGATTTCAATGTATCTCAGTGGATGTGCGATGAAATCACAATGGATTCATTCCCAGGGTTACCCAGACATTATGGAGGCTCTGATACTATTTGGGTGCTAAAAGATCTACCAATGAATTCAGTACTCTTTTAAGATATTAAGGAGTAGGGAATAGTGGATGACTGGAAAAAGAGTTATGTGGATGAGGTGGTGTAGTTTTAAGGAGTTACCAGATCAATTTTCTCAGATCGGGGAATACGTTTTACATCGTGAGTTTGGAGGGGATTTCATCCTACTAATGGAACCCGATTACACAACAACACTACCTTCTTCCCTCAGATACATAGGAAGATGGAACAAATTATCCACACATTGTAGGATATTATTTTAGCATGCATCTTGGACATTGGAATATCTTGGGTGACACACATTCTCGGGATATATTTTTCATAAAATAATATCTTTCAGTCTTCCATTTTCATGGATACATTTGAATCCTTGTGTAAATGATCATGTAATTCACCTTTTTGTTGGATAGAGGATGGGGAGACAATTGTTCTTGGTCCCAAGGTAGTACAGAGCATGAATGATAATGTTCATAATTTTTACGTATTAAATAAAGTGGTTCATGACTGAAAAAATTCATACGTCGGTCATAGGGGGAGGACCTTAGAGTTCAAGGTCAGTGACTTTGTGTTCTTAAAGGTTTTTCCTTGATATGGGAATCTAAGGTTTGACAGAGGGATACAAATTTAACTGGGTTTTTGTAACCCTTTGAAGTGTTGGGGAGAGTTGAGAAGGGGAATACTAGTTGGTTTTTTCACTATGGTTTGGGAAGATCCATGACGTCTTCCATGTCTCTCAGCTTTGTATGATTCATCATGATGATCCCATATTCTTGACTTGGAAGAGTCAGATATTGAGGATAATGTGAAATTCATGGAGTTTATAGTATAAATTAAAGATCATTGGGTGAAGGTGTTGTGTGGATATAGAAATCATTTGGTTCATTTGTTGTGGAGGAATGGTGTCTTGGAAGAGAGTACATGGGAGTAAGAAGCAAAGATGAGTGCCCAGTACCTTGGTTTGTTTTTAGTTTTTCCTTTTTTTTGTTTTTCTATGTGATGTAACATTTGAACCTTATTCTATAAAATGTTTTTTTTCAATTAGCTTGAGAAGTGTGTGATGCAATGTGTGATAAATTTGTGACATGTGAAAAGGGGAGATCTAGATTCCAAATCAAGATTCCTTAAATGTGATGAATTTCAACTTGTACATGAGAGTCAATTCCACCCATAGAGGATAATATCACGACATGGAAGATGTAATTCCCATATTTTTGTTTCTGGGATAGAACTATTGTTGTTCTTCTATGGTCTGGTTTTTGATCATTCAAGTTAGCATGTTTAGTATGTGGCAGTGCTTGAGTGACGAGAGCCTTGATAGGTTTCTCACAGAGTGGTTGTATGGTCCCCTTTGTTCATTCTAGGTTTGGTGTTTGATTCTTATGGGAGAGAGTAGTTTGATAGGTATATGATTTAATGACATGGAAATCTCTGGTCCATTACATTTTGAAAATACAATGTTTTATGTGTTCTAGGAGGTGAAGGAGACTTACTCTAACACTTTGATATTAGTAATAATTTTTAAGGTTCCCCAAAGGTGACTCCCAATGGATACTCCTAGTGGCGATTCATTGGTGGTAAGCCACTAGCGGTGAGTCATTAGTGGTATCTCACTGAACGTCACTTTTCTTGAGGTGACTCTTCAGACAGTGACTCACCAAATGGTAACATTTCTAGTGGTGAATCACAATAATAGTGACTCACCAAATGGCCACTTTTCTAGTAGTGACTCCCTAAAAGGAGACTCACCAAATGAAAATTTATGAAGCGGTGACCCGCCAAAAGGTTACTCACCAAATGGTCACTTTTCAAGCATTGAATTACAGCATGGGGTCTCACCGAATTGTCAACTATCAAGCGGTGGCTCGTCAAATGGAAACACACTGACTAGTCACTTGTCCAGTTTTGAATAGCTAAATGGTGACTCACCAAACTGTCACTTTTCCAATGGTGACATATAGAATGGTCACTTTTCTAGTGGTGACTTGAAAAATGGTTACTCACAGAATGGTCACTCATCCATAGGTGGGTCATGAGTTGTATTTCCAACTTCCTTCAGTTTCCCACCTTTGAATTTTTTTGATGTAAAATGCCATTAAATCCATGATTGAAGGTATTTGAGAACAATTAAATGGTCATAAAATTTATCATTATTTTTCAGGGTGCGGTAGATTTTATTTGGTCAGAACGCGTTATGTTGACTGAATCTTCTTTTAATGGAATATCCAAAATTTATCTTCACTACTACTCACTTTATATTTTCCAAAGTACAAGATATATTCTTCCCATGTTCTTACTATTTGTTTTCACCCTATATGAGACACCATGAAACATTATTCCTCGATGATTTGTGCGATTTTGCATTAGAATTTGGATCCTGTTTTCCATTGATGATTTTTCCCACATCACACACACCTCCTCTTTGGCTGTAATAAGGAAGTATTGATCGTCTCTTTTTCCAAGTAGGTTTTTCCTCATCTACCTTATTTGGGAATCCTAAGATGTGGGTATAAAAATGTTTTCCTTGTAAGGATAATTGAATTTAGATTAATAATAAAAATCTAATTGGTATAAGCTCAATACATAGGGGTTGGGAAATGTGATTATTGTTCATGAATTGTTATATATTTTCATATGATATTGTGATTTGTATGGGATAATTAACCATTAAAAATCATGGCCATTGGAGGACCTTGTTTACGCACAGTATGATTTTTTTACTGAATGTTTTTTTATTTGGAATGGTTTTTTATAAAATATTTTAAACACATATATTTGGAAAACAATTGGATACCCCATGATCAAACTATTTCTAATGTAGACCCTAAAATGGAATTAAATTATGAATGAATTTTTAAATCTAAATATGTTTTACTTTGGTGTATGTGGTTATGTGGATATGGCATAGTCTTTCATAGGGGGTGGTCTTTTGGACATGAGGATTTGGGAGTGATCTGATTGTACATTGTCACTATGAAACTAGACATGGATGTAAAGATATGTGGATGTGGAATTTTGGATATATTGTTTTTCTAATGAGATTGGGGGTTGTTGTGATTATATATGACTTGAAAAGACGAGTTTTATGAATTTTGGTACTAGTTGGTATGGGTTCTTTCCCATTGATAGCATGCAGAAAGCTTCCCCCATTCACTGAAATAACACATGGGAGATGTTCCTTTACTATAAAGTGGGATAATTTAACATGGATCTTCATCTACTATTTTAATCTTACACTAATACCTTCCAGTTTTATTCCTATTAGTTTCCCTGGTAGTAATGTGATGAATAAATGAGTTTTTTAGTAATGTATGGAACTTTTTGTCCTATTTTGGATAATGCGATGGAAGTAGTATATATAACAACATGAATGAGTGTTAAACATGGAATTAATGTAAATTCGCATTAGTTTATCAGGCTCTTCACACTATGAAATGGTTATTGTGTGTTGTTGTTCATTATAGAGGTAGCAAAAAAAGGTGGATGTGATTTGGTTTTTATTTTCAGGAACCCAAAGGGTGGTCTTGATTGTTTGGTATCATATATGTATTTAATTTTATTTTCTTTGATATTTTGGCACACATCCAATCTTAGTCGAGAATAATGTGCAGAATACCCCCATCTTCATGGGGGATGTTGTATTTTCCAAGAACCTCGGTGGGAGGATTAATGGATGGACACAAGATATTCCCTTATCCCTCTTCAAAGAAGTGATTACAAGAAGGTTCTTTGGGTTGGTTGTGGTTTTGTGAGGAATAGGTATGTGGAGTCATGTTGTGTATCACATGTTTCTTTAGGATAGTATGTGTTTTTCTTCCTAGGGTTCTTCAAGAAGAGATGTGTTATAATTTTACATATGTCTTCTGGATGAGGTGTGGTTTGTGGGATAGGTATCTATGGGAGGGATTAGGTGCGGGTTGTGGACCAAGAGTGTACGGGTGGGATGGGATCTCTTTTGTTGAGAAATTATATGTGGGCATGATATGATATGGCTATAGGCCTATGATAAGAGAAGATATGTGGTTTTTGAGGAGAAGGAGTGTGAGGGTGGGTTGTGATATGGTTCTTTCAAAAGAGGTGGGATAATGATGGTGTTTTTCATTATCCAAGAGAAGTTAATCCAGTGGGAAGTGGTGTGGGGTACCCAAATCATAAATTTTATTAGTATATTACATTACATGAATTGATTTACTTGGTGATAATTCTTTGGTGAGGCTGGGATAGATATTATACCTTTTTAGGTGATGTTTTCTTTTTCAATTTTCTCATAGGATAATTAGTATGCATCTTTATATTGTGCATGAGATAATTTGATCATCCTAAAAATTATATTTATATGCTCATCCTAGGTACATAAAACTGATTTTTGTTTTTGGGGAGGAAAATATATACCATGATGGACCTTACTTCCATGGACATTAAGATAGTTTTTGTGCCGCTACTTAGCCTTACTTTTGGTACTTACATTAGAATTTTTATTATAATTATAATAGTTCTATTTTAAAGGTGCATATTTGAATGATTTTTATTTCAATATATATATATATATATCTCAGAGGTATTTGGATGAATGATATTTTCTCCCGATCTTGTTTCATTGAAGTGGAAAATGCCTCCCATTTTGTGATAGGTGTTTACCCTTATTTTTCATCGCCACCCTGGGGCCTACCAAGGTTAAGGCTTATGGGTCATTATCTCAAGTTATTAATTTCAATACCAGCAGTGTTATAATTATAGTTATGGGGTCAGGACATACAGTCTGTTATGAAAAAAATAATGAACCACTCATAGAGACGGTATTTCCCATGTACAGTACCAAATTTCTTCATATCTTTCAATTTGTTTACGGATTATAGAAAATTTTTGTTACATTAGTGTAATTTTTTTCCAAAATATAAAAAACAATAATCTTATAATAATTCCATATATAGATAATAATTTTGAGGTTATAATATGAAAGTAAATAAGAAAGATTTGTTGAGAATAATACTTTTCCATTTGGATGAACTCTATGGGTAAAACCATCAGGAACCAAAACATGGTTTTTAGGAAATATAAAGGCTTATAGTATATATTTTGGTATATTAGGGGATTCTAGAGTAGTGTTTTTTTATAATAACGACTTAGTAATGGTTGGTGAAATGAGGTTCAAGCAATAACTTTTTTTTAAGAGGAGAAAATTGATCATTTTTAAGTAAAAATTAATTTTTCAATTTTGGAATTAAAATATTAAATTTTCAATGGTTCAAATATTATAAATAATTAATTATATTAACTTATAAGGATCATATATCCTCTATAACTAATTATTATTAATTGTTTATACAATATTTGGGTCATTTAGCACTATATTTTTACACTTTACCATTTTGGTTTTTATCTTTATAACTATCAATTAACTATTTTTTTATTAAAAAAGAGGCAAACCGTAATAAAAATACAATGATATAATAATAAATTTCTACTCATGATAACCTATTTTAATTTACAAATAACATAAAATTTAATTTTAAATTAATACATTTAATATATATAAAATCAATTTTTTCATAAAGCTATTTCTTTAACAATTAATTGTTAAATGTCTAATATATCATTAATTACCAACTAAATGAGTGATTATTTGTTTTAATAAATTTTTAAAAATTATATAAAGTTAATGTAAGAACCTGGACCTTCTTTTCATGAATGTCTTACTTTTTTTAAAGTTTTTGAGAAAAGAAGAGTTTCTGGAAATTTTTGATGTACACGCCATGTACTTTATGTGTACACGCCGTGTACTCCCTTGCCCTGTGAGGCCATATGATGGTCGTTTCCCGGCCACACACACGAACATGTAGTGGTGATGTGGAGGCCACTTAAAGTGGAGTATGTAAAAGGCTATTACAGGCCGTGTACTCCAAAATTACATGTAGTGTACTTACTTTTTTTATTAAACGGACCAGGGTCGCATCTAATCACCAGAACATGCTTCTTCTCTAGCTTCTTTGACCGAGGGCATCCCATACGGCCACAAATATCCTCCAAGCCCCCGATCCACCATCCATTCTTCGAATTGACTGTCGTCGATTGCATTGGAACCGCAACAATAAGCTCTTTCTTCTTCTAGAGCATCATTTTCTAATTCCTCATCTTTTTTATGTTATCGTGGTTTGAACTTTTTGTGAGTTTTCATAGGTATACAATGTTCTAAGCTGATTAAAGTTTTGTGGTTCAAGTATATCTATCTCCTAGCATCAAGGTAGGTGGTTTGTTCCTTTACGTTCAAAGTCATTGAGTATTAGGTGCAAAATTCCACCAATACCATTGAATGGGGTATTACGTGTTTACTGTTTTTCCCCTGTTGTTTTCTTACCTTGATTTTATGCTTGTGTAGAGGTAATTTGGTTATGTATGAGGATAATTTCTATGCTTGGATGTTTTTCCCATGCCTTGTTCAGTTTACGACCTTTTGGTCTTGTTCAGCCATTGGCCGTTATACCCGTTTTCCATGCCTTGTCACTATAAGATGAAGTGTTGTTCCCTGACATGCTTGTTATATTGTAGACTGGTTAGCCAAGTAGCTCTGTAGGTTTACTTTGGACTTATAGCAATATTATGCACTGACTGGCATGAGGCCGTGAGATTTGGTGCTATAAACTATAAGGGGATATACCGAGTGAGCTTCCTCATAGAGTCTTGGACATTATAGACTATAGGGGATAGACCGAGTGAGCTTCCGAGAGATTCTTGGAAATTATAGACCACAGGAGGATAGAATGAGTGAGCTTCCTTAGAGAGTCTAGAGCTTTATAGACTATACTGAGGTAGACCAAGTGAGCTTCCTCAGAGAGTCTTTGTTTTGTTTGAATTTCCTTAAACCATTCCAGGTTATAGGAGGAATTGACCGAGTGAGCTTCCTCAGAGAGTCTGTGATATACCTGAGGCTATAAGAGGAATTGACCGAGTGAGAATCCTCAGAGAGTCTCTAGACCTTGGGGCTATAAGGGGAATCGACCATGTGATCTTCCTCAAAGAGTCCCTGACTACCTTAGACTATAAGGGGAATTGACTAAGCCTGCTTCCTTAGAGAGTCTTATAATCTCATATGACCAAAACAGGGGGGTCAGGCTAAATGTATTGCCCAAAGGTTGTTGGTACTTCTTGGATAGGAACATAGGGTATGGATGTGAGTACTTCCCAGAGAGATTCCTGTTTGTGGTTAGCTGTTGCTTCACTGCTGCTTGTTGATTTGTGGATTGTTTACTATTGTGTATCATCATGTTTACTAGTTACTATTTACTACTTACTGTACTGTTACCTTCCATATGCTCACTGACTGTTAGGCATAGATCTTCGGGTGATTTCCTAATGGAATTTAGTCTCACACTATGTTTGGGTCATGCTTTTGGACCCAAAAAGGTTATATTGTTGTAGGTATAGACAAGGGAAAGTGCTCTTCGACTTCAGGTATTTGACTTGCATTGGAGAAGGGGAGCATGGGACCGAGTTGAGGCTTGCAATGTTGAGGAGTTTCTTATCTGTTTTTATTTTTACTTTGGCTTAGTTTTGTATTCAGCAATGTGACTTGTTTGGATTCTTTCCTATACTTAAGTATCATGCATCATTTCTATATATATATATGTGCTCATGATGTCTATCATATTTAGTCTTCTACTGTTCACTTGTGTATGGATTGTTTACTTCTTCCATTATTGTTTATTATTTCTCTTTTCCGCTATGTACTCTGCCAATTAGGGCATAGTTTCCCCACTATCACACCCAAGGCCCTCGCTGCTAGTCAGAAGCCTCTGGCATTTGAGAGAATGCGCTTGAGGCCATGTGACCAACTGGGTACGGGGCGCCCGTAGGTGGCTTCCAAAACCGGGACGTTACAAAGTGGTATCAATGGAACTATTTTCGCTTGACATACTGTTTGGAGCCTATATCCCGGGATAGGATGGAATAGGTACTTGGTAATAAGATGTGCCCGGGAGTAGCTAGCCCATGTACAAGGAAAAGCCATGCTACCTCGTTTATTGCAGTTTTATTGGTTTGCACTTTTACAGTTGATTTGATTTCACCGTTGGGTGATTCACATGATTTGTGTTGTTACCTTTGTTGTTATAGCGGTTCTATTTTTGTCGCAACCCAATGATATGAGGGTATTCCATCTGATGCATCATATAGGCACTTGTAATAAATCACATTCCATGCATTCTTTCCATGCCATCTAGGATGAATTAGCATTTTCATGTTGTTGTGATAGACGTTGTGTAGATTATTCATGATTTTGTGATAGATGCTTTGATAAAATCTCTGCTTTTTGATAGAGGATTTGTTTTTATAGTACTTTGCTTAAATGGATGCCAAAATTTGGTTCTTGAGGTGTTATGGGCCCTCATGGACAGAAATTTAGCGGATCATTGTCTAGTTTCTTTGTTATAACTTGTATAAGATGCCAAGCTTGGATTCGCGAGGAGTATGCCCCCTCACGGATCGGAATTTGGCACCTTAACTCTTGTTTTCTGTGTTTTCTGGGCTTTGGAGCAGTTTTTGAGCTACTGCCCGGAAAAACCCAGAATACACGACCTGTAATTTATTAATACACACTGTGTAGTTTTTACTGTGTCACTGACTGTGGGGGAAGAAACACGGTGTTGTGAAAAATTTTCAGGAACACGCCGTGTACGGTAGGTACACGCCATGTTGTAAAACCGTGTGTCTACCTGTGTGGCTAACGACATGGACGGATGGAACTTTGAATTTACACGTTGTGTTCTATTATCACACACCGTTCCATGTAACCTATGTACCCGGCCGTGTCACGAACAACACGGGTCGGGGAAAACCTTCAAGTACACGCTATGTTCTCAGGGATCACACCGTTTAGAGTGAACCATGTAGTCGGCCGTGTAACTAACAACACGGGTTATTGAGACCTTGTCTAGTACAAACCGTGTCCTTCGTGAACACACCATGTAGTGTAGGATTAAGATGAACCGTGTGGGTTAGCCATGTAAGGAGAATCATAAAGGGGAATAGAGTTTAAGTACACACCGTGTGTGGGGACAACACGCCCTATGGTTAGGGAATTACATGACTAGTTGTGGAAGAAGTACATGCCCATGTGAATGGCTTAAAAGAACACGCCATGTAGTTTTTATACACTCCTTGTAGTTATGTTTTGTAAAACTTGAATGTTTCCTTCTCCTGTTCCCCTCTTGTACTCTTGTGTTCTTAGTCTTTGATAATCCTAATCTAAGGTGTGCTTTTGACATTTTAGAGCTATGCCACTGAGATGCCCTCCGGTTGTACGTCAGTTGCCAGACGGAGATCAGACACTGGATATGGATGATCAGGGACCTCCTGCTGTGCCAACCTTGGCACGAGCAGTTATACCAGTTGTAGGTGTCGATGTGCAGTTTAGGGAAGATTTTCTGAGGATGATGTAGACCTTCCAGGGAGTGCCGCCTCCTACCCCATCGATGGAAGAGTTGAAGTGGGTTTTCCAACAACAACATCCTCCTACTTTCTCAGGGGATGGAGGACCTCAGGCTGCGGAGTCATGGCTAGAGGTCACGCTAACAATTTTCGATCATCTGGAGATACCTCAGAGAAGAGGGTGAAGCTCACTATCTATATGCTCTGAGACTCCGCCAAGAGGTGGTGGGAGGTGATCTCGCAGTCAGGACGCCAACCGAGTATGACTTGGGATGTGTTTCGGCGCATCTTCTATGATTACTTCTACCCAGAGACCTTGAGGGCTGATCGAGCCTAGGAGTTTATGAGTTTGGAGCAAGGTACTCTTTCGGTTATAGAGTAATCATCTTGATTTACTGAGCTGCAGCATTTCACACCTATTCCAGGAGGTGATGAGTTGTTCCTTGCACGGAAGTTTGAGGATGGTCTGAGGCATGACATCCGCTCGCAGGTGAAAATATTCAGGTTGACCTCAATATCATCTATCGTCAACTAGGTGCTGATCACTAAGCGCAATCTGAAGGATTCTGAAGCAGTGATCCAGGGCGGTTCGACATCTAGAGTCAGTGTTCCTCCTATTGATAGTAGGAAGTGCCGCAGGGAGTCTACTCGAGGAGATCAGAGTAGGCGGAATGTATCTTCACGCAACCAGGTAGTATGCTACCAATGCGGGAGGAGTAGACATACTAGGCCTCAGTGCCAGAGAGACCCGATGAAGTGCCAATCTTGCGGCCAGATGGGACATCTTCAGCATTTTTGTTAGGTCTTCTCACCTAAAGCTGGTGGTAGTGGTTATTCTATGACCCCACGTTCAGGAGATGCATCACCAGTTTCTCACCAGTCTGGGAACTGGAGTTCTTTCGGCCATGCGGGCTGAGGTGGAGGTCGCGACCGTGGTGGTCAGTCACCAGGTTACCTGCGATAGTAGATTGGATCGACTCAGAGTGGTCAGCCAAGGTCAGAGGGCTGTGGTACCAGCCAAACCTTTGCAGTGGAGAAGACCCATCAAAAACAGGATTCCTACCCTTCTACATTTATAGGTATGATCTTAGTAGCCTCTGTTTTATCTTCATCTCTTTTCGATACTGGTGGTACACATAGATTTATCTCTATTGCTGTTGTAGAGAGCCTTGGGCTCTTCATATTTTCCTTTGCTGATACTTTTACTCTAGACACACTGTTGGGGACTAGAGCAGTTAGTGTACGTCAGTGCAGAGAGTTCCCTCTTGAGCTTGTTGGGTATCACTTCTTATGGGACCTCTCTATCCTAGAGATGATAAGATATAATGCCATTCTTGGAATATATTGGTTAGTTCCCTTCAATGCAGTCTTCGATTTCTATGGTCGCAGGGTGAGTTTCGTATCACCAGAGGGTGGATAATTTCTTCATAGAGGTGAGTGGGATGTCCAGGAAAGTCGAGCAGGACCCGAGCATCATAGGCTCGGAGGAGTTACAACCCATATTTCTAGTCTCTATCTGGATGACCCTGAACTTTACAGTTATAATTTCCTCCAGTGGTGGATCATTTCAGATATGTATTTCTAGAGGAATTTTCAGGTTTGCCTCTGGATCATGAGGTAGAATTCTTGATTGAGCTCATGCCAGGAGCAGCACCGGTGTCCATTCCTCCTTATAGGATTGCTACACCTAAGTTTTAGGAGCTCAAGAAGCAGTTGGAGGAGTTGCAGGAAAAGAGTTTCATCCGACCCAGTACTTCTCCTTGGGGTTCGCCTATTCTGTTTGAGAAGAAGGCAGATGATACCCTCAGGATTTGTGTGGATTATCTAATGCTAAACCAGTTGATGGTCAAGAATCGATATCCCTTACTGAGGATCAATGATCTCTTTGATCAGCTTTGAGAAGCCCAAGTGTTCTCAAAGATTGATTTGATATTTGGTTATCATCAATTGCACGTTAGACCATATGATATATTTCTTACAGCTTTCTGAAGCAGGTATGGTCTATATGAGTATATGGTTATGACGTTCGGTCTCACGAATGCGCCTGCAGTTTTCATGGCATTGATGAAATGAGTGTTCCATCAATACTTGGATTCCTTCGTTGTGGTTTTCGTGGAAGACATCTTGGTGCACTCTTACACTCGACATGACCATGCTACCCATCTTGATATCATTCTGAGTACACTGAGAAAGCATCATTTATATGCTAATATCTTGATATTCCACTTTTGGATGGATCAGATTCACTTCTTGGGTCATGTTATCTCCGAGGTAGGAATATCAGTAGACACAGAGAAAGTGAGAGAAGTAGTTTCTTGGGAGTAGCCGGAGAACGTCTTTGAGGTGCCGAGTTTTCTAGTACTGGCTGGATACTACAAGCATTTCATACAGGAATTTTCATACCTAGCAGCACCACTGACAGGTCTGACCAAGAAAGGGGTGAAGATCTTATGGTCATATTCTTGTGGGTTAGCCTTTCAAGAGATGAAAGGTAGGTTGACATCATCACCGATACTCGTCTTGCTAGAGCCGGGCAAGAGTTATACGGTCTACCGTGATGCTTCAGGTATCAGGCTGGGAGTTGTGCATATGCAGGGAGATGGAGTCGTTGCGTACGGGTCTCGACAATTGAGGCCACAAGAGAGAAACTACCTGACACACAATCTGGAGTTGGCAGTAGTTGTTCATGCCTTATACTATTGGATGCATTATCTTTTGGGAGAGCACTTTGTGGTGTTTACCGACCACAAGAGTCTCAAGTACATCTTCACTCAGCGTAATCTGAATCTGAGACAGCGTAGGTGGGTTGAGTATCTTTAGTCCTTTGACTTTTATCTTGCCTATACACCTGGTAAGGGCAATGCAGTGGCTGACACGTTGAGAAGAAAAACTCAGATATAGGCAGTTCACAAGGCCAGCAGTGAGTGGAAGCTTATGGCTCTTTTCTCTGAGATGCATTTGGAGGTTCATGATAGACAGGGGCAGACTTTTCTATCTTCTGTAGCTGTTACCTCTACTCTTCTTGATCGGGTATGAATGAGGCAGCTATCAGACTCGGAAGGCCTAGTCCTGCGGGAGAGTGTGTCAGGAGGGGACCCTCTTCCTGGATGAACATTAGGTGAGGATGAGAACTTGCGTTTCCAGGGACGCTTATGGGTGCCAGCAGACATACGTGGGGAGCTGATGCGGGACTTTCATTCCTCAGTTTGGGCAGTTCATCCTGGCATCACCATGATATATGGTGATATACATCGCCATTTTTCTGGCCAGGTATGAAGAGAGATGTTTCTGGTTTTTTCATAAGGTGTTCCACTTATCAGCTGGTGAAAGAGGATCATCAGTGACCAACAGGTCTTTTTTCAGTAGTTACCCATTCTGGAGTGGAAGTGGAACGATGTCATGATGGACTTCGTGATCGGTTTTCCATGATCACCTCGAGGGAATGATGCTGTTTGGGTTGTCATCATCATGCTTACAAAGGTTTCTCACTTCTTGCCGATCAAGAGGAACTTCAGCGTTGATGAGCTAGGATTTTAGTAAATCCGAGATATTGTACGTCTACTTGGAGTTCCACACTCCATTGTTTCAGATAGGGATGCACGTTTTACTTCTTGGTTCTGGAAAGGGCTTATGAAGGCTTTAGGGACACATATACTTTTGAGTACATCATACCATCCCCAGACAGATGTCCAGTCCGAGCGTATGATTCAGGTGCTTGAGGATATGCTTCAAGCTTTCATTATAGACTTTGGAGGTTATTGGGAGAAGCATATACCTCTTGTGAAGTTTTCCTACAACAACAGTTTTTAGGAAACTATTCAGATGGCACCTTATGAGGATTTGTACAGTAGGACATGCCGATCACCTTTATGCTGGCTAGAGGCAGGATAAGTAGCTTTACTGGGACCTCATCTTGTTCAAGAGACCTCAGAGCAGATAGAGTTGATTTGGAAGAGGATGACTACGACACAGTCTTGACAGAAGTATTATGCTGATCAGCGGAGATGACCTATGGAGTTTGAGGTCAGGGATTAGGTTTTCTTGCGTGTCACACTGAGGTTGAGACACAAGAGGATTCAGAGACAGGGTAAACTTTCACCACGGTATGTCAGGCCATTTGAGGTGTTTAAGAGAGTTGGTCTAGTTGCCTATCAGTTGTAGTTACCTTAGAGGCATCGGGATATGCACGAGGTCTTCTACGTTTCTAAGATCCGACATTACTTTCCAGACCCGTATCATGTATTTCAACCTAAGGAGGTTGAGCTTAATGTGGATGAATCATTTGAGGAGAATCATATCCGAATTGTCGATCACAGTACGAAGGTTCTCCATCGCTGGTCTATTCCTCTGGTACGGGTTCTATGGCATCACAGGCAAGTACAGGATGAGACTTGGGAGAGGGAGGTCGATGTACGATCACAGTGGCTGGAGCTGTTCAGGGTTTCTTTTTCCATGCCTTGCTAGGGAAATTCGGGGATGAATTTCTTTAAGGGGGGATGTTTGTAAGAACTCAGACCTTCTTTTCAGGTATTTATTTCTTTTTTTTGAGTTTTTGAGAAAAGAAGAGTTTCTGGAAATTTTTGAAGTACACGCCGTATACTTTATAAGTACATGCCGTGTACTCCCTTGCCACATGAGGCTGTGTGCTGGCCGTGTCCGGGCCACACACATGGCCATGTAGGGGTGATGTGGAGGCCACTTAAAGAGGAATATAGAAAAGGATAGTACACGCCGTGTACTCTAAAAGTACACGCTGTGTACTTTTATTTATTAAACGGACCGGGGTTGCATCTAATCACCAGAACACGCTTCTTCTCCAGCTTCTTTGACCAAGAGCATCCCGTATGTCCGCAAATCTCCTCCGAGCCACCGAGATTTCATTCGTTCTCCGAATCTACCGTCATCGATTGCGTTGGAACCACAGCGGTAAGCTCTTCATTCTTTAAGAGTATCGTTTTCCAATTCCTCCTCTTTTTCAAGTTATCGTGGGTTGAACGTTTTGTGAATTTTTATAGATCTACAACATTCAAAGGAAATTCAAGCCTCGTGGTTCAAGTATATCAATCTCCTAGCCTCAAGGTAAGTGGTTTGTGCCTTTCTGTTCATTTTCAATGAGTATTATGTGCAAATTCCACTAATACCCTTGAACGGGGTATTGCGTGTTTGCTGTTTTTCCCCTGTTGTCTTCTTTCCTTGCTTGTATACTTGTTTAGAGGTAATTTGGTTATGTATGAGGATAATTGATATGCTTGGATGTTTTTCCCATGCCTTATTCTATTTACGACCTTTTGTACTTGTTCAGCCTTTGGACGTTATAACTGTTTTCCATGCCTTGTGACCATATGATGGAGTGTTGTTCCCTGACATGCTTGTTATGCTGTAGACTAGTTATCTAAGTAGCTCTGTAGGTTTACTTTGTCCTTATAGAATTATTATGCACTGACTGACACATGGCCATGAGAACCTAGTGCTATAGACTATAAGGTGATATACCGAGTGAGCTTCCTCAGAGAGTCTTGGACATTATAGACTATAGGGGATAGACCGAGTGATCTTACCAGAGATTCTTGGATATTATAGACCACAGGAGGAGACCGAGTGAGCTTCATTAGAGAGTCTTGAGCATTATAGACTATACAGGGGTAGACCGAGTGAGCTTCCTCAGAGAGTCTTTGTTTTGTTTGAATTTCCTTAAACCATTCCAGGCTATTGGAGGAATTGACTGAGTGAGCTTCCTCAGAGAGTCTATGATAGACCTAAGGCTATAAGAGGAATTGACCGAGCGAGATTCCTTAGAGAGTCTCTAGACCTTAGGGATATAAGGGTAATTGACCACATAATCTTCCTCAGAGAGTCCATGACTATCTTAGACTATAAGGGGAATTGACTGAGCGTGCTTCCTCAAAGAGTCTTATAATCTCGTATGACCAAACCAGGGGGGTCTGGCTGAGTGTACTACCCAGAGGGTTATTGGTACTTCTTGGATAGGAACAGAGGGGATGGTTGTGAGTAATTCCTAGAGGGATTCTTGTTTGTGGTTAGTTGTTGCTTCACTGCTACTTGTTGATCTGTGGATTGTTTACTGTTGTGTATCATCCTGTTTAATGGTTACTGTTTACTGCCTACTGTACTATTACCTACCATATGCTCACTGAATGTTAGGCACAGATCTTCAGGTGGTTTCCTAATGGGATTTAGTCTCAAAACCTGTTTGAGTCATTCTTTTGGTCCCAAACAAATTATATTGTTGCAGTTATAGACAAGGGAAAGTTCCCTTCGACTTCAGGTATTTGAATTGCATTGGAGAAGGAGAGCATGAGACCAAGTCGAGGCTTGCGATGCTGAGGAGTTTCTTATCTATTTTCTTTTGTACTTTGGATTAGTTTTTTGTTCAGCATTGTGACTTGTTTGGCTACTTTCCTAGACATATGTATCATGCATCATTTATATATATATATGTTCTCATACTGTTTATCATATTTATTATTCCGTTGTTCACTTGTGTATGGATTGTTTACTACTTCTGTTATTGTTTATTATTTCTCTTTTCTGCTATTTACTCTACCAATGAGGGAATAGTTTCCCCACTATCACACCCTAAGATGTCACAACCCGTCCCTCGGGACCCATGTCGTAATTACCCCAAGCCCGCCTTCCATAGGCCAGGGGCTGACGACTAGCACCAAAGGCGTAATTCCCTAAAACTGGGAAGGCATTGCCTTTATGAAACGTAAACTCACACAAATAGAGTACAAGCAGAAGAAAACACTAAGTAAAAGCTGCATAACAAGTGTACTGAAAGTAAAGGGGGAGAGAATACAAGCACAACTGTAAAGTACAAATACAACTGAAAGCAAGTACAACTAAAAAGGGACAAACAACTGAAAGCTGAAAGCAGCTCCTAGATCATCCTCTGGGGTTCCTACCTGAAGGGTTGGTATATATGGCATCCACAACACTCCACATCCTTCATACTCTACCGTGTACCAATAAATTGTAAGGTCCCCCTCCGGGTACCATCCAGTCTTGGTGTTCTCGGCCTCCGTCAGTGCTGTTCATCGTCTGCATCCAACACAAACGAGGTGCGGGCATAGCCCATGCAAGGGTGAGTATAACGATATTCAGTAGGGACCCCGAGACCCTCAAGGTCTCACAAAATCCAATAAGGATAAACCAAAAAGTATGAAATCAAAAGATAACCATTACATAGGTATATGCCCATACATATACCTAAGTTATCGAGTAACCCATCTCAATCATGAGGTAAATACAAAAATACAATGACTCAGCTCAAACAAGGATTTTCATTATCAAAACTATGGCTGCTGGAGAAATCCTCCTCTGTTAAGTACAGTGGCCCTGTCGTGACTCCAAGGTGCTACTCACTAACCTCAGACTACTGAGGTACTCCTCCTATCGAGTACCGTGGGTCTGCTGCCAAACCGGGCGCTCCATCCGCTGTGGGTCTGCCGCCAAACCGGGCGCTCCCCCAAATAGCCATCAGAGGTACTCCTCTTGTCGAGTACCATGGGTCTGCTGCCAAACTAGGCGCTCCATACCCTATGGGTCTGCCACCAAACTAGGCGCTTCGTCTACTGGGCTAGTCGAATCACTCCGAGTCGAATCGGTCAAGCAGTCATCAGGTCTACAGGTACTAGGTCTCTGCACTCTGTATGCTCGTCTCTGGAAGGATCCACTCCACGAGCTACTAGTCTATACTCCAAGTGTCACGAAGTCTCATGTGAAAGTATCTCAAAGGGCCTCCACGTCATAGGGGTATCAATGCAAAAGATGGTGAGTCATTCAGACGCCCGGTCTGTGTGTTATCAGCCTTTTAGTCTTGGGGCCGGGTTGGTTTCGTGTACGAACCAACCTGATCATATCTCAACTATACCCCGAACTCCCATGGGGTATTCTCAAATGGATGACTATGCTCTAAGAAAACCAGTGCCACAGATGGTTCATCAAAAGGACGTCCAGTGCCAAAGATATGACCCAAGTAGGTAAATGGTCAATAATGGGCCCGGGTCCGGTCCGACCCGGTCGGACCGACTCGGCCCAACCCAGTCTGGGTCAACCCGGTCCGACTTGTTGGGTCTGACCCGACCCATTGGGTGGGCCATCCCGCTCAGTTTTGACCCGGTCCACTGGGCCCGACCCAGCGGACCGCGAGGGCAGTTCTGCCCGATAGTAGCCACGTAGGAGGCTCGGTAACTCGGCCTTGTAGACCGGGCTGGTTCGACCTGAAACACCGCGGGGGATGCCGCAGGTTTTTTCTGGTGGCCGGTGGCTGGTGGCTGGGAGGCCAACGGGTAGGCCGTGCGGGTTGCGGGCAGGCCGACTGAACACCGGGTAGGCCGCGGGTGCACCGGGCAGGGTGTCGGGATGCCGGGATGCTGGGTAGCGTGCGGGGGCGCCGGCAGTGCGTGGGGGTGCCGGGCAGCGGCACGGGGGCGCCAAGCAGTGCGCCAGGTCATTGCGGGGTGCAAAGGCCGTAGGGGCGGGCGGTGCGCGAAGTCCGCGGGGCGCGGCGGTGCGTGAAGGCCGTGGGTAGCGCGCCCTTTGATCATCGTCTTCGTCGTCGTCACCGCATGTACCATCTCTGTTTTCATCAATCAAGAACAAGAAAAGGGGAGAGGGTCGGACCATGTTCATGTGGGCCGATCCCTCCTCATTACGGAGATATCATTTGGCAATTAAGTGCTCAATAAATGACGAAGAACGGAGGTTTAAAATCATACAAAAATTAACTCCAAAATCCACCTGCCTTGCTTTGTCGTTCATCGTTGACGAAGTTGTGGGAATCGAGCATCGTTCCATTGACGTCGGAAAAGAAGGAACCGAGGATGGCGCGTCGTCGGCGTTCCTCTCAGGCGGCTCCTTCTCTTTTGACTTGGCAGAATATCGAAGGAGGAGTTCGTCGTTCTTTGGCGGTTCTTCGTTGGAAGGATGAAACTCTCCTCCCTCAAGCTTTTCTAAAGGATTATGCCAACCAAAATAATAATAAATGTGATCTATATTAATCCTTTGGCACAACAACACATGGTTGTGTTTAATTAAATGAGGCGACTCATTTAATTAATGCTTAGGAATGGTTCAAATTCAAATCTAAGAGGAGGTGGAGAGTTTCAATTATTGAGGGGAGGTGTCAAATTAATAAAGGGGAGTTAATGGGGGTTTTAAGGGGAAGTTGAGGGGATTGAGCTCGTGTGGGCCACACCACAAAATATCCTTCATTAGGAGGTTTTTTGGGGGTGGGCCCCACCTCTAACTTCCCTTTGGTGGATTAAACCACCACCTTCATAAAAAAATATGTTAAGTCATATTTTAATTTAATTTATTCAGAAAACCCCCAAAATTAACTTCCACTATCGACAAAACGCAACTATGGTAAATGTCTCCTTAAGCGAATACCGGCGCTGAGAATTTATCAGTGTCCTCAGATTTTAATTCTGAGCACCAGTTCAAAAGATATAAAATCCCGAATGTACGTTTACTGAACGTACCCGAAAAAAAGTTCAAAAAATTATTAATAGCCACCCTTGACACACTGCGGTCGAGGTTAGACTCTGCCAACCTGAAAAATGACCAAATGAACCCAATGATACCCTCATATTTCAAATATGAGTTACCATTCAAAAGTTATGAATTTTACAATAAAATAATTGTCACATAATTATTTTATTTTCAGCCAAAAACTAACTTTCTTTGGTGGCCCTCGCCGACCCAAGTTAGTATATGTATAAAGATAGCATACCCTCACGAGTTCATCGGTGGTCTCAGTTTTTTAATCCGTGTTACAATTTTTAAGTTATAAGTATTTGAAAAATAAAATAACTTTAGTTAATTATTTTATTTACAGTTATGCCATTTTCAGGTTTTCTCACAGGAGGCCCGTGCCGACTAAACTTAAGTCACGCCTAGGGTAAACCCGCCATTCTGAGTGAAACAGTGGCCTTAAATTTCTGATCCGAGTAACCGTTTAAGAGTTATTCCACTTTTTCAGGAAAACTGCATACAGGTGTAAATTTAAGTTTAACAAAACTTCGACGGATCATTCCGAGCACTCCGGTCCTCGGAATCGCACGCCGTCAGAAACTGCGGACTACTAAAATTCCCAAGCATTTAAGAAAAAATTTTCCCATGAAATTACTGGTCTTTACATTCCCCCCACCTCAAGGATTTACGTCCCCGTAAGCTACAACTCGAACTGAGGAAACAAATGAGGGTACTGAGCATGCATCTGAGCCTCCTAATCCCATGTGCTCTCCTGGAGGTTCTCGTACTGCCAGTGAATGCGCACCATAGAAATAAACCATAAACACAGGACCCACTCCTGTCGATCCTCAATCTCCACTGGAACCTCCGTGAAAGTCGCCCCGTCATCAATATCCAACTCCCCATGGTCGATGATGTGGGACAGGTGGTGCACGTATCTCTTAAGCTGAGATACATGGAAGACGTCGTGCACCTGGTGCAGTTGAGGTGAAAGGGACAAGCGGTATTCCACCTCACCTACCCTGCTGAGGACCAGGAAAGGTCCGATGAATTGCGGAGATAACTTTCCGCCTCGGCCAAATCTCTATATACCTCATCGAGGTGAGACCTGTAGAAAGACATGTTCTCCATCCTCGAACTCCAGAGGTCTCCGTATCCTAGATGTACCGCTAAAGAAGATGTATGGAACTCCCTCAAAAATTCCTCTTGAAGTGAAACTGGTCCCATGGTACGACCTCTGGAGAGAATGATGTGCTCCCCACCTTCAGAAAATCCATCAGGTGCCTACCCTTTGGATATGTGATAACGTCATGTCTCGCAGTTAGCATCCCCATGCTTCGACTCCCTGACTTACTGAAAAAGTGGAGGAGTGACTGTATGAGTCTATAGATGGCCTGCTCCATCTCTGGAGAAGTCTGGAACGAATCTCTAATAGTATCCAGCCAAACCCAGGAAACTCCGTCCCTCCGTTACACTCATGGGTGGATCCCAAGCATGTACCACTTCAATCTTCACTGGATCTACTGCAACTACAGCTAAAGTAGACGTCCCTCCCCCTTTGGGGGGGGGTGGGTTATCCTGGAAACATCTTTTGAAAAAGATATCCCCATGTTCTAACACTCCTATTTGGAACTGAAAACTCAATACTCCTGCTGCCACGAGGGTAAGGCTGGATGATTCAAGAGTGATAGGCTACAACCTCCTATTCATGAGTTTAACATGTGATTCCAGGGTTTCCTTTTTCGCTGACTAAGGAAAACCTCATCCCAACATTGTAGATAAATCACAACCTTTTTTCCTAATACAGTCAATCTGTGTATGAACTGTGGTTTCCCAGTCCATACCCAAACTAACGTCATAAGTCCTCGACGTTCCCACCAAGTGGTTCCAACTGACACTATCACCTCAAGGGTCAGATCACATCATCAGCGTAAGTGTGATTATCGAGTCTCCTCCCAAAGGTATCTCCAGATGTGAGAGTCAAGTCAACGGTTTAACTAGAATCTCTAGGTCTGGGACAAGATTTGTGGAATGAAGGAAATATTAGTACCTATGTATGTCCATACGGCAGCTAGTAGTAGACAAAGATCGTACCTAGAATCATTCTTAGAGCCCTTGGGTCACACTCCTCGACCGCGTGCAGATACTCTCTTCCCCTTCCCTCCAGCTCCCTGAGCTTTGTAGGGACTACAAAGGCGGGTGGTTGTAACATGTTGAAATGTTAACCACCTCATGCTGCTCTCCTAGTTCTAATTACACATCTGCTACCCTACAGATTTATCTGTCCATGTCACATCCTCTTCCCAAAACATTTTACACACTCAAGTCTTTGAGACTGACGCCAGTTTTTTGTTTCCCCACTGCTATAATTCATTGGCTGTATCCGCTCAGCCAAGGAACATTCAACCAAAAAAGTTTCTCTCTAGCATCCTAACATAAGTAGGAATGAAAAGAGGAATAGTGCTGGCTCGGATGTCCTTAAACACACCTTGATCAGAGTCCCAAGGTCTAAAGCCCTGATCGTATCATATTCATCGAGTACCAGGAATGGTCGGTACACCACGATTAATACTCAGCTACCAACATGTCGTCCTGTCGAAGCTGTAGAAGCTCTAGAGAACTCTCAGCCACCTCCTCAAGCCAGTACTCTGCTGCTTGTGAGTCGGGCTTGCCTCAGAACCTGAGGGGTCTCTGATGCTGAATCACATGTAAGGCACTAATCCTACATGTTTCATCTACCGGTACCGGCAGTTGTAACTATTAACCAACGGGTAGTGGTATAGCTGACACAGTACCCGAAGATACTATATCGGGAAATGGTCCACATACCGAAGTAACATCACTATGTGGACCATCCTAATGGTCACTCACTGAAAAAGACTAGTAGCTAAGATCACCATCTACTCTACTAGTGTCTCAACTAGGCAGAAAACTCCAGTAATCTCCTCCATCCAGTCCTCTGCAGCATGGGAATCTGTCTCGCCTCGAAACCTCGGAGGCCTCTGCTGCTGGAACTATGAAAATACGCTTAGTCAGCGTGAACCGTCCTCCAATGAGGCTGGTGGAATCTGCTGCCCAACGGGTGGTGGTGCTACTAGTACACCACCCAAAGGTGCCAACATAGTAAGAGGGCCCTACACTAGAGCCTCGTTGCTTGGTGGGCCGTCATCGTGTACTCTCTCGAGACTCTAACTGGCTGTCTGTGTGGAGGCATCCTGAACAGATGTGACACGGTCAAAAGACTATACCAGGTGAGATGACCTGGTTTGAGCTAACTTAAAGAAAACTTTTGGAAACATACACACAATCAGTGTTTTCGTGCATTGAGTCAGAAATCAGTAGTCAGGGTCCTGGTGTATGGATACGTCGGCCGCCACACCAACACTGAACTCCCTGAACTGAAAATCACACTCGGTACCCTTAACACTATTGCTTCACAGAAAGGGAATATTAGAGTCCTAAGTTCTGCGGTAGAATCGACTCCTATGATACCAATTTTTCACGACCGATCCCCCGAGGCCTATGTCGTAACTACCCCAAGCCCACCTTCTATAGTCCAGGGGCTGGCGACTAGCACCAAAGGCGTAATTTCCTAAAACTAGGATGGCATTGCCTTTATGAAACGTAAACTCACACAACCAGAGTACAAGCAGAAGAAAACACTAAGTAAAAGCTGCATAACAAGTGTACTGAAAGTAAAGGGGGCCAGAATACAAGCCCAATTATAAAGTGCAAATACAACTGAAAGAAAGTAAAACTAAAAAGGGACAAACAAATGAAAGGTGAAAGTAGCTCCTAGATCGTCCTCTGGGGTTCCTACCTAAAGGGTAGGTACAGATGGCCTCCACAGCACTCCACGTCCTTTAGAATCCACCGTGTACCGATACATCGTAAGGTCCTCCTCCAGGTACCGTCTAGTCCTAGTTCTCTCAGCCTCCGTCAGCGCTGTCCGTCATCTGCATCCAACACAAAGAGGTGCAGGCATAGCCCGTGCAGGGGTGAGTATAACAATACTCAGTTGGGACCCTGAGACCCTCAATGTATCACAAAATCCAACAAGGATGAACCGAAAAGAATGAAATCAATGGATAACCATTACTTAGGTATATGCCCATATATATACCTAAGTTATCAAGTAACCAATCTCAATCATGAGGTAAATACAAAAAGACAATGACTCAGCTCAAACTAGGATTTTCATTATCGAAACAATGTCTGATGGAAAACTCCTCCTCTGTCGAGTACAATGGCCTTTTCATGACTTTGAGGTGCTACTCAGTAACCTTATACTGCTGAGGTACTTCTTCTATTGAGTACCGTGGGTCTGTTGCCAAATCGGGAGCTCCATCCGTTGTGGGTCTACCGCCTAACCGGGCGCTCCCCTTAATAGCCGTCAGAGGTACTCCTCCCGTCGAGTACCGCGGGTCTGCTTCCAAAGTAGCCACTCCATCCTCCATGGGTCTGTCACCAAACTGGGCGCTCTGTCCACTAGGCTAGTCGAATCACTCCGAGTCGAATCGGTCAACCAGTCGTCAGGTCTAGAGCTACTAGGTCTCCGTACTTCGTATGCTCATCTTCGGAAGGATCCGCTCCATGAGCTATTGGTCGATACACCAAGTGTCATGAAGTCTCATGTGGATGTATCTCAAAGGACCGTCACATCATTGGGTCTCAACGCAACAGACGGCGCGTCAATCGGACGCCTGGTCTGTGAGTTATCAGCCTTTTAGTTCCGGGGGCCCGATTGGTTTCTTGTACGAAACAACCTCACCGTATCTCAACTATGCCCCAAACTCCTGTGGGGTATTCTCAAAGGGACGACTATGCTCCAAGAAAACTGGTGTCACAGATGGTTTGTCAAACGGACGTCTAGTGCCAAAGATATGGCCCAAGCAGGTAAAGGGTCAGTAATGGGCCCGGGTTCGGTCCGACCCGGTCAGACCAACTCAGCCCAACCCGGTCTAGGCTGAACCGGTCAGGGTTGACCCGGTCAGAATCACTGGGTCTGACCCAGCCCATTGGGTGGGTCAACCCACTCAGTTTTGACCAGGTCTGCTGGGCCCGGCCCAACGAACCGCGAGGGCAGTTAGGCCCGATAGTCGCCACGTAGGCGGCTCAGTAACTCGGCCCAGGAGACTGGGCCGATTAGACCTGCAACACTATGGGTGATGCCGCAGGTTGGATCAGGTGGCCGGTGGCCAGGAGGCCAGCGGGAAGGCTGCGCGGGGCGTGGGCAGGCCGTCTGGACACTGGGTAGGCCGCAGGTGCACCTGGCAGGGTGCCGGGACGTCGGGCAGGGCGCAGGACAATGTGCCAGGGGGCCGGGCAGAGCGCGGGGGCACCAGGCAGTGCACCAGGGCACCGCTGGGCACGAAGTTCGAGGGACGTGGTGGGGCGCGGAGGCCGCGGGTAGCGCGACCTTTGATCGCCGTCTTCGTCGCCATCATCGCGTGTACTGTCTCCGTTCTCATCAATCAAGAACAAGCAAATGAGAGAGGGTCAGGACATGTTCATGTGGCCCGAGACCTCCTCGTTATGGTGATATCATTTGACAACGAAGTGCTTAATAAATGATGAAGAACAGAGGTTTAAAATCATACACAAATTAACTCAAAAATCCCCCCACCTCGCTTTTTCGTTCGTCGTTGACGAAGTCATGGGAAGCAGGCATTGTTCCACTAATTTCAGAAAAGAAGGATCCAAGGATAGCACGTCGTCAGCGTTCCTCGCGGGCGGCTCCTTCTCTTTTGACTTGGCTGAAGATCGAAGGAGGAGTTCATCGTTCTTTGGAGATTCTTCGTTGGAAGGATGAAGCTCTCCTCTCTCAAGATTTTCCAATGGATTATGCCAACCACAAAAATAATAAAGGTGATCTCTATTAATCTTTTGGCACTACAACACGTGGTTTTGTTTAATTAAATGAGGTGACTCATTTAATTAATGCTTAGGAATGGTTCAAATTCAAATCTAATAGGAGGTGGAGAGTTTCAATTAATGAGGGGAGGTGTCAAATTAATAAAGGGGAGTTAATGGGGGGGGGGGTTAAGAGGAAGTTGAGGGGTTTGAGCTTGTATGGGACCCACCACAAAATATCCTCCCATGGGAGGTTATGTTGGGTTGGGCCCCACCTCCAACTTTCTTTTGGAGGATTAAACCACCACCTTCAAAAAAAAATGTTAAGTCATATTTTTATTTAATTTATTTAGAAAACCCCCAAAATTAACTTCCTATCTCGATAAAATGAAACTGTGGTAAAGGCATCCTTAAGCGAATACCGGAGCTTCAAATTCATCAGTGTCCTTAGATTTCAATTCTGAGCACCGGTTCAAAATATATAAAATCCCGAACGTACATTTACTGAACGTATCCAAAAAAAGTTTGGAAAATTATTAACAGCCACCCTCGACCCATTGCGGTCGAGGTTAGGCTCTAGCTAGGTGAAACACACCCCAACGAACCCAACAATACCCTCAGATTTCCAATCCGAGTTACCGTTTAATAGTTAGGAATTTTACAATAAAATAATTGCCACTTAATATTTTATTTACGACCAAAAACTAAATTTCTTTGGTGGCCCTCGCTGACCCAAGTTAGTATCTGTCTGATTAAAGAAATAATACCCTCACGTGTTCAGCGGTGGTCTCGAATTTTTAATCCGAGTTTCCTTTTGTGGGTTATAAGCATTTGAAAAATAAAATAACTTTGTTTAATTATTTTATTTATGGTTATGTCATTTTCAGGTTTTCTACAGGAGGCACGAACTGACTAAAATTAAGTCAAGCCTAGGGTAAACCCACCATCTTGAGTGCAATGGTGGCCTCAGATTTCTGATTCGAGTAACCATTTAAGAGTTATTCCTCTTTTTTAGGGAAACTGCATACACACATTAATTTAATCTTAACAAAACTTCGACGGATCATTCTGAGCACTCCGGGCCTCGGAATCGCGTGCCGTCAGAAACTGCGGACATTTAAAATTCCAAAGTATTTAAGAAAAAATTTTATTTGGAAATTCTGGGTCTTTACAAAGGCCCTCACTGCTAGTCGGCAACCTCTGGACTTTGGAGAAATGCGCTTGAGGCCATGTGACCAACTAGGTACGGGGCGCCCCTTGGTGGCTTCTGGAACCAAGATGTTACAATTAATTATATAAAATACTTAAAATTTATTTTTTATATAATAATTATAAAACATTATTAGAACATTTTTCAGAATAACCATTTCACCATTACCAATGTCATTATCTTTAATCATAGTGATCATAAATTTATTCCTCCAAGTGGAATTCAACTTATTATATAATATGAGAATTGTAATATAGAATATGAAATTCGTTTTATAAGATTTACTTTCTATAAGTGTTGAATACTAGTTTATAATATAAGAAAATAAAAATATATTTTGATGTAAAATATTACTTCAGTTTCCATAACATTAAACATGGGTTTTAGAAATTCAAAATAATATTTCTAAATATTATAATTTTTTATAATAAATAAATATATATCATTCATAAAATCATTAAAAAACTACATTATCATTTTTATAAAATGATAATTTCATAAATACTAATGTTTTGGTAAAAATAATAATGTTAAATATTAACAGAAAATTCATTATTTTATGAAGATACAAACATTGCACATACTGTAATATTTAAATTCATAATCAAAGAGAGATTATAATATTTCAAAATTTATTTTCTAAAAATTATAAATTTATATTTTAAAATAAATTAAAAAATAATAATGAAAAATAATTTATTAAAAATTATCATTTTAAAAAATAATAGTTCTTAATCGAATTTTCATTACATTAATAAATGATTAAAATTTATCAAATAATGGATTAATTATTATCATGTATTAATTTACTATTTAAGGACTCAGGTTTTTCTTTTTGTTGATTGTGAAATTTTTTATTGAAAAAAGTATTAATTTTTGTTAAAAATAAATATGAAAATATAAAGGAGTTACATACATCCACTCTTAAATAAATAACATTCACACAATTATAATTTTCACTCGAAAAAATGTATAGATATATATATGAGTTGAATTCCTTATGAAATAATATCTCTAGAGATATCATCGTTACAAACGTAGGGAAAATATCATTATCCCATAGAAAAGATCAATACAAAAAATGTTTTTATCCAATAATTTACAATAATTATCCAAATTGGATAGGTATCATAAATATTATCTTATAATTAGTTTTCCAAGTGATTTCAATTTCCCCCTTTAATGGATTTATGATCATAATATTAAATGAAATGTAATTTCCAAATATTGGGAATTAATTGAGTTTCTATATTAGGACAGAAGATCAATTTTGAAATGTAACATCATATTAAACTAAAAAAGACATTGTAATAAATGGTTTAATAATATTTCTATAAAACAAGAAGGATATTCATAAACTATGGATATAATGTTAATTACAACTTTTTATTTGAATTATAATTCCATATCTAATATTTTTTGAAAAAAGAAATGACATAAGGAATCAACAAATCAAGAATTAAGGATACTTAGAAAAAATTAATTATCCGTATATTTCTCAATATTTATAATTAAATAGGATATTTTATTACTGTGGCCTATGAAGTTTTTAGTGTAAATTTACATCTTAATCCATTAGGTTATCAAACTGGTTATAATTTCTTCCAATTGTATCTCAACTAAGAAATCATGTTTCCATTGGATCAATAAGAATAACATAATGTTTTCCCCATCATATTATATAAGGTATGAATTTTTTCTTCATATATTGATTATTTAGTCAAACCATTCCCAAATATAAAACATCTTCCAATTATTTTGATATATTTTACTTTTTTCTTCTAATCACATTTTTATTACGTAGGAAATAATTTTTTTTCCATCATTGTCATTATCACCTAAAATTACATGATACATTATCCTACACCTAATTTCATGACTAAAAAATAAATTAATTTCATCTTTTTAATCATAATTCATGATATATTATTTTAAATAATCACCATACATATCACTTTATATTTATACATGTTTTATTTTTCTTTTTGATATTCTATTCATTGCCTATGGAATTAATTTTTGTCTTAGTTACTTTGAGATTTACCAATTAAATTAACAAAATGGAGTGAATCCTTAGTGATGAATAATTAAAAATATATGTTGATTATTTCATAGAAATCACATGAATGTTATATCCTAAAAATTTAATTTTCATCAAAAATTAAAACATTATCTATTTGATCAACCTAAAAAAATATAATTCAAATATTTATTTCATTAGGTTGGATTATAAAATATTCCTTAACCTAATTATATTAAAAAATTAATCATTCAAAAAGTCTTGTAATAAGAATGTAATTAAGAAAAATGAATCCTCTATGATGTTTCTAGACTGAAATTCAATCATAATCCCACTCATCATGCACTATAGTGTAGATTGTTTTGATTATCCAATATCAAATATCTTGGTAGTTGCCTTAAGTCACATACATGCCACAACAACATCAGCATTATGTTATCCCAACTGAAATGTTTTTTCTAGGATAACCACACAACCTCTAATTTTCCAAAACCTCAAGATGTTATCCTACACTTATAATTATCCCATAAACTATTCTCTATACTTTTAAATCACGTTCTCATATCAAAATAATCTTGAATAACTATAACCAGTCTTATAAATGTATATATACAAATCCTCAATAATAGCCACACTTATATTAAAAAATTATTTCTCCCAAATCCGATACAAACATTCCACCTCAGAATTACACTATTAGATCTGATACAAAAAAATAATTAAACACGCATTTTGATATAGTGTGACATGTCACCATATAAAAATAAAAAAATTTCACAATATTTTAAAAAATTGAATTTTAAATTTCACAATAATCACCATATCAGAAAAAACAAATTGCATAATTTATTTGTGTATAAGTTATATAAGAAACATTTGTAAAATGAGTGAGAATAGTTCTCTATAATTTATCCACACTAGACACCTATGTAGATATATAATAAATTACAATAATCTTATTAACCTGGGGAAATAGAAATATTGTAAAATGGGTATGATCAAACGCTTAGAAAGGGTAAGCATAAGCTATAAAAATTTATAACATTAAATGAGAGTAAGACAAAAATATGGGTTTATTCAAGGTATAATTTCAAAATGTATGAAAATTATACCCAAAAAGAATAGATCATAAATGATCATTTAAGGAATAAGTATTGGAAAATAATAAAAAATAACCCCAATGTTTTGTATTTATTTTCTAATTAACCAAATACATTAGTGTATAACATTATGATATCTTTGACACATGAGACAAATATTATTATTGGTAAAATTCATCTTGATGAGTGAAACATTCACCCACTCATTCGAGAAAGTAAATAATTCCTTTTTATTTATGTATCATGAGAGATAAAATTTTAACTAATGCATCATGCGGTGATATTTGACCCCACTAATTATTCTTCTATACGTAAGTGTGATAATTGAAATCAATCATTATTCATAATATATGTTACTAAAATAATAAAATCCATTTTATATTATTTTAAAATAGTTTAATACATGAGAATAATTTATAATTCATTCAAAATTAATAATATGATAAAATAATTTAAAATGATATGGTAATAATATATATTCACTAATAGTAGAGGTAAATAACCATGAATTAGAATGATGGGGTATATTGTATTTACACTAAATAAATAAAATAAATATATTGTTCTGATAAAAATATACCCAATCAGTAGATGTTTCGAATATCTTTGAACACAAATTAAATAGTTTAATGTAATGTATAGTGTTCATACTGAAATATAATAAAGGAAGAACATATTTAAAAATTAATTATAGTAAAGAAAGAAAAAAAATAAGTGATAGATCATTCCATCAATGGAAAATAAATTTTCCAAAACCATTTGAGAAAGAATATTGATTGTACCATTTTAATAATTTTCATGATCAATCCTAAAATATTACAAAAGACATGGAAATATAATGGAAACACTTTTTGGGAGTTTCAGGAAAATTTTTATGGAAACTATGAAATAAATTCACATTTTAAAAATATTTAATAAAATTAAGATTTATTAAAATTCATGTATAATATTATTTTAATTTAAATAATATTTAAAATTAAAGTGGATATTTAATATAAATTGTAAAAGGAATCAACTAGATATGTTCACATGGTAAATGTTCAAAATAGATTTTTTTTCACACATTGAGTAAGAAGAACAACACATGAAATGTAAAAAATTATTTAAAACATTTAATTAATTTTAATTTAGTATAAAATGACCTTATTCAATTATTTAGTAAAATATAAAGACATTAATATAATATTAAAATTATTATACTCAGGGAAGTGAAAGATTCACATCTAAAAAGATAATGTAGGGCCAATTTCTATATAATGAATAAATAATTAGCCAATGGGTGAAAATGAAATTGGTAAAAGATATAGAAAAAATATCAGGGAATAAATTAAGGTGTTATTTTGAAATAAATAGTATTAGAACTCCCTATATCAATTATCTTCGAAAAAAAATTTTGATTTGAAATTGATAATAATGAAGAAACCCTTCTAAAAATGGTAATGTAAAAATCAAAAGAAAGTAATAGGTTTGTAATGAAATTTAAATTAAAATATCATTCATTTAATTATATTAATATTAATTGAAATAAATATGATAATGAATTCAACTAATTAAATAAATCATTATGTGTAATATCAAACATATTTCATTAAAATAAAAATAGTGGAAATTAATCCTTACTTTAATTCATGATATAGTGTATGTGTGATCCAAACATCATGAACCATGAAATTATATATGTTAAAAAAATTATTAGTAACCCTTTCCATTTATTTTTCTTTTATAATTGTCTAATTTTTATAATATATTGTTCATTTATGATATATATTTTCCTTATAGGGGTTATATGATACTATATAATCAATTTCATCAAAACATCCATGTTATATTGACCATAAAAAATGTTTTGTATAATAGATTAATAATTTCCATTATTATATATTTTTATTTCATTTATTATTACATTATAAAAAAAATACCATTTATTATTGTTTCGAAATGTTGACTAAAATTATTAAAGGATGCTTGATATGATCATTTATAGAGGTAATGTTTTGTGTGACCATTTTATTTAAATGTAATTTTTCAAATGTCCAATATTATATCTCAGTGGTATTAATTGCTTCATAAATATCATCTTTATAAAAAAATATATTATTAATTTCCTTTATGATATGAAATAATATATTACAAAATATTATGTTCTTTGTAGGTGATATTCTTCAAGTATACAAAGACAAAACATTCATTTTCCAATTAACATTAGAATTTGAAAAATAAAATAACTTTAATTTTGATAATGGTAATAATATAGTAAATATTTTTACTTTTATTAAATTTATATTTAGTGTCATCCATGAAATTCCATTATGAAAAGTAGATTGCATCATTCAGTGATGTTGTAATCATAAAATCTGTATGGTGATTCCTTTGTTGTCAAATTATTTTGGGGGAAAATAGAAAATGGATTTTAAATAATCATAATAAAAATAAGAATATTATAATTAAAAATAATTTCACAATTTCATGTATATAGAATATTTTAGATGATTTAATATAAAATGGAATAATAATTCTATGTTGAGAACATTACCCCTCACTTTGGATGCTCTCCCTTGGGAAACACAAAATGAAACCATAACATTGCATTTTGGAAAGACTATTTATTATAGGACGTCATGAGAGAGATTATTATATTCTATTGATATTTTCTTGTGTAACTAAGGTTTTGTAATAGGTGGGGAAATGTTGTTTAAGTGATCCCTTTTATAAGTGAAGAAAATTACACTTTTATAAAGAACCATTAATTTATTAATGATAGCCATCAACTATACAATGTTCAATGGATCAAAATTGGGACATGATTACCTTCTGAGTTATATACGGTATGTGAAGACTCTTAAAATAAGTTTCCCACATGTTTAAAATATTTTTTAATTCATTTATAATTTCATTTTTAAATAGTACCATTTTAGATTTTTTTACATTGGAAAGTAGTTTTTAACATAATAAATTATATTTTATTAATTATGAATTGTAACCCTTAAAAAATCTTTGGTATTAAAATAATAAATTTACGATCTATAAAACTAAAATAATTTTATAAATTATTTATAATTTACTTATAAATTTATGCATTTAATATATACTAAAATTATTTTCTACAAACATGTTGTTTTCTCAATTACTTGTTCTTTCACTTCTAAATAATTAATTTCCAACTAAAATAGTGACCATGTATATTTAGATTTGAGTAAAAGGCATATATAATTAATTATTGAAAATATATAAATTTTATTTATTATATATAATATAAAGAACATTAAAAAATAATTTGTTGAAAATATTTATTTCAATGTTATGATGGTCATTAACATCATTATTAGTAACCATAATTTTATTCCTAATAAAAAAAATATAATTGATAAATATTATATATATGTGGATCCATTATGTGAAATAAACTTTTTAAATTTAATTAATACACCTTATTGAAAATAAATTTAAATACAATAGAATAAAGATTATTTTTATTGTTTAATATTAATTAATATTCAAAAAAATTAATCATGTTTTGTATAAATTCAACGATGTATTATTGAAATGTTTATTATTACAAGATAAAACCATCTTTATAAAATTAAAAATTTTAATTCAGTTTTGGAATTCTTTATATAATGGTAATGTCATTGAATTTAACGTTTTGTTAAAGACTATTTTATTTAATATTTTCTATAAAATATTATATTTTAAAAAAATATCCAAAATAGAAACAAATTTTTTATTACTCTGATTATTTCTAATTATTATTTAACATTTTTTCAGAATAAAATTATTAATTTTTTAAAATTTTCTTTTAAAATAAAATAAAATATATAAAGAAAAGTATAATTTATTGAAAAATTACTTTTAAACACATTATGTATACTTTATCTGATTTTATATATAATTTTAAATGATAATAATTTATTAAATATAGTTTTTATTAAAAATTATTATTAAAATAGTATGCTGCGTGTTGTTTTGGATTAGTGTTTTAAGCTATAACATCAACGCAACATAGTAATAATTTAGATATAATATATATTTAAAAATAGTTTGGTTTGAATTAATATCATTAGGATAATTACCAGAATATTACTACATCAAGTAATTACAAATATAAATAAAATTAATTTTTTTTAACACTTTATAATTTATAATTATTATATTATGAAATAATTTGAGGATTTCAAATTCAAACTGAATATAATAAATTTAGTGATTTTAAAATATATTTTTAATTAAAGTTAATGAAATCATTTTGTTTTAACTAGAGTGTTTTTCTAAGATTCTTTTTCAATAAGACATAAATGTTATTCATTTTAAAAGTCATAATATATTATTCTAATAGGACTATTAAATTCACAAAGGAAATTAAATACTATTTCATAGGAAATTAAAATGTCATAAGGTAAAAAACATGGAACGTTCACAAATAGTTTTTTACAAAAACTGTTTTTAATTACTTTTTATAAAATAAAAAATCTAAAATTATCATATTAATTTATAAAAAATGTTATTTTTTCTGCATTGAAAAATTAACATCTTTTTAGTATTTGGTAATTTATAATTTTATTGATTTTTATTGAATAGTATCATCATTGGTTTTTATAATGTTATGCATACATAAATTGCAATGGAGAACCAAAAATGGAACACCAGGTGACCGATTACTACTCAAAATGTTTGGGAACTCTTTCATTTGGTGACATGTCCTCCGTAATAAAAAATCATATTCCTATAGAATACATCTTAGGTCAGAGACCCCTAGATAAAAGAGATGATGAGGGCTATGAACGACCATATATATCAAAAATCCATTTTTCCCGTAAACATGGATCCCCATTCCACATCATCGGTACTTGATGATCCCTAATGACTCCACCCTCATAACAATCTAGTTTTGGATAGCATATTCTTAGAAACCTATGATCTCACCCAAAACATGAAATATTTCATCTACATAAAAAAGGTAAACTAGTGGTGGATATTTGGATTCAAAACATTCTGTAAATTCCTCACCATATCATGTTCATCATGAATCTAGTTTGATGAATACCAGAGTTGGGTCCTGGAATGGATCCCTAATTCTCACATGTTGATACTCCCATATTGAATGGTACCCAGGTCATGCTAATTGGAAACTATTTCAATGAATGAATGAAACATTTCACAGGAATAATACCAAAAAATTACTCACGATACCTCTCTATCCTTTGATTTTCAAAGGAACATGACGCACCACTACCTCGCTACTCCATGCATCATCATCATGGTTGATGAAACGTAGTACTTTTTTCGAGCATGGAGGGACCAAATATCTCTCTCCATATAATATATGTAGTCTTTGTTACCTTTCTTTAAAATATATCACTCATACATTTTTAGAATATGTCATTGATTTCTTCATACATGTTTCATCGTTATTAAATCATATTTTGTAGTGATATACAGCGAAGTGAAACATAACATCATCTGTACGAACCTAAAAGGGGCATTAACCTAGATCTATATGTACTAAAGAAAACTGCATTAGTAACTCATAATCTTACAATATGGAATATTTGACATTAATTAATTTTTTGAATTATTTTATATTTATGGTGTAATTTATCATGTTGTATACTCATTTAAAACACATGCACAATGAGTAATGGTGCATGATCATTTCCTTGGTATCTACCTCAAAACTAGAATCCATCACATAATCGACTCAATAAAATTAACTATTCATTAATTAGATCGCAAGGGGTCATAAATTACAATGCCTCATCATGTATCCCTATGATAAATCTCTTACGAGACTTGTCTATCATTATTTCCTAACCATCCCATGCACTCTAACTTTTACCAAACTCAAAACTCCATAATATAACTCCACCTAAAACTCTGATAAAACTATATCATAACACCCCCCATAATAGGTACCCCTCATAGGTCGAAAATGAAGGAATTGATATAGTTACCACCCAAATCCACCACCAATTGTTCTAAGGAAGAAAACAAGCACTAAGTGTATAATTAGCATATAATTGGGAGGCATTACCCTCTAAGATGACATTTTCATCAACAGATAATAAAATTTCATCAATCATACCACACTAAAATATAGAAAAAATAACCCAATTATATGTATATAATATCTTATTGATCACGAAAAAATAATAAGAAATATATATGTACCAAATGATGAACTCCCTAATGGACAATAATCCCTAACAGATCACAAACAACCACGAGATTGAAAAATCCTGCCGAATTTCAACCTTCCTCAACTAAAATTAAAATCAGTTTAATTATTTTTTGGGTTGAAATAAAATTTATAAAGATATCATCCTTCATGGAGAATCATTTTCAAAATATATAAAAGGAATTAAAAACCCAAAAAACAACAAGTGACACATACTCATCACTTCAAATGGTATACAATGTTTATATCTTGATAATGGATCTCTCTAAGTAAGTAATGGATAAACTGGATCATATATTTTAGTATGAAAAGAATTTTTTTCCATTTTTTCTTCCCCACTAGTCATATTCTCTACTCACAGGGTCATACAGATTGAGCCATCCCTCTATAAAAAAACCTGATGGAAGATTCCTTGTCTATATATCATAAAATGCATCTCATGCATTGCATCATCTTATCATCCCATCCATATCTCTATATATTAACCAATTGGTATTCATGATTCACCACTTTCCATATATCAAGTATTATACATTGGGTATTTTTCCTTAAGGAATTAAGGACCATACACAGAGTAATAGTTTTCAAGAAATTATATCCTATACATAACATACCTATAATAATCATTAAGATTCTATATCTAGATATATAGTTATATAAAATAACATAAATCCATTATCACCCACTAAACATGAATAGGGGGAAAATTAACCATCATTCATACCAGTAAATTGTTCAACTAGGATAAGAGAGAAGGCCCAGAGGTGGTAGCAATACATCCATTCTCGCAAACCAATATGTTGGGGAAAACACTCTACCAAATTCGAATAACATTCCATATCACTACTGAAAATGGTGCAATATAATTTTAAATTATAGAATATACATCATATAATATAGTTGAGAACAAAATTTAGGCATTAATATATTCTCATGGTAAAATGATGCTTTTGTATCTTATACACACATATGAATCTACTAAGATCTTGATATCCTATAAGAACCAAAGCATTTTAGAATACATCCAAAAATTAATTATTTTCCATTAAAATTTCATTTCACATTAATTAATTTAATATTCATTTATTAATATTATTCAAATTTACACATTATTACCTATAACATGAATTCCATTACCTTAAGGAATAAGTCAATCATGTTCACGATTTGTCAAGGGAAAAAAGCATTCAAATTCCAAAAATCCCCAACCAATGGTTGAAAACATGATAATCATTATTATCATTCCATAGTTCAATTTATTCTTTAAAAAATAATAGGATACCAAAAATAGATTCATAATAAATAAAATGCAACCAACATATATTATGGGAAAATAAATGATTTTTTTAAAAGGTTGGGGCCTAAGCCTCATTTTTATTATTAAATCAATGCAAAGTCCTCTTTTAACTGGGTAGAGGGAAACCCATTACATAGCCCGAAGGCCCAGTGGGCTTGTAGCCCATTACATAGCCTGTAGGCCCAATTTTTTTCCCCAATTCACATTTTGTGAATAGTAACCCACCTGCTACAGTACTCGCACAATACCGCCGCCGCTACAGTGCCCTGCCGCCGCTACAGTACCCACTGATGAATAGTACCGCCACTACTACAGTACCGCTACAGTATTGCTATAGTAACCTGCGCCCAATGGGTTTTGAACCCCCATTTTTCATGTAGGATTACAGGGTGCTTACCACTAAGCCAAAACCCAACTACAATGAGAAAATAAATGATGATACATAAGTTCGTCATCTATCTATATATTAATGAAATTAATTAAAAATAAAACATCACATATTTATGGAAAACAACAAGCAATCCTTTGTTCAAATAGTTCCATCAAACCCCGTTCCTTTAAAAACACCATCATACATATCTCTATGAATCTCATTGTCACATGTGTCAACATATTCAACAAACATGGGCCTCAGTTCCCATATCTCATCAACAAAAATCCAACTTAGGCTTACACTATAGTGTTTTGAAATAATCATATCCAATTTATACATATAAGGAAGAAAAGAAAAAACAATGTCTTCATTGAAACTAGTTTACAAAAGCAATTAATAATAACACTAAAATAAAATAGGCTCACTCATAACCAAACAATTATATTTATCAAGAAGACGATTTTATTCCTCCTTGTATTAACTCATTAACCTCTCACATGCTTCAAAAATGGTAAACCTAATGAATTAGATATAACTATAATTTAAATTACTAAGCATGTTCTCTTGCACTAATTGTACATTTTTCAAACAACAAGAATAAAAATTATTTTCTAACGTGAATTTTCTTACTATCTATAATAAGGAATACAACGATAGGTTATCAATCAATTTCAATTGACACATAGAATAGAAAATTCAATTAATCAATCATCCTGAACAAATTGGATTCCATTAAATTATATGAAATAATTTTTTTTAAATATTCCTCTTATTTATCTGATGAAAAATTACCTTATTTTCATTCTTCAACCATTTTAATCAACCCACACTAACCATTAAATAAAAAACATGATAAACAATGAAGTTAATTGACATCATATTATCGTGTAAAACTAGATCCAAAATATTATTATTATGAAAGAAATCAAGAAATGTATATAACTATATACCATTTCATTAATTAATATGGATTAATATTTATTTAAGTTAATTACACTTCAACCAAAAGGGAAAATTTATGATCAATTCAAGATTTAAAATAATATTTTATATAGAAGAAATGAATCCTCTCACTTAAGGAGCCAAAATTCTATATGCGAAAATGGAACAATATTGTGTATCTCGGATCACCACTCCCATAAAAAATATATGCACCTTCACATACACTATTAAAAAACTCAACCAATAATCCGAATTAGAAAAAATAGAATTATAGATATCAAAAACACTTTGATAGTAAGATAACATTGGATTAATCAAGATCGAATGGAATAGAAAACAGTAGAGAAGTTGAATAACTCAACTTGAATTGCTACAGATTGATCCCTAAAATGTGGGACTAATTCTGAATAAAGTTTATACTATTGTTGATGCCAAAAAGTGGAATGGAAAGAAGGGGCGAAAAAGAAGCCTCGCACGCTGCCTCGCAAAGCTCCGACGCGAATCTCCCCCTAGCATCGCGGCCCCGTGAATCCCCTGAGGCGGTAGCGCTCCGCGAACGGCCTGACGTTCGTGAGCCCGCCATGAAGCCCTTGAGGCAGTAACGCTCCGCGAATGGCCTGATGTTCGCGAGCCCGCCGCAAAGCCCCTGAGGTGGTAATGCTCTGCGAACGGCCTGACGTTCGCAAGCCTGCCGCGAAGCCCCTAAGATGGTAACTCTCCGTGAACGACCTGACATTCATGAGCCCGTCGCGAAGCCCCTAAGGCGGTAACGCTCCACGAACAGCCTGACGTTCACGAGCCCACTGCGAAGCACCGACTGCCCCTTCGCGCCGCGTGAGTTCTGCTTCGCGGCACCCCTTGCCTATAAATACCGGGTTCCCCCCTGAGCCCAAGGGATGGAAAATCTGACCTTTCGGCTTCTCAACTCCCGAATCGCGAAGCACCTTTCACCCCAGGAATCATGAGCTCTGTGAGGTATTTTTACTTCGCGAGATGCCTTCTCCTTGTCTCGTTTTGAGCCCCTCTTCCGAGAGGGATGCCCTTCACGAAGCCCAGGGCATTCGCGAAGGAGGGGGATTCCCAAGGGAACCCGAGAAGCCGCGGTGCATCTATGCTTCTCAAAACACCCATCCTGTACTAGTGATCCCCATGCTAAGGTAGGGTCGCTGCATATCGCGAAGCACACTGCTTCGCGACACCTTGCTTTGTGAGTCACCTCTGCTTCACGAGGCAGTGATCCGCGAATACTATTCCACTTCGCAAAGCACCCCCATTCACACCTCTACCCCATGCTAAGGCCAAGGCACACCACTCCGCGAAGCACACTCCTTTGCTTGGAAATTCCTCTTCCCATGCAACCCTCCAGGTTTGCACGATGTGATTTCAAAGTCCCACGGACAACACCACTCGTAGCGTTGCTTCGCCTAATGCTTTTTCGCATAGGCATGCTAACGACTATTTCTTCTTCGCATAGCCACGCTAACGTTGACCCCTCAATGGTTCGCTCTGCGACCCCCCCTTTACCACGACCTTACTGGTACCTTCCCTCCCCCAAGGAGCAGAGGGTGCTGGTCATGTAAGTCCTAGGGGTGCGGAATAAACCCATTTTGTCTGAGCTGGAGGACGTTAAACTGCCAAGCACCTCGTCCTCAACACATGATGTTAAACTGTGACCCGACCCCGTGCCTTGCACGCAGGGTCCCCCCAGCTCGGACATTCGTTACGCCACTCGCCTCCATGGGAATGGAATCACCCCCCCACAAGGGATGATATCCTCCTTATCGAAGCGGCGTATGTCCACGGGAGAAGGGCAACCGCCTTGGTGTAAGACCCTAGCCCCTCTTGTGAAAAGTAGCACCCATGAACCTCCGTACTTCCCCCATGCCAAGGTTAGTGGAGGGCGTGATAGGGAATGAGGCACCGCCCATCATTGGTCCCAAATCCCTCTCTCGCTGCGCTTTGCCACACTTCGGGCCTCCATCCTGGAGTAAATCCCAACACCATGGGCTGCCTAACGCGTAAGCCCTTCTTCGCTTCTCACGGATGCACCCTTCGTGACGTGATCGTCAGGTCCTTGCTGCCTCTTGTTTCTCACACTGAGCATGACTCACGTGGGCTTAGAGTAAGCATCAATCGTGGCAATGCCCTCGTCCAGCATGACGTTAAACTGTATGCCCTCGTCCAGCATGATGTTAAACTATATTCCCTCATCCAGCATGATGTTAAACTGTATTCCCTCATCCAGCATGACGTTAAACTCTATTCCATCGTCCAGCATGACGTTAAACTGTATTCCCTCGTTCAGCATGATGTTAAACTTTATTCCCTCATCCAGCATGACGTTAAACTGTATGCCCTCATCCAGCATGATGTTAAACTGTATTCCCTCATACAGCATGATGTTAAACTGTATGGCCTCATCCAGCATGACGTTAAAATGTATTCCCTCGTCTAGAATGATGTTAAACTGTATGCCCTTGTCCCACATGACATTAAACTGCACACCTATTTGAACTACGAGGTCTTTGATCCATGTCATGGCATGGTACGTAGGAAGCCTCCATGAGGTTCAAGCCCACCCGTCATTTCTTCACGTCGGGTTCTACCTTCGTCCATCACAACGTTAAATTACATTCCAGTCTGACGGCATGCCGTTGTGACCAACCCGAACTACGAGGACTTTGATCCATGTCAAGGCATGGTACATAGGAAGCCTCCCTGAGGTTCAAGCCCATATCCCATCGGACCAAGGTCCCTTCCTCACGTCAGTTCACCGACACCCACCATTATGAACTACAAGGTCTTTGATCCATGTAAAGGCATGGTATATAGGAAACCTTCACGAGGTTCAAGCCCATCACCACCTGGACCCCTGGTCCTTCTTCACGTCGGCCTTCCGACGTCCAATCTAAACTACGAGGTCTTTGATCCATGTCAAGGCATGGTACGTAGGAAGCCTTTACGAGGTTCAATCCCACCACCAGTGGACCCCCGGGTTCACCTTCATGTCGGTTCGCTGACGATGCCCATCGGACCAAGGTCCACGTTCTCGTCGGTCCTCCGGCGCACCCACCCGAACTACACGGACTTTGATTCCCTACCATAGGGATATGTAGGAGGACTCTTCGAGGCTCAAGCCCAACGTTACTGTCGCCCTTGCGATGGTTTCGTTTCATTCCCCCTCCGCTTCATTTACCCATCCATCATCCATCCTGATTCTCACCCAGACCGCTATATCCCGGTGAGATCATGCCATTCCGCTCCTCTTCACAGCATTCAGGAAGCCGCCCACGGGTTGGCCCTGATATCGGCATCCCTTCAAGGGAAATTCCTCAATTTGATCCATTCCAGTCAATGCTCTGATCAGGCCAATCCATCTCGGCTGGACGTTAAACCTGCGACATACCCTGTGTTAAACAAAGGAAGCTGCAGAAAACCTCAGATATATGCCTAAGACATATAATTCCCCGCGCTCGATGTGGGATGCCTCAGGCTTCCACACCCTCGAGAAGCCCTATGACAAGGGAACAAAGAAAGAAACGCCTGTCCCCCAGTGTTCAGACATGCTACTGATGCCTCGACGTTACTACTTCCCCGACTGAAGGTTGCTGCCCTGACCGGACCCTTTGGAATATCCTGACAGAAGCAGTGTAATTAACCGACGTCCATGGAAACATTGCACTGGGAAGAGTTTCACGAACAATGTATTAAATCTATGGGGGATACCCGGACTAGGTGACGAGTTCTAAGGAGGAATCCATGGAAGGAAGAACTGACATCCCATCATCCCGGTTTCGATCAAGGAGTAGACGTCCCTGAATAAGGAACATATGTCACCCACCTTTGGAAAGCGGGAATGCGGGGAAATAGCTGCGCGTCCTCCACAGACGGATGCGCGCGCCCCGACGAAAGCGTCGAAAAAAGAAATGGTGAACCCAACGTGAAGTTCTTCTCCTCAATGTAGAGATTAGTAGCGTTCGAGAAACCAGTAGATTGACGTGTCACCGGATCTAGATATCCGGTGCCGGGTCCCACCAAGCAAATGGCGGGCCTGGTGTGAAAATCACCGGAAGTTGGGGAAATAGAACGTGGGGCATTCCGTTCGGCAACGTGTTGGCGTGGATCCCTTTTACTGACATGGAGAAGGGAATGACGCTGGGGCACTGGTTGTCAATCCTTTTCCTCACAGTGCTGATGAGTTGATCTCTCTGTTTCCCAGGAACCAGGTTGATGTTGTGGAGACACGATCACGACCTTCTCACCTACGTAGGGGCGGGGGAAATACTGGCACAACCGCCCCGCATGGATCCACTGCTGCAACGACGGCCTCTACATCCATAAATACGGGGCACCCACGTCCCCTCTCCCCATCATAGATCATCCAGTGAAGGGTAATCAACAACCTTGTACGCAGGTACGAGGAAGAAGGGGCCATCCCAACTCGGGATATGGCCCACCTGGACCTAAAGTCGTCCAGGCCCCACCTTCAACACCGCCCTCAAAGGCCGCGTAGGGAGCCCCTGCTCCCCACCCCAACATTCAATCGTTTCGGGAGCCTGCCCCCGAAACGCCTCGACGACTCCTCGCCTTATGCTGATGAGGCGGGTGATGTCCAGCTCGGCCCGCTCAGAGTCCCAATCCAAGGGCTCCAGTCAAGGGCTCCCACCTGGCCGCGTCAGCACCACCGTCTGGCTTCGCAAGAGGAGCAGGTAGGCTATGTCCCTGCACTACCTGCGCCTGGTCGTCTGACCCGACGTCAGCGCCGTGCCCGAGCTTAGGACGCTCATCAAGGTGCATTGACGTCAATAGCTACTGTGTCCCGATCCACTGCCTACGTGCATCATGGAGTCCCTGCACACACTAAGCAGGGGAACTTCTTCACCCAGCCAGGATCGAGGCCTCAGCCGCCCCATGTTCAGGCTGGGTTGACTCTCGGGGTCACAGGCCCAAGTGATGATTACCGCGAACCAATCCGCGGTAACGTCACTCCATACGGAGGTCCTCTCTGTACCACCATTCCACAGAGTGTGGCCCTTCCCCGCTCCAAGGCTCGTCACAAAGGTATGCCTCGTGATACCTCCATCCTGAAGGAAGACCTGCCCCGCGACAGTGACGCTCAGCGCAGAAACCTCTCCCGCGCCCACCATACAGGGTATGGAGTCCCTCCTCCTACCCCCGACCGTCGATGTGAAGGAACTTCCCATCCGATCCCTCTCCAATGTGGGGGTCCTCCCCACATCCTCTCTGAAATGGGCGAAGGTCCTCCTCACCCCGACAACTCGAGGATTGAAGGTCAACCTCGCTCCGCCCGCACCGACCATGGAGGTCCTCCCCATGCTCCTACCGGTTCCAACAGAGTTTCCTCTCACATGGGTGCGGTCTATGGAGGTCCTCCCCATGTACCCTTCGACATTTTCTCTGGTGCCCCTTGCACCCCAGCTTTCTCGAGCGGGGGCCCTCTCCGCCAAGGCGCCAGCGCCGCCCCGAGACTACACGATGAGAATCAACCTTGTCCCGAAGAGCCACCCAGGGGCAGGAGAGCGGGTCGTCGCCACCACAAGAAGAGTCCTGGGGGGGCCCGGGTAGAGATCAAACCGGCCTGTTTCTCGGATTCTGAAGCGGAATGCGACTCAGCAATGAAACCTTCTCCCTGCTCCTCCGCATCAAGGACTGGGGCAGGAACCAGGTGCGTCAGCCTCATCCTTCCAGAATGCAAGGTCCACCGGATTCCTGCCTCTCTACACAGGTACATCTAGGAGGAAGAAATCATGGAAATTATTCAGGTCCTGACCATGCAATCACCACCGTCGTCACCTGAAGAGCCCTCTACCTCTACCAGAGATCACGAGGAGCTATTTTGGGGACCAAAAACGGTAGAGCAACGACATGAACTATCGCCGACAACCGCAACTACTGCACCAGAAGATGTGGCTATCAGTCCATCGTATCTCGATATCGTGGTTAGGTCACCTCACTCTTCAGAGGATGGCCCGAAGTTCGGCAGCCAGTCAGCTCGTTCGCCGTATTCTCCGCCACCATGTTTACTGTCCCAGCGGTCTGCCTCGGTACTTCTACCGGTCCCTCAGCCGCCTCCGGTTGACGAGTGGGGTGATACGAGGCCAGACCCCGGGTCCGAGCCTAGGATCTTCTGGAACATTCTCGCAGCGGATCACTTCTGGAGAAGTTCTAGCCGACGACAGCACCAAAATTTTGCGCACCAGGGTCCCTTACCCCAGAGGAAGTGGGGTGCTTCCGCTGAACCCTATGAGCGACACACTTCCGCCTTCGTTATGAGAGGGTGATGTACCCTAGGAGTCAAGAGCACCTTGAATAAATAGGAGATCAATGCCGCCTGATCGATTTGGCTGCACTCCCTGTGGCCCAGCGCCCTGAGTCACCAGGCCGTCAGAGCACCCTTTAACAGAAATGCGTTCAGAGTTTCAAAGTACTCCGCAGAGTCATCCGGGAAGCTACCCCCCATGTGCAAGTCCGTGGCTGGGAACACTATGCCGCTATCCTCTTCATCCCTATCCGACGACAGCCCGATTCATTATGCGACATTGAGGACATGCCCTCGAGAGGGGTCGCGGTCCACATGGCCGAAGTAGTGGAAAAGTAAGACAAGATTGAATTTATCGTTGGAGACTTACTCCCTGAGGGTGTACCGTCACTGCTAGACCCATCAGGGAGGGTTACCCATCAGCAGAGGAACCTTCTAGGCCTCCATGTACCCACCGATTCACTGGTAAATAGTCAAAATTACGGTAAGGGTAAAGAGCATGTCGGAACTGTCAAGAACCCCGAATCGTCTACCTCTGTACAGAAGACGGACGAAGATCCCGGAAAGGCTGTGTTGCGCCAGCAGCTTATTGAACAGAAGAGGCTGGTTGAAGAACTCCTGGATGAGCGTGCTACAGAACGACGACCCGAATACGGTAATCCCAAGCTGGGGCAATAGGGGCCGAAACAATTTCCCCCTGGAGAGATGCCTCCGGGCAACCCTGATCATGCTGCTTTTGCAGATAGGGTAGAAGCCGAAGCCCACGACAAGAGGGCATGATACGTCTCACCAAACCCTCCTGAACGACGGGGCAATCTGAGGAATCCAGACCGGGTTCCCCCAGTCGCCCCACAGGCCGTTCCTCCAGTCGCTCCACGAGCTGCTGAAGCCACCCACCGTGTCGAAGAACCTGACAATGCACTTGTGATTAGGGATCCTCGTCAAGACAGGGACCCCCACCCGGATGATCTTATAACGGCACTCATCGCCCGTCTCGAAGCGTTGGAAACACGGCAGGTGGAAGTCCCACCTGATGGCAAGCCATATCCCGCGTGGGTGGATGATATGCCCGCATCCCCGGGTTTTGGGAACGCCACTTTCTCGCCCTTCAATGGGACAAGGGACCCACTATAGAACTTGGCCCAATTTTCTTCTAGGTGTGGCACCATGCTGGGGACTCTGGCCCAGCAAGAAGCCGCTAAGATCCGATGTTTCGCGCAGACATTGGAGGGCCCCACATTCGTCTGGTACAACCAGCTCCCTATCGGTTCGGTGATCGGTTGGGAGGATCTCTGCCGGAAGTTCCTATACCAGTTCAGCTCCACCACGTGAAAGACCAGCATCACAAACCTCTTCAAGTGAAAGCAAAGGCCTGATGAACGAGTCACGGACTTCATAACCCGGTGGAAGGGACTTACATACTCCCTCGACATGCCACTAGATCAGAAGCAATTACTGACAATGTGTGTAGGGAACGTTAAAACAGAGATGGTACCTTCCCTGATCACCCAGAACTACCCTGGAGGGTTCTGGGATTTCTCAGATAAGGCTCAGCACCTTGAGGAGGCTCTGCAATAGGCTAGTCAGACACGTTCGCTACCCCCTATGATCCCAGCCAGGAGGGCTTCCAGAGCAGAACCCGTCGTAGTGGCCCAAATAGAAGCCCCCAGGCAGCTGGAATTAATTCCAGTGGCACCAGCCCCGCAACCCTACAGAGGTCCTCCACCTCAAGCGCAGGCTCCTGCCCAGCAGTGGTCACCTCAGAATCGATAGGCTCCCTCGCGCAATGCACCAACACCACCTAGGCGAGACAATCAGGTGCTGCCTCCTCGACAGGCCCCTCCGACCCCTCATCAGGGTCAGGCCCCAGGGCCCCCTATCCAGAAAGAAGGCACTAGACTTATGCGTTCAACGAGAATAAGGTCCCTGGCTACTTCTGAAGTGCTCTAGAGCAAGGGATTGTGCGCCTACCTGAGTACAGAAGGCTGGCAGAGGCGAATCTCACCGATTACCCCAACTACTGTCCTTATCATCAGATTATGGGGAACACCCTCAAGCAATGATATGTGTTTAAAGACTGGATTCAAGACCAGGTTGACAAAAACATAGTCAGGTTGGGCCCGACACCAATACAAGTAACGGGTGTCTTTGTAGGGTCAGATATCGGTAACGACAGCGAAGGCGAGTGGCAGCAGGTTCCTAGCCGTGGGTCACAAAAATACGATGAATGGATGGCTCGAAAAACCGCCACCCATGACCATGGTATCATCCGGGCATGCTTGAATTAACTGGAGCCCCCAGAGGAAGTAGCATCTACCTCTTCATCGCCTTCACAGCCGACCTCTTCCCAAAAGGGCAAGGAGCGACGACGAAAGAAGAAGCAACATGCTCCACCACTACCGTCATCATCCCGGACTCTTGGTGACTTTATGCCCCCTGAAATGGGGATTCCTCCCAGAATCTGCCCGGTGGTGGATGACTTGTTGAGCGACAGCCAGGGGTACACTTCGGTTAACACCATGAAGCTGGTAAATCCCTATATGACTCCTGACGAGGGGGAATGCCAGGCGAACCTCCCCAACGTTTCCAGCCGACGTCAACGTTAGTAGAACCGAAACCACGCCGGTCGTCGAGGCACGTCAGCGGGAACTTTCAGTCAGGTTGTGCATGCTACTGAAACCAGACAGCAGGCTCAGCGCAGATCTCATCACGAGCAACCCCATATGACGCCCACAGCTCTACCTCCACCGTCGTTTGTGCTACTAGATCAGGCAGAGCTGTCTCGTCCATGTCACAGTCAGTCTTGCCCAGCTACAGGCCAGTCTCCGCTATCCGATCCTAGTCTGGCGACTACTCTCCAGGCTTCAACTATTAGGCAGCGGGATGTACCCAACACTAGCCAACCGCCGGTTCAACCTGCAGGACCAGCTATGCCTCCAACTAAAGAACGACCTCCAGTAAGCAGAGGATCATGCTTGGCATGAAAGTATGATGTCCTAAAGCACCTAACTGGCATTCCAGTAAGGCTTTCTATCCTGGAGGCCCTTCGCCTATCATCTGAAATGCGCGAGGCACTTGTCGAGGCCCTAAGGATCCCCCTTCAGTTTGAGATGGAGGTAGAAGCTGCGTAAGCCTTCAACGCTGACACAATTGAGAACGTCGAATGCCAGGCAGTTATCTCGTTCTCCAGTGAAGATGGGGACCCTCCCATACAGGGGCATATTCGCCCACTGTACACCACTGGCCACTTCAATGGTGTGGAAGTCCACCGCTGCCTCATTGACACGGGTTCCGGGATCAACCTAATCCCGACTCGGACACTACGAAAGATGGGTCTATATGAAGATGATTTAACTCCCTCCGACCTCAGAATCCAGGGATACAATAGGGCCGAGCAATCCCCAGTCGGCAAGATCCGCCTGAAGACTCAGTTCAGTGGCCTAATTGCCAGCACCAAGTTCATGGTTATCTCCCAGGAAACCGCCTACAACACATTGATGGGTAGGCCATGGCTCCATCTGCACTCAGCAGTCCCTTCGTCGTATCACTAATGCCTCAAATACTCCCTCAATGGCCGAGTAGGCGTTCTCCAAGGAGATGCGTCTCCTTTCGCCTCTTGTGAAGCCCACTATCTGGATACCGATTATTACAAGAGCTAGGATAAGCAAATCCTAGTAAGTGAGGATGAACCTGCCCCGGTCACAAGTGATCCCTGGGCAAGCATGGATGACACCTAAATCCTTCCGATCGACCGATTGGAGGCCACGACCCCGGACATGGGGCAATGTTTTGTTGTTTCGGGTACGCAAGGAAGGCGTGTTCCCATGTCCAAGCGACGACGGAAAATCACCTCGTACTCCTACACCAACCAGGCTCAAGTGATCCCAGAGCATCCTACCCCTGTGCGGTACCAGAATCTCAAGCTTATGACAATGGAAATACGTCATATGTGTCTCTTCCGCCAGGCTGGAATCAACCGACTCAGGCTGATGCGTCACCACTGCTTTGACGTCATCAAATGTGGCCCCTTAGGCCGAAGGCCAGATGGGATAGGATTGACTGCCTTCATTGCTATGGTCTCAGTGGTGAGTGGGTCTCCTGATATGATGAGCACTGCTGTCCAAGTCGGCACCAGCTACCCATCAGGGTTTGATAGCTCAGAAGTAGCTCCCTTTGCGGGAAACCCCTCCATAGGTGGAGAGAAAGATCTGGAGGATGCTCCCCCGCCTTTGAGGAAGGCGTCTCTACCACGGTTGATGAACTGGTACAGGTGAACCTTGGTAGCGAGGCAGATCCAAGACCCACATTGATCAGTGTAGCCATGCCCCCTGAGGAGTAGCAGCGGTACGTAGACTTTCTCAGAAAAACTGTGATGTGTTTTCCTAGAGCTATGAAGAGATTCCAGGACTAGATCCCCAGGTAGCCATTCACCGCCTAGGGCTCCCGTCAAACCACCGCGGGTTTAAACAGCCTCCCAGAAAGATGCACCCTTCTCATGATGCTATGGTTGAGGCTGAAGTTGACAAGATTATCAAAGCCAACTTCATCAAGGAAGTCCAGTACCCCAAGTGGATTGCCAACATTGTTCCATTCATGAAGAAGAATGGGAAGATCAGGGTCTGCATCGACTTCCGCGATCTCAATCGCCACTGCCCAAAGGATGACTTTCCCCTCCCGGTGACCGAGTTATTGATTGATGCCACGACCGGGTTCCAAGATCTCTCTTTCATGGATGGGTATTCTGGGTACACCTAGATCCGGATGGCCCCTAAGGACGAGGAGTCCACCGCCTTCAGGGCTCCCCAAGGTACCTTTTGTTACCAGGTTATTCCCTTCGGCCTAAAAAATGCAGGTTCCACTAATCAGAGGGCCATGCATCGCATATTCAAGCCGATTCTCGGGATGCTGGTGGAATGCTACGTGGATGACCTAGTGGTCAAATTGCACTAGCGCCAGGACCATCTCAAAGACCTTGAGAAAGTGTTCGGTTTCCTCCGTTCCCGCCACCTAAAGATGAACCCGTTGAAGTGTGCCTTTGGGGTCACCTCTGGGAAGTTTCCTGGCTTTGTTTTTAGATACCGAGGCATTGAAATCAACCCAGAGAAGATCAAGGCCATCAGCCAAATGCCTCCCCCGAGAAATATTCGGGAACTTCGAGGTCTCCAAGGACACTTAGCCTATATACGCCGATTCATCGCAAATCTGGCCAGCAAGTGTAAGCACTTTTCCCGGCTCATGAAGAACGATGACGCCTATTAATGGGATGAAGATTGTTGGACCGCCTTAGAGGAAATCAAGTCGTACCTGCTCCAACCTCCAGTTTTGATGCCACCCGTCTCCGGAAAATCACTGGTCCTTTACGTGACCGCCCTGGAATGGTCCCTCGGCTCACTTCTCGCCCAGAAGAATAACAAGGGTACGGAGAACAACCTCTACTATCTCAGCCACATGCTTCTCGATACAGAGATCAGATACTCCCCTATCGAAATGAGCTTCCTTGCACTCATTTTTTCCGTACAGAAGTTGCGGCATTACCTGCAGCACCATGAGTTACAATTGGTCTCTCGGGTAGACCCACTGAAGTACATCCTAAACCACCCCATGTTGACTGGCCGACTAGAGTGGTGGGCAGTGATCCTCCAACAGTTTGACATCAGGTTCATGCCCTAGAGGGCCATTAAGGGACAAGCGTTGGCAAACTTTATAGCTTCCCATCCAACCTCCGCAGATCAGTCCCTGGACCTGGATTTTCCTGATGAGGTGATCCTCTCAGTCGATCATGCTGTCTCATGTTGGAAAATGCACTTAGATGGTGCTTCCTAGAGCCCCACTGGTGGGAGGCTCAATGATCCTAAGCTCAACAGAGTTGGTCTGGGTATTGTATTCATTACCCCGACCCAAGCCGTCCTGCCATACTTGTTCATATTGTCAGAAGGCTGTACCAACAATGAGGCAGAGTATCAGACTCTCATCACCGGCCTCGAGTTGTCCCTCGAGATCGATGTGACCCATCTACATGTGAAAGGGGATTCTGAGCTGGTAATCAAATAGGTCAATGGCAACTATGTCGTCAGGAAGCCGAAGCTTGTACCATTACTGGAGTGCACCCTCTGTCTAATGGCCCAGTTCTCTTCTCAACCAGAGGTTACCCATGTCCCTCGGTCACAGGACGGTCAAGCGGACGCCTTGGCTGGCTTAGCTACATCTCTCGTAGAACCCAAGTAAGATGATTTGATTATACATATGGCACACCAGAGAGTCATTGCCCCCGTCACCCAATAGGACAATGATGGACTACAGCTAAGTATTCTCACTTCCATACCTGCTACGTTGGGGGTCCCGGGTCCGTCAGAAACAGTGGCCGAGGATGCTCCCGACTGGAGGGCACCTTTTGTCGAGTATCTCTAAAATGGTCACCTACCGGATGATCAGGCCGAGCGAGAGTGAATCCGACGCTGTGCACTGCAATTAAACCTCCAGAGAGGTCCCTGTCTTAAGAAGATCCTTTAAAAGTGGAGCTTCGATGGCGTCCTCCTCTGTTGCATTTAAGGAGTAGAGATTTCTCAGGTTATACAAGAGGTTCACGCCGGTTCCTGTGGTTCCCATCAATCTGGGCCAAAGTTGTCCCATAAAATCCAGAGGTTGGGGTACTTATGGACCTCTATGATCCATGATTGTATCGGGTATGCCAAGAGATGCCACGCGTGCCAGGTTCACGCCAACTTTTTGCATTGTCCGCCAGAACCCCTCCACCCCACCAAGTAATCTTGGCCATTTGCGGTGTGGGGAATTGATGTAGTGGGACCTTATCCACTGGCGATAGCTCGCCAGTGTAGGTTCATCCTAACTGCTACAGATTTCTTCTCCAAGTGGGCAGAGGCAGTTCCACTCAAAGAGGTTAAGGCCCATTCCATCATCGACTTTTTGAGCTCCAACATCATCCATTGGTTTGGGGTCCCTCGCGCTATCCTCACCGATAATGGCACCAACTTCCGAGCGGCCGAGATGAAGAAATTGTATGCCAAGTACAACATCCATTCAATTCATACCTCCCGCTATCATGCACATGAAAACGGACAGATCGAGGCGTTCAAAAAAACCCTCTCTAACATTCTGCATAAAATGGTTGGTCAGAACAAGAAAAGTTGGCCGGACAAGCTCCCCAACTCCCTCTGGGATTATCGGACGATGACTCACAACTCTACCCAGGTAACACCATATTCCCTGGGGTATGGGGCTAAGGCCTTCCTACCCATTGAGATCCAGCTGCCATCATTACGCACTGCAGTTTATGACCACTAGGTGCCAGATGAGGTGGCCGAAATCTGTCTAGATGAATTAGAATCACTGGACGAGAACAGGATTTGTGCCCTGCACAATTTGGAAAGGCACCAGAATTAGATAGCGAGAGCCTTCAACAAGAAGGTTCACATTCATTATTTTCTACAGGGCGACCTAGTGTTGGCCCTTCGAGCGCCAATGATTCCCGGTAGAAAACTGCCCAAGCTAGAGCCCAAATGGGAAGGGCCTTATATCATCCATAAGGTTTACCCCAACGAGGTATACTCCTTGGTGACCACGGATGGTGAGCGCGTAACTCCTCCCACCAATGCCATGTTCCTCAAGAATTACTTTGCCTAAGCATCCCTGGTCCGACACGACCTTAAACTTTATGGTCCTGCATGACCTTAAACTACACCGCCGTCCTGCAAGACGATAAACTAAAAAATGGTCCGACACGACCTTAAACTGTATGGTCCTGCACGACCTTAAACTGCACTGCCGTCCTGCAAGACGATAAACTGCAAAATGGTCCGACACGACCTTAAACTGTATGGTCCTGCACGACCTTAAACTGCACCGTCGTCCTGCAAGACGATAAACTACAAAATGGTCCGACACGACCTTAAATTGTATGGTCCTGCACGACCTTAAACTGCACCACCATCCTGCAAGATTATAAACTAAAAAATGGTCTGACACGACCTTAAACTGTATGGTCCTGCACGACCTTAAACTGCACCGCTGTCCTGCAAGACGATAAACTGCAAAATGGTCTGACACGACCTTAAACTGTATGGTCCTGCACAACCTTAAACTGCAATTCCGTCCTACAAGATGATAAACTGCAAAATGGTCTGAGCTCTATGACCTTAAACTAAGATCTCCCCCCTGTCCTCACTATAGGACGTTAAACTGCAGACCGGTCAGGTCTCCCTGGCCGCGGCTCAACCTCAAGCCCCTTGGTTTTTGTCGGCTCAGGCTCTCTTATGGGATTGTACAGTGTGGTATGGGATACACCCCATTCACATCGGGTTACCCGCCGTACCTATCCCCAAATGAGACACATCATTTGTCCAGCACGACATTAAACTGCGCTTCAAGAACTACGTGTGGCTTGATTCCCATCCTAATGGGATACGTAGGAACGCTCGGACGCCTCGTCTTGAGCCCAGCCCGAGCTCTTCTCTTCCGCTGCCCCCTAGGTATAGTCTCCTTGGAGGATCCTTGCATGACGAGGAGTAGTCTTCCTTAGCCCCGCTCATACAAGGATAATAAGGGTTGCACCATGTGCCCACTCCCGTTCTTCTATCCTCCGACGTCCTCACCGCAGGATGTTAAGCTGCATGGCATTCAAGAACTACGTATGGCTTGATTCCCATCCTAATGGGATACGTAGGAACGCCCAGACATTTCGTCTATCAGCCCAGCCAAAAAGCCAAAATCTTCTCCTCGGGTCAGGACATATGGCAGGGTTCACACTTTTTCCCCAACTCACGTCGAGCAAGCCTCGACCCGACTGCACGTCCCCCTGGAGATGTTTGCCTCTTTCGTGGATGAATATAGCTATGCTTCACCCACTCCTTGACTGGGATCCCATCATCTTTCAAACCCAGAGGGACCCCCAAGAACGGCCTGGATACTACACCCAAGGGATCTCTTACCAACACGGGCCAACGCCCTCGAGGGTTTTCGAGCAACAAGCTGATACAAGTCCCGCGTTGAGAATTTGGTCAATGGTCGACGCTCATTTGTTGCTCCCATATTAGGTTACCATCAAGGAACTGTGTTTTGAACATGGTCAACAGTGTCCTAGATCTTCGGGTCCACCCCGAGATGTCCCAAACATCGAGTGCAGTGATTCTTTCTACCCCACCCCGAAGTGACAAACTTCCCTCCGGGTGGTGCCAGCGGTCGGGCCCACGACCCCGACTCTCTTATAAGGGATGTACGACGGGGTGAAGGATTACGTATTCATTCAAACCGGGTTAATTTCCATATTGTGCACATCCCCAGATGAGATACAATTATCTCTTTCCCCGTCCTCATGTAAGACGTTAAACTGCAAACCAGTCAGGCCTTCCTGACCGCTGCCTGACCTTAGGCCCCTTGGCCTTCTCAAGCCCCTTCGCCCAAACTCTTACCCAGAGTGTACGGTGTGGTGTGGGAATATGTCCTCATTCACGTTGGGATCATGTACCATGTCGTACGCTTTCCCTCACGAGGCCCAGCCTCAGGCCTCTCGGCCTTTCCGTGCCCATGACCCTTGTCCTCACTACAAGACATTAAACTGCAAACCAGTTAGGCCTTCCTGACCGAGGCTCTTCCTCAGGACCATTGGCCTTCTCGGGCCCCTTTGCCCAACTTCTTACCCGGAGTGTATGGTGTGGTACGCGATTATGCCCTCATCCACATCAGTTTTTCCACCGTACTGTACAATTCCCCTTCCTATGCTTGGGGTTATCTTACTCCCTCATCCCGTCCCGCATGACGTTAAACTGCATCTATAGAACTATGTATGGATTGATTCCCATCCTTATGGGATACATAGGACCACCCGCATATCTAAGCTTCGGGTCCAGCCCCATCTCTTGGGAATCTGTATCCCACCTCGGCTCCTTGGCCTACTCTTCCTCCACGAGGGGATTATATGGTGTGGTGTGGGATTATGCCCTTATTCACGTCGGTCTTGTAATGACCACGCCATGTACCTCTCATTCTCGAGTTGTTTTGTCGACCCTTCCCGACGGTTCACCAATGGGCCTAAGGGTACTCCGGTTTATTACTTGGAATGCCATAGTTTACTCGGACACATCCTCACCCACTTTTTAGGCTTTGTGTATCCCTGAATTAGGGCTTACATCATCTTTCACACCCGGAGGGACCCCCAAGAACGTCCTGGATACTACGCACAAGGGCTCTCCTACCGTTACAGGCCAACTCCCCCGAGGGTTTCAGACAAAATATCGATAACCCGCTTTGCAAATATGGTCAGCGGTCGATGCTTGTTTGTTGTTCCCACGTCAGTCTAACGCGATCTGGAGACCGTTTTTATGCCACGGTTAACGGTTATCCTCCATCGCCGTGACAAATCCATTTAGCCCAAAATTTTGGTTACACGATTCACATCCTTCTCCATTCTCATCATGTCCAAGCGTAGTTTTCAAACTCTTGGTACTATTCCTCCGTGTACGTCTGCGCGTTGGGGGAACAAAGCTGTGTCAAAGGCATATTTCGGGGCTCTTCACCGACTTCCCCCTGATGGATGATTTAGGTATTGAAATAAGGATCTTCCCCCCTTATTTCCCACACCAAGTTTAACTCACGTGGGCTTAGGGATAGGGTCGAGGTCTGCGCTTACCTGGAAAGTTGTCATCCAACCCTTGGTCCGAGCTCTAAGACCATAAATTAAGATCTCCCAAGAACTATGTCTGGCTTGATTCCCATCCTCATGGGATATATAGGAACACCCAGACCTCCTGTCTTTTGGTCTAGTTTGAGCTCAGAATCCTAACTTCAGGACCCTGACTATGGTATTATATTGTGTGGTGTGGGATTATGTCCCCATTCACGTCGGTTATGCTGCACAACACCATACACGTTCCCCACCTAGCATCATCTCTACTACGTCTGCGCTGCATGACGTTAAAATGCATGCTTGGTCTTATCACACGACCCTAAACTGTGACATTATCATCCTGGCCGCACGACGAAAAATGGCACTGCATTGTGATGACCTCATTGTAGAAGGCATCACGTTGGGTATTGGTCACATGCCATGCCATTTGTCAATGCCTATCACAACTTGGTTCTTGTTGCGACACCAGGGCCTACTACCCTAGGCCTGTCGCTTCACAAAAAAAAACCACTCACCTTAAAGAACAAACAAGATTTATCAAATTCCGCTTCTTTTAGTGCAAGGGCCACGCCCGCACTCCCATTCAGAACTACGTATGGCTTGATTCTCATCCTCATGAGATACGTAGGAGCGCCTGAGCACTTCCCCGCGGGCCCAACCTAACCTTCGTGTTCGGTCCCTTGACTCGAGCATTTCCCCAGAGAACACATGGTAAGTAGGGATTAGGTCCTCATTCACATCGGGTTTTGTAACCGCCTTGCCATGTGTCCCCTGCTCCCCTTACCCATTCATGGTCCGAGTTCTAAGACCATAAACTAAGAATCTCTTCAGAACTACGTGCAGCTTGATCCCCATCCTCATGGGGTACGTAGGAACGCCTTTGAGTTTTTCTTTGGGCCCATATCAACTCTCGTTTATGGTCCCTCGACCTAAAATTGTCCAAGAAGCACATAGTGGTCAGAACCCCTTGTTCCCATTCATGTCAGGTGTCTGAGATACCCCACCGTGTGCCTCTCATGTTTCCTCCCACCCTTTGGTCCGAATTCTATGACCCTAAACTAAGATCTCCCTATCGAAAAGAACTCTTCTCCCTCTATCTAATACGTCTCATTGTCGTATTCAGATGTGTTTTGACAAAGATCCTGAAGTGTGAGATTTTCATAGGGACATTCCCCTCGTTCCATGACCAAGCTTCGTGAGCTTGCTATTTGGATCCTCATCCTCTTCCACATCCAAAAGGACCCCCAGACGACATGGATACTAGGATTTAGGGCTCTCTATGAGCTCTGGAACTAAGGGCTCTCCTATCGTCTCGGGCCAACGTCCCTAAGGATCTCTGACAACATTTGTGACATGGTCCCGTGTTTCGAACATGGTCAACGGTCAACCCTCATTTGTCTGTCCCCATTCTAGGCTAATGCGATATGGATACTATGTTTCCGCCATGGTTAAAATTTATCCTCTTTCGTCACGACGCCGTCATTGTGATCCAAATCTTGAGCATCATGATTCACACATTTCCACTTTCTCATGTTCAGGTGGAATTCCAACATGCTCGGCTCTATCTCTTCGCGTATCTAGGTGCACCACATGGTCGTGTTAGTATCATGGGGCCGATATTCACCAAGTGTCCCTTTACCCTAACTTGCCCTTTTTTATGTCGGGAAAGTCCCACCACTACTTCTTGTTTTCCACACCGAGCATGACTCACGTGGGCTTAGTATTTTTGGCAGGATGTGTACCAACACGTCCAGGCTTCTCATCGTCCCACATGAAGTTAAAATGCACTTTCATAACTACGTATGGATTGATTCCCATCCTCATAGAGTACATAGGAACGCCCGACCACTCTGCTTCGGGCCCAGCCTAATCCTCACTCTTGGTCCCTTGACCTGAAGAGTTTCCTCCGGGGGTACGTGGTGTGATTTGGACTCCAAGTCCTCATTCACGTCGGTTTCATATCTACCGCGCCACATGCTCCATGGGATCTTCCCTTTTATTCCACATCCTATAGTATGACGTTAAAATACATGAGTCTATGTGTCCTTAACGCATGACACTAAACTGCGGTTTTACCCTGAACAAGTTCAAGATGCCCCGTGTTAATCATGGGATGCACCAGAGCCTCTGCCAGGGAGGATTTCACCTGCCAGTACTGGTCTATGACTACACTGTGCTTCCAGAACTACGTACGGCTTGATTCCAATCCTCATGGGATACGTAGAGACACCTAGGAATTTCACCTAGGGTCCATCCCCAGGAATCGAAAAATCATGTTCCTCCCCATTTCCGGCCCTCTGTCCTGACCCCTCGGGGGGAACAATGTAGCCGCAATTTTGCCCTGAATAAGTTCAGGATGCCCCAAGATCCCATTGGGAAGCGACAGACCCCCTCGGCAGAGAGGCCCTGTCCCAAATAATGAATGATCCATGATCAAACCAATGCGCCCATCTGGCGTACTCCCACCACGGTGGTGTAATTACACGAGTGTTGGATTCTGTTCATACAAACCATAACTCTATATTCCATGCTTTTCGTGCCCCTTATTCAGACCCTCGTCCCCTTTCATGCCTGAATGGACCCCCTAACGGCCTGGTCTCATGCCGCATCGGCTCACCTACCGTCCTAGGCCAACGTTCCGGAATACTGGTCATGCTTGGAGGGCCCCCCTACAGTATGGATGCTCGACCTAGGGTCCACCAACTGTCCTGGGCCAACGTCTTGAAGGATTGACCGACAAAATTTGTGACCTGGTCCCGTGTTTCGAACATGGTCAATGGTCAACCCTCATTTGTTGTCCCCATTTCAGGCTAACGCAGTAAGGATATCATTTCTCCGCCACGGTTAACGATTTTCCTTTATTGTCACGCCATCCCCACAGTGTTCCGAATCTTGGGCATCATAATTCACGCTTTCCATTTCCATCTGTTCGGACAGATTTCAGCGCCCCTGGCATTTCACCATTCGTGCATGAGGTAAAACTGGAGAAACAATAATTTGGCTATTTTGAGAACTTCCTTCTCCGGCCAAGCCTCTCCCATCTTTCGGAAATCCGGATAGGTTATCCAAACCCTAAATGCCCGAAGCTTGGTTTCCACTCCTATGTTGAGTGGGATGAGAAGGAAACTATCCCCTGTTTCTCACATCGGGCTTGACCCACGTGAGCTTGGGGAATTATCTCCCAACATCCCGCAAACATCGTAGGGATGTAATGAACTGATTAAAACAGTGGAAATCGTGCATGCTACGACATTCAAAACAAAGAAGGAAGAAATCGAAGCATGAAAGTACCATTAAAAAGTTTGCAATTTGTTACAGTACCCGGGGGTCGACTCCCCCCATGGACGGGTTAACCCCGTCAAAAGAACGTTACAGATCTGCCACCCTTCAGCTTGTGGCGTCCAAGACTTACTGCCGCTGACTCAGCTCTCGCTCCTCCTCAGCAGCGGCAGGGCGTAGTTCGTCAGCCTTGGATTTGGCCCTCTCTACGCCAGCATGAATGACAACCATCTTTCCAGAATCCTACCTCATATGCTCTTCTGCCTCTTCTAGATGGGCCTTAAACTGTGAGATTAGCTCAGATTGTTCATTAAGAGAGGCTGAGTTCTCATTCTCCCAGGTTTGCAGCTGTTGTACCTCGCATTCAGCCTACTGGAGCTTCTTGATGTTTGTCGCCTTCCTCCGCTGCCAGCCCACGCTGAGCCCACGATCATACTCCCGGATCTTCTCAGCCATGAGATCTCGGATGAGGGCATGAGGACGTTGGGCATCCACTTCCCCAGCGCACAGTTCGCACAGCTGTGAGCGAAGTCTGTCCATTTTGTTCAGCCATAGCGCTTGGGGGGTGTCCTTGATGAAGTGTGTGATTAGCTTCCACGATCAGCGGTAGACTATGTTGTTGTCTTCCTCGTCGGAGGCCGTTTCGTCCCAGTCTGCGTGATTGGAAAGTGATAGAGTTAATATTTTCATTATTATTTATATGTTTCTAAATGATTTAATCCCTCCCAATTAATCAATGTGAGTGTATTTGCATCAATTATGTGTTTTTGGTATATTTTGGGCTTAAATGTGAAAATGGGGTAATTCTGTAAAATTTACAGTTTTATATAGCTTCTATTTTTCGGGCATAACATTAAAAATATTGATCCAATTGAAGTGAATAACTTTTTTTAGGCTTCGTATGCTCATGGGATTCAACTTTGTCTTCTGGACCAAAACCCAATTCGATACCCAATGGTACAGAAAAATCAATCAATTTGAGAAATCAGTTTGGCAGTCAGAATGGACCCCACTTCATTAAATATGGAATATCTCCTTCAGCCGACCTTAGAATGAGGTTCTTCCAGTTGGTGTCGACATATTACTTCAAAAGGACGGTTCAAATTAAATTTCATAAATTATTGAGCTCATTAATGTATCCTTTTGGTGCGTCCAATTGGAGTGGGTGAAACAGTGTTTGGTGGCCAGAAAAGTAATGGTCATTGATTCGGCCATATCTTTCTTTAAACATGTACAATGACTCTACAATTTTTACGGTCGATATAAAACGTCATTTAAAACATTCTATAAGAAGGTACCTAAGTGAGTTTCGTCCTTATGGTGGGCCTAACAGAGGCAAAATTCTGGAGGAATGCTTCTGGAGGATCAAATTTCTGTTATTTCTTTTCTTTGTTTTACACATCTTAGTCTTGTAATGTGTTCTTCTTTCCCCTTAGTCACAATTACCCTTACCATGGTGGGGTAAAATTCTGTGTGATTGGGGAAGGAGAGGTTTTCCATGTTGTATTTCATGAGTTACTTATCTTAATATTTTAAAATCCTCTTCTCTTCTGTGAATCAGTTTCAATTTCATATAACATTTTTTATTATCATATACGATTGTATCTGATTTTAGATTATGTACTTCATTTATATTTGGTCAATGATAAATATCTCCCTCCACTAGGTTCTGGTTTATAAACGATGGAATAGACCAGGACTTAGTGGTGAAGTACTCAGTGATCACCGGTACGTGTGTGAGGAGTAGTGAATGTTCTTGATTACTTGGGATAAACAAGACCCGATTGGGAATTGCCTAAGATAATTGGGGGTATTTTCTACAACTCTATTACACATTGGAAGAAGAGTAGACCAACCTAAGATTTTAGTAAGGTTTATTCTCACATTTTTAATTGACCAAGGGAGTGATAAGAAACGATTGTGGATTCTCACTCTTAACGATTTAGCAGAGGAGAATTGGGTAAAATGAACAATGATAGAATTACAATTGGAAAACCGACCCTAACCTGATCAAAATTTCATATCACTGATTTAAATCACATCATTTGTCAATTTTTTTCAAAACTTTCACTTAATTACTTTACTTTGTTTAGTTTCTTTCTTTCCTTTTCAAAAATCAATCAAATTCAGAAAAACAACCACACTTTTTGATCTTATTTTAAGGTGACAGATTAATTGTTGTGCACTCCTCTCTGAAGATAACCTAGGATAACCACTATACTAAATTTTACCTTAGGTTACATTTGTTTTTTTCATACCCCATGACAGGCACGTGTCAAAACTTGGCGCCGTTGCCGACGAGGTAGCGCCAATATTTCTTTTCTTTTCATTTCTCTCTTTTCATCTTTTCTATTCAAAATTGCATGACTCGAACCTCAAAAACTGAACCTTTACCCATAGATCCTAATATTGAAAGAACCTTGTTGAATATACTTAGAAACATTAATTTGGAACTTGATTTTTTGGAAGTTCCCCTAACAGACTCAAGTGAAACGTCAAGTGTTCACTCTGAGCCTGTCATCATGGCTGAAAATCGAAACCAAACACTTAGAGACCTCTGTGCACCACAATTCCTTAATCAAAACAATCAAATTGCCATTCTAGTGTTACAAAATTATTTTGAAATAAAACCTAACATGATTCCTTTTCTTCCAAAGTTTTATGGTTTGGCAGGTGAAGATCCAAACAAACTCATTAAAGAGTTCACACATGTGTGCTCAACTTTCAGACCCCGTGGAATTACTGAGGAGCAGGTAAAGTGGAAGGCATTTCCGTTTTCATTGGATGGGGCTGCAAAAGAATGGTTGTACGGCCTACAACCAAGAGATGGACATGACTGGAATGAACTGGTAAGATGTTTTATGAAAATATTATTCCCCACCTCTAGAAGCACAACCATTCGAAAGGAAATCTACGCCATATGACAATCATCTGGAGAAACCCTTTACGAGTACTGGGAGAGATTTAAGAATCTATGTGCCAGCTATCCGCATCAAGCCATTAAGGAACACCACTTTCTTGTCTTCTTCTATCAGGGACTACTGGACAATGATAGAAACCTTCTCGATGCATCATCTGGAGGTGCCCTGATTGAAAAGTCACCAGAAGAAGCCAAGGGCTTGATTAAGAAGATTTCCCAAAACTCACAGCAATTTGGAACAAGAGGTATTGTAACAAGAGGTATTCATGAGGTACACACTTCTCATCCATCACCCTTATTAGAAACTAAGATTTAAGAGCTTACTAGTTTGGTGAGACGGATGGCCTTGAAGCAAGTTAGTGACCAACAAGCACCAGCTAAGGTATGTGGTTTATGCTCATCTCCTGATCATTTCACTTACCAGTGTGCTGAAATACAGGGATTGGAAAGTTGTGCAGCAGACTTTCAACCAAGGAAGTTCTAGTAAAATCAAGGATGGAGAGAGCCTAACCCAGTCCAATATGGATTTGGAAATCAGCAGGATCAAGCTAGGCCCCCATACCAAAATTAGTTTCAAAACCAACCCCCATTCCAGAATCAATTCCAGAACCCACCACCATTTCAACAAAAGCAGTCTTATAACCAGCCTTCATACCAAAAACCACCCACTTTCCAAAGACCCTATGAGCAGCCATCCACAAGTGCATAACCTTCAATTCAAATCCCGCATCAAAAATATGAGTTTGAGGGGTTGAAGGACACCGTTAAAGATTTTTCCAATAAGTTTGAAAGTCTCATGGAATTTCTCACCAAAAATCCTAGTAAAGTCCCTTCCCAAACAGTCCCAAACCCAAAAGAGAATGTTAGTATTATAACTATAAGAAGTGGAAAAGAACTCCATCCACCATCCACCATTGAACCTGAAACAAGAAAAATTGATCTGGGTGAGAATGAAGTTAGAAATGATGAGAGTTCTATGAAAATGCATTGGGAAGAAGATAAGAAAGAGGAGGATGATAATGATAGGCCAAAAACCAAGAAACAAGAAACACCATTTCAAAGGAAAAAAGGGAGAAGAAAGATATACCACCACCATTTCCATCAAGGATGATTGAATCAAAGAGGTTACAAGAAGAAGCACTGCAAAAAGAAATTCTGGACACCTTCCAGAAAGTGGAAATCAACATACCTCTGCTTGAATCACTCAAACAAATTCCAAAGTATGCTAAATTTTTGAAGGACATTTGCACTAAGAAGAGGAGGCTTCATGGGAATGAGAGGATCAATTTGGGAAGAAGCGTCTCAGCCCTTATCACACCACAATTGCCAACCAAATGTCAAGATCCAGGGACATTTTCTATTCCATGCACCATTGGTTCATTAAATTTCTCTAAAGCTTTGTGTAATTTAGGTGCATCAATTAATGTATTGCCTCACTCAGTATATAATTCTTTGCAGATGGGATACTTGAAGCCCACAAGAGTGGTGGTCCAGCTTGCAAACAGATCAACAGTTTTCCCAGTAGGAGTTCTAGAGGATGTCCTGGTAAAAGTCAAAGATCTTTTATTCCCTGCTGACTTTTATGTGTTAAATATGGAATATGATAGGATCCCATCACACTCACCCATCATTTTGGGGAGACCTTTCTTAAAGACATCCAAAACCATTATCAATGTCCATGAAGGAACACTTACCATGGAGTTTGGAGACAACACCGTCCACTTCAATATTTTTGAATCCATGAGGCACCCATCAGATGATCATTCACTCTTTGCACTCTCCCATGAAGATGGCATAAAACCAATTGAAGAATCAGGTATGTTTCATGAATTTTTATCATTAGGAGATAATTTTTCAATTAAAGATATCGCTGAACATATGGATTCCCAAACTCTTAGAGATTCTGATTTTATGTTGGAAGAAGAGGTAAAATCTGATTTCTTTGATAATTTGTTAAATGATGATGAAGATGATATGATTTCTTGTGTGTATGATGTCAAACAATTGGAAGTGCAGAAGCTCAATTTAGTTTCATCCATTGAGCATCCTCCTGATCTAGAATTAAAACCACTCCCCAGTGATTTAAAATATGTTTACCCTATGGAGGGGGAGAAATTACCAGTAATAATTGCTAATAATCTATCTAAAACTCAATAAAAATAATTTATTGAGATTTTGAGAGAGAATTTCCAAGTAATAGGGTGGAGATTAGGTGATATACCAGGAATAAATTCAAAAATTTGCTTACATCGAATTTTTCTTGAGGGAGATTCCAAACCTGTCAGACAACCCCAAACGAGGCTGAACCCTACCCTGATGGAGGTTGTGAAAAAAGATATTGAGAAGTTATTAGAAGCTTGGATCATCTATCCCATATTCGATTCACAATGGGTTAGCCCCATCCATGTAGTCCCAAAGAAAACTGGCCTAACCATTGTGAGGAATGAAAAGAATGAATTAGTCCCTGTGAGAATTCAGAATAACTGGAGAGTATGAATGGATTTTAGGAAGCTGAATCAGGTCACTCAAAAATATCATTTCCATATCCCTTTCATTGACCAGATGCTAGAGATGTTGGTAGGTAGAACTCATTATTGCTTTTTTGATGGATTTTCGAGTTATTTTCAGGTACCCATTGCTCCCGAAAATGAAGAGAAGACTACCTTTACTTGTCCTTTCGGCACTTTTGCATACAAAAGGATGCCATTTGGATTGTGTAATGCTCCAGGTACATTTCAGATGTGTATGGTAAGTATATATTTTGATCACATTGAAGATTTCTTGGAAGTTTTCTTGGATTATTTCACAGTTTTTGGAAATTCTTTTGACCATTGTTTAAAAAATCTGGAATTTTTTTTGAAAACTTGCATTGAAAAGAACCTTGTTTTGAATTTTGAAAAGTGTCATTTTATGGTTGAGAGAGGAATTTTCCTTGGGAATGTCATTTATCAGAAAGGCATTGAAGTTGATAAATCAAAAATTGAAGTGATAAATTATTTACCTTACCCAACTTGTGTGAAACATGTTAGATCATTTTTAGGACATGCAGGATTCTACAGGAGGTTTATAAAAGATTTCAGTAAGATTTCTCTCCCTCTCTCTAGATTAATTTTGAAAGATGCTGATTTTGATTTCAACGGTTCATGTAGGGAAGCATTTGATGAGTTGAAGAAGAGATTGATTACACCACCAGTGATGCAGCCACCAAATTGGGAAGAACCATTTGAGCTACTTTGTGATGCTTCAAAACAAGCAGTTGGAGCTGTCCTTTCTTAGCAAATTGAGGGCAGGACACAAGTCATTGAATATTCCTCAAAAACCTTAGATGCAGCCCAATTAAACTAAAAAATAATAGAAAAAGAGTTTTTAGCAGTTGTTTTTTCTTTAGAAAGATTTAGATCATATCTGATTGGAACTAAAGTCATTGTTTTTTCTGATCATGCAGCTCTTAGGTACTTGATGAAGAAGGCTGAAGCAAAACCAAGGCTAGTGAGATGAATGCTACTACTACAGGAGTTAAACATAGAAATAAAAGATAAGAAGGGATCTGAGAACCAAGTGGCTGATCACTTAAGTAGACTACCCAACACCACTAAAGTTGAAATTCCAGACACTGAACCACTAAATGATCGCCTTCCAGGAGAGCAGCTGTACTTGATTGAAGGAGAAGTACCTTGGTATTCTGACATGGTCAATTATCTGGTAACATCTCAGGTCCCATCTCATTTAAATTGTCACCAAATTCACAAATTTAAATCTGAATCTAAATATTACATCTGGGATGATGCATTTCATTGGAAGATTTGCAATGACCAAATGATCAGAAGATGTTTGCCTAAAAATGAAATTGAATCAGTCTTTAGGTTTTGTCACACATTAGCTTTTGGAGGCCACTTTGGACCTCAAAGGACAGCGAGGAAGGTTTTAGAATCTGGACTTTATTGGCCTACACTTTTCAAAGATTCTCATCAATTTTGTAAACGGTGTGAAAAATGTCAATTTTCAGGAAATATTTAAAAGAGACAAGAAATGACCCAAAAGCCACTTAATTTTTGTGAAATATTTGAGGTTTGGGGGATAGATTTTATGGGCCCTTTCCCAATGTCATTTGGAAATTCTTATATTCTTCTTGCTGTTGATTATGTTTCCAAATGGGTGGAAGCAAAAGCCACCAGAACTGATGATGCTAAAGTTGTTTGTGATTTTGTCAGGTCCAACATATTTTTTAGGTTTGGAGTTCCTAGAGCCATCATTAGTGATCAAGGGACTCACTTTTGTAATCGAAGAATGGAATCTTTGTTGAAAAAGTATGGGGTACATCATAAAACATCAACTCCCTATCATCCATAGACTAATGGGCAAGCTGAAGTGTCCAATAGGGAAATAAAATGAATTTTGGAAAAGACTGTTAATCCAAATAGGATGGATTGGATCCAAAGGTTAGAAGACACATTATAGGCTTACAGGACAACCTATAATACTCCAATTTGAATGAGTCTATATAGGCTGATTTATAAGAAAAGTTGTCACCTACCTGTGGAATTGGAACATAAGGCATACTGGGCTGCGAGGAAGATGAATCTGGATCTTGAAAGTTCTGGGAAAGAGAGAAGATTTCAGTTATAGGAGCTGGAAGAAATTCCAAGGGAAGCATTTGAAAATTCCAGGATTTACAAAGAGAGAACAAGAGTGGCTCATGACAAACTGATCCAACCAAAAGAATTTCATCCTAGAGATAAGGTGTTGTTATTCAATTCAAGACTCAAGCTGATGCTAGGTAAACTTCGTTCCAGGTGGGAAGGTCCATTTATAGTTACTAATGTATATCCTTTTGGTGCTGTGCAGATTTTCAAGGATGGAGCGAAGGATCAATTCACTATTAATGGGCACAGATTGAAGAAATTCCTTGGGACCATTCCATCAGAGCCAATGGAGGAGATCACACTCCTCTAACCTGTTTATCAATAAACTCCATCAGGTCGGACCTCTCGTTTATATTTTCATGATTGTTGTGATTAAATTTCCAATATTCTTACATGTTAAATACATTTAAATGCATTGTGGACACTGCATCATTTAAGTATGGGGGAGGGAACCTTTGTAGTGTAGGATTTTTATGTGTTGTTTGTTTTCCCATTTGTTTAAAAAAAAACATGCGAGTGTTTAAAATTTTATGTGTTTATTTTTCAATTTTTTTGTGTTTTTGAAACTTTTGAGCTGAAATGATTATCATTGATATTTTTGAAACCCATCTCCATGAGTGAAATAATTTATTCTTTGAAACTGAGCTTAAATGAATGCTGAAAATGACATTGTTTCAAGTTTAATTCTTTGAGAATTTCATAAAAAAATACTCTGTTTTTTGAATCCCATGACACATATCACTGTCTTTATATTTGAAATCACATTCCCGTGAGTCTTCTGAACCTATTATTTTCATATTCTTTACATTCACCACACTTCTTGAGAGAACCAAATCATGCTTGATTTAACCAGAATTTGATTTATTCCTGTCAAAACTTGAGGGTTTGAGGTACTTGTGTTTTAAATGATTGAGGCATTTCTTTGGTTTTAAAGCCCCCTTTTCAAGATAATCCCTTTCATAATGGAATACCTTGAACATTTAATCCTTGTATACTATATAAGCCATGAACATCCTGTTAGGCTAGCCACATTACAAGCCAATATTCCCTATCCAACATGCTCTTGAAGTGAAATTGCATGATCTATTTGAACATAAGTGTGGGGGGAAGATGTATTGTATTGTACTACCCTTTTTTGGGGTTACTTTGGGTGAAAAAATGTTGAAGAGATGTTATTTCTGAAAAAAAATCATTCTGCTGAAAGCTGTGCCTTTTCTGGAGCTTTCATGATGAGAGAAGCTGTGCTTTTCTGGAGCTTCTAATGCAAAAAGGAAGCTGTGCCTTTTCTAGAGCTTTCAAAAAATATTATATTTTAGAAGATTGAAATGTTTGCTGTTTAAATGATGAACTATGAGAACATTCCTTGATATTCCATGGAGAAGGAGTTTATTTTCTTCTCAGGGGAGTGAAGAGAAGACCATACTTTTGTGAAAATTAGAGTAATGCAATTTTTCTTCAAAAAGAGCCAAGCCCTCTTCATTAAGCCTCAGAATTTTCACATATAAATCCTACCAACCTAAAGCCACAAAATAACCTTAACAAGTCCTCATGATAAACATATGTCTTTGACTCACATTGGGTGGAGATGTAGGAATTTATCAAGCCTATGGTGACCCTTGTATGAGTTTGGATGAGAAAGACATTGCTAAAAAATTGAGATTTGTGTAATGAGAGATAATTAAAGTTAGGTAAGTGTTTTGTGTGCATGGGAGGAGAAATGAAGAGTAAATTTATTGAATGATCCTAAATTAAGAACATGAAATAATATAGTTTTAGGAGGCATGATATATTTTGTTTCTTGTTTTCAAATTGGTGGATCTCATGGATATGTGTTTTGAATTTACTTTGAATTTATTTTGATTCTGACTTGTCCGGGAGTCCAAGTGATAAGTGTGGGGGAATTTATAGAATTAATATTTTAATTATTATTTATATGTTTCAAAATGATTTAATCCCTCCCAATTATTCAATGTGAGTGTATTTGCATCAATTATGTGTTTTTGGTATATTTTGGGCTTAAATGTGAAAATGGGGTAATTCTGTAAAATTGACAGTTTTATATAGCTTCTGTTTTTCGTGCATAACTTTTAAAATATTGATCCAATTGAAGTGAATCATTTTTTAGGCTTCCTATGCTCGTGGGATTCAACGTTGTCTTCTGGACCAAAACCCAATTCAAAACCCAATGGTACAGAAAAATCAATCAATTTGAGAAATCATTTTGGCAGGAAGAATGGACCCCACTTCATTAAGTATGGAATATATCCTACAGAAGACCTTGGAATGAGGTTCTTACAGCTGGCGTCGACAGAGGACTTCAAAAGGACGGTTCATATTAAATTTCATAAATTATTGTGCTCATTAATGCATCCTTTTGGCGCATCCAAGTGGAGTAGGCGAAACAGTGTTTGGCGGCTAGAAAAGTAATGGTCATTGATTCGGCCATATATTTCTTTACACATGTACAATGATTCTAAAATTTTGAGGGTCGATAGAAAACTTCATTTCCAACATTCTATAAGAAGGGACATCAGTGATTTTCGGCCTGATGGTGGGAATAACAGAGGAAAACTTCTGGAGGACAGATTCTAGAGGATCACATTTCTGTTCTTTCTTTTCTTTGTTTTACACTTCTTAGTCTTGTAATGTGTTATTCTTTACCCTTAGTCACAATTACCCTTACCATGGTGGGGTAAAATTATGTGTGATTGGATAAGGAGAGGTTTTCCATGTTGTATTTCATGAGTTCCTTATCTTAATATTTTAAAATCCTCTTCTCTTCTATGAATCAGTTTCAATTTCCTATAACAGTTTTTATTATCATATACGATTGTATCTGCTTTTAGATTCTATTGTTCATTTATATTTGGTCAATGATCAATATCTCCCTCCACTAGATTCTGGTTTATAAACGATGGAATATACCAGGACTTAGTGGTGAAGTACTCGGTTATCACCGGTACGTGTGTGAGGAGTAGGGAATGTTCTTGATTACTGGGGATAAATAAGACCCGATTGGGAATTGCCTAAGATAATTGGGGGTATTTTCTACCACTCTATTACACATTGGAAGGATAGTATACCAACCTAAGATTTTAGTAAGGTTTATTCTCACATTTTTAATTGACCAAGGGATTGATAAGAAACAATTGTGGATTCTCACTCTTAACGATTTAGTAGAGGAGAATTGGGTAAAATGAACAATGATAGAATTACAATTGGAAAACCGACCCTAAACTGATCACCATTTCATATCACTGATTTAAATCACATAATTTGTCAATTTGTTTCAAAACTTTCACTTAATTACTTTACTTTGTTTAGTTTCTTTCTTTCCTTTTCAAAAATCAATCAAATTCAGAAAAACAACCACACTTTTTGATCTTATTTTAAGGTGACAGCTTAATTGTTGTGCACTCCTCTCTGGAGATAACCTAGGATAACCACTCTAATACATTTTACCTTAGGTTACATTTGTTTTTGTCACACCCCATGATAGGCACGTGTTAGCAGGCTCATACACAGGATACACCCGCTGGAAGTCCTCGGCAGGATCTGCATCTGGTGTCGAATCTGGCGCGACATCTGGCGCCGGGGTAGACGTGATGGGACTTGGGTTGGCCGATTGATCCTCATCATCAAACTCCACATCAATAAACTTAGGCACGACCCTGCTGGTGGCCCCGCCAATAATAGTGTGTGTTGCAGCTCGGGGAGATGGTGGGACTATCTCCACCATCACCGACATGCCCCTAGGAGGGATGCCGCCAGACATCCCGACCAGCCTTGCTGCAGCAGCCCATGCCAGTCGAAGAACTATACCACAGGGAAGGACACAAACATTAGTTGGCACCATCTACATATGGCGACAATGAATCCGGTAGAGGAAACTTACGGAGATCGACCTCCTGGTGCTGCTCCTGAGTCGATGCTGACGGGACCCCGAGGCGGGTCCCTCCGTATACTATTGGAAGGTCTGGAGATTCCTGAGGAGCCACCTCAGGTGCTCTGGCCCCACCAGACGCAGAACTGGATGCAGCCATAGGTGCGGGTTCTGAACGTCCTGCATCATTACCCGCGAAGGGGTGGGAGCGAGGCCTGCGTACAAGTTCCACCTGCATGGCTCAAACATCGGTGAGAAATCCATGATGGCCCGAGAATGAACCATAAGGAAAGAATTTTGGAATGCTACCTCGAGAGCCTCTATGAAATCATCAGAATATGAGTTTTGGTCTCTGACTTCGCCCTCCTCCAACGGGCTCCCTCCTCCAGCCTCATCCTCTCGAGGGGAGTCCTCTGATTCTTCCTGCAGGGGAAGCGTTCCCTCTGATCAACAGCTGACAACTGTGGGGGGACCATCCGATCCAGCAGTACCCTCACCCGGTCTGTCATTGGGCGTGGGACACCACTAGAGTGAAAGTAGTCCTCCAGATCGTCCAAGTATTGCTCTGACTCCACCAGAGACGCCATGAAACCAGCCCAGACTAGGCATATACCCGGTAACTCCATCCCGAGGCGATTCAAGTGCGCCCATATCTCGGGTGGACTGAGGAATTGCCAGTTGACATCCCAAATGTCCCAGGCCTCCGGGAAGATTTCATCCTCTGCCATGTCGATATGACGCAACCGCTTCCCTGGAACCTGAGTGGATATCCTACGAAATCCCCTCGGCGGCCGCCCCTATGGATGGCCCTGCTCTTCCGGAATCACCAGGTCCGCCGCCGCTTCCACACCCTCGGTCAGTGCGGGTCTCGCCACCACGACATCCCCCACACCACATGAGGCCCTTGCTGCCCTCCGACCCCGACCTTGGGGTAGAGGAGGCCCGCCGTCACCAACCCGAGTGGTTGGCTACTTTAGCATCTCCCCCAGATAACCAGCCTCCCAGCTAATGGCATACACCCTCACCAATCCGAAAGCAGCGGTGGATGGAGGCAATGAAATTTTCATCTTCCCGTATTCACGTGTGAACATGAGCCACAACTGCCTCATCACACATGAGTGCTCCTCGTGACGCACCTCCCAGTAGACCTATGGGGTCAGCCACTGAAGGCACTGGAACTACCTCGCAAACCGATGCGGGGTGTACGGTTCACAAAGAAGCTCACGATCCACTCATGCCACCAAAAATCCGCCTCGAAAGGCTAGGAGATAAGCCCAGTGCTCTTCCGTTCCCTGCCCATCGTCAGTATGTATCCTCGTCGGCAATGGGAACAGGTGGAAGTTAAACTCATCCACCCTCCACACCCGGTTCAACACCATCGGCATGGTTAGTTTGAATGGGAAGCTCCCGGCCGCATTCAGAATGGAGGGGCAGAAGTTTGATCCCAGTGACGAAATAGGGTTTGGATACTCATAGATACCTCTGATGTGTGTCGCAATCCACCCATACAAGAGGTGGAAGGGCCCGCATATCCTTGGCGGCTTCTTGCCCTTGCTAAAGTGCCACAACATCCTGTACATCTTGGCAAGCATTGGAATCCCCAGATTGACACGTTGCCCCATGGCCAATATGGACGCCATGATAAACGAGCTGGGCCACACCCCCATGATTATATCCCTCACCGGTAGGACCCAACTGCAGATAAGAGCCGCGATGAATGCTGCCATCCTGACTATCGGCTGCTGTTCAGTGCTGATACTGAAACCCCAAGTCTTCCACTGGCTGTCCTCCAAGACCCTCCAATACAAGTGCTCCTTGCCCCGTTGAGCCGCCTTCAGACAAGTTCGAGGCCTCGGAATAAACTCTCAATTATCCGGGAAGTTCAGGAACCGCTTGAACCACTTCTTAAAGGGGACATACTTCACTTCCTCCATGTCCTCTCCAGGGACCAGTGCAATCAGCGCTGAAGCTAGTCGCGACATTTTCTCCATATCCTCCCACGCGCTCATGATGGGGAGGAACTCATCATACATGTCCCCCAAGATTGGAACCCCCGAAATCTGGTGGACATCCCACAGGATGATGCCCAACTCCCCATGGTGCAGGTGAAAAGTGTTTGTCCTAGTCGGCCATCTGCTCAGCAGCTCCAGCATCAGCTGTTTCGGTTGGTAAATGTGGAATTGGGAGGCCCATGATGCCTCATACAAACCCACTCTCCTCAGCTCGGCCCCAAACTCCTCGCATGAGGTGCCTACCCAGTAGGCCCAGGCCTAGTCATTGGTGAAGTTGCCGCCCTGGCGCAGGTCCCACTCATTGGACCACCCCTTCTTCGAATCCTGCAAAGCCACCTTCAGCATGGTACGGTATAGAGGAGGGGACGTCTCCGGTTGCAGTGGTTTCCCGTCAATATTGTTCACATGGTTGTAGAGACAGTCGGCGGTGATGGGTGTGAAGTCCTCTTGCGCGTGACCATCGGCCACCCTGAACCACTGGCACTGACATGGCGTGCTCCTAAACCAGCAAACTGGTTCATCCCTACTCGCCTCAGGGATGAAGACGTCATCCCTCAACCCAAATCCATACAAGGGCAGCTTCTTGCATTGCAGATAGTTCTTATGAACCTCTGATAGCAGTTATGTCAAAGAAGTATGATCCGAGTGGCTTTGGACCATCTCCCCAAGGCCCAGACAGTTAGCCATCTCATCTCTCCGGGTAGCGTCTGCAAGCACCCCCAATACAGCTTCTCGATGGGCCATTTCGGTTTCGGCACTCAGAAAAGAATTTTTTCAGGATGGATCGCAAAGCTTACTCACGAAGATCTATCATGAAGATCGGGTGAAAAACCAAGCTGTGGAGTCTGGCCTTGGCCGACAAATAGAAGTTTTCTTGGCGCAGTCGTGGAGTCAGAGACTCGCGGATTCGCCGCGAAGCTCGATTCGCGGAGAGCAGACACGGAGTACGTGGAGCTTCGTGAATTCGAGACCGCAAAATGACAAAAGTCATGAGATGAAAAAAGAGAGGTCATCCCAACTATTTATAGGCGGCGACCCTGGAGCTTCGTGGCACACCCCACCCATGCGGAGCATCGCAGCGCATCTGGACCACATGCCCCTTCACGAGGCCGCCTTCAGCACCGCGGGCCCCTTCGCGAGGCCGCATCACGAACGACCGATAATTTTGGTGATTTTCCCTAACACTTCGACCCTTCATCCCTCCACGGCTCCAATTCTGAGGGGGGTAATTTGTTGACGCCAAAATATGGAACGGAAAGAAGGGGCGAATAAGAAGCCCCGCACGCTGCCTCGCGAAGCTCCGACGTGAAGCTCCCCCTAGCATCGCGGCCCCGTGAAGTCCCTGAGGTGGTAATGCTCCGCGAATCGCCTGACGTTCGCGAGCCCGCCGCGAAGCCCCTGAGGCAGTAACGCTCCGCGAACGGCCTGAAGTTCACGAGCCCGCCGCGAAGGCC